>CM057458.1:358042857-359332142 GCA_016271365.2 Neoceratodus forsteri
AGACAATACACACATACCAGGTAGGGATCAGACTTAGCAAAGGCCTACCCACACTTTGAACAGTGCTGAAACCCAGTGGGACTGGTTTTGTTTTGGGGTTTCTCAGACATGCCGAAAATCAGAAGAGTCATCTTTCTCAGCTTTCAAGCTAGGTAACTAAAATCTATCGGTTCCAATCGTGTCATGGGTCAGTTAAAAAATCCTAGAAAATCCATATTTTTTTAGGAACCGATAAGTATGGAAAACCACAATTATTTGCAAAGTATCAGAAAAAAACAATACATTTCTGTTCTGAACTGGACAAGAACCAAAGAGAAAAACAATTTCTAATAGTACAAAATAACACTACCCACTACTATCACTTACTGTACTGAGACAGAGGTAAAAATAACAAAGAATTAACAAACTACAGTTGAAACACCAACCGATTCGAACTTTTACCGAACTGAAGTGCAGGAGGGTTCTCCGGAGCGACTTCACAGTTAGGCGGAGTAAGAAATCTGACAATTAGACTTCAGAGTACCACAGGCAGAGGTTTGAAAACTGAGCTCGAGTTCAACATTCTATGCCTTGGCATAAAGTTAACCCTTTACTCTCTGGAGCAAGTGCTGGGGCTAACTGCATATAGTCAGAATACAGCAAGACTTCATATTGTTTGAAGCAGCACTACTGCAGGGAAACCTCTACACTGAGAGCCCAGCCACCACTTCAAGCAGTGAATGGTGAAAAATGTATTTTTTATTCTTTTAAATTCCCTTTAGTTTGTCAGTTGTTGCCCCACCATAACTGCCCCCCCCAGTCCAAGTCTTAGTCTTCCAGCACGGCCAGAGATCTTCACCTTGACCTGGTACAACATTAATACCAGTGACAAGAAAAAATACTCACCTTAGTAATTATGTTTCTTCTAATGGAATCTTGCTGTATTCTGACTATTGCAGTTAGCCCCAGCACTCAGACTGCCCCGGAGAGTAGAGGGTTAATTTTCTATGCAGAGCATAGAACGCTGAGCTCAAGCTCGGTTCAGATCTCTGTCTGATGCACTTTGAAGTGCAACTGTCAGATTCTTACGACCTAATACTAACTAACTACTATGCGGAAATTGTAAAATTTTTACTAGTCAAAGGGCAACCAAATATTTTGGATCCCCAAAAGTCTCAAGTCAAGAAATCCAAAATCAAAAACCAGGTAGCGAACAACTTAAGACTGTTAAATTAATAATGTAATCCACTCCCCCTCTCTAAAAGGAGGGAGTACCCAAATGCACCCCTTGGGTGCAACACTGCACCTGCCAGCCCACTTCCCACAAACAGGTTCTGAGAGGGGAGGTAGGACAGAATACAGCAAGACTCCATTAGAAGAAATACAATTACTAAGGTGAGTAATTTTTTCTTCAAACAACATGAAGTCTTGCTGTATGCTGACTATTGCAGACTATCAAGCAGTACCTCCATGGAGAAGGGAATCAAACCTACCTTGGGAATAGGCTCTGCAGTACTGCTGTAACAAACTGAGCATTGGTCCTAGCCTGGATGTCCAGGGAGTAATGCTTGGAAAATGTATGGACTGTTTTCCAGGTGACTGCTTTATATATCTCTAGCAAAGGAATATTCCTGGCCACAGCCAGGGAAGCAGCTGTTCCTCTAGTCGAATGAACCCTTGGGCCTGAAAGAGATATTTTGCCTAGCTTCTCATAGCAGAATTGAATACAAGAGACAGTCCACCTGGCAATAGTTCTCTTAGTGGCAGGTTTGCCCTACCCACTTCCCATAAGTGAGAAACAACTGAGGGAGTCAAACCTGTGAGCCTTAGTACGCTACATAGTAACTAATGGCTCTTTAACATCCAAACTGTGTAAACTTTTCTCCTGAAGAAGAATGATCAGTGAAGAACACAGGAGAGACACAGACTGGTTCAGATGAAAATATGAAACCACTTTAGGTAAAAACCTCCTATTAGTTCTAAGAACCACCTTATCTCTAAGGAATGAGATAAAATCAGGCTCCACTGACAGAGCTTGCAATTCACTGATATGCCTGGCAGAGGTAATAGCTACCAGGAACACAGTTTTCCAAGTCAAGTACTTAAGCTCTGCTGAAGACAAAGGCTCAAAAGGGGGTTGCATAAGCTGAGCAATGCAAACATTAAGATCCCAAGGAGGGGTAGGATCCCTAAAGGGGAGATTGGTATGAAGCAATCCCTTGAACAATTTACAGAATACAGGGTGAGATGACAGTGAGGAAGGTTTTCCTGCTGATGGAAAAGCAGAAACAGCTGACAAATGTACTTTGATAGTAGCTGGTCTGAGGCCTAGGCCATTAAGATGAACCATATAATCCAGAACTGTAGACAATTCAGCAGTGTCTGGGGATATATGCTTCTTGGAACACCAAATGCTGAATCTTTTCCATTTGGAGTTGTAAGTTTTTCTGGTGGCAGGCTTTTGAGAGGCTTTGAGAATATCCAGAACCCTTTGGAACAGATGCAAATCTGCATACTCTAACTCTTCAAGAGCCATGCCTTGAGATTGAGAGACTGAAGATTGGGGTACCAAATCCTCCCTGAGAGGAGGTAAACAGGTTGCAATTCCTGTGAAGAGACAGGGGAAGATGGACTGCTAGGAACAGCAGCAGCAGGTACCATGGCTGCCTGGCCCAGTCTGGAGCAATCAGAATTACTTTGCAAGGCTGTGACCTTACCTTGACTAGAACCTTGAACAGCAGAGGAAAGGGAGGGAAGGCATACAGAAATTTCCCTTCCCAGTTCAAAATCAGAGCATCCAGAGGGACTGAGCCCAATACTGGGGGTCCGCAACAAAACAGAGGAAGTTGGTGATTGTCTGGGGCTGCAAAGAGATCTATCTCTGGAGTACCCCACCTTGAAAAAATCACTTTCAACACCAGAGGGTCCAGGGACCATTCATGATGGTCCTGGGAGATCCTACTCAATGCATCTGTTAGCACATTGTCCTTCCCTGGAAGGTGGACTGCTATCAGAGAGGTCTGCAGAGAATAAGCTAGGGACCACAATTTCATGGCTTCCATGCACAAGGCTGTGGATTGAGTGCCTCCCTGCTTGTAGATGTACCACATGGTGGTGGTGTTGTCTGTCCTGACCAGAACCACCTTGTTCTGCACTGACTGAGAGAAAGCTTGCAAGGCCAGAAAGACCATCCTGAGTTCCAAGAGATTGATATGAAGAAGGGATTCCTGAGGGGACCACAGTCCCTGGGCTGTGAGAGCCCCCAGATGGGCTCCCCACCCCAATAGAGAAGCATCCGTGGTTAGGACCACAGAGTGAGACTGAGTGATGAATGGAACTCCTTGCCTGAGGTTGCCCTGGTCCTGCTACCATTGGAGAGCCTGGATCAGAGTCTGAGTCACTGGAACTAGTTTGGTTGGAGAATCTTTCTTCTGAGACCAAAAGTCCCTCAGGTGAAACTGAATGTCTCTCATCTGAAATCTGGCCCCTTGGATCACTGCCATAGAAGCTGCCATGTGGCCCAGAAGTTGAAGGAAGTGCCTTGCTGGCCAAGAGACCAGAAGGTGGAATGAAGAAGCCAGCTCTATCATAGCCCTTGCCCTTTCTAGGGGAAGAAAATCTCTTGCTTTGACTGTATCCAACTCTGCCCCTACGAAGGTGAGGAGCTGTACCGGCTAGAGAACTGACTTGGGAAGATTGAGAAGGAATCCTGGGGAAGTGAGCACTTGCTGAGTCACTTGAAGGTCTGACTTGACTTGGTCTGGGACTGACCCACAATGAGCCTGTTATCCAGGTATGGAAATATGGAAATATTTTTCCTTCTTAAAGAGGCCACTACTACTGCTAGGCATTTTGTGAATACCCTTGGAGCTGATGTCAGGCCGAAGGACATAGCTTTGAACTGATAATGGCCTGACGGCAATTCGAACCTGAGGTGCTTTCTGTGGGAGCACCTGATAGTATTGTGAAAGTAGGCATCTTTTAAGTCCAGAGAGGCTAGCCAGTCCCCTGACCTTCGAGAGGGAAGGATTATTCTCAGAGTCACCATTTTGAATTTTGGTTTTAAAAGATGTTTGTTCAGGTATCTTAAGTCTAGGATGGGTCACCATTCCTCTGTCTTTTTTGGAGTAAGGAAGTACCTGGAGTACAGACTTTTGCCCCTGTGCAATGTAGGAACTCTCTCTACAGCCTTTAGAGCCAGTAGAGATGAAACCTCTGCCTCTGGGGCAATGGTTTCGAGATGCTTGCAAGTGGAGAAGATCTGCCATCAGCTTTGAAATTTCTTGAAGCTGAGAAATAGCCTCTGGCTTACTACCTCCAGGACCCACTTGTCTGAGGTAACAGACATCCAGTCCTGGATGAAGTAAGCTAGCCTGCTTCCAACAGGAATGGGAAGTCAACCCGGCTGACGATCAGGGTGTCTGCTTGGCAGGAGCCTTAGGTTGAGGGATGGATGCAGCCCTGCTCATCCCCTTCTGCCTCTCCTCTGAAGAACTGAAGAACCCTCTGAGGAAAAGGATAAGAGGCCTGTGCTTGGTAGAAGTGCCTATGAAAAGGCCTGCCCCTGCCCCTAGCCTGCTGCCTTGAGGAGTTGCCTGCCTTTCCTTGACCTGTGCACTCCTATAGGTGGTCCCATACTCATCCATCTTTTCATGTAATTCTCTGTCTGCTCCCCAAACAGAGAATTACTCACCACATGGAAACCATGGCCTTAATCTGGGGTGTCCTGTGAGAGGCTAGTACATCTGAGCAGCCAATCTCTGAAGAGCCACAGATGTAGCCATGACTTAGAAAACACATCACTGGAGTCCACAGTAGCATGGAACTGTACCATAGATGCCTCAGTCTCATCAGCAGCCAACCCTCCAGCTCCAAGGCTAGCTGGGGAGGACTGCTTAGCCAGTACCAGTACACAGTGTCCCACCTGGACTTCTGGTACCTGGCTGAATAGGCCATATAATTAGCCTGCCTGAGTCCCAAGGCAGATACTATGTACTGTTTCTATGCCATGGCATCCAGCTTCCTAGAATCTTTATTTGGGGGTGTGTGAAGCCAATGGTATATTAACCTTAACATAGTCTGCAGCCAGCACAACCCAAACATGGCTGAATTGTTGATACAAGTACTCTGTACCAGAATCTGATAAGGTGTACCTTTTGTCCATCCTTCTGTCGACAGGAGGTACAGAATTTGGAGTTTTTAAAATCTTTTGTGTCTGTTTCCCAAAAGACTTATGAAGGGGAGTAGACAGTCTCGTGGACTCTGGGATGTCCATCATCTCCACATAATCAGGTTCCTCTTGTTCCTCTACGTCTTCCACAGGGAGCTGAAGGGTTTCTGCCACTTTCCTGTAAAACATTTAGTGGGAAGGGGACTCAGAAAACCTAGGAGGGGAAACACCAGAAGGCCTGTCTGGGGAGATGTCTGGTTCAATGGGCTCAACCAGACCTCCCACACCATCATCATCATTGTCATCATCATTATCATCATCATAATCTTCATCCCCCTCCAAATACAGTTCATAGAAATCTTCAGGGGCATAATCTTGAACTGGAGGAACCGACCAAACTGAGCACCTGCCAGAAGGCGCCTGATCAGACAAAACTGGACAAAGCAATTCTTCAATCCTTATTGCATTGGAAATCTCTTCGGCAGTTGGAAAATGGGTCTCTGGATCCGAATCGGACGATTTTTCTTTTCTTTTTCCTTTTGTAGGAACCGATCCCTCAGGATCAGCTTTCTTCTTGCCCAAAGAAGTATCACCCTGGTTAGAGGGCACTCCCTCTGGTTCGGTCGGAACCGAACCGGGCTGCCCATCTGAGTGAGCGGACTACATGGCCTTCTTATTCCTTAGCCTACCTAATCTTTTTTCCACGGTAGACTTAGGGAAATTTTTACAGGTTTGGCAGTCTGAATTAAGGTAGTCAAACCCCAGACAATAAACACAGGTGGTATGGGGATCAGCCTTAGCAAAGACCTCCCCACACACACTGCAGTGTTGAAACCCAGTGGGCCCAGTTTTTCTTTTGGGTTTCTCAGACATAGCCATCCTAACCCCAGACTTACCGTTTTCATGGCAAACAACCAGGCAAGACACCCTTATCGGTTTCTAACCATGTCACGGGTACTGGAAAAAAACACAAGAAAATGCAGTTTTTTTTTTAAACTGATAAGGACCAGTAACCACACTCTAAGTTTAAAAACAAAGACAGAATATATAAATCACTAAACAGCCAGTTCAGCTGAACCAGTTGAAAAATCAATTTTTACAATTTCCACAAGTTTACTATGTCTAGTTCACTACCTAGTTCTTACTGTACCACAGACAGAGATCTGAACCAAAACTTGCGAAAAATAATCGGTAAAACTGAGGACTTTAACTGACTTACGAACTGTGTTTAGCTAGGTGGAGTAAAGAATCTGACAGTTGCGTTTCAAAGTGCAGCAGACAGAGGTTTGAACTGAGCTCGAGCTCAATGTTCTATGCTCTGCATAGAAAATTAATCTTCTACTCTCTGGGGCAGTTTGAGTGTTGGGACTAACTGCAATAGTCAGAATACAGCATGACTTCATGTTGTTTGAAGCACCTGGCATTGACAAATGCTTGTTTTGCTCCAGCAATCACTGGAATATGTGAATGGTAGAGTTCGACCTTGTTGCAACATATTCATATTTAGAGGCAATTTGTGTTCTTCTTGTATGGCCCAAAGTCTTCGGTGTGCCTTGCAGGAGTGGCTGAAATGTGTGCATATTTTTTTTTGCCACATATGTGAGAGCTTTTATATCTCTGTCCTTTTCCAGAAAGGCATGCATGATTAGATTTAGACAGTGTACAAAACATTGAATGTGCACAAAGCCTCCCATCAAACAATGCTTTCTTATGTTTGAACCATTGTTGGCAACAATAAAACCTGCAGAAAGCCCTTGTAGTGTAAGCCAGTGCTGTATCTCTCTATTAAGCTCACCTAATGTGCAACCAGTGACAAATGGTTCTGGCTGACAGCTTCTCCATATTTTGGTAGTCAGATGGACAACCCCAGAAACTGAATCTTTTAAAGCATTTTTACATTTGCTTGCACAAACACACAAGAAGCATTTTGTTACACCAGAAGGGGATTGGGGGAGGGTCACTGCTGAACCCCTTGCAGTTCAAACTGGAAAGGGCTTGGCAGTCTACACCATTGACCACGCACTGTGGTCATAACACCACTCGCTGCTTGCTGGGCAGAAACTTCTTGTATTTGAAAGGATTGAGCCACTCCAATCAGAGAGGGCTTCAGTCCTTTCATTTGCATGAAGCCAGTCAGCAAGCAGATGATTGACTTTTAATGTTAGGAGCCTGTTACTTGTGGGGACCAAACCTAAGAAGAAGAGTTGCCGGAGGTATCTGGTGATTGGCTGTTCCAGCGAGGAGGAGGCATGACTTGATCTAGAATTGAGGGCTGCTGAACTGCTGGAAGCCCTTAGTTCAGAGAATTAGAAGCACCTTGAAGCTGGGCATGGTTGATCAGCTAGCGGCTGCAGAGTCAGCCATGTGGGTGGGGACTTCTTAGCCATTAACTGGCCCTCGATCCAAGCCCATGCTGGAAATCCCTGGCAGCAGTGAGAGTGAAGTAAAGTTACTTTGATGTTTTTTTGTTATGAATTTCCCCTCTTTCTGAGAATGTGCATTATAAATAGTAAATGGTATGTGCTGGTGGGAGTGCAGGGCCCTCGTAACAACCCTAACAGTAGCGCTAATGTCAACAGTAACAGTAATCCTAACGGGAATGTTAATGGCAATGTTAAAGCCAACGCTAATGGTAATGGTAACAGTAACGAGAACAGTAACAGTAACGGAAGTGCAGGTGCACATGCTAATGGTAACGGTAATGCAAACATTATCATTAGTACAAATGCTAACAGTGAAGCAAATGCTAACAGTTATGATAACACAAACATAAATGTAAATGGTAATGCAAATGGCAATGAAAACACAAACGTAACAGTAATGGTGACAGAAATGCAAACAGTAGAGGGTCACGTGATGCAGTGAGCCTGAAGAGACGCCTTTTGTCACCTCTCCCGCCTACCGCCGCATTAAAATGAATTTAAACTAAATAATTTAACTTGCCGAACACAGAAAAGGCAACTAAAGGGTGTATGAAAGTCTGGGGTATCAAGGTGGAATGTTTTTTAGGGGATGGAAGTGGACATGAAGAAAATACAGCCGAAACATACTCCGCCAGCCACACCTGAAAAGGCACCTAAAAAACAAAGGGCTATCACTTCACCTGGGCAATCCATGCCACAACAGAGCTCCGAACAAGAGCCGTTAACTTTCTCAGGCTTTCTGGCTGAATTTAGACCTTTCAAGGAGGATTTAAGTAGTCTTACCTCAGAAATTAAATCGATTACACAAGCTATAGAACATATCGTATTGAGGACGTCTGACAGTGAGGCACGGATCACTTCTTTAGAGAAAAGGGCAGACAAATCTGAACCAGAGGTGGTGACCATTAAACAAAAGTTGGCAAAAATGAAGCAGGAATTGGAGGATTTAGAGGGCCATAGCCGCAGAAATAACGCGGTAATTATCGGCCTCCCTGAAGCTGAAGAAGGGCACTATTCAATTCTATTTGTACAAAAGTTTCTGGAGAAAATAGTGGGTCCTTCACCTTATGGGAACTGGTACATTATAGAATGGGCTCATAGGGCACTTCGCCCAACTCCACCATCCGGGGCTCCCCCCAGACCCTTGATCTTTTGTTTTCTGAACTATTTGGAGAAGCAACATTTCTTCATCAAAATATGAGAGATCCAAGACCTTCAGTGGGAGGGGGTAAGAATACGTGTTGCCCAGGATTTGCCACTGTCAGTGCACCAACGCAGGTCCTCTTTTCACCCTCTTGCACCAAAATAATTGCGTCTGGAATTAAGTTCAAAATGATATACCCAGCCAAACTGCAGGTATTAATTTCCAGAGCTTGGCACTCGTATGAGGACTTGGAGATGGCAACCAAAGGTCTGAAGTCGGCTATGCCCGAATTATTCAAGGACACTTGATGGAGGACTAGTGCTTTCTTGGGGAAATCATCGAGTAAAAGATCCCCAAAAAAGAGAAATAAAACTTTGACTTGCTGTTTTGCTTGAGAACGGTTGGCTTCTAAGTATTGGATTAGCCCTGTGGACTTGGGCACTGGTTATATTATTTTACCTCTCTCAGTAAGGAGAGGATGTAATAAAGGAGAGGCTTACATTTTTAAATCGTAAGGAGGAAACAGGAATAAATGTATAATATAGCCAGAATAGTTGCTTTTCTACCTCCGAGGTAAATGATAATAAGTGTGAGTTGCTCATGCGGTTGTGTTCACAGGTTTGGGGCTAATAACAGTACAGTGGCGAGAAGTAACAATTAGGTTTACCATGAAGATAGTACTCAGGAATGTAGTCCTGTGGTTTCTGGTATGCAGTCAGTAAGCAGGCGTATTTGCGCATTTCCACTAACTTTAAAGAGGAAAAGAATTCACTGATGTGTGTTGAAGAGCTGCTTCAAAGGTTTACACCACATTATAGTGAGTTTAGGGTTTAAATTAAAGAGATAGAAATGATCAGAGTTTACTTTTCTTCTTTTCTTTGTTGGTTTTCTTCCCATATTTTCAGTAAGCACAGTAAAACTCCTAGAGATCTAAGGTAGGGATGTAGTTATGCTGGTCGCCACAGGAGGGGTGTTGCCTTGGTTTTCCCACTAGATTAGTAATTAGCTGAGCACGTGACAAGGCTACTGTAGCAATGTGGTTAAACATAATAGCAATAACAGGATACATGTTGCTTTTGAGGATGTAGGATAATTGATTAGGTTGCATTTTGAGTTTAGATTTAGTGATAGGAAATCATTAGGTAGTGAAGCCTTAGAAGTAGCCAAGGAGGAACTGGTATGTGAGCTTTCTTTTGTTTTATTTTGGTTGGGGTTTTATATAGTGTAGTGAAAGCTTTTATGTTTCATAGTAAAGATTTGGGTTGTTTGCCCTTTTCCTTTTGCTTTTCCTTCTTCTGGATTTAGTGCTAGCTTACATCTAGACTAGCTTCATATTTTATAGATAATTTTTGTACTTAGGATTTATTACACAGTTTGCATGGTTCAATTGTCTAGCTACATACCTGGCTAAGGAGATGGTTCTATATTACATTATATAGGGTTTTCGGGGATAGAACAGGGCGGTGGGTGGGAGGGAAGGCGATGTGATGGTGTGCTACAAAACGATTATCGCAGGATAGTAAGGGAGGTAGGGAGGGCTGGGGGATGGGGTTATTCAAGGGGTTTTAGTTTTGGGGTTTTCTGTTTGGGTTTTTTCCTTTTTGTTGTGGGTGGGTTCAACAGTCCAGTATAACAAATTTTTACAATAGTTCAAAAATAATAGGTTTCAAGCTCGAAATTGGTTTGGTGGGTGATTAGACAGGATGGCTAATGATGTGTGTATTTCCACTTGGAATGTTAAAGCGGTCTATCAGAAATTAAAACAATACAAAGTTCTGAAACATTTGAATATTTTGTATTCTCATATCTCTTTTATTCAAGAATCTTACTTGTTAGACTCCGAGGCCATTCAGATGAGAAGACTGCAAATAGGGCAGGCTTTTTCTGCTCAAGGTACCTCTAACAGTTGTGGAGTTTTAATTCTTATTAATAGGAATATTCCATTTACTGCCACACAGGTGATTAAAGATCCACAGGGCAGATTTGTATTGGTGAAAGGTACTCTTTACTCCAAGGAATTTTTATTGGGGAGCATTTACGGTCCTAATAAGGAGGACCCTCTTTTTTATATGCAGTTACTAAATTCTATACTCCCATTATTACCTGCATCAATAAGACCATAACTTGGTGTTGGATCCAGAAAAAGATCGTACTGGTAACACTTCAGGAAGACCTTCTCCTGCTCGGCGAGCCGTACATGATTTAATGGACCGCCTGGGCCTTTGTGATGTATGGAGGGTACTACACCCAGAAGCTAGGGAGTATACCTTTATTTCCCCTGTCCATAGATCCTCGTCTCGTATTGATTATTTACTGGTATCACAACTAATTTTGCCTGGGGTAATAGCCTCTTCTATTCAACCGGTTCCCCCCTCAGATCATTCAGTGGTGCAATCTAGGTTGTCTCTTCCATCCCTGCCTTAACGTCATACCTGATGGAAGTTGAATGTTCAATTACTCAAGGACTCTAAAACCGTTGACTGCACCAAAGATCATATTAAACAATTTTTTGAAATAAATTCTACCCAGGACATTAAACCCGACATTATGTGGTGTGCCTTTAAAGCATATCTCCATGGTATCTTAATTGGCTTGGCGTCTAGTAGGAAAAAAAATCAAGAGTCAAAGCAGAAAGCTGTGTTATCCCAGATTAGATCAATGGAGGCTAATTTACATCCACAATCAACTGATGAGGTCAAACAAAAATTAGCAAAATTGAAAGACTCTTATATTAGCCTTCTTAATGAGAAGGCAGAATTTGCAATATTATGTGCAAGGGCCTCATACGTGAGACCATGGAGAAAAAGCAGGGAAGTTATTAGCTCAGCAATTAAACAACAGGAATCAGCACGCTTTATCCCTCCAATTCGTTCTAATTCGGATGGATCTCTAAAATCTTCCCCTCAGGAAATAATATTGGAATTTACCAGTTATTACAAACAATTGTACGGTGCTATGTCTAACCCTCCTTCTAATTCAACTCTTTCCCTTTATTTAAGAGAGGCTCAACTACCAGTTCTCTCAGCAGAGGAAGTTAGTGGCCCCAATTTCATCATTAGAAGTAGAGGAAGTAATACAGGGATTACCTTCAGATAAAACTCCGGGACCTGATGGGTTTTCGTCCAATTTTTATAAATGTTTTAAGGAACAGATTACCCCATATCTTCTTTCTTTATATCATTTTATACTATCTGGTATATGAGTAGAGCCCACATTATTTGAGGCTCTCATTGTACTTCTACCAAAGCCTGGCAAGAACCTAGAATTTGTGGAAAGCTACAGACCCATTTCCTTATTAAATCAGGACATTAAGATATTAACCAAGATCTTAGCAGATAGGCTCAGTCTAATTCTTCCAGATTTAATAGGTTCACAACAGGTAGGCTTTATGAAGGGAAGATTTTCTGTAGATCACCTATGCACTCTTTCCCATGTACTTTCGGTGTCCAGGGATGCCTCCTTTCCAGTAGCTTTGGTGTCCCTGGACGCAGAAAAGGCTTTTGATAGAGTTAATTGGAACTTCCTGTTGCAAACTTTGAATGCCTTTGGCTTTCCACAGCAATTCCTGGATTGGGTTAAGACGCTCTATCAAAATCCTTCAGCCAAAATATCAGGTAATGGTGTAATTTCAGATTCTTTTTCTTTACATTCTGGTACCAGACAGGGCTGTCCCCTTCCCCCCTTCTTTTCAATCTATACCTAGAGCCGTTAATCCACAAATTGTCTTTATGCCCACAGGTACAGGGTATTACAATCTTAGATATGGAAATTAAACTGTCCGCCTATGCCGATGACTTACTTTTACAGCTTTCATATCCAGAGGCCTCCATTCCTGTCATGTTAGACCTAATAGAGGAATATAGTAAGCTTTCTAACTATAAGTTAAATGTTAGTAAGTCCACTGTTTTCCCTTTTAATCACAGAGTTCTTAAGCATAGTATTACTGCTTTAGGTTTGGCGTGGTTAAAGGAATCTTTACGTTATCTCGGTATTGAACTAACTAGAACCACACAGCTTTCCATCAAGAAGAACCTGGATTCATTACTAACAATAGTGATGCAGGATTTAGAATGCTGGGCAATTCTTCCCATCTCTTCATGGGGAAGAATAAATTTAGTTAAAATGAATATACTGCCCAGGTTGCTTTATCCTCTTCACTTATTGAATATTTATTTACCAGGAACCTGGTTTAAAAAGGTCCAAAGCCTAATAATGAAATTTATCTGGCTCAAGAAACAACCAAGATTAGCATACCACAAATTAACGGCTTCTAAACTCAAAGGGGCCTACGATTACCTCATTTCAGCCTGTACTATTGGGCTAGTCAGGCTTCCAAATATCTTCTGTGGTTAGTCCCAAACTCAGTGCTTGTTCTTTCTCCATGGTTGAAAATTGAATTGGAAATGATTCACTCATGTAATATGGATCCTTCCACATTGTTATTTTTAAAAGCATCAGTCTTGCCAAAAAAAGCTAAAAGGCACTGCCATAGAAATGTCTATTACAATTCACGCACAGTTATGTGGGTTTTTAAAATACAAACAATATGCAGATCCTTCTCAATTGATTTGGAATTCCCCCGCTTTCAGAATAGATAACAAGCCACTATCATCTACATGGTTACCTCGATTAGGAGAAGGGAAATTGTCTTTGTTCCTGAAGGAAGATGGAACATGGTTATCTGCAGAAGAACTTGCACGGAAACTTAGTTTACCACCAAAGGATCACTTTAGAATTCTTCAATTAAGGCACCTCTTGGTTAAAAAATTTGAAAGGATATCTCCCACATTACCAACGTACTCTTTCCAACATGACCTATGTCCCCTAATTACCACTACAAAAGTAATCTCCAAAGTGTATAATTTTTTATATCACTGGCGCTTTCCTGAGGCCTTTGGACCTTCAAGTTACTGGTCTGATCTTTTTCCACATTGGAATATAGACTGGCCTGCCCAATGGAGTAACTGTCACCATTTTGTAGCTCAAGACAGGCTACGGCTGATGCAGTTTAATATTTTGCACAATCTCTATTATTCACCGCAAAAGCTGTTTGCTTGGGGAGTAACAACATCTAATTTATGCACCAGGTGTTCACAGAGTGAAGGTACTTTGTTACATATTTTCTGGGACTGTCCAAAGATAGCTCCGTTTTGGAGGATGATACAGGACAGTGCAGATCCATTATTGGGGTTGTCTGATTTATTCTCGCCTGAGATATGTCTTCTCAGGGATTATTCTCAGATAACAGTGAATCTTCGTAAATATCATATAGCTTTGATTTCCATGTCTGTTAAAAAGCTGGTCCTTAAATATTGGAAGAATGCACAGTCGGTCCTCTACTCTGAATGACTTAACGAGTTTTTAGCTAACCTTAGGACAGAAAAGATCATTTCTAATCTTAATAACAACAATGTTAAATATAAAAAGATATGGGCTCCTTTACATATGCTATATACCATCTAACCTGTAAGTTGTGGTCTGAATATGTTACTTTGAATTGCCTGTATATCGGGACTGTGGGGGATTGGGGTGGCGGGTGGAGGGAGGAGGGATGGGATCATGTATGTTGGATTTTCTTTTTTGATACATATTGTCTTCGAATAATCATGATCCTGTCCATTGTAAAGTTTAAAAATGTTAATAAACTTTAAATGAAAAAAAAAGAAATGCAAACAGTAACGGTAACACAAATACAAATGCAAACACAAACATTAACGGTAACGTCAATGGTGATGCAAAAGAAAGCAGTAACACAAACAATAACGGAAACGCAAGTGCAAACACAAATGCTGATGGTAATGGTAACAGAAATGCACACGCAAATGGTAACACAAACGGTACAGAAAATGCAAACAGTAACAGTAACACAAATGGAAACACAAACGCAAATGCAAAGGCAAACAGTAATGGTAACGCCAACGGTGACGCAAAAGGAAACTGTAATGCAAACGGTAACACAAATGCAAACAGAAACAGTAATGCAAATGGTAACGGAAACACAAGTGCAAACATAAACACAAACACAAATGGTAATGCAAACAGTGACGAAAATGCAAACTGTAATGGTAAAGCAAATGGAGACACAAACACTGATGGTAATGGTAACAGAAACACACACACAAATAGTAATGCAAATGGTACCAAAAATGCAAACGATAACAGTAACGAAAATGGAAATGCAAAAGCAAATGCAAAGGCAAACGGTAATGGTAACACCAACGGTGATGCAAAAGGGAACAGTAGAAACATAGACTTTGACGGCAGATAAGTACCGCTTGGCCCACCTAGTCTGCCCATTTCCCTACCTACAGGATAGGCCGCAGATCCTAGTTAACCAAAAGCCTATTTCTTCCTACCCCCACAAGAATTGCCTTATGTCTGTCTCATGCATTCTTGAATTCTCCCACAGTTTTAGACCCCACAACCTCCTCAGGAAGGCTGTTCCAAGCATCCACTACCCTCTCTGTGAAAAAATACTTCCTCACATTGCTGGAGAACTGCACCCCTCTTTCTTTTAAATTGTGTCCACTTGTTCTTGTACGTCTCTTTTTCTGAAAGATGCTACCCTCTTGGACTTTGTTGATTCCACTGAGGTACTTAAAAGTTTCTATCATGTCCCCCCTCTCCCTTCTTTCCTCAAGGGTATACATATTAAGCTCATTTAGTCTCTCCTCATACAGCTTCTCTTGCAGACCCTGCACCATTTTAGTTGTCCTCCTCTGGACTGCCTCTATCCTGTCTATGTCCTTGCGGAGATGGGGTCTCCAGAACTGGATGCAGTACTCCAGATGGGGTCTCACCAACTGTCTGTACAGAGGGATAACAACTTCCTGTTTTCTGCTGGTGTTGCCTCTCCCTATGCATCCCAGTA
This sequence comes from Neoceratodus forsteri, assembly GCA_016271365.2. NCBI lineage: Eukaryota > Metazoa > Chordata > Ceratodontiformes > Ceratodontidae > Neoceratodus > Neoceratodus forsteri. The sequence continues at coordinate 358,058,445 of CM057458.1, forward strand.
TACCCCCAGCCCTCCCTACTGCCTTCTCACATTTCTTGCTAACCTTAAGGTCATCTGATATGATTACCCCCAGGTCCCTTTCCTTTTTTGTTGTTGTTACTACCTCCCCCCCATTGTGTAATCTTCCCTTGGGTTCTTGTTTCCCAGGTGCATTATTTTGCACTTCTTTGCATTGAATCCTAGCTGCCATACTTCTGACCATTCCTCCAACCTTGCCAAGTCCCTTCTCATCCTTTCTATGCCTCCTTGTGTATCAACCCTGTTGCAGATCTTTGTATCATCTGCAAACAGGCATACTTTTCCTTCCAGTCCCTCTGTAATGTCACTTATAAAGACATTAAAAAGGACTGGACCCAATACTGAACCCTGTGGTACCCCACTAGTAACCCCTCTTTCTTCAAAGTGGACTCCATTTACAATTACCTTCTGTGTCCTGTTGTCCAGCCAATGTTTTACCCAGTCTACCACCCTGGGACCCACTCCCAGGCTGGTTAATTTGACTATTAATCTTTTGTGTGGGACTGTGTCAAATGCCTTGCTAAAGTCTAGGTAGGCCATGCCCACAGCACCTCCCTGGTCTACTACTTTGGTCACCCAGTCAAAGAAATCTATTAGATTTGTCTGACATGACCTTCCTGCTGTGAACCCATGCTGCCTTGGGTCCTGTGCCCCACTGGCTTCTAGGTACTCAACTATTCTTTCCTTCAGAAGTGACTCCATCACTTTCCCTAACACAGAGGTCAAACTGACAAGTCTGTAGTTTCCCGCCTCTGTCTTGGTCCCACTTTTGTGAAGGGGAATCACATCTGCCTTCCTCCAGTCCTTGGGTACCACACCATCCTCCCATGATTTATTAAAAAGAGTAGTCTGTGGTTTCACTAGTTCTCCCCTTAATTCTTTTAGAATTCTGGGGTGAATTCCATCAGGCCTCATTGCTTTGTCCGCCTTCAGTTTTAGGAGTTCTTGCAGAACCCTTTCTTCTGTGAAAGGGCTGGGATCGACCTCCTATCAAGAGTGCTTCTGTTAATTGGATTAGGCACTTCCCCCTCCTCTTTTGTGATTACTGAGCAGAAATATTTGTTCTGTATCCCTGCTTTTTCACTGCCCCCTCTGCCTCCCCACCATTCCTTCTATTCAGCCTCACTATCCCTCCCTTTGTCTTTCTATGCTCTCTGATGTACCTATAAAAGGTGTTATCCCCCTTCTTAACAGAGTTGGCTATCTTTTCCTCAGTTCGGGCCTTTGCTCTTCTGTCTTCCCTTCCTGCTTCCTTCTGCCTTAACTGGTACAGCTTTCTGTCCTGCTCCTTCTGCGATTCCTTATACTTCCTGAATGCTATGTTTTTCTCCCTGACTTTCCCAGCCACCTCTTTTGAGAACCATAGTGGCTTTTTCTTTTGTTTTGATTTGTTTATTTGCTTCACACAAAGGCTTGTTGCCTTTGTGATGGCAGTTTTGATGATTCCCCATTATTGCTCCACCCTTCCTTCTAGCCTGTTTGCTAGTGCTTTTCTGAGGCACTCTCCCATCTTGCCAAAGTCAGCCCTCCTGAACCACACTGTTTGATGGTCACTTGTTCCCAGGTGGCAACCCACTTCTAGATCTGAGATCCTCTCACTGCCCCCATTTGAGAGAACGAGGTCTAAGATTGCTCCCTCATGAGTGGGTTCCAAAACTAGCTGTCTGAGGCCTGCCACCTGTAGGGCATCGAGAATGACCCTGCTCTTGGATGTGGCTGCAGAAAATGTGCTCCAGTTAACATCTGGCATATTCAGGTCTCCCATCAACAGTATCTCCCCTTTCTCTGCCATTCTAAGAATGCCTTCTATCATATCCTTGTCCATTCCCTCCCCCAACATGGGGTCTGTACATAACCCTGTGCAGATTGTGCCCTTTCTGGTCTCCAAGGTTACCCACAGTGCCTCCTCTCCTCCATATTTACTCTTTTGTTCTGTTGCTTTTATCCCTTCCTTTACATAGAGAGCTACTCCTCCCCCTCTTCTCTCCTGCCTGTCTCTCCTGTAGGTTATGTACCCTGGTATGTTAACATACCAGTCATGGTTCTCTATGTACTATGTTTCTGTGACTGCTACAATATCCAGGCATCCCTCTTCCATCAAGGCCACCAGCTCAGGGAGCTTGTTGCCCAGACTGTGGGCATTGGTACTCATTACCCTCCATTTACTGATGGCCTTACTCCTTTTTACCCCATCCCTGTCCTTCTTGCCTTTGTCACTTTCCCCATTTACCCCTGCCCTTCACCCTATCGCCACCTCTATGTTGGTGTTTACTACACTTACTACAGTGATTTTTTTTGGGGGGGGCTAGGATTTCCCTGCTCCTTTCCAGTGCCTTCCCCCTTGGCTAGTTTAAATGCTTGCCAATGAAGCATCTAAACCTATCACCTAGGATCCTGATTCCCCTCCTGGACAGATGCAGCCCATCATGCCAGTATAGGCTTGCATCACTCCAGGTGGACCCCCAGTCCCCAATGAAGCCAAATTCCTGAGCTCTGTACCAGTTTTTCAACCACTGATTGAATCCCATAGTGCAGAATACCCTAGTCTCTTCTATACCATAGATGGGCAGCACCTCCAAGAAGGTTACTGTGCGTGCTACTTGTCTAAGACCCCTCCCCAATTCACAAACTCTTTCTGCACTGCTCCAATCCCTTTCTTAGCCAGGCAATTTGTCTCTAGGTGGACAATGACATCCAGCTCCCTCCCTTGTGCAGCTACTCCAGTAATCCTGAGGATTCGCTCCCTGTCCCTCCAAGCCATGGCACCAGGCAGGCACCTTACCTCCCTCTCCCCTTTCTCCCCCAGTTCTACCTTCCAAACAATGGAGTCCCCACCAGGAGTTGTTTCCTTCCCCTGTGGGGTCCCATGCCACCCTCCTGTGGGTCTCCTTTGTGGAGGTTCCCAGCATCCTTCTTGGTCTCCACTGCATGTGCCTCCATAGAGGAACCACACTTTGCCAGAATGGCATAAGAATTGTGGAGAGGTACAACTGGAGGGATGTGCCTCTGTTCCACCACCCTCACCCTCCCTGAGCCCACTGTGGTCCAACCGCTCCTCTTTCTTGGCAACCTCTGAGGCAACGGCAGTGGCACTGGTGGTCCCTGGATGAAAGAGGAGGTCCCACAAATCCTAGCTAACTCAGTCTGGAGATGAGCAACCTCCTCCCTCAGCCCAGAGAGGTGCCTGCAGATGGGACAACACCGCATCCTCCAGAACATCTCCGGAAGACTGCTGCTCAATAGCCACTGCACTGCACCACTCCCATCATGTCTTATTTCTGGCCCCTTAACTGTTTGGAATCCTTACTCTTTCCTCAGTTTTTTTTTTTCGTTAACAGAAACCCAAGTGCAAACATAAATGCAAACACAAATGGGTAACAGAAACGGTAATAGCAAAGCAAATGGAAACGCAAACAGTAACGATACTGCCAATGGTGATGCACAAGGAAACAGTAAGGCAAATGATAACGGTAATGCACACGGTGATGCAAACGGAAATGGTAACAAAAACAGTTACAGTGATGCAAACAGTAATGGTAATGCAAACACAAATGCAAACGGTAACACCAACAGTGACACAAAAGGAAACAGTAATGTAAACGGTAATTCAAAGGCAAGTGAAAACTTAAACGGTAATGCACACGGTGACACAAATGGAAATGCTAATGCAAACAGTAATGGAAACGCAAGCAGAAACGTAAATGCAACTGCTAACAGTAATGATAATGTAAATGCACACACTTTGTGTCCCCAAAAAGGTGTATTCAGAATCACACTGAATACAAAGAATGTGGGCATAATAATGGCCCTTGGACCAGAAAATGAGCACTTGGAATACTAAATTGCTTATATCTCAGGAACTGTACAACGTAGGAAAAAAAATTAAAATCTCGTATTATTTATGACTTTCCAGACTAGCTGGGGAGTTAAGCATTTTTGTGATGAAAAGTCCGTATCTTGAACTGTTTTCCGAGATACGCAACCCAAAAGGCACAGCGGACACCATAATGTTATCCTATGGGAAAACTCATCAACTTTGGAGTGTTGTTATTTTGCAGTCCTGTTATATTTTGGCACCAAACCATCAAAAGGCACATTTGTGGGATGTTGGCTTTCTTCCCTGCAATTTTCAGCCCAAAAGACCAAACAGTTGTTTTGCAGCAGGGTGGCAAAGATTTCCTGTTGTTTTGGCCATACTTTCTCAAATTATTTTCACATATCACAACACTTTCGCTAAATAAAGCATGAAAGTGTCACATTTGCAAAAGTACTTTGCGACACTACTTTAACAAAAAATTTAAAAACGTTTTTCTGGGGGGTTTAACCCCCCCAAAAAAAGACATGGCTAGTATCCTCAGGACTCGACTAGGTGAACACAACAAGAATTGTGTCCCTAGAGGGTCCCAAATTTAAATGACAAACATTTTTCTGACCACCAGCTGAAAAAAAATTGCTGACTCATGAAAGTAAAAGGCTCATTTGCAACAGTAAAAACTGCATTTGCAACACTGTCACATTTGTTAACTTTTCTATAATGAGAAAATAGTTTTTTGAATAAGTTTTGAACTGTTTAATATTTTTTCATGAAATCTTTGAAAGGCACATTGGGGATGCTGGCTGCGTGTTCCCTGACATTTTTGGACTGATCGCGCAAACCGTGCGGGCTGTAGGAGCAAGCAAAGAAACACACAAAATTCATAATTTTATGTTTTTTTGGTATGCTGTAGCTCCATAACCATAATCTGAATATAACACAACTTGGCAGATCCAGAGATCTATGGTATCACACTATGCTGTCCAAATTTCAGGCAAATCCATTATATGGTTGCAAAGTTATTGAGGTGCAACATTTGAGGTTTTGTATGTAAGTAGCTACTCAACCCTAACTAATTTTATATATATATAGACAGTATATATATATATATATATATATATATATATATATATATATATGGTATATATACATTTGTTTTTAATGTATATATAAGTGGTCTAGGGTGCCCGTCTCCAGTATCGCTTCTCTTGACCGTCCCTCCCCTCCAGGTTCCACACCCTGTTCCCCAACAAATCCGACACAGGGGTGCCCAATCCTAGTGTTGGAATGTATCTGAAATAAAGAAAACCATCCCTTGCTGTTGTTTATTTCAGACCCTGTAAAAAAGAAAACTGTTCATCGATGTGTGTTGCACCGCTAGTCCCCCACCCAACACTCCCACTCAGCAACCTGCACCCCCCACCTCCAAGCCCTTAGTTACCCAACAGAAGTCTAATGCCATAATCCTTCTGGACCACAAACACATCTTCACTCATCAAAGCCAGACCACAAACTGAAGAAATCAGGTATGTGATTCAATGTATTCCAATTGGGCTTTGACCTTAGTGGCATAACTTGGACACTTGTGAATATTTTTGCCCCAAATGTTCAACATGCCATTTTTGGGACCTCACCTCATGAACAACAGCAGTGAAATTAAGGAAATCTGCCCCACAAGGTGATTCTGTGGTCACTGTGTGATATTACCTTTCGGGCAGGAATTGAACATTTTCTCTGCCCTTGTTCAAGAGGTGGGGTCATAAGAAAGCTACGTTGGAAATCTGGCATAAAATATATATAAAAAAAAAGTTATGAGACTACACTGAAATTTGAGAACACAGGCTCATAACTTTGGTGATTTTCTATATTATCACCCCAAATTTTCAACATAGCCATTTCTTCACAGCACCTCATGAACAGGATAGCTGTCAAGAGAGTTGTGAGGAGTTTGCTTTGTTCTTCGCAGATAAGATTGCCACCATCAGATCTGGGATCTGTTCAACCCCCCTCTATTGGACATTGTGGAGGTCGGCAGGAGGTGGCATTCCTTCCGTTGATCTGGTTTGACTTCAACCTGCTGGAAACCATTGATGTCATGAGGATTGTCCAGTCTCTGTGGCCAACCAGCTGTAGTTTGGACCTGGGCCCAATGCACCTTTTGTTGGGTTGGGTTGATGAAATCATCCCGGTCCTAGTGGGGATAGTCTGGAGGTCATTGGAGAGGGGGTCTTTCTGGACCACCTAAAGGAGGCGGTTGTTTGGCCCCTCCTTAAAAAGGCCTCCCATGACCTGGACTGTCTGGCAAACTAGAGGCCTGTCTCTAACCTGACCTTTTTGGGCAAGGTTGTTGAGAAGGTGGTTACTCAGCAGCTGGATGATCAGTTATCTAGCCACGACATCCATGATTCTCTCCAGGCCAGATTCAGGAAGAGGCACAGTACCGAGACAGCTCTTGTCAGGGTGCTGAATGATCTCCTAATAGTGAGAGATCAGAGGTCCCGTTACATCTCGGTTCTCCTTGATCTCTCTGTGGCATTTGACACTGTGGACCATGGTGTGTTGTTGAAGCATCTTTGGTGCATCTGTGGTCTGTTTTGTACAATCCTCAGATGGTTTCAATCATTCCTCATGTTTGGGATTCAGGGAGTGGTGTCTGAGGGTGTTTTCCTTAGTCCCTTTCCCCTATCCTGTGGGATCCCGCAGGCTCCATTCTATCACTCATGTTGTTTGCAGTGTACATGCTGCTGTTAGAAGACATTATTAGATAGAGCCAGAATAAAGCACATGATGTTAGGGCCTGTAAGAAAACAAAAAATAAAAATAACCGCGTAAATTATCTATCTCAGTCACAAATTATGAATGTTATACTAATCAAATTTATCATCCTATTGACTATAATAATACAGATACAACTTTTTAATTAACAACTTCATTACGATAAAATCAAAGTTACAACACTTCCATTCAAACTATACCTTAATACTCAACAATAAAAAGAAAGCAAACACAATCTGAAAACAGCCTTTCAACTTCCTTAATAGAAAAATGTCTTTGGTATCTATTCAGTCAAGCAAATATGGTTTTAGGTCCCAGTGTTCATTAAGACCGGATGGTTTCACACTTCTAAGAGTAAAAATCCAAAAGCTCTCGCACTTTAATAGCTGATTTGGCCTATCTCCACCATTTTCCATTGGTGGAATATGTTCCAGACCCGCAAATCTTGAACAGGTAGGGTTACTGTCATGTCAATCAAAAGCAGAATGAGCACTCAGGAACGGAACAAATTAGAAGATATACATTTTATTCAAAAGACAAAGATAAATCCAGTACCCCTGCGCAGGGGTCCTGGATTTATCTTTGTCTTTTGGAATAAAAATCAATATCTTCTAATTTGTTCCATTCCTGAGTGCTCATTCTGCATTTGACTGATTTGGGAATCTTAAGGTTGGCACCTTACGCAGTGAGCACCCACTCGTAGTGTTGCGTTGTTTACACTCTGATAGGGTTACTGTCATGACAGGTTTAAAAATGGACTCCCACTGGTGTATCCCATCTAGCATTTCTGAATCATATAATGTGTTCCTGGATTCTGAGTTTAAGAACTCTGGTGGTGCATCCTACATAAACTTTTTACATTCACACCATAAAGCATACACTACAAATTGTGCCAAGTGTGATGGTTTCCTGGATTTTTACTGTAATGTCCTTCACAGGATATTTAAATTCCCTCTGGATTTGTGCAAACTCACAAATGCAACATCTCTGGCATTTAAAGAAGCCTCCTTATCTCCTAGGTAGCCACATCCTACCAGCAGTATGTCCTGGAACTGGCTGCAACATGCTATGAACAATTTTATCTTTGATGTTGGCTGTTCTTCTAAAGGTTATTCTAGGCTTCTCACCTACTGCTCTCAAAACCTGAGCATCACCAGTAAGGATATTCCAGTTCCTGAAGATCACATTACCAATTCTGCCTGCAATATTGTTGAATTCAGTGACAAAGATCACAGTCTTATTGACCTCCTTGTTACTGAATTCCAAAGGCTTTTCTCTCACAAGTTCCTGTCTGTTCTTGGACAATGATCTTTCCTTAGCTTCTCTAAGAAGTTTCTCCTGGTAACCTCTCTGCAGAAACCTCTGTTCTAATTCAGTAGCTTGTTTTTTAAATACCTCTAAACTTGAACAGTTATGCCTAAGTCGCAGCATATGGCTGTAAGGTATCGAGTTCTTGCATTTTTCAGGGTGTGCACTTTCATACCTCAGTACACTATTGGTGGCAGTCTTTTTTCTGAAGCAGCTAGTACTAATGATATCTCCTGGGTTCCCTTCCAATTCTAGATCCAGAAATTCTATTTTTTGTTCATTTGCTTTAAATGTAAATTTGAGATTAAAATCATTCACATTAAGCCATTCCATAAATTCCTCAATTTTAGATCTGTCCCCCTGTCAAATGCAGATACAATCATCCTTATAACAGTGCCAGAGTTTTATATGGCACAGATGAAAAAATTACTCATCATAGTAATCCTGTTTCTTCTAATGGAGTCTTGCTGTATTCTGACTATATGCAGTTAGCCCCAGCACTTGAACTGCTCCAGAGAGTAAAGGGTTAACTCTATGCAAAGGCATAGAATGTTGAACTCGAGCTTGGTTGACAAACCTCTGTCTGTGGTACTCTGAAGTGTAACTGTCAGATTCTTACGAGCCCTAAACTAACGAAATCAAAGTAAGACATTGTTTCAAAAGTTTTGTGCCAAGTGGCAAAACAAGGTTTTAGGGTCAAAGACTCAAGTAAAAAAAAAAAATAACACAACAGGTAGTGATTCACCAAACTAAAAGAAAGAAAACCCCTAAGAGATGGAGGCATGTCCAGAGCACCTCTGGGGTGCAGCACTGTGCCTGCCCCACCACATCCCAAAACTACTAGGTTCCAGGAGGGGAGGCAGGGAAGGAGGTCAGAATACAGCAATACTCCATTAGAAGAAACAACATTACTATGGTAATTTTTTCTTCAAACAACATGAAGTCTTGCTGTATTCTGACTATATGCAGACTACCAAGCAGTACCCCCTTGGAGAAGGGAGTTACAGAACCTTTTTTAGAAACAGGATCTGCAGCACAGCTGTGCCAAACCTAGCATCACTTCATGACTGAATGTCCAAAGAGTAATGCTTGGTGAAGGTGTGAACATATTTCCAGGTAGCTGCTTTACATATATCCACTAAAGATTATCTCTAGCTGCTGTGACTGAAGCAGCTGTACCTCTGGTAGAATGAGCCCTCAGGCCAGAGAGAGGCTCCTTCCCAAGTTTAGAGTAGTAGAATTGAATACAAGAAACAATCCACCTGGCAATAGACCTCTTGATAGTAGGCTTGCCCTTTCCCACCTCACTATAAGTGAGAAACAACTGAGAACAGTCCTTCCTATGGGCCTTAGTATGCTCAATATAGTAACCAAGAGCCCTTTTCACATCCAGACTGTGTAACCTCCTCTCTCCAGAGGAAGAATGATCGTGAAAAAGACAGGTAGAGACATAGACTGGTTCAGATGAAAGTCTGACACTACCTTGGGAATGAACTTTCTATTGGTGTGGAGTACCACCTTATCCCTATGAAAGGAAGTGAAATCAGCTTCCAATGATAAGGCCTGTAGTTCACTGATCCTCCTAGCAGAGGTAATGGCCACCAGGAATACAGTTTTCCAAGTCAAGTATTTCAGCTCAGCTGAAGATAAAGGTTCAAAAGGGGACTGCATAAGCTGTGCAATACAGATGTTCAGATCCCAGGAAGGAGCAGGGCCCCGAAAGGGAGGATTGACATGGACTAAGCCTTTGAAGAATTTCTTGAAAACTGGATGAGATGCTAGGGAAGAGCCCTTACCAGACATAAGAAAGGCAGACACAGCTGCCAAATGCACTTTAAGAGGAGTAGTAGGCCGGAGGCCTAAACTGTTAAGATGTACCAGATAGTCCAAAACAGTGGCAATGTCAGCCAGCTCTGGCTTAATATGCCTACTGGAACACCAACAAACAAACCTTTTCCATTTGGAGGTGAAGTCTTCCTAGTGGCAGGCTTCCTGCTAACTTTTAAAATATTCAAAACTGATTGGGAAAGATGCAAACTTGCATATTCTAGCTCTTCAAGAGCCAGGCTTTGAGTCTGAGAGTCTGAATGTTGGGGTACAGAAGCCTCCCTTGAGAGGAGGTGAGAAGATTGTACTGCCTGAGAAGGCACAAGGGCAGTGCTAGTGACAGTGATGACAGTAGAGGATATCAAGGTTGTCTGGCCCAGCCTGGAGCCACCAGAATCACCTTGCAAGGTTGAGACCTGATTTTTATCAGGACCCTGAATATCATAGGAAAAGGAGAAAATGCGTACAGACACCTGCTTGTCCAGTTTAGTAGAAGAGCACCTGGGGAACAGGACCCAGAAGGGGGGGTCTGCAACAATAAAGAGGGAGTTGATGATTGTCTGGGACTGCAAAGAGATCTATCTCTGGGGTGCCCCATCTCCTGAAAATGACTTGAAGAATGACAGGGTTCAGGGTCCATTCGTGGAGACCCTGGGAAATCCTGCTGAGAGCATCTGCTAGAATGCTGTCCTTCCCTGGGAGATGAACAGCCATCAGAGAAACCTGAAGGGAATAAGCTAGAGACCAAATTTTCATGGCCTCTGTGCACAAGGCTGAGGATTGAGTGCCTCCCTGATTGTTGATATACCACATGGTTGTGGTATTGTCTGTTCTGATCTGCACCACTTTCCCTTGGACAACCATTGAGAATGTCTGAAGAGCCAGGAAGACAGCTCTTAATTGGAGAAGATTTATGTGCAGAAGGGACTCCTGGTGTACCAAGTTCCCTGAGCTGTGAGATGATCTAGGTGGGCCCCCCACCCCAACAGGGAGGCATCTGTGGTGAGAATCACAGAAAGGACCTGACTGATGAAGGGGACCCCTTGTTGAAGATTGTCTTTCTCCAACCACCACTGAAGGGCCTGGACCAAGGTTTTGGAGACTGGAACCAGTTTGGAGAGAGGGTTCTTTTTCTGAAACCAGAAAGATCTGAGATATAACTGAATATCTCTCATTTGAAATCTTGCTCCCTGAACTACTGCTGTGGAAGCTGCCATGTGGCCCAGCAGCTGCAGAAAGTGTCTGGCTGGCCGAGACACTAGAGGATGAAAAGAGGAGGCCAGAGTGGCCAGTGACTGAACCCTTGAGAGATGAAGAAATGCTCTTGCCTGAACTGTATCTATTTCCACCCCTATGAAAGTGAGAAGCTGGGCTGGCTCTAGAACAGACTTCTCTAAATTTAGAATGAAGCCCAAGGATTCTAGAAGTCTTTGGGTGACCTCTAAAGCTGACATGACTTGGCCTGAGGACTGGCCCACTAGATGCCAGTCATCCAGGTATGGGAACAGAAGGATGCCCTGCCTCCTGAGGAATGCCACCACCACTGCAAGACACTTGATGAACACCCTTGGGGCAGATGTTAGGCCGAAGGGCATGACCTTGCATTGGTAATGGCCTGAGGGCAACTCGAACCTGAGGTACTTTCTGTGGGAATGTCTGATAGGTATGTGGAAGTAGGCATCCTTGAGATCCAGGGAGACTAGCCAGTCTCCTGGTTTCAGAGTGGGAAGAATTACTCCCAGAGTCACCATTTTGAACTTTTGTTTTGTCAAATATTTGTTGAGGTACCTTAAATCCAATATGGGTCACCATTTCCCTGTCTTTTTGGTGGTAAGTAAGTATCTTGAATACAGTCCTCTTCTCCTGTGACAAAGAGGTACCTTCTCTACTGCTTGCAGAAGCAGAAGAGAGGAGACTTCTGCCTCTAAGACCTTTGTCTCCAAGGGAGAGGGAGGACTGAAAGACTTTGCTCTCATTCTTGGGAACCTTTTGAAACTGAGAGCAAGTCCCTGGCTCACTACTTCCAGGACCCATTTGTCTGAAGTAATAGACTGCCAGGCCTGGGAGTAGTGAGCCAGCCTGCCCCCTACTGAGATTGGGGAGGAAACCCTGACTGACACCTTAGGATGTCTGCTTGACAGAGGGTTTGGACTGAGTACTGTAGCTGATGGGATCCTAGTTACCCCATGTCTACCTCTTCCCCTAATGAACCTCCTCTGCTGAAAAGAAGAGGAGGAGGCCTGGGCTTGGTAAAAAGGCCTGTAAAAAGGCCTACCCCCTGCCCCTAAACTGCTGCCTCTGAGGAGTGGTATGCTTCTCTTTTGCTGCAGCACGCCTATAGGTGGTCCTGTACTTATCCATTTTTTTCGTGTAGTTCTCTATTTGGTCCCCAAAGAGAGAATTACCAGTTACAGGAAAACCCATGGCCTTATCCTGGGTATCCTGTGAGAGGTTGGTATACCTAAGCCAAGCAAATCTCCTCATGGAGATAGATGTAGCCATGACCCTGCAATGAACATCACTGGAATCAACAGCAGCGTGGAACTGTACCTTAGATGCCTCTATACCATTTGCAGCCACCTGCTCCAGCATCTTGGCTAACTAGGGAGGAGCATCCTTAGCCAGTGCCAGAACTGTATCCCACATAGATTTCTGGTACCTGGCTGTGTATGCTATGTAATTAGATTGTCTGAGTCCCAAAGAGAATGCCAAGTATTGTTTTTTTGCTATGGCATCCACTTTCCTGGAATCCTTATCTGGGGGGCTGAGATGCCAGGGGAATATTAGCCTTGTCACAGGCTGTAGCTTGTACTACCCCAACATGGCTGCTATGATTTGGAAGGAATGCCATCCCTGGACCTGATAAAGTGTACCTCCTGTCCATTCTTTTTTCCACAGGAGGAATGGATGTAGGAAACTGTAAAATTGTTTGTGTCTGCTTCCCCAAGCATTTCTGTAAGGGGATAGACACCCTCTTTGACTCTGGGACATCCATCATTTCCAGGTAGTCAGGTTCTTCCTGATCCTGTTCAGCCTCTTCCATAGGAAGCTGAAGAGTCTCAGCCACTTTCTTGTAAAACAAAAATGGGAAGGGAACTTAGAAAGCCTGGGAGGAGAAGCCTGAGAAGGCCTGCCTGGGGAGATGTCAGGCTCTACTGGCTCATCTAGGCCCTCACATTGTTCTTCTTCATAGTCTTCATCCTCCTCCCAATCACCCTTATAATATGCTTCAGGATCTATATCCGAAGCAAGTACTTCCGACTGAACCGATCGGGTCTAAACCGAAACCAGTTTGGTCAGAACCGGGCAAAGCGATTGAACTATTGAAATCGCTTTCACTAACTCATCAGCGGTTGGACCATGGAAAGCGGGATCTTAACCAGCTGATTTCCTCTTTCTTTTGCTTGGAACTGATTCCGCAGAATTGGCTCTCCGTTTGCCCGAAGAGGTATCGCCCAGGTCAGTGGGCACCTTTTCAGGTTCGGCCGCAACCGAACCGGGCTGACCATCTGGGTCAACGGATTTCTCAGCCTCCGTCTCCCTTAGCCTACTCAAACATTTATCCAGAGTGGCTTTGGGAAAGTTCTTACATATTTGGCAGTCTTCCTTGAGGTGGTCAAACCCCAGACAATACACACAGATGAGGTGAAGGTCGGCCTTAGCAAAGGCCTCCTTACACTCGGTACAGTGCTGAAACCCAGTGGGTCCAGTTTTCTTCTTGGGTTTCTCAGACATGCCACAAACCAGAAAAAATCACCTTAAACAGCTGTTAAGCCAGGCGATTACAAACTCAACGGTTCCAACCATGTCACGGGTCAGTTAAAAAAATCCTAAAATATCAGATTTTTTTAAGAACCGATGAGTTCCGGAAAAACCACACACATTAATAATAATCAATAAAGAAGATAAGCCTCGGTTCTGAACTGGACCAACCATCAAAGAACCAAAATAAAACAATTTCTCAGCAAACAATACAGAAAATAACCACTACCTATACCTACCACTTACTGTACCGAGACAGAGGTAAGAATACCAAAATGCAGAAAATTATGGTTTGAAAAAAATGACCAATTCGAGCTAGACTGAACCGAAGCACAGGAGTGATCTCCAGAGCAACTTCACAGTAAGGTGGAGTAAAGAATCTGATGGTTACACTTCAGAGTACCACAGACAGAGGTTTGAAAACCGGGCTCGAGCTCAACTTACTATGCCTTTGCATAGAGTTAATGCTTTACTCTATGGAGCATTTGAAGTGCTGGGGCTAACTGCATGTAGTCAGAATACAGCAATACTTCATGTTGTTTGAAAAGGATTATTTACTCTGTTCATTACCCTCACTTGCTCTCATCTCCCCAAGAAAAAATTTGCTTAACTTGGTGCCATACTAGCACCCATGGCAGGCCACATTCTTGTAGAAAATACACTAGAATTAAAAAAATTATGTTTTAAAATGAACTCTAATGCAGTAATCAAGAACTCTGTTGGCATAGATTTGGCATTATCAGCATTTTCCCAAAAGTATTTACATGCCTGTAAACCCTGATGGTGCCTGTTTGAGGTATATAAAGACTCTATATCTATACTCAGCCAGGTGTACTCTTTATTCCAGACAAAGTTTCCAACCTTTCTTAACACATCACATGTAAATATGAAGGAAGCTTTACAACACACTGCTGTAAGTAACAAGCATTTGTCAATGCCGAATGTTCACTTGCAGGTATGTGCATTGGTGTTTGGCATTTGTGCAGCCCCCCCAGTTGTATCCATGTTCCTTCAGCATCCATATCCCAACAAAGTACCTCTCTCTACAGCTCCTCTTGCATCTGAGTAATGTTTCACCCACATACTTCTTAAGTGTCTGTCTTAGGAACCCTAACGCCCTGGTCATGCTCAAGGGTATGAGCCTGTGTGGAAACTGCACAACCCACACTTGTAACATGGTCATTCAGCGGAATTATTTCACCAAAGTTTCAACATAGGAATTTTGTCACCTCTGGTCATGAACAGTGCCACTATGATTTTCTTACTGTGTAGCGAACATTGATTTCCCACAGCAACCGCGCTATTCTGCGCCGGAAGTGTGAAAACAGATTTTGGCCAGGATATGAAAAATGACAGCTGTACTGTTGATAAGAAGGTGTGGGAAAATGCAAATGTTGAAAATCTGGAGTGAAAATATTACAAATTTGCAAAGTCACGAGGGTGTGCATGGAAACTGCGCAATGCTGCTCATTAAACAGTCATTTTTTGGAATTTTTGCTCCGCATTTTCAACATAGGCATTTTAGGATTTCAGCTTATGGGCAGTGTCACTGTGATTTTCTTAATCTGTACCGAACATGATTTCCCACAGCGACCATGCTATTTTATGCTGGAAGTGCGAAAACGCATTTTGGCCAGGATGTGAAAAATGACAGCTGTTCTGCTCATAAGGAGATGTGGGAAATGCCAATGTTAAAAATCTGGAGTGAAAATATTAAAAATTCACGAACTTACGAGTGTGCGTGGAAACTGAGCAATGTACACTCATAACACAGCCACTTTATGGACGTTTGTCACCAAATTTTCAGCATAGGCATTTTAGGACCTCTGTTCATGAACAATGTCACTGTGATTGTCTTACTATGTAGCAAACACTGATTTCCAACAGCGGCCGCGCTATTTTGTGCCAGAAGCACGAAAACACATTTTGGCCAGGATGTGAAACATGACAGCTGCACTGTTCATAAGGAGGTGTGGGAATATGCCTATGTTGAAAATCTGGAATGAAAATATTACAAATTCACGAACATACAAGTGTGCATGGAAGCTGCACGATGCACACTCATAACACAGTCATTTCTTGGAATTTTTTCACCAAATTTGCAACATAGGCTTTTTGACAGCCCACCTCATGAACACCAACACTGTCATTTCATTACTCATTCCCGAAAGATGATTCCATGCAGTGACCACGAAATCACCTCTTGGGACTGAATAATGCTATGACAGTGGCTGAATTCATGTGAAGGGGTGTCAAGAACCCTATGTTGAAAAATTGGTGCCAAAAGTCAAAAAAATGGCCGAGATATCTATCTAAGTTGGAAACCCCCTATTTATGCCACTATATAGTTTACCGGCATTTCCTCAGTTCGTGGTCAGCTTTGAAGAGTGCAGACGTGTTCCCGGTCCACCGAAGATCATTGCGCTGGGCTCCAGAGCTAGGTATGGGGTGATGGGGGGTGTGGGGAGGTGGGTGCACAGAGGGTGGGAGCGGGTTGGCAGGGGCGCAGGGAATAACAGAGGGACCATTTTCTTCTTTCACAGGGAATTGTAAAAAAAAAAAAGTAATGGACACTTTTGGCACGCTGGGTGTGCTCCCAGTGTGCCACCTACATGTGCTGGGGTGGGGGGCAGGGCCAGTGAGGATTGGGCACCCCCAGTGGCCATACAGTGTGCATGGGAGGGGCATTAGCACGCTGGGGTGGGCTCCCAGCATGCAATCTGGTTGTTTGTTTGGGGGGCTGCAGCTGACGGGGGATTGGGCACCCCGTCAGCCACACAGTGTGCTGGGAGGGGTGCATGAGTTGAGGGGGATTTGGCACCCCCCTCAGCACACAACATGGGGGCCAGGGAGAACAGTAATGAGGGAGGAGGATATTAGCAGAGGGAGGAAGTGGGAGGGATTTCATGCCAAGCTGTGCATGACAGCAGTTCAGCTGAGATAAGTATGCTAATTGCATACACACTACCACCGCTGATTGCAGCGGACCTTTCTTAGAAGTGAAGACCAACACAGCTGAACTGCTGTCATACACAGCTCGGCATGTATTGGTCCCCTAGGGTCGCACCTGCTACATTGAGCACCGCATTGGCGAGGAAGATCACACCCCCCCAAAAGTAGTACCATTGCAAGACGTTCCTTGTGCATGCATGCAAGTGAACATAAAAATCTATAAAATAACCCAGATTTTCTGTCAGAGAGCCATTTCTAGAAACAATTGGTTGGCCAGGGTAATTTTCTAAATTTTTATGGATTTTTGGTAACACATAAAACCCTGGTACAATTGGATGTTCTTTCCAGATATACTTATATTCATCTTCTGTTATGTAATTTCTGGAAATTGCTGTCATTAAAATATTATGCAGTTGGCCAGCCTGGTGGCAGTGAGGGTTGAGGCGCTGGATGCCACACCTCGCGCCATGCCAGTGACCAGGGTTCGGGAATGGGCCCAGGTCGCCGGGGGTTGGCAGGGGAGGGAGAGGATTGAGCATCCGGAGGATGGCTCTCCTCTCCCAGGGGGTGGGATTGGGGTTCCCTCAGCACAATGGTGTCTCCTGGTGGTGACTGGGTGTATTGTCTGGGCCAGGTATGCTAGGGGAGGAACACAGCAAATGCCTGTGGCCTTCCATGCTTGCATCATTGCACGTCCGGCTCCTGGGGGGGTAACTACAAGAGAAAATTTCCTCTCCTGGCAGCAGTATGATGGCACTGACCGATGACCTGATCAGTGGGCCAAACAAAGCCCGGCAGTTGGAATAAGGGCTTAGGGTGACCTCTCCTGGTCCCCCCCTCTCTCGGGGAGGCCCCGCCGTGGGGAGCAAGCCATGATCCTCCTCGCTTCAGCGGTCGTGGCGGATGTTGGCTCCACCTGGATCAGTTGAGCATCAGCGTACATCGCCTGATAGGGGTAAGTTCACCCCAAAGCTGCATAGGAGTGTATAAAGAAAGCTGACAAAAAAAAAAAAGATATTATGCAGTTTCTTATTGTAAGCAAACATTGGGTTACATTGCAGTTTCTGATAGTTATTTCCATTTTCTAAAAGTTCTTTAGCGATGGAACTGTAATGTTCTCTATCTAGAACCACAATGTTGCCTCCTTTGTTTTAAGATTTAATGACTATGTTAGGATTCACAGACAGTTCTTTCATTGCTCCCTTTTCTTGTAATATTACAAAACCTTTGTGGATTCAAATTTTCAAGAATATCCTCCACCAATCTTGTGACGGTCTTTTCATAGGCTAAAATGGAAGCATTTGTCAGGGTGGGGCAGAAAGTAGATTTTCCCTGAAAGGTATTTTTGCCCAAAGGTCCCTTAATACTTGTGTTAGCAAGTCTCACATCTGCAGATTCCAACAAGTCTCTCAAAGCTTCTTCTTGTACATTATCCAAATCAAAATTCTCAAAATCATTTGTTGCCCCTGTAACAACCTGCACAGAATCCCTATTAATGTCCAGATTAACAACAGTCTAATTCAAAAAGTCCATATCTTCACAGCCCAGGTTCTTTTTATTTTCAAAGAAATACTTAAATCTCAATTTTCTAAAGAATTTCTTATGGTCCACTGCTATTTGAAATTTATTAACAGTAGTGGTGGGGATAAAGTCAAGGAGAGGCCCTTGCTTAACAGCCCCTTCTGCGAATCTGCTAGTGCAGTATCAGATAAGTTTATTACCAGTAGTGTGTCTTCTTGCTTGAGTGTAAGGATCTCTCCCGTTCATCTTCTTCCTCCTCTCTTCCCCCTTCTTGTTCTTCTCCTCCTCCTACATTGTGGTCTTGAGTTCGTTTCAAGTTGCTCCTCCTGTCTCAAAAAAAACTCTCGGGGCCTCTTCCTCATCCCAAATTAGAGTTTTCTCCTGGGTTACTGCTGCTCTCTTCACTCCTGCTGGTACTGGATTCCATGCTGTTTCTTTAGTATAGAATGTTTGAGCATGTTCTAGCATTATGCTGAGATTGAACTGAATTGTAATGTATTGCTGTAAACATCTGTACTGTGGAACAGCAATACCTCCCTCTATTTGCTTCTTAAGTTTAAAAATGTTTTTCAGCATATTTAGGCATTTTGCTGTGATAAAACAAAGCCCCATTCTTCTTTTTTGTTGAAGGGGCCCTTCCCTATAAACTTGTGGATATTGAAACATTTGTTTTTTATAAACAACTTCATATGGCCTTAAGAAACTGGTATGATTGGATTAACATTGTTTTCTTATTTTATTTGCAATTGGTGCTTTTGTATTTAGTTTAGGGATCATAATATATATGGGCACTTTGAATATTTAAACATTTCACCTGTAGTTGGTTACAAGCACTATAAAATCATTATGTGAGCTCCCAATAGCCATACCCCCTGATGAATGGTCAGTGTGGACCTGAAGCACTGGGGCTTTTAGTGGCCAGTGAAAGAGTTCAAACTCTGGCGGTCATTGTATCTGTTGAAGAGTGAAATTAAAAATCGAATTTACCGAGCCAGTGTGTGTGGACATCAATCTGTAGAGTGTGTTTCTTTTAAGATCTCCTTCACCCCTACTGCCCCCTCCCTTCACTCTGCTCCATCGATGAGGGGTTGCTAGAGATTCCCAGGGTATGGTTAAAGATGTATGGGGCCTGACCATTTGCTTCTGAAGCTCCTATCTTGTGGAATTCTCTACCTTGTCGGGTGCAAGAGTGCCTGACCATTGAGAGTTTTACTATTGAACAAAAAACAATTTATTCAATCTACCATATCCTGCTTTTTAGTTATTTATTTGTTAGCTGCTGCGTTGTGGTATGATAAAGGTTCTTGTCTGATGGTATGGTTTTAATTATTTGTTTATATGTTGATTCTATGTACAAGCACATTGATCCTAGGAAAGGCACTTTATGCAAATAAAGATTGATTTGATTTGATTTTTAAAATCCTGGCCAAAGTGTGTTTTTGTACCTGTGGTGCATAATGATGTTTTGGTGGTGCAGAATGAGGTTTTGGCAGGGCTTTGAAAGATTTCACCTACCGGGTTCGTTAGGTGGGAAAATAAAAAAGGCTATGCTCAAAGTCTGGTGCACAAATATGGTAAAATGCTCAGGTGATGACTGAACATTAGACTTTTTTAGTGTTCACTCATAATTTTGGTAATTTTTTATATTTTGACTTCAAACTTTCAACATAGTCATTTTTCCACACCACCTTATAAACATGGTGTCATTTTTTAGATCCTGGACGAGATGTGTTTTTACACCTCTGGTGTGAAATGACATTTCAGCCAATATATTATAAATGGTACATGTCATGTCTATAAGGCAAATCCTAGAACCAGTATCTTCAAAAGTTGGAGTCAAAATAAAAAAAATTGTTTAACAACGTTTGTGTGTAGTGCCGATCAATACCAAATACCTGCACAGCACATACCTGTAAGCAAACATTCTGCATTGACAAATGCTAGTTTAGTTTTGCACTGACTACCTGATACTGCACATCTGAGGTATAGCGACAGTAAAAAAAAATAATTCCTGGATGGAATGCTGTATCATGGTGATGGGCGAGTCAAAAGCCTTTTGAATCCAACATGCTCCATAATTCTGTAAGGCTGTAAGTCCAGTGCCATCATCTCAGAAGTTTTTTTTATAGTAATTGCTTCAGGGTGAGTATGTTTGTATTTGGTTTTAAGTTCAAGCATTTGAGAAATTGTGAGCTGCTTTCTAGCAGAAGAAGCCTTGCTCAGACAGTCTACATTAGGAGTGCTTGATGATGATATGGGCAAAAGGGGACTGTTTGTAGTACTTACTCTTGAAGAAGACTGAGAAAGAGAAGATAGTAGAACTGTATCAGCTAGACAGTTGTATTACCATTTACTACAACAGGTGCAGCTGGAGACTGACCAATCTCTGCCTGAATGTTATTGTCATCTTTCTCTCTGTCCAAAAAATTATACCTCGGGCATAATGGGTGACATCTCTCTAATTTATTTATTTATTTATTTATTTTTTTTACCAATTATTTTACCAGGTGAGACACACTAAGCTGAAAGCTTGTTTGCAGGTGCAACCTGGGAGCACAAGGAAGTTAAGTGACTTGCTCAGGGTAACACAGTATGCATCTAGGGGGCTGTGGGATTCAAACCCAGGTCTCCAGATTTGCAACTCAGAGCCTTAACCCACTGTGCCATACTGCCTCCAAAATGTTTTTTTTATTCTGAGGTACTCAAAGCACTCTTTTGCTCCCTCTGCTGATGGTCTTTTTACATATAGAGCAAACAGCTTGTAACTCATTATCTGCAGCCAGAGACAAGTAAGGCCACACAAAAGAGGTCACCTTTTTTGCTTTATTACCAGGCATAGTGTACTGCCATTTGTCACTGCCACCCTGTTGTTCTTGCTCAGCACTGGGCTGCTCATCAAGAGCTGCCTCTGTTTCACCCTTATCTCCATCCAGCAGTTCATCCAGGCCAATCAGAGAACCCAATTCAGAATGCATTGCCTCCTCATCCTCTTGTTCCTCCTGCACCTGCACCACACTGTCCATGCCCTTCTCATCCAAATCCAAATCATCACATTCATCCTACATATGTGCAACTGCCAACTTTTCCTCATTCAGGCTTTCCACTTCCTTCTGTTGTTCTCCCTCCTTGGCTACATCCTCCATTTCATTACTTTCATCAGAATGAGATTTCTTCTCATCTGTTTCATTCAAATGTGTACTGTAACAGTACACACGGGTAGCATATCTTTGCTTGCCACTCTTTGTGTTGCTGACTACCCTTTTTGCTATCTTTTATACACCCGCACACCAAATATTTTGGGACATATGAAACAGGATGTGGGGGGGGGAGATCACTACCAAGCCCATAGCAGTTCAGAACAGCAAGGGCTTGGCAGTCTACACCAATGCCCACACACAGTAATCCTGACTCAGCTCTGCTTGGTGGGTAAAAAATTTGTGTACTTCAAAGAACCAAGGCCGCGCCAATTATAAAAGGCTTTGTTCCTTTGCTCTGCATGAAGCTGGGTCAGTAAACAGCTGATCAGCTTTCAAAACAAGTTACCATCTGCACACTGGAAGTTTGCTACAGACATTACCAGTGTGCAGCTGCTGTATGAAGCCCTGCAACAAAGAAAACCATCCATAGATGTCTCTTGCTGGTGCCCCTGTAACTTTTCCCCACCCGACCCTCCCTCTCAGCACCCACCCCCAATAAATATAACACTGAGATTGGGGTGCCCAATCTTCCAGTGTCATCACCTTGTGTTTTTCTTTAATTTTATTTATATATGTAACTGTTCCACACTTGACACCCCAAGCCCTTACTTTTCCACTGGGGGTACGACACCGTAATCTTCTCTGGACTGCAGACACGTCCTCACTTTTCAATGCCGGACCATGAACTGAGGAAATCAGGTATGCAGTTCAGTGTACTTCAATGGGGTTTTTAACTTATTGGCATAATTTGGACACTGGGGGTGCCCAATCTTCCAGTGTCATCACCTTGTGTTTTTCTTTAATTTTATTATATATGTAACTGTTCCACACTTGACCCTCCCTCTCAGCAGCCACCATCCCACACACCCTCAACAAACATAGCACTGACACTGGGGGTGCCCAGTCTCCCAATGTTATCACCTGAAATATAGAAAACCATCCCTGGTCATTTTCTTTACCCTATAAAATAGAAAACCATCCATCAATGTCTGTTGTGCTGTTATTCCTCCCCACCCAACCCTCCCACTCAGCACCCATACACCCCCAAGCCCTTACTTTTCCACTGGGGGTACAATGCTGTAATCTTCTCTAGACTACAGACACATCCTCACTTTTCAAAGCCGGACCATGAACTGATAACAGGAGGAACAAAATGGGGGACAGATACTGTGGGTTAAGCTGGAAAGGAAAATGGGGCCAGCCATCCACACAGGTGTGGTCTATAGACCACCAGCCCAGGAGGAAGAAACAGATAGGGAGCTGATGCTAGCCATCCAAAGGATGGCAGACAAGGGTGAGGTAGTACTGGTTGGAGACTTCAATATTCCAGATGTGGACTGGAGCATCCCAGCAGCAGCATCAACTAGGAGCAGATTTATCTTGCACTCCCTTCAGGGTGCCTTCCTCAAGCAACTGGTCATGGAACCAACTCGGCAGAAGGCAATACTGGACCTTGTGCTCACAAACAGGGACAGTGTGATGGGGTAACAGTGGAGGAGCACCTGGGTAACAGTGACCACCAGTCATTGTGGTTTGAAATCACAGAAAGAGCAGAACCAAACCACACAAAAACACGTATCCTGGATTTTAGGGGGGCAGACTTTGGGAAAATGGGGAGATACTTGAAAGAGGCATTAAGGGGAATGGGGCAGGAATCAGGGTTGAGGAACAGTGGGCAGTATTTAAAATGGGGATTACAAGAACAACAGAATTATGCATTAAGCAGGTTAGCAAGAGGAAAATGAAGAGGAGACCATTATGGTTTTCAAAGAGGTAGCAAAGAAAGTGAAAGCCAAAAGATTGCATTCAGGCAATACAAACAGACACAGGCAGAAGGGGATAGGAGAAGTACCAGGAGAAGCAAAGGGAGGCAGGGAGGTCAGTAAGGAAGCCAAAGCTCAGACAGAAGAACACATTGCAAAATCAGTGGGTAGAGGGGACAAAACCTTTTACAGGTACATAAGTGAAAAAAGAAAGACAAAGGGAGGGATAGTGAGACTGAAGGGGGAGGATGGGAGCCGCGTGGAGGATGACAACAGTAAAGCTGACATATTGAACAGGTATTTCTGCTCAGTCTTTACTGAGGAAGAGGGGGTAATGGGTCTGAAGGGAGTACAAGGGTGAGAATGGTGCAGAAATGGACACAAGTCCCTTTACACGAGAAAAGGGTCCTGAAGGAACTGGAAGTAATAAGAGTTGATAAAGCAATGGGGCCAGGCGGGTGCACCCAGGGTCCTTAAAGAACTAAGAGAGGTGGTGGCTGAACCTCTGGATATCCTGTTTAGCCAATCACTGGAAACAGGAGGTACCCAAAGACTGGAGGACAGCAGATGTAGTCCCTTCTACAAAAGTGGGAACAAAGAGGAAGCAGGGAACTACAGACCAGTCAGCCTCACCTCGGTAGTGGGAAGATCATGGAAGCACTACTGAAGGAGAGATTGGTGGAACATCTGGTTGTCAATGGACTACAGGACCCAAGGCAGCATGGTTTCACCAGGGGAGGTCATGTCAGACCAACCTCGTTGAATTTTTGACTGGGTGACTAGGGAGGTGGATCAGGGAGGGCAGTGGACATGGCCTATCTGGACTTCGCAAGGCCTTTGACACTGTGCCACATAGAAGACTATTACACAAACTGGGGAATATGGGTGTGGGCAGGACAGTAGTGTGGTGGGTAGGTAACTGGCTGGGTGGCAGGACACAGAGGGTGGTGGTAAATGGCTGTCACCCACAGAGGGAAGAGTAACCAGTGGGTACCACAGAGATCAGTGCTGGGACCGGTCCTATTCAACATCTTCATCAGTGACATTGCGAGGATCTAGAAGGCAGAATTTCACTGTTCGCTGATGACACAAAGCTCTGTAACAGAGTAGACACACCAGAGGGTGTAGACAGAATGAGAAGCGACCTGCAGAAACTTGAAGAATGGTCAGGGGTTTGGCAGTTGAAAATTCAATGCAAAGAAGTGCAAGATAATGCATATGGGGCACAAAAACCCTGGCACAATACATCAGTTGGGGGGTGAGGATATAGCATGCACCAAGCAGGAAAGGGATCTTGGGGTTGTCATCTCTGATGACCTCAAGGTAGGGAAACAGTGTGACAAGGCAGCAGGTAAAGCAAATAGGATGCTGGGATGTATAGGCAGGGGCATCACCATCAGGAAAAGGGAGGTCATAATTCCGCTATACAAGGCACTAGTGAGGCCCCACCTGGAGTACAGTGTACAGTTCTGGAGACCATACCTACGTAAGGACA
This sequence comes from Neoceratodus forsteri, assembly GCA_016271365.2. Lineage (NCBI taxonomy): Eukaryota > Metazoa > Chordata > Ceratodontiformes > Ceratodontidae > Neoceratodus > Neoceratodus forsteri. The sequence goes on from CM057458.1 coordinate 358,082,877, forward strand.
TAGACAGGGTAGAGAAGGTTCAGAGGAAGGCAACAAAGATGGTGCATGGATTGCATCACAAGTCCTATGAAGACAGGTTGAAGGAACTGAACATGTACTCCCTGGAGGAGAGGAGGGAGAGAGGGGATATGATAGAGACATACAAGTATCTTACAGGAGGAACAAGTGCAGGAAAACACTATTTTAGCAAAAAAGATGTTCCAGGACTAGAGGGCATGGGATGAAGTTGAGGGAGGACGATTCAGAGGAAACGTGAGAAAGAATTTCTTCACAGAACGGGTGGTGGACAAGTGGAACACCCTGCCAGAGGAAGTGGTGGGGGCTGAAACAATCACGGGATTTAAGAATGCATGGGATAGACATAAAGGAATTCTAGAGGTCAGGGGTAAGGGGAAACAGACTTCTAGGAAAGCAAACTGAACTCACAAGCTCAAATGGGCAGACTGGGTGGGCCATAGGCCCTTATCTGCTGACACTGTCTATGTATCTATGTATCTATGTATCTATGAGGAAATCAGGTATGCAGTTCAATGTACTTCAATGGGGTTTTGAACTTATTGGCATAATTTGGCCATTTTTTAATATTTTTGCCCAAATTTTCAACATGCCTTGTTTGGGACCTCACCTCATGAACAATTGTAGAGAATTTAAGCAAATCTGTTCCAAAAGGTGATTTCATGGTCACTGCGCAAAATCACCTTTTGGGAAGGAGTTGAAAATTTGATCTGCATTTGTTCATGAGGTGGAGTCAAAAGAAGGTTATCTTGAATATTTGGTGTAAAAATATTAAAGATCAACAAAGTTATGAGCCTATGTTGAAATTTACGAACGTAGGCTTGCAACTTTGGTAATTTTCAAAATTTTGACCCCAAATGTTCAACATAGCCATTTCTTCATGGCACCTCATGAACGTGACAGCTGTCATTTTTAAAATCCTGGCCAAAATGTGTTTTTGTACCTGTGGCATGGAATGATATTTTAGTGGCGCAGAATGACATTTTGGCAGGAATTTGAAACTTTTCACTTACCCGGTTCATTAGGTGGGGTAATAAGAAAAAAATACTTACCACAGTAATGTTGTTTCTTCTGAAGGAGTCCTAAGGTATTCTGACATATGCAGTAAGACCTTGTTGTTCTGTTGCCCCAGAGAGGAAAAGTTAAAGCCTACATTCTAAGTAGGCACACGCTCAGTTTCAAATCACTGTCCCCTGGTACATTCTATTCAACCATCAGATTCTTATGAGCAACCCCAGAAAGCTTATAAAAGATTTGAAAAACAATTGCAAATGCTTATAACATTTAAATGGAAACTTTTCCTAAAAACCTACCACCCTGACATGGGCTAAAGACTCAAGTCTCAGATGCCCACTGGAGAAAAACAAACTTCCAAGTAAACAAAACAAAGTGTATGAGCTGGAGTGCAGAGACCCCAGGTTCTGGCAGGGGAGGCAGGGTGGGAGGTCAGAATACATTAGGACTCCTTTAGAAGAAACAACATTACCTTGGTAAGTAATTTTTTCTTCAAACAAGATGTCCTAATGTATTCTGACATATGCAGACTAAAAAGCAGTTCCTTTGGAGGAGGGAACAGAACCTACTTAGGAAAGAGGATCTGCAATACTGCTGTTCCAAACCGGGCATAACTTCTTGCCTGCACGTCCAGGCTGTAATGCTTGGTAAATGTATGTACAGTTTTCCAGGTAGCTGCTTTACAGAATTCTGACAAGGGAATGTTTCTCACAGCTGCTATGGTGGCAGTTGTGCCCCTAGTAGAGTGAGCCTTGAGACCTACAGGGGGATCTTTCCCTAGTTTCTGGTAGTAAAACTGAATGCAAGACACTATCCATCTGGCAATGGTCCTTTTAGTGGCAGGCTTACCCCTTCCCACTTCCCCATAGGTAAGGAACAACTGGTTATTGTCACCCCATGTCCTTTGGTCAGATTCAAATAATAGCTAATAGCCCTCTTTACATCCAGGCAATGCAGCCTATGTTCCCCTGAACTAGGGTGTTCAGTGAAGAAGACAGGCAAGTTTATTGACTGGTTAAGGGGAAACTCTGAGACTACTTTAGGGAGGAACCTTCTATTTGTTCTGAGAACCACGTTATCATTATGAAAGGAGATATAGTTAGGTTCCACAAATGAAACCTGTCGTTCACTGATACGTATTGCTGAAATGAAGGCTACTAAAAACACAGTTTTCAATGTCACAAACTAAGTCTGCTGAGATCATAGGTTCGAAGGGGGTTGCATTAATTGTGCTATGAATATATTTAGATCCCATGAAGGTATAGGCTCCCTATGAGGGAGGTGCAAATGCAATAGCCCCTTAAAAAATTGTTTAAATATAGGGTCAGAGGCTAAAGAGGAAGATTTACCTGATGACAAATAAGCAAAGACTGCTGCCAAGTGCACCCTCAAAGTAGAAGGCTTAAGGCCTAGAGAATGTAAATGAGCCAAATAAACCAATAAAAGTGGAATGCCCACCTCTTGTGGTTCCACACCTGACTGAGTGCACCATATGGTAAACCTCTTCCATTTGGAAGAATATGTTTTCCTAGTGTTTGGTTTTCTGGAAACCTTTAGGATATCCAGAACCAAGTCAGAAAGTTGAAAACCAGCATATTCTAACTCTGTAAGAGGCAGGTCTTCAGCATGAGGGACCCCAAGTTGGGGTACATGATCCTCCCCTGGGAAGAGGTCAGCAGGTCGTACCTCCTGGGGAGGCAAATCGGGCTGGTCGATGCCTGAGCCACCAGTATCGAGTACCAAGGCTGCCTGGCCCAGTCTGAAATTATCAGGGTCATCAGTGCTGACTGGCCCTGAGTTTGGTCAGTACTCTGAGCAACAAGGGAAATGGAGGGAAGGCATGCAGACATTTCCCTGATCAGTCCAGAAGAGGTGCATCCACTGGGACTGTGCCTATTGCTGGAGGTCTGCAGCAATACTGAGGCAACTGGTGATTGTCTGAAGCTGCAAAGAGATCTATCTCTGCAGTGCCCCATAGCTTGAAAATGTCTTTGAGAACTAGGTGATCCAGTGGCCACTCGTGGTGGTTCTGGTTGATCCTGCTGAGAGAGTGCCAGAACATTGTCCTTCCCTGGAAGGTGAACTGCTGACAGGGTCACCTCCAGGGAGTAGGCCAGATTCCAGATCTTCATAGCTTCTGTACACAACAAAGTGGACCTTGTGCCACCCTGTTTGTTGATGTAAAACATGGTTGTGGTGTTGTCTGTCCTGACCTGCAACACCTTCCCCTGAATCATTGAAGAAAAGGACCAGAGAGGCAGCAAGACTGCTCTGAGTTCCAACAAATTTATATGCAGAAGAGACTCCTGAGGAGACCATGTGCCCTGAGCTGTATGTTCCCCCAGATATGCACCCCACCCCAAGAGGGATGCATCTGTGGTGAGTACTACTGTGGGATTTTCCTGCAGGTATGGGACACCCACCCTGAGGTTGTCCCTTTCCTGCCGCTACTGCAGAGCTTGAAGAAAGGTGGAAGTCACTCGAATCAGTTTGTACAATGAATCTCTGCTCTGGGACCAAAAGGACTTCAAATGGAACTGAATGTCTCTCATCTGAAACCTTGCCCCTGGTACCACTGCTGTTGCAGCTGCCATGTGTCCCAGCAACTGCAGAAAGTAGCTGGCTGGCTTTGGGGAGTGGAGTTTGAAAGAATCCACTAACTGCACAATGTCATCCACCCTATCTGGTAGAAGTCTTGCTTTTCCCAAAACTGTGTCCAGTTCTGCTCCTATGAACTGCAGGAGCTGGACTGGCTTCAGAACTGACTTTTTCGCATTTATTAAGAAGCCCAGCAAGTGAAGCGTAGCCTGAGTGACTGCCAGGGCCTCTACCACCTGCTGTTGAAACTGGCCTACCAACAGCCAGTCATCCAGGTAGGGGAAAACTGAAATTCATAAATGCCTTAGGTATGCCACCACCACTGCCAGCATATTTTGTAAACACTCTGGGAGTTGAAGTCAGGCCAAAGGGGAGGGACCTGAATTGGTAGTGACCTGATGGCAGTCTGAACCTTAGGTATTTTCTGTGTGACTGCCTGATACGGATGTGGAAATAAGCATCCTTGAGGTCCATGGATGCTAGCCAGTCTCCTTACCTGAGAGTGGGCAATATCATAGCCAGGGTGACCATCTTGAATTTTGGCTTTGTTAAGTGTTTGTTCAGGAACCTTAAATCCAGAATGGGTTGCCAATCCCCATTTTTCTTCAAGGTCAGGAAGTACCTTGAATACAATCCTTTCCCCCTTTGAGACAGAGGGATATTTTCCACTGCCCTGTCCTGGAGAAGGGTTGTAACTTCTGTTTCCAGTAGGGAGATTTCTGCTGGACAGGCAGGATTGAACAGCCTTGCTCTCAATCTGGGAAATTGTTTGAAATTTAAAGCAAGGCCTTTGCCCACCACCTCCAGAACCCATTTGTCTGATGTTATAGACTACCAATTCTGGAGGTAGTGGGCAAGCCTGCCCCCTACTGAAAGTGGGGAGGTGACCCACGACTCTTCAGTAAGTCTGTTTAGCTGGTGTCCTGGGTTCGGAAGCTGGGCTGGAATGAGTGGCACCTTTTCAGCCTCTTCCCCTAAAGTATCCATGCTGTTGCTGATAGACAGGGAAGGCCTGGGCCTGGTAGAAAGGCCTCTTATAAGGCCTGCCCCTGCCTCCCCTACCTTGCTGTTTTTGAGGTATGGCAGCCTTTTCTTTGGCTGCAGCACTCCTATATGAAGTCATATAATCGTCCATTTCTGTCATGTAGGCCTCAGTCTGTTCCCCAAAGAGGGAATTCTGGACCAGAGGAAAATCCCAGGTTTTTGTTTGCCTATGACAGGTTTGTGGTTCTCAGCCATTAAAACCTTCTCAGGGATATGGAGGTGGCCAATACCCTGGATGCCGAATCTTTACTGATTAGAAGCCTCAATTCCATTCCTAGCCATTTCTCCCAAATCTGCAGCCAAATCAGCAGCAATTTTAGCTGCCAGATAAGACAGTTTCCCACAACTTCTTTTGATACCTTGCCACATAAATCAAGAAAGAGGCCTGTCTGGCAATAAGGGAGGAACCCAGGTACGACTTCTTTGCCATAGAGTCAATCCTCCTGGAGTCCTTCTCGGGAGGGTGGGAAGATAATGGGACATTTGCCTTTTCACAGGCAGCAGCCTGAACTATCCTTTCATGGCTGGGGAGACCAGACAGAAATTCTGTGCCATTTTTGGCCACTGGACACTTTCTATCTGTCCTCTTATCTACAGGACAGACAGAAGTAAGGGTGCCTGGGATTTTTAGTGTCTGTCCCTTAAGAGACTTGTGGATGGGTATCACCAGCCTTTTAGTGGCAGAGACACCCATCATCTTGACATAATCTGGTTCTTTCTCCTCTTCTGAGATTTCTTGAACTGTTAACTGAAGGGTTTCAGCCACCTTTTTCATAAAAGAGAAATGAGTGAGGACATCCTCCAACTGTTTGGGTGGAGAAATGCCCCCCTCATGTTCTGGAGAAATCTCCAGTTCAATAGGACCGTAAAAGTCCTCCTCCTCATCATCATCATCCTGTTCAGCCTCCTGATCCCATGGGCAATCACATTCAGAGGGATCCAAGGGAATTTGAACCGGTTGAGGAGCAACCGTACGTACCACCGGTTCAGCTGGACCGGACTGAAGGGATTAAATAATGCATATTGCATTATCAATCTCCTCTGCTGTCGAGAACCGCAACCATTCGTGGCTTAGGAGCCGGTTCGGTGTGCTTTTCCTTATTTTTCTTTTTAGCAGTAGCCTGTTCAAGGGCTCTATCCGCGGTTCATTTTAAAGAAGAAGTGTCGCCTTCCCCTTCTGGTTCTTTTGAACCTGAACCAGTTCGGCCATCTGTGTTAGCTGATTTCTCAAGGGCTCTATCCGCGGTCCGTTTTAAAGAAGAAGTGTCGCCTTCCCCTTCTGGTTCTTTTGAACCTGAACCAGTTCGGCCATCTGTGTTAGTGGATTTCTCAGCCAATTTCTCATTCAGTTAGTAAAGGCACCTGTCAAGCGTCGACTGAGGGAAAGTCTTACAAATGTCACAGTCTGTCTATAGGTGTTCCAACCCTAGGCATACAAGACAAGTTGTGTGGGGATCGGCCTTGGCAAAAGTTTCCCCACACTCTACACATTATTGAAACATGGTTGGTCCTGTTTTCTTTTTGGATTTCTGTGACTCCATTTCTAGCTTATCCAAGTGGCGGTTAGGCTGGATAAGAATCCACAAGTAGCTCTGGTTAATAGACCGGTATTAGCAGTCCGGAAAAAAAAACGATAAACTCGGTTTTTCATTAACCAAAACTAAACAACTTTCACAGAGAAAAAAGTTATAGAAAAGGACTCAATACCCCAACGGTTGGACACCAACCGCAAAAGTACCGAGACTTACCCAGTTGAAATGAACCAACGAAATGTATACTATACCGCAGGGACAGTAATGAGAAACTAAATGCTAATAAAAAATATTAATCAGTAAGGTAACTGCAGTGATACACCACTAAACTGACGAGATGCTGAAGAGAAATCTCTGAGTTGTCTTCACAGTCAGGTGGAGTATAGAATCTGATGGTTGAATAGAATGTACCAGGGAACAGTGATTTGAAACCAAGCGCGTGCCAACTTAGAATGTAGGCTTTAACTCTTTCCTCTCTGGGACAGCAGAACAACAAGGTCTTCCTGCATCTGTCAGAATACATTAGGACTTCTTGTTGTTTGAAGAAGGCTTTGCTGAAAATTTGGTGTAAAAATATGGTAAAATGCCCAGTTTATTTCTGAACATTTCACTATATCAGTGTACACTCATAACTTTGCTAATTTTCAATATTTTGACTCCAACCTTTCAACATAGCTATTTTTCAACACCACCACATAAACGTGACATGTGTCATTTTTAAAATCCTGGACAAGATGTGTTTTTGCACCTCTGGTACAAAATTCCATTTTTGCCAATATTTGGAGGCTCTGCCTAAGGTTATATGGGGGAAGAACTCCTCCCCATAATCTATTTAAGCAGCAGAACCCTGCTGCTCTGCTTAGAGCGAGACGCACTCACTGGCGTGCTGCTGCTCGTGGTGGTTGCTCTTCTTTTTCTTTGTCTCGTGCCTTGTCCTCCCCCACCTTCTGTCCTGTCTCCTGCTCATTTCCCTCCTGCACGCAGCTTCGCTGCCTTCTGTTTCTGCCCATACCTTGTTTTGTTGTGGTTTTCTCTCTCTCTCACTTGGGGGGGGTCCTTCTGCTTGCTCCATGCCGCGCTCCGCTCTACTCCCAGTGGCTCGTTGCCGTGCTGCCACCCCATGCTGCTCTTCTTCCTGCTTCCTGTCCCTTGCTCGCTAAAGCTCCTAGCACTGGCTCTTCTCCTTTCTGAGAGGCCGCTGCCTGCTGCAGCACAAGTTCTGTTCCAACGGGCCGTTCGCTCCCTTCGGCCTGGATCCTCAGCTTGCTGGATTATGACATGCTGCACTCCCGCAGCTGCCTAATGAGGCCAGATCAATGTTTGTGCAGCCGCAGCTGCCTCGCTCATACCGAGCACTACCCAGGATCTCATCTAACTACAACCAGTGGGCCCTGCCTTCTGCCCATGGGTCATAGCTTCACCCAGTCTGTATCCTTAGTCTTTCACGATGTTTACTGGTCCTGGACAGACCTTGGTTGCACTGCACACTCAGCAGAAGCGAATGCTATGCTGCAACAGGCATCATCAACTTGGCATAATACAACCTTCATGCGCATTGCTAACATGTAGCAGGCATGGCACCAATGCTATTTTATTGCATTCCATAACATCCTTATTCAGTTGCTACAGGACGTGATTCATTTCCTTATAGATTGGTAGTACATTGTGCAGCATTGGGCTGCCACTGAATGGCTTCTGTATTGCTATTAACAGTACACTGTTGAAAACTCCCAGCAAGTTATAGTCCACACATTCCAAAGTTACTGTTACTCAACAACGCCTCCCATTGCTTTGACCTGCAAAAGACTGTCGATGTCTAGGATTTAGACAGTTCTAATACGTTGGATTCATTTGTGTTAGTTACCACTACTGGGAGCTCAAAATTGACATTTACTTGACTCTACACTTCGGGAACCTTTACATGTCATTCTGCAGATAAGCATACCAATGTCCTCCTATAACTGCTACAACTCTACTATGCAGCGTATTGTATCTCAGCCATAGCTGCTCCCAGCTCCATACCTTCAGTAAATCCCTGCTATGTCACTTCCTAACTGCATCATTTACATTGAATCCACAATGCTTATGAGTTCACGGTGGCATTTTATAAAATAGAGCTGCGCATGTGTGAGCCTCAATACTGTGGCTGTCCACCATGGATTACTAAGGGTACCTGAACACTTGCTCTGCCCTAGCTCCGTCTCCTCTTCCTTCAGCTTGCTGGACGTCATTTTCATCCTACCGCCTACGGTATGCGGCCCTCTACGCAGACCTACTTCTAAATGCTCTGGCTTTCAGCTCTCCTAACCTTCCTGGGGCTTACCTGCCACTCTCCACTCACTTACTACACAGGATTGGTTGCACCGCCAGCTCTTCCTCACCTTCAGTTGTACTACCAGGATCCCGAACCTTACAGCCATCACCTTGTTGCTCACACTTCAAGTTCAACGACTACTACTACTACCGACCTATGTGCAGGTCCTCTTGCTTACAACTTATGGTGCTCGCACTAGTTGTCACATTCCTGCCTCCTAGCTGCCTAGAATCCTGCCAACTATATACTCGAATGCTCCTTCAGATCAGCTCATCAGTGCTCATTCAGCTTCAAGCTTGCTCTTTACTCTACCTGCCTTGCCTGGCATTGGGCTCGGAGGTTCACAAATTCTATTGTCCTGCCTTGCCCAGCCTGGGCCAGGAGGTTTGTATACTTTCACCTCATACCTGCTTCACCTTCAGGGCTTGGAGGTTCAACTATTCGTACACTATGCCTGCCTCATCCAGCATCGGGCCTGGAGGTTCATAATTTCTGTCAGCCTGTCACGCCCAATCTGGGCCTGGAGGTTCATATACTTCTATCTAATACCTGCTTTGCCTTCTGGGCCTAGAGGTTTGACTAGTCATACATTATGCCTACCTCGCCCAACATCTGGCCTGGAGGTTCATGATTTCTTCTGGTGGGATACAGAAAAAAGCCAAACCATCAACTCATACTGAATAACTCATCTGTTCCAGTATCAGCACTATCTTATCTTCAGCTCATCATGTACTATATTAACTGACTTACTCATGTCCATGCCTAAGTACCTAAGCAATATTCATTCATACAACTATACCTTGGAAGCATCATTCCACTTACTGGTCTGGCTTCTGTATCCAAACTCAAACCTACAATTATGTATATGCAGTATGTAACACAAGCACTGAGCTCTGAACCACATATAAACTATAAATGGTACATGTCATGTCTATAAGATGAATCCTAAAACAAGTATCTTCAAAATTTGGGGTCAAAATTGCAAAAAAAACAAATTGTTTACCAAGCATCAGATGTTCCACATTGACAAATGCTTGTTTTAATTAAAGTAGTTTTCCCTTTCCTGCATGTTTGAACAGCAATGGGGAAGGACCACTTCTGCTACTGGATGATGTGCCAGCAACTGGTCTTTTATCAGTCTGACTCTGCAATATTGTTTGTGCCATACATTTCCCCATCCCTTTCCCAATTTCTGCCTCCTCCTCCTCTCCCTGTATGGTGCACATTATGATCTGTTGTTTTTTATTTAGCAAAAAGCACACAGAAATGTTAGCAGAAATTGGCCAAAGATGTAGTGAGAACAACAAACACACAGGCAACTGAGACAGGAACTAACATGTGGGACACAACTAAATTTTTTTATTAACGCCTGCAAGTCAAGAAAAAACAAAGCAGACAGAGCAGCAAAGAGTCTCACAGCAAGGGCAGCCTATACTTAATCATGTAATTGTATGAATTTGTATGAATGCTGGACCCCATTGTAAATTAGTTGACTCAACTGGGTTATAAATTTCTTGGAAATTTTTCATGAATAAACTTACAAACATACTGCCTCCTTTGTATACTGCCTCTTTGCTTTATGCTGAATGAGATCTTCTTTCCCAGGACAGGTACTGCTGTTATTAGACAGCCACAGTCAGGAAGGGGAGAGGCGGGCAGGTCAAGTGAGATTTAATTATTTATCAGGGAGCCAGAGCACACAGCAGTGTTAGGAATAGGAGAAGTAGTAGCTGAGCCTCCTTTGTGTTGTTCCCCTTTGCTCCTGCCTGCTCCACTTTCCCCTCCTTAGCTTGTTGCTCCCGTCGTCTTTTCCCCGTTTTCTCTTGCTTTATCTCCCCTTCCCATTTTATTCATCTCCCTCCTGTCTGTTACCCCTTTTCACTTTGGCCTTTGTTTCTCTCCCTGCCCCCTTCCTGGTTCCTCATTTGCAGCTCTTCTCCCTTCTGGCAGTGGCTCCCTGGGCGATTCCTCCATTGCTTGGTTCTGCTCTGTCAGGAGCCATTGCCCCCTGTTTCTTGCCCTTTCAGAGTGCAGAGTCATCCCGTGTGGCTGCTTGGCTGCCCTGCTGACTCTGTCTCTTCTGCTCCACTCCCTGCTCTGTGCTGTGCATGCCCGCCCCTTTTGCTGCAGCCTTTTCTTCTCTACCATTTTGCACCCAGTTGCCTGTTGCTTAGAGCCATATCCCAGCTGGTGGTGTTGGTAGCAGCCATGGCAGCTGTCTGTTCTGCACAGTTCAACCTCCGTTCCCCCAGCTCGCCTGGCTGGTGCCCACCCATATGCCTCCTTTGCTGCATGCCTTGGCTTCCTTGTCCCAGCAGCATTGCCAGTGATCCATCGTCCTGTTGGTGAGTGCTTGGGGTCCTGTTTATTTGTGCTTTCTTGGTGTTTTATTCCTTCCATTCCCATATGTGCCATGATTTCCAATCTGTGCCTGCATCCTATTTTGGCTTTAGTTAATCAGCATTTTTTGCCCTCCAGGATATATCCTGACGTCTTTTCTGTGTTTCTCAGTTCCTTTCCACACTTACTTAGCCTACAGCCATTTTTAAAACTTTTTTGACCATCGTTTTAACCTATCACCTTATCCTACCCTCTGCTTGCTTGGTTTGTGCTTATTCCTAGTCTGTAATAGTTGCTCCCGCTCCTGTTCATCCACCCCACTTCTCCATGTCTCCCATTCCCCTCCTTCTGCCTTGCTGCCTTCTCCTTCATCCTGCTCATTTGTGTGTCTGCTTCCTGCTACACAGCTGTTCTGAGCCTATATATAGTGCGATCCTATATAGCATATACAATAACGCACGTATCCACTATAGCGCATAAACATCTAAGCGCTGCATAAAATAATGCGATTACTCACAGTTTGCAAAATGTTTTCCCCATTGTTTCCTAATGGCAACAAAAAATAGATGTGTGGGGGAGTACTTGACAGCACACCCGACACCCCCTAAGACAGCCCATTCCCTGCTGCAGTGTCCCACACATAACAGATGCACATAAACATTAAATGCAAACCAGCACACTGCGGTAGCATCAATACAACAACTTCTGCCATGCTGTTGCTGTCACCCACCTGTCAGGGCTGTTTGGTGCTGCTGCCACTCTTGGGACTTGGATGCCACAGCCAACTTCATTGGCCACAACATCTGTGGATCCGCTAGCCTTTCTTGTCTCCTTCTCCCCACACGCCAGTGAGCCACGCAGCCAGTGAGCCAGTGTAGCCTTTGCAATCTGGGACAATTGCATTTCTTCTCCCTTCCTCTTACTGCTAGCACCGCCTCTTGCCAGCACAGAAAAACCCTGGTCACTCACAGGCAGGGCAACAAGGAAGCGATAGATTCAGTCAGGTCGATGTTGTAGGTTTCTCAAGATGATCCCCCAACACAACACACACACACAGAATAAGGTGCAAAAGCATCTACTTGGATTTCAAAACCTGTCAGAGCAAATGGCTAATTACTGTAAGTACTTGTCATCGCACATCATTGCTCGATTATGTATCCACGCTTCTTTGCTTCTGCACAATTCTGTACTGAGCTAAGATGTATGCACTATTTTTGACAAGCTATTGTGGTCGTGCGATTTTGACTGGATACCGTGCGAAATCTGGGGATAATACTTGACAATGGTTTGACACTTCATTCTCAGGTGTCTGCCATGGTTAAGTGCTCTTTTTACCATCTGAGGAATATCACCTGGATTAAACACCTAGTTCCATCTAGCAACCTTCTGACTTTGATCCACGCTTTTATGACGTCATGCCTGGACTACTGTAACTCCCTTTACCTAGGGCTTCTGGGGGTTGATATCTGCCCCTTAAAGCTGGTGCAGAACGCTGCGGCCAGGCTGTCGTCCAGATCATCCCAATCCAATCATATCATGCCTGTGCTGCGTGAACTGCACTGGCTGCCAGTTCAGTGGCGGATCACCTTCAAGGCCAGTTTGCTGACCTACAAAGCCCTGCATGGACTGGGACCGAGCTACCTGCAAGATCTCCTGAAACCTTATTGCCCCCTCTGACCACTCCGCTCGACCGACGAGGGATTGCTGAAGATTCCCATGGTACGATTAAAAACATCTGGATCATGGGCATGTTCATTTGCAGCCCCAACCCTGTGGAATTCTTTGCCTCATCAGATATGTGAGTGCCTGACAGTGGAGAACTTTAAGACATAGATACATAGATACATAGACAGTGTAGGCAGATAAGGACCTATGACCCACCCAGTCTGCCCATTTGAGCTTGTAAGTTCAGTTTATGTTTTCCTAGAAGTCTGTTGCCCCTTACCCCGACCTCCAGAATTCCTTTATGTCTATCCCATGCATTCTTAAATCCCAGGATTGTTTCAGCCCCCACCACTTCCTCTGGCAGGGTGTTCCACTTGTCCACCACCCATTCTGTGAAGAAATTCTTTCTCACGTTTCCTCTGAATCGTCTTCCCTCCAACTTAATCCAATGCCTTCTAGTCCTGGAACATCTTTTTCACTTAAAAATAGTGTATTCCTGCACCCTGTTCCTCCCTGTCAGATACTTGTATGTCTTTATCATATCCCCTCTCTCCCTCCTCTCCTCCAGATAGTACATGTTCAGTTCCTTCAACCTGTCCTTATAGGACTTGTGATGCAATCCATGCACCATCTTTGTTGCCCTCCTCTGAACCTTCTCTATCCTGTCTAAGTTCTTACGTAGGTAAGGACTCCAGAACTGTACACTGTACTCCAGGTGGGGCCTCACTAGTGTGTTGTATAGCGGAATTATGACCTCCCTTTTCCTGCTGGTGATGCCCCTGCCTATGCATCCCAGCATCCTATTTGCTTTACCTGCTGCCTTGTCACACTGTTTCCCTTACCTTGAGGTCATCAGAGATGATAACCCCAAGATCCCTTTCCTGCTTGGTGCATGCTATATCCTTACCTCCCAACTGATATATTGTGCCAGGGTTTTTGTGCCCCATATGCATTATCTTGCACTTCTTTGCATTGAATTTCAACTGCCAAACCCCTGACCATTCTTCATGTTTCTGCAGGTCCCTTCTCATTCTGTCTACACCCTCTGGTGTGTCTACTCTGTTACAGAGCTTTGTGTCATCAGCGAACAGTGAAATTCTGCCTTCTAGGTCCTGCGCAATGTCACTGAGGAAGATGTTGAATAGGACCGGTCCCAGCACTGATCCCTGTGGTACCCCACTGGTCACTCTTCCTTCTGTGGAGTGACAGCCATTTACCACCACCCTCTGTGTCTTGCCGCCCAGCCAGTTACCTACCCACCACACTACTGTCCTGCCCACACCCATATTCCCCAGTTTGTGTAATAGTCTTCTATGTGGCACAGTGTCAAAGGCCTTGCTGAAGTCCAGATAGGCCATGTCCACTGCCCTCCCCTGATCCACCTTCCTAGTCACCCAGTCAAAAATTCAACGAGGTTGGTCTGACATGACCTCCCCTGGTGAAACCATGCTGCCTTGGGTCCTGTAGTCCACTGACAACCAGATGTTCCACCATCTCTCCTTCAGTAGTACTTCCATGATCTTCCCACTACTGAGGTGAGGCTGACTGGTCTGTAGTTCCCCGCTCTCTTGTTCCCACTTTTGTATAAGAGGACTACATCTGCTATCCTCCAGTCTTTGGGAACCTCCCTGTTTCCAGTGATCGGCTAAACAGGATAGCCAGAGGTTCAGCCACCACCTCTCTTAGTTCTTTAATGACCCTGGGTGTTCCCATCTGGCCCCATTGCTTTATCAACTCTTATTACTTCCAGTTCCTTCAGGACCCTTTTTCGTGTAAAGGGACTTGTGTCCATTTTTGCACCATTCTCACCCCTTGTACTCCCTTCAAACTCATTACCCTCCTCTTCCTCAGTAAAGACTGAGCAGAAATACCTGTTCAATATGTCAGCTTTACTGTTGTCATCCTCCACACTGCCCCCACCCTCCCCCTTCAGTCTCACTATCCCTCCCTTTGCCTTTCTTTTTTCACTTATGTACCTGTAAAAGGTTTTGTCCCCTCTATCCACTGATTTTGCAATGTGTTCTTCTGTCTGAGCTTTGGCTTCCTTACTGACCTCCCTGCCTCCCTTTGCTTCTCCTGGTACTTTCCCTATCCCTTCTGCCTGTGTTTTGTATTGCCTGAATGCAATCTTTTGGCTTTCACTCTTTGCTACCTCTTTGGAAAACTGTAATGGTCTCCTCTTCCTTTCCTCTTGCTAACCTGCTTAATGCATAATTCTGTTGCTCTTGTAATCTCCATTTTAAATACTGCCCAATGTTCCTCAACTCCTGATTTCTGCCCCATTCCCCTTAATGCCTCTTTCAAGTATCTCCCCATTTTCCCAATGTCTGCCCCCCTAAAATCCAGGATATGTGTTTTTGTGTGGTTTGTTCTGCTCTTCTGATTTCAAACCACAGTGACTGGTGGTCACTGTTCCCCAGGTGCCTCCCTCACTGTTACCCCATCACACTGTCCCTGTTTGTGAGCACAAGGTCCAGTATTGCCTTCTGCTGAGTTGGTTCCATGACCAGTTGCTTGAGGAAGGCACCCTGAAGGAGTCCAGGATAAATCTGCTTCTAGTTGATGCTGCTGCTGGGATGCTCCAGTCCACATCTGGAATATTGAAGTCTCCAACCAGTACATCATTTCCTTGTCTGCCATCCTTTGGATGGCTAGCATCAGCTCCCTATCTGTTTCTTCCTCCTGTGCTGGTGATCTATAGACCACACCTGTGCAGATGGCTGGCCCCATTTTCCTTTCCAGCTTAACCCACAGTATCTCTCCCCATTTTGTTCTTCCTGGATCTCTGTGGCCCTTATGTCATTTTCACATACAGTGCCCTCCTCCTCCCTTCCTGCCTGCCCTGTCTCTTCTGAATATGTTGTAGCCAGGTATGGCCATCTCCCAGTCATGGTTATCATTACACCAGGTTTCAGTGATGGCCACAATGTCCAGTTGTGACTGCACCATGACAGCCTCCAGATCTTCCATCTTGTTGCTAAGGCTCCTGGCATTTGCACACATGGCTTTCCATGATCTGACCTCCCTAGACTGTTTTGCTGTTCTACTCCAGCCCCTTTCTTGGTTGTCCTTTATCCCTGGTTCTCCTTGCTGTCTGCCCTTCTGCTGAATTTTGCCCATTTTCTGTCTATCCACCTCTTGGGCACTAATCTCCATCTTTTGCACACTGCTCTGTAGAGATAGCCACTCCTCTGGTTCACTGGTTCCATTGCTAGCTGTGGGGGTTGAGCAAGTAGGTACCCTCCTTGCTGGCCTGCCACCCCCCTTTGCTAGTTTAAATGCTTGTCAATGTAGCATTTAAACTTATCATTGAGTGCTTGGATTCCCCTCCAGGATGGATGCAGGCCGTCAGGCTTGAACAAACCTCCATCCCTCCAGGTGGGTCCCCAGTCCCCAATGAATCTAAACCCTTCCTCACAGCACCAGTTCTTCAACCATGAGTTAAAGTTCCTGGTGCATGCACCCCTATGCTCTCCTTTGTCTCTCGGAGGTAGTACTTCTGAGAAAGACTGCCTTGAAAATGTATTTATTTCAACTTGCTTTTGGTGCTGTCTCATAATTGTTTTTTAATTTTGAGTTGTATTTATTTACTGGAAAATGTATTTTATCATTTTATGGTTTGTTCATTGTACAGAGCTCTGGTACACAGTGAAGAGCACTATATAAATAAAGATTATTATTATTACTTATGAATTCTCTAGCTGATACCAGTTGCCGCTTCCCTTCAGGATTGGAACCACTTTACCCTGTTTTCCTTCACCATCCTACATTTGCCTGGCAGCACTGAGTAAAGATCATCTCATCTCAAACACCAGGGATGGGAACCTGCATCTGCAATTGCCTGTTTGAACCTTATGCATTCTCTACCTGCTACCCAGTTGCCGCTTTTCCCCATGTGCCTTCAACATCCTACCTATGCTCCGTGACCTCATGTCAAGGTTGTCTCGCCTCGACTACCTGGGATGGGAGCCTGAGTCTTCATTCGACTGTTTCAACCTTATGCATTCTCTGCCTGATACCTGGTTGCCACTTCCCTTTGGGAATGGGACCCCTATTCCCCAATTGCATTCAACATCCTACCTCTACCTGGCAGCATCGACTATGGTCTCCTCGCACTGCTACCAAGGATAGAAGCCAGTGTCTGCAATCCACTGTCTCAACCTCCTGCATTTGCTACCTAAATACCCGGTAGCCACTTCCCTTTGGGATTGGAACCACTTTACCCTATTTGCCTTCACCATCCTACATTTGCCTGGCAGCACTGAGTGAAGATCATCTCATCTCAAACAACAGGGATGCGATCCTGTGTCTGCAGTTGCCTGTTTCAACCTTATGCATTCTCTACCTGCTACCCAGTTGCTGCTTCCCTTCGGGAACTGGACCCGTGTGCTCAATTTGCCTTCCACATCCTTCCTAACCAGTCTCCATCTTACACTTCCATGCCCTCCTCATTCTCGTCCCTGACTTGGCCTCCTTGCTCTCTGGATTTGGACTCTGCCAGCTTGTTCAGTCTCTACCTCTATTCAGCTCGACTCCTTCTTGGACTTCCTTGTTGCTGGCTGCCCCTTCTGATAACTATGTGAGTTCACCTTCTCCTTTGGAAGTGGGAACCTCATGCTTCATTGCTTCATTGCTGCAGTGCCTTCTGTTCTCTGCATTTGTTGTTTGCCATCTTTTTCAGACATGGGACTCTTGTACCTCAACTTCGTAACACTTCATACCTGGCTTTGCTTCTTGGTCTTCCATGGAGCCACTTCTAGTAGCCTGCAGTGATTTACCCGCATTCTGATTCGGTTTGCTGTGGTGCTGACCCCAGTCCTGTTCCTTCCTACATCTGCAACATCAGTATGGCTTGGCCTATGCCATTTTCTTCTAGGAATCCTTCCTCCGGTCCGAAGGCATCCACTCCAGACTTTCTTTCCATCCTTGGACAGCTGCTTTCTCTTCACTGCCTTGGCAACTCAGAGCTCCTTCTCACATGCTGTGGCTCTTTTTGGGCATTTCATACCTATCATCGGCCAGTATTTCTACCCAGTCAACTACTCCTCCTATTCATCTGTTTCATACTCCTACCTTGGCCATCCTAACAGCTCCTATCTACTACTCTAAGGAACATTTGTTCATTTCACCTGAGGAAAACCCTACTAGCAACATCCCTTGGACAACATGTCTTATAGACTCTTACATCACATACTTCTTCTAGCCAAGACTTTCACTGAGACCAGACTTCTATTGATTCCTCAGTATGCACATTCATAATTGACATGGCTGTCTCACTGTCCCAGTCATGCCTCTCACCAGGCCTATGTCCAACTTCAATGCTAGGTACCCCTGGCATTCTACAACACTCTCAACTTCCCATTGCAATATCAATCTATAGACTCCTTCAAAGACCCATTCCAGGCTTCCTACAGCGCTCAGACAGTGTATCAACCTGTGAGGAAAGTAGTCGTGGCCACCTCAGCTCCTGTCACTGGCAATTAAGCCACAGCAATACCCATATCTCCTTTCCCTCCAGTAGAACAGAAGAAACCTATGCAAGTATCATTATGGCATCAATACCCAAATCAACTCGAATTCATAGTACTGAACTTCCAATTATTGCCATATACATTCAGTTACCATCTCTACTGCACACCAATCTTCCTTCCTTCATTGGTCTAAAACTTCCACGTCACCCCTCCAACCAGGTACCTAAAGATCCTGCCCGATTCCTTCATCTTTTTCATGGATGCTTACATTGCAACTTATCGCTCATTGCTTAACTCCAAACCTTTATGCTCTAACAGGAATGTCAAACCTTTTACAAAGTCAGATTGTTGACCTTATGGCTTCATAACCTATCATATTTCCTACCATGTAAAGTCTAACAGCAGATTTCATCAAATCATGCTCTTCATGCTCACTTTGTCTCTGTACTTTTATGGATGTCATCCATCACCACCTTGGGAACCTGGACTGCATTCGCCCCATTTTTGACTGGACCTACTCCACTTTCATGATCCGGATGCTCTTTCAGAATAGACCTACCTCTTCAACTTCAGAATCGTCCTTCCAGAATGCATCATCCAATGGACTTTGAAGATGGACCATCATCTCTCCAAGCAATTCATCTTCCTAGAATAGTAGAATATGGTTGCTAGAACCTAGGTTCATCTCCTATTAGTTTGCCCGGAGGACAGGCGGATTAGTAGCCATGTGTCCTCAGAGGTTTCCTCCACATGGGGCATTTTTCTCTCCTGCATGCTACTGGTCATACTCTCTGTGAGTTGGAGGAGGTAATCATACTCTTTTGGACATTCATTGGTAATTCTTTTGGGCTTTCTATTCTCTACCCACTATCCAGTTTCCCTACCAAGGGTGGGAATAGAGTAAAGCTAAAAGTAAACTACGTTACACAAGCACTACTGACTTCATACACTATTCACTAAAGCATTGAAATGCGAGGGCTAAGTCCGAAGTTCAGTGTGGGGTAATAGCTCCTCCCACATCCCCCTTAAATGCCAGCATCTTTCAGCAGTCCTCTGCTTAGCATGCTTTGAAACACCCACCATTCACCCCTGCCTCCTCTTTCTCCAGCAAACTGCTCACCCTTGATACTGGGCTTTCTATTCCCTACTCACTACCTGGTTTCCCTACCAAGGGTGGGAATAGAGTAAAGCCACAAGTAAACTACATTACACAAAAATTACTGACTTCATATGCTATTCACCAAAACATTGAACTATATGAATTATTTTTTTTTATTAATGCCTGAAAGCAATGCAAAAGAAAAGTACAACAGATGCAGCAGAAAAGAGTCTTGCAGCAAGTAACAGGCCCAACCTATATTACTGTCTCCCTCGTGTACTGAACGAGATTCCCCTTCCCAGGACAGGTAATGTTAGATTGCCACAGTCAGAAGGAAGGGGGACAGGTCAAATGAGATTTTTTTTTATTTAGCAGGGAGCATGCAGCAGAGGTAGGAGAAATAGGGTGGCCATGAAATATTCACAACAGCAGATAAACACAAAGGCAACCGATAAAAGTACTGGAAGGTGTGAGATGTAACTATACAGAATTTTTTAATTTTTTTTATTAATTCCTGTCAGAAAAGAAAAAGCACAGCAGTCACAGCAGAGTAGGGTCTCACAGCAATTTCCTCCCTCTGAGGTTAAAAGAGATCCCCTATTGCAGGAAGACAGGTAGTTTTAGACTACCACTGTCTGGAGGGGGAGGCAGATCAACAGGGATCCTTTAGTTTGCATGGAGCAAGCAGCAATAGTAAGAGAAGTAGGCTATGAATGCATACTGATCCCACAGTGAAACCTTTACAGAGAACATGTCAATGCCAACAACATCGACAGTTCACTGTAAAGTCCGCCCTGGACCTCGGCACTCTTTTTTCTCCAGTCCTGCACCCCCTTCCTGAATGAACTTTGATTCGGAGTTGATAATCCCTAAGTCCAGGGGGGTTCAGGGGACAGAGCCCCCCCTACATGGATCGATCAGGGGCAAAGCCCCCTGATAAAAACAAAAAGGTTCTCTGATGGATTTATGTCAACCACAACTTGCAGTCAACATAAATCCTTCACTGTGGAAGCAGCAAGTTTTGTCATCAGTGACAATGCCTACCTCCCCCTCAGTGATGGCACAATACTGACGCAGGTATTGTGCCACCTGTTCTACAGGTGTTTTCTGTGGGGGGCTGTGCACACCCCCCATGCGGAGGACTCTGCCCCCGCACCTCCCTGACTTTAGGATTCCAACTCCAGGTCGGAGTTGGTCCAGGGAAGGGGCGGAACACTGGGGGAAGGCGAAATACGGAAAAAGGACCATTACCGCGAATGTCGCCATAATGGACTTTTTTCCTGTTTCACCATCAGGATGTCGATAAAAAGGGGTGCACTGGTCACAGTAGGGTCACGTCGGTAAGATGTTGATGCTGCAGCATCATAGAGCCGGCTATGAAATATATTCACAACAGGAGATAAAGGGCAAGGCAAGGCAACTTTTACTTTTATGGTATCCATTCCCAGAGTCTCTGGCACCTAACAATGAGAATCAAAATTCAAATTACAGTCAGTTAAAAATAAGAGTAAAAACATAACAGTCAAGCAATATTAAAAACTAGGATACCGCAACAACATATAAAATCAGCAATCAGTCATTTCAGGCAGGAGATTTAAGAGGGAGCAGCTTGGGAACTGGGGGGGATGGAGTCAGTGAGAAGATGGAGAGGGGCCAATTGCCAGCACAGTTAGTAGAACAGCAGTCTCAGATTTTAATTTTAAGTTTGGCAGTATGGTATCATTAGAGTGGAGGATGGGGTGGCAGCTATCTGTTTGGAGCCCCATTTCTCTGGGGGGCTGTTTGAGGACTTGTTTCCCTGAAGATGAGCACTGTGTTTCCTATAGAAGGAGGAAGATTGGCTGTGGGACAGGATGCATGGTGGTGGGCCATGTTGCTGGTAGCCATGAGGACTGCTGCTGAGTAAGACCCCTTAGAAGGACTGGATGCAGGGAGAGAGCAGAAGGAAGAGCAGAGAAGGCCAGTGGTGGAGGGAAAGTGAAGCTGGTTGAGGGGAATGACCAGGGGTCCAGGCACAGCCCCTGGTTCCCAGACTGTTTAATATTTGGAGGGCATGGAGAGACTTTGAGATGGGGTCCTAATTGGGATTCAGGGGTCTGGGGAAGCCCCCTGGTCCCAGATGGCACTAGGTCAGAACAGTGCTGACCACAATGCCACATTCAAAAACCACACCAGAAAAAAATGCCATTGATTTTAATTTTGCGCGCGGCTACTCCCACTGCACCCCCAGACTAATATACACAAACTCTGGGGGGGAGCAGACCACAGGGCAAGATGCAGTTCATGGGGCCATGGAATACTGTTTCCATGGCCCCTTGTAAAAAAAAAAAACAGAAGTCACGATAAGCAAAATGTTCAGGAGACCAGGATTACAACCATGGTCTCCACTGCTTCCTTGCCGAGCTGCTCCATGCCCCAGCCCTCCACACCAAGGCAGCAGCTCAGCCAGCCACTGGTATTCTGCTGCCCTTGTCCTACACAGTGACCAGGGGTGTGCTTATTGCAAGCGCTGTAAATTCCAGCTCACTATCTGTGGTTGCGCTATTTAGACTAGCGCATTTTTATGCAGCGCTGTTCTAAAAGCACTTATGTAATCAGTTACCATCCCAGATGTCCCGAGTTTGAGACTGCCCAGTTTCTGAGTTCAGCACCAGGTGAGGGGTATTCACTTTTGCTGTTTGGGGTGAAGTCGCTTGCTTGAGAAGGACTATCACTGCTTGTTGTTAAAGGCTTGATTCAGTCACAAACTATGCTGCCTGTGTTAGACTATGGCTGCCTAGGCTGAGTGGAAGCTACCTGGAATTGAGGTTCGGATGTGGCCTTCACAGTCCAGAGCACTAACTAGCTTTAGATGTGACCTCTCAGTCCAGAGCACATGTCTAGCTTCTAATGTGACCTTCATGGTCCAGAGTACCCTATTAGCTTCTAGTGTTACCTCCATGGTCCAGAATAGCATGTGTTTTCTCTTGTTCCATGGAGTGACTGTTCCTGTTTCAAATTAACTGTTCATTAAATGTGATCCTCTCTTCCTTCAGTTCTGGTGTTTGCCTCATTTGTTTGGATGAACTATTTGCTGCTAACAGGAACTTTGCTTCCACAGCCCAGCTGCTAGTGTGTGTTCCAGGGTGTGCAACAAAGGTGTCTGCGGTGCCACACTTGCTTTGTCCCCAGACCAAAGAACCAGTAGGACCATTGAGGGAGACAGCAAGAGGCCTGCTTGGTGAAGACTGTCTACAAAGGCCTCAGAGGTGAAGTTGGAAAGGCCAGGCAGGTGAAGACCTATAGTTCTCATTTCTCCTGTCAACTGGCACTGCACCTGGAAGCATGGGCACTCTGGTTTCAATGGATCTGATAATCAGGCTGACCATGTATGTTGTTCCTTTTTGTTCCATATGTGCCCCCCCCATGGACTTCCACCATCATACCCGTAGACATGGGGAGGGGGGCTTACACATGGGGGCTCATCCTGGATGTCATTTTGGGGTGATCTGACCCTTTATGGACACTGAGGGTGCTAGGCAAAATTGTGGAAGTCCCCATCAGTTGGTCAAATTAGTAGGCGGTAAAGATCGTGCATTGGACTGGGACAGTTCGTGCCTTTTTCTGGTGAAGATGATACATAGATATATGGAGGCCACTGGCAGATAAGGGCCTTGTGGCCCATTCAGTCTGCCCTATCCCTCTTTCTAATGCTTAAGGTACCCTAGATGAGTGCAAGTTGGCTGCGGTTAAACCCGGCTAAAACTGAGGTGCTGGTTGTGGACCCTGATCATTGGGAGGCGGGTTTGTCGGCAGGACCACCCTTGAGATTATGTCTTGGGGGTGTGGCGCTGACTACCTCAGACTAGGTGCGGAACTTGGGCATTATCACTGACGATGGTTTGACCCTTAAATCACAGGTGTCAGCTGTCATCAAGACCTCTTTCTACCATCTGAGGAATATCACCCGGGTGAAACACCTGGTTCCTTCTGAAGATCTTCCAATGTTAGTCCACACCTTTGTTACCTCTTGCCTTGACTATTGCAATGCCCTGTACCTAGGGCTACTGGGGGTCGATGTTCGCCGCCTTCAGTTAGTGCAGAATGCAGCAGTCAGGCTGTTGACAGGTACATCTAGAGCCAACCACATAATGCCTGTGCTCCGTGCGCTGCACTGGCTTCCAGTGTAGTGGAGGATCACCTTCAAGGTCAGTTTGCTGACCTATAAAGCCTTACAT
Source organism: Neoceratodus forsteri (assembly GCA_016271365.2). Classification (NCBI taxonomy): domain Eukaryota; kingdom Metazoa; phylum Chordata; order Ceratodontiformes; family Ceratodontidae; genus Neoceratodus; species Neoceratodus forsteri. Next base: position 358,106,186 of record CM057458.1, read on the forward strand.
GACCAGGAACCTAGTTACTTGCAAGATCCCCTTCGCTCTTACTGTCCCCTCTGCCCTCTCCGTTCTGCCAACAAGGGATTGCTAGTGATTCCCAGAGTCCGTTTAAAAACATCTGGGGACCAATCATTCAGCTTTGTGGCCCTGACTCTGTGGAATTCTCTACCTCATTGGATATGAGATTGTCTGACCATCCAGGAGTTTAAAACTGCACTTAAAACTAATTTAATTGAATCAGCATACTGTGGTTTTAATTGATAGTATTTTAACAGTGAGTTTTAAATATAGGATTTTTTGACAAATTTGAAATCATTTATTGTATTGGTTGTGCTATGTACAAGCACCTTGGTTGTAGAAAGGTGCTTTTTACAAATAAACTATGATATGACATGATATATGATATGATATGATATGATATGATATGATATGATATGATATGATATGATATGATAGATGCTACAAATTCCTCCCCCCTCCTTTCGCCCTAGCTTGATAATTCCCATGTACCTATCCCACACATCTTTAAAATCCCTGAACCGTGGCTGCCCCCACCACTTCCTGGGGGAGATTGTTCCGTTTCTCCACCACCCTTTCAGTGAAGTAGAATTTTCTCAAGTTCCCTCTAAGTTTTCCCCCTTTTAGTCTCATATTGTGCCCCCTTGTTCTGCTATCTCCTTTCATGTGAAAGATGCTACCCTCTGGTACCCTGTTGCTCCCCTTTAGATACTTGAAGGTCTCTATCATGTCCCCCCTCTCTCTCCTTTCCTCCATGGAGTACATATTGAGAGTTCTGAGTCTCTCCTCATATAACTTTTGCTGCATCCCGGATACCAATTTTGTCACCCTCCTCTGTACCTCTGTACCATCTCCAGCTAATATTCTTCAAGTGAAACTACCTCTGGCTGGAAGCTGCAATACTGAACATAGGATTTGCAAGAAAGCGAGTTGTGCTCACAACAGAGGGAGGTGAACCTTACAATTGTCTTTGGTTTGTAGCAGATATTCTGCAGGTGGAGGCTACTTCTAACTGAAAGGTGAAATAAGGAACTTAGAACTTACAACTTAGAATTATCAGGAAAAGACAGTCTTTCAAGCAACCGAGGGAGGTGGATCTAGCTTTACTTTTGTTCCAATTCTTAAGATTTTCAGTGCAGGAAGAGTTTAAACCCTGGGCTAAGAATTTGTCATAAGTCCTGAAATAAGTGCAGCTACAGGTTGTGTATTTGACCCAGACAGTGCCCTAGGGGATGGAAACTGTTTTTTGTCTTTATCTGTGTGTGCCTTAAAAGGCCAGACCAGACTTTGTCAGGAAGTGCTTGCATCATAGTTACTTATCAGCCAATAGCTTTGGTAACAGACCTGAGAACAATAGTATTATAAGCAAGTGTTTTATAGCAAACTCATCAGAACAGCTAATATTCTTCAAGTGAAACTACTTCTGGCTGGAAGCTGCAATACTGAACATAGGATTTGCAAGAAAGCGAGTTGTGCTCACAACAAAGGGAGGTGAACCTTACAATTGTCTTTGGTTTGTAGCAGATATTCTGCAAGTGGAGGCTACTTCTAACTGAAAGGTGAAATAAGGAACTTAGAACTTAGAATTATCAGGAAAAGACAGTCTTTCAAGCAACAGAGGGAGGTGGATCTAGCTTTATTTTTGTTCCAATTCTTAAGATTTTCAGTGCAGGAAGAGTTTAAAGCACAGCTGACTTATTTTGGGGCTGACTGCTTTTAGAGCACAAACCACCAGGCTGTTTTGGGGCTGGGGAGGTTTACCTGTGTCTGACTTGGATATCTGGATTTTTCTCTGTTTGATTAGCGGGGTATTTTCTCTGTCAAATTGTTGTGTAGGGCATCTTGCTGACAGGAAGGCACTCATCGCAGTGGTGGGTCAGAGCTTTTAGCTGATTGTTTTGTGAGGGCACAGTTTAGGCCCAACCCTTCCCACCCCTCACCCCACCCACCCTGGAAATAGTTCCTTTATACCTGGGGTTCTGACATCATTCCTCAAGAGTGCAAGGTGCATATCACTGTCATATCCTCTCTAGCACACTGCACTGACAATATAAGCATACACATTGTATAATATATATATTTCTATATAACAAACCAATCACACACACACAAAAAAGTAGATAAACATGTGGGGAGTAGTGCAATGTAATGGCTGTGGGGCAGCAGTCTTCTGGGAGTCTTTCTGGAGGCTGAGATGCTGCCCTATTTGCAGACAACTCTCTGCCCTGAGGGAGGAAGTTGCCCGTCTTCAGGCCACACTGGACAGTAGTAAGGGAACCTTCCCCCAGGCCACACTGGATGGTAGGAAGGGAACCTCCCCCATCCAGGGAGCACCAGAGCAACCACCACTACCTCAGAGGTTGTGAAGAAAGCACAGCAGTTGGACCACAGTGGACTCAGGGAGGGTGAGGATGGTGGAACAGAGGCACACCCAGTCAGTTGTTCCACTCCACAATCCATACACCATTCTGGGGGAGCATAACTCCCCTATGGATGCACCCGCAGAGGAGACTAAGGAGGCTGAGAACAACTGTCACAAGGGAGGCCCACAGGAAGGAGGCAGAGGACACCACAAGGAAAGGAAGCAGCTCCTGGTGGGGGACTCAATTATTAGGGGGATAGAACTGGGGGAGAGGAAAACTGAAGTAAGGTGCCTGCCTGGTGCCATGGCTTGGAGGGACAGGAAGCGCATCCTCAGGATCACGAGAACAGCTGTACGGGAGTCTGAGCTGGATGTCATTGTCCACCTAGGGACAAATGACTTGGCTCATCATGAGATTAGAGCAGTGCAGAAGGACTTTGTAGAATTGGGGAGGGGCCTAAGACAAGTAGCACACACAGTATCCTTCTCAGAGGTGCTGCCTGTCAATGGCATGAGTGAGGCGAGGGTGGTTTGTACCATGCAGTTTAATGAATGGTTGAAAAAATGGTGTGGAGCACAGGGGTTTGGCTTCATTGGGGACTGGGGTTCCACCCGGAGGGACACCAGCCTATACTGGCAGGATGGTCTGCATCTGTCCAGGAAGGGAACAAGTCTTTTGATCAATCGGTTTAATACTTCATTGGCAAGCTTTTAAACTAGTCAAGGGGGGAGGCACTGATAAGCAGCAGGAAAATCCCAGCCTCTCCCTACAAAACAGGGTACTAAATGAGAAAAAAGACCGAGGTAGAAAGGTCAGTGGGGGGATGCTGCAACAGAAGGTAAAGCCATCAAAAAATGGAGAGCAACGAGTACCAATGCCCATAGTCTGAGTAACAAGCTTCCTGAATTAGTGGACTTGATGGAGGAGGAACATCTGGATATCATGGCAGTCACAGAAACATGGTACACACAAAACCATGACTGGGACGTAAACATACCAGGATACACTATCTTCAGTTCTGGTGTTTGCCTCATTTGTTTGGATGAATTGTTTGCTGCTAATAAGAACTTTGCCTCCACAGCCCAGCTGCTAGTGTGTGTTCCAGAGTGTGCAACAAAGGTGTCTGGGGTGCCATGCTTGCTTTGTCCCCAGACTGAAGGACAAATAGGACCATTGAGGGAGACAGTGAGAGGCCTGCCTGGTGAAGACTGTCTACAAAGGCCTCAGAGGTGAAGTTGGCAAGGCTAGGCAGGTGAAGACCTACAGTGCTCATTTCTCCTGTCAACCAGTGCTGCACCTGGAAGCAGATGGGGCACCCTGGTTTTAATGGGTCTGGTAATCAGGTCAACCAGGTACAGTATGTTGCTCCTTTTTGTTCTGTATACGCCCCACTGACTTCCACCATCGTACCCCTAAATATGTTGGGGGGGTATGCTTACATAACTATAATGAAAAGGTTTTTTTTGTTGTTGTTTATTAATGCCCGCCAGAAAAGATAAAGCACAACAGTTACAGCAGAGTAGGGTCTCACAGCAACTTCCTCCCTCAGAGGCTAAAAGAGATCCCCTTTCCCAGGAGGACAGGTAGTTTTAGACTACCACTGTCAGAAGGGGGCCAGGTCAAGTGGGATTTTTTTCTTTCACAGGAAGCAGGCAGCAATGGGAGAAGCAGGCCATGACATATATTCACATCAGCAGATAAACACAAAGGCAACTGATAAAAGTACTGGCAAGTATGAGACATACCTATGAGGACATTTTTTATTTTTTTTGTTATTAATGCCTGCCAGAAAAGAAAAAGCAGAGCAGTAACAGTAGAATAGAATCTCACAGCAACTTCCTCCCTCAAAGTCTGAAAGAGATCCCCTTTCCCAGGAGGACAGGTAGTTTTAGATTACCACTGTCAGAAGGGGGCCCAGGTCAAGTGGGATTTTTTCTATTTAGCAGGGAGCACACAGCAATGGTAGGAGAAGTAGGCCAAAGCATGAAATATATTCACCACAGCAGGTAAACAGGCAACTGAGAAAGAACTGGTAAGCGTGCCATAACTATATAAAAACAAAAATAGTTTTTTTAATTACATTTTTTTTAATTAATACCGGCAAGGCAAGAAAAGGCACAGCAGTTGCAGCACTGTAGAGTGACAGCAAGTGTCTTCCTCATAGACTGCCACAGGACGGGGGGGGGGAGGCAGGCAGCATGAAGAATGGTAGTGAAGAGGGCCAAAAATATTCATTCACAACAGCAGCTAAGAACTATCTTCCCCTGGTATATTGAATAAAATGTCTCCCCAACACCACGTGTGATACTGTTACTGATTGTATACTACACACAGTCACTTGCCTTTCTCTCCTCGCCTCATTTCTTTCCCAGTACACTTTAGTCCATGCTTTGCACTCAGGCATTTTAAATTGAATTGATTCTGCTCATCTGCTGACTGTAGTGTACAGCCCTATGGCTCACACAACTACTGTCTCTTAAGTCATCTGTGCCAGTGTGCTGTTTGTGCAACTGTTGCAACAGTCTGCCCAAAATTTCCAAGTAACTTTTTCTTTGGAAAAACAGGTCAGTCACCTTTTCTCTTTTTTTATTTTGCTAGACTTGGCCCAACTCCCCAGAGACTCCAGCCAGCGTAGCACATTTTTTGATGATCATGCCCTCCCCATCTCCACTCCCTATGTCAGCGTAGTGCAGTCGAAAGTCTGGACTACTGGCTGCTTTTTTTGTGTCTTGGCCTGCCTGACTATCCACTCTCCCTCTGTTCTGTAAAATATGGGTCAGTTGGGAGAGTGAGATGTGAATTAATTTGATTTCTTATTTGTTCAAGTTTCAGTTTCGGTTGTGATGACTTGAGTCATGCAATTCCTCCTATCTCTCGCAACAGCCACCTTCATCTGCAGGTGTCATGTAGTTGTTTCAGCTCTCTGACTGTTCAAGCTTCACCCAGCAGCATCACCTCAGCCAATAACAGCTCTGTTGTTCCCCACCCTGTGCATGCCTTGTCTGATGAGGATCTGTGTGTGTGCCTTTTTCATTCCAGCCACAACAGTCTTGTCAGTCATTCGTTACTCTGCTTCTCCTTCCCTAAGGTCTGAATCCAACTTAAAAGGACACAGGCAGCTTTAGGATGGTGAGAGATTCTGTTTGTCTTTTTTTGGAGGCATAGTAGATAAGAAAAAATTACTTACCATAGTAATCTTGTTTCTTCCCAGTGATGCTCAGATATTTATAACTTTATGCAGTAAGCCTGGAGGGTTGGACTGCCCGGAGAGATGGAACACATGCAAATGAGTAGAATTATTTGCACATGACCATCTTTCAAATACTGCCTCTACCAACTGTAGTGTTCTAACCTCTTCAGATTTGTGAGAAGCCAGGAAGTCAGGCATTAGGAAACTAATGTAACTTTTAACATTTTATAAAAAAAGAGGGGTTACCCCTAATTAAAGCATAGAATATTATAGAAAAAAAACTCCAAAGGGAGGAAAATGATAACTTTTGACAAAAACTACATCAAAGAAAACTCCAAAAGGAGAACACATTGAAAACCCCTGGTTTAAAATTGATTAAAAACAGAGAATATGCCACAAAACAACATGGCTTGGTGGCACCAGCATGTGGAGTGCAGAGGCTGAAGTTCTGGAAGGGGAGGAAGGGAGGGAAGTTATGAATATCTGAGCATCACTGGGAAGAAACAAGATTACTATGGTGAGTATTTTTTTTCTTCTAACCCCAGCAATGCTTAGGATATTCATAACTTTATGCAGACTACCAAGCAGTACCAATGGAGGTGGGCACAGAACTTATTTTGGAAACAGACTCTGCAGGACTGCTGTGCCAAACCTAGCATCACTCCTGGATAGGATGTCCCAGTTGTAATGCTTTGTAAAGGTGTGTACTGTTTTCCATGTAGCTGCTTTTCAAATGTCCACCAAGGGAACCTCCCTTGCAGCTGCAAGGGTAGCAGCGGTTCCTCTTGTAGAATGCACCCTCAATCCAATCCAATTGGGGGCTAGGTTGCTAGAAATGTTCTTGCTATTGTATAATTCTTCTCACAAGTGACCTATTCCAGTTTAATTCTTTAAATAAATGACACCTGTGTGTTCTAAACAGAACCTCTAATGTGAAACAAGCCAATCTACAAAATAGCTGGTCCACCTTATTTAACAATACCCCAGAGGCCCCTCCATAGAACATATCTACATAATCAATTGCTGGGAGTAATAAAGTTGCAACCACATTTTGACGAACCTCCCTAGACATAAACCTTTTATATCTATAGAGGGCTCCCAGTTTTTTATTCATACTTCCAATTAATGAACCTATATGTAGATCCCAACTTAAATGGGAATCAAGCCACATTCCCAAATATTTATAATGGTCAACCTGTTTTATAGCTAACCCCCCAGATGTAACAATTTACAGTTTTGAATCACAAATTCTATTATACTTACTTCTAAACAAAAGTACCTGTGTTTTATTTGCATTCAGAATCAATTAATGTCTACTAAAAAATTCCTGAGCTTTATCGAAAGCTTGCTGCAACTTCAGCTCTATTATACCCTGAGAAACTCCTTCAACATACAATATGGTATCTGCATACAGATGATACCAAGTATCAGGGGATTGGGGCCTAAATTCATTCAAATAGATATTGAAAAGCAGAGGCCCCAAGACTGACCCCTGGGGGACTCCGTTCCTCAAATCTAAAATCCCACATTTAAAGGAAGCTACCTTCGCATACTGACTACGTTCCATTAAATAAGATGAGAACCATTTAATTGAAAGATGAGACAAGACAGTCTCCCTGAGTCTGGACAGGAGCACCCGATGGTTCATGGTGTCAAAAGCTTTTGAAAGGTCAATAAATAAGGCCCCTATCATTAACCTCCTGTCCAGACTGAGTTGGAGATCTCTTACCACTTTTGTTAAGGCTGTTTGAGTACTATGCAAAGGCCTAAACCCAGACTGATGAGAGAACAATTTATTATTATAATCCCAAAATGTCTTCAGCTGACATGAGATAATCCTCTCAAATATTTTAGAGACCTGGGGTAACAGCGAAATGGGTCTATAATTCCCTAAATCAGTCTTATTTCCTGCTTTCAATACCGGTGTGACCCTAGCTATCTTCCACCCTTCTGGAAATTCACCAGTCTTGCAAGATAAATTAAAAATATAAGCCAGGGAGGAGGCCAAGCAAGGGGCAGCATACTTTAATAATATGGAAGGAATTCCATCATACCCTATAGCCTTGAAAATATTTATTTTCAAGAGTTCCTTATGTATTTCTTCCAGGAGAATATTAACAAACTCAAACATCCTGATTCCTTTTAAGTCAAGTTTGCTACCCACCAAATCCTGCTCTAATCCATCTTCATTATCCTGGCTGTCACTATCAGCTAAATCCTGGGTACCTTCCTTGATGAAATACTCATTAAAAGCATTCACCATATTATCCCCCGAGGAAAAGGTTGATCCTTCAGGTGAAATCTTAGTTACAGAGGAACTCTTATGAGTCCCCATTACATCAGAAATAACCCCCCAAAACTTCTTTGGATTCTGTTTGTGACTATTACCAAGTTTAGACCATATGAAATCCTGTTTTACCAACCTCACCATCTTAGTATACAGATTTTGGGCCTGTCTATAAAGAATCCAATCATGGGCCTTCATAGATTTTTTAGCCTTAGCCCATTTCTTATCTCTCTCTCTCTCCTAGCTTTACGAAGCTCCTTTGAGAACCAAACATTCCTTTTGTTTTTAACCTTTCTAGATTTCAAAAGGACATGCTTGTTGCATACCTGTAAAAATTTGTGCAAAAAATATTCCCAAGCACTAGAAGCAGTAGGTATCAATTCCAGTCTAGACCAATTAATGTCTTCAACTTCTAACATAAATGAAACATAGTCAGATTGTTTAAAACATCTCCAGGATATCCAGGCTTCTGGGGTGGGCTTACAAATTGTATTTTTAAGAGTATAAACTACCTGATGGTCAGAAAAGGATTCTGAGAGAACTCCAGCACTCTGGTACAGATGGGGGAAATTTGTGAATATCAAATCCAACATGACTGATTTGTGTGGGTCCTTATGATTAATTCTGGTAGGCTCCATAATCAACTGCTGTGGTCCTTACCTGCAGTAGGGGCCACAGTACTGATCTATTAGGGCTATGCTCTGGCCAATTTTACCAGGGCCACTAGGTAACCATAGAAAGATCATAGAATAGAGGTTGATGCATCAGCCGATGGCCTCTGGGCCCTTAGTGTTGCTTGCCTGTGCCTAGCACATGGTAGGAGAGGGCCTGATCACCCCTCTCTGCAGGTAGCACAGAGGGTAGGATGGCCTGGACTGGGTAAGTAATGACTGCGGACAGTCATTTTCCTGGCCGAGGGTGGGTGTAACCCCTTTGTCATCTGGGGTTACTAGAATCCCACTTAGATCTAGTGGCAGGCAGGGAAAGGCAGCTTGTGAGACACCAATTAAATGGGTTTCACACTGTCTCATTCTGTTCTCAGTCTCAGCTGAGCTGGAGGGATGACATCATTTAGAATTCTTGCAGCAGCATAAGCCACAGTGGAATGTTGCAGGAGGGAGTTAGGATAGATTGTTGGGGTTTTCAAAGTCAGTCTGTAAAGTCTTCAGCCAGAGCGAGTAGGAGGAGGAGGAGGTGAGCTGCAGTTGGCAGCCCCACAGAGCCCAGCTCTCTAATAGAGCTACCACAGGAAGAGGGGAAAAAGATCAGCTTTTCAGTGACAATCCCCTGGCCCTGCTGGAAGAGGAAAAGCTGCCTGATGAGAGAATTTTTACTGAGGTACCAAATGTGTGTTTTTCTGTGGGAGAAGCCCTGGGGCACCTGCGAACCATGGTGAGTCTGCTCTGACACAGAGCCCATGTTTTCACCAAAACAGTTGTGTGAAGTATCTGCTACTGTGGGGTCAGGAAAGGACAGCCCAATACAGTACTTTAAGATATGTGTATGGCTTGAAATGCATCTAACCAGTGGGGGTCTACAGGGATGGACATAGCCACTTACAGAACGCTGCAAGTCAGGACACCAGATACTTAGAGAGTAGACTGTTAATTGTGATATACATTTTGAGATAGCAATCTACAACCACAGAGTTTCAAAGAAAGGTGTTGACTCCAAATGAATGGCTGGGTATGGATTTGGGAACAAGAGGTGGGAGACCCCCCATCAGGAGTAATCAGATTTATCTCTATGGATTCACTTTGGGCACCTGTAGCTTTCTCTCAGGCACTTGGCCAGTGTCTGCAGAAAGTACCCAGACGTGGGATTAAGGATGTGTTTTTTCCCTTTAGATCTAGAAGCGCTCATGGGTGGTTGAGGAAGCCACCACCAAAAATCCATGACATATGGAAATGAGTACTAGTGCTGGCCGAGTGCTATGCGAGGGAATCCAAGAGTGAGAGTACCAGTTCGGGCATGAGAGCCCAGTGTGTTCAAAACCTGAGGGTTGTGTGATGATGAAGAAGATGTGTTCTGACCTCTATAGATCTGCACAACCAATGCGTGTAGCTCCATGGGGGTCCATCCTGCTTTGTATTCTTGTGTTGAAGTGAATAAAAGTCCCACTTTAGAATCCCACTCCTGGTTTGGACATTCTCAGTTCTTGCTTCCTGTGTCCAGAATTACTTGGGTGCCCCTGTCCAGAAGTGCAAACCTAGCCCTGATACTGAGTGAATGTTTTATCCCTGAACCCAGGCTAGCCAGGTAGTGGGTTACAAAATGGAGGAACCGGGCGCTAATAATACCACCCCACCCACACCCTGGCTTACAAATTGGAGGCACCACTGGGATTTGAGTTTGGACTCTAGGGAGAGAACAAGAAAGATTTGCTCAGATTAGGGCTAGCATTTTGGCAGTCTGGCAGTAGGTAGCCCAAAAAGTGGAAGCATTGCCATCTAAATGTCCTGCTGTGTGCTGCTCTTCATGTGCTGCTGTAATTGTGTCACCAGTTTACTGAGGAGCAGTAAAGCCCGAGAGTGTATTGCCCTTGTCCTGCATCAAAGTTATAACATTTGCCAGCTTTTTAAAGTAATGTGTGACAAGAAAAGTGTGGAAAACTGTGGGAAACAAACAGAGATTTGTGCCCTAGATGTTGGAAGTGATTGTTGTATGGACAGAGAGAGTCGTTGAGTGAAATGGCATGAAAAATAGTTGAAATGGTGCTCCCTCCAAGGAGCTACAGTTGGAAAAAAAAAAGTGTGGTTTGCAGTTTAAATTTTGCCTGCTCAATGATCGCCTTGGAGGAGAACAGCATGAGAAGAAAGAGGCTCATTTGCATGGTGTCGAGTGATTGGTGAGACTGCAATCAGTCCTGCCACCAAGACAGCTCTAGAGTGACTGCACAGTATTCGAGAGGGAGAGAGAGAGTAGTATGCGAACTGGCTTGCCAGGAGGAACATTGCGGTGACTGAAAACATTATAAAAGTGGTAAAATTGGACTTTTCTGTTTAAAATCAGGCTCAACCAGCATTTCGATTCATCTGGGAAGAGAGTGAGGTGTTCGGAGGGACAATCGGCAGGACTGCCAGCCAGCTTCATTCCAGAGGCCTCCAAGACCGGCTGTAGGCCGAATTGTTTCCATCGCAATATCAACTACTGATTAAGTGAGTACCAACCTAAAAACAACTCAAACTGTGTGTGATTTTAACTAAAGCCAGCTGAATCTGTGTGTAGCAGTGTGATCATTTTGCAAAGAAGGACTGTGTCATAATTGCGGGTTCAGCAACAGTATAATTTTCAAAGCCATGTGAGAGACTGTGGGTTGTATGAAAGATACAACAAGAAATACAGGCAATCCTATGCAAAGAAATACTGTGTCTTTAGGGACTTTTAAGCAAGAACAGTGAGTTACAGCAAATAAAAAGTCCAGTAAAAATCATATAAATGTGCTAAGAGAACAGACAGTGCAGTTTAAACAGTCTGAGTGAACTTTTTCAGTAGAGTGTGTAAGTCGGATACACAGTGGCTTGAGTCAGAAAAAGAATGTTGATGTGCAGGAGTGCTGCCGCCGCCATTACAGGGTGGGATAGTAAAGTAAACACAGTAGTAGGGGAGCCATTTTGTAAAAGTTTTTCCAACAGAGTAGGACTTGAGATAACAGTGAGGTTTTGTTTTTCTCTGCAGTCATGGCTTCGGGATTTGCGTGATACCCTGATCATGCCCGGGCTATGATAGTAGAAGAAGTTAACAGACTGAAAGATATTAAGAGATGTTACTATGGGGGACGGTTGCCTCCTCATGTGACGATTCCTGGATATCCAGTAAGAGTGTGCATAATGTGCCTAAAGACTGGGAGGGACGTCTTCATGGTTCCTCACTGTTCTGGGTGCCTAGAGAGACATGGCCTAATCAAAGCACCCAAGATTTGCTTGGCTCCCACATGGACAAAGCTTTAAAAACATGCAGTTGGCAACAAGCAACACCAGGTAGAGCCTGTTGGAGGAGGCTCAGCAGAGTGTGGCACAAAGCAGGAGGGAGCAGATCTACAGGCAGAGCAAAGTACTGATGTATCCAAGTCCGGATCACAGAGAGACATTGTGGAGAGAGCATCAGCAGATCCTTGGAGAGAGGGATCTAGCCCAAGTCTCATAGGAGAAGATAAGATGAGGGAGACCCTTGAATGGGAGGTGTTGACCTCCGCACCCAGCGAGGAGTGGATAGTGTCAGGAGTGAGGATGACTGCTCACTCCTGGGCTCAGATCCTCAGCGAGGAAGAATATGAGGGGGAACCTATGTGACCTTATGAAGAAGGTGCGGATCCACAGCCTCAGGCTCTTGCCTCGGAGGACCGAACAGAAGGAGAGATTGGTGACTCCATAGTCCTGTCCCCACAAGGAGGAGTCAAAGATCCATTTGATGTTGCATTAAGTATGTGTAGCTGGTAGAACCAGGACTGTCCACCCCCAAGCCAGGCCGGAGGTCTCAAGTTGGCCAAGTGTAGTAAAGAGGAAAGACTGGTTCGTAGGAAGGTGAATGAAATCTATGGGATGTCCTTTCCTACCTTTCCTCAGAGAGTCTTGGAGGAGATTGAAAGAAACAGGAAATCCTGGATAGTGGAAGCAGCCATAAGATATGTGCATCCTGGTGCAAGTCGGTATGTCCGAGACAGAGTGTTATAAGAGAAATTCAGACAATGGAAAGTGGGCAGAACACTGTTTATAGATACTGTTCGGATCATGGATAGAGGGGGGACATGAAACCTTCTTCAATGTGAATCATGAGCGCCCAGACGGGGTAATAATTGTTGCACCTGACCCATTGTGTTACTTTCTGCAATGCAGGCAACTTCCTGTGAATGTGACCATGCCTACCATGTGGAAAGCAGAGCAGTGGTAGCCAGTGCTGCCATCCAGCTGTTGCCGTACCTATGTTGTTCCACCAGACTGGTGTTCCAGGAACCAGGTTCCCCAGATTCTTCAGCCTTGCAGTGTACTGGCTTTCCAGATTCCATTGCCTGCCCTTCCAGATGACTTCATATCCAGAGAGGACACCAGCCCAACTGTATCCTGATTCATCACCTGGGATTTCGGGATGACTACAGACCAGCTGTTTTCCTGTCCTGTTCCAAGGTTCCATCTCCTAGATGACATCAGCCCAGCAGTTCCAGATGTGCCATTCTGTCGTTTTCCGGAAGATGTCTGCCCAGCTGTATCTGAAGAATGCTGCCAGGGAGAGTCTTTGGCTGGAAATCCAGGTGTCGTATTGATTTCATTCTTCAAGGGACTGGTAAGTCCAGACTTTTCTATTTTAATGACATTGCAGTACACAACCTACACCTAGCAGACTTCAGACTGTTTGAACTGTCCTCAAAGACTCTCCCCTTCAGGATTACAGTCCTACCTGAACTGTGCTTCACCAGGTTCCGGCCCAGGAGAGACTCTTTCTTGGACTTGCCTTCAGGCACTGTTGTCACTAGATGGGACTTTTAGGGCACTCCATCCCCAAAAATGTGTAATGTAAATAATGTCATTGTTTTTTACTGTTTCACTAGTTTCTACTGTTCTTTTTACTTTTCTAAAAAAAAAATATTTTTTTGGGGGGGTTCTCCAGTGTTTAGATGGTAGGGGTTAGATAGTACAGTGTTTGCAGATTAGGGGTTGTTTGTCTTTTCTCTTGCAGGTGTTCCTGAATAAGACAAGAAGAGAAGGCAAGAAGAGGAGGGGGGACTCAGTGGAGTCCTTCATGTGCTTCAAAAGTAGTAGTGTTTAAAGTGCAGTGTTGTTGTTTGCTGTGTTTAACTTTTCCTTCCACAGGTATGGTTGTGGGGGAGTGTGGGAGTAATACCTAGAGTATAGTATTAGCTCCTTGAGTGTTTGGTTGCAGGTGTCCAGGGTTGGGGAGATGTTCCCCTGTTTTTGTGTAATTTGGATAGGCTTTCCCTAGAGGGCTGGGGGGGATAGACAGGCTGTGGTCCTGACCGGCAGTAGGGGCCACAGTAGTGATCTATTAGGGCTATGCTCTGGCCAATTCTACCAGGGCCATGAGGTAACCATAGAAAGATAATGGAGTAGAGGCTGATGCATCAGCTGATGGCCTCTGGGCCCTTATTGTTGCCTGCCTGTGCCTAGCACATGGTAGGAGAGGGCCTGATCACCACTCTACATAGGTAACACAGAGGGTAGGATGGCCTGGGCCGGGTAAGTAATGACTGTGGACAGTCATTTTCCTGGCTGAGGGTGGGTGTAACCCCCTTGTCACCTGGGGTTACTAGAATCCCACTTAGATCTAGTGGCAGGCAGGGAAAGGCAGCTTGTGAGACACCAGTTAAATGGGTTTCACACTGTCTCACTCTATCCTCAGTCTCAGCTGAGCTGGAGGGATGACATCATTTAGAATTCTTGCAGCAGCATAAGCCACAGTGGAACGTTGCAGCAGGGAGTTAGGTTAGAATGTTGGGGTTTTGAAAGTCAGTCTGTAAAGTCTTTGGCCAGAGTGAGTAGGAGGAGGAGGTGCGCTGCAGTTGGCAGTCCCTCAGAGCCCAGCTCTGTAATAGAGCTACCACAGGAAGAGGGTGTGTGTTCTCACCCTAGAGAAGGACACAGAAGAAACCAATATAAGTGGTTGAGACTGTTCCCCAGTTTGTTCCAGTGTCCCATCCCTTTTCAGGGACAATCCCCTGGCCCTGCTGGAAGAGAAAAAGCTGCCTGATGAGAGAATTTGTACCGAGGTACCAAATGTGTGTTTTTCTGTGGCAGAAGCCCATGGGCACCTGCGAACCATGGTGAATCTGCTCTGACACAGAGCCCATATTTTCACCAAGACAGTTGTGTGAAGTATCTGCTACTGTGGGGTCAGAAAAGGACAGCCCAGTACTTTAAGATATGTGTATGGCGTGAAATGCATCTAACCAGTGGGAGGTCTACAGGGATGGACATAGCCACTTAGAGAATGCTGCAAGTCGGGACACCAGTTACTTAGAGAGTAGACTGTTAAATGGGATATACATTTCAAGATAGTAATCTACAACCACAGAGTTTCAAAGAAAGGTGTTGACTCCAAATGAATGGCTGGGTATGGCTTTGGGAACAAGAGGTGGGAGACCCCCACCCATCAAGAGTAACCAGATTTACCTCTATGGATTCACTTTGGTCACCTATAGCTTTCTCCCAGGCACTTGGCCAGTGTCTGCAGAAAGTACCCAGACGTGGGATTAAGGATGTATTTTTTCCCTTTAGAGCTAGAAGCGCTCATGGGTGATTGAGGGAGCCACCACCAAAAATCCATGACATATGGAAATGTGTACTAGTGCTGGCCGAGTGCCATGCCAGGGAATCCAAGAGTGACAGCACCAGTTCGGGCATGAGAGCCCAGTGTGTTCAAAACCTGAGGGTTGTGTGATGATGAAGAAAACATGTTCTGACTTCTATAGATCTGCATAACCAGTGAGTGTAGCCCCATGGGGGTCCATCCTGCTTTGTATTCTTGTGTTGAAGTGAATAAAAGCCCCACTTTAGAATCCTACTCCTGGCTTGGACATTCTCAGTTCTTGCTTTTTGTGTCCGGAATTACTTCGGTGCCCCTGTCTAGAAGTGCAAACCTAGCCCTGATGCCGAGTGAATGTTTTCTCCCCGAACCCAGGCTAGCCAGGTAGTGGGTTACAAAATGGAGGCACCGGGTGCTAATAATAACAGCACCCTACCCACACCCTGGCTTACACAAGGAGCTCAGGTTTTAGTTCCTGTATCCAATTTCTTATTTCATCAAACTTATTTCTGAAACTACTCACATTTGCATGAACAATAGTCATATTTTCAGACCCTGAATTAAAATTAGATCTGGGAAGTGGCCCAAACCCAGAAATCCCAGATATTGAGTCTGGTGTCCCTGGGTTTGGATGCACATCACTACATACTAACAAACAAAACACAAATGTAATTCTTAAGTACCTTCTCCATCCCTGCTTCCACATTCTTAAATCTGCATGTGATACACCTTTAAGAATACTAATTCTTAACATAGCAGAAATGTGGATAATTACTCTAACATGGAAGGCTTTTAAAAGGGCATTAAAACAACCCTTGGATAACACTTCAGCACATATTATAAACCTCAAACCCAGTCTTTCCTGAAGGTCAGATATTATACACAATTTAGAATCTATTGGAGCACCTTCATAAATATGTGCTAACTAAATGATGCTATAAAGCCATATGAAAACGCAATCAGTAAAATAGTGCCCACAGCCATTTTACCCCACCTTAAAATAAGCTTTCCAAGTTCCCTTGTAGCATTTAATGTATTCACAATAGATTACAAACAGTACTCAGTAAGTAATAATATCAGTCCCAACAGATGACCAGCAAATGAGTCTTCTCTTTAAGATGCAATATGGTGCAATGCTGAATCCTCCCGAGAAGTTACTCACTTAAGTATTAAGCAGCTCTCAGTTCTCAGCTCAACAGCCTAAAACAGCCCTTTTCACCGAGGCGCCAGGCTACGCCGCCACGCTATGTGCTGCGTGAGATTTAAACAGAGCTGCTCCTCCTCCTCCATGATGTTTCAGCACACTTTTCCACCCCTCATCAGCTGGTAGCAATCACTGGAATACGGTTACACAAGCAGGCACAGTTAGTTGCAGTTATGGAGGAGAGCAATGGCACATAAGCGAACAGGTACAGCGTGGTAGCTCTTAAAGTAAAATGTTAGAGTACCTGTTTGCGTCGTGGAGATTTAAACAACAGCTACTAAAAAGACTATTTTCCAAGTAAGGTATTTCAAGTGGGCAGTAGCCATGGGCTCAAAGGAAGGGCCTATGATCTTGACTTTACACACATTTAGATCCCAAGCAGGCACTGGTGCCCTGTGAGGTGGGTGCAAATGCATCAATCCCTTAAAAAATCTTTTGAAAAATGTGTCTGATGCTACTGACACCTTTGTCCTTGCAGAAAGGTAAGAAGATACTGCTACTAAATGAACCTTAAGGGAACTGAGTTGCAAACCTAGTGAATGCAAATGAGTGAGATAGTCTAAGACAACTGAAACTCCAGCCTTATATGGTATAAGGTTTATACTGGAATACCAGAGAGAGAATCTCTTCCATCTGGAAGAATAATTTTTCTGTGTAGAGGGTTTTCTATAACCCTTTAAAATATTTAAGACAGCTTCTGAAATATTTAAATCTGCATACTCCAATTCCTCAAGAGCCATGCCTTGAGATGACGGGACTTGAGATTCAGGTACGACAATGTTCCCTGATTGGAGGTCAGGAGATTGTGTCTGAGAGGCAATTGTATTGGTTTGCTGACAGACATGGAGAGCAGAAGAGAGTACCATGGCTGCCTGAGCCAATCTGGAGCTATCAAGATCAGAGTTGCTGAGAGGGATGTTAGCTTCAGTAACATCCTGAAAACCAAAGGGAATGGGGGAAACGTATACAAGTGCCTGCCTGTCCAATCCAGAACCAGGCTGTCCAGAGGAACTGTGCCCTGTGCTGGTGATCTGCAGCAATACTGAGGTAGCTGGTGGTTCTGGTGGGATGTGAACAAGTCTATCTCTGGAGTGCCCCACCTTCTGAAAATAACTTGTACCACCTGTTTGTTTAGAGACCATTCATGATGGGCCTGGTTGATGTGGCTTAGTGCATCTGCCAAGGTATTGTCCTTCCCTGGCAAATGGATTGCCTGCAAGGACACCTTCTGAGAGCATGCCAGAGTTCAAATTTTCATGGCTTCTGTGCAAAGGAGGCCTGATCTGGTGCCTCCTTGCTTATTTATGTAATATATTGTGGTGGTATTGTCTGTTCTGATCTGTACCACCCTGCCCAATATCAGTGAAGAGAAAGCCCTTAGGGCTGGGAGCACTGTTCTGAGCTCCAGTAAGTATATGTCTTGAAGTGACTCTGCTGCTGACCAGGTGCCTTGAGTCGTGTGCTTTCCTAAGTGGGCACCCCAGCCCTAAAGAGATGCATCTGTTGTGAGTACCAGAGAGGGTTTTTTCTCTCTGAAAATGAACTCCTTGCCTTAAATTGGCTTCCTCCTTCCACCACAAGAGGGCCTTTAATAGTGCCCTTGTCATTGGTATAAGCATTGAGAAGGGGTCTCTTTTCTGACTCAGTGAGTCCTGAGGTGAAACTGGATGTCTCTCATATGACACCTGGATCCCTGCATTGTGCCTGTGGATGCAGCCATATGGCCTAGTACCTGCAGAAACTGCCTTGCAGTTTTTGGCTTGTTCAGAGTGAAGGAATTTGCTATTGACTGAAGACTTTGCACCCTGTCTAAGGGTAAAAAGGCTCTGCCCTGAAGTGTGTTGATTTCTGCCCCTATGAACTGCAAAGTTTGAGCAGGAATTAGAACTGATTTCTTTTGGTTTATTATAAAATCCAGGGACTCTAAGAGGTGTTGGGTGATTCTTAGGGAATTCCTTACTTGGTCTGGTGGCTTTCCCACCACCAACCAATCATCTAGGCACTGGAAGACAGTCACTCCCAGTCTTCGGAGATATGCCACTACAGCCACTAGGCATTATGTGAATACCCTTGTTGCTGAGGAGAGACCGAAAGGGAGAGTTAAAAACTGATAGTGACCCAAAGGGAGCCTGAATCTGAGATATTTTCTGTATGATTCCTTTATGGGGATGTGGAAACAGGTGTGTTTCAAGTCCAGTGATGCCAGCCAGTCCCATTTTTGGATTGTTGGTAATATCCTAGCCAAAGTTACCATTTTCAACTTTGTTTTTTTCAGATGCTTGTTCAAAGCTCTGAGATACAATATTGGCCACCACTCCCCACTTTTCTTTATTGTTAGAAAGTATCTGGAGTAAAAACCCCATCCTCTCAGGGTGGTATGAACTGATTCTACTGCTCTGAGATGTAACAATTTCTGAAACTCTGCTTCTAGTAGAGTCCTTTCTGCTAGAGGAAGTGAGCAGTAAACCCTGGTCTTTTGTAGAGGGAAAGATTTGAAGTCTAGAGACAGACCCTGACCCACTCACTCCAGAACCTACTTGTCTGTGGTGATGCTTAGCCAAGCCTGGAGGAAGTGGGAGAGTCTGCCTCCAACAGGGAGGGAGGAGGCGGCCTGAGCCTCAGGGGTTTTGTTTTGATTGGGGCTGAGGCTGGGTCTGAGAGCCCCTCCTGGAGCCCCCTTCTACCCCTACCCCTAGAGTATCCCTGCTGTGGATTCTGCTTGTACTGGGGCACAGCTACTGGCTGGAAAAAGGGTCTGGTCATAAAAGACCTTCCTCTGCCCCCCCTTCCATTACTTAGCAGCCTCTATCCAAAACCTGGCAGTTTCAGCCAGGTCTTTAGACAAGGGTGAGGGGGCTTTCATGGACATGTCCAGTACTCACTGCCACAGAGATTTTTGATACTGGGCAGCATAAGCTTGAAAAGTAGCCTGTCTCATGGCCAAAGAAGCTGATAAATAGCCTTTCTTGGCCATGCTATCTATTTTTCTGGAGTCCTTGTCTGGAGGGTGGGAGAACAGAGGGACTCTGGCTTTGTTGCAGGCAGCCTGCTGTATGACCCCTTTATGGTCTGGATGGGAGAAAAGGAAATCAGCTTCCATCCTGTCCAACTGATATTTTTTATCTATTCTCCTATCAATATGAGGAACAGAATTAGGGGTCTGTAGAAGTTTCAGGGTGTCTTTCTTAAAAAAATTATAGACTGGCAAGAGGAGAACCTTTGTGGGTGTTAACCTCATCATATTTAAATATTCAATTTCTTCCTCATCCTCAATCTGCTCTGTGGTAACACTATCAAGAGCATCTACCATTCTCCTCACAAATGTGAAATATGAGGAGTAATCCTCTGACACCCTGGGGGAGAAACGAAATCCTGCTCAGGAGACACCTCTGGGGGAATTGGTTCATCCTCATCAAAAGGATCAAGCTCCTCCTCCAAATCTTGCTCCTCTTGTAAAGAGGGCAACACACCACTGCTAGCCTGGGCACCCTGGGAAGGGGCAGACTGCTGGGGAATGATATTTTGTAGTGCTTGGATAATTTTAAAAGCCTGGGCTATCTCTTGAGCTGAGGGCAGAACAGGTACTTGTGCAGAAGTCCCTGGTTTAGCACGAGAGGGTTCTGCATGTTTCATTTTCTTCAATTTCTTTGAGGGAACCGGGGAGTCAGCCAGTTCTTTACCTCGTTTTGCCCCTTTTTCACCCATCTCAGGGGCAGGGGCAGGGGTAAGCAAACTTGTGGGTTCAGCCACAGCAGATTGGGGTGTCAGCTGGTCAGATCCCGAGAAACCCCTAGGAAATTGCGAGAAAGATATGTTCCAAGCTCATGGCGTAAAAATATTATAATCCCCATCCATAAAAAAGGATAATTTCAAATCCCCAATAACTATTGGCCTATAAGCCTTTTATATATTAGTAGTAAAATCTTTACTTGAATTCTTTTGAATAAACTACAGATATGGGTAAACAATGCCAGTCCTCTTTCTAATCTCCAAGCGGGTTTTCGACAAAGCTTTTTGACGTTAGATAATACAGATGAAACTTTATGTACTGTTTATTGATTTTGTTGAGGCTTTTGATTCAGTAGTTAGAAAAAACTTTTGGAATATTCTTCTAGAACGTGGACTGTTTATAAATTTATTAACTCCCATTTTCTTATTATATTCTGAAACACTTGCAACAATCAGATATGATTTAAAGGGTAATAATTCAGAATATTTTGTAACAAACAAGGGGGTTAAACAGGGATGCCTTTTGGCACCACTCTTGTTTAATCTCTATATTAATTCCTTGCTTTGTTTTGATACATCAGCTCCTTTGGATTCCCCTAAAATTAATAACCAACATATTCATATTTTAGCATATGCTGACAACCTAGTTCTCCTCTCCTTAACTCAAAAAGGACTTAAGATAAAATTAGACCAACTGAAAAATAAATGTGACCAATTAAATTTGGGACTAAATCTTGAAAAAACAAAGTTAATGGTTTTTGGTATTAAACCTCCAAAACCAAAAATAATGTTAAATAACTTACAAATTGGCATGGTAACCTCATACTGCTATCTTGGCATTAAATTTTCTTCATCTGGCTCTTGGAACTTACACATTAATGAGCAAATTATTAAAGCTAAGTGTGTAGCCAAAGCACAGCTTAGGTTTAATTATAAATATGGAGGACTCTCGGTAGTCCCTGCTATTAAAGCCGGAGAATCCAAAATCACTCCTATTTTATTATATGGTGCTGAAATCTGGGGTGTTAAGTCCAATCCAAAATTGGAGTTACCTTTATCCTTTTACTATAAAGCAATCCTTCAAGTTCCTCTTTTAATGGCCAACTTTATAGTAAGAGCTGAACTAGGCAGAATACCATTGGCTGATTTGGTTAATCTTAGATTATTGTCATATTGGTTTCGGATTCTTAATAATCATAACTAAAATGTATTAAAACTTTGTTTTAAAGAAAAAGAAAAATGGTATTCTATGGGATTTACTTCGCCTTAGCTAAGAGTCTTGTTTACTAATTTACAAAATTTCAATTGTATGCACCACTGGAGAGACCATCAGGTGGGCATTTTAATATCTGATACCTACAGAGATAAATAAAAAAAAAATATTCAAATTAGCACAGAATAACCAGATACAGCTTGTCCGAATTCAAAAAACAAGCCATTTGGTATGGGAAGAATAAAATGGATTCGATTTTAGAAAATTATTTACTTCTTCCAATAGCTCCTAACATTCAAAAGGTGATAACGTGGGCACGATTTGGCTTAATTACTTCTAAATATACGCACTTTAATCGCTTGCTCTCTCAAACCAACCCTAATAGTAATGTATGTCCTTGTAACAAAGGGTTTAATTAAACATTATTTCATATAATAACACAATGCCCTTTGTTTAACAAGAGGAGAAACTTGATCCTAAATGACTTTTTAACCAGATATATTAATTTGTATTATGATCCAGTATTTATTTTGCTCCATCCTGGGACAGTGAAAGATGCTGAAATGTGTTTTAACTTTTTTTCAACTGTAATTAGTTTCAAGAAAAAAGCTTACTTGAAAAGATTACAATAGAAATAATCATTAATAATATGAAATTATACTTTTATTGTATGACTGCTTTTTGTATATACTCCCTTTTTTGTACCTGATGTTTGTAATGTCCAAAATTTTAAACATTTTTTGGAAGAACAATAAACAAATCTGATCTGAATGTTCCCTAGGAAATCTTTATTTAGCCTTTCAAGGCATTTTTCCATGGTTTTGTCCGGGAAAGTTTTGCATATTTCACAATCCTGGTCCAGATGTTCGAACCCCAGACAAGCCACACATAAGGTGTATTTGTCTGCCTTAGCAAACACATCTCCACATTTTAAATAATTCTTAAAGCTGGGTGCTCCAGTTTCACTTTTAGGTATCTGACATAGTAGTGCCCAAAAAGAAAAAACACTAACCGCTAAATAAAAAGAGTAAATGCGGTTACTTCTTCTTTTTTTTTTTTTTTGCAGTCAGTTCCGGAACCGATAGGAACTGGAGAAGCCGAACTGAGGAGATGATAAATGAACCAGTTCAGCTGTTCTGTAACTGATAAAAAGTGGTTACGAAAACAGAAAAACTGAACTAATAATACACAAAAAACAAGGTTCTTTAATCAGAGAACCCCGATGAAGTAAATAACTAAACCAGTTCCCTCATGGTTATCCCGAACAGCGAGGAACTGGAAAAAATAAGTAATTTAAACAATAAACACAATTTATACTAACAATTAGTAGTGGCAGTAAAAGAAATGAAATATACTTAAGTTTTTCAAGGTTTTGAATCTTCTTTCATGCGAAAGAGTAAGATGAATATTCCGAGAGACCAGACTTTCAGGCGGAGAGAAAAATATGAAGAGGTTAGAACACTACAGTTAGTAGAGGCAGTATTTGAAAGATGCTCACATGCAAAGAATTCTACTCATTTGCATGTGTTCCATCTCTCCGGGCAGTCCAGCCCTCCAAGCTTACTCCATAAAGTTATGAATATCCTGAGCATTACCGGGGTTAGAAATATATTTCCTGAAAGTATGCAATGAACTGAGCCTGGCAATGTCATTCTTATTCTAAAACGGGCATTATAACACTGTCAAATTGGATGATTGAAAAAATGATGCTTGGAGTTATGGCATCACTTTTTTAGTCATCAAATTTATAGTGTTATAACACTTGTTTTAGAGTAAGAGTAACATTGCCAGGCTCAGATCATTGCATACTTTTAGGAAACATATTCATCTGCTATGCCTCCAAAAAAGCCTAACATTTCATGCCCGAGCTTACCCGTGTTCAGTGCCATACAATTAGCGTGGATGTGCTGAAGCATCAGGTGGTGGCAAATAAGAATACAGACCTGGACTCGATACATTAAAGGTGCAAGTCCTTATTGATCCAGGTCCACTGGGGTTTGTTGGGTCGGAGGGGGTTCTGATTATCAGCGGACCGGTCCGCCCAAGCCTAGTATAGGAAACCTCACTTTCTAGTCTTTCTGTTTAGCAATCAATCTGAAGGGGATACTACAGCCACTGCAGCTTTTTATTACTAGAGCTGGCAGCAAAGGCTTGACCCACCCATTCTCTGTGCCACAAAGCACTCTTTTCGGCTTTTGTGTGAGTTTCTTAAACTAGGGCAATTTGAGTACCCCAGCGAACAAAGGTTGTGTAAGACCTGATGCCTCTTTTCCTCAGTTTGCACAGCATTTATATTCCAAATAACAAATGTTAACTCCTGCGCAGCCATAAATATGGAGTTTATGGCCTGCGTCTATTATATTAGTATGTGTTAAAAAACCCTTTCTCAGTAAAGTAACAGTACCACATGCAATGCGTTTTATACAAAGCCGCCCCTCTATCTGACAGGGACAATACTTAAATAAGCTTTATTTTGTGAAGCTGTCTGAGACTTGTGTTCTTACTTTCGATCCCTGAATGCATATCAGTTCATAACCAATATAAACGTCATTTAATAACAACAGTAACCAAACATGAACAAGTGAAACAAACACTAATCAATATAGTGCTCTAAAGTATTGGGTTTGGTGCTGAAAGGTTTGTGAACCTATGATGAGAGACACTTTCCACCCAAGTGGGGGTTGGGGGGATCTTTACCAAGTTCCCAATTTGTGTCCCCAGCTGAGCTCGGGGTCAGCAATGGAGAGGATCTACTGCAGCAGAGCCTTATTGCAAGCGGAAATTCAGAACATGGAGCATTCGCCTGTAGGGGCTACTGTATGGTTCCACTGGAAACCAATGCATTGACCCAAATATGAGGACTTAAAATTGGGTTGGCAACAATCAAGTGTCTACAGTAAACATATCTAATACTCAAAAGGCTGGTTAAAGCATCTTTTACATCTCCATAAAGGCACCCCCTCAATTACACTTCTCCTTTACATAGTGAGTCCAGGAGTAGAGTTTGGGGGTGTGCTCAGTGATGCCCTGGTAGGTCTCAATCTAGTACCAGTATTTGACATACAAAATGTTCTAGGGAAAACAAAACATATAGTCACTTAAGGAATGTTCACAATTAATGTTATAAGTGAAGATGAGTCAGTTCAAAGGCATCAGCTAACTCCCAAGTGTCCTTATGACAGTATCTGTCATCAGTTGTAAAAATAGGTTCCACCTGAGCCAAAGCTGGGTGAAGAGTACTTACTACATCGATGCTCTAGGCAGAGTGAAGTGACTGGAGCACTGTGCACGTGGGGTGTCCAATAAAGTCCAGAAAGCAGTCAGGATCCGATACTTCGAAATTTATTAGAAGCAGAAAAAAAATAAAATGAACTTAAAGCGGAACTTGAACATAACTTTCAAAGAATAAGGCACAGGACATCATGTCTTTAACAAAAAAAAATTCCTGCCATAAAGGCACCTAGAACCTGGCTAGGCATCTGGTAGGATTGCTTTCCTACCACACGCTGACTGAACACTTCACATTCATTCTCTTTTATACAAGTGGAGGAGCACATGATTTAGTTAACTCCTCCCAGATTGTTTCAGATCTTAAAATAAACAACAATTTCCTTCAAAACTTATTTTGAAACATAACATAGCTATGCACACTTTATTTTACTTGTTTCCAATGTTTCAAAAGCAATAATATCATGCTTTAAAAAGTTTTCCCTTTTTTCAGTCCACTTCTAAACTCCTCCCTCAAACTTGTATTATAAAAGGGAGAAAACAAGGGCCACCCAGCCCTATAAAGAGTTAGACTGAGGGAAGACTGGAAGCACTTTACAAGTAAGTTTTATTTCATCTTCCTTCTACAATATTAGGAGTCTTTGTTTTGATCCTTTTGTGATAATCTTATTTACCTATCTCCTTTAAAAGTGGCATTTATTTACCTACCCCCTTTAAAGTACTTATTTAGCATTTAGATTTAAGGAACAAACACACGCTACTTCAAAATGATTCTCAGTTAGCATTTTGAGGCATAACTTAACTTTGAGCTTCTTTTACTAGAAAACTAAGCAAAGTACATGTAAAGTAAAGTAAAGGCTGTTAATCTGCTCATAGATTCTCAGAACAATGAATACGCTATAGCGAACTCTTTTTTGGTGTCTTCGCACATTTGCACATTCGCACGATCGCACGTTCGCACAGTCGCACTGCGTGAACGTGTGCACATTCGTGAAGGAAATTACACTATACAGCTTGTACTGCAAGCCCAGAACATCCTTGAACACTGGGGCTTAAATATTAAAGAAAACAAGCTGAAATCAAGGAAAGGGACAGTAAGACTACTCAAAGGTGGCCAAGCTTGAGTAGGGGAATGACAGAAAAGGAGCGATAGTGAAAGGAAGAAACAGAATAACAGAAGACTGTTGCAACAGATTTCTTAAGTGTTTTTCTTAAAGGGAACAATATTTTAGCCCACAATGTTCTCAGACCACCTCCAATAGCACAGGCAGGTGAATACATATGCTCTGCAACCATAAGAGCATCTCAATGTTCGGGGGGGTCACCGACCCTACCACACTCCTCCCCACTCAAAATGAAAACTAGTAGTTTTCACTACTTGCATAGCATGTAGATCTCTTTTTATAAACAAAAAGAGATGGAGCTTTAGCCCACCCATTCCCAAAGCTCCACCTCAGGGCCCTTTAATATTCTCTTTTTACTTAAATACAATGCATTCTCAAATACAGATATATTCATTCCCCGAGGTCTACATTTGGTTCTAACTTTATGTCTGCTCCAAAGCGAGACATGAAGTCAGCATTACTATTAGCGGTCCCAGCTCTATAATTAACAGTAAATTTATATGGTTGCAATGTTAGATACCATCGCATAACCCTTGCATTGCTATCTTTCATGTTATGTATCCATCGTAATGGATTATGATCTGTCCATACTGTAAATTGAGTTCCCCATAAATAATATCGTAGGGACTCTATGGCCCATTTGAGTGCCAAACACTCCTTTTCTATTGTGGAGTACTTGGTTTCCCTGACATGTAATTTACGGCTAATATACAGTACAGGATGTTCTTCTCCGTGGTGGATTTGAGATAACACAGCCCCCAACCCAACATTAGAAGCATCCGTTTGTAACAAAAACGGTTTATCAAAATCAGGACTTTTTAACACTGGGGAAGAACAAAGTATCGTTTTTATGGCAAGAAATGATTCTTCACATTCCGAAGTCCAGATTACTTTTGAGGGCTTGTTCTTTTTGTTAATTCAATTAGAGGGCTAGCTACAGTAGCAAATTGAGGCACAAAATGTCTATAATAGCCTGCTAGGCCTAAAAATGAACGCACATGTTTTTTTGTGAGGGGACGAGGACTCTTGGCTATGGCATCCACCTTCCCTACCTCCGGTTTTACCTGCCCATTACCAATTATAAATCCCAAATATCGGGCTTCCTTCATAGCAAGGGAACATTTGTTGGTGTTGATGGTGAGACCAGCTTGTTTTATAGTCTTTAAAACAGCAGTAAGGTGTTTAACATGGTCTTCCCATGTTGGACTATAAATTATTACGTCATCTAAATAAGCTGCGCTATATCCAACGTGAGGTCTTAGGAGTTTATCCATCAACCTTTGAAAACTAGCTGGGGCTCCATGAAGTCCAAATGGCATCATAGTAAATTGAAAAGACCCCAAAGGAGTGCAAAAAGTGTTTTTTTCTTTTGATGCTTCCTCAAGCGGAATTTGCCAGTATCCTTTAGTTAAATCAAGTATACTAACATATCTCGCTTGCCCAAGTTGGTCAATGATGTCATTTATATGGGGCATTGGATATCCATCAAACTTTGATATTGCATTGAGTTTTCAAAAGTCTAGACAAATTCTTATCCCTTCCTCTTTTTTAGGGACTCGAACCATAGGAAACCCCCATTCGCTATTGGCTTCTTCTATAATACCCATTGCTTTCATCCTTTCTATCTCTATAATGACTTCTTGTTTTAGTTTCTCAGGAATCCGATAGGGCTTTACTCTAATGGGTGTGTTTTGAAATGTTTGGATCTGATGACATATTTCCCATAGTTTTCCCTGGGACTGTTGTAAAGGTATCAGGAAACTGACTTAAAACGTGGGCTAGTTCTTGTTTTTGACTGTCTAATAAAGAAGGGTTTATTGTCAAATCTTTATACAATTGTTCTCCTTCCAATCTATCATATGCCAGCTCCATCTCATTGTCCAATGGGTTGAAACATACATACATGACTTCAGTAGGCCTATCATGCCATCTTTTCAATAAATTGGCATGGTACACTTTTAGTTTTTGTTTTCTGTCTGGTACTTCCACCATATATGTAGTGTGGCTAATTTGCTTCTGTATCACATATGGCCCTTGCCATTTCATAGTTAACTTGTTTTCAGTGGATGGAAGTAACAATAAGATACGATCCCCAGAGCTGAAGTGTTTTTTCACCCACCCCATGTCATATCGTTCTTTCTGATAGTCTTGCTTGATTTGATTCTGTTCTTGTGCAACTTGAGTATACTTTGCTATTTTTTTTTGTAGCTGCATAACATAGTCAAGGGTAGTAGGATTTTTCCAGGTAGTAATATCCTCCCACTGTTCCTTAACTATGTCTAGGAGGCCTCTGGGATTCCTACCATATAATCGTTCAAATGGTGAGAACCCAGTTGATGCTTGAGGTACCTCACGATATGCAAAAAGTAACAATGGCAGATATAGGTCCCAGTGTTTGCCCTCATCTTCCACATACTTTTGTACCATCTTCTTCAGCGTTTTGTTGAAACGCTTGACCAAGCCATCAGTCTGGGAATGGTATGGAGATGTGTAGACAGCTTGTACCCCAGAGCTTGGTAGAGATGTTTCAAAATGGCTGAACAGAAATTGTTTCCCCTGTCCGTTAAGATAACTTTTGGTATGCCCACTCTGCTAAATACCTTGAGCAACTCCTCTGCTATTTTATCAGCTATTATTGTGCATAGAGGGATAGCCTCAGGATATTTTGTAGCATAGTCACACAACACAAGGGCAAACCTGTTGCCTTTAGTACTTTTGGGGAGAGGTCCTATAATATCCATGGCCAATCTTTCAAAGGGCATAGCAACCAATGGTAAAGGTTGAAGAGGAACTGTGTCCTTTTTTGTAACTGGCGCCACCCTTTGACACTGGCTGCAACATTTGCAATATTCAGCCACTTGATTATGAATGCCAGGCCAAAAGAATCTATATAAGAACCTTTTCAAAGTTCTATCCCTTCCTGCATGTCCCCCACATGGTACATCATGCACCAAGAATATTAATTGTTCTCTATACTGACTAGGAACTACCAGTTGATCTACCATTTCCCCTGTCTTTGGATTTTGACAAACTCTATACAACTTATCCTGTTGCAACTTATACATTGGAGGTGTACCTTCCAACCCATCAGCAATAACCTGGGAAAACAAAGGGGTTAGTGTAGGGTCATTCTTTTGGTCACTAATGAAAGAGTCTGACTTTACAGTTTTTACCATAGCGTCATCACAACCTAAGTCCTTTGTTTTATTCCATGTCCATTTTCTAGTTTCTTTTGTTTTTTTGATTTAACAGTCTTTCCAGGAACATCAAATAAAGTATCATCAAAAGGAAACAGTTCACTGTCCATTTGTTCCTGAGATGCTTGAGATCATGTAGCCACAGCAGATATGGAAGAAGAAGAGGCAGTCAATACATTTTTAAATACAAGAAAGTCATGTCCCAATATCACAGGTACAGGTAGTCTAGGAACCATGCCTATCTTCAGATGATGTGCCATGCCTGAAGCAGTAATAGTGGCTTCCTGTACAGGATAGAAATGAGTGTCCCCCATGAACACAAGTAACCCCAGTTGTCTCCGAGTGTTTCTTTATAAGAGCACCACTGAGTAGATCAGCATGTACCAGGGTTTGCTTACTTCCTGAATCAATCAATGCCATCACATCCTGTCCTCCAACATTAACAGACATGGTATATTGCCCCCAGTTTGCTAAGGCCAGATGAGAAGAATCAGATTTTTTCTTGGGGCAGAATCTAGCGATGTGTCCCTTGGTCTGACACTCGTGGCAAATAAGAAAAAATTACTCACCTTAGTAATGTTGTTTCTTCTAATGGAGTCTTGCTATATTATGACTATTGCAGTTTGACCCAGCCTTAGAACTGCTCCGGAGGTGAAAGAGTTAACTTCCATGCAGAGCATGGAGCTTAGAGTGTGAGCTCGGTTCAGAAGCTCTGTTAGGCTGGTTTCAAACCGAAACCATCAGATCTTTATGAGCAAAAACTCACTAAGGTTCTGTGTGGAAGCTGTAACCTACACTAGCCAACTGGCCACTAATATATTAACACATTTTTCCTGGTCCCAACACAAAGACTCAAGTCAGTGGACCAGAAAAATAAGATAAACTAAGTAAATAAACACAACACCCAAACATGAAAGAGGGCATCAATAAATGCCAACAGAGGACTACCCACCCCATACCCCAAAGTAGGAGTTCTGAGAGGGGCAGGCTGGGGGGGAGGTCATAATATAGCAAGACTCCATTAGAAGAAACAACATTACTAAGGTGAGTAATTGTTTCTTCAAACAACCTGAAGTCTTGCTATATTATGACTATTGCAGACTACACAGCAGTACCTCCATGGAGGAGGGACAGAACCTACTTAGGGAATAGGCTGTGAAGCACGGCTGTGCCAAACAGAGCATCCCTCCTGGCCTGAATATCCAGGGAGTAATGCTTGGTGAAAGTGTGTACTGTCTTCCAAGTAGCTGCCTGACATATCTCCAAGATAGGGATGTCTCTGGCAGCAGCTAGAGATGCAGCTGTACCTCTGGTAGAGTGAGCCCTCAGGCCTGAGGGGAACCTTACCCAGCTTTTGATAGCAAAATTGGATACAAGAAACGATCCACCTGGCAATGGATCTCTTAGTGGCAGGTCTCCCTTTCCCAACCTCACCATAAGTGAGAAACAGTTGGAGGGAGTCAAACCCGTGACCCTTGGTATGCTCTATGTAGTAACTTAGGGCCCTCTTAACATCTAAGCTGTGCAGCCTCCTCTCACCAGAGGAGGAATGGTCAGTGAAGAACACTGGAAGTGAAATAGATTGGTTAAGGTGGAAATCTGAAACCACCTTAGGCAAAAACTTCCTGTTAGTCCTGAGGACTACTTCATCCCTGTGAAAGGAAATAAAGTCAGTTTCTACTGATAAAGCCTGTAACTCACTTATACGCCTGGCAGAAGTGATGGCTACCAGAAATACAGTTTTCCAAGTCAAATACTTAAGCTCTGCCGAAGACAGAGGCTCAAAGGGGGGTTGCATTAGCTGAGCAATGCATACATTAAGATCCCAAGCCGGGGCAGGGTCCCTGAATGGAGGATTGGTGTGAAGCAATCCTTTAAAAAACTTGGAAATACAGGATCAGCAGAAAAGAAGGCTTCCTGCTGAAATGAAGGCAGAGACAGCAGCCAAGTGCACTTTCAGGGGTGGCTGGTCTCAGTCCCAAAGAATTAAGATGGACCATGTAGTCCAATACAGTGGGTAGATCAGCAGATTCTGGGAAACATGCTTCCCAGAACACCATATGGAAAACCTTTCCACTTGGAGTTATAGGTAGTCTGGTGGAAGGCTTCTAGCAGCCTTCAGGATTTCGAGAACACTTTGAGAAAGTTGCAAATCAGCAAACTCTAACTGCCTCAAGAGCCAAGCCTTGAGGTTGAGGATTTGAGATTCGATACCAAACTCTCCCTGAGCACAGGTTAACAGATTGTGGTTCCTGGGGAGACAAAGGGGAAGATGGACTGCTAAGGACAGAAGGAGTGGGTACCAGGGCTGCCTGGCCCAGTCTGGAGCAATCAGGATCATTTTGCAGGGCTGAGACCTGATTTTGACTAGTGCTTTGAAAAGGAGAGGGAAGGGGGGAAGGCATAAAGAAACTTCCCTTCCCAATCGAGGAGAAAGGCATCCAGGGGCACTGAGCCCAACACTGGGGGCCTGCGACAAAACAGTGGAAGTTGATAATTGTCTGGGGCTGCGAAAAGATCTATCTGAGGAGTGCCCCATCTGGCAAACACTATCCCCAGTACTAGGGGATCCAGTGACCATTCGTGATGGCCCTGGGAAATCCTGCTGAGGACATCTGCCAGGACAGTGTCCTTGCCTGGGAGGTGAACTGCTATGAGGGAAGTGTTCAGGGAGTAAGCCAGAGACCACAACTTATCGCCTGTGCACAAGGTCAAGACTGAGTGCCCCTTGTTTGTTGATGTACCACATTGTAGTGGTGTTGTCTGTTCTGACCTGTACCACCTTGTTCTGAACAGATGCAGAGAAAACCTGAAGTGCTAGAAAAACAGCTCTGAGTTCCAACAGATTGATGTGGAGCAGAGATTCCTGAGGGGACCATAATCCGTGGGTGGAGAGGTCGCCCATGTGAGCTCCCCATCCCAAGAGGGATGCATCTGTAGTAAGGGTCAAGGAATGGGACAGAGGGATGAAAGGCACCATCTGTCTCAGATTGCTCTGATCCTGCCACCACTGAAGGGCCTGGATCAGGGTTCAAGTCACTGGGATTAACTTGGATAGAGGATCTCTTCTTTGAGACCAGAAAGCTCTCAAATGGAACTGAATGTCCTCATCTGAAATCTTGCTCCTTGCACCACAGCTGTGGAGGCAGCCATGTGCCCTAGAAACTGCAGGAAATGCCTTGCTGGTCGAGAGACCTGCAGAGTGAAGGAGGCAGCCAGGGCCACTAAGGTCCTTACCCTTTCCAAGGGAAGGAAGGCTCTGGCCTGCTTCGTATCCAGTTCTGCGCCTATAAAGGTGAGTACCTGGACAGGTTCCAAAACTGACTTTGGAAGATTGAGAAGAAATCCCAGAGAGGTAAGCAGCTGCTGGGTAACTATCAGGTGTGATTTGACCTGGTCTGAAGACTGACCCACAATGAGCCAGTCGTCCAGGTAGGGAAAAATGGCAATCTTTTGCCTTCTTAGGTGAGTGACTGCTACTGCCAGACACTTTGTGAACACCCTTGGGGCAGAAGTGAGGCCGAAGAGCATTGCTCTGAACTGATAATGGCCTGAGGGCAGTTCGAATCTGAGGTACTTTTGATGGGAGCTTCTGATAAGAACATGGAAGTAGGCATCTTTGAGGTCCAGGGAGGCTAGCCAGTCCCCTGGCCTTAGGGAGGGTAAAATCATTCCCAGTGTCACCATTTTGAACTTTGGCTTTAAAAGGTGCTTGTTTAGACATCTTAGATCCAGGATAGGCCGCCACTCTCCTGTCTTTTTTGGGGTAAGGAAGTACCTGGAGTACAGACCCTTGCCCTGGTGAAGGGGAGAAACCTTTTCTACAGCTCTGAGAGCCAGGAGGGTTGAGACTTCTGTTTCCAAAGCAAGAGTCTCTAAGGGGTTTGTAGGTGGAAAAGATCTGGCTCTCATCTTTGGAAATTTCTTGAAGCTGAGAACCAGATCCTGGCTCACTACTTCCAGGACCCACCTGTCTGAAGTTAAAGACTGCCAGTCCTGGACAAAGTGAGCCAACCTGCCCCCTACAGGTAGTGGAGAGCCGACCCTGGGCATCCCATCAGGGTGCCTGTTTGGCAGGGGCTTTAGGCTGAGGGGTAGGAGCAGGCCTGCTCGAACCCCATCTGCCTCTCCCTCTGAAGAACCCCCTCTGTACATAGGCTGAAGAGGAGGGGGCCTGAGTCTGGTAAAAAGGCCTGTGAAAAGGCCTACCCCTACCCCTGGGGGGCTGCCTCTGAGGAGTGGCTTGTCATTCCTTGGCTTGTGCACTCCTGTAAGAGGTTCTATATTCATCCATTTTCTTCATATAATTCTCTGTCTGCTCCCCAAACAGAGAATTTCCCACCACAGGAAAATCCATAGCCTTAGACTGGGTATCCTGTGACAAAGTAGTACACCTGAGCCAGGCCAATCTCCAAAAAGCCACAGATGTAGCCATGACTCTAGAGGATACATCGTTAGAATCCACTGCAGCATGGAATTGCACCTTAGATGCCTCAATACCATCAAGAGCCACCTGCTCCAGCTCCTTTGCGAGCTGGCCAGGGACCTGTTTGGCTAAGGCCATGACAGTATCCCATCTAGATTTCTGATATCTTGCAACATAAGCCATATAGTTAGCTTGTCTGAGTCCCAAGGATGCTGCCATGTATTGTTTTTTTGGCCATGGCATCAATCTTCCTGGAATCCTTGTCAGGAGGATGTGAAGCCAGTGGAATATTAGCTTTATCACAGGCTGCAGCCTGAACTACCCCAACATGACTGCATTGCTGTGAAAGAAAATCTGTATCAGGACCTGACAAAGTGTACCTCCTGTCCATCTTTTTATCCACAGGAGGCACAGAATTAGGAGCTTTTAAAATTTTTATTGTTTGTTTTCTAAAAGATTTATGTAAAGGGATGGACAACCTCCTGGACTCTGGGATATCCATCATCTCCACATAGTCAGGCTCCTCTTGCTCATCCAAAGCCTCCTCTAAGGGAAGCTGGAGGGTCTCAGTAACTTTTTTATAAAACAAAAAATGAGAAGGGGACTCAGAAAGCCTAGGGGGAGACTCACCTGAAGGTCTGTCTGGGGAGATGTCCGGTTCAATGGGCACATCCAGACTTTCAAAGTCACATTCACACTGATCATAATCCTCATCCCCCTCCTCTGGTTCATAGAACTCTTCTATATCATAATCCTGAACCACTGGAACCGACCGAACCGACCTTTTGCCAGACAGTGGCGGTTCGGAGGGAACCGGGGACAGGGACTGGACAATCTGTATTGCCCTGGCTATCTCAGCAGCAGTTGGAGAAGGAATTTTGGACTCCAAACCTGCTGATTTTTTAGATTTCTTTGCTGGAACTGGCTCCTCAGAGCCAGCTTTTCATTGCCGAGGAAGTCTCGCCCTGGTCAGAGGGCAATCCCTCCGGTTCGGTTGGCACCGAACCGGGCTGGCCATCCGGGTCAGCGGACTTTTTGGCCTCTCAGTCCCTGAGCCTGCCCACTCTCTTGTCCAGGGTGCCTGCAGGGAAATTTTTACAAATCTGGCAGTCTGAATTGAGGTGGTCAAACCCCAGACAATAGACACATGTAGTGTGTGGGTCAGTCTTGGCAAAGGCTTCCCCACAGACACTACAGTGTTGAAACCCAGTGGGCCTGGTTTTTCTTTTGGGTTTCTCAGACATGATGCCAGCCTAACCAACCAACTTGCCCTTTTAATGGCAGTGCCAGGCAAGACACCCTTATCGGTTCCAAACCGTGTCACGGGTCGTGGAAAAAACCGTAATGAAATCTGTTTTTTTAGAACCGATAAGAACCGGGAACCGCACTCTAAAAAGCCTTAAAAGGCTTTAAACTTATATTTTAATACAACTCGATCGGTTCAACCGAACCAATAATACTTTACAAGTTCCACACAGAAAAAACCCTATCTATTACTTACGATTACCATGGACAGAGCCTGAACCGATCGGTTTTGCGGTTAAAATAATGAAATCGCGGTTAAATTAAACCGAGAAATAGCACTTTAAACCGAAGAAAAGAACCGAGCAACAGGAGGAATCTCCGGAGTGACTGTTCAGTGAGGCGGAGTAAAGAATCTGACGGTTTCGGTTTGAAACCAGCCAAACAGAGCTTCTGAACCGAGCTCGTGCTCTAAGCTCCATGCTCTGCATGGAAGTTAACTCTTTCACCTCCGGAGCAGTTCTAAGGCTGGGGCAAACTGCAATAGTCATAATATAGCAAGACTTCATGTTGTTTGAATATCTGGATTAAATGTTCTCATACTTTTTCCTTCCTCTTTCATCTTAGTAGAAGGACTAGTGGGTGGATGTTTTATTAATACTTGGGAAGTATTTGTCCCATGAGACCCTTTCTGACGTTGTGGGCGAGCTGTAATATAATCTTCAGCTAAACTGATAGCTTTTTCTACTGTGTCAGGTTGATGTTCTCTTACCCACATTTGAACCTCATAAGGTAATATTTTTACAAATTGTTCTAACACAACTGACTCGACCACTTGATGTATGGTACGAGTTGCAGGTTGTAGCCATTTTGTGCATAGGTCTTGCAATCGAGCACAAGCTTCTTGTGGGGACTCAACGGTATGATATCTGAATGCTCGAAACCTTTGACGATAAGTCTCTGTACTGATGTCATACCTTTTTAATATCGCTTGTTTAACATGATCATAGTTGGTAACATTTCCTGGTTCTACATGACTATAAGCTAGCTGAGCCTTGCCTGTGAGATATGGGGCTAAACTAATAACCCACTGATCCCTAGGCCACCCACATGCTGTTGCCACTCTTTCAAATGTTGTAATGTATGCTTCAATATCATCATTGTCCATCAGTCTGGATATTTTAATGTCCTTTGGACCCCCACTAGGTAAGTTAGGCCTAGTAGTTCCAATAGCCTGAATAGCCTTAAGGGTCTCCACCCACCTGGTCTCATTTTGTAGACGGTCTCTCTCTTTCTCTCTCTCTGCTTTTCCAGATTGATCTGTCTCACACATAACCATCTCAGCAAATCATGTACTTCAGAAGGGGGTTCCTCCTCCTCCTCTTTGACATCTTTGCCCCAATAGCTTCTTCCGCTGCCTTTGGTTTACCAGTATCCTTCCTTCTGACATCACCCAATCCAGCTGCTAGGGGTAGTTGAAATTTGTCCACCATGGTTCTGGTCCATGTACCTTCCGGTGCAGACATTTCTACTTTCTCCATCTTCTTCTGCTCCTCCATAATGGCTCTGGACAATATCCACAAGAAAGGTGGCTCTCCTTCCCTTGTGATCCCACTTCTGACACCAAATGTGCATGTGGGGTGTCCAATAAAGTCCAGAAAGCAGTCAGGATCTGATACTTTGAAATTTATTAGAAGCAGAAAAAAAAATAAAATGAACTTAAAGCGGAACTTGAACATAATTTTCAAAGAATAAGGCACAGGACATCATGTCTTTAACAAAACAAAATTCCTGCCATAAAGGCACCTAGAACCTGGCTAGGCATCTGGTAGGATTGCCTTCCTACCACACACTGACTAAACACTTCACATTCATTCTCTTTTATACATAGGTGCCGGAACGGGGGGGGCCACTAGGGCCATGGCCCTACCACTTTCATAAGTGGCCCTATCACTTTTTGCTAGCATGGTAATATATTTAATAGGGGAAAATGTACCCCTTATGTCCTTGGCCCTGCCACTTTTCAAACTGGTCTGGCACCAATGCTTTTATACAAGTGGAGGAGCACATGACTTCGTTAACTCCTCCCAGACTGTTTCAGATCTTAAAATAAACAACAATTTCCTTCAAAACTTATTTTGAAACATAACATAGCTATGCACACTTTATTTTACTTGTTTCCAATGTTTCAAAAGCAATAATATCATGCTTTAAAAGTTTTCCCTTTTTTCAGTCCACTTCTAAACTTCTCCCTCAAACTTGTATTATAAAAGGGAGAAAACAAGGGCCGCCCAGCCCTATAAGGAGTTAGACTGAGGGAAGACTAGAAGCACTTTACAAGTAAGTTTTATTTCCATGCCTTCCTTCTACAATATTAGGAGTCTTTGTTTTGATCCTTTTGTGATAATCTTATTTACCTATCTCCTTTAAAATTGGCATTTATTTACCTACCCCCTTTAAAGTACTTATTTAGCAGTTAGATTTAAGGAACAAACAAACGCTACTTCAAAATGATTCTCAGTTAGCATTTTGAGGCATAACTTAACTTTGAGCTTCTTTTACTAGAAAACTAAGCAAAGTACATGTAAAGTAAAGTAAAGGCTGTTAATCTGCTCATAGATTCTCAGAACAATGAAAACGCTATAACAAACTCTTTTTTGGCATCTTCGCACATTTGCACATTAATCTTACGTTACCGCACAGTCGCCACTGCGTGAAGCGTACACACATTCGTGAAGGAAATTACACTGCTCGGGCTTGTACTCAAGCCCAGAATGTCCTTGAATACTGGGGCTTAAACATTAAAGAAAACAAGCTGAAATCAAGGAAAGGGACAGTACGACTACTCAAAGGTGGCCAAGCTTGAGTAGGGGAATGACAGAAAAGGAGCGATAGTGACAGGAAGAAACAGAATAACAGAAGACTGTTGCAACAGATTTCTTAAGTGCTTTTCTTAAAGGGAACACTATTTTAGCCCACAATGTTCTCAGACCACCTCCAGTAGCACAGGCAGGTGAATACATATGCTCTGCAACCATAAGAGCATATCAACGTTCAGGGGGGTCACCGACCCTACCACAAGCACCATGTATCCCACTCATTTGTACTTAGGCTTGGGCCTTGGCTAAAACCCCCAGATATATCCCAAAGCCAAGTTGGCCTTACCTGCAGTCATCAGATCTAGATACTGGGAAGTTTCTCTGTGCTTAGCCGCTGTCACTGGTATCATTTGACAAAACTGTTGAAAAAGGCCAGAGTTGAAGCTCCAGCCATCTGTGTCTAATACAGCTGCTTCTGTGTTCCTCAATGTCTAACCATCTTTTTCTGTGCCATCTTGCCTGTTTACTTGTGTGAGCCACATCATTGCGTCTCTGCCTACTGGATGAAATCTTCACCTGGTCCACCTCTTAAAATGCTCCAGGGGTCAAAGAATGCTGTGATGAGTTCTACTTCAGGATCAGGGCATGATGTGTTTTATTTATTTATTTATTATGCATATCGGAATTACAACCCTTTGAGTCAAGGACTCGTTTCCAAAGGCTCCACGTCAGTTCCAGTGGATTCAACATATAGACAGCAACACAAATGCAATATGATAGACAGGAAGTTACAGAAGTTTTTTGTTACATACCAAACAGCAAATAGCAAACAGTATTCATATATTTGCAGGTGTCAGAACAAACAACATAGAATCCCTAGCCATCCAGTGCCCAGATAAGAGTTACAGTATACAATAGCAGTGCAGAGGTCTCTACAGTGTGAAAGCTAGGCTCCAAGGACAAATGCAGTAAATTCAGAATTGCAGCCTGAGATAAGGCAATTGTTGTCAAGAGTCTAGGAAAGGGTCCTGGGAGGGAGCGGGGCACCTATGGGCTAGGATCCCGCTTATGAAGTGCATTCGCAACTGTGGGTGGAGAAAATGAGGCTCTTGAGAGCTACCTTAAAAGGACCTATTTTAGTAAGTGAGGAGCTCGAGGAGGGGAGGGCGTTGAACCAGTGTGGTGCCCTGTAACAAAAGGATCTCTGGGCGAGTGATGTTTGCGCCCTCGGGACTCTGAGAGCGGCCTTAGTGGAGCCACGGGTAGAGGCAGAGGGGGAAGCAGGGTGGAGGGAGGCAGACACCCCAGGGGGGAGAGACCTAGAAGTATTTTTTTAACCAGGAGGCAGGTCTGATATTGTACCCATTCTTCTAGGTTGAGTATGTTGGCCAGCGAGTATAGAGTGCATACATGAGTCCATTTGTCTGCACCAGTGAGGAGCCTACAGGCCTTATTTAGGGATAGTTGGATTCTACTGCGGGTGGTGGCATCAGCAGCAGCGTAGACAGGGAGGCCATAGTCTACAAGAGACAGGACAGAGGAGGAGACAGCTAATCTGAGGGCATGCAGTGGGAGGCAGTCCATATGACGGTAGAGAAAGCCTATGCGCATGTTAATTACTGAGGTGAGCAGGTTGATATGTGAGTGAACGGAGAGGGCAGAGTCGAAGGTAATGCCCAGGTATTTGTAGCTGCTAACTTGTTCTAGTGGGTGAAGTGAGGTGGATAGTATATGGAGGGGCAAGTTTTTTGCCTTATTTTGATGATGGGCAAACAACACGGCTTTTGTTTTTTTAATGTTAATGACCAGCCTGCAGTCATTGAACTAGTTTCCAATTTGACTGAAAGAGTGCTGGAGGGAGGCCTGAAGAGAGGAGGGGTCAGGGTGGGAGGAGAGGAGAACTGCATCATCTGCATATAGCAGGATCTTGCAGGAGCAGGAGTTGGGTAGGGCATTTACATAGAGACTAAAAAGAAGAGGGCCCAGGATGAAGCCCTGTGGGACCCCGGAGCAGATGGGGTGGGTGCTGGAGAGGGTGCTGTTTATTTTGACACACTGGGACCTTAAAGTGAGATAGCTAAAGAACCAGTCCAGTGGGCCTTGGGAAAAGCCTAGTTGAAGAAGAATGTCCAGTAGGAGTGGGTGACAGACCATATCAAAGGCCTTGGAGAGGTCAATGTAGACAGCCCCTGCAAGGTGGCCTTTGTCAGGGGTTTCGTGAAGGAAGTTAGAGAACTCCACGAGAGCAGTGGTCGTACTATGACCTGGATGGAAGCCATGCTGCTATCTGCATAGGAGATTGTGGGAGGTAAGATATTCAGATAATTGGTCTGCCACTATTTTTTCCAGGGCTTTAGAAAGAGGAGGAAGAATAGAGATTTGCCGATAGTTTCCAGGAGAAGAGGTGTCACCACTTTTGAAGATGGGAGTGATCACAGCCATTTTCCAAGCTAAAGGGTACTGGCCCAGGCAGAAGGAGCGGTTGAGTAAATCAGTCAGGGGGTTAAGTACTATGTCAAGGACCTGCCGTAGGATTCTAGTATCCAGGGAGTCAGAGGAAAGGTTGGTAACACTAAAGGCTTTTGTAAGATAGTGCCAAGAGTTTTGTGGTGAGATGATCCTCAGGAAGAAAGGTGGGCGAGGGAGGGGCTGTGGCTGGGGGGAAGGTAGGGACGGAAAAAGTTACTAGGGAGAACTGTGCTGAGATCTGAGAAGGTGGTGTTTAGGCAGTCTGCAATATTAGTGGGATTAGTGATAGTGGTTTCATTAAAGTTGAGTAGAGATGGGGCTGGGAGTGAGACTTCCCATTTAGCTCCTTCATGTTGTCCCAGAAGTTCCAGGTAGACCCCCAGGAGGAGGCAAATGTGAATCTGTAGTACTCTGCTTTAGCCTTAGGAGTGGCCCACATACATCTGTTGCGCTCAGCATTGTAGTACTGTCTGTCCCCAGGCTTGCCTGAGGAATTGGCTCTATGCCAGAGATTGTCTCTGTGGTGGAGCTGTTTGAGCAGTGATGTTGTGATCCATGGTTCACTATGTTGCTTAGTCTGGGTTTTGACCAGCGGGGTAAAGATGTTGCAGGCCTTATTGAAGGAGTGGGTAAAGTAGTTGACTGCTTCATCAATACTAGGGGCCCGGTTGATTGGTGACCAGTCCCACTGGGCGAGGTACTGCTTAAACCTAGCGAGGTTACCTGGGTGGATAAGTCGGCGGGAAACCATGCTGGGCACAGGTTTTGGTAGATGGCAGGACCACGTGAAAGTTACTCGTGAGTGATCACTCAGGGAGTTTGGATGGACAACGATGGCCACAATTCTGTGCGGGCGGTTGGCAAGGATGATGTCCAGTAATGTGTAAGAGTCATTGAATGGATTCAGACAGGTAGGCTGGGTTACCAGCTGTGTTAGGTCCAGGGCTGCAAAAGCATCCTTGGCAAGGGCAGATGAACTGGCAAAGCCAGTTGGTCTTGAGGTCACCCACTAGTATCTGCTTGCCCTTATGTGGGAGGCTGAACAGGTAGTCAGTTAGGGATTGGATTGCTTGGGTTTGTTTCTGTGGGGGAATGTAGGCTACCGAGATAGTCAGAGGGGCCCTGGAGGGGTCTGGGGTGATTCTAAGTGAGATGGCTTGGGTACCGTGGTCAAGCTTGGGAATTGGTAGAGCGTGGCCCATTAAGCAGTCACGCATATAGATGGCGCAGCTGCCCCCACGTTTACCAACTCTATCTTCCCTAAAAAGGGAGTAGCCATGGAGAGCGACCGCAGAGTCCGGGGTAGATTTAGACAGCCAGGTTTCCATGATTGCCAGAATGTCAGGCTGATGTTGTGCCATCTAGCACTGGAGGGCAGCACTTTTTTTTTTTTAAGAGGCTACAGATGTTCATAGAGGCTATGCGTAGCCCTGATGTAGGGAGGGTCTGAGTTTGGCAGGGAGGAGACCGGCCAGGGTTTAGATGAATGTTGCCAGATAGGAGTAGGAGCAGGGAGACAAACCTGAGGATAGAGGACATACATCGTTTGTGTGAGCAATGGTAGTAATAAGCTGAGCTAACAGGAAGAGAGCATGGGATGGGCAGAGCACGTATGGTGGGGATAGCATGGTAAAGCATTGGCAATGGTGTGTTGTGGGAGACCAGATGTAGATGAAGCTGGGCAGGGTGGGGTGGGGGTAGGGTGATGGTGGTGGACAGGGTGGGAGAGTGGATAGAGAGGTAGGGAGAACCTCAGTGGGTGGAAGAGTGTATAGAGGGGTGGGGAAAACCTCAGGGTTATTAACAGTTGATGTTGGTGATGGACAAAGGTGGGGAATAAAGACTGCTAGGACTAGTAAAGGGACTGATAGATTTGGTCTTAGGAAGAGGCCCATGGTTGTCAGTGGGTAATGTGACTTCATAAGGAATAAAGCTGGCAGACAGCCACTCAGCTACTCCCTACTAGTAAAGAGGCCAGTCAGAGAAGAACAGGGCAGAGCCACAGAGTATTTAATTAAGGAAGGGGTAGGGGATGGGTGGGGGATGGAGGGTGGGCGAAAAAAATCAAGCAGGTAGGAGCTTAATCAAGAAGCTCCCTGATTTAAATTACAACACTGCTTAAAAAAGGTGCCATGTTTTAAAAAATAAAGTTTCATCTGCAGTCTGATGCTCAGAGTCCCGACCTTCCATAATGGCAGTTTTCAGCAGCTTGCAGTGAGGGGCTAGGGAGGGTTGTGAAACATCAAGCCCTCAAACCCTTCCGTAATGGCAGTTTTCAGTGGCTTGCAGTGAGGGGCTGGGGAGGGCTGTGAAACATCAAGCCCTCAAACCCTTCCGTAATGGCAGTTTTCAGCGGCTTACAGTGAGTGGCTGGGGAGGGCTGTGAAACATTAAGCCCTCAAACCCTTCCGTAATGGCAGTTTTCAGCAGCTGTTGTGCAGTTACAGCTAGGTCTATGAGGTGGCAATAAAAGAGACATAGAAGAAGCTCCTTGAGGTGGCCAAGATTTCTGAGATGAGTGATACCCTTCAGACTGTCATCATCTTGTTTACAGGGAAACAGAAACATAGGCAATGTCAGCAGAAGAAGACTACTGGTCCATCCAGACTG
The DNA here is from genome assembly GCA_016271365.2 of Neoceratodus forsteri. Lineage (NCBI taxonomy): Eukaryota > Metazoa > Chordata > Ceratodontiformes > Ceratodontidae > Neoceratodus > Neoceratodus forsteri. Next base: position 358,148,556 of record CM057458.1, read on the forward strand.
CCCAGTTTTACCCTCCTCTACCTCGTGACCTGTTGTCCAGGCAGCGGTTTCACCCTCCTCTCCCCCTCACTCCCTGCATTACTGCTACCCCTCTGAGTAACTATTAAGCCCTTTAATCTGTCCCAGCCAAGCCTGAACCCATTAATGGTTTCTGTGCTCCCCACCTCTGCTGATAGGCTGTTCCATGACTCAGCCACTCTTGAGAAAATAAAACTTTCTCGCATCCCTCCTGAATTGACCTCCCCACCAGCTTATATTCAATTTGTCCCCTTGTTTCTGACCCATCATTCCTGTTAAATAGTTCCTTGCAGTTTACCTTGTTTACTTCTTTCAGGAACTTGATGGTCTGTATTAATGCGCCCCTTTCTCTTTTCCGGCCTTCAGTGAGTACATGTTAAGTGCCCTATACCAATCCTCATAGTACCTTCCCTACTGGCCCTGGATCATTCTAGTTACTCTATACTGCATTGTTTCCAGCCTGTCTCTGTCTTTCCTCAGGTGAGGACTTTAGAACTGGGCACAGTACTCCAAATGGGGTCTCACCAGTGATCTATAGAGAGGTATTAACTCTTTCCTCCTGCTATCAAAATCCCTCCCAGTACACCCCGGCATTCTGGTTGCAATGCTGTTGGTCTTGCCATTGGCTAGTTTGTTTTAGGGAGTCACTTATGGCAACCCCAGGTCTCGTTCCTCTTAAGTAGTGGTCAGCTTACCCCTCCCATCCAGTACTCCTTCCTGGGGTTCTTGTTCCCTGTGTGCATCACCTTGCAGTTCTTGGCATTGACTTTTAACTGCCTGACCTTTGACCACCTCTCTAACCTTTTCAGGTCCCTCTGCAATTCCCACAGTCCCTCCTTGCTGTCTACCCTGTTTGCCTATGTTCAGCACACAGTGCAGAGCCTCAAAGGGAAACAGTTTTAAAAAACAAAATCCCACAGCACTCACTTGCCTTAGTCACCAGATGAACAATATACAGGCAGCAAAAGGGTCAGATACAATTACTTCCCACTGTCTCACAGTCATGTAGGTGCTGTTTTTGCTTGACCTGTTTTGATCTCCATATTGAATGCAAGCTCGGGGATCAGTCTAGGCAGTTTGACTTTTGCCACCTCAGCTGAGGCAAATTCCACTTGACCCATTGTGGTGTTTACCACAAGGCAAGTAGGTTATGACATCCAGAACTTAATGCTGACCTGATAGGGGCATTTTTGTACAACATCTGCTTATTTTGAAGTGCTGGCATTACTTCACTAACAATGAAAAGTTTGTGTCCTTTTCCACACCAGACCTTGCTTTCTCTTGCTGTGTTCTGAATGCAGTCTTTATCTTGGAAGTTGAGGAGTTTCATTATTATAGCTCTGGGTTTGCTGTTTGGTGGGGAGCAGCTTGAGTGAACATTGGGCTCTTTCCAATATATACCTCGGGTCACGAAGAGCGGAGCCTGCCATTACTAACAGAAGAACCTGCACAATTGATGGTGATTAGGTTGTTCCACCGGTTCCTCTCTTCTATATGATCTTCAAGTTGGTTGACTTTCTTCAAAAGAACTTTTAGCTCTTTCTTTTAGCTCCTCTTTGTGGCGGGCACCCTCAAGTTAGCTCATTCAAGCTTCAGCATCCCAAATTTTTTTAATGCTTTCTATTTTTTCTTAACTTTACCTTTACTCTGTGAACGTTCATATATTTTTTTTTAATTCAACCAATGCTTTGTTAAACTGTTCATAAGCATTTGCTAATACAACTTTTTCTTTTTCCAGATTCAAACACTGCCTTTTCCATTGCTCAGTCTCACAAAAGGCACTTTGTAAAGCCACACAATCCTATTTACTCTCTTGTAACAGCCTCTGTAATAACTCCATTTGACCTGTTAGTTTATCACATTCAAAAGATTTATTTTCTAACAGATTTTCCAGCTCACTTATTTTATCAATTAAATCTCTTTCTAGTATTCTTTCATCTTTGTTTGTAATAAGCAGCAGAGAAAATACTGGGGAGTGTACCACTGCCTCTGATCTAATAACTTTTACACACATACTTTGAGATGTAATTATTCACAATAATAAACCTCAAGCAACAACAATTAAATAACAATAACCTTTACACAGCAGCAGTTCAATAACTTTATTTCTTCTAAGGATGCTTCAAAGGTCTTTTGCTTGCTTGCAGTAGTGAACTGATTCAGACAATTACTTCTTCCTCTGTTCCTCACATGACTTGCTAGCTCTATTGAGTGCTCCAGCAGACTTGTCGGTTGTGCTGTCATATTTTGCCTACTTATATGTCCATTGGCAGACACTTTAAGCAGCAGCACGACTTGTCAGCTCTGATGTATGCTTTGGCAGACTTGCCAGCTTTGCTGCCATTTTCAGTTCACCTACTTGTTTACCAGTGTGCTCTTTAATGCAGCAGCATGACTTGCCAGCTCTGCTGTGTGCTTTAAGCAGACTTGTCGGCTCTGCTGATATATACTTCAGTTTCTCCACTGGTAAATAAACCCTCTTCAGATGAATCTCCAGCTTCAAGACATGTTTTGTTTCCTTAAAGAGGACAGGAAATGAATTCTAATATGCAGCTGTTTATAATGTTACCACTTACAGAAATAATATCCATAAGCTTGAATGATTTATTTATTATTTATTTCGTTTTTGTTGACCAGGTAAGCGCACTAGACAAATCCTGCCTATTTTCAGGCACGACCCGGGGGAGGGGGATACAGATGAATGCCAACTGACCCTGAACCAGATTGAGCTGTTGGTGGTATTTTTTTTTCGTGAATGGAGGAAATTTTGCCATTGCACCAGGGAAATTCCCCTGCTCTTTTCGAGAAGTGCCATGGGATCTTTAACATCCACCTGAACTGCCACCAGAACAGGCAGATGAGACCTCGGTTTAATGTCTTATCTGAAAGACGGCACCTCAGGAGTGCAGCACCCCCGTCATGCTGCACTACAGTGTCAGTATAGGGATATTAACCCAAGTGCCTGGTGTGGGGATAGAACCCACAGCCTACTGATCTCCCGGTCTCAGAGGTGAGTGTACTACCCTGCTGAGCCACTGACACTGGTCCATAGGTAACTGTACTTAAATGAAAAGCAATATGAAAAACAGTATTTTGTATTGTTTTGATTTTATGGGCCTCATTCTGTTACAGTTCTCTTCATGGAATCAGTGATCTGGAGTTTTAACTATGTCACAGTTTGAGAAAAGAACTCTAAGCATGGTTCTGACAGAACAATAGCTCACATTTAGCATTCTGCCCTCAAACCGTGACATAGTAAACACTCCAAATTATTGGTTCCATGAAGAGAACTGTGCAGAATGTTGTCCATGAAAACAATTGAAAACACAGTTTTTCACATCAGTGTTTATTAAGGTACAGGTAAATATGGCTCATTTGGAGGCAAGTTTATCACTTCTTTTTTCAATTCAAATTTTATTAACAGATTTTCCACATTAAGAGGCAGTTAACATGAAAAATAGAACAAGAATGCAGCAACTTATTATGTTAAAATTGCCCCTCCCTCCCTCCCCCACAGCAGTAACATATCAGTGTATCATATATGTTCAAAACCATTATACAGAAGTATACAAGGCTATTTGCTCTAGAACACTACTAAGTCTGGACAGCTAGAATTAGAGAGTGAAGGGGATCCCATATTTGAGTATAAACAGATAATCTATTATGAAGGCTGGCAATAGCTTTTTCCATACGCAGGTTAGCAAGGATTTCATTCACCCATTCCTGTAATGTCGGAGTAGACTTGTCTTTCCAGTGACGTAAAATAAGCTTCTTGACAGATAGAGCTATCATAGAAATATGAAACCTTCTCACTTTGACTCTAATAGAGGACATGTCCCCCTAGGAGACAAATGTCAGGAGTGAAGTGCTCCTGCAAACCTAGTATAGGATCCAGAAAAGCTTTGATAGAGTCCCACAAAAAGGAGATTTTGGGACAGGACCGAAATATATGAAGGAGTGTTCCCTCCCCCCGGAACACCTAACACATATGTTTGAGTCCAACAGACCCCATTTCTTTAACTTAACCGGAGTATAATACATGTTGTGCAAAATGTGGTATTGCATAAGATGCAACCTATCTTGGGAGACAAATTTATGGCAGGACTTCCACAAAGCCTGCCAATTAGGGGGAATATTGGAGAAACATGGAGCTCCAGAACCTCGTCGGTCCAAAAGAATCCCCGTATCTTTTGTGAAACAAAGCCTGATATAATTTGGATACAATAACCGAAGATCCCAGTAGAGAGGATAATTCTGGGATCAGGGCCCCAACCATCTGATTGGGAGGGGTATTGCCAATCATTATTGTGAGTAGGTGCCTTATCTGTACTGCTTTGAAATGTGAGAATGCCAGGATACTAAATTTCCAAATAAGATCACCTACAGACAGCCATTGCCCCTCCTCATCCACAAAGGAAAATACTATCCCATTGCCCAATTGGATAACCAAGTGCGGGGAATCTGCTGCTTGTTCATAGTGAAAGATGAGGAGTTCCAGACGGATTGGGCCAGATCTAACTGGGGGGTATATCGCAAAAAGGAGCAAAGTTGTGCATATACCTTTAAAGAAGTGGCAACTGTGGGACTTTTACCAATGGCTGCGAGTGCCCTTAAACTGTGCTCTGATTCAGATATCTGGTGCTCAGGCTCAACTGAATGTACTTACTGAGCCTTATTTGATGCCATATTGTAAGCACAGTAGATAAAGTGTTTCGTGGGTGAAAGTCTGTTTAGGGTGTATCTTGTCCCTATTCTAGCTTTTCTTTCTCTTCAGTTTCAGCAACTGTTGTATTGGGCCAAACAGAATGTACACTCAGTAAATGTACATTTCGAGGGGATTCAGTATTAATTGCTAACAAGGTAATACCTGTGTGCAGACATCTTAGCGAGTGGGAAACTTTTCATTGAGGGTTATCTGAGTGCAGATTTCTGAGCTCTGTAATTTGATCAGCCTGCCCTGCTTTGTCTCTTCTCTCCTGTAACAGCCTGCCCTAATCCTTAACCTGTTTGCCCTCACTGTGTATTTAATTCCCCCTGTCTCTCCCTCTCCCGCATATACCACCCCCCTTCCCCGAAGAGACCGGAGGTCGCAAGGGACAGTCCTGAGGCCCTCCCTGCAGCTCACTAGCCCGCCCACTTGCCCTACAGCTCAGCACACAGCAAGGTAATTTTGCGCCTCTCACCTGAAAGCAGTCGCGACCGCTTGGAAAGACTCCCCGGCTTCCACGCATTTTGGCGCCTTTTACCAATGGCTGCAAGCACCCTTAAACTGTGCTCTGATTCAGATATCTGGTGCTCAGGCTTGGCCTTGGCAGATGCTGGCGTTCGCTCCCTCACCCCCACCACCACCCTTGGTCGGCTCTCAAACTTATAGCTAAGGGGTGTCACGTGAGGTGGCTAAATAACCTATCGGCTCACTTTTCCAGCTGCAGGTTATACAAAGTTAACACTAGTGGCCACTGCTGCATATCTATCACAATTGTCTTACATAATGTTATCTCTGCTACGGACAATCCTTCTGACTTCCAGGACCCTTCTACAAGCTAATCAACCCCCTCTAGAGGCACCCAAATCACACTACCTCTACCCTCCCATTCATCACTATCCCACCAATGTTAACCTCAGATCCTGTCCCTCCCATATCCCACTTACAAGCCATTCTGAAAATGCTGGCTTATTCCCACATGCTCACACCATAACCCTCACTCCCTCTCATGCTAGACATTGTACCTTAGCGCGCCCCCACCCCCCAAACTCTCAACCCCCCACCACCCTGACAGACCCCATAACCATCCCCCATACTTCCCTCACCCTCCTAGTATGTGTCATTCCCAATCTCCCAGTTCCCACCTCCAGCAATAAAAACCCCACATCCTACCAATCCCAACGTCACTCATCCAAACTCTGCAGGCTGGCCCTGCTGCAGCACACCCTCCTACTCCTATTAATATCTGGCAATATCCACCCCAACCCAGGACCACACTGTGCCAAGGCATCTCCAAAACACCCTAGAGGCAATCTTCTGCTAGCTACTATAAATATATGCAGCCTTTCAAAAAAACTTACCCCTCTTCAAGGCTGGATTGCCCAACATACACCGGACATTCTTGCCCTCTCGGAGACCTGGCTCTCAGACAGAATACCCAATGATGTGGTCTCCCTCAGTAATTATTCCCTCTTCAGGGCCGATTGGGCCTGCAAGAGAGGTGGTGGCTGTGCAATTTATGTCAAATCCTCTCTCCATGCCACCGTACTTCACACCCCTGTGCCGCAGTATGACGCCCAGACATTAATGGTCAAACTCAGCCTGGGTTCCAAAACGCTCCACATTATCTCAACCTATATCCCCCCCCCAAGAAACCAAAAACTCGCCTTTGACTCTATCCTCCACACTATCTCCCACCTACCAAATACTAGCGAAATCATCTTAATGGGTGACTTTAATGTCAACTGGCTATCCCCAGCCTCATCCAGCTTCAAAGACACCGCTCTGGCATCTGACCTTGCCCAACTCGTCACTTCCAACCAGAAGGGACAGTAGATCTGGGACCTCCACCCTTTTAGACCTTATTTTTACCAACAGGCCACAAAACCTCTCCCAGGTCATGGTGCTCCCCGATTCTATTAGTGACCACTCCCCGGTGACCTGCTTGTGGTTGGGGAAATTGCCCCGTGCCCCCCCAAAAATCTCCATGCAGAGAAGGTTAATAAGAGGAGGCCTACAGAAACTCAAAGTCACCTAACTACCAGCAACTGGCTCCCCATCTACACAACGCAGTCAGCTGACCTAGCTCTCGCCCATTTCATAACCACATTCAACAAAGCTCATGACTTATTTCTCCCTTTACAAGCAAGTTATGAAAACCAGAATCACCCCTGGATCACTCCCTCACTACTGAACCTGCTCCAACAGAGGGACACCTGGTATAAGGCCCTAGACTCTCAGCGCACCCAGGATAGACAGCTATACCGTGAGGCCCGCAATAAATGTACCTGGGCTTTACTACAGGCTAAGGCCACTTACTACCAACAAACCCTAACCACCTCTTGGGGAGATGGCAAAAAATTCTGGAGCAACATAAAAGAACTCAATGGGAGATCCCGCTCCCCCTCCCCTTCCCAACTCACCATAAATGGTGATGTCATCCAAGATCCTTACACTATTGCAGAAGCCCTGAACTCCACCTTCTCGGACCTCTCCCATATCCTCCCCCCTAATTTCTTCCACCCTGCTCCCCTACACCCCCCTCCCAACACACCGTGTAACTTAGACCCATTACCTTTCAGGCTGAGAGTCATCTCCTGCTGTGAGGCAAAACATTACATTTCCAAAGCTGTCACCAATTCTCGTCACTGCAATGATTCACTTGATCTTAAACTTATCCGACTGACATTTGATGTCATACTACCCCACCTTACTAAAATTCTCAACCTCTCTCTCTGCCTCGGATAGTTTCCATCAACCTGGAAGAGGGCCATAATCACCCCCATTCTGAAGAGTGGCGACCCTACGCACACAAGCAACTATAGACCGATCTCAATACTCCCCCCCCTCTCTCCAAAGCTCTGGAAAAAATAGTCTCGGACCAGTTAACAGAACACCTAACCAAACACAAACTCCTCTGCCGGGCTCAGCATGGTTTCTGGACAGGCCATAGCACGGTCACTGCTCTCACTGACTTCACCTCTTTCATCCATGAGGCACTGGACCAAGGTTCTATCGCTGGAGCAATCTTTGTGGATCTGACCAGCAATTTGACACGGTCCAGTCACGATCTGCTGCTCCGTGTCCTCCTAAACTAAATGTGGTCCCAGAGACTACGGCCTGGTTCAAAGACTACCTCCTCAGGCCGGTCTCAACAAGTCAAGTTAAATACCACCATCTCCTCCAGCAAGATGCGCTCTGGAGTCCCCTGCCCCATTCTCGCCCTTCTTTTCACTCTTTTATAAACTCCTTCTCAAGGCCTGCAGTGGTCATCTGCTTCTCTATGCTGATGATGCAGTACTATACTGGAAACACCCACAGCCAAGCACCCTCCAACTGGCCCTTCAGGGTTTTCAGGGAGCTTGAGACATGGTTTAATGAGACACGCTTTATCATCAACTATAAGAAAACTAAAACCATGATCTTTGCTTTCCGGCAAAGCCCTCACAGGCAGTCGACCCTCCTAATCAAAAACTCACAAGGCACCTCCCTTGAACATGTAACAAACTTCAAATATCTGGGCATCACACTAGATACCTCCCTCTCCTACCATAGTCACATTCAACACCTCTCCTCAGCTGTCAACGCCAGAGTGGGCATACTCTACAGACTCAAACACTGTCTACCCGCACAGGCCATGCGTTTAGCTGTCTCCTCGTCAATCTTCTCCCTAATTGACTACGGGATAACGATATATGGATCAGCTGAACCCACCGCTCTACGTAGTATTAACACTGCCCTGAATAAAGCTTGTCGACTAGTCACCAGCAGTGACAGGCTAACCCATACCTGTGACCTATACGATTTGGCCGGCTGGTTAAACTTCCAACAAAGACTAAAGTTCCACACCTGCGTTCTCACAAAAAATACATCTCCAGCTTGCCCCCATTGGCCTCCTCCCCTTAATCAGCCCTGTCCCCCACAGGCTAAATACATGGCTCGCAGCAAACTCCTCATTCCAGGTCCCCCACTGTAGAACATCTCTAGGCCAAAGATCTTTCCGGTACCGTGCTCCCCTCTGGCTAAATGCTCTACCTCCCCAGCTCTCTCAGACCCACAGCATTTTCCTATTCAAAGCGGGCCTCAAAGTTCACCTACTTGAGACTGCAAACTGTGGCTGTGGCTAATCTCCCTTCCCTCCTCGTGCGCCCCCTTTCCCCCCCTACAACTGACACAGGGTCCTCCCCAACCCTATGAATCCGCTTCCTTCCTATCTCTAACTAATGGAATCCTGACAGCTGCATACCACTGTCTCTGGAAACTAAGTTAAAGCCTGGACTGCACTGACAGTACTGTTTAAGAATGCTGACTTTAATTGTATGTTTTCTCTTGACTACTGCCTGAACTATGTATGATTCATCGTATTTTTGTAATCCCTCCACCCTCTGTAACCTCTGTATTTTGTACTCCCTCCACCCTCTGTAACCGACGTGGAGCCTTTGCAAAAGAGTCTATGACTCAAAGGATTGTAATTCTGATCTTATGCAATAAAATAAAAATAAAATAATACTTCTCGGCAACATGCACCTGAGACATTTTTACATAGAACAGAGTTAGGGGATCCAAATTCACAGACCGAATTGAGTCCAACTCTATTCTAAGCCACATCAGCTGCACCTTTTCATGACCTGGACATACCCATTTCAGACATTTTGCCAAATGGCTAGCCCAATAATATATAGCCAAGTGAGGAATCCGCAAGCCCCCCTCAGATTTTGGAGCAGCCAGCTTATAATAAGCCAGTCGGGGGTATTTGTCAGACCAGATGAATCTGGTGAAAATATCGTGCAATTTCTTAAACCAGGATAACAGGATAAAAGTATTGAGGAGAGATAGAGGGTAGAAAATTCTTGGGAAGATATTCATCTTGATTATGTTAATCTGGCCCCATAGCGAGATAGGGAGCTTAGACCATCTGTCAAGATCCTGAGTTATAAGCTGGGAAAGGGGCTCCAGATTTTCCCTAAACCATACCAAGGGGTTGCGAGTTAGTTTAATGCCCAGTGTCCTAGGGGCCCAACATAATCCTAAGGGGATAACATCAGTCTTGAATGTCTTGTGGTTTAGAGGGAAAAAGGAAGATTTGTTAGCATTTAGTTTTTAGTTGGATAGGGTGCTAAATTTAGCAATTTCACCCAGCAGAACCGGGACAGAAGATACTGGGTGGGATAAGTACACAAGGAGATCATGCGCATATGCAGTGATCTTAACCTCATGATGCCCCACCCAGATGCCTTGTATTTCCGCATTATTGAGAATGTTTTGAATGAGAGGTTTGAGATACAGGTTAAATAAAAGGGGAGATAGGGGACAACCTTGTCTGGTACCTGAATGTAATGAAAAGGACTTGGAAAATGCACCATTTCCAGAAATCTTTGCTGTTGGAGTTCTGTATAATGCAACGATCCAGGATATAAAGACAGGAGGAAACTGGAAGGCCTCAAGAACTTGGAACAGAAAGTTTCAGTTCACACGATCAAATGCCTTCTCGGCATCCAGGGAGACCAGCCCAGCGGGAAACGCAGCATCCCTGGAGACCGAGAAGACATGAAGAGGAGTGTACGCAGATGATCTGAGGAAGAACGTCCCTTCATGACTCCAACCTGGGCCATACCTATTAGATCAGGTAGGACTACAGTTAACCTATCAGCTAATATCTTTAAAAAGATTTTAATATCTTGATTTAAAAGAGATATGGGCCTGTAACTTTGAACTAACTCAGGATCCTTATCTGGTTTAGGGAGAAGAACAATCAGGGCTTCAAACAAGTAGGGGTCCACCTCTACCCCAGATAAAATATGCTGAAATAGGCGATAAAGTGCTGGTAATAAAAGTTCACGAAAAACTTTGTAAAATAAAGAGGAGAACCCATCCGGACCTGGGATCTTGTCTGAGGGTAGCCCTCCAATAACCTCGGAGATCTCCTCCTGGGATATGGGAGAAGCCAGAAAACCCTTGTGTTGCTCTGATAGGGAGGGCAGGCAGGAGTTCCTTAAGTACTCCTCAAGAATCTCAGGACAAGGAGGATTCTCCATGTCCCTATACAATTTTTCATAATATAGAGCAAACTCCTGCACTATCTCAGTAGGGGATACTCTCAGAGACCCATCTGCCAGTGCCCAAATTGATGGGATAAATCTTGCAGATTCCTGTTGTTTTAAATGCAATGCAAGCAGGTGCCCCACTGTCTCTCCCTGATCTGTGTAACTGGCTCTGGTTCAGATTATAGCTAATTCTGCCTTTTCCCTTAGCAGCTCTAGATATCTGTCTTTGACCACCAGAAGCCTCTTCTTGTCCTCATTAGAGGTACTGACAGAGAGATTCGCTTCAAGGGATCAAATTTGGGACAATAATGATTGTAGCTCTTCCTCCTGTGCCCTTTACCTTTTGGCCGCAATACTGATAAGAACCTTCCTCATGTATGCTTTAAAGGCCCCCCATAGAATGTCTGGCTTTGCACTGTCTAATGGGTTAGATGAAAAAAAGAACTCAATTTGCTCTCTTATAAGCTTACAATATTTGGCGTCCTTAAGGAGTTGCTCATTGAGCTTCAATCTGGTCTCCCTTTTAGGCAAATTAAGGAATGTCAAGTTACATACCACAAGGGAGTGATTGGAAATAGGACCAGGTTGGATTGAGGTGGACATGACCCCAGGCAAGAGACCCTGAGAGATAAATATGCAGTCAATGCGAGACTGCGAGCCGTGCACCACTGAATTGAAAGTAAACTCCTTGAAGTTAGGATGCAACATGCACCAGACATCACAGAGCCCGCATTGATCTACCAAATCCTTAAGTGCCCTCTGCCTCGTGGGACAGCCCCCTCAGTCCACTACCTGACCTATCCAGGTTAGAGTCTATGACCTGATTGAAGTCGCCCCCCATAATGATCCTGATGGGAAGCATTGGAAGAATAATAGTTATCAGCCTCATAAAGAACCCCGGGTCATCAATATTGGGTCCATATATATTACAAAGTAAAAGTGGTACTGACCAGAGAGTGCCTTTGACTAAGACAAATCTGCCCCCGGATCCTTGATAACCTGCGTGGAAATAAAGGGAATGCCTCTATTAATAATTAGCATGACCCCACAACTTTTAGTGGAGCCCTGAGCGTCATAGACCTGACCCACCTGTTGTCTCCTTAATTGTAAAGCTTCAGATTCTAGTAAATGGGATTCCTGCAAAAATGTTATCTGAGAACGTAATAGACTTAAATGTTTGAGCACCTGATATTGTTTGGATTTTTTCCTGATCCCCTTAACATTCCAGGTAGCGAAAGTCACATCATTAGCCATCTAACTAGGATTAATAAGCTTAACATCATCAGCCCTGTACAAGAATATCGAGAAACATTTGACCAGATTCCAAATATTACTGCTGTATAGTCCTCCCTCCCCCTCCCCATCCCATCCACGATTATCCCTTCCTCCTCCCCCCACAACGTCTTCCTTTGCACTTGACATGAAACAAACAACTCTAGTAACCCTAGGCCCCCCCACCTACCTTGCTGTCACAAGCAACGTTTAGCACAGTACTGCGTTCCTTCCTCACCCCAGCCTCCCGAGGTAACCCCTGTCACAAGCATAATGACAGTCCTCCCATGTAAATGAATGCCCTCAAATCCTGAGGAGAAAGAAACAAAATTAGAGTTCATTAACAACCCCCAGTGGCTTACAAGAAGTATTGGACCATAAGCAAGAACATATCTCATTTGTGAGGGAGTAAAATACTGAGATAAGGCACCTAGAGAAGCATGAACAGGTGCCCAGAGACCCCGAGAAGTGAGAAGGGAAATAGATCTCCAGTGCCCCTATAAAGAGGACTCTTGCCCAATAGCAGACCTGATGAGAAATCGTACAGAAAGGAAAGGGAAATTGCCCTTTCAAACCAGAGTTCAGTGGCCTGCTTAGCAAACTGGACCCCAACACCTTGAACCTTGTATATTAAGCTTTGACTACAGACATCATTACGTCGGCACCATGCCAGACCGAATGCCCAGAAGGACAAATAGGGGTTTTCAATGTCCTCAGCCAGAAACGGGGAACACAATCAAAAGGAGGTCATCCCCATAGTATCTCCATCATTGACCTGGCATTCCTGCGCGCTGGGCTCCCTCTAGTGGATACTGAACCACCACACCGCACATTCGCCTGAGAGTTAGGGATTAACCCAGCACAGGCTCAGAACTCAGCCACTTTGAATGTGATATTGCTCCTTAACAATACAGGGTATTCCTCCCTTCATTAATAAAGGCCTACTCATCCAGCAAAATTAAAATATGAGAAAATCCCCCCTTCCCCCTGACTAGTAAAATAGACCTTTCCACAAAACAATAACCAAGGTTACAGGCTTGTTTTAAACAGATGAAAATGTAAGTGTCCCAAAAGAGTTAACTCCTTAAGATATAAGTATGTCCATTTAGATAACCGGAATTTCAAGAAGCAAACCATCGTTCCCGATTTCTTGAAAGTTGCTAAAATGACAATTCCCACATTACAGCACGAGACTCCCTTCACCAGGAGAATGAATCTTGTCATGGATCCCGAAATAAATCAGGCATGGTGATCTTTAGACCAGAGAAAGCAGATTCAGGATCTTCGTAGGTAAGCCAGGAACCATTCACAAGCACCTGCAGCCTGGCCGGATACCCCATCCTGAACTTGAACCCTGCAGCAATAACCTTAGACTCAATAGGGTGAAATGCTGTGCATTTCAGCCTATTGGATCCTGGCAGATCTTGTGCATTTCTCAGCTTGGAATTCTCCCAACGAACCTCTTGTAGAGCTCTCACTTTTAGCAGAAAGTGTTGTCTTTCTAAGAAATTCAGGAAGTGGCATATAATGGGACAGGGGGCAGCCCCTGATGGTGGCTTTGGCCGCAAAGATCTATGTGCTCGCTCAATGGTGTATGCAGGGCCGAAGGGAGAGGGACCAGCAACCTGTTCCACCAGCTTCTGCATGAAAACAACTGCATTCTGGCCCTCTTCCCCTTCAGGTAGCCTTAAGATGACCACATTATTTCTGCGGCTGCGGCCCTCAAGGTCTTCTAATTTGGCCTCCACCCAGGACTACTTCTGCCTGATCGCTGTTAGCCCAGGGTCCACCTTGTCGAAACGATGCTCCAGGGAGACAATGTGAGCGGTGTTATCCAAGGCCATGATCGAGACCTCATCCAACTTTTTAGATAGCGCTTAAAGGTCAGTCGCCATCTCTTTCACTTCTTCACGAAAAGGCTTGAACTCTTCCAGGAACCTGCTTAAGGTTAAAGGTTCCTGCTCCGTTGCATGACCGAGGTGATCGGGCCTATCAGGCCCACTCGATGCACGGGATTTCTTTGGGGCCTTCTCGGGGGTGACTGGAGGCGTATGCTTTTGTGGGGCTTTCTTCATGTAAGCCTCCATCAGTGCTCAAATCTTGCTCTTTGGTGGGTCTGGAGCTTTAAATAACAGGATCTTTATAGAACAGAGGGTTTTAACTGATTGCGGTATCAGAAAAAAACGATTATAGAATCAGGAGGCTGGAGCTACGCAGAGGAGCTGCTACTCAGCACTCTTCATAACGTGATCCCCCCAAGTTTATCACTTCTCTTACTAGGAACATTACTAACTGCTGCCGATTAGCACACATTTCCAGTCCCCTTTAAGCAGCAGCAGGATTCTGTTGCTATGCTTGATCAAATTTGACAGTTTTGAGGATAGCATAATCCATTATCATGTGTAATCAGTCAGCAGTGCCTCCAATTTGTAACCCACTACCTGGCTAGCCTAGGTTCAGGGAGAAAACATTTGCTCAGCATCAGGGATAGGTTTGTACTTCTGGTCAGGGGCACACAAGTAATTCCGGACACAGGAAGCAGTAACTAAAATGTCCAAACCAGGAGTGGGATTCTAAAGTGTGGCTTTTATTCACTTCAACACAGGAATAACAAAGCAAGATGGACCCCCACAGGACTACACTCACTGGATATGCAGATCTACAGAGGTCAGAACACATCTTCTTTACACAACAACCCTCAGGTTCTGAACACATCTGGGCTCACATGCCTGAACTGGCACTCTCACTCTTGGATTCCCTGGCATGGCACCCCGGCCAGAACTAAGACACTTTTCCATATGGCATGGAGTTTGGTGGTGGCTCCCTCAACCACCCATGAGTGTTTTCTAGCTCTAAAGGGAAAATCTCATCCTTAATCCCATGTCTGGGTACTTTCTGCAGACACTGGCCAAGTACCTGGAAGAAAGCTATAGGTGCCCAAAGTGAATCCTTGGAGGTAGACCTGGTTACTCCAGATGCGGGTCTCCCACCTCTTGTTGTCAAATCCATACCCAGCCATTCATTTGGAATCAACACCTTTCTTTGAACTCTCTGGTTGTAGATGCTATCTTGAAATGTATATCATATTTAACATTCTATTCTCTATGTAGCTGGTGTCCTGACTTGCAATGTATTGTAAGTGGCTATGTCCATCTTTGTAGACCCCCACTGGTTAGTTGTATTTCAAGTCATACACATATCTTAAAAGTACTGTACTTGGCTAGTCCTTTCCTGACCCCACAGTAGGCAGATACTTTTACACAACTGTCTTGGTGAAAACACGGGCTCTATGTCAGAGCAGACTCACCATGGTTCACAGGTGCCCCAGGGCTTCTCTCAAAGGACAACACAAAATTATCTGGAAACTCAGAACAACCCCAGGGCTTCTCTCAAAGGACAACACAAAATTATCTGGAAACTCAGAACAAACTCTTGTCAGGCAGCTTTTCCCATTCCCAGCAGGACCAGGGGATTGTCCCTGCAATGCTGGATTCTTTCCCCCCATCCCTCCAGGGATGGGGCACTGGAACAACTCGGGGAGCAGTCTCTACCACTTCTTGCAGTCTCTTCTGTGTTCTTCTCTAGGGTGAGAACACACTAGCCTGGTTCTGGTGTAGCTCTATGACAAAGCTAGGCTCTGAGGGGCTGCCAACTGCAGCACACCTCCTCCTTCTCTTGAGTCTGGCTGAAGACTTCTGCCACTGACTTTGAAAATCCCCAACGTTCTAACCTAACCCCTCCAGCCAACATTCCACTGTGGCTTATGCTGCTGCAAGAATTCTATAGTGATGTCATCCCTCCAGCTCAGCTGAGACTGAGGACAGAGTGAGTCAGTGTGAAACCCATTTAATTAGTGTCTCACAAGCTGCCTTTCCCTGTCTGCCACTATTTCTAAGTGGGATTCTAGTAACCCCAGGTGACAAGGGGGTTACACATGTATGAACTAACTGCCTCAAAATATATTACTTATCTGAGAAGCAACAGCATTTTGATGGGCTAACCCTTGTTTTGTTTTTTAAGTGATCAATCCAGCAATAAATAATTTCTTCACCCCTTCGCTAAGTATTTGTATGTCTTTTGTCAGGTGTTCACACCTATCTTCTGTGTTTTCCTGGTTTCAGTAACTTTACCACTACATGAATATTGCCTGCACTTGCACTTTCCTTCTAAAAAAAAGTATTTTGTTTTTTAAATACTATGTTTTTATGTATGTCTTAAGTACATTGCACAGCACTAGCACTTTTCTGTGAGAGGTGATGTCTCTTTAAACCCCAAAATTTTAAACACCGCCTCCATGGGGTTTGACATGCTCTGAAGATGACCCATTTGGTTACTACGTACGCGTGTTCTTGTGCTCACGGTGGCTTGAGGCAGTCATTTTGATTACAGCTTCACTGTTCATTTCAGGCTATAACCTTAGAATCCTTTGCGGTGAGACCATTTTTACTGACTGGGATATCTATCATGATGTATGAGTGAGTACAATTTACAGCATCTTCAAACTGTATTGTTTATTTGTGCAATAACACTGTCTGGGAAGAAATGTGAATAATTTGTTGGATTTTGATATACCCTGTTGCTCATCTAACACCTGCTTGTTTTGTCAGTCCTCGTGTTTTCTAAATGCTAGCTCCCCGGTATGTGTACATGGAAATTTTTGCTTAGAGAGTGATCCCCCTTCCCTTGTTTCTGTTGATATATCCCCTGCTAAGACCAATTAGAATATTATAAAAATATCCAAAATAATACTCAAGACATTGGGTTAGTTGAAGGGTTTGGGTCTTACTCTTAATTTCAGAATATTAGATAGAAGTCTTCCCCTTGATGGCAAAAGTCCTTTTAGTGGCTGGATCTTGTTATTGTTCCTGTCTTTGCTCTAGCCACACTCGAACCCTGGACCCTGGTTTTCATCTGGCATCAACACAGCAATGCAGACTTGCTTCTTGGCTGGTACATATATCAAAAGTTAGGCTTAGTCCTTTGTTCAGGTTTTGGAAGGAATTTCAAAACAGTACCAAATAACAGCAAAAAGAAAAAATTACTCACCTTAGTAATGTTGTTTCTTCTAATGGAGTCTTGCTATATTATGACAATTGCAGTTTGTCCCACCATTAGAACTGCTCCGGAGGTGAAATAGTTACTCCATTCCATGAATGGAACTTTGAGCACGAGCTCTAAAATAGAAGCTCTGTCTGTGGAGATTCAAACCTGAACTGTCAGATCTTTACGAGTAAAAACTCACTAAGGTCTGTGTGGAAGCTGTAACCTACACTAGCCAACTGGCTACCTAAATAATAACACCATTGCTGGTCCCAACACCCAATACTCAAGTCAGGGGACCAGAATTACTAATACAATTGTAACAAAATGAGAATAAAACAAGAGGATAATAAAACACACACCCCAAACCCCAAAAGGGGTGAAACGCTTAAAAAGGGCATAAATAGTACCCACACTAGGTTGCCCACACCCTACCCAAGTAGAGGTTCTGGGAGGGCAGGCTGGGGAGGTCATAATATAGCAAGACTCATTAGAAGAAACAACATTACTAAGGTGAGTAATTTTTCTTCAAACAACATAGAAGTCTTGCTATATTATGACAATTGCAGACTACACAGCAGTACCTCCATGGAGGAGGGCAGAACCTACTTAGGAATAGGCTCTGAAGAACAGCTGTGCCAAACCGAGCATCTCTCCTAGCCTGGACATCCAGGGAGTAATGCTTGGTGAAAGTGTCATACCGTTTTCCAAGTAGCAGCCTGGCATATCTTCAATATAGGGATGTCTCTGGCAGCAGCTAGAGACGCGGCTGTACCTCTGGTAGAAAGAGCCCTCAAGCCAGAGGGGGGATCTCTGCCCAGTTTCTGATAACAAAAT
Organism: Neoceratodus forsteri; assembly: GCA_016271365.2. Classification (NCBI taxonomy): domain Eukaryota; kingdom Metazoa; phylum Chordata; order Ceratodontiformes; family Ceratodontidae; genus Neoceratodus; species Neoceratodus forsteri. The sequence goes on from CM057458.1 coordinate 358,166,472, forward strand.
TGGATACAAGAGACAATCCACCAGGCAATTTATCTCTAGTGGCAGTTTTCCCTTTCCCAACCTCACCAAAAGTGAGGAAAAGTTGGAGGGATTCAAACCTGTGACCCTTGGTATGTTCTATATAGTAACTAAGAGCCCTCTTAACATCCAGGCTGTGCAATCTCCTCTCAGCAGAAGAGGAGTGTCCAGAGAAAATTACTGGAAAGGAGATAGATTGGTTAAGATGGAAATCTGAAACCACCTTAGGCAAAAACTTCCTGTTAGTCCTGAGGACTACCTTATCCCTGTGGAAAGAAATAAAGTCAGTTTCTACTGACAAGGCTTGCAACTCACCTATGTGTCTAGCAGAAGTGATAGCCACTAGGAAAACAGTTTTCCCAAGTTACATACTTCAGCTCTGCAGAAAACAGAGGTTCAAAAGAAGGTTGCATTAACTGGGCAATGCAAACATTAAGGTCCCAGGCAGGGGCCCGATCCCGAAAAAGTGGATTAGTATGGAGTAATCCCTTAAAACTTGAAAACACAGGGTGAGCAGAAAGAGGATGACTTTCCTGCTGAAACAAAAGCAGAAACAGCTGCCAAATGAACTCTCAGGGTAGCTGGTCTGAGGCCAAGGAATTAAGATGGACCATGTAATCTAACACAATGGGCAAATCAGTAGATTCTGGGGAAATATGCTTCCCAGCACACCAAATGGAAAACCTTTTCCATTTAGAATTATAAGTAGCCCTAGTGGAAGGCTTCCTAGAAGCCTTTAGGATTTAAAGGACACCCTGAGAGAGGTGTAAGTCAGCAAACTCTAACTCCTCAAGAGCCAGGCCTTGAGGTTGAGGGATTTGAGGTTCGGATACCAAACTCTCCCCTGGGCACAGGTTAATAGGTTGTGATTCCTGGGGAGGGAAAGGGGAAGATGGACTGTCAGGAACAGAAGGAGTGGGTACCAGGGCTGCCTGGCCCAATCCGGGGCAATCAGAATCACCCTGCAAGGCTGAGATCTGATTTGACTAACACTTTGAATAGGAGAGGGAAGGGGGGAAAAGCATAAAGAAACTTCCCTTCCCAATCCAGGAGAAGGGTGTCCAGGGGACTAGACAACACTGGAGGCCTGCAACAGAACAGTGGAAGTTGGTGATTGTCTGGGGCTGCAAAAAGATCTATCTGAGGGGTGCCCCATCTGGCAAAAACTATCCCCAATACTTGAGGATCCAGGGACCATTCGTGATGGCCCTGGGAAATCCTACTGAGAGCATCTGCTAGGACATTGTCCTTTCCTGGAAGGTGAACTGCTATGAGGGAAGTGTTCAGGGAATAGGCCAGAGATCATAACTTCATTGCCTCGGTGCACAAGGCCGAAGACTGAGTGCCCCCCTGCTTGTTGATGTACCACATTGTTGTGGTGTTGTCTGTTCTGACTTGTACCACTTTGTTCTGAACAGATGCAGAAAATGCTTGAAGAGCTAAAAAGACAGCTCTAAGCAGCAGAAAATTGATGTGGAGCACAGATTCCTGGGGGGACCACACTCCCTGAGTGGAGAGGTCGCCCATGTGGGCTCCCCACCCCAGGAGGGAGGCATCTGTAGTGAGAGTCAAAGTGTGAACAGGGGGAATGAAGGGGAACCCCAATCCCAAATTGCTCTGATCCTGCCACCACTGGAGGGCCTGGATCAAGGTTCGAGTCACTGGGACCAACTTGGAAAGGGGGTCTCTTCTCTGAGACCAATAGGCTCTCAAGTGAAACTGAATGTCTCTTGTCTGAAATCTTGCTCCCTGCACAACAGCTGTGGATGCAGCCATGTGCCCCAGGAGCTGCAGAAAGTGTCTTGCTGGTCTTGAGACCTGCAGAGTGAAGGAGGAGGAGGCCAGAGCCACTAAATTCCTTACCCTATCTAAGGGAAGAAAAGCTCTGGCTAGGTTTGTGTCCAATTCTGCCCCTATAAGGTGAGTACCTGGACTGGTTCCAGAACCGACTTTAGTAGATTTGAGAAGGCCCAGGGAGGTGAGAAGCTGCTGGGTGACTTGCAGGTGAGATTTTACCTGTTCTGGGGACTGGCCTACAATGAGCCAGTCGTCTAGATAGGGAAAACAGCAATCCTTTGCCTCCTTAAGTGAGCCACTGCTACTGCCAGACATTTGTGAATACCCTTGGGGCAGAGGTAAGGCCGAAGGGCATTGCTCTGAACTGGTAGTGACCTGACGGCAGTTCGAATCTGAGGTACTTTCGATGGGAGCTTCTGATAGGACATGAAAATAGGCATCCTTGAGGTCCAGGGAAGCTAACCAGTCCCCTGGCCTTAGAGAGGGTAAAATCATTGCCAGAGTTGTCATTTTGAACTTTGGTTTCAAAAGATGCTTGTTCAGATATCTGAGGTATAAGATGGGCTGCCATTCTCTTGTCTTTTTTGGGGTAAGGAAGTATCTGGAATACAGACCCCTGCCTTGGTGCAGGGGAGGAACCCTTTCTACTGCTCTGAGAGCCAACAGGGTTGAGACCTCTGCTTCTAGAGCAAGGGTCTCTGAAGAACTTGCAGGTAGAAAAAAAAAAAAAACCTGGTTCTCATCTTGGGAAACTTTTTGAAGCTGAGAACCAGACCCTGGCTTACTACTTCCAGAACCCACTTGTCTGAGGTTAAAGACGCCCAGTTCTAACTGAAGTAAGCCAACCTGCCCCCTACTGGTAAAGGAGAATTGGCCCTGGGCACCCCATCAGGGTGCCTGCTTAGCAGGTGCTTTAGGCTGAGGGGTGGGAGCAGGCCTGCCCCACACCCGTCTGCCTCTGCCTCTGAAGAAGCCCTCTGAGCATAAGCAGAGGAGGCCTGAGTCTGATAAAGGCCTGTGAAAAGGCCTACCCTACCCTGGGGTATGCCTCTGGGGAGTGGCTTGCAGCTCCCTTAGCTTGAGCACTTTGTAAGTAGTCCTATATTCATCCATCTTTTTCATGTAATTCTCTGTCTGCCCCAAACAGAGAATTTCCCACCAGGAAAATCCATAGCCTTAGTCTGGGTATCCTCAGACAGGCTAGTAAACCTGAGCCAGGCCAACCTATGAAAAGCTACAGATGTGGCCATGACTCTAGAGGAAACATCATTAACATCCACAGCAGCATGAAACTGCACCTTAGAAACCTCAATGCCATCAGCAGCCACCTGTTCTAGTTCACTAGCCAGCTGGCCATGGGCTTGTTTGGCTAATTCCATAACAGTATCCCATCTAGATTTCTGATACCTTGCTACATAAGCCATATAATTTGCTTGCCTGAGTCCCAAGGAGGCTGTCATATACTGTTTTTTTGCCATGGAATCAATCCTCCTGGAATCCTTGTCAGGAGGATGTGAAGCCAGGGGAATATTAGCTTTATCACAGGCTGCAGCCTGAACTACCCCAACATGACTGCATTGCTGTGAAAGGAATTCTGTATCAGGACCTGACAGTGTGTACCTTCTGTCCATCTTTTTATCTACAGGAGGCACATAATTAGGAGTTTTTAAAATTTTTATTGTTTGTTTCCTAAAAGACTTATGCAAAGGAATAGACAATCTCCTAGACTCTGGTATATCCATAATTTCTACAAAATCAGGTTCCTCTTGCTCATCCACAGCTTCCTCCCATGGGAGCTGGAGGGATTCAGCAACCCTTTTTATAAAACAGAAAAAGAGAAGGGGACTCAGAAAGCATAGGGGGAGATTGTAAGGATCAGTCTGGGGAGATGTCCGGTTCAGTGGGCACACCCAGACTCTCTCAGTCACATTTACACTGATCATCATCATGCCCTCCCATGCTTTTGGTTCATAAAAATCTCCAATATCATATTCCTGAACCGGTGGAACCAGCTGAACCAACCTTTTACCAGACAGTGGCGGTTCGGACGGAACCGGAGAAAGTGACTGTACAATTTGTATAGCTTTTGCTAGTTCTGCAGCAGTTGGAGAAGGAATTTTGGACTCCATACCTGCTGATTTTCTCTTTTCTTTTTTTTTTAGTTTACTTTTGCCCGAGAAAGTCTCGCCCTGGTCAGAGGGCACTCCCTCCGGTTCGGTAGGCACGGATCGGCTGTCCATCGGGTCAGCGGACTTTTTGCCTCTCGTTCCTGAGCCTGCCCCTCTCTTATCCAGGGTGGCTGCAGGAATTTTTTACAAATCTGGCAGTCTGAAATAGGGTGGTCAACCCCAGACAATAAACACATGTAGTGTGTGGGTCAGCCTTGGCAAAGGCTTCCCCACAGACACTACAGTGTTGAAACCCAATGGGCACGGTTTTTTCCTTTGGGTTTCTCAGACATGATGCCAGCCTAACCAAGAAACTTGCCCTTCTAACGGCAGTGCCAGGCAAGACACCCTTATCGGTTCCCAACCGTGTCACGGGTCATGGAAAGAACCGTAATGAAATCCGGTTTTTTTAGAACCGATAAGAACCGGGAACCACACTCTAAAAGCTTTAAAATGCTTACTCTTTAAGGTTTTAGCCAACCTGATCGGTTCGAACCGAACCGATAAACATTTACAAGTTCCACACAGAATAAAACCTGTCTATTACTTACAATACCACAGACAGAGCTTGAACCGATTGGTTTGCGGTTAAAATAATTATACTCGCGGTTTAATTTAACCGAGAAAATACTGTTTAAACCGAGAAATGAACAAAGCAGTAGGAGAAATCTCCAGAGCGACTGTTCAGTGAGGCGGAGTAAAGAATCTGACAGTTCAGGTTTGAATCTCCACAGACAGAGCTTCTATTTTAGAGCTCGTGCTCAAAGTTCCATTCATGGAATGGAGTTAACTATTTCACCTCCGGAGCAGTTCTAATGGTGGGACAAACTGCAATTGTCATAATATAGCAAGACTTCATGTTGTTTGAATGTACATTCCACAAACACAGATCTTCATAGAATCACAATTAGAAGTCTTCTTCCTCGTCCCTCAAGGTAGTGGTCTTTATTACCTCTTGGCCAGAGCATCATCATGACATCATTTCCTACAAATTCTTCCAACTTTGATTGGATCATGCAAATGATGTAGGGGTGGCTAGTCCCTCTTTCTTAGGACCACTTCTCCCGGTACATGTTTATTTTTAAATCCAAAGTTAATTTTTCTCCAAACTTTTGAATGCAATAAGATGCAGTCTTTAAACCAACATTTTCAAGTCCATCTCATCAAAAGCAGTCTTTTGAAGTGTCTCTAATTTTTCTGAGATAAATATTTTCTGAGATAAGCTAATAATGATTATAACATTAGTTTTCAGCAAAACATCTCAAAAATAATTTAATGAAACATAGAAACATAAAAGCTGATGGCAGATAAGGACTGTAAGGCCCATCCAGTCTGCCCATTTTTTTCTACCTTATGAATGTGCCATAGGCCTTTACTCTGTCAATAGCCTATTTATTCATACTCATCTGTATTGCTCCCTTATGCCTATCCAATGTCTGTTTGAAGCCCTGCACTGTTTTCATATCTACTACTTCCTGAAGTAGGCAGTTCCATGCATTCACCACCCTTTCTGTGAAAAAGAACTTTCTCACATTACCCCTTAATCAGCCTCCCTCTAATCTCATTCTGTGTCCTCTTGTCCTGCTATTGTTCTTATACTGAAACATGTTTGACACTTTCACCTTGTTAATGCCCTAAAGATGTTTGAATGTTTTGATCATATCACCTCTCTCCCTCCTTTGCTCTAGAGTATACATGTTCAGCTCTGTTAATCTGTCATCATATGTTTTCTGATGCAGTCCCTGCACCATTTTGCTTGCCCTTCTCTGGACTGCCTCCATCTTGTTAATGTCCTTGTGCAGATGTGGCCTCCAGTACTACAGTACACGCAGTACTCCAGATGGGGCCTAACCAGTGTCTTGTAAAGAGGGTTTATTACCTCCCTCTTATGATTTGTGATACCCCTGCTAATACACCCCAACATTCCTCTAGCCTTACCTACTGCTTTAGTGGTCTGCTTGGATGATTTCAGGTCATCTGTGAAGAAAATGCCCAAGTCTCTTTCTTCCCTTATGATTGTCAGTAGCCCCCCTCCCAACCTATAAGTAGCTTTAGGGTTTCTCTTCCCTATGTGTATGATCTTGCACTTCTTTGTGTTAAACCCCAGTTGCCACTTTTCTGACCATTTTGCCAGTGTTTCCAGATCTCATCTCATTCTGCCCACCCCATCTGGATCATCTGCTCTGTTGCAGATCTCAGTGTCATCTGCAAACAGGAAACCTTATCCTCCAGTCCATCTGCAATGTCACTGAGGAAGGTATTGAAGAGGACTGGCCCCAGGACTGATCCCTGAGGTACCCCGCTTGTGACTTGCATCTCTTCTGACTATATACCATTTACCACCACTCTTTGTTTTCTGCCTGCCAACCAGTTTGTCACCCAGTTGACCAATTTCTGACCCATCCTGAGCCTACCCAGCTTCTTAATCAATCTTCTATGTTGAACAGTATCAAAAGCTTTGCTGAAGTCAAGGTAGGCGACATCAACTGCACCCCCTTGGTCCACCACTCTGGTTACCCAGTCAAAGAAATCTATGAGATTAGTCTGACAGGACCTTCCTGTTGTAAACACATGCTGTCTTGGATTCTGTGCTCCTATGGATTCCAGGTGTTGCACTATCCTTTCCTTAAGGTGTGTCTCCATAATCTTGCCCACTACTGAGGTAAGACTGACTGGTCTATAGTTCCCTGCCTCCTTCCTTCTGCCACTTTTGTGGAGTGGGATCACATGAGTCCTTCTTCAGTCTTCTGGGACCTCTCCTGTGCTCAGAGACTCATTAAACAGTTCTGATAACGGCTCTGCTAGTTCCACCCTTAGCTCCTTTAGTACCCTGGGATGTATGCCATCAGGTCTTATTGCCTTGTCCATCCTGAGCTTAGCGAGCTCTTGTAGGACCCTTTCTTTTGTGAAGGGACTTGTGCATATCTCCCTCCCCCCCGTGTCCATAGTGCTGAGCTGTGGGCCCTGCCCTACCTTCTCCTCAGTAAATACTGAGCAGAAGTATCTATTTAGGATAGATGCTTTTCCTTGGTCCTCCTCCACAGACTCCTCCTTATCCCCTTTGATCTTAGCAATACCCCCTCTGGAATTTCTCCTTTTACTAATGTATCTATAGAAAGTCTTGTCCCCTTCTTTTACTGTTCTTACTAGTGTTTCCTTGGTTTGGGCCTTTGCCTGCCTTACTGCCTTTTCCGTTTCCCTTAGGGAAGTTTTGTATGCCTCTCTATCTTCATCCTGCTGCGTTGCCTTATATTTCCTGAAGGCCAGCCTTTTGGCTTTGATCTGTTCTGCTACTGTTTTTGAGAACCAAAGTGGTTTCCTCCTTCTTTTGCTCTTACTTTTCTCCCTAACACAATGGGATGTTGCTTTAAGTATTGCATCCTTAATGCTTGCCCACTTTGCCTGTACCCCGTCACCTGTATTTCTCTTGGCAGGGCTAGCTTAACTATGTTGGTCATCTTATCAAAGTGAGCTCTTCTGAAGTCCCATATTTTTGCCTTGGAATGGGATGATTTAGTTCTAGTGGCCAAATTGAACCATACCATGTGATGGCCACTGGCCTCCAGCTGATCTTCTACCTGGAGATCTGTGACCCTTTCCCTGTTAGTCAGTACTAAATCCAGGATAGCCCTGTCTCTTGTGGGTTGTTGTACCAATTATTTGAAACCCTCCCCCTGCAGGGAATCCACTATGTGTCTATTTCTGGTGGATGTTTTATTTTATTTATTTAGCTTTTGTTAACCAGGTAAGTGCACTAGCCTTAAAATGATTATTTTCAGGCACAACCCGGGGGGAGTACAGACATGCTCATACTGGTATTGACCAATCTGCATCTGGCATGTTGAAAGGGAAGGGAACATTGTTTAGCCAGGAGTAGCACACTAATCTGAAGCTTGTTTCCAGATGTGACCTGGGAGAACAAGGAAGTTAAGTGACTTGCTCAGGATCACACAGTATGCACCTAGGCAGCTGTGGGATTCAAACCCAGGCCTCCAGATCTGCAGCTCAGAGCCTTAACCCACTGCGCTATACTGCCTCCATGTTGAAGTCTCCCATTATCAGGACCTCCCCTTTGGTTGTCATGTTTTGTATATCTTCTAACAATAATGTGTTTATCTCCTCCCACTGGTCTGGAGGCCTGTGGACAACCCCAGTTCATATAGCTGTCCCATTTCTTGTTTCCAAGGTGACCCATGGTTCTTCTGGCTCCTTATGTGTATTCTGAATTTCTGTAGCTTTGATATTTTCATTGACATAAAGGGTCACTCCTCCCTCCCTTTTTGTATCTCAGTCTCTTCCGAACAGTACATAGCCGGGTACTGAAGTCTCCCAAGTGTGGTTACTGGTGAACCATGTCTCTCTAATGGCTACTATACCCAGTTTAGCCTCTGTCATTGTTGCCTCCAGATCTAGGATCTCATATCCCAGACTGCGGGCATTTGTGTACATGATTTTCCATTGACCAGATTTTGGTGTGTTTGTTGTGGGGCGAGGTCTGGCTTTTCCCCTGTGCATTGTATGGGGAGCCGGACCTTTTTCCTTACCCGGTGACGCAAATAAACTACAAACATGTTGAACTCCTGTTTGATCACTACCTGAGGGGGGAAGGGTGTTCTTCCCATTCAATATATCAGGTGCTGCACCCCTCTTCCCATTTGCTAGTTTAAATATTCTGCAAAGACATCAAACGTCTGCCCCAATGCACTGATCCCCTCCTTAGTCACATGCAGTCCATCAAATCTAAAGAACTTTTGCTCCCAAAACTGTTGTCAGTTACCTACAAATGTGTGCCATTTTCCTGGCACCAGCTCTTGAGCCACATGTTTAGCTCCCCTATCTCCCCTTCTCTGACTTTCCATCCAACCTCTCCCCCTCTCCCAGACTGGCAGAATCTCAGAGAAGGAGATGCTGGATGAAATGGATGACAAATTTGTCTCCCAGCCTGGTCAAGTGTTCCTTGGTCTCCACAACTGACTGGCTGGTGAGATCGTTAGTCCCTATGTGTACCAGGACATTGATGTTTTCTCCTGCTTCCTGCATGATTTTAGTAATGCAGTCAGTGTCTCTCCATGCTGATGTACCTGGGAGACATCTGACCATGATCCCCAGCCAGAGGTAGGTATTAACTCCCCGAATCATGGAGTCTCCTATGATCAGAAGTGTTTGGAATTTACTTTTTTTGTTTTGGTCCCTGTTTTGGGTGAGTTTTGGAGTGCTAGCACTTGTGCTGCAGTGTTATGCTCTGCAGTGTCCGCTGCCCCTTTGTTTGATTTCAGAGATAGAGGCAGATACCTGTTTGTAGTTTTTATATAGTTTGTGGAGGTGATATGTTGGTGAGCATTGAGTGATGCTGCACTCAATTTGCCCCTCCTAACCACCTGCCAACCTCCTGGACCAACTACCCTCTGCTGTTGAGGTGCTTCAGTTGGATGTTGGACAAATGGTGGGTGGTTCTTGTCATACATTTTCCCCTGAATATATAATTTGAGGTGCGCAATCTCTGCCAGTGCTGCCTGGAGCTGAGCCCTTAGATCTCTGATGGTCCAGCCTGGCACCTACCTGGTCAACAAAAACTATATAAATAAATAAATCCTGTATAACTGCCCTTTTGAAAAGTGTCCCACAGTACCTGCAGTTAATAGTATCCATTCCAGCTGAGTTGGTGAGTTTATAACCGGGTCCAAGTAATTAGAAGGAAAATGAAAGCAAAACTTAGATTGTTTTTGTTTGTTTATTTGTTTTTGTATAACTTTTTATAACAAGTTAAATTAATTGTGCTCTGTAAGTGAGATCACAGTGTTTATCCCTCTTTGATCCTCCCCTTCCTGCTTTTCTATAGGAAATGTCATGACTGTGCTACTTTATTAAAGTAGTGTAGCATGGGGTGGTTGGGGATGGGGGTGGGTGGTTGCGCCCTTCCCCTGCCAAAAAAGAAGAACCATGGACAAAAAAACAAGGAGGTAAGAGAAGAAACAATCAACCAACAACAAATACAGTCACTATCCCCCAGTCTGTATCTTGTATGTGCTCCTGTAATTAGCCCTGAAAGCTTAGCCTAATGATAGATAAAACTGTAAAACCTGCAAGCACCACCTGTAACAATTTCACAGAAGATATATCCTGCAAAAACACTTTGCTACAGAGAAAAATAAAGCAGTAAAAAGTCACAAAACCTGCTAGCACAACCTGCAGAACACTTTAACAGAAGATATACATTGCAAAAAACAATTTGAATCAGAGAAGATTACAGCAGTAATCTGTAAGAACAAAACAGTAACAAACTTGTAGGCACACCCCTGTAAAACTGCAACAGAAAGTACACCCTGCAACAGCAATTTGAATCAGAGAACAATAAAGCAGTAAAATGTAAGCAAAAACAGTAACAAACCCTGTAAGCACAAAAGAAAATAGTGACACACAATAAATTTGCAGTTCATGTTCTGGGCTACAAAATGAAGCCACTTCCATCCAAATCTGACTTTAGAAAGTCCATTAAATATCACAAATTCCTCTGGAGAGAGTTTTTCTTTGTTCTCAGAGAAAACACATCCATCAGGGACTGTCAAGCTATTCACCACAAGCCTTTTAAGACAATGTATCTCAGTACTGTAATAAGCCACAAACTCAAAAAAAATCATATTTTTAGACTTGTCATAGGCTGACCTCTCCAAAGAGACCAAACACAAATATGCCAGTTCTTAAACTTTTAGCACAGGACACTTTAGCAAATAATATTGTTTATTTGATTGCTGCAGTCATAAAACATGGTTCTCTGATACATTAACATGTCCTTTACCAGATTATATGTTTTTTTGCCTGCAGTATCTTGTGTTTTCTGGCAACAAACATATGTTTCTTCTTTACATTGAAGTATGTAGGAGTTTAACTTCAGGTACTTTATAGTGCCTGGTATGAAAGGCAGCTGTACTTCATCACTTGTCAAGCTGTTACGGCAATTATCTTGTCTCTCTTTGGCTAGCTGGAGACAAACACGAAACTCAAGTCTGTAAGGAGCCCAGTTAAGGAGACCGCACTTTTAAAACAGGAACTTGAGAGACCTTTTTTTCCTTAAGTTCCATTCAAGTAAATTTTAAACCCTTCTTGGAAACTGTTTTATTTTTTTTTAAGAGTTCATGCAGTCAGGTTTAAAAGTCAAATCCTCTTGGAGTTTAAAACAGCTGTCTTTGCATTGTCTTCCAATTGCATCCCCAGCCTAATCGTATAATTATGTAAGTAATAATTCCCAACAGGGTGGGCATTATTGGGAAATACTGGACCACCCAGGGGCATAATGAGGCCCGACATCGCAGGCGGAGGGCCTTATACCCACTGGAAGGTCTGGTATTTCCCAATAATGCCCACCCTGGAGGGTATTATTGCACTTAGAAAATGACTATCTTAGTAAGGTTTAATAAAGTGCTAAAAGAAGAGTGGAAATGAGCACAAAAAATGAATAGAATTAGTAGGAAAAAAAATCTTAATGAAAAAGTAGTCCATGTTTTTTAAGGCTGTTCCAGCTCCTGTTGCTCCTCCCTACAAAGCCATTCTGATCGATTGACTCCCCCTTCCCAATACACACACACACACACACCCTCAGCTGAACAAGAAAATTACCGTGTAGAAAAAATTCCCGTAGCAGACTCTGGGCATCTTTTTTAAGTTCTGCCCCATTTTTGCAATTTTTTTTTTGTTTACATTTGGTTGCAGTTGGAAGTTGCATCTAGTAAGCACGCAACCCTGCATGACCTCAAAGAAAGTGGATAATGTAGCTATCATTAAGAACAGCCCTGAGGTAAATAATTTATTTATTTTAAATCAGTTGACTGATTAACTATAGGGGCATCGTGCTGAGAGGGAGTTCGTCTGTGATTTCAAAAGTATGCTTCCCAGTAAGAAGCTGTTCGGAGCGATGGCTTTGTTTTACTTTCTGTTCAGCACAATACTGTGAGACCGCGTGTAGAAGTATTGGAAATAACAGATGTCCAAACAGAAGGTTAAGATGCATAAAAAACACAAAGGCATGCGTTTGTCATTTTATTTCAAAACAAAAAAAAAAAAAACTTAAAGTTCACAGAAAGGAAAAAATCAGTGTTAGTCTTCACACCCAAAACAACAGGAAATACTTATTTCCACAGACTCCTGAATTGCCTTTTCCTTTCCTTTGTCTGAACAGCACTTTGTGTGGAAGCACACACACAATCTCCTTGTTCTGTAGTCAGTCGTATACTGACCCACCTCTCTAGCTGACAATGTCTCCTAGTGGAGAGTTTATATAACACCCAGAATGGGGTGTGATCTGAACTGAGTCCCTCCTCCGTTGTGACATCACATTGCCCAGTTCCTATAAAGGCAGCCATTTCATGGGCTGCCTGCCCTATAGTAGGAACCTTCCCATGTTAAGTTTCAATCAGGTAAATAGCATTTTAAATTACACAAAATCATACATTTCACAGAAAGAAAACAGCATGGTTAGTTATTTAAAAAGAATCTAGAACCTAAACAAAGAAAACTAGATGAGGGGCGCACTCCCTATCTATCTCTTTGTAAGGGTTTAGATTCTTTTTATCTTTTAAACTTCCCAATGTGTGCAAAAACAGAAGAAAAATCATTCATTTCAAACAGTACAGTAATTATCTGCATCTCAACCTTTTGGCTTGTACTAATTTTATCTGCAATGCAAATAGTTTTTTTATACAGTCTTTAAAATGCAAAACTAAGAGAAAATCCATTGTATTACATCAGCAGTAATTGTATAAATACTGAATAGTAGTCTAATCAAACTTTATTTCAACTGCATACAGCCTAAGGTTGTGCTTCAGGAGGCTTGCTTTCATTCATTTCTGTCTACCCAATGGCTGCAATTTCAGTCGACAGCTGTTTGTGCATTCCAGCCTTCTAACTATCTGAGGGCTTCACTTTAAGTGAATACAGCTCTTTCTTTGAATATTTATGGGCACTACGGGGTTTCTTTTCACTTGCCTGTAGTGCCCTACTTATTGTTTTCCACAAGTCAGCCCTTTACATTGGTATCTGTGGAGGGGATAACTTTTTCAGCACTGCAGGACTTCAGGAGAAGGGTCCCATGGCAACAGTAAACAGTTGCCTCCTGTCTTCATTTACTGAGCTGACGCTTTGTTTCTTTAGAGAATCGCAACAAGCGGTTGTGATTCTACAGCTCAGCGACTCTGTTTCTCAGACCCTTTTGCTGCACAACCGTGTGCAGATGCTTTGAGAGGGTGTGAGAATGCGAATGTGATCGTGTGCGCATTTCGCAGCCGCATCCACTTGCTTCAACAGCTTTAGCGCTAAGTGCTTTTCCTTGGCAAAACTCTTTTTCTTCTCTAATTTTTCCAGGACTACAATTGGGCACCTGCAATTGGCTAAAGGTAGAGAGCTATGTATAAATACAGAAAGCTCCTTTTCCCACAGTATCTCTTTCTTTCAATACTGCATTTTACTGGGCTTTCTTATTAATTTAGATGCAAGCAGGGTACATTTTTTTTAAGGGCAACAGGGGACAGTAAAGGAAGAATTTAAAGATTACCAGGTTGGCCACCCTGACAAGAAATTAGAATAGTCAGAATATACAGAAGAAGACAGGATAGAGTGAAATTAGAAAATGAACCGGGGGGGGGGTTGTTTTGTGCATCTCTTTACCAATATGTATTTATTTTCTTTCTTCATAACAGGTCTCCCTGTTACACACCTCCCACCACAAGAAGAAGGCAACATAATCAGTTTATTATATGTTGTCTGAGACCCTTCACCCTTGGAAGGGTTGGAACTTCTGCCCATCCACTCTCAGAAGTTCTACCTCAGGGACCCCAAGTAACTAATTATGTACAAAAGCAGTACAAAATGTATTGTCAGACTACTGTACAAAACTATTCCCTGAGGTTTCTAGTGCTTACCTAGCACTATACATTCATTTCACTTTGGTATACTTTCAGCACCATATCTAGATAGAAAATCAGCATTCAGATGTTTTGTACCTGACCTGTGTTTCACAGTAAATCTATATGGTTGCAATGCCAGGTACATGCACAATCTGCATGTTTTTGCCTTTCATTTAGTTTAACCAACACAGCGGATTTTGGTCTGTCATCACCACAAAATCATTGCCCCACAGGTAATTCTTAAGGGACTCTAAGGCCCATTTCAGGGCCAGACATTCCTTTTCTATCGTGGAGTATTTTCTTTCATGCTCATGAAGCTTCCTGCTAGTGTACAGTATGAAAAAATTACTCACCTTAGTAATTGTGTTTCTTCTAATGGAGTCTTGCTATATTCTGACAATCTACAGTTCACTCCAGCCTTTAAACTGCCCCATAGAGTATAGGGTTAATTTTCTATGCAGTGCATAGAACGTTGAGCTCGAGCTCAGTTGAGGTCTCTGTCTGCAGCCCTTTGAAACCCAACTGTCAGATTCTTATGAGCAAAAACTCACTAACTACACTATGTGGAAATTGTAAAAATTTTTACTAGCCAACTGGCAACAGAAAGTTTTGGTTTCCCAAAGGAAGACTCAAGTCAGGAAACCCAAAACCAAAACCTAACTAAAATAAAAATTATAATACAAAACCCCCAGGAACATGGAAGGTGTGCTGAAGACACCCCTGGGGTGCCACACTGCACCTGCCCACCCACTTCCCAAAAACAAGTTCTGAGAGGGGAGGCAGGGAGGGAGGTCAGAATACAGCAAGACTCCATTAGAAGAAACACAATTACTAAGGTGAGTAATTTTTTCTTCAAACAACATGAAGTCTTGCTATATTCTGACAATCTGTGGACTACCAAGCAGTACCTCCATGAAGGAGGGAGAGAACCTAATTTGGGAATAGGCTCTGAAGTACTACTGTGCCAAACCGAGCATCACCCCTAGCCTGGATATCCAGAGAGTAATGCTTGGTAAAGATATGGACTGTTTTCCAGGTGGCTGCTTGACAAATTTCTAACAGAGGGATATCCCTGGCAGCAGCCAGGGAAGCAGCTGTACCTCTTGTAGAGTGAGCCCTCAGGCCTGATGGTGGAATCTTTCCTAGTTTCTCATAGCAGAATTGTATACAAGACAATCCACATGACAATAGTTCTCTTGGTGGCAGGTTTGCCCTTTCCCACTTCCCCATAAGTGAGGAACAACTGGAGGGAGTCAAACCTGGGACCCTTGGTATGCTCTATGTAGTAGCTAAGGGCTCTTTTAACATCTAAACTGTGTAGTCTCCTGTGGACATCCACAAGGGAGATCCACAAAAGGGTGGCAAGGGACACTACAGGGGAAGGAAACAGCTTCTGATAGGGGACTCAGTTGTTAGGGGTGTAAACCTGGGGAAGGGAGAGCAGAGGGAAGTAAGGTGTCTGCCTGGTGCCATGGCTTGGAGGGACAGGAAGCAAATCCTCAGGACTTCAGAAGTAGCATCAGAGGAGAGGGAACTAGATATAATTGTCCACTTTGGGACAAATGACCTAGCTAGGCACGAGATCAGTGCAGTGCAGGATGGATTCATGGAGTTGGGGAGGGGCCTCAGACAGGTAGCAAGCACGGTAACCTTCTCAGAGGTGCTGCCAGTCTATGGCAGGGGTAAGGCTAGGGTGCTGTACACCACACAGTTTAATGAATGGTTGCAAAACTGGTGCAGAGCACAGGGCTTTGGCTTCATTGGGGACTGGGTGTCCACCTGGAGAGATGAAGGTCTATACTGGCATGATGGTCTGCATTTGTCCAGGAAGGGAAACAAGCTCCTAGGTGACAGGTTTAAATGCTTCCTTGGCAAGCTTTTAAACTAGCTAAGGGGGAAGTGCTGATAGGAAGCAGGAAAGTTCAAGCCTTCCCCCACAAAACATGGCAGGTAGTAGGGTAAATACTAAGGTACAGAGCTTGACAGAGAGCAGGACAGGGGTAAATGGAAAAATAGACAAGGGTAATAAGAGCAGGGATGGGGTAAAAAAAGATAAAGCCAATATTAAATGGAGGGCAATGAGTACCAATGCCCATAGTCTGGGAAACAAGCTTCCTGAGCTAGTAGCCCTGATGGAAGAGGAACACTTGGATACTGTGGCAGATGCAGAAACATGGTACATGGAGAACCATGACTGGGATGTCAACATACCAGAGTACACAATCTATGAAGGGACAGGGAGGGTTAAAGAGGAGGTGGAGTAGCTCTGTACATAAGGGAAGGGATCAAAGCTACAGAACTAAAAAGTAAAGGGGGAGGACAAGAGGCACTCTGGGTCACCTTGGAGACAGGGAATGGCATCACAATCCGCACAGGGGTTGTATACAGACCCCCGTCTCAAGGGGAGGAAATGGACAAGAAAATGATGGAGGGCATTCTCAAAATGGCTGAAAAAGGGAGATACTGTTGATCGGGGTCCTGAATATGCCAGATGTTAACTGGATGACATGGACTGCAGCCACATCCAAGAGCAGGGTCATTCTCGATGCCTTACAGGGGGCATGCCTTAGACAGCTAGTGGTGGAACCCACTGAGGGAGCAATATTAGACCTGGTACTCTCAAATGGAGAGGATCACAAATTTAGAAGTCAGTAGACATCTGGGAACAAGTGACCACTGCACAGTGTGCTTCACAATAAACACAACCATGGAGACAAGCCATACAAAGACAAGGATACTGGACTTTAGAAGGGCTGACTTTGGCATAATGGGTGAATACCTGAGGAATGCATTAGCAAATGGCCAGAAAGGAGAGGTGGAAGAACAATGGAGAAAAATCAAAACTGCCATCATGGAGGCAATAAGCCTTTGTGTGAAACAAATAAAGAAAACAAAGTGGAATAAAAACCCACTATGGTTCTCAAAAGAGGTGTCAGAAGGTTAAGGAGAAAAGGCTGCATTCAAAAAGTATAAGAATCACAGAAGGAGCACGACAGGAACTGTATCAATTAAAGCAGAAAGAAGTGGGGAAGTCAGTCAGAAAAGCAAAGGCCCAAACCGAGGAAAAGATAGCCAACTCAGTTAAGAAGAGGGATAAAACCTTTTATAGGTACATTAGGGAGCATAGAAAGGTTAAGGGAGGGCTAGTGAAGATTAATAAAGGAGAGAGGAGGTGGGCAGAGGGAGACAGTGAAAAGGCAGAGATACTGAATGAATACTTTTGCTCAGTATTCACAAAAGAAGAAGAGGAGGAGTTACCTAAACCAAACAATAGAAGCAGTCTGGGTAGTCGGGTTGACGCCAGTCCATTTACAGAATAAACAGTACTGAAAGAACTCCTAAAACTCAATGTGGACAAAGCAATGGGGCCTGACGAGATTCACCCTAGAATCCTAAAAGAACTAAGGGAGGACCTAGTGACACCACTGACCACACTTTTTAACAAATCATGGGAGTATGGGATGGTACCTGAGGACTGGAGGAGGGAAGATATGATTCCCCTTCACAAAAGTGGGAGCAAGGCAGAAGCAGGAAACTACAGGCCTGTTAGTTTGACCTCAGTGGTGGGGAAAATGATGGAATCACTTCTGAAAGAAAGAATTGTTGAGTACCTAGAGCCCAGTGGGGCACAAGACCCAAAGCAGTATGGATTCACAGCGGGAAGGTCATGTCAGACAAATCTAATCGATTTCTTTGACTGGGTGACCAAAGTAATAGACCAGGGAGAGGCTGTGGATATGGCCTACCTAGACTTTAGCAAGGCATTTGACACAGTCCCGCACAAAAGATTAATAATCAAGTTAGCCAGCCTGGGAGTGGGTCCCAGGGTGGTAGCCTGGGTAGCAAACTGGCTGCACAACAGGACACAGAAGGTAATAGTGAATGGAACACATTCCAAAGAAAGGGGGGTTACTAGTGGAGTACCTCAGGGCTCAGTACTGGGTCCAGTCCTCTTTAACGTCTTTATAGGTGACATTGCAGAGGGTCTGGAAGGAAAGGTATGCCTCTTTGCAGATGACACAAAGATCTGTAACAGAGTTGATACACAAGGTGGGTAGAAAGGATGAGAAGGGACTTGGCAAGGTTGGAGGAATGGTCAGACATATGGCAACTTAGATTCAATGCAAAGAAGTGCAAAGTAATGCACCTGGGAAATAAAAATCCAGAAGAGTACACAATAGCAGGGGAGGTACTAACAACAACAATAATGGAAAGGGACCTGGGGTAGTCATGTTAGATGACCTAAAGGTGGGTAAGCAATGTGAGAAGTCGGTAAGGAGAGCCGGGGGATACTGGGATGCATAGGGAGGAGCATCACAAGTAGAAAAAGGGAAGTGGTTATCCCTCTGTACAGACAGTTGGTGAGACCCCATCTAGAGTACTGCATGCAGTTTTGGAGACCTCATTTACGCAAGGACATAGACAGGATGGAAGCAGTCCAGAGGAGGGCAACTAAAATGGTGAAGGGTCTACATCAGAAGCCATATGAAGAGAGGCTGAGAGAGCTTAATATGTATACCCTTGATGAAAGGAGGGACAGTGGGGACATGATAGAAACTTTTAAGTACCTCAAGAGAATCAACAAAGTCCAGGAGGGTAGCATCTTTCAGAAAAAGAGATGTGTAAGAACAAGGGGGCACAATTTAAAGATAGAGGGGGGACAGCTCAGGGATAATGTGAGGAAATTCTTTTTCATGGAGAGAGTGGTGGACACATGGAACTGCCTTCCTGGAGAGGTTGTGGGGTCTAAATCAGTGGGGGAATTCAAACATGCATGGGACAGACATAAGGCAATTATAGTGGGGGGTTGCAGGCAGTAGGCTGTTGGTTAACCAGAATCTGCAGCTTATCCAATAGGTAGGGAAATGGGCAGACTGGGTGGGCCAAGTGGTCCTTATCTGCCATCAAAGTCTATGTTTGTATGTTTCTGTCTCTTGAGGAAGAATGATCAGTGAAGAAGACAGGAAGATACATAGACTGATTCAAGTGGAAGTCTGAAACCACTTTGGGCAAGAACTTCCTATTGGTTCTAAGGACCACTTTATCTCTATGAAAGGTGATAAAATCAGGTTCCACTGACAGGGCTTGCAACTCACTGATATGTCTGGCAGAGTAAATGGCTACCAAAAACACAGTTTTCCAAGTCAAGTACTTAAGCTCTGCTGAGGACATAGGCTGAAAAGGAGGTTGCATAAGCTGAGCAATGCAAACATTTAAGTCCCAGGCAGGGGCAGGATCCCTAAAGGGAGGATTGGTATGAAGCAATCCCTTGAAAACTTTACAGAACACAGGATGAGATAATAGTGAGGAAGACTTCCCCACTGACAGAAAAGCAGAGACAGCTGACAAGCGTAACTTGAGAGTAGCTGGTCTGAGGCCTAGGCCATTAAGATGGACAATATAATCCAGAACTGTAGGCAATTCAGCTGTGCCTGGGGAAATATGCTTCTTGGAGCACCAAATGCTGAATCTTTTCCATTTGGAGTTATAAGTCTTTCTGGTGGAGGGCTTTCCAGAAGCTTTGAGAATGTCCAGAACCCCCTGAGATAGATGCAAATCTGCATACTCTAACTCTTCTACAGCCATGCCTTGAGATTGAGAGATCGAAGATTGGGGTATCAAATCCTTCCCTGAGAGGAGGTTAACAGGTTGTAATTCCTGGGAAGAGACAGGGCAAGATGGACTGCTAGAGACAGCAACAGGGGGTACCAAGGCATCCTGGCCCAGTCTGGAGCAATCAGAATTACTTTGCAAGGCTGTGACCTTCCCTTGACTAGAACCTTGAACAGCAGAGGAAAGGGAGGGAAGGCATACAGAAATTTCCCTTCCCAGTTCAAAACCAGAGCATCCAGGGGGACTGAACCCAAGACTGGGGGTCTGCAACAAAACAGAGGAAATTGGTGATTGTCTGGGGCTGCAAAGATATCTATCTCTGGAGTGCCCCCCCTTGAAAAAATCACTTTCAACACCAGGGATCCAGGGACCATTCGTGATGGCCCCGGGAGATTATGGTCAGTGCATGTTCTAGCACATTGTCCTTCCCTGGAAGGTGGACTGCTATCAGAGAGGTCTGCAGGGAATAAGCCAGGGGCCACAATTTCATGGCTTCCGTGCACAAGGCCATAGTCCGAGTGCCTCCCTGCTAGTTGATGTACCACCTGGTGGTGGTGTTGTCTGTTCTGACCTGAACCACCTTGTTCTGCACAGACTGAGAGAAAGCTTGCAGGGCCAGAAAAACTGCCCTGAGTTCTAGGAGACTGATATGGAGAAGGGACTTCTGAGGAGACCACAGTCCTTGAGCTGTGAGAGCCCCCAGATGAGCTCCCCACCCCAAAAGGGAAGCATCCGTGGTAAGAACCACTGAATGAGACTGAGTGACAAATGGGACCCCTTGCCTTAAATTGTCCTGGTCCTGTCACCATTGAAGAGCTTGGATCAGTGTCCGAGTCACTGGAATCAGTTTGGTAAGAGGGTCCTTCCTTTGGGACCAAAAGGCCCTCAGATGGAACTGAATGTCCCTCATCTGAAATCTTACCCCTTGGACCACTGCTGTAGAAGCTGCCATGTGGCCCAAGAGCTGAAGGAAATGCCTTGCTGGTCGGGACACCTGAAGGCTGAAAGAAGAAGCCAGTTATATAACAACTCTTGCCCTTTCCAGGGGAAGAAAGGCTCTTGCTTTGACAGTGTCTAGCTCTGCCTCTATAAAGGTAAGAAGCTGCACTGGTTTGAGAACTGATTTGTGAAGGTTGAGAAGAAATCCCAGGGAAGTGAGCACTTGCTGGGTGACTTGCAGGTCTGACTTGACTTGTCCTGGGGACTGACCCACTATGAGCCAGTCATCCAGATATGGAAAAACAAAAATCTTTTGCCTTCTTAAAAAGGCCACTACTACTGCCAGGCATTTTGTAAAAACCTCTGTAGCTGATGTCAAGCCAAAGGGCATTGCTTCTAACTGGTAATGGCCTAAGAGCAACTTGAACCTGAGGTACTTTCTGTGGGAGCACCTGATGGGGATGTAAAAGTAGGCATCTTTGAGGTCCAGGGAGGCTAGCCAGTCCCCTGGCCTTAGAGAGGGAAGAATTATTCCCAGAGTCACCATCTTGAACCTTGGTTTTAAAAGATGTTTGTTCAGGTATCTTAGATCTAGGATGGGTCGCCACTCCCCTGTCTTTTTGGGGGTAAGGAAGTACCTGGAGTACAGACCTTTGCCCCAGTGTAGGGTAGGAACTCTCTCTATGGCCTCTAAGGCCAGAAGAGATGAAACCTCTGCCTCTAGGGCAAGGGTCTCGAGATACTTGCAGAGAGGAAATGATCTGGCTCTCATCTTTGGAAATTTTTGAAGCTGAGAATCAGTCCCTGGCTTACTACTTCCAGGACCCACTTGTCTGAAGTAACAGACACCCAGTCCTGACGAAGCTGCCTGCCTGCCCCACAGGATAGGGAGAGTTGACCTGGCAGACCCATCAGGGTGTCTGCTTGCAGGAGCCTTAGGCTGAGGTGATGCAGCCCTGCTCATCCCCTTCTGTCTCCCTCTGAAGAACCCCCTGAAAAGGGAGAAGAGGCCTGTGCTTGGTAGAAAGGCCCATGAAAAGGCCTACCCTGCCCCTAGAATGTTGCCTTTGAGGAGCTGCCTCCTCCTGGCCTGTGCACTCCTATAAGTGGTCCTATATTCTTCCATCTTTTCATGTACTCTCTGTCTGCTCCCAAACAGAAGAGAATTACCTTCCACAGGAAAATCCATGGCCTTAGCCTGGGTGTCCTGAGAGAGGCTAGTACATCTGAGCCAAGCCATTCTCCGAAGAGCCACAGATGTAGCCATGACTCTTGATGACACATCATTGGAGTACACAGCAGCATGTAACTGTACCTTAGATGCCTCAATCCCATCCACAGCCACCTCCTCCAGCTCCTTGGCCAGCTGGGTGGAGGCCTGTTTAGCCAGTGCCAGTACAGTGTCCCACCTGGACTTTTGGTACCTGGCTGTATAAGCCATATAATTAGCCTGCCTGAGTCCCAAAGAGGATGCCATGTTTTGCTTTTTTGCCAAGGCATCCATCCTCCTGGAGTCTTTATCTGGGGGGTGTGAAGCCAAGGGAACATTAGCCCTGTCACAGGCTGCAGCCTGCATGACCCAACATGGCTGCATTGCTGGTAGAAAAACTCCATATCTGAGCCTGATAAAGTGTACCTCTTATTCATTTTTCTTTCAACAGGAGGTGCAGAATTAGGAGACTTTAAAATTTTTTGTGATTGTTTCCCAAATGATTTGTGCAAGGGAATAGACAGTCTCCTGGACTCTGGGATGTCCATCATTTCTACAAAATCAGACTCCTCTTGATCCTCTATAGCTTCCTCCATAGGGAGCTGAAGAGTTTCAGCCACTTTCCTGTAGAACATGTAGTGGGGAAGGGACTCAGAGATCCTAGGAGGGGAAACACCAGAAGGTCTGTCTGGGGAGATGTCCAGTTCAATGGGCACATCCAGACTTTCTGCTCCATCATAATCATTCTCTTGTTCATAATCCCCCTCCTCCACAAATTCCAGTTCATAAATATCTTCAGGGGCATATTTCTGAACTGGTGGAACCGACCGAACCGAGCCCCTAGCCAACGGAGCTGGATCGGGCGGAACTGGGTGAAGCAATTCAACAATCCGAATTGCTCGGGCAATCTCATCAGCGGTCGGAACATGAACCTCTGGATCCGAGCCAGTTGATTTGTCTTTCCTTTTCCTTATTGTAAGAAGCGATCCCTTAGGATCGGCTCTCCTCTTGCCCGAAGAAGTATTGCCCTGGTCAGAGGGCACTCCTTCTGGTTCGGTCAGAACCAAACCGGGCTGGCCATCCAGGTCAGCGGACATCTCGGCCTCCTTTTCCCTAAGTCTACCTAATCTGTTTTCCAGAGTAGACTTAGGAAAATGTTTACAAATTTGGCAGTCTGTATCGAGGTGTTCAAACCCCAGACAATAAACACAGGTGGTGTGGGGGTCGGCCTTAGGAAAGACTTCCCCACACTCACTGCAGTGTTGAAACCCAGTGGGCCCGGTTTTTTTCTTGGGTTTCTCAGACATGGTCAACCTAACAAAATTTACCCTTTTTTTGGCAACCGCAAGGCAAGACTCCCTTATCGGTTTTTAACCATGTCACAGGTATTGGAAAAAAACGTTTAAAACATGTTTTTTTTAGAACCGATAAGGACCGGTAACCACACTCTAAAGAAAAATGCAAGGATTCAGTATGTAGGATCGGTTCAGCCAAACCGATCGAAAAACTTACAATTTCCACAAGTAATGAAAATAACTACCTAGTACTCATGGTACCGCAGACAGAGCCTGAACCGACAATGCGGAACAAATTCAGAATAATTCCGGCTTAAAACCGACACTTTAACCAACTTTTGAACCGAGCTGAAGGAGAAATCTCCGGAGCGACTGTTCAAGTGAGGCAGAGTAAAGAATCTGATGGTTGGGTTTCAAAGGGCTGCAGACAGAGACCTCAACCGAGCTTGAGCTCAACATTCTATGCACTGCATAGAAAATTAACCCTATACTCTCTGGGGCAGTTTAAAGGCTAGAGCTAACTGCAGATTGTCAGAATATAGCAAGACTTCATGTTGTTTGAATGGATGTTCCCCTTTTTCATCATGTTGGATCAACACAGCCCCCAGACCAGTATCAGATGCATCCGTCTGTATTTCAAAGTGTTTCTGAAAATTTGGGCTAGTTAGAACTGGGGCTGAACAAAGTATTGCCTTAATGTTTCTAAAAGCTTCATCACAGGCTTGGGTCCATTTAACTTTATTGGGGCATTTATTTTTTGTAAGCTCAGTTAATGGAATGGCCAGAGTAGCAAAGTCTGGAATAAACCATCTATAGTAATTTGCTAACCCTGGGAAAGATCGAATATGTTTCTTTGTGATGGGGATGGGGCTGTTGGCTACTGCCTCTACTTTATTGATCTCTGGCTTCAAGGATCCTTACCCAATAACAAAATTTAAATACCTTGTCTCAGTTTTCGCAATGGCACATTTGGCCAGATTGATAGTTAACCCAGCATCTTTGATGGCTTGAATTATGGCACTTAAATGTACTAAATCTGTGGGCCAGTCATGACTAAAGATAACCACATCATCCAGGTAAGCTGAACTATATTGGGCATGGGATCTTAAAATGTGGTCCATATAACGCTGGAATGTGGCAGGTGCACCATGGAGTCCAAACGGCATTTTTGTAAACTGATACAAACCTACTGGGGTAGGAAAGGCTGTCATCTCTTGTGCATTGGGGGCCAAGGGAATTTGCCAGTATCCCTTGGTCAGGTCTAATGTGCTAACGTATCTGGCATTTCCTATCCTATCAAGCAGGTCATCTATTCTAGGCATAGGATACCCATCAAAGTTTGAAACAGCATTGACCTTCCAAAAGTCCAGGCATATTCTTATCCCTCCTTCCTTCTTGTTTACTACCACCATCGGGGAAGACCGTGCACTCTTAGAAGGGACTATCACTCCCAACCGTTCCATTTTTCTTACCTCATCAATCACCTCCTGCCTAATTCTTTCTGGTAATCTGTAGGCT
The DNA here is from genome assembly GCA_016271365.2 of Neoceratodus forsteri. Classification (NCBI taxonomy): domain Eukaryota; kingdom Metazoa; phylum Chordata; order Ceratodontiformes; family Ceratodontidae; genus Neoceratodus; species Neoceratodus forsteri. The sequence goes on from CM057458.1 coordinate 358,190,926, forward strand.
TTTTGGTGTATGGGTTTTTGCTAATTTACTTTAATGTCATGGATCACTCCTTTAGCTCATCCTTGGGTGGTTGTAAAGGTGTCTTTAAAATAATGTAACAACTAGTCTACCTCTGTTCTCTGCTCTGAGGTTAATTTTGGGTTAATAAAATCTCTCCATCACTTATGGGAAGGTCAAGTCTCTCGTAAGCAGACTCCATTTCAGTTTTCTCTAACTCCTGGTGTATATATAGGGAATGAACTGGTTTCTCTACCCATTTGCGAAGATGGTTAGCATCATACACCCTTTTTGTTGATCTATGACCAGGCATTTCAATTTCATAATTGACAGTCCCTGTCTGTCTAATCACATCATAGGGGCCCTGCCAATGCAACAACAATTTGTTCTCAGTTGATGGTAATAACAATAAAACCTTTTCATCAGGCATAAAACATTTGTTTTTTAATCCTACATCATAGGCTTCCTTTTGTCCCATTTGTTTTTGAGTCGGATTCAAATGGGCCATGGTTACATATTTCACCAATCTCTGTCTTAATGCAGTCATATAATCTATGATGTTACTGTATCCAACATTTGTACCTTCCTCCCAATGTTCCTTTACAACATCTAATGGTCCCCTGGGGTTCCTTCCATAAAGTGGGGAAAAAGGTGAAAATTCAGTGGTAGCTTGGGGTACCTCTCTGTAAGCAAACAGCAGGTAAGGGAAGCATTTGTCCCAATCTCTGCCTTCTTCCTGAACGTACTTTTGCAACATCTTTTTTAATGTCTTGCTAAATCTCTCCACAAGATCATCTGTTTGGGGGTGGTAAGGTGAAGTACGCACAGCAGATACCCCTAGGAGGCAATATAACTCCCTCAACATAACATAAGTAAAATGACTACCTCTGTCTGTGAGAATCTCTTGGGTATTCCCATCCTGCTGAATATTTTGGCTAACTCTTCAGCTATGTGAGGTGCAATAACCGTGCACATAGGAACAGCTTCAGGGTACCGTGTGGCATAATCACATACCACTAGTATGAACCGGTTACCCTCAGAACTCTTAGTAAGACTGCCTACAACATCCATTGCAATTCTTTTAAATGGTGTTGTTACATAGGGTATAGGCTGAAGGGGCACCTGGTCTCTTTTACCCCCTTGGACAACCAACTGGCATTCTTTACAAGCACTACAATATTCTGCCACATCCTGGTGTATACCTGGCCAACTAAAGCATGCAAGTAATCTTTGTAAGGTTCAGTCCCTGCCTTCATGGCCTGCCGTTGGAATATTATGGGCCAACTGCATCACCTTCTCTCTATAGATTTTTGGTACCATCAGTTGCTCTACAGGTACATTCAAAACAGTGTCTACAGCGACTCTATACAAGATTTTATTTCTCACAATAAAATGAGATTGTCCAGGGTGTTTCACTTGCTGAACCTGTAAAAAAAAAGGTTTTAAAGAAACATCTGCTTGTTGTTCCTGAATTATGTCTTGCAAGGGTAATTCTGGCAAAATGCCAGTAATACTGTTCTTTTGTTGTTCCACCCATTTTCTCTGCTCTTTTTTCTTCTGATTTTTTGACTTTATGGGTGTCCCTGAACCTTCAGCTCCTTCAAAGAAATCCTCTTCAAAAGAAAACACTGGCTCTGACTGTTGTTTTTTAACTAGGGCAAGGTTTACCACATTCACTGTTTTTACATAGTCTTATTGTGCTTGCACCAGTGAGTTAAAGTGGGGAAAGTCTTGGCCTACAATCACTGGAACTGGCAATCGGGTTACCAGGCAAACAGTCATACAGTGGTGCTCATTACTGACAGTCATTTCAACCACTGTTGTGTGATACTGATGAATATCCTTGTGTATGCACATTACTGTTGTATCATTTTGGGTAACCTTACTGTCCGGGGCCAGATCTGCTCTCAGCAGGGTCTGCTTACTCCCTGTATCCAATAAACCCAATGTCTGTTGGTCTCCAATCCCCACATTTGCAACATACCCAATATTAGAAACATAGAAACATAGAAGTTGACGGCAGATAAGGACCGCAAGGCCCATCCAGTCTGCCCATTTCTTTTTCTACCTTATAAATGTGCCATCGGCCTTTGCTCTGTCAGTGACCTATCTATTCATAGTCATTTGTATTGCTCCCTTATGCCTATCCCATGCCTGTTTGAAGCCCTGCACTGTATTCATAGCCACCACTTCTGTGGTAAGCCATTCCATGCATCTACCACCCTTTCTGTGAAAAGAATTTCCACATTCCCCTTAATCGGCCTCCTCTAATCTCATGCTGTGTCCTCTTGTCCTGCTATTTTTCTTATATTTAAACATGTTAGACTCTTTCACCTTGTTTATGCCCTTAAGGTGTTTAAATGTCTCGATCATATCACCTCTCTCCTCCTTTGCTCAAGGGTATACATATTGAGCTCCGTTAATCTGTCCTCATATGTCTTCTGATGCAGTCCCTGCACCATTTTGGTTGCCCTTCTCTGGACTGCCTCAATTTGGTTAATGGCCTTGTGAAGGTGTGGCCTCCAATACTGCATAGTACTCCAGATGGGGCTAACTAATGTCTTGTACAGAGGGATTATTACTCCTCTTATGACTTGTGATACCCCTACTAATACACCCTAACACCCCCCCAGCCTTACCTACTGCTTTAGAGGTCTGTTTGATGATTTTAGGTCATCAGTGATGATGATGCCCAAGTCTCTTTCTTCCTTTGTGACTGCTAGCAACTCCCTCCAGCCTATAAGTGGCTTCAGGGTTTCTCTTCCATATGTGCATGATTTTGCACTTCTTTGCATTAAATCCCAGTTGCCACTCTTCTGACCATTTTGCTAGTTTATCCAGATCTTTCTCATTCTCCCCACCCCATCTGGATCATCTACTCTGTTGCAGATCTTGGTGTCATCTGCAAACAGACAAGCCTTACCCTCTAGTCCATCTCAAGTAGGTCACTAATGAAGATGTTGAATAGGACTGGCCCCAGGACTGATCCCTGAGGTACCCCACTTGTGACTTGCATCTCTTCTGACTGTATACCATTTACCACCACTCCCTGTTTTCTGCCAGTCAACCAGTTTGCCACCCAGTTGACCAACTTCTGACCCACCCCGAGCCTACCTAGCTTATTTATCAATCTTCTATGTGGAACAGTGTCAAAAGCTTTGCTGAAGTCAAGGTAGGCGACATCAACTGCTCCCCCTTGGTCCACCGCTCTGGTTACCCAGTCAAAGAAATCTATGAGATTAGTTTGACAGGACCTTCCTTTTGTAAACCCATGCTGTCTTGGATCCTGTACCCTTATGGATTCCAGGTGTTGCACTATCCTTTCCTTAAGGAGTGCCTCCATAATCTTGCCCACTACTGAGGTAAGACTGACTGGTCTGTAGTTCCCCGCCTCCCTGCTACCACTCTTGTGGAGCGGGATCACATGAGCCCTTCTCCAGTCTTCTGGGACCTCCTGTGCTCAGAGACTCACTAAACAATTCTGCTAATGGCTCTGCTAGTTCCTCCTTTAGCTCCTTAAGTACCCTGGGATGTATGCCATCAGGTCCCATTGCCTTATCCACCCTGAGCTTAGCAAACTCTTGTAGGACCCTTTCTTTGTGAAGGGAGTAGTGCTCACCTCCTCCCCTGTGTCCATGATGCTTGAGCTGTGGGCCCTGCCCTACCTTCTCTTCAGTAAATACTGAGCAAAAGTATCTATTTAGGATAGATGCCTTTACAGGGTCCTCCTCCTCACATGCTCCTTTTCTCCATTAAGCTAGCAATACCCTCTGACTTTCTCCTTTCACTAATGTATCTATAGAAAGTCTTGTCACCTTCTTTACTGTTCAGGCTAGTGTTTCCTCAGTTTGGGACTTTGCCTGCCTTACTGCCTTCCTGCTTCCCTTAGGGCAGTTTGGTATGCCTCCCTATCTTCATCCCGCTGTGTTCCTTTATATTTCCTGAAGGCCAGCCTTTTGGCTCTGACCTTTCTGCTACTGTATTTGAGAACCAAAGTGGTTTCCTTCTTCTTTGCACTTCCTTTCTGTCTAACACAATGAGATGTTGCTTCAAGTATTGTATCCTTAATGCTCGCCCACTTTGCCTGTACCTCCTCACCTGTGTTTCTTTTTGCCAGGGCTAGCTTAACTCTGTTGGCCATCTTATCAAAGTCAGCTCCTCTGAAGTCCCATATTTTTGCCTTGGAATGGGATGATTTAGATGTAGTAGCCAAATTGAACCATACCATGTGATGGTCACTGGCCCCCAGGTGACCTTCTACCTGGAGATCTGTGATCCCTTCTTTGTTAGTCAGTACTAGATCTAGGATAGCTCTGTCTCTTGTTCATAACACTGGTACCCTACTTAACAGGCAGAGCACAAATGGTATACAGCCAGTTAAGTGGGGTGGACCCAAACAATTATGAATTAGCCATTGCTAGGTGAGTCATGTCAGTTCTTTTCTTATTTGGACAGTTTCTCACTATGTGGCCTTTGCCAAGACACCCATGGTAAATCAGTTCAGAATATGGTATTCTTCCCCCTCTGTCTCGCCTGCTGTAATTATTCTGATGTGCATTAGAATAAAAAGGTCTTACCATTTCCAATGTCTGAGGTGGGGTATTTTGTTGTCCTCTGGGTCTAGTGGGTCAAGCAGCTATATGATCTTCTGCTAACTTCACTGTGTCCTCTGCAGATTCAGGCTGATGCTCTTTCACCCATAACTGTACGTCATGGGGTAACACCTGAATAAACTGTTCAGTAATAATCATGTCCAAAATCCACTCTTTAGTTTTCACCAAGGGTTGTAGCCATTTCACACCATAGTCTTTTAATTTTGCATAGATCTCTCTAAGGGTGTCATGAACTGTCATTCTCTGGGTATGAAACCACTGTCTGTAGGTTTCTACGCTGATATCATAATGTCTTAATATCTCCTCTTTTACCCATTCATAATTGTTTGGGTCCACCCCACTTAACTGGCTGTATACCATTTGTGCTCTGCCTGTTAAGTAGGGTACCAGTGTTATGAACCATTGATCATGGGGCCAAGCACAAGTTTGGGCGATATGCTCAGAAGTGGTGAGGTATGCCTCGATATCATCACTTTCTCACAGTTTTGTTCACTTAATGTCTCTGGGTACAGTTCGATCAGACTGACCTTGTGCAAGTGCCTGAATAGTCTTCAGGGTATCTGTCCATTTCTCATCCTGTCGCCGATGTTCCTCAGCCTGGGCACACCTGTCCTCTTTCCTCTGGCGATGATCCTTATCTCTCTGGCAACGATCCTCTTCCCTCTGGCGATCCATCTCCACCTGTTGAATACACAGCCACTTCAATAATTCTCCGGGGTCATCTGGTACTGGGGCCACCTGGGCTGCCTCCTGCTTCAGGGGTTCCCCATCTACATTCTCATCCTCTGGTCACTTCATCTTGGGCCTTGCTCCAGGTTCCAGGCCAGGCAATAACTGAATATTAGTTCTCTCAGCCACTGATCTCGTGATGTGATATGTACCTTTCTCTGTCAGGTCCTCTTCCCCCATCTGTTAGGGTACTTAACTTCAGTACCCCCTGGCAATGCCTCCCAGGCAGTCTCGACGTGCCAGTATATCCCACCACTGACACCAGTGTAGAAGCGTGGGAAATAACAGATGTCCAGACAGAAGGTTAAGATGCATAAAAAATGCAAAGGCATGCATTTGTCATTTTATTTCAAAACAAAAAAAAAAAATAACAAAGTTCACAGAAAGGAAAAAATCGGTGTTAGTCTTCACACCCAAAACAACAGGAAATGCTTCTTTCCACAGACTCCTGAATTGCCTTTTCCTTTCCTTTGTCTGAACAGCACTTTGTGTGGAAGCACACACACAACCTCCTTGTTCTGTGATCAGTCATATACTGACCCACCTCTCCAGCTGACAATGTCTCCTAGTGGAGAGTTTATATAACACCCAGAATGGGGTGTGATCTGAACTGAGCCCCTCCTCCGTTGTGAGATCACATTACAGAGTTCCTATAAAGGCAGCCATTTCGTGGGCTGCCTGCCCTATAGTAGAAACCTTCCCATGTTAAGCTTCAATCAGGTAAATATAATTTTAAATTACACAAATACATACATTTTACAGAAAGGAAACAGCATGGTTAGTTATTTAAAAAGAATCTAGAACCTAAACAAAGAAAACTAGATGAGGGGCGCACTCTCTGTCTATCTCTTTGTAAGGGTTTAGATTCTTTTTATCTTTTAAACTTCCCAATGTGTGCAAAAACAGAAGAAAAATCATTCATTTCAAACAGTACAGTAATTATCTGCATCTCAACCTTTTGGCTTGTACTAATTTTATCTGCATTGCAAACAGTTTTTTTATACAGTCTTTAAAATGCAAAACTAAGAGAAAATCCATTTTATTACATCAGCAGTAATTGTATAAATACTGAATAGTAGTCTAATCAAACTTTATTTCAACTGCATACAGCCTAAGGTTGTGCTTCAGGAGGCTTGCATTCATTCATTTCTGTCTACCCGACAGCTGCAATTTCAGCCGACAGCTGTTTGTACATTCCAGTTTCTAACTATCTGAGGGCTTCACCTTAAGTGAATACAGCTCTTTCTTTGAATATTTATGGGCACTACAGAGTTTCTTTTCACCTGCCTGTAGTGTCCTACTTATTGTTTTCAACAAGTCAGCCCTTTAGATTGGTATCCGTGGAGCAGATAACTTTTTCAGCGCTGCATGACTTTAGAAGAATGGTCCCATGGCAACAGTAAACAGTTGCCTCCTGTCTTCATTTACTGAGCTGACGCTTCATTTCTTAGAGAATCGCAACAAGCAGTTGCAATTCTATAGCTCAACGACTCTGTCTCTCTGACCCTTTTGCTGCACGAACGTGCGCAGATGCTTCGCGAGGGTGCGAGCGTGCGAATGTGTGATCGTGCGCACATTTCGCTGCCACATCCACTCACTTCAACAGCTTTAGTGCTAAGTGCTTTTCCTTTGCAAAACTCTTTTTCTTCTCTAATTTTTCCAGGACTACAATGGGACACCTGCAATTGGCTCAAGGCAGAGAGCTATGTATAAATAGAGAAATCTCCTTTTCCCCACAGTATATCTTTCTTTCAATACTGCATCTTACTGGGCTTTCTTATTAATTTAGATGCAAGCAGGGTACATTTTTTAGGGGCAACAGGGGACAGTAAAGGAAGAATTTAAAGATTGCCAGGTTGGCCACCCTGACAAGAAATTAGAATAGACAGAATATACAAAAGAAGACAGGATAGAGTGAAATTAGAACATGAACAAAAAGAGGGGAGGGGTTGTTTTGTGCATCTCTTTACCAATATGTATTTATTTTCTTTCTTCATAACAGGTCTCCCTGTTACACTGTGGTCAGGAAAGTGTGGCTGTGAGAAAAAAAGTCTATTTTTGCCACTTTTTCCGACCGCCGAAGAACTGGAGTTTTTTTTTTCTTTTTCATTAAGAGCCAGCTGTAGTAAGTGCAGAGGTAATCAGTGTTGGGGGTTGAAGACCAGTAGCTCTCGTTAAGCAAGAGAAAACATGGCGGCGGTTTCAAATTTGATCAACTGCTTTCAACCAATGACAAACCAGTCTGGGCAGCTCAGTACAAATGTATGTGGTGAGGTGGCATGTGGGCTTGTACTTATTTTTTGCTGGGCATCTACTGAAAAATAAATGTCTAGCTTGGAGGCCATGTCAGGCAATCAGGACTGAGAATTAATTCTTGTCATTTTCTAAATACTATTAACTAGTTATCGTGAAGAATATAAAATAATAATAAATACTGGCCACAATATTTTTCCATAGAGAAAGCCGGTTATAATTTGTCATTATAACCAGCTGGGCTGGTTATTACGGCAAACACATGCCAGCTTTCTCTACAGAAGCGCAAGACACAAACACCTTCAGAGCAAAAGTATTCAGACACTCACGCTCTGTCAGCCACGGGTCTCCTCTCAGCTCCCTCGTTCTTCTTCAGGAAAAGCACACACACACACACACACACACGATACTCCCTAAACCATGCTAACCTAACACTCTGCTCTTCTGTCCTCAGGCAACACGAGATCCACATCGCTCCATCTCCAATGTACAGGAACCAGATAACTACGAACACCACAGCACCAAGAGCTCTACAAACGACACCTAAAAATAGACATTACAGTTTAAACTTTTCGTTAAAAAAGTTAAAATGTTCTTAGACACTAGTACTTTTCAACGTCTACCGCTTGTTCCAGACGTAAAAAAACAAATAAAACCGTCATGATCTCACTTCTTTTCAAATCCTATACATGGTAGCTGGCAAAAAATTGAAACCAGCAATTATAAAAAAATAAAATAATGGGAGGTGGTTATTCATTCCAAATTTTACACACCCTCGGTGTGGGATGCCTAAATAAAACCTCAGGCTTCGGCTCGAGTTTATGTGGCATCCCACACCTCGGGTGTGTGTAAAATTCTCATTATAGCCACCTCCCCATACATTATTCTCTATATAATAATAATAATAATAATGCAGAACAATAAAATTATTATAACATATTTTTGCAATTTAGGACTTGTTCCCACATGGGCCACACATAATGCAGGCCCCATTCTGCCATCATTTGCCCCAGGGCTACCCTGACCCTGAGGCGACTGTGAGACACCACCTTGAACTGGTCCAACAAGAGGTCCAATACCAGGTTGAGATCTACTCTAATAGGGTAGAGGTGAAAGCATCTTCCTTGATGTCAGAAATGACCTGACTGATATGAAGGAAAAAATCTGCATTGTCTACATTGAGTGCATATACCTTAACCACCAGCACTCCCCTCCTTCCAGGATACACTAACAGTGCCACTATTCACCTCCTGTCTATGCCTTCTCTAAAGTCCAGGGGTTGCAATTCATGCAGCAAAACCACTACTCCTTTCATCTTGTTCTCAGCAGAGCTTTGCATCATGTCCCACATATTCTTTACATAGCCAGTGGATGTGCTGCTTGATGAGGTAGATCTCCTGGATGAGGGTCATATCTGCTCTCAGGGATCTGAGGTGCTGTAAGACTTTTTCCTCTAGACTGGGTGACTGAGACACTTCATGTTCCAGGACACCAACCTCAACAAGACATGCCGCCCTGTCTTGCAAACATGAGCCCTTCTTCTCATTGTCAAGGCAAACACAATGGTTCGCCATCTGTGCTAAATGCTGCAGTTATGGCAGTCTGATTCTCTCAGTAATGTAGTCCACATGTGCTCTCTGATGTCCTGCAGTGAGCTTACATGGCCTTCTCTGAAGCTTCTGATCTCAGTTATCTCCGTTTCTCTTTTAAAAGTTACTTGCATCAAGCAGCCTGCTCCAAAACCCTTGTTGGACTCCAGCTTGTTTAAAGCGGATGTGGAAATAAAAAATGAAGCATGATACAGGAGTTGAACTTTTTTCCTTCTGGTTGTGCCTCACTGTCTTCCATCTAGCAATTCCCAGGAGATGTCTAGATCTGGAAGGTGAGATGCAGTCAGCCAAAGTGGGGCTAAGAAAATATTAGAATGAAACACAGAAACATAGATCATGCTGACCGAAAAAGACCATTGGTCTATCCAGTCTGCCCATAATACCCTATCCTACTCCGAGACCTTTTGCCAATATGGGGCTTTTGTTTACACCATTCACCCACTTGCTACCTGTTTTACTGCTGTCCCCCTGAGTAGCTACAAATCTCTTAAATCTGTCCCTCCTGTGCTTGAAACCATTGATGGTTTTGGTGCCCACCACCTCAGCTGGCAAACGTTTCCATGGCTCAACCACTCTCTCTGCAAACTAAAACTTTCTCACATCCCTCCTGAATCCCCCCACCATCTTCCACTCATGTCCTCCTGCTAAAAAGGGACATTGTTGTCTCAGTGGGCTTACCCGGTAACCCAATTTCAATAAATAAAATAAATAATCCTGTTGAATAGTTCTTCACAGTTCACCTTGCTCATTCCTTTCAGGAAATTGATGTTTTTTTCATATCACCCCTCTCTCGTGTGGTCTTCAGCGAGAACATGTTCGGTGCCCTAAACCAATTTTCATTAAATCTGCCCTGCTGGCCTTGCATCATTCTGGAGCTGTCTTCAGCCTGTCTTTGTCTTTTCTTCAGCAAGAACTCCAGAACTGGGTGCAGCACTTCAGGTGTGGCCTCACTAGTGATCTATAGAGTGATAGTAAATTCTCTTTCCTCCTGCTGTCCAAACCCCTCCTGATGCTCTCCAGCATCCTGTTAGCCCTACTGTAGACCTTGCTACATTGGCAAGATTATTTAAAGGAGTAGTGCTGTCAGAAATTGCAAAAACATATGTTTTGCATAGTGTTTTGATCTGTGTGTGTGTGTGTGTGTGTGTGTGTGTGTGTGTGTAGTCCTAGTGTGTCCTTCCCTTTGTCTGCTATTAGGAGTTCTTTCTAAATTAGCATGTTCATTTAACGGTAGTTTTATTGCCCCTGGGAATCTCCACCTTAGGATGGTTTATTGTTCTTCTTGTTCCTACAATGGCTCCTGTCTCATGTGATAGTGATGTATCCAGGACCATACATTCAGCAAGCAATAGTCTAGAGTCAATTTACAACAGCAGTCTAGCAGAGCTGTGATATTATGTAACTTTCATTATCTAGTGAGCACTAATGGTTACATTTCCAGTTTAGCTAATACTTGAGGGCTATTCGAGTTGGTTATTCTATAAGAAAATAGCTAGAGTCTTTATTAATTCTAGCACTGATGATATGGGGTGATTTGTGTGCTTTTTATGGCTGTGTGTACTTTGATGAAAGGAAAGTTTTAAAAGTAAAACATTTGCTCCTGATGGCTAGACCTAGCTCACACAAGGAAAATACAAATATTGAATTAGAGCTATTTATTGGAGGCCAGAACATCATGCTATTACCTCTAGTACTTGCTGAATCAGTGACTCCGGACACATCACTGTCACATGGGACAGAAGACATTGTAGGAAAAAGAGTAACAAACTTGCTAAGATGGGGATCCCCATGGGCCAGAAAACTACTATATAACTAGCAGGCTAATTTAGAAAAACTTCATAATTGTAAACCAAGGGGTGTACACAACAGGAGTACACAAACAATATTCTGTCTTAGCATTCTTGTGCCATATGTGCATCATCTTGCACTTTCTGGCACTGAATTTAAACTGACAAACCTTGGACCACCTTTCCAACCTTTGCAGATCTATCCACAACTCCCTTACTCCTTCCTTGCTGTCTACCCTACCCACAGAGGTTAGTGTCATCTGCAAAGAAACACATCTTGCCCTGAATTCCTTCACATGTGTTACTGAAGAACATATTGAAAAGGGCTGGATCCAACACTGAGCCCTGTGTTACCTCACTGGTGACCTCCCTCTCCCCAGATTTGACTCCATTTACCACTACCCTCTGCTATCTCCCTTTCAACCAACTTCTCACCCATCTAACTATGTCCCTGACTATAACCAGATCCTCTAGCTTCTTCAGCAACCTTCCGTGAGGCACTGAGTTGAATGTCTTTCTGAAGTCGGAGTAAGTCTACTGCATGATTATTATCTATTGTTCTGCTGTAGTTACCATGCCCCATGAATACTACCGGATTGGTATGACAAGACCTCTCTGTCACATGCCAGTAGTGTTTACTATCCGGGATCCCATTTTTCTCCGGGTATTCCACTAGGTCCTCTTTAACTAGTGTCTCCATCAGTTTAACCACAACGAAGGTAAGACTGACAGGTCTGTAGTTACCCAATTGCTCTTTGTCCCTGTCCTTGTGAAGTGGAACTATGTCCACTACTCTCCAGTCTTTTGGTACCACCCCTGTCTGAACTGAGCTACTGAATAGCCTACCAGAGGTTTAGCTAACTGGATTCCAGTTCCCTTAGCACCCTCAGATGCATCCTGGGCTGCCCTGGGGCCCTTTTAATGCTCAGGTAGGCAAGCCCTTTTGTCACCATTTTACCTATAAATATTACTGCCTCATTTCTGGGACCCCCTTTCAACAGCCTTTATGCTGCTCTCCAGCAAAGGTCGGCTATCCTCCCTGTGAATGCAAAACAGAAGCAGCTGTTAAAAATGGCTGCTTTCTGCTCAACCTCTTTTATACAATGGTTAAGGAAAATCCTGAAATCTGATTGGCTGTTGTTCACGTAGAAATTATGTTTCACGCATGGAAAATAAAAAGTGCTGCCAAATGTGCACTAACCACCACTGGAATAATTAAGCTAATAGAATGTAAAGAATTCAACTGGCAGCCATTGTTTTTTGCCCTGTAACTGTAAGCATCACATTTACTTGCACTGGGCCCTAAAAATAAAAGTACCTTAAATACAAAATAAAACAGATTAATTAAATGTTGTTTCCCTGATCATTATATTCTCCTTACACACATAAACAAATTAGAAACATTAAGTATTGTTTATAGTTTTCATTACACCTGTTTCTTTGCTGACAATGAAAAATCCCCCTTCCAACTTTACCTGCTCATCAGGGAAATCTCTTCTCCTTGTCCTGACAGTGAGATAACTGAGTCTTTGGCTATAACAGAGGCCATGTGTGTGTGTGTGTGTGTGTGTGTGTGTGTAGTATGTTAGGAGAGTAACATCCTAGCAGTGGAACTGAGCAGTATTTTGAATACAAATTCCATGACAAACATTCCATATCTTGAATGTGGAAAAAAAACAGGAAGAAGAAAGTAGGCAACAATACAATGACATCATCAATATCATTTGTAGTGGGCAGAAGGACTATTTTATCTTAAATGCACATAAGTAAATCTATTGTTTCTACATATAAACCTACTTTTCCCCAACAGTAAAAAGTTTTAAAAAAGGAGCCCATTTTACAAGCGCAATAAGGCACTCCGGGATGTGCGTGGAACACATTTTACCGCATGGCTATAAGCTCACTGGCCTTCGCCTCATGCCTTACTATGCCCTTGGCTGTGTGGTAAAATGTGTTTCACACACACTCAATCATGCCTTATCGCTTACCTAGTACCCTGCCTCTCTCTGTTAGCCTATAATTGCTCCTCTCATCTTTCTTTGTTCTTAATATATCTGAAAAACTGTTTTCCTCACCCATGACCCTTCTGCAATAGGCAGCTCTGTGTCTGATTTTGCATCCTGGCTGCTCTCTTGGCCTCTGTAGTTCTTAGTTGTTACTCCTCCCATTCTTCATTCCCCCTGCTTCCTCTTGTACCTATTGATGGCCTTCTTTGTGCCCCTTATTGCTTTCCTGACCATTTCAGGAACCATATTTTTCTCTTACACCTGTTTTTCTTGGTAACCTTCCTCAAGCATGATATTGTTGTCTTGAGAATGTCCCCTTTTTTATTTCTGCCCCTCTTTCCTCTACTCCCCTGATTCTGTCCACTCCAACTAACCTGTTCTGAACTAATTCCTTGATCTGGTTAAAGTCTGCTGTTCTGAAATCCAGAACTCCTGTCTTTGATGAGGGCTTACTAATAACAAGGGTCAGCTCAAACTACATGGTGTTATCGTCTCTGCACCCCAGTGGTTGCCCACTATCACTCCATCTACCATTTCTAAGTTGGTCAGAACCACATCGAGAATGGTAGCTTGCCTTGTGGGTTCCTTGACCAGCTGCACCAGTAGGCAGTCCTGCAGTGTATCTACCAGTGCCTGTCTTTTAGTGCTACTAGCTGCTGAAATGTCCTAATCAGTGTCTGGAAGGTTAAGATCCCCCACTACTACCACCTACTCCTTTGCAACCCCACTCTGTACTTTTGCTGCTAGTTCCCTGTCACTTTCATCCCCTGTCCTGGTGGTCTATAGACCACTCCTATATGCAGCTTCTTACCTGATGCCTCCATGAGTTGAACCCACAGTGATTCTTCTTATCCATTCCTTTCTCTCGTGGACCCATCCTCCACTGCCTTAATGTCTTCCCTGATATAGAGGGATACCCCTTCTCCATCCCAGCCCCCTTTATAAAGTGTAGATGCTTGTCACCCAAGTGTACCAGTTCTCTGTTTGAGGCTGAGCCCCTCACCCGGTGAGAGGCTTCCCAGAGGGCCATGGGTGTGAGCTAGATAGAGGAGGGGGGAGACCAGTGCAACTGATTATTTAGGTCAATGGAGAATCCCCCCACTAGCAGAAGAGTGAACCAGCAGTGTTGCAGGCTCCCATTGCCCAAGACTTTTCTCTTCCCCCAATAAGAAGTTGTTGCAGACAAGTCTGGGTTTGGAAGGAAGAAAGCATCTTCCAGGGACTCACAGACACTCTTTGCATGTGGAGAGGAGGAAGTCCAGTGATCAGAGGGGTTTCTTCTCCCAGTGCTCCTAGTTTGTAGTGAACTCCTCTGTTGTGCTTAGTCCTTGCTACAACTGTCATCCTGTGCCTTAGTTTTATATTTGCCTCAGTGTCTGAGCTGGGTCTACCATCCCTCTGAGACCATCACCATGTTGTCCTGCATTTCTGGGCCAGGTGCCTCCAGTGGATGCGTGCCGGGTAGTGGAAGGTTCTGGGGACCTCTGTCATTTGGAGGACCATTGGAACTCTGGTCTCCCCACAGCATCCTGGGAGACTGAGTTTCAGTGTGGATGCTATGTCACCACTGCCTAATACTGGTTCTGGTTTCTTGTAGCACCTGTATTCTTGTTCCTGGCCATTCTGGGTAGTGCTGTAGTCAGTCCCCAGAATTAGTAAGGGACTCCTGCTCCTCACAGTGCTGCTTTAATGGGAGTATATTCTTTCCTTCTCTGCATGACCTTGTTTGAGAAGTCAAGATAAAGGGGTACTCAAGCAACCTTCCTTACTAGCTGCCCCCTTCTCTCATTCCAGTCAGAGAAGGTTCTCATTACTGGAGAAGTGGAGAAGGGATGCAGTTATGGCTTATGAGTCAGGCAGTGGCACTGGGCTCTGGAACAGTGGGTCCATTCTACTTCTAGTGTGCTCTGCCATGCTGGCATAATCAGCTCTGGTAGCATATCCTGTAGGAACCTCTACATGCTGGGCACCTAGATCCCTTAGGTACCCCTGGTATCTGGATCTTGTTCCTCTGCCCAGGGTTCTCTTCAACCTCAGCACATTCTCACAGCCAGTCGAGGTGGAGGTCATGTTCTTCCAGGCATTGGAGGATCCTGTGGTGGGCATCCTTTAGGTTTGCTGCAATGAGCTTGGTGGCATTGACCGGCTCACTGAGGTTGCACACATCGTTTTTTGCTGAGGACTATGAGGTCTCTAATTCCACCATTCCACCACTAGGTACTCTAGGAGGGAGTTTATGTACTCCAGTGATGGACTGCTTGCTCCCGTGGCCATCAGAGCAGCTTCATTCAGAGAGACTGCTAGCTCAGAGCCAGAACACTAAACAACACAGATTGAGACAGTAGAACTCCCAGGTTGTACCCAATGTCTAACATTACCAGTACCGTGCCTCGAAGCCTTGAAACAAGAAGTATACTGGGTAACTTTTAGGGGTTAACACCAGCCTCCAAGAATGTTCCATCCCTCCCCCCGCAACTCACAAGCTCCTCCCCATGTCTTACCTATACATTATCTCCAGCTTCCTTCTCTGTCCATTGACTGCACTCAGGGCCTACCCCAGATATGGAAGTTTGGCCTTACCCTATTTTACTGTCCCTGTAGACATACCACAGATAGGGTGTTGCAGTCTTCCATTTTTTATTTCCCATATATTCATCCAGTAGGTGCTTAAAAACATTTAAACTACTGGCTCCCACCACCTCTCCAGGGAGACCATTCCAGACATTCACCACTCTCTGGTTAAACCACTTCCCCTCTTCTGTTTGTCCTGTTCCTTTCTCCCTCTAGTTGCTTTTCATGAGCCTTTGTACCCACCCTTATACTCTCTTTCCATTTTAAACCTGTAGCTTCACTCAACATTCTATCACTCTGTGATCTGTATACATAGCACAGATCTCCCCTCGCTCTTCTACATGACATAGAAAAGAGAACCAGAGTTTCTAATCTTGCACTATACTCCAATCCTGCCACTGAACCAATTTTACTAGTGAACTGTCTCCGGACTCTTTCCACCCTTTTGCTTCCTCCAATGCTTTAGGGTTGCTCACATGAAGGGTTGCTTGGCCTCCGAGTATGGCAGACTGCAACCACAATACTGGCTGGCTGAAATCACATGGTGTAGACCCACTCCCACTGGCTCTGGAGCCAGCAGTCTTCTACCCTCCCTAAAGCAGCCCCCTCCCTACTCCTACACAGTCCTAGCAATCACAGTTCCTCCTTACAGAAGCCAAACAAAATGCTTTTTATTTACAAATGTAGCCCAATTAAAATAGTACCTTTTTTTAACTATACGTTTACTGGTATTTCCAGAAAAAGCACTGACTTAGCACTCAGACTTCACACTCAAGGATATAGTAAGTAACACTGAGGTCATCACACCTCTTAACACATGCGTTGCTAACAAAAACAAAGTGCCTGGTTAAGATACATCTTTGGGGGTTTTCACCATTATTTTAACAAAACAGTATATCAACAATAATGCCATCTTATTGAGTCCAGGAGAAGCATGTATTAACATAAAAAAACAGTACTCTTCCCTGTATCAGTGTCCCCCCAGTCAGCCTGTGGGCTGTCCGCTGTAGAGAAAAAAACAAGTGGAACAGGACTTTTAAATCTCATACTGCAGCTGCGCTAATGGCCAGCTGCAGTCACATAGTGCACACCCATTCTCAATGGCACCAGAACCGATGACCTTGGACTATCCCCAAACCCACCCTCAAGCACAACCTGCCCATATTCTCTCCCTAGCCCCAGCAATCACAATTTCCCCATACAGAAGCCAAAATAAAATGCTCTTTTTACAATTATAGATCCTGGGAGTGACCAATCACAGCAGTTCCTTCAGTTGCGCATGAGATACTCTTATCTGTAAGAGTACCTCATGCATTCACACAGTAATGCACTTCTCGGTGACCGCAGCCCACGGGGCAGAAATGGACCGCAAAGAGTTTTTTTAAAAATGGGTGCATGATCTATAATAACTTTATAGGGATGCTAGGAGGGCCTTTTATAAACATAGGAGTGTCACCTCTTAGGTCCTTAGGGCACCGGAACTGCTCACCTTCAGTTTGCAGTTCTCTTGCCCTAAGAACACAAGAGGTGATACTTTATATCCATAAGAGGCCCTCCTAGCACCCCTATAAAGTTATAAAGTAGCCCCAATTAAAACAGTACACTTCCATGTATCCCTCACCTCCCACCCCCCATCAGTGTAGCACAGGCTGTAGTAGTGTAAAGAAACAACTGATAGTGGAATTCTGGTATTCTGATAGATGGTATTCTGGTAGAATTGAGTATACTAAGTACTGTTTGTTATTGAACTGTAATCACTCATGTAGCTGACCAAAACAATTGAAATTTAAGAAAAGCAGTTCTATAATAGAAACTGTTGCACCACATTAGTCCAGGAGTTTACATTAATGGCGATCAAAGCTCATAAGGAACATCAGTGTTGCTTCTTGTATAGCTCTGGAAAATTACTTTTTACTCAAGGAGTACTGACTTATCATGTTATGTTTTACGAGCTAGCAAAGGGCAGATTTTCTACAAATTAAAATTTCAAAGAAAGCTTGGACTCACCCACAGAGGGCAGTAGAGGAACTTTTATTATCTGTAAAGCTGCAAAGGCTAGAGTCGAATATACAGATACAATAGCAAGGTGAGACCAGCTAGTAGAAGCAGCAGGCCGAAAGGTTGGATATCCTTGAACAATATTAGAAAACTGACTGTCACTAACAACCGAGGGGTTGTTGCTAACCTATTTCTAGTTCTTGAAGAACTTAAAGCACCAATATTTGTTAGCAGGGAAATGTTTCTCTGAATCTTTTCTGATAACAGTGTACTCCTGATATATAAATTTTGTTGTGATATGTTGTCTTAATTCAACCAGTTTTTAAAATGATGCATATCTCAGCTTGTATTTAGGTCTTCATGGTCTTCATGGCTATAAAGTTGGCTGCTTACAGCAAGTTTAACTTTCATTAGTCTTTGGGTCCATTTTTCAGTGAAATTGCTTTGGTCAAATTTGGGGGCACATGCCCCCCCCCCCCCAGTTTAGGTGTCAGTGGCCCCATTAATACTGCCCTGCCTGCTTTTTATCTCCTGTCAGTATACACGCTGACTACTGACTGGTGTGGTGGTGATGAAATGCCAGGACTTAAGGCACAGTAGGAGGCGAACTTGCTGGAAACACAATTTTCTGTTTACAGAAGACAGCAAGGCAGGCAAAATTTATTTAAAAGATGCCCAATCCCGGAGGCTCTGTGCACTGTACAAATAGAAAAACACATATTCAAAAAATAAATCAATAAAAAAAATGTTTTCTATAGACATGTAAATACTAACACTTCATATAAACATTACCCATAAACAGTAAACTAAACAATACATTTTCAGCAGCTATAATCAGAGCAAATCTATAAATGAATAACAATCCAGAAAAGCCTGAGTGAATAGGAGGGCCTTTAGGCAGGCCTTGAATACCTCCAAGGTAGGGGCCCCCTTAACCCCAGAGGGGAGCGAGTTCCACAGGACGGGAGCGGTGACACTAAAGGCCCTGTCGCCAGCTGATTTCAACCTTGTCCTGGGAATCACTAGGAGGCCTCCACAGGAGGAATGGAGGGGGCAAACTGAGAGAGCAGATACAAGAAGGTCTAACAGATAACCAGGGCCCTGACCATGTACGGCCTTATAGGTGAGAAGACCCACCTTAAAGAGGATCCTCCACCTGACCAGCAGCCAGTGCAGCTCATGCAACACTGGTGTAATATGGCAAAATTTCAGCTGCCCAGTAAGTAACTGGGCAGCTGCATTCTGCACCAGCTGCAGTCTGTGGAGAGATCCTCCCGTGACCCCGAGATAGAGCTTATTACAGTAGTGAAGCCTAGATGTAACTAAGGCATGCATCAAAGTGGGGAGGTCCAGAGGCGGAACAAGGGGCTTTATCCTGGTGACATTTCTGAGATGGAAAAAACAGGAGCAGACAGTGGAAGATATCTGTGCCTCCATAATCAAACTCCTATCCAGAATAACGCCAAGATTTCACACCCCAGAGGAGGCCTTCAATGTAACAGATCCCAGAACAAGTCCAGTCTCTGATTTAGAGGCCATCCTATCATGCACGCTGTTCGACTCCACCACCAATACCTCTGTCTTATCGGGATTCAGTCACAACCAGATAGAGGCCAGCCAGTCATTGATCTAAGCAAGGCAGATGTTTAGCACATCTACCACGTCGGATGTTCCTGGGGCAAAGGATAAGTATAGCTGGGTATCATCACCATAGCAATGAAAACCCAAGCCATACTTCCTAATGATCCCTCCCAGGGGTAGCATGTACACTGTGAACAACATTGGGGCCAACACCAATCCCTGGGATACTCAGCAAGATAAGGGTCTAGGGGTGGAGAAGAAATTCCCCATCACAACCCATACCCTCCTGTTGGCTAAATCTGATTCAAACCAGCAGATGACAGTGCCGGTGAGTCTGCAGAGTTCCCTAAGGTGGTCAAGCAATACACAATGGTCCACAGTGTCAAATTCTGAGGAGAGATCAAGGAGAACAAGAATTGTCTTTTCTCCTTGATCTTTAGCCCTGAGGACATAATTCTGCACCCGAACAAAAATGGTTTCTGAGCTATGCCTCACTCGAAACCCTGACTGGAAGTGTTCATACAACTCATGGGTCACGAGGTGCTGCTCCAACTGAAGTGCCACTACCTTCTCCACAACCTTCGTCAAAAAAGGGAAGATTGGAGATAGGTCGGTCATTTGCCCTAACCTCCGGGTCCAACAATGGTTTCTTTGGGAGTGGTCTCACCAATGCCTCCTTCAAGGCTTCAGGGAAGACCCCCTCAGATAAGGAACACCGGACAATCAGAACAAACACCGGGCCAACAGTGTTGATGCATCTCATCAAGAAACTCATCGGCACCGATTTCAGTTAGCAAAAATTGTGCTTCACATTGGTAGCAACCCCGACGACCTCACTTACTTCCACTGGTCTAATCTCCCCCCAACCAGGCGGAGTGCACTCAGAACACCTCTGGTGACCACTGCCAGCTATGGCATTGCTGACTGGAGGAACTCTCTGCTGGATACCGGACACTCTGTCCAAGAAGAATCGAGCAAACTCTTTGCATTCAGCATTCAAAAAAACCTTCTTCGGCTGTAGACAAGCAGAATGAAGTAGCCTGTCCACAGTCTGAAAAAGTATAGCTGGTTGGTTCTTCCTGGCAGCAATCTCCCTGCACAGGAACATTACCTTCTTATGGTTGATTGCCCCCCGGTATGCATTATAATGCATACGCAGAGCCAGTTTGTCCTCCTCTAGGCAGGACTTTCTCCAGCAGCACTCCAACCTCTGACCCTTTCTCTTCATCTCCCTGAGGTCCCCATCAAACCATGGGGACCTCAGGTAGAAAGATTTGGGTCATACACGGATGGCTGCGAGGGAGTCAATGGCATTGGATAACACTATTATAAGAACCCACTATGCACCAATGCCTCCAGCCATGCGTTACCCCCACCAGATAGATCAGCTGCCACCAAAAAACCCTCCGGGGTCACACCCCTCGAAGGACGACAGCTCATCATCTCTGTAGGGAGAGGGCATCCGGTTGGAGCCCTGAACATGAACTGCACTGTGCAATGATCGGACCATGCCACCCAATCAATCTTGAGATTATTTATCTCAAGCCCCAGTGAGAACACCAGGTCCAATGTGTGGCTGCCCTGGTGAGTCACGGCGGAAACAGTGATAGAATGAGGTTCGGGTTGTAGGGTGGGGTTTGCCTAAGACTGTTCAGTCACAATGGATGCCCTTAGGCAAATCTTGCCCCACATCCATTCCAGACCTCTTTCTATCATTACCTTCTGTAAGCAGCTCATTATGTCCCTTCCCAGTAAGTTGCCCTTTTCATCCTCTGTTCTACCTCGAGTCCTGGCACCACATTCAATTGCACCACCACAGCTATCAATAAGACAGTATATTGAGAAAAGGCACCAGCAGACAGGGCAGTATGGGATGCCCTGAAAATCACTTGTTTACTGGGCAGCATGGGAGAGAAACCAAAGTAACTTAGGCAGATTCCTCATTGTCTGACTTTCTTTTACTGTCTGAATTGGGAGGGGGATGTTATAGGGAAATTCAGTGTTTACTAGGAAATCCAAACAATTCAGAGATTGATAACAGTTACAGAAATGAAAAATACAAGAAAGTTAAGAGACTTAATTAAAGTCAAATACTAGTTAAATGGCTACTATGATTTGGGATAAAACCTGGGTCTGCATTTTCACTGCTCTGTAATAAATATTTATTGTGCCCCTGACTGTGCTGTCATATTCATGTCTCCTGACATCTTAATACATATAGTCTGCCTTGAGTCTGTAGGTGGTGATTAAAAGTCTCTTTCTCACTAAATTCTATTGTGTGCTTTTACACACTTGGGGCCGGATATTCAAACTGCGCCCGAAAAGTGCACAACAGCAAAAGCAGGCGCAAGTCACTTGCACACATGCACAATTGTTGCGATATTCAAACATGGAGCAAGGCCAATTGCGCAAGCAGCCAATGTCTGAATATCGCACAAACTGCGCCATAGTGCAACCAGGAAGGGAAGCTGAGCAGATACGACCAATAAGCGCAACAAGGCCAGCCCAGCTGAGCAGTCCAGAGGCCCATAGGGCAAGCAATGACACCCCAGCAGCATAGCAATGGAACAGCACAACCAGGGAGGTAGGCAGAGGCCCACCACCCATGCCACAGATGGGCACAGGGACACACTGCAGAACTAACAATGCACCCCCACACCCCAAGACAGCATAACTGGGGGAGGGACGGAATATCAACCGGCCCATGGGGACAAGCAAAGAAAGCACATCCCGGCCATGTTACTGCAGCACACCCACTGGCAAGCTGAGACTGCCACACAAAGGGGGCGGACCACCCCAGTGTCCAGCAGCTCCCCCCGTGTGCACAGCACACCCTGCACTGTGACCCCAAGACACCATCCATGAGCAGTGACTGTGACCGTCACTGCAGGACTCCCAAGGCCCCCTCCTGGCACAATGCAACCATGTGTACCACCGAACCATACAAGCCAGACCCACCAGGAGCACCCAGCGGTGTGTGGCAGCACACGGCCAGTCCAGCTGAAAGCCACCACCACACCAGGGACACCCCTCATGCACACACACACACACACAATCCCAAGACAATACCACACCAGATGCCATGCACACCACTGCAACTGAGCATCCATAGCCAGCTGCAAATCAGAGACCACTACTGTATTCATACTAAATAGATTTATAAAAGAATATCAACACGAACACACAACAATAAACTATGTACAGAGAGATATACAAGAAAGGGGTGGGGTACGGGTACAAGGTAGGGGTGGGTAAGGGGCAGGGGTGAAGAACTTAGTGAGGGAAGGTAGGGTGTGAGGTAAGGGTAAAGGGGGTAGGTGTGGGACAGCTACTGTCCTCCAGGCTGCACAGCAGCAGGTTGCCCCTGGTCTTGTGGCCTCCTCCGTCGACTGACACGTCTCCGGTGTATCTCCTGCAGAATGGCTAGGGATGCCATGGACACCTCCAGCAGGTGGTGGACAGCCCGCTCAATCCTGTGCAGGACCCGGACACCTAGGGCAAGGGAACGGAATCAATGGCTGTGACTGTCCACAACCCTGAAGCCCACCCAACATGCATGGCATACAGCCAAGTGCCCCACCCCTGTGATGGACTGCACCCACTCACAGTGACCGTGCACAAGACAAGCCCAACCAGGCAGCAACAGCCATGTGCCACTGCACACACACCCTACCCATGCCCAGCACAGCACAACCAAGGCTGTCCAGTGACATGGCTGTGTCGTGGGAAGGTAATGCCACAGCCATGTGCCCAGTGCATGCATGGACCACCAGTGATGCACTCACAGACATGCAGTGCCACTGGACAGTGCTGACTGTCACACGTCACATGCATGGCAGTGTTGTCCATGGATGGTGGCCGTGCCCCCCCCACAGCATGCAATAGCATCCATGTTGTAATGACACTCACCCTCATCAAGCCACTGCATCAGGTGCTGCGGCTGCGGCTGCTGCTGTTGCTGCTGCTGTGACTGTTGCACCCCTCCTCCGCCAGCCACCCTGGCACCGCCATCCCATGCCTCAGCCTGTGCCTGCATCCACTCCTTCATGCCTGTGGGAGACAAAGGAAGAGAAAAACATCAGTGAGATCCCAAAGCAGAGAGCCCCTTGCCCCATTGAGTGTGCCTGCCCCACACATCCAGACCCAAACAGCACACACCTGCAAACACCCTCACAGCAAACCACAGCCCAACCCACACCCATGCGCAGATTACATTACACAGTCACCCATGCAGACAATACCGGTGCATACACAGCACACCCACCTGGCCTGGGCACAATGCCCTCCTGGCACGTGACCTGAGGCGCGCAAGCAGAGCACGCTCCCTCCTCTGCAGGTCGCCATAGCGGTGCCTGCACTGTTCAGGGGTCCTCCTCTGCCCAGTGGCCTGCTTCAGGGCAGCAGCGACCTGCTGCCACACATGGGTGCATGGCACCTGCAGGGGCACACCCTCGAACAGTGAGCCATAGTGGGGCTCCACCACAGCCACCAGGTTGGCTAACTCCAAAGCCCCCCATTGTGGTGCTCTCCTGCGTGCCATTGTCAAACTGTACAGTGGCAATATGGCGCTCAGCAGCGCGGCAACCCCACGTGGAAATGTTGCGCAATACAACTCCATCGCTGCCTATCGCGCTGTTCGGACAGCGCCGTCTGTCCACATCGCGCTGTCACCGAACAGCGCGATAGAGCCGTACACATGGCAGACATACAGCGCCAGGGGGCAAAGGTCGTGCACAAGGTCATGGGTCAGTGGCGCAAGGCCACGCACAGTGCCATCGGATGTCCACACGTCCTGCGTGATTGGACACCTGCGTGCCAGTGCCACAGTGGACTATTGCGCAGTACTGCCACTGTGCCATGTGGTGACCAGCACTGTAGCACCATTGGCACAATGGTGGCCATGACCTGAATTGCCAATCGCGCACAGCACGTCATCAGCGCAGCAGACGCCTGCGTAAACTACCTGGGCATGCACAATGCAGTGTACCACACAGTCACAGATATGCGCCATTGGCTCAGCCGGTTCAACCGTATTGCGCACAGCGCAACGGCGCGATATTCAGCCGACACATGCAAATCATCTGATCAGCCATTCAAAGGCGCAGTGGCGCGATTTGCATCTCATTACAGTTGCTCCACCCTAATTTGTATGCATTGCGCTATAAATGTGCTCATACCAGCCGCGCTGGCCAGATTCGGTTACTGCAGGTGAGAGGTGGGTTGCATGCTGTGTGATGTTCTGGACAATGGTCAAGGGATAACGCTGTAGACTGCACAGTGACAGGTGTCCACTTCCACCCATACAGATCGACATGACCGAGCAGAGCCAAGGTGAGGGTGAGGATGGTGGGCGGAGGAGGAGGCCCAACTTCACCATGGCGGAGACAGAGGCCCTCTTCCAGGCCTACCTGGAGGAGGAGCCACTACTGAGTGGACGGCAGGGCACCCCTCAGGCCTGTGTGGCTGCATGGGAGGAGATAGCTCGGGCAGTGAACCTGCACGGAAGCCACCAGCGCTCCGTGCAGGAATGCAAAAAGAAGATGGGGACAGACCACAGAAGGGTGAAGGAGAAGGCGGCAGCCCTCAGGGCAGCACGTGCTGGCACAGGCGGGGGCCAGCCAGCGGTGGCGGAGCTGACCCCGGCTGAGGACCGACTGGCTGCATCAATGCAGTGGAGTGCTATTGAGGCGCATTAGAGGTGGATTCCAGACAGGTGGAAGCCCATCACTGCACGGTATGACATGGTGGTGGTGTTGGGGGAGGTTGTTCACATGCACTCACATGTCCTCACTTTCTGTTACAGATCCTGTTCATCTTCAGGGGATGGTGGTGGTGGGTCCAGGCAGTGAGGAAGACCTGCTGGACATGGAGGAGGGTCCATCCACCTCTGTCACCAGCCAGCATGCACTGCACCAGCATGCACGCCGGGCTGCCAACTCTGATGTCGGTGAGTCGGGTGTGGGGGGTGCATAGCCTGTGTCTCAGCAGTCTGGCATGCAAGCATGCCAGCACACTGTGTCTGTGGCTGTAGCTCGTAGCTGCACCATTGATGATGCAAGGACTGCAATGGGCAGTGACATGTGTGTGTCCCATGACGGACACACAGCAGGTCAGCACGTGCCCCTGGGCCTAGCTGGTTCCAACGTGTGTTCCAGCATGTCGGCACAGTCCCAGGCTGTGCCTATCAGCACCGGTGGCTGTGCAGGTGTCTGGCTCTGTTGCGGCCACAGCAGTGGAACGAGTGGTCCCTGGGGCACAGCGGTTGGAGGGGCAGCAGCAGCAGTCACCCACCAGGTCTGGGGGTACAGTGTCCAGCGATAGCACATGCCCACCACCCTTTGATATGCCCATTCCTGGTCCTGGTGAACAGCGCCCACCCTCAAGGGGTGTTGAGCATCAGGACCTTCCATACCCTGGGGGACAGGATGCCGTTGTGGCAGAGTACCCATTTGAAGAGCACACCTGCCTGCTGCGGGAATCAGTACAGCAGCAAAGGCGGGTTGCAACGTCCGTGGAGGCACTGTGCATGGCTGTGGAGCGGCACAGCAGGTACTGTGCTCTGAACCTTGCAGAGATGGTCCATATGCAGATGGATGTGACCGCCGCCATTGACAGGCAGACCTAGGCATTGGTCGCTGTCGTGGCTGCATTGGGCACACAAGCAGGTGCTCCTGTACCACACACCCCACACAGTACGCTCTCCACTCCCTGTTCCCGGCATCATGCGACACCAAGCCTGTCGACGCCGGGTTCTGCTGTGGGCATCCTGAGCACCCCTGGTGCAGGTATGTTTGGCATACTACAGACCCCAGTGCGGACAAGGTTGCGATTGAGCAGTGGGACCCCTGGTGGTCCATCGATGCCACCCCATGTGGCCCCTGCTCAGCCTGCCAGTGCTGTTGGGTCACGGCGGGGCCACCCACGCATCCGCAGTGGCCGTGGAACAGTGCAACATGACTGACCTGTCTCCCAGTGCGGGCCCTGTCTGGTGCTGCCCTGTGTGCACTGTGCGTCATGGTGGGCAGTGCACTGGTGGGTGCCCTGCACATCACACGACTATCGGGACTCACCTGCACACCATCCCGACTGCTGTCCACAGGTGTGCAGCATGATGATGCCTGCATTGTACTGTACACCAAGGTGCAAGGGTGCCCAGCATCTGACACACGTACTTGGACAGTACAGGTGGTGGGTGTGGTCTGTGGATCTGTGTGTTTGCCATGTCTGTTCCTGCTCTGCTGTGCACCTGCCCATGTACGCTTTGTGCCTGGTGTGTGTGTGTGTGTGTGTGTGTGTGTGTCCATATGACTGTTCGCCCCTCCCTGATGATGTGTTTGTGTGCCTGGTCCCTTCCACTCCCCTTGCCATCATGCACCCCTGGTGTGTTACTCTGTGTGCCTGTGGGTTGCGCCAGGACAGTGTTGGTTGCACATGGCCCCTTGACTTACCTGTGTCATGCATAATGCTCCTCCGTGATGGTGTCCCGGTGCAGCTGGGCCTGCCGGATCAGTCAGGGGTCCTGCCGTCCAAGGGCGGGCTGCTCATCACCATCATCACTGGTGCTGCTGGCATCCCCATCGCTGTCCCCCTCCTCGACCTGAATGGCTATCCCACAGTCTTTGGCCATGTTGTGCAGGATACAACAGGCCAGGAATATCCCACAGGCCTCTGAGGGGCTGTACTGTAGGGCACTGCCGGAGGTGTCTAGGCATCGGAAGCGTGCCTTGAGCATCCCAAACACCCGCTCAATGATGTTGCGTGTGGCGGCATGCGCCTCATTATAGCGTTAAGCGCGATGGGGTCATGGGGTGCCGTATGGTGTGAGCAGCCAGGGATGGAGTGGGTATCCGCTGTCACCTGTGTGGAGATGGTGGAGATGAGTATCATATTCAGGTCCATATTGCCAATATCCCTGTGTGCCACTACCATAGCACCTGTGGCATTCCCACCCTTGCCCCACGCTTGCAATTCCTACATGCGTACTCACCCACTAGATGGCCTGTGGGGATGTCCCCACTCGAATTGATGGCACAGTGTGGACTGATACCATATAAAGGCATCATGTGCTCCACCAGGGTGTGTGGCACAGACATTGATTATGCGCCAGTGGCATCACACACCACCTGGCAGTTGACACTGGAATAGCCCTTCCTGTTCCTATATGCAGCCCCATCGGGCCAGGTGGCGTGTGAATGGCCACATGGGTGCAGTCTATGGCCCCTAGCATGCCAG
The DNA here is from genome assembly GCA_016271365.2 of Neoceratodus forsteri. Lineage (NCBI taxonomy): Eukaryota > Metazoa > Chordata > Ceratodontiformes > Ceratodontidae > Neoceratodus > Neoceratodus forsteri. Next base: position 358,218,303 of record CM057458.1, read on the forward strand.
GCATATGTGCTACCCTGTGGAACTCCTGCATGTTTGTTGTACGCTCTGCCACGGTGCTGGGGAACTGGATGTGCTCCGCAGCATGTGGCAGCAGTGCGCTGAGGAATTGGGTGAGGATGCATGACGTGGCCGACTGTGTGATGCCTGTGGTGTCCCCTGTCAGCCTCTGGAAGGGTGCCCGTGGTGAGCAGGCACATGCAGGCTGTCACCTTGGTCTCCACCGACAGAGCGTGACTCCATCGTGAGGGTGCCTGCATCACATCACTGCACAGCTCACAGAGCCGTCTCAGTATTGCCCTGTTCAGGCGGTACCAGCCAACGATCTCTACATCTGTGTACAGCTCAAAGCTGATGCGGGCACAGTACTGCCTGTTGGGGGACGTACCGCCGACGGGCCCTTCCACGGCCACGTCCCCCTGCAGCTTGCATTCTCACCCCCCTCATTACAGCTTCCATGTGGAAGCTGGCACTGTCCATCTCCCTGGCTTGTGACCCCCCTGGCTGATGTTGCTCTGTTACCCCCGCTGTCCTGACTGCTACCTCCACTGCACCAGGTACCCCCGCTGGCCTCTGCAGCCTATGGCACACACAAATTCCCTTGCCTGCCCTGTTCTGGACTATCACTGTCTGTCTCTCTCTCTCTGTCTGTCTCGCTTGGCATCTCTGTAGCGTTCTTGCGCCTCTTCCTTGAGCCTTTTTATTTTGGATCATTTCCGCTGTGGCGCAACTTCCGGCTGTTCCGCTGTTGCGCATTGCACCACTCCTTTGAATATTGCATTGCGCTCTTTATGCAGGGATCCCCCCTTCGGTTGCACATATGCGTCATTTGCATTGCGCTGTTGCTCAGCCTGTTTTCGGTGGCGCAACTGCCTCCTGCTGAATATTGCAGAATGGCGCACTTTCGGACTTGCGCATACGCAACCCTATTGCGCATGGCGTAACCCTTTTGAATATCTGGCCCTAGTTGTACAAAGGTGTATAAAAAGTTTCTTTATGCCATTGTTCAAAAAATATTTCAAGGTACAAAACAGAATTCCCTTATGGTGCACCATGGGGTCCACCCCCCTGAGTAGGAATCCTTAAGTAGGGGGGATGTGGGGGGCACAGCCCCCTGCAAAAACAGTGATCGGCGACATAGCCAGTTAGCGCCCTAATTGCCCGGTGCCAGAACGCTGGCATGTTACGAAGGTGGAAGCCAGAGAATTTATTAATAAGGTTAAGACATATAGGGTAGCATATCTCAACATTTTGTAAGGCACAGACTGAGTTTGTGCCATGCAAACTGGGTTAAGGAGTGCTCATTTAGTACTTTGGAGGCAAAATACTGTAGAAAGCAGCTGTTTGCAAGGCACAAACCAGTTTGTGAGTTCATAAAAATGCAGGCCTGAAGTACATTCTATAGGGAGAGGGAGCCTTGAATGCAAATTCCACTTCCACATTGGAACCTGTAGTGAAGGCACTAACTACCAATTACACTCCAAAAGTTAAAGGAAAACTACACTCTCATATCTTTAAATTTTATTTTTTTTCCATGTCAACAGACAGCTCTTGTTGGGAGCTGTTAGGGATATATAGTGGCGTCTCCCAGGATGAAATCCAATTCTGCAGCATTTTGTAGAACTCTGCAGAATGCTGCAGCAGACCTACTGAATAAAGCAATGTAATTTCAATGGCAATTAGACCCCTTTTGCCATTCAGAAAAGTGTGACACTGCCAGGATGAAGTGAATGCCATAGTTTCCTGCATGACAAAAGGGACTAATTGCTATTGAAATTACATTGCTTTATTCAGTAGGTCTGCTGCAGCATACTGCAGAGTGCTTTAAAAGTGGGTTACATCCTGTAGGATGCCACTGTACAGTATGTGGTTGCTTTAGTTTATTTTCACTGTTAATTAGTCCCTGTAACTATCCTGGAGGGCTCCATTTTCTGGTTGTTGAAATCTCATTTTCCCTGAGAGCTGCATCAGCATATGAGTATATGATGTCTCAGTCCCCTTTAGACTCCACAATATGCCAGTCTGCTTAATTAGAGATCAACAGAACAGGTTGCATTAAGGTGTGAAATGCCACATTTACCTTCAGTTAGCTTTATAAACTGTCTGAGTTGTGCCCAGCCCGGTGGCACTGAGGGTTGAGGTGCTGGATGCCACACCTCGCTCCATGCTGGCGACCCAGGTTCAGGAATGGACTTGGGTCACCGGGGGTTGGCAGGGGCAGAGAGGGATTGAGCGTCCGTGGGACTGCTCTCCCTCTCCGGGGAGGGGGGACACCAGTAGTTGACTCACTTGCGACCTCTGGTGGAGGCTGGGGGCAGTGAACTGGCACTGCATTGTAAGGGGTGACGTTGGGGCATGACGCCAGAGGAAGCGCTTGCGGACATGTGTGCGCTCTCCTCCTTGGCATCCTTGCATGCCCCCGTCATGCTGGCCCAGTGAAAAAACAAGGGGAAACATGGCACTTCGGTCGCGGTGGCTTGATGGCCGTCTTGGGGACGCCTGGCCTCGGGTGGGCACGACTGCCGGTACTGGATCCTGGTTTGGTGGGGAGTGAGGGGGGGCTCCCTGCCACCCCACCATGGGGGGGGCAAGTCTCAGGGGTAATTGGGCAGTGGGGGCTTCATTGAGGGGCCGGGGCAGAACCAAATGGTGGCCGGAGGAAAAAGACAGATGCCAGACACAGAATGTAGACCGGAGATGCCAGACAAGGTAAAAAGGATTAACAAAAAAAAAAACTGTCTGAGTTGTAATGCAGGGTTTTTTCCCTTTAAATTACATTCAATTTATGTGTTTCTGGGAGAGTTTTGTCAGGATATTTGCACTTTCAGCATAGAGATACATGGTATAAATGGGTGCTGTGACATCGTGTTCTCATATGCTAATGCATCTCTCGTGGACAATGAGATTTCAGCAACCATAAAACGAAGACCCCAGGACAGTTACAAGAGACTAGCATGAACTGTGAAAATAAACTAAAGCAAATATGCATATTCCCAACTGCTACAGGAAAAAAGGTGTTTGTTGTCATTGAAACACAATTTACAAGGTGAGTGTGTAGTTTTCCTTTAATGAGCACAAAAAACATGCTTTAATACAGCTCTCACAAAGATATTATTGGACTCCTGTGTGGTGCTCTGAAGGTGGTAAGATGGATACTAAAGTGTGCTGGGTTTCCACATCAATAAAAAAGGGGTGATAAAGCAACTGTGTCGATGACACCAGCAACTTGCACACAAATTACTAACACAGGTTCCAAATGGGTGGATGGTGGCACCAAACAAAGAGAGACGAGAGTCAGAAATAAGTTCCAAATACTTCTCAGGATTTTTTGTTCGTACCAAACCAGGAAAGGGAAACACAGTCTCAGGGAACACCTATTATCCCTACTCTCCTATACGAGGAGAACTCTAAATCCAATGGCTGTTAACAGCTCCACTTTATGAGCAGTCTACACTTTATAATCAGCAAATCACTATATAATCTTTTCAATACTACCCTGAGGTGCACCTCTACCTAGGGCCTATTACCTGGAGTACTCCCCTCTAAGGAACTCTAAACGTATTACTGTAACACTATATTAGTCATGAAAGGCAGTTTGTGCATGAATGAACTTTCTCTGACATTGAGAAGGAACTGAGTTGGAGGATAAAACACAAGGGGAACACCTGCCTGACTGGGTTAATAGCTAAAGGACTGCAGAGTGGATTTTTGTACAGGCCATGAGTCTCTCGGCCACACCCCACCTCTCCAGGGTTGCCGGACTTTTAGGAACAGAGCAAATAATTCCTCAGCTCAGAACCCACTGAGGGCAGCTGAAATTGAAGCACAACAAACCCGGCCACAGCCCACTTCTGGACTGCTGGGGAAAGACGAAGAAGAAGCTGCTGAACCACCGGCCCAAAGCCCTCTTCCAGACTGCCGGGGAAAGACAAAGAAGAAGAAGATGCTGACCAACCGCCCCAAAGCCCTCCTCTGGACTGCCAGGACATGAAGAAGATACACTGAACACCCAGCCACAGCCCTCTTTTGGACTGCCAGGACATGAAGAAGATTCTGAAGAAAGGAAGTCTGTGAAACGTGAGCAACAACGGGGTTCTTGGCACCATGGTCGGACAGGCCAAGGGCTACGTAAAATAAGAAACAGGATGAGGATGCAAGATACTGCAGAAAAAGATCTGGATAACACTTTGATATGAATGATAAAATAAGAAAATGGACGGTACCTTTGTACCAGGCCAGGCCGTACTTTGCGGAAACTGGAAAAGCAGAAAACAATAAACAGGATGCTCCAAACGACTGCGGCATGGTTCCTTGAAGATCTGCTGCTGACTGCTTCGAAGGTGCACTGAAGACAACTTCTGGAGTACTTTGGAGAAGATTGATCTGGATACCAATGGTGAAAGGATTCTGGAAGATTTCTGAAGACTGATTCGAGCACCTTGCAACTGGAAATGCTGGCATCAAAGCAATACTGTCTGGCGCATTCACTGTTTGTAGCATTAATAGCACGGCAAATGAAGTCTTAGTTCTGGTTGTAGTGGTCAAGTATTTAGTTTCAATGTCCAGACCACAATAAATATACAGGCAATTTAGTTTTTGATTGAACCCTAGCATTGGTGGACCTATCTAACAGGGGTCCCTCTAACTAGATCTGGTTCCTCCTGTTACTGCAGTTCTGTATGACTAGCTAGACTCCCTAAACATCTGGGGTCACTAATGCTGCTGGGCCCCTATAACACCTGGGGAATCTAAATGACTAGCAGTGGGCCTAACTTTCCCATTTAAGTAGCAGTGGGCCTATCTTGCCCCTCCATATAACAGTGGGCCTAACCTGCCCCTTGGGTCCTAGACTCCCTATTGCCCTTTTAAATGAACAGCTGGACCTGTATCACCCCTTTAAGAACTGGGCCACACTTTAGCTGTGCCCTTGCAAATACACTGGGTTTCTCTTAATGAGCCCCTGTTAAATACTGGGCCTATAATGCCCTTTTAACTATCTGGTGGGCCTCTAACTGGCTGGCCCCTTTAACTACCTCTTTGACTTCAGTCAGGACCTTTTCTACTCTTGCCCCACCTTAACTCAGCCTTTGGGGCTTTCTTCTATTAATATTTATAACTTATCCTTTCAGGGCCTCTCTACCAGGCCCCTCCTCTGGGTGTCACAAAACCCAGATGAATATTAATTTATATAAATACTGCACTCTGGCCTGCCCCACAGCGCATAGCCATTCATAAGCAGCACTGACTACACTGCAAAATAAATAACGTTTACGTTAAAAGAAAAATAACTTTAGATGTTCATCACCTAGCTGCTGGTGCTGCCACCGACTCACTGCTCCGGTGCGGGGTAAAGACAGTGTTGAGGTAGGCGGGAGGTACTGCTGGCAGAAGAAAGGCTTTTCTTGCAGGTGGGCACAGGACATCTGTGACTCTACGAAGTCCTAGTGGCACGATGGCTCTGCGACCGTCTCATTTCGTGATGCAACACTGCTACTGCTGCATTTGGGGAACAGGAAACTGTACTTTAAATATAAAAAAATATATAATAAACTGGGGCTCCAAGCCCAACAAGTTGAACAGGACACTCGCCTCTTCTTACAAGGTGACCCAATGGCACTTCAGACAGCATAGCTGCTTCACAGGCTGGAGGCTGACAGAATCAGGGACTGGAGGCAGCAGAGGCACACAGACAAGTTCCCAAGGACAGCTTTAACCCTACGGGTTAGCTCTGTGGTCCCCCTATGCTTTCTGTGTCCTTTTTCCTCCACAGCCACCAGGATTCACACTGTAACAACTTACTTTTCAAAGAGCAACACTCTGAGTTCTAATTCTGGAAGCATGGCAGAAGCCACACAGTGAGCATTCTGTTGCTCAGCCTGACATTCCATTTGTTGCAGCATGGCATAAAGGCTTAATTTGTGCATTATTTCTGAGCTATTTACATAGAGGATAAAGTATGGGCAGCAGTTAACAACAGCACTGTGTATGCTTTGAGACGTTGCCACGACAACCTGATAGACCTCGAGTGCACAGCTCGAGAGGTCTTCGGTTGACATGGCAACATCGAGAAGTATACACAGCTGATAACTGCAACTATACCAATACATGACAGTCCAGATTTGTGAATGATTCATTCGAAAAACTGGACTGTCACTGTACAGTATAGGCTGCATGCCCATTGGCTCTTTCTCTGCACCACTGGTGCAGTTCTACCCGGCTGTCAGTCGGCGAGCGGCAAGGTGGCAGGCGGGAGGGATGCTGCCGCCGCCAGCTGTGGGGGGGGTGGTAGGGGCTCAGGGTGGGTGGGGAGGGGGGACACCAGCCACCAGGGCAATGTTGGGGGATTTAGGCAGCATTTACATCCCGCGATTGGGATGTGCCACTAGACCACCAGGGATGATTTCGGGGTTTACAAACTACTGCCCGCAATCGGGCTTTTCGTCCACTGGACCACCAGGGCTGAATTCGGGGTTATACAACCACTGCCCGCGATCGGGCTGTTGGGAGGGGGGAAATTAAACCATGCCCGCGATCGGGCCAGTGAGGGGAGTGTGGGGGGATTCTACACTGTTTCGCCCACGATCGGGCTGCAGGGGGCGTCGGTCCCCGATGGCTGCTGCCTGGCAGGGCGCCAGGCGCAAGTCCTCGGGGATCGGAGTACCTGCATGTTAATGGCATGCAAATGGGGCCATAATCAGATGCAAATGGCCCCCCCTGCACCTTGCATGAATTATAGCCCCATTTGCATGTCACCTTTTGAATATCAGGATTTTGCGCATGGCGCAATGGTACTTGCGCCACTTCAAGTTGAATGCTCCACTCTGTCAACTTGCGGTGGCACAAGTTCCACTGCGCCATGAACAGTGGCTGTGGCTGGGGGGTGATATTCAAAGGAGTTGCTCAATAGCGCAACTCCTTTGAATATCACCCCAGACACACCCCTGCGCAACTATTTTGCGCAGCGCAAGGGCTTGCGCCTATGAATGGTGCAGTTTGAATATCCAGACCAGATTGTATAACTGTATAATGTATACTGAAAATTACCAAAGTTATGAGTGAACATTGAAAATTTTCAATGTACCTTCATAACCTTGGTGTTTTTAAGATTTTGGCCCCGGAATTTTAACATGGTCTTTTTATGATGGCTACATAACAATTTGCTGCTTCCAACTGCCCACCTGACAAGTCACTGTGGGCAATTAGCTGTGACGACAATTGTGGCCCAGCCAAATTCATTCCCTGGCAATATGCTACTGCCATAGATATTATAATAAAGTAAAACCTCCAGGTGGGTACCATTTTCCCACCAGATGACCAAATATGCTTGAGGGTTGTAAAATTGGTACCTCTGCTGGCATTGTTTTTCAAGTCCAGTTTGATGTCTCATGGAAGCAAATTGTCAGGGAATGAACTTGGCAGGGATGCAGTTGATTGACTGATAAAATTTTATTCTTATACAGGATACAAAATGCTGGGGTTTTACTCCCATTTCCAACATTGTCCTGTGGTGCAAAACAAAATAAAATACAATAAATATAGTTAGATAAGACAAAACATGCATCACATTCCCTCAAGTATCAATTTAAAATGATCTAAAACAGGAGCATATAGAGCTTAAGAATTTATGTAAAGGTGATTTAAAAGTAGCCAGACAGCTTTTGATTTCAGATCTCATGGAAGTATAACCAGGGGTCGGGTTGATGTTATTTTTTTGTTTTATTAGCGCTGTGCGGTGCCTCCATATGTAACCCACTACCTGGCTTCCTGGGTTCGGGGAGAAAGCTGTTGCTCGGTATTTTGGCTAGCTTTGACTTCTAGTCAGGGGCACTCAAGTAATCCAGACACAGGAAGCAATAACTGTAATGTCTAAACCAGGAGTGGGATTCTAGAGTGTGGCTTTTATTCACAACAGCAGAACAATAAAGCATAGATGGACTCCCACGGGGCTACACTTCCTGGTAATTAATATATATGGAGACCAGAACACATCTTCTTACACATTGTAACCCTTAGGTTCTGAAACACACTGGCTCTCAGCCCGAACTTGTACTCTTCTCTGGATTTCCCTGGAGTGGCACATCTGGCCAGCACTTGGACTACTTTCCATAAGGCATGGACATTTATTGGTGGCTCCCTCTACCATCCGTGAGCACATACTGGCTCCATTAAGGGAAAATCTTCCATCTCTAATCCCATGTCTGGGTACTTTCTGCGAACACTGGCCAAGTGCCCGGGAGAAAGCTATAGGTGCCCAAAGTGAACACGTGGAGGTAAATCTGGTTACTCCAGATGGGGGATCTCCCACCTCTTGCTCCAAAATCTATACAAGGTCATCCATTTGGAATCAACACCTTTCTTGAAACACACTGTTGTAGAATGCTGTCTCGAAATGTATATCACACTTAACACTCTACAGTCTCTTGAAAAATAGTGTCCTGACTTGTAATGTTCTTTAAGTGGCTATGTCCATCCCTGTAGACCCCCACTGTACAGATTACATTTTAAGCCACACACAACTGTAGTACTGTACTTGGCTGTCCTTCCTTGACCCCACAGTAACAGATACTATACACACTGTCTGGTGAAAACATGGGCTCTATTTCAGAGCTGACTCACCCACTGGATTGCAGGTGCCCACAGGCTTCTGGAAAAGCAAACTACTTCTTGTGCCTCAACACTTGAAACAACACACAACAGGCAACTTTCCCTCTTCAGCAGGGCCAGGGGATTGCCCCTGAAGTTGCTGGCTTCTCTCCCCCCCCCCCATCCCTCCTGGGATGGGGCACTGGAACAAACTGGGGAACAGTCTGTACCACTAGACCAATTTCTTCTGTGTCTTTATCTAGGGTGACAACACACACCCTCTATCTCTGCGTAGCTCTGTAGCAGAGCTTAGCCCTGAGGGGCTGCCAACTGCAGCACACCTCCTGCTTCCACTGAGTCTCCTCAATAACTGATTCAAAGCCTCCCAACGTTCTAACTAACTTCCTGCTGCAACATTCCAATGTGGCTTATGCTGCTGTGAGAATTCTATATGATGTCATCCCTCCAGCTCAGCTGAGACTGAGTACAGAGTGAGACAGTGTGAATTCCATTTAACTGGTATTTCACAAGCTGCCTTCCCTGCCTGCCACTAGATCTAAATGAGATTCTTATAACCCCAGGTGTCGGGGGGGGTTACAGAAGTTTATTCCAATGCCTTGCCAGGCAATTTTGCAGGGTCATATCTCCCAGTCTATTGAATGATCTGGTCAGAGGTATTTTCTGGGAAGATAATCTCAGTGTAATTGATTGTTTAGAGTGAGATTCAAGTTCAGCTAAGTAAGCTAGGGGGTGTTTAACATTTGAATATACTATTTTATGACAAAATGTTAACCATTGATAGCTTCTTTGTTCTTCAGGTTGGAGCCAACCCAGCCTACTGTATATGTTACAATGATGTGTGCCTTGGGCTGCAGCTAACTGTCTGTAATGACTTGTTGAGGAAGGAACTTGACTGGGCCGAACTGACATGTCCCATTTTATGACAACACTTCATGAACTTGGCAGGTGAAATTTTCCAAATCCAGCCCAAAAGGTGACTTCACAGAGTGACTGTGAAATCACGTATCAGGACAGATTTTGAAAATTTTAACTTACCTTGTTCATGAGGTGAGGTCATAAAAAGGCTGCTGAAAATCTGGGGTTATTGATTTTGAAAATGATCAGTTATGAGTGAACGCTGAAAATTCTCAGTGTACCATCATAACTTTGGTGTTTTTTTAAGATTTCAACTCCAAATTTTCAACCTTGTCTTTTTGTGACCCCATTTCATGAACCAAGTAGGTGGAATTTTTCGGCACAGGATCATAATGTCGCAAGCCAAAACAGATAATGCATAAACAGTGCAGGCAAAACAGCTAAAACAAAAACAGCTAACATAGTAAATGTCTAAGACAATAACAGTGCAAGCAGGACCACATGGTGTGGCCTGGACAAAAGAGGCAGGATGACAGACAGGCGATGCGAGTGATTTTACTGGTGCAGGTCAGAGCAAAACACAAGTGCAAAGGTCACAGTGCCCCATCCCGGACCCCCCCCCCACTGTTGCCTCACCACAAAGAGTCTCATCACACCTGGAGGGATAGGTTGATGGCAATACTCCTCATGTAGTCAATGGTGGACCATTCAGTGTAGGCGGCCATGATCCCAGCAATCCTCCTGCTGACATCCTTATACTTCCTCTTCACCGTCTGCACCATTTTTCCTGCAGTGAGCTGGGCCAGCTTAACATTGGTGAGTTGCTGCTCTGCACAAAGGGCCCCTATGAATCTCCATAGGTTAGGGTGGCATGCCCGAGGTGGGCAGAAAACCCCTGGTGCCATGCCTCAACAGCATTGGTCATGCAGGGTGTACTGTCCCAGGCCACCTCATACACATTCCAGGTCTTGATGGTATATAGAGGCCTCCTCCTGGTGGTACGCCCCCACATGTCTGCCCACCCAGGTGTCCTCAAAGTAGTCTAGCAGGTTGTTCAGCAGGTCCCCATTTGCCTTAACATAAGGAAGGTCCTGCAGTGCCTCACATGCAGCCACAACCTTGCTCAGGGGAATAAAGGCCAGGGCTTCTACCATCCTGGCATGCAGGGGGAACTCAGGGTTCTCTGTGTACCATGCCACGAATCCCTCGATGCACTGGCACCAACACTACACTGCCTGGGCTAAGTGAAAAAAGCACCCATGCAGCTGGCACCTGGGGAAAACAGTGCAAAACGCCCACATGGCCGCCAGTTCAAAGTCGGTCAGGACCATTGTTGGAGTGATTCTAGGGCAGATGGACTTGATCTGCTGGAATGTAGTGGTGTAGGCAGTGTTGGTACTGGTGCTCATCAGTAGATACACTGCCGGGAAGGTTGTGCCCTCGATCAGCCCATGCACAGTACATAATTGGTGGAACAGCGGAGGCATGACATGGAACGTGCCATCGGCCAGGATCATTGAACACCCTGTGAGCTGTGCCAGCATTGGCTGGGTGGCAAATACAAGCAGCCTGCTGTCCCCAGGCCCACTGTCATGCTGGAGGAACAACATGCCTGTGTCCATTGTGGTGTACTCAGCTGGGATCACCAGGTCACACAGGGACGTTGGCTGTGATGGTGGCCTGTGTGCCATTGTCCTGGCCCTGGCACAGGTCCACTTGATGAGGGTCATTGCTGGCAGTCATCCCATCACCACCATAGGTACACCTGTTGTGCATGCAGCCACCATGGCGCTGCAGGTCTCATTGGTCCTCTTGGCACAGTCCTTTACCACTGCAAGCACCTCCCTGGCAGCAATGCCAGTGGCATCTGGTACATGAATATGATTGGATGTGTCATGAACCACCTCCTCACCCAGCTTGTGCACCCTCCCCAGGCATCATGCCTTATCATAGTCCATGCACTTCCAATAAATCCGGTCACTGCATACCCTCTCCCGCCTGTATAGAAAGCCGGCATGGTGCAGCAGGGAGGCACCCTTATGGCTCCTAATGTAGCTGAGAGGAATCCTCACACACCAGGCAGAATCCACAGTCTGGATACCTGGCCTGCACTGGGGGCACCCTTATATGGGATCCTGCTGTGTGCCTGAGTGACTGCACCTGCCACATGTATTGCCCCCCTTGCTGTGGCAGACAAACACACTGTGGAACCGGGATGGGCTGGCAGGCCCAAACAAGGTGCAGGTGCAGCTCGTCATTGTGGGAGGGACAGTGGGCCAGCAACACATAGTACACAGGTGTGCAGGCAGCGGTACAAGTATAGCTAGCACAGTCCCACCCCAACCCCAGGTGAGTCCCACATGGTGCCTGCAGCAGGGAGGTGGGTGCTGTTTCTGGGTGTTGTACTATGGTGCCCCTGTCCAGCATAGCAGGGTAGGCTGACCAGGGCCAATGCACACAGGTGGGTGGCATGGATGTCATTGTGGCCCAGCACACAGTGGGCTCCGCACACAGCCCTGGCCTGCACTGACATTGTGCACTAGCCATGCTAGCCTGCTGGCACTGCATCCCCTGCAGGGGACACCAGGGTTTGGTGTTGTGTCCCATGCTTGGCAGGTCTGTCTGCCGTGTAGTGTGCCATGACCACATGGCTTGGTGACGTGCGTGGCTCATTGCCACCTCAGTACCCCTGAACCATGCCACCATTCCCCTGTGGCAGCTCCATACATGTCAGTGTTGCATGGCAGGCATGGGGCAGTACATTATTGGGACCGCCACTAGAGGGTCATGACGGGATAGGGTGGGGGGTTGTAGGGCCCATCCACAAACACCCATGTAGTACTGTGACAGGGGTGTCAGGTGAGCCATCCCTGTGCTGTGGTGGGGGTTCTGCCCGTGATGCCTGCCATCTGGGGGAGGTCGACATGTCCTGCCGGTGGGTGGGGGGCACCACGGATTGCAAGGGGTGGGGTGGGGAGTTGTTCTGTCCACACTTGGCAGAGGTTGTCTAGAGGGGGGAATATCTCTACGCTCAGTGGGTGTGCTGTGGGTCAGGATCTGGCTTGGCCTGGGCGTCGGGGGTGCAAAAGGTAACTGGCGGTCCTGCTCCTGTACATTAGTGCAAAAATTGAACATATACTTGCATGGCCCATGCACAGGCCTACTGATCTGTCCTGTAGCCACTCCCAATGGTAATTATGGTCTACAACCCAGCAGATGCACCGATGGCGGTAGTAACGAGGCAAGAGCAGTATCCTGTCCATTGGCAGGTGCAGCACTGGTGTGTCACTGTGGGCAGCGTTCTGCGAGCAGCAGTTGGTTGTTTGACCTCGGTGATAGCCTGTGGGTGGCGTACTGGTGGTGTGTCTACATCCTGGTGCGAGCCGTGGGTCTCGAACCCGTGAATGGATGACACCGGCTAGCTGTTCTTGGTGTGTGCACCACACCCGCTATGCTACGGGTGCTGCCGAGTGGATTGGGTGACTCAGTTCCCATTGAGGTGTGTGGATCACTCACACACAGCGTGTGCGGGGAGAACCCCCCCCCCCGGAATGAAGACACAGGGGATATGGGCAGTGTACTGCCTGTCCTTGTGAGGTGTTCCTGTGTGCTGTTGTGGGGTGCACTCAGAGGACATGCGTGGTTTTGTTGTGTGCTTTTGTGTTGTGTGCTCACATTACATGCACGGTGCTGACATGCGCCCTTATGACCCCCCCATGTGCTCTTCTGGCATGTGCTATACAGCACCATATGCTCTTAGTGCCCTGCACTGTATTGTATGTGCTGTCTTACATGTGCTATTATATATTAGTTATCTTGACCTGGTAGGGAATTTTTCAAATCCACCCCAAAAGGTGATTTCGTGGAGTGACTGTGAAATTACCTTTTGGGATAGAGGTCATGAGGTGAGGTCCAAAAAAGACCATGTTGAAACTTTGGTGACAAAATATTAACAAATGATAAAATTATGAGTAAAAGTTCAAAACACGTAGAAAATACATTGACCACACTTACCTTGTTTCTTCAGTTCCTTGCCAAAAGTAGAGAAGGACATGCTTTGTTGCAGAGCAGCAGTGGACCATTTCTAGGTGAGAGAAGGTGAGCTAGAGGTGTGGGGTGGTAGCTGTTGATTGGAGGGTAGGGTAGATGGGGGGGGTCGGCATCAAAAGACATTGATGGATGTTTTTCTGCTTTTCAGGTTACAATTACTAAAAACAAAAAGACTACAAGGGAATTCTTTTTTACATGTGAAAAGGATGACACTGGGGATTGGACCCCCTAGTGTCACAGATGTATGGCGGCACTGGGGTGGGCATCCCAGTGTCTGCATGCATGAGTGGGTGGGTGCTGCACTACAAGAGAGGGTGATTACATTACAGATGTGGTATGGAGGTACCAGGGGTGGGCACTCCAGTGTCAGTACACATGAAGTGGGTGGGGGGTGCACTACATTGGGGGGGTGATTACATTAGAAATGCCCACTCATGGTGAGTCTCAGTACAATGATCAAAGAGGCTGATAATGACAATGCTTAGCTGCTTGCTGGGCAGTGTCATGCAAATAAAAGCAACAAGCTGCTGTCTCATAGGAGTGGCTCAGTCCTTTCAACTACAAGGAGCTTCCACCCCACAAGCACTGAACAGTGTCATGATCAGCCTCGCTGATCATTGGCCTGTCACTGTCGAGCCTATAGCAGCATGAATTGTACTGGACATGGCAGTGACACAGCTCTGAAATGTTATTCTTGTAACTAAATGTTGCACATGTGCACACACAAGCATAAAAATCTATTGAACCCAGGGCAATAGTTGTTTGCTTTAAAAAGTATACGGATGGGGGTGTGGCCTGAGCTCAAACAAGATGGCCACTTAGACCTGTTACTCCACTAACCTGTACTAATTATCCTCAGTCATCCAACAGTATCCCAGAACCCATGCATGAATATCTGGCATCCATAAACTCAGCTTGGTGAGAGCTACCAGCCAGTGTTTTTATTTTCCATCTGAGTGCTCCCGTTCAGTTTTGACACCTCACGTAAGATTCCTCTCAGCACCAGCTGCAACGGTTCCTGCTCGGCCCATAATGGTGACCTCAATGCCCATCAACCATGTGGAAGAGATGTTTTTTAAACTTTGAGCTTTGTTTCTGTTTTTTTGCATTTGTTTGGTTTGGTATGTATTTGACAAATTTTCAATAACAAATATGTAATAAAAAAAAAATACCTCCTTGCCAACATAGATGAAATATGGGGCATGACAGCACAAACACAAAAGCCATCTACAGCCATGGACAATGAGTGGCAACCACAGAAACCAGACAAGAAACAGAAAAGAAAAATTTCTCCCCATCCACTCCCAAAGTCACAGCTGAACAGATGATGATTTGGGGGAGGAGGGGGAGGAGGATTTCTTCTCACTGCTCATCACATTCAACAAATATGCCCCACAGTCCTCCAAGACCAATCCCACTGCAAAGAGGTGATGGAGTCCAGCTGAAGTGCCTCTTACCAGTGCTGTTTCCAATACAGCTGCCCAGGAGCCAGCGTTAGCTGCAACAACAACCCTCTCAACAGCCCCTCCAGTCTCCTCAGATGAAATAGTGGCAACTTCAGTCCTTCAGTCTTCTAGCTCATCTGGACTGGATGATACTGCCAGGGTTACAAGAGACCATCTCATAACATCAGAGGAGCGAGACATGGTGTCGCCACTGCCGTGACAGCAATAGAAGCAGGTACGTTGACCAGCAGCACTACTGTAGGCTGAACAGGTGTTTCATACAGCTGCTTTACAGTTAATGGTTTCTACATTTTGGGGTTGCACTGTGGGAGGACCATGGATGATATGCTTGGAGGCAGAGCCCTTGCCACTGAAGTTCAGTTTCATGTTTTAAACTTTCATACAGTGAGAGTTAACTTTCTGCACTACCCCTCCCATCTCCATTCTCCTCATGAGTGCCAATAACCTTCTTTCCTACCACTGACTTAGCTCAAGAAGGCCCCCTTGATTGTGCAACTGAAGTGCTGTGCTTGCAGTCTCAGGCTGCAGCAACACAGCAAACATGGACTAGTTGGCTCACATCTTACACACCAAAAGAATCTCCTGCTAAGAGCCACAAGTGACTCACAATAAACTCACTTAGCAATGGCGGGCAGTCATGCTTTAATAGCAACTCACCAAGGCATCAAGGACTGCACTACAGTGAGTCTATCCTTTGCATTCTACATCATTCTCTTCTAACAGGCCCCACCTCTCTTTTCTCTCCTTTTAAGGTTTACCTGCTGCCCAGGCCCTCCAGCTGCACCAGACTTCTCAATGCCTAATAGTACATGCTTTACCAAAAATACCAGACACACACTTAGGACATTTGTCTTCTCTATCAAGCACCACCCTTTGTTAACTGTGAACAGGGGAGTCAAACTCATACAGGGCCACTCCCTGTGTAAACCTCCCCTCTCAAGCAGTGAACAGAACACCCACCTTTGAATATTCCAGGAATACACCAATCCATGCAACTCTGAATCATGGTTGCTGCACTGAAGGAGCTGGTTGCTGGCTTGCACTCCATAATGCATCACTGGACTTCTGTACTGCTGCTCACATGCTGTGTATCTGGTCAGTGCAAGGCTGTACATGTGAACTATGAAAACAAGGGGCAGGTCTCAGGCCTCAGACCCACTGCATACAGACCAGTCTGCTCCTACTACCCCGGTGCAGCCTGACATGAACGACAGTGACAGTCTTCATAGTCAAACACCAAGAAAGCAAGGGTTGCTGAGGGAGAACAAGGTCAGCCCCTTGCATAACAACAACTCCTTCAGCTCCAAGTTCCAGTACTTCTACGCACAACCAGTGGGACACAAGGGTAGAGGTCATCCTCTGTCTGCACCCCCTTAGCCAAGTTGTATGGACTAATGTATGTGAAAGTCAATACCCTCTTCTCTTTTTGCTGGTGCTTACCCTAGCTGTAATGTTTGCAATGTCTTAGTATAGTTCACACGGGGTTGCTTCATTCCCCTCCACACACATACCATTCCTGCCAACCCTTAACACTTACAGTTTTATTACCATGTTAAAGCCATGGCTCTTCCACCTCCAGCCTCTGGCAGACTTAGAATACACATCCCTGACTCCTCTCTTTTTTGCACAGATCCCAAAGCAGTCTCATAAATTGCTCTAACCTCTGTTCCATAAGGGCTACCACTGGTGTAGAGCATGGGTTCACTCAGAGAGCAGAGGTGGGGGTGCAGCACCGGTTTAAGGGGTGGACTCTGACTACAGAATCCCCAGGGTCCCCCTGTCAAGCAATGTCCAATTGGCACAGGCAGCAGCCCTCTCTCTCTCTATTTTAAAACAAAAATCCAGTAGAAATGTATTTATTTATTTATTTGAATTTTGGTAACCGGGTAAGTCCACTGAGACAATTACAGTTCCTTTTTCAGGGTGGACCTGGGGTCAAGAATCAACCACGAAGGTGCAAGAGCAACAAGCAATCCAGTTCTCATGGTACATGGATGGCATTAGGCAGAGTACATGTCTAGACACAATGTTTGCAAGTACACAAGCAATTGACAACAGATTTGGCAGTGAATCACAGTAAACCGCCATGCAAACCACAGTGGAGGCGGCTTACCTCCAACAACGAACAATTGAACCAAAAATATGGTTGCTCACTGAATGAAGAACAGAAGCAAGGTGCCTTTTCAAAATTTCAACCCCCATTAAAGACTTGTGAGAGTCAAGGCGCTAAGGGTAAGAGCTGTACTGCCGAGGATTGCCTACTAATGCTATTGCACTGGAAATTTTGGGGAGCTGTGCATTAAATTTTGAAAAGACACCTTGCTTCTATCCTTCCTTCAGTGCACAACCCTAGATTTGGTTCATTTTCTCACTCTATTGTGCCAAGGGTAGTTCAAGCATGGGTGGAAGTGCTAACAATGAGCACCATTGGTATCCAGCTCTTTGGAGGGTGATCCTACTAAATGGGGCCCCAGCAGTAATATCCAGTAATTGCTTCATTCCCCCCTTCATCCAAATGCAAACCTGACCACCATTTATTTATTTATTTAACTTTGTTGACCGGGGTGGGTGCACTTGCAGCAAGTACCTTTTTTAGGCACAACCCGGGTGCAATAGCACAGACAAGAGGGTAAAATATAACACATCAGCCAATGGAGAAGATACAGCCTGTTAAAATATGATACAAAGCATTAGGCCGAGGAGTAAATGCAATATGTCAAATTAAGGGTGCAAAGAGAAATACAACAGTGTACTTGTAAATGTATCATTAGAGGGTGTACAAAGGGATTGGGGGGTGAGGAAACACCAGGAAGCTTGACAGAGGAAGCTGGAGAGAAAATAGAAACATAGAAACACAGCAACAAAGAAATTGTCAGCAGATAAGGACCTCTAGGCCCATCCAGTTTGCTCGTAAGGCCTGCACTTGTATGTAGCCTCTGGCCCTACTTGGTCATTGGCTTTACAACTCCCCTACCATCCTCTAAGGTTCCCTTATGCCTGTCCCAGACATGTTTAAATCCCACCACTGTCCTTGCTCCCACCACCTCCTGTGGCAGGCTACTTCATGAATCCATCACCCTCTCCATGAAGAACTTCCTCACATTTCCCCTCAGCAAGCCACCTTCCAATTTCATATCATGCCCCCTTGTTCTCGTACTCTTCCTATAATGGAATATGTCCCCCCATGCACCTTGTTAATGCCCTTAAGGTACTTGAATGTTTATATCATGTCCCCCAGAACCCTTCTCTCCTCCAGCGAGCACATATTAAGGTCCATTAATCTCTCCTCATATGTTTTTTGCTGCAAGCCCTGTACCATCTTTGTCACCCTTCTCTGGACTGCCTCCACCCTGTTGATGTCCCTGTGAAGGTGCAGCCTCCAGAACTGCACACAGTACTCCAGGTGAGGCCTTACCAGTGTTTTTCACAATGGCATCACCACCTCCTGCCTTCTGCTTGTGATGCCTCTGCATATGCACCCCAGCATGCCACTGGCCTTCCCCGCCACCTTTGTTCTCTGCTTCGACACCTTTGAGTCATCTGAAATGATAACCCCAGGTCACTTTCTTCCTTGGTGATTGTCAACAACTCCCTCCCCCTGTCTTGTAGCTCTCCTCAGGGATCCCTCTTCCCAGGTGCATTATTTTACACTTCTTTGAGCTGAATCTCAGTTGCCACACCTCAGACCATTTCTCAAGCTTCCCCAGGTCCCTCTTCATTGTCTCCACCCCTTCTGGTGTATCCACCCTGTTGCAGATCTTGGTGTCATCTGCAAACAGGCAGATCTTTCATTCCAGCCCTTCTGCAATGTCACTAATGAAGACATTAAACAAGACTGGCCTCAGGACTGATCTCTGAGGTACCCGGCTGGTCACTCCCATCTCCTCAGATTGGATCCCATTTATCACCACCCTCTGCCTCCTGTCCATTAGTCAGTAACTAACCCAGTTTACCACCTTTTGTCCCATACCCAGACTACCCATCTTGTTAACCAGCCTATTATGTGGGATGGTGTCGAAGGCCTTGCTGAAATCGAGGTAGGCGATGTCCACCATGTGATGTAGACAGCCCGTTCTGAGTGCTGTATAATACTTTTTTATATAAAATGTATTAATGACTGTCTCTTCCGAAAAATCAAATGCTCTAGGAATGATCTCACTCATCTCCCCCCCCCATTTCAGCTGACAGCTGCAAGCCAAGAGAACTGCTGACAGCATGTATCACACACTCAGTTTTTAGAGACAATGTGTTACCTGGAAGACTTTAATCAAGGATCCTGTTTCTCTGAGTTAATTACAGAATTGTTTTGGGTTAACTTTGTTAAGAGGGAAATCATAAAAAAGGTTTATGACATTGAAGAGAAAACACAGGTTATTACACAGAGGTGAGAGGTTATAAATGCTCATATGAAGACTGTGTGAGGAGGGTACAGCATGAGATCAAAGAAAGTGTCATTTGAAACCTGAGTTATGCTAAGGTTGCAGAATAAATACTTTGAAATTACATCCTGTGGTTGTATAGAAATATATATTTTTTAGATATTTTGACAGAGGAGGAACTGGATGACCGCATCCAAAAGGGGTTGGCAGATACAGCTTGTAAAGATTATTCTGTTTCACTACAGAGTCACTTTTATCTGACTCTGACCAAGATAACATCTGAGCACTGAAAACAGGTATTTAGAAAGCTAGACAAAATCTTAGTATTGTTGTAGGAATTGCACTGTTTTAAACCTTGTTTTGTTTAAATATATGTATGCCTTGTGATATAAGAGTTCTGTATTGTATGTTTGACGTATTATTATATATTTTAGTAAAAACTCTAATTTTAGAGAAAACCTGGTCTGTCTTTGAATTGCTTTCTTTTGCTGATAAATATTTATGGTTATAGCAGACAGCAGACATAGCTTGTATGGTGGTACCAAATTGGAAAGAGAAGTGTTTTAAATCTGAGGTCTTTATTAAAGTTTTAAAGGGTTCATTTCTGCATACCTGGTTAGGTGCCCGTAGGCAAAGATATCTGGCCCCCCAAAGACAGATATATCTGAGCCTGTGCATTGGGTATGCTAGCAAGAGGTTAACAGTTTGAATCCCTCCAGAACTGAGACCAAAGGTTGATCCGAACTCACAAAAACAGACAAGAGGGTTACCTTGTCTGTTATACTGTTCACAAGACTGCACTCAGAGGTTGGCACTTTGGGAGTAGAGGGCCTGACCTGCTGAGTGAATCTGTGACACACCGCATCCACTGGATTTAACTCCTTTGTCACCCAGTCAAAAAAATCTATCAGATTTGTCTAGCACAATCTTCCTGCTGTGAGTCCATGCTGTCTTGGATCCTGGGTATCGATGGATTCCAAGTATGCCACTATTCTTCCTTCAAGCAGTGCCTCCATGATCTTACCTACTACTGAGGTGAGGCTGGCTGGTCTATAGTCCCCTTCCTCTTCCCTACTACCACTTTTGTGAAGAGGGACTACATGTGCCCTCTTCCAGTCCTCTGGAACCACCCCTGTATTGAGTGACTTTGTGAACATGGCCACCAGAGGTGCTGCTAGCTCCCTGCACAGCTCCCCTAATATCCTCGGGTGTGTGACATCTGGCCCCATTGCTTTGTCCACCTTCAGTTTTGTGAGCTCCTCCAGTACTCTCCCCTCTGTGAACAGACTTGTGTTTACCTTCCCCCTCCCTTCATGTCTGTTACCCAGCTCTGGTCACTGACCCTCCTCCTCTGTAGTGAATACTGAACAGAAGTATTTGTTCAGTATTTCCTCCTTTTCCAGGTCTTCCTCCTTACACTCCCCTGTATCCCCTCTGAGCCTTATAATCCCCTCCCCCAGTTTTCCTTCTTTCGCTGATGTACCTAAAGAAAGTCTTGTCCCCTTCCCTCACTGTCTGCACTAACATACTAACATACTAACATACTAAAATGCCAGCAGAATAGGCCTAACGGTCTTTCGTGTCTGCTCGTTTGGTCAGCCCCCACCCTGGGTGCTGACCT
Organism: Neoceratodus forsteri; assembly: GCA_016271365.2. Lineage (NCBI taxonomy): Eukaryota > Metazoa > Chordata > Ceratodontiformes > Ceratodontidae > Neoceratodus > Neoceratodus forsteri. The sequence goes on from CM057458.1 coordinate 358,239,275, forward strand.
TGCTGTCCCCCTTGCCTTCTCTGGCTTCTCCCTTCCCAGTTCCGGATATTCTTGCTGCATTGGATTTTGCTTCCAGAACCCTTCCCCTGTACCTGTCCCACCCCCTCTTGAACCCCTCCACTGTCTCTGCCTCCACCAGCCCCCTAGGTAGTGCATTCCATGGCTCCACCACCCTCTCAGTGAAGTAGCACCTCCTCCTTTCTCCCCTGAATCTTCCCCCTTCCAGCTTCCACCCATGCCCTCTAGTGGCCCCTTCCTCCTTCCTTTGAAGCACCCTGACTGTTCCTCCCCTATTTACCCTCTTCATGTACCTGAAGACCTCTATCATGTCCCCCCGGTCCCTTCTCTCTTCCAATGTGTACATATTTAGCTCTTCGAGCCTCTCCTCATAGGTCCTGTCCCCCAAGCCCCAAATCATTTTGGTTGCCCTCCTCTGGACCCTCTCCAGGAGGTTAATGTCCCTCTTTAAGTGTGGCCTCCAAGCTGCATGCAGTACTCCAGGTGCGGCCTCACCAAGCAGTTATACAGAGGAGTATCACTTCCCTCCTTCTGGAGGTGAACCACTAGCGATGCATCCCAGCATCCTGTTGGCCTTAGCTGCTGCCCTCCTACAAGTCTCAGAGTTGTTCATCTTGGCATCCACCACCACCCCAGGTCCCTCTCAGCCATTGAGACTGGTGTGTATTTCCTCCCAGGGTGTACACTTGGCCTGGGTTTCTGGCCCCCAGGTGGAGTACCTTGCATTTCCTGCATTGAACCTCAGCTTCCACTTTCTAGACCATCTTTCCAGAGCCTCCAGGTCCCCTGCAGGCCACCCTCCCCTCCTCCCATCCACCACCACCCCAGTTTCGAGTCATCTGCAAAGAGACTCATCTCCTCCTGATTCCTGTCCTTATGTCAGATACATAGGCGTTGAACAGAAGGAGCCCAAGGACTGATTCCTGTGGGACCCCACTAATGACCCTCCTTGGGGATGAGACTATCCCACCAACTACGACCCTCTGGGTCCGGTCATGGAGCCAATTGCCTATCCATCTGATTATCTTACCTCGGTCTGTGCCTTTGCACCCCTAACAGCCTTCCTAACTTCCTTTAGATTTTTTAGGTACACCTCCCTGTCTTCCTTTCTTTGTGGCACTTTGTATTTCCAGAAACTCCTCCTTTTGGCTCTTACCCTGTCTACCACCTCTCTTGAGAACCATGATGGTTTCTTCCTCTTCTTGCCTTTGTTTACCATCCAAATGCATTGGTTGGTCACCTCCTCTATGGCTTCCTTCAGGTGTTCCCACTGCTCCTCAACTTTCCCTCTTATCTACCTCCTCACCAGGGCCTCTTTGATACACCTCCCCATTTTAGCAAAATCCACCCCCCTAAAATCTAATACCCTTGCCTTAGTGTGACTTGGAGGTTACTGAAGAGAAGGAAGGAGGGAAAGATTAGGGAAGGGAAAACAGGTGGGGGAGTAAGTGCGTAGCTGGTTGGGGGGGGTAAGTGCATAGCTGGTTGTGGGGGTTCCATGTGATAACATCTAAAGAATTACAGCAATCAGTACAACGTCAACTACAAATCTCTGAAAAGCAAAAGGGCAATCAGCACAATAGCACCTGACAGAAACACCGACTGGCGCTCACTGTACCTATGGGGCACAATTTCTAATTACTTTTTATACGTGGGCCTATGCCCCCACACTCCCCAATTATTAAATAATCAACTCTGGAGGGGAGGGGGGATTGGACAATGGAGAAAGAAAATACACTCCAACCCAAAAATAATTGAAACTCCCACAGCCCATTATAAACCTGGGGCTGCCGCACATACAGGAAGTGCTCTTAACCTCTACGCCATGCTGCCGGCTAGATTCTGCACTCACAATTTCCTGCTTACATGTATCAATACCTCAGTCCCTACTTTGCTCATCCCTTCCACAACATCGCTATTATTCACCATCAGAGTTTAGTCCATGTTGCTCAATTTGAACTTGTCATGAACTACTCACTCATATTGACTCACTCATTTTAACTCGCCCTTATCATGGGATACTGGTTACGGGCACAAGGAAGGAGAAAAAAAAGGAGAGTCAAGGAGGTAAGCAGTAAGCTAATGGGGATAGGCGGGAAAATTGGGGGGTAGATTAGGGAAAACAGTGACAGGCTTGAGATGAGGAGTAGTGTGTTTTTAGGAGCTTTATAAAGGCTAGGGTGCTGGGGACTTTTTGACAGGTGGAGGTAGGGAATAATAGGTCCATCATGGTAGCTAAAAGAGTGCTGTCCCATTGGTGCAATACTTGGGAAATACGAGGTTATTTGCAGCAGAGTGGGACAAGGGGAGATCCACGAAAGAGATTTGTTTTTTTATGTAAACTGGAGGTGTCAGATTAGCTTTAAGGTCAGGAGGAAACCATTTTAGGGAGTCAAGGACCGGACAGTGGTGCGCACCAGATCATAGCAGTTATATATCCTGCCCTAACAAATATCAAGAATCAGGTGTATGAAAGCACAGTCTAATAGTTGGTGCTCAAAGTCCTCAGCAAGGAATAGAGAGGCCAGATTCATGCCCAATTCCTCCCTCCCCCCACAACATGCTGGAGACAGGATCCTGACAACAGCCTACTGTTATGGCTGTGACATGCCAAAAGCTGGTCCATCATGCATATCCTCCCCCAAAACCCTGGTGACCAGCAAGGTGCAGAATGCCCCTAACAATCGGGAGACTACTGCAACCCCTCTTCTGTGTGTCCAAGGAGAGTGGAGTATCTCTCATTTTCTAAACTTGCCACATGGGCTGATGCCCATGAGAGCAAGCAGGAAGCAATGGGTCACCTGATGGGGCCTGGTGTTATACCTACTGCCTCAGACCACGGTGTCAATGTATATAGTTTTATTGTGTTATGTGTTAGGTATTATCTCTGATTTCTGGTTGTTAGTTGTACCTATGAATAATCTGGTCTGTTACAAGTGTCTGAAGCTCCGCAAGGAGGTAGCCTTTCCAAAACTGCCAGTCCATTTCCCCATCACAGACACAGCACCAGTCCTGCTGCCTCTCCCAGACCACAGGTGATCACTATCTATGCTTGCTTCCTAACCATCATGGCTCTGCCTAAACAGACATTTCCAAAATCAGCACTATTATGGCAGACATAAGATTTCTTTGCTGGAATGTTTGAGGAATGAATTCCCCAGTGAAATGGAAGAAAGTACTTTCCCATTTAAAGTGATTACAGGTTCAGGTGGCCATTCTTCAGGAAACTAAATTGCCATCCCAGGATGCAGAGAAACTTAAGTGGGAATGGGTGGGGGTGGAAGAACATAGTGCAGCACGGATTTAGAATGGGGGGGGGGTCAATTATCTTCCACTAGTCCCTGCACTGGAAGGTTCAGAAAAAAGAAAGTGACCTAAAAGGCAGGTTGGTCCTCACCATGATAGATACAGGGTCTAGGCTGTTAGTCCTAGGCAGTCTGTATGCCCTCATTTTTTTTATTCTTTGGTATCAGGTAAGGCACAATAGGCACAAAGCCTGTTTTCAGGGGCAAGCCAGGAGCACTGGGAGTGGCTGTGGATATGGCCTACCTAAATAGACAATGAAACATAGACTTTGATGTCAGATAAGGACTGGGTGGCCCACCCAGTCTGCCCATTTCCCTACCTATTGGATAAGCTGCAGATCCTAGTTAACCAACAGCCTACTTCTTCTTCCTAACCCCCACCAGAATTGCCTTATATCTGTCCCATGCATTCTTGAATTCCCCCACTGTTTTTGACCCCACAATCTCCTCAGAAAGACTGTTCCATGCATCCACCACCCTCTCTATGAAAAAATACTTCCTCACGTTGCCCCTGAGCCATCCCCCCTCTATCTTCAAATTGTGCCCCCTTGTTCTTGCACATCCCTAGACTTTAGCAAGGCATTTGACACAGTCCCACACAAAAGATTATTAAATAAGTTAGCCAGCCTGGGAGCGGGTCCCATGGTGGTAGCCTAGGTAAAGAATTGGCCGGACAACAGGACGCAGAGGGTAATAGTAAACAGAGTTCACTCCGAAGAAAGGGTGGTTACTAGTGGGGTACCGCAGGGCTCGGTACTGAGACCGGTCCTCTTTAATGTCTTTATAGGTGACATTGTGGAGGGACTGGAAGGAAAAGTATGCTTCTTTGCAGATGACACAATGATCTGCAACAGGGTTGATACACAAGGGGATGGGTGGAAAGGATGAGAAGGGCTTGGCAAGGTTGGAGGAATGGTCAAATGTATGTCAGCTTAGATTCAGTGCAAAGATGTGCAAAGTAATGCACCTGGGAAACAAACACCCAGAGAAAGAGAACACAATGGGGGAAGGGGGAGATACTAACAACAACAAAAATGGAAAGGGACTTGGGGTAGTCATATCAGATGACCTAAAGGTAAGCAAGCAATGTGAGAAGGCAGTAAGGAGAGCTGAGGGGATACTGGGATGCATAGGGCGAGGCATCACCAGTTGAAAACAGGAAGTTGTTATCCCTCTGTGCAGACAATTGGTGAGACTCCAGCTGGAGTACTGCATGCAGCTCTGGAGACCCCATCTCTGCAAGGACATAGACAGGATGGAGGCAGTCTAGAGAAGGGCAACTAAAATGGTGCAGGGTCTGCAGAGAAGAAAGAAGAGAGAGAGAGAGAGAGAGACTAAAGGAGCTTAATATGTATACCCGCGAGGAAAACAGGGAGAGGGAGGACATGATAGAAACATTCAAGAACCTCAAGGGAATCAACAAAGTCCAAGAGCGTAGCATCTTTAGAAAAAGAGATGTGCAAGAACAAGAAGGCACAATTTGAAGATATATGGGGGATGGCTTAGGGGCAACATGAGGAAGTATTTTTTCACAGAGAAGGTAGTGTATACATGGAAAGGCCTTCCTGAGGAGGTAGTAGGGTCAAGAACAGTGGGGGAATTCAAGAATGCATGGAACAGGCATAAGGCAATTCTAGTGGGGGGTAGGAGGAAGTAGGTTATTGGTTAACTAGGCTCTGCAGCTTATCCAATAGGTAGGGAAATGGGCAGACTAGATGGGCCAAGCGGTCCTTATCTGCCATCAAAGTCTATGTTTCTGTAAGTTTCTATGTTTCAGTGGAGAGGGTAAGTGACTTGTTCAGAGTCACAAAGTATGCAAGTGGAGGTTCTGGGAATCAAGCCAAGGTCAGCTGGATTTACTAAGCACATTCACAGCTCCTTACTCTAATCTTAGGCTATATTGCCAGCCCCAGGACCAAGGATGAGGACTCTTCATCCTTATTCCATCAGCTGACCAACAAATTCTTGGGTTTCAATGACTGTAACACCCCATGTTGATAGAAGGTGATTTTTTTTTCTTTATTTTTTTTTCCATACATACTTTTTTTACTTTTCTATTTTACTCCCCTCCCTCCCGGGCCCATGTAACAATATACGCGCATGCGTGGAGGCACATACACACGCCCAGATTCGTGGCCCCTTCCACCCTCCATAGAGTTGTGTCACCACTCCAAACCACCTGCGCCACCTACTGGACCTCCACCTGGTGTGAGCTGGACTACGGGCGGAGTGGGCATCCACTCCTATGGAAGGGAGAGCCATGGCTTGACCCTGTTCCATCCCTCTCCCACCCTGAGTCAGCACCCTGGTGGCCTAGGTCATTCCTGAACCTGGTCGCTGGCATGGCGCGAGGTAAAGCACCAGTGCCTTAGCCCTCTGCACCATTGGACCGGCTCAATAGAGGGTGATTTTAACCTCATAATGGACCACACAGTGGACTGCAGCCATGGCACAGTAGAACCCCATCCAAGGGCACAACAGGCTGTTAAATTGTGAATGTCTTATTAGGCCTTATCTGATACATGTTGAGTGCATAACCCTAGGATCAAGGATTACACCTGCTACTCTGTTGCACATCCGTCATATAGCAGGCTGGACCTCTGGTCATCATCCCTTGATATTCTCCACATGGTCATGGTGGTTCATATCCAACCCCTTATAATCTCTGACCATGCACCTCTTCAGTTAGATGTGCTGTAGGGCCCCCAATGCATAAATCCTCTTCTTGGTGGATGGATCCATTACTCGTACATGATAAAAAGTTCATGGCTTGGATCCAGAAGAAAGCCAAAGCTTACTTCCTCACTAATGATATAGGAGACAACTCTGTAAGCATCCTGTGGGTGGCCTTGAACGCCACTATGAGGGGGCTAACCATAGGTTATAGTGCATCCAGGCATAGGGAAAGGCAAAGTCAGCTGGTGGAACTGGAGAATAAACTTAAATTCAAGGAGGCAGAATTTAAAGCTCTACCTCACAGGTTTTGTGAACTCACAGTGAAACACCATTTATACTGTGATGGCAGAATTTCACAAAACACTGTATGGCTCAACTTCAAGTATGTCAGACCTGCAAATTGAGGTCTTTCTTCACCCAATACAACTTCCTAAACTCTTCCTGGCCCAAACATAAATGTTAGATGTCCCCATCACAAATCTGGAAATCAAAACAACTCCCAAAGATCTTAACCCACCATGGCAGCTGTTGACAACCTGGCAAGGATTCAGGAAACCTCCTCCTCCAGCCAGGGACCACCAGAGCCACTGCCACTGCCTCAGAGGTTGCCAAGAAAGAGAAGCAGTTGAACCACAGTGGGCTCAGGGATGGTGAGGGTGGTGGATCAGAGGTGCATCCCTCCAGTTGTACCTCTCCACAATCCATACGCCATTCTGGTGGAGTGTGGTTCCTCTATAGAGACACCCAACGTGGAGAACAAAGAGGATGCTGGGAACCTCTACAAAGGAGACCCAGAGGAGGGTGGTAGAGACCCCACAGGGGAAGGAAACAACTCCTGGTGGGGGACTCAATCGTTAGGAGGGTAGAACTGGGGGAGGTAGGGGAAAGGAAGGTAAAGTGCCTGCCCTGTGCCATGGCTTGGGAGGGACAGGAAGCAAATCCTCAGGACAGTGGGAGCAGCTGCATGGGAGAGGGAGCTTGACATCATTGTCAACTTCTGGACAAATGACCTGGCAGGGAATGGGATCAGGACGGTGCAGCCGAGGTTTGTGGAGTTGGGGAGGGGCCTTAGACAAGCAGCACGCATGTTAACCTTTTCACAGGTGCTGTCTGTCTATGGCATGGGTAAGGCTAGCATAATCCACATGATGGGATTCAATGAATGGTTGAAAAACTGGTGCAGAGCTCAGGGTTTTGGCTTCATTGGGCACTGGGGGTCTACCTGGAGGTATGCAAGCCTATAATGGCATGATGGTCTGCATCTGTCCGGGTGGGGAATCAGAATCCTAGGTGATTGGTTTAAATGCTTCATTAGCAAGCATTTAAACTAGCCAAGGGGGGAGGCACTGATAAGGAGCAGGGAAATCCCAGCCCACCCCACAAAACAGGGTAGTTAGTGAGGTAAACTCCAAGGTAGAGAAGTTGATAAGGAGCAGGACAGGGGGTAAATGGAGAAAAAGGCAGTAAGGACAGGGAGGGAGCTAAAAGGGGTAAGGCCATCAAAAAATGAAGGGTGATTAGTACCAATGCCCGTAGTCTGGGTAACAAGCTCCCTGAACTAGTGGCCTTGATGGAAGAGGGACACCTGGACATTGTGGCAGTCACAGAAACATGGTACACAGAGAACAATGAATGGGATGTCAACATACAAAGGTACATAATCTACAGGAGGGACAGGGAGGGTAAAAGAGGAGGAGGAGGAGGAGTAGCTTTCTGCATAAGGGATGGTATCAAAGCAATGGAACTTAAGAGTAAACAGGGTGGAGAGGAGGCACTGTAGGTCACCCTGGAGACAGGAAATGGCACCACAATACGCACAGGGGTTGCATACAGACCCCATCTCAGAGGGAGGAAATGGACAGGAAACGATAGAAGGCATCATTAGAATGTCAGATTAGGGCAAATATTGTTGATGGGGTACCTGAATATGCCAGATGTTAACTGGAGCACCTTTGCTGCAGCCACATCCAAGAGCAGAGTCATTCTCGATGCCCTACAGGGGGCATGCCTCAGACAGCTAGTGTTAGAACCCTTTTGGGAAGGAGCAATCTTAGACCTGGTACTCTCAAATGGGGATGGAGAAAGGATCTCAGATTTAGAAGTGGGTAGCCATGTGGGAACAAGTGACCACCAAACAGTATGGTTCACGATAAACACAGCCGTAGAGACAAGCCATACAAAGGCAAGGGAATTGGACATTTGGAGGGCTGACTTTAGCAAAATGGGAGAGAGCCTCAGAAAAGGACTAGCAAATAGGCAAGAAGGAGGAGTGGAGGAACAATGGGGAAAGATCTAAACTGCCATCACAGAGGTAACAAGCCTTTTGTGTGAAGCAAATAAATAATCAAAATGAAGGAAAAACACTATGGCTCTCAAAGAGGTGTGGGGAAGGTTAGGGAGAAAAGATAGTATTCAGGAAGTATAAGGAAACACAGTAGGACCAGGACAGAGAATTGTACCAGTTAAAGTAGAAGTAAGTGGGGAAGACAGTCAGAATATCAAAGGCCCAAACCGAGGAAAAATAGCCAATTCAGTTAAGAAGGGGTAAAACCTTTTATAGGTACATTAGGAGTGAAGAAAGACCAAGGGAGGGATAGTGAGGCTTCATAAAGGGAGGGGGTGGGAAGAGGGTGACAGTGAAAAAGCAGGGATACTGAATGAATACTTCTGCTCAGTATTCACAAAAGAAGAGGAGGGGGAGGTACCTAAACCAATCAATAGAAGCACTCTGGATAAGGGGGTCGATACCAGCCCATTCACAGAAGAAAGGGTCCTGAAAGAACTCCTAAAACTGAAAATGTACAAGGCAATGGGGCCTGATGGATTAACCCCAGAATTCTAAAAGAACTAATGGGAGAACTAGTGACACCACTGACTACCCTTTTTAACAAATCATGGGAGGATAGTGTGATACCTGAGGACTGGAGGAGGGCAGATGTGATTCCCCTTAACAAAAGTGGGAGCAAGGCAGAGGCAGGAAACTACAGACCTATTAGTTTGACCTCAGTGGTAGGAAAAATGATGGAATTACTCCTGAAAGAAAGAATTGTTAAGTAGCTATATCGAGAACACGTGCTGCAGCGCACTGGACAGTAACTTCGGTTTATCACTCCAGCCACCCAACTCACTTTAAGTTCTGTTTTGGTTAAACTAACACTCTAAACTACTATTAATCTGCTCTAGTGGGAAGAAGAACATACCCACTTCACTCTGCAGCAAAAAGCGGACTCCATGGAATTGGAAATGCGGAAAGCTCCTCCAAAACATACTCCCCAGTCACGCCGGAGAAGGCCTGGAAAAATCTAGGGCCTCTAGTAGTGTGGACGCCTGCCATAGCTGAATCCCCCTCCCAATCTACAGCCACTTACCTTGCAGCATTTTATTGAGGAATTCAAACCTTTCAAGGACAATCTGCTCTCCATTACCGCAGAAATCGTCTTTGTCCCAAGTGATGGACGATATGTCCCAGCGCACTTCAGACAATGAAGTCCAGATCTGCTCTTTGGAAAAGTGGGCCGATAAAGTGGTCTCTGAGCTTACTGCCACCCATCAGAAAATAGCTCATTTGGAACTGAAAATTGAAGACCTAGAGGGCCGCAGCCACAGGAATAATGCGGTCCTCATAGGTCTTCCAGAGAAGGAAGAAGGACTGGATGCCATTCTAATTATTCAAAAGTTAATCAAAAAGGTTGCTGGCCTATCACTTTTTGGGCCCCGCTATGTTATTGAAAGGGTGCACCGAGCTGTCTGCCTGATGCCACCAGCGGGGGCACCTCCACGTCCTTTAATTTTCCGATTCTTGAACTTTTTGGAGCACCAACATTTTCTTTCAAAAGTTAAAGAATTGCAAGAAGTGCGCTGGGAGGGGACCAAAATTAGAGTGGCCCACCTACCCTGCTAAATTTCAAGTTTTGACTGCCGGCAGTTGGGTAGCTTATGAGGATCCCAATGCGGCCTTAAAAGGCTTCAAGACCACCCTCCCGGACATATTCAAAGATCCCTGAACTGATGAGCTGAAGATGGTGGTTTATATCTTGGTATGACAAAATCAGCTTATTAATAAACTGATGTACTGTAAAAGAAAACTCCAACCTATAAACAAGTGTCCGATCATGTTTTTTTTTTGTCTTTTTTTTCCTTTGGAGCCTTTTCTGGCTAGAACTGGTCCCTTTGTTGGAGGAGTGTCTACATTCTGCCAGTGCCCTAAATTTCCAACACTGGGCAGATGCTCGAATTACTTGGAAGGATTGTGGACGTTTTATTATCTAATTTCATTTTCCCATCCTGAAGAGGTTCAACGTCTGACCATTATTGAGTGACTGGGACCTGTATTGCCTGCTCTCCTTCGCGATCATGCGATCATTTGACTAGCTGCAACTCAAGAGTACATGGCTCTGTTTATCTCTCACCACTAGAGGGAGTGTGACCTAATTTTAGTTTATTAGGATCGCCTGCCTGTGTTTTATTTGCCCAGCCCTCGATTTCACAGACTACAAACCCCAAGAAAGAGGGGTGAAACTGCTAGATTTTCTTTTATTCTCAAGACTTAGCTGCTACCCTTAACCTCTAACAACAGACTGATGTTCGCAAAAACGTGGACAGATCAGGGGTGTTCTACTATTTAATTTCATTATCCTGTCCTGAAGAGGTTAAACATCTGGCCATTTCAAAATGATTGGGACCTGATTTGCTTGCTCTCCCTCTCGAACATGCAACCATCTGCAAAGCTGCAGCCTAAGATTCTCTTTGCCAGCACTGTCTATTTTTTTTTTTCTTATCACTAGAGGGAGTATCAACCTTATTTTTTGTTTTTTGAGATAGTACTATGCCAGCCCTTTATTTGACTCGGCTGTTGATTTCAGAGACTGCGGATCCCGAGAATTAGGGATGAAATGACAGAATTTCTTTTCTTTTATTTTTAGACCTTTTTAATTTTTATTATCGGTTTTTTGCACCTCAATGACAGGCTGGACATTATTTTCCTGGCCACATGGACAAACTCCTTCAACTGACGGGAACTCTCTTATTTTACAGTGGAGGGCACCACAACCACTTGAATTTGAGATTATGGAAGGGCTTAATATACTCAATATGTTTTTTAATTATCCTGAATCATATTACATTTTGTTATACTTACTTATGTGTATTCTCACAAGACAGGGGCCTGGGCAGGAATATGTATCCAGTTTTCTATGTTATTATAATAAGGCCTATGACTGCTTAGCTAAAATAAGCATTAGTTAAAATTGTTCTCCAGTTTTATGGATGGAGGTTTTAATGATGTAATTGGAGCCCTAGTTTAATTTGCCACGGTATTCCTGTATCCTGCTGGGGCAACGACTCACCAACATTTTATCTCCATGATTATTGACCTTAGTTGAGGTGGCTGGAGGGGGGAGGACAGGGGAGGTGTACTGCAAATCACAGTTCAAAGCAGTGGGGAGGTAGGGAGGGTTGGGAGATTTTAAATTATATGGGTTTCTTTAATATTCAGTGTTTGTTTTTGGGGCTTGGGATAGGGTTAAGGATCAGGATAGAATGGGATTGGGGGTGGGTTTGTGCATGGACAGAATCTTTTCTAAAAATAACTTAGGCAGGAGTTTCTTTCTTCTCATCCAAGGGGGTACATCTCCTAAAAACATAGTTCTATGGCTAGAAACTTAAGGTTTGCCACATGGAATGTTAAGGGAGCAAGACATAAACTGAAACAATTTAAAATATTAAAGCACCTGCAGTTATTAAAGATAGAGGTTGCTTTTTTACAGGAATCCCACTTGTTGATTCCAGAAACATCCAAGCTACGGAGGTAACAGTTGAGACAAGTCTTTGCTGCAGAAGGCAATACCCAAAGTTGTGGGGTGATGGCATTGATAGCAAGATCTGTTCCATTTTCTCCAGTGAATGTCATTACTGACCCCAATGACAGATTTTTGTTTGTTCATGGGAAACTACACATCACTGATACACTGCTGGGCAGCATCTATGATCTGAATACTGATTCTCCCCAGTTTTTCTGCAGCTGGTTACCACATTAATCCCTTTTCTCTCCATCCAAATGATTTTAGGAGGTGACCTGAACCTACCGTTTGACCCAAATAAAGATTGTACAAGCTGTAGGTTTAAAGGCCTCTCTCCAGCACAAAGGGCTTTAAGGGATATGTTATATCAGCTGGGTTTAATCGATGTCTGGAGAGTCCTTCACCCTTCTGATAGACACTACACGTTTACCTCTCCAGTTCATGAGACCTCCTCCAGAATTGATTACATACTGATCTCACACAATTTACTACCCGGGGTATTGGATCATCTATCCAACTGGGCCCCCCTTCAGATCACTCTTTGGTTATGTGTCAGCTCTCCTTTTCCTCCCTCCCTAAAATTGGTGGCCATTGGAAGCTTAGTAACCAGCTACTCAAAGACCCAGGAACAGTTCAATATATTGCAGATCACATTGCACAGTTTGTATCGGTCAACCATAATTCTACAGGTAAAGCTGATATAGAATGGTGTGCGCTTAAGGCTTATCTAAGGGGTATATTAATTGGACTGGCTTCCAAACAGAAGAAGAAGAGAGAGAGTCAAATGTCTAATATCCTTGCTCAAATCAGGCACATTGACACCACATTGTCCCCGCATACTTCAGAACAGACTAAGCAGGAGCTCAGAAAGCTGAATGATTCTTACTTAGACCTCCTGAGGGAGAAGGTGGAATTCACAGTTCTAAAAACTAATGCTTCATACTCCAACCAAGGGAGAAAGCAGGTCATCTTCTTGCTCTAAGACTTAAGAAACAAGAGTCCTCTAGGTTAATTGCTACTATTCGGTCATCCACAGACGGTTCATTGAGAACAGCACCAACTGATATCACAGCAGAGTTTAACTTATACTATAACCAGCTATATGGTCCAATGCCAAAGCCACCTTCCCTTGACAATTGGGATATCTTTCTTAAAGAATTGGATTTGCCTTCTCTCTCAGAAGCACAGCAGCTTTCTTTATGTGCTCCTATATCTCAAGCTGAGCTTTTTAGAGTAATAAAAGATCTTCCCACGGAGAAGACTCCGGGGCCTGATGGCTTCTTCCCTAATTTTAACAAGGTCTTTGCAAAACAACTGGTACCCTTGCTTTTACCTCTTTATCAGCTAATTCTCTCTAAATCTGAAGTAGATAAATCATTTTTTGAAGTCTTGATTGTTCTTCTTCCCAAACCTGGTAAACCCCCTGATCTTGTAGCCAGCTGCAGACCAATTTCTCTCCTTAATCAAGATTTTTTTTTGCAATTAACTTTATTTTTCAGCTCAACACAAACAAAATCAAAACAAAACCAACATTGTCCAGACTAATGGTACACAGTATTCATACAAAACAATACATACATAAAATCTCAAATAAGATAATAAACCCCACCAGCCTAAAAAAAAAAAACAAACACCCTACCCACCCCCACCCTCACAGCAGATACATAGAAACCATATATGAAACAGCCCTCTTTATGGCCCTGATAATTTATTTCGGTAAAATGGAGTACAGTTTAAAAAGAAAGGACAAAAACATGACAAGATCCGATTTAGTACCAAATAAAAACAATACTATGGAAAGGACAGGAGAGACAACCGAGAAATATTGCCAAGAAAATACTAAACATGTGAAAGGAAAGACAGACCAATGAAAACAGGGTCAAAAATTGCAGCCTATTCTGGAGGGTGTTTGATCAATCGATGGGATAAATATGCCCCAAGGCCTTTTAGTAAGAAGACCTATGGAGTCAAAAAAATTAAAAGTTAATTTTCCTTAGTAGCCAAATTTATTTCTAAGGCTTGAGAAAAACCCACCCAGCAGTTATAAAACTTTTCACTAGTTTGGAAAAAATGGGCTACACATCTCTCTGCATTTAAAGCATTTAAAAACTCGTCCCACCATTCTTTAAATGAAGGTTCCCAATTATTCTGCCAGTGTCTAAGTACTAACAATTTAGTAACCATGGCAACCATGGTTACATGCGCCTTTTGTGACAGGGTAGGAATCTGGGCGTACATCCCTAATAGACACGTATTTTCATTAAAAAGCCAGATGTTGAAAATGAGCTACCCACTGCTTGACCGAGTTCCATAACTTGGCGATTTTGGGGCAGGCCCAAAGTTTATGATATAAAGTAGTAAGTTTGCACCCACAATCCCCACACTCAGGCGAAGGTGTTTTATAGATCCGAAGTAGTTTAGCAGGAATGAAATAAAGATTATGTAGAATATTAAATTGAACATTCCTAAGCAGGTCCTGTTTGCTAAGGGAATAAATATCAATCCAAATCCTTTCCCAGGTTTTAGCTGGCCAGCCTTTATTGAAGTTATTTTCCCAGTGGTAGCTTAATCAAGATTTTAAAATGCTCATTAAATTACTGGCTGACTGTATAAATGTGATTCTCCTGATCTTATAGGACCAGAGCAAGTAGGCTTTATGAAAGGCAGGTCATCGGTGGACCACCTTCGTAATCTGGACCATGTCTTCTCTGCATCCAGGGACGTGGAGTATCCAGCTGCTCTCGTATCCCTGGATGCTGAGAAGGCATTTGATAGGGTCAACTGGAATTTTCTATTCTGTACTTTACATGCATTTGGCTTCCCATTGGAATTTCAAAAATGGATTCAGGCACTTTATCAATCCTCGTTAGCTTGGCTGTCGAGTAACGGTGTTATTTCAAATTTATTTTCTCTACAATCTGGTACTAGACAGGGTTGTCCCTTGCCCCCTCTTCTTTTCAACCTATACCTTGAACCTATTATTCGTCATCTTGTTAATTGTTCTGAAATTCAGGGTATCACTATCCAAAACTACACAGTAAAAGTATCAGCTTATGTAGATGATCTTTTACTTCAGCTAGCATATCCTATTTTGTCTATTCCCCCCATGCTAAAAATGATCAACAAATATAGCACTTTTTCCAATTATAAGTTAAATGTCGAGAAGACATTAGTGTTCCACCTCAACCATAAACTGCTGAAACAGGAAGTCGCGGCCTTGGGGTTGTCCTGGGAAAAAGACTCTCTGAGATATCTGGGAATCAATCTCATTGAAACACAACCCTTTTACGGAAGAAAAATCTGGATACTTTACTGATCACCCTCAATCAGGATTTAAAATGATGGTCCCTTCTCCTGCTATCTCTATGGGGTAGGATTAATTTAATCAAGATGAATGTTTTTCTCTGCCTTTTTTATCCACTGAATCTTTTAAATTTATAGCTCCCTCGTTCATGGTTCAAAACAGTGCATAGTCTTATTATTGATTTTATTTGGGCCGGTAAAAAAAAAACATTTGGCCTTTTATAAATTAGCAGCCCCCAGAGTTAGGGGAGGCTTTCATCTCCCACATATTGGTGTTTATTACTGCGCGAGCCAGGCTAGTAAATATCTCAGATGGCTTGTTCTAGAAGACCCTTGAAACCCATCCACTTATATAGCCATCTGGTTTAAAATAGTTAGCCCAGATTACAAGTCACCGCCTTTCACCTTTTGCACTTCTATATACCAAATTAAAAAATCTCCCTATGCAACTTCATGCTAGCCCGATTGCCATCTCTATCGGGGTGCACTCCCAACTCTGTGCTTTCATGAGATATAATCACTCTCTAGACTTGGCACAACCACTAACAAGTAATCCTAATTTTAAGATTGCTGGCAAAGTTCTTTCTCCCTCAGGTTCCCATGGTTAAAAGATTACTCGCCTCCTACTTTATAAGCGATGAGGCAAGGTCTTGGTTGTCTTCACCTGAGATTATTGCCAAACTGGGCATCCCAACCTCCAGTGTTTTTGAAATTTTTCAGGTCCGTCATCTTTTCATAAAAACCTTGGTTGAAATTCCACTACAAGTCAAGGGACCTGCATTTCAAACTGAGATGTTTCCTCTGGCTGGTTTCCCACATGCTGTGTCTAAGATGTTTAACATCTTGTATGACTGGGTTTATCCAGGCAATTTTGGTCCATCCATTTACTGGTCATCTTTCCTCCCTGAGGTGAACCTCAACAGGCCTGTCCTATGGCAAGGATGCCACAAGTTTATCACCAAGATAGGCTTCAGCTTATGCATTTTCACATCTTGCATAATCTATACTACACACCACAAAAGTTGGCCAGATATGGTATTGCCCCTCCTCCACTCGTACAAGATGTACACGAGATGTTGGCTATTTTCTTCATATTTTATGAACCTGCCCCAAAATAGCCCCTTTATGGGTGCTCATTCAACATAGAATTGACCCGCTCCTTGGTCTTGATGACTCGTTTACACCTAAAATATGCCTATTGGGAGATTTCTCTGAAATTCCGGTACCTACCCGTCAGTTACATATAGCTTTAATTTCCATGACAGTCAAAAAATTAGTACTGAGACACTGGAAAGATAATGAAGTTATTTCCTACACTAAATGGCTGAAGAAACTATTAGCTAACCTCAGAACTGAGAGGGCAATTGCAAGCCTTCATAATACTACAGCTAAATTTAATAGAATCTGGGGCCCTTTGCAAGCTCTGTATTCCTTACAAGCTGCCTAATGTCAGAGTCTTGAATAGTTAGCACACTGTTTTCTATTTAAATATCCATACCGTGCATGGTGGGGGAGGAGTGGGGGTAGGGGAATAGGGAAGGATGGACAGATATCTGATCTGATCATGCTCTACTTTTTGTATTATACAATGTTTTACAAACCTATCCTATGTATGAGAAATGTTAATAAACTTTGAATGAAAAAAAAGAATTGTTGAATAGCTAGAGGCCATCAGGGCACAGGACCCAAGGCAGCATTGATTTACAGCAGGAAGGTCATGTCAGATGACTCTCATAGATTTCTTTAACTGGGTGA
This sequence comes from Neoceratodus forsteri, assembly GCA_016271365.2. Lineage (NCBI taxonomy): Eukaryota > Metazoa > Chordata > Ceratodontiformes > Ceratodontidae > Neoceratodus > Neoceratodus forsteri. Next base: position 358,256,130 of record CM057458.1, read on the forward strand.
CCAAAGTAGTAGACCAGGGAGGGGCTGTGGACATGGCCTACCTAGTCTTTAGCAAGGCATTTAACACAGTCCCACACAAAAGATTAATAAACAAGTTACTCAGCCTTGAAGTGGGTCACAAGGTGGTAGCCTGGGTAAAAAATTGAATGGACAAGAGGACACAGAAGGTAATAGTAAACAGAGACCACTCCAAAGAAAGGGGGTTTACTAGTGGGGTACTGCAGGGTTCTGTACTGGGGCTAGTCCTCTTTAATGTCTTTATAAGTGACATTGCAGAAGGACCGGAAGGAAAAGTATACTTCTTTGCAGATGACACAAAGATCTGCAACAGGGTTGATACACAAGGGGGTGGAAAGGATGAGAAGGGACTTGGCAAGGTTAGAGGAATGGTCAAAGGTATGGCAGCTTAGATTCAATGCAAAGAAGTGCAAGTAATGCACCTGGGAAACAAAAACCCATGTGAAGAGTACACAATGGGGGGTACTAACAACAACAAAAATGGAAAGGGAACTGGGAGCAGTCATATCAGATGACCTAAAGGTAGGCAAGCAATGTGAGAAGGCAGTAAGGAGGGCTGGATGGATACTGGGATGCATAGGGAGAGGCATCACCAGTAGAAAACAGGAGGTTGTTATCCCTCTGTACAGACAATTGGTGAGACCCCTTCTGGAGTACTGTGTGCAGTTCTGGAGACCCCATCTCTGCAAGGACATAGGCAGGATGGAGGCAGTCCAGAGGAGGGAAACTAAAATGGTGCAGAGTCTGCACCAGAAGTCATATGAAGAGAGACTAAAGGAGCTTAATACGTATACCCTAAAGGAAAGGTGGGAGAGGGGCGACATGCTATAAACTTCCAAGTACCTCAAGGGAATTAACAAAGTCCAGGAGGCTACAAACCCTGATACCTTCCATAATTCACCCATTGCAGGTATGCTTTGTCAAGGCAGGCTTAGCTTGGATCACCTGCATACCCTAACAGATTTGAAACACATGGCACAGAGCACTCCAATCCATACAGTTAATTGTTGCCACACTCTGAAGAAACTCGCTGATCTCATGCTTTTGATTGGGGCAACAGACCCATAAAGCACTCTTATAAGTGGATAGTCATCACAGATCAAGCCTTCTTCACAGCAGCACACCTTCTGCAACTTTTTTCCTCCTTCTCATCCATCTTAGGGCTCAAAATGAATAGCTTCTGCCCTGAATAAGCTCTGCAAAGACCATGTCTTTCATCAGTCAGGGCAGTAATGGGTACCAGACAAAACTGAATACTTGGGGAACCACGTAACCCCCAATCTTTTAAAGATGTGTGATCAGAACTTGGCATCTTTACTGGTGGGCCTCTGCAGTAAGTGCGATAGGTGAAACCCCTCAAACTCTCCATGGTGGGAAAAATTAAGACCATCAAAATGGTCACAGCATTTAAACTATTTCACGTCCTAGCTTACCTGCTGCTATGCATTAATACTAAATGGCTCAACCTCATTGATAAGATGATAGGCAACTTTCTCTGGGAGGGGGGACACCCCAGATATATCCAAGCAAAACTTAGTACACACTGGAGTAAAGGAGGCTGGGGACTCCCATGGTTCCAGGTGTATTATTGGGCCTTTCACATTGATCAAACTCTTAAATGGCTATCCATCTCTGATCAATTTCCCTCTCTCTGGCTGACCATTGAATCCTCACAAATTAATGGGGACTCCCCAGCTTCGTATCTGTATTCACCCCAGATAGGATTCCTCTCATCTCATCCCACAATTGGGCCATCACTGGCTATCTGGAAGCAAATGCAGCACAAACTTGGCCTAAGTCTGGTTCACCCTACAGAGACGCCCATGTGGGACAACCCAGCTATTCTGATGGCAGATAACTCTGTGAACTGAAGCTCCTGGCACATGAGGGGGATCTGCAGAATTATTGATTTTCTTGTACCAGGCAACATGATAATGGAGTTCTTTCAAGATCTCACTACCAGATAGCAGTTAAATAAAATGGACTTCTGGCATTTCTTGCAAATAAGAAGCACAGTAGAGTCACATATATGGCAGCTGAAACAGATGGGCAAAGCTGTCCCTCAACACCCAGTGCCAAAATGGCTCAAACAGTCTAAAGGAAGGGTTGGTGTGATCTGTCGCTATATCCTGGACTGTATCCCTAACCAAATGCACCATACCCAACAGCAGTGGGCTGATAACCTGGGAGGCCTAGCATGAACATACACTAGACCGCCTGCTGGAAGCTAGCCCACATAGCTTCTAGGGACCCTAAAGTGAGGCTGATACAAAATAAGATACTACATCACTGGTATCGGACACCTGCAGTGCTCTATGCAGCCCATGTTTTTCCTGACTTAAACTGATTGCAGGGCAGAGAACTCTATCATATTCTCTGGCAATGCCCCAAGGTTCAACCCTTATGGCAACAAGTCACACAATACCTCAGTTAGGTGCTGGCCTATTTTATCTGTTTGTCTCCAGAACCGCTAATCCTAGGATCACCAGAAACAGCTCAACACCTGAGTGCAAAGTCACTAAGGTGGGTTTTAAGAGTATCAAGGCAAGCTAAATGCCTGCTAGTCAGAAAGTGGCATTCTACAGAAGTAGCCACTCTGGCTGAGCTCAATAACAGTTTCTCAGTCCTGGTGAAATATGAACATCTCTCACATCTCATAAGCAACACATGGCAGTGTACTACTCTGTTTGGAATCTCTTCCTGCAACACTTGGGTATTATGGAGGCTGGGGAGTTTGCTCATTTTTCTGCACTCAGACAAGGAATTGGTTGACAGAAGCAGAAGAGAAAACTAGACCCCTCTCAAACACCCTCTAACAGTCCCAGGGAGGAACTGGACCACAGGCCTCTTTTTCTGGAAATCAGGAAGACTCCCCTTGTCTGCTTAATATTTGGAAACAGATGCTTGAAATATCTGATGGTACAACCAGACGCAACATTCTAAACTGACTGGTTTTGGACTGTAAATAGTTTTAATGTTTTCTTGCTGTACCCTAATATCACCCCAGGTGCAGAGTTACCACCTCCATCCTGTTATTTTTATTTCTTATTGGAACTCAGCTATGTTTTGATCCTTATTCTACCTTGCTATCTACTCACTGTTCTTCTTACCATCCTAGTAGATTTTGTACAACTTTAATCCTTTGAAATCTTGTTGGTTCTTTATCAGTATCACAGTGCATGTTTATGGTTTACATATGTTGTGTGTATGAAAAGTTTCAATAAAAGATTAACTACAAAAATAAAAGTATCAGAATACTTGTAAGACAGTCAAAGAAAAATTCAGTTTTCCCTTTGAATATGGGCATTGTTTCTTTTTATTTTCATTTTTGGGTGCTGCATTATGGAGGTGCTTAGCTCCTAAGGGAGGAGGGATTGAGGTGTGGGTTGTCCTTCAGTCTCGCACTCCCTGCTGACTGAGCAAGGAGTGGCATCAGCATCATTATCAGCTGTGAAGACAGGCATTTACCCCCTCTTCCCTCCTGACTGAAGGAGGGGTACAGCTAAGGTGACTTGGGCATCAGGATGGGTACAGGATGAACTCAGGGGAAAAATGGAAGAAAAATATATTTAACTACCTAGGTGTTATTTTTGATTCAAATCATGCCTCAAACTTGACTCTTTGCAAAAAATGTTCACATCTATTAGCAAGCTTGCAATGATATCACAGTCTCCTTTTGAGCCAATCTAATACTAATTTTGCCTTTTACTGATTATACAGACTCTATTTTGATGTCAGTTCCTAACTGCAGTTTGACCAGGTTACAGTAGATGGCTTATACCACAGCGCTGCATGTTTTGCACTTTTATGCACTGAATGTATGTACCCAAACTCACTCATACTGTTGATGCTGCTTGTATTCTAGAACAAAAATTTGTCAATGCACAATGTTTTCTTGCTTGTATTTGTTGTGTAGGTGTTTGGTATTGATAGTGCAGAGGCCATAATTAACAAATTAATAACACAAGTTATAATAGTGATATTGTCATGACTGGGAAATGAAGAGGTTTCACGCACAATGTTGATGTTTTCTTAGATTGTGACTTTGAATTTTTTTTTTGGCCCCAGTTATGAACATGACAGGTGTCATTTATGAAATGCGAACCAAAACGTTTTGTGGAATGACTGCAAACACAGGTTTTGGAGGGGGATTTGTCTGATATTGACATATGCTGCATTCTTTCAATGAGGTAAAAAATATGAGTATGTTAAAAATGTGGGTTAAAGGACAACTAAACTAGCTTTCTTTTGGGGTCGCTAAGTTAAAAAAACAAAAATCATGATGCTCTAGAGCTGGGGGTGGCATTTTAAAAGATTGTGCTGCTTACCTGTGTAATTGAGATTTAACCCATTTTCATCAGCTATTTAATTTGGTAAACAAAGATCCCCAAATTTCAAAGTTGGCACCATTAATTCTGCTAAGATGAAGCCAGCGTGAGACATGATGACATCATCGGGAGAGACACAGCTATTGCAGACTAACAGAAGCCCTATGTGCTAGCTTACTGTATTCTAAAGCCCACCAACATGTTAATTGGACCCTAACACATACAACAGAGTCTGCTGCATGGGTTAGGGGCCGATTAGCATGTTGGTGGGCTTTAGAATTTTTACAGTAGATGCTCAAATGGGCTAGCACATAGGGCTTCTATTAGTCTGCAATAACTGTGTCGCTCCAATGATGATATCACATCTCATGTCGGTGCCATCTTATGGCAGGATTGTGGTGCTGACTTTGAAATTTGGGGCTTTTTGTTTACCAAATTAAAAAGCTGATGAAAATGGATTAAACAATTACAGTGGTATGCAGCATTATCTTTTAAAATGCCACCCCTAGGCTATAGCTCATCATGATTTCCATTTTTAACTTAGTGACCCCAAAAGAAAGCCGGTTTAGTTGTCCTTTAACAAGTAAAAATATTGCAAAGCTATGAGTAAACACTGAAAAATGTCAATGTTTGTTCATGATTTATTTTTCAATTTTGACCTCAGATGCTTAACATAGTCTTTTTATTACACCACCTTATAACAAGCATTTGTCAATGCCGAATGTTTGCTTGCTGGCATTGGCATTGGTAGTGTAGGAGTTACAGAGCTGCATAATAGGAATGGTAGTAAAGTACTGAACTGAAGACAACCCCATCACCACCCTGCAGATAGTGACAGGCATCGGGGTGTGCCTTTGGGTTGTCAGGCATAACGGCCATGCCATTTCACCACATCCTACCCTGCAGACACCGACAAGTGTCACGGTGTGCCTTGGGGTCTTTGGCCCTTATGCGCACCCCATTCCATCAGGAAATATGGTGAGATGGACGCAGTATAGGAAAATGGGGTGAACATTGGGGCCGAAGAGTCCAAGGCACACCTCGATGGCTCTCAGTGGCTGCAGGGTGTAGGTGGGGGTGGAATGGTATGAGCATTGCAGGCAACAATCCCAAGTCACAGCCCTGATGCCTGTCATTCTCACAGGGTGGGCGTTACGGTCAGAAACCCTAATGCCTCAGACATTCGTTTAGTATTTTCACTCCAAATTTTCAACATGGTTTTTGTGACCCCCACCTCATGAACAGTGGCAATATCAGTTTGTTAGCCGAAAGCTGCTTTTGCACAGCGACCACGGCATTTGTTACCACAGGTGCAAAACACATTCGAACAGGATGTGAAAATGACAGCTGTACTGTTAATGGAGAGGTGTAAAAATGGCAATGTTGAAAATCTGCAGTGAAAATATAAAAAACTGGTGAAGCCGCTGTTATGAACCTGTGCAATGCACACCGTAATGTAATTAGTTTGGGGATTTTACAGCAGCTTGTCAACACAGGCATTTTGGGACCTCCGATCATGAACAGTGTCACTGTGATTTTCTTTATCTGTCCTGAACAATGATTTCCCACAGCGACCACGCATTTCTGTGCTGAAAGTGTGAAAACACATTTTGGCCATTGTGAAAAATGACAGCTGTACTGTTCATAAGGAAGTGTGGAAAAATGCCAATGGTGAAAATCTGGACTGAAAATATTACAAATTCATGAACTTACGAGGGTGCATGGAAACTGCGCAATGCTCACTCGTAACACAGTCATTTTATGGACTTTTGTCACCAAATTTTCAACATAGCCATTTTAAGACCTCTGCTCATGACCAGTGTCACTGTGATTTTCTTAATCTGTCCCAAACATTGCTTTCGCACACCGACTGCACCATTGTGCACTACATGTGTGGAAACACATTTTGGTGAGATGTGAAAATGGCAGCTGTACTGCTCATAAGGAAGTGTGGTAAAATGGCAATGTTGAAAACCTGGTATGCAAATATTAAAAATTTGCAAACTTGCGAGCGTGCGTAGGAACTGCGCAACATGTGCTCCTAAAACAGTCATTTTTGGGAATTTTTTCACCAAATTTTCAACCTAACCATTTTAAGACCTCTGCTCATGAGCAGTGTCACTGTGATTTTCTTAATCTGTCCCGAACATTGATTGCGCAAACCAACTGCGCCATTGTGCGCTACATGCATGGAAACACATTTTGGACAACATGTGAAAAATGACAGCTGTACTGCTCATAAGGAAGTGTGGTAAAATGGCAATGTTGAAAATCTGGAGTGCAAATATTAAAAATTCACAAACTAATGAGTGTGCATAGGAACCGCGCAACGCATGCTCATAAAAGTCATTTTTAGGAATTTTTTCACAAATTTGCAACATAGGCTTTTTGAGAGCCCACCTTATGAACACTGGCACTGTCATTTCCTTAATTGGCCCCAAAAGGTGATTTTGCACAGTGACCATGAAATCACCCTTCGGGCCTGGTTAATGCCATGACAGTTCAAGAATTCATGAGGAGGGGTCCCAAGAACCCCATGTTGAAAATTTGGTGCCAAAATTCTAAAAAATGCCTGAGATATGCATCAAAGTTGAAAAAACCCTGTTTATTACATTATACAGCTTACCGGCATTTCCCCAGTTCGAGGTTGGCTTTGAAGAGTGCAGACGTGTTCCCGGTCCACTGAAGATCATTGCGCCAGACTCCGGAGGCAAGTATGGGGTGAGGTGGGGGTGTGGGGAGGCAGAGTGTGCAGAGGGTTGGCACAGGTGAACAGGGATACTGGCAAGGGAACTTCTTTTGTTTACAGGTTTGTTTGTTTTTTAAGAAGACGACACGGGACATTTGCCATGCTGGGGTGGGCTCCCAGTGTGGCAGCTGGAAGGCTGTTTGGGGGGGCCTGGAGCTGATGGGGGATTGGGCACCCCCTTCGGCTATAACAATTTTTGCCACGCTGGGGTGGGCTCCCAGCTTGGCACCTGGAAAGCTTTTTTTGTGGGGGCGTGAAGCCGACGGGGGATTGGGCACCCCCAACGGCCATACAGTGTGTGCATGGGGAGGAGTGCATGAGCATGCAATATGCATGCTTGTGTGCATGTGTGTGTGTGTTTGGGGGGAGCGCTGCTCACTGAAGCGGAGCTCTCCCTTTCAGCTGTACGGCACTGCATTTTGGATGATCGCACTATGTTTCTTGCATATGCATGCAAGCAAACATAAAAATGGAAGGTCTCATTTATGAAATCCTGTCAAAAATGTCATTTTGCAGCACAGGTGTGAAAAGATGTTTTGGGCCAGATTTGAAAAAGACATGTCATGTTCCTGACATGGATACAAATGACTATGTTAAAATATGGGGTCACACTCTTGTAAAATAGCAAAGCTTGAAGTAAACAGTGAAGAATTTCAACATTTTGTTATTTTTTGAGATTTTGACTACATATTTTTAACATAGTGTTGTTATGACCCACCATATGTCCAAGACTGTCCGTGATTTAACTACTGTTGATTTATTATTTGGTCAGGATAAACACCTTATAGGTAGCACTATCTACGTTCCTCTGGGAAAATTTGAATCTGGATTGGAATTTATTGCTGGGGTTAAAATGTTTTACCTACACATAGAGAGTGGCTATTGTTAGATGATTTTAACTGTAATTGGGTTGTTGACTCTAGCAATAGAGCTAGAGAATCACTGATGGATTTGGGCCTTTTTCAATTATTTGATGAAGTAACTAGGCCTAACTATAAGTCAGGAATAGGGACTTTACTTGACTGGGTAGTGGTCACTCACCTTGATAGGATTGCCAACTCGGGGGTGCTCTCAGATGCATTGAGTGACCACTGCCCTGTTTATTGTGAGTGGTCAGTTAAATTTACTAAGCCTTCTCCTAAGTATGTAGAATTTAGAAATGTGAAGCAGTTATCTCCAGAACTGATTGAGACAGCCTGTATGGAGACTGATTGGACAAAACTTCATTCCACCAATAATTTGGATTCTTTATTAAAAATGTTTATTTCATATTATAATACCATATTCAATAAGATTGCACCTTTAAGGAAAATGAGAATTAGGGCCAGTAAGCAAAATTGGTTATCTCCAGATTTATTACACTTAATGAGAACCTGTGATAAAACTTGGAAACAGTACAAAATTACTAATGATCCTTCTTTTCTTCAGAAATACAAAGCTTTAAGAAATCAATGTAAGTCTGAAATCAGGAGGGCAAACATTAAATTTTGCCTTACTGAACAAAATAAAACATTTAGTAACCCGAAGAGAACTTGGAAACCCTTAACAATTTAATTGGGTGAGGAAAAAGATTCAATGATCTCTGTGAAGGACGGTGATCACGTAATCAGTGATGCTTTCCAGATCTCTGAAGCATTTAACAACTTCTTCGGAGATCTGGATAGCTACAGAAAACCTTCACAGGGTACCATCCCCACTGTCATCTCTCAAGTTAATGGTATTGTCCATCCTAAATTTTACCTTAGACAGGTTACCCCTGCCATTAAGAAATGTGTTTTAAAATATGATCCTAGGCTGCATATTTTCTAAGATGGAATATATTTTTGGATTATTAAGTTAAGTATAAATTCTTTTCATATCCTTTATCTATCATTTTTAATTTTTCACTGTGTCATGGTGTTTTCCCAAGCTGTTGGAAATTGGCCACTATTATTCAAGTATTCCAGTTTTAAAATCTGGTGACTCATCTTTGTTATAAAATTATCAACTGATTTCTTTGTTATCCCCTTTCAAAAATCTTAAAGAGAATTATACTGGCTCAAACCCTTGAACACTTAAAAAATACTGTTTATTTACAGATTGCCAACATGGTTTTAAGCCACTTCACAACACTGAGATGGCCTTTGGGGTTCACAGGTGCCATACAGGGAGCACTTGATAAAGGGCAATCTGTTGCGGCACTCTTTGTGGACCTCACCAAGGCCTTTGATTTGGTTGAACACTGTTTACACTGTTTAATCTTCACTTTTCTGGTGATGTTATCACTTGGTTTCATGATTATCTTACTAATAGACTCCATTGTATTACAACTGGAGATAGTATTTCCCACCTGAGCTCAATTAAATGTGGTATACCTCAGAGGTCAATCCTTGGTCCCCTCATTTTTTCATTATATATGAATGCTGCCCCTTCCATTTGTTCTCAAGCTACTATGATTTTATATGCAGATGATGCAGTAATTTAAAGTTTGGGCACAAGACCCAATGAAGCCTTGGAAAGAGTACAATTTGATTTTGAGTCATTTCAGAATTGGCTGTCTTCAAATCATATGGTTCTTAATTCAAACAAAACCAAAGTTATGCTTTTTTCAAAAAGCCACCAAGTATGAGACACCACACACTATTGTAGCTCAGGATGGGAACCCTATTGAATTGGTCAACAGTTTTAAATATCTGGGATTATAAAATGGCAAGAAAAATCTAGAAATCTCATTGGCCAAGACCGATCAGCTGATCATACATTAATTCTCTGTATATGCACAGTCATCCTGGTCCTAAACCACATTACACAATGAGCAGATCAGTCCTCCTACAACCAGAACTATCTTCCATCAGTCTTCCTACAACCACAACTGATCTCCCACCACAAACATGGCCGCTACCTTTACACTGTAGAAACCTTCAACTGGGCACTAAAATTAAAATGACTTTAAATATAAAATAAAACAAATTAATAAAATGTGGTTTACCGGATTGTCACACTCTCCTTACACACATAAACAAATTAGAAACATTAAGTATTGTTTATAGTTTTCATTACAACTGTTTGTTTGCTAACAGTGAAAACTCCCCTTCTATCTTTACCTGCTAATCAGGGAAATCTCTTCTGCTTTCCCTGACAAGTGAGATAATTGAGTCTCTGGCTCTAAAACAGGCCTTTGTTGTCTGTGTGTACATTATGTTAGTAGAGAAACATTCTGCTAGCAGAACTGAGCAGAATTTTGAATCCCTGCATTCCATGGTAAACATTCCATGATAAACATTCCATTTCTTAAATGTGGGGAAACACAGAGGGGAAAAAAAAAGAATGAAGAAAGTAAGCAATAATACTATATAAACAAAGAGAAAAGGTGGTAAATGTCTCATATCTTTTAGGACAGAGCGAGCAGTTCATGATGCTGTCAGTGAGTGTGGCACTTTTGAACCATGCTCTTGCTTGCAGCACTGGGGAACTGAGAAGCCTCTGTTATAGCTTCCTTTTAGTTTTGTCTACAGAGTGAGGAGAATTAAATAAAATAAGGGGGCTATGAGTCATACTTAGAATGAGAAAAACAGCATTTGTAAATTGTTGTGGCTGGCAGGGGAATATGAAGCTTAAGTGGGCAGGGAGGCACATACTGTATCACACTACTTTAATCTAGCACTGATAGGCGGAATAACTATTTTATGTTAAAAGCAAAGATTCACTTACAGTTTTACTTATTTAAAATGTGTTTAAAATAAAAAAACTGCTTCTAAAAATAAGGGCATTTATAATGGCGATAAGACACTCGGGGTTGTGATTTACGTTGTTGATAACCGCACTTAGGATGACCGGCACTCAGCCTTCGGCCTAATGCCTAACTACGGCCCTAGGAGTGCGGTTATCACACCATAATGCACACCTCATCGTGTCTTATTGCTTACATAACACTAGATTCTAAGTTATCATTTGAAACTCATATTAACAACTTAAGAAAGACTTTACATCACAGACTGGGTTCACTTTATAGGGTTAAGCAATTTTCTAACTTTTGAATCTAGGAAACTACTTTCCCACAGGTTCTTATTGAGTGCTATGGATTATGGCATAGTTATACCTCCAGCTTTGTTGGGTAAATTACTCTACAGGCTGAGGGTTACCTATAACTCTATACTTCGATTTATGCTTGATGCTCCCTTTTGAACTCACCACTGTTTCTTGTTAAAAATTCTAACAGTTTGTCCCTTGAAAACAGGATTCCTCACAGATTGGGCACCTTGCTGTGCAAGGTGAAAAATGGTCTTTTTGCCTGCTGTCTCTGCTTTATTTCCTAGGTCCCTCGGTCCTTGTGGTACTAGGTCTCAAACTAAATTCACTTTCAACCCTCCCTTTTTTAAAAACGTTTCTGGACAGAGATTACTTTTATATAGGGTTCCTTAGTTTTTTAATACAACTCCAACTGATATCATTGATTGTAAAATAATCTGGACTTTTAAATCATGGTTAAAACTCCGGTTGATGGATAAAAGATGTTTGTACTTGTTCATTTTAACAGCCTTGTATTCCACTATATTGTCTGATGTACTTATTGTATTTATTGTCTCAATAAGTTTGTTTACCCTTCTGTTGTTCATTGTTAATTGTTTTAACTTGTCATTGGTGAAAAAGGGCAGCTTTGCTCATCCAGCTTACAAGTATAAAAAATAAAAATGAAATGAAATGAAATGACAAGGGGGAATTTTTTGGAATCCTACCTGAAGGTGATTTTACAGAGTGACTGTGAAAACATGTTTTGGGGGATTTGAAAAATTATTTCTGCCTTGTTCATGAGGTGGGGTAAAAAAAAGCTATTTAGAAAATTTGAGGACAAAATCTAGAAAATTGCAAATTTATGAGAAAACATTAAATTTCAATGTTGCTTCATAACTTTATTTTTTTAAGATTTTGACCACAGATTATCGTCATAGTCTTTGTATTACCCTACTTTATGATCAAAACACGTGGAATTTTTTAAAATCCCATCTGCTAGGGTGATTTTGCGAGCAGCTACAAAAAGCGTGCTAGAGGATTTGAAAATAACTCCTGCCTTGTTCATCAAGTGGGGTAAAAAAAGGCTATGTTGAAAATTTTGAGTTAAAATCTCAAACAATAGTGGTTATGAGTAAACAGTGAAGAATTTCATTGTTGCTTCATAACTTTGTGCTTTTTTTTGAGATTTTGACCACAAATTTTCAACACAGTCTTTCTGTTACTGCACCTTATGATCAAGACAGGTGACATTTTTAAAATCCCATCCAAAATTTAATTTTGCAGCATGACTGTGGAAAGATGTTTCAGGCGTATGAAAAATTTTACCTACCTGGTTCATGAAGTGGGGTTAATAAAAGGTCATGTTGAAAATGTGGGGTAACAATATTGAGAAATTACAAAGTTATAAGTAAAAGTTCAAAATACATTAAAAAGTCATTAACCAAACTTATCTTGTTTTCAGTCACTCCCTGATGGAGCTCCAAGGAATCAGGATATTTGAAAAGGAGCAGCACTGGACTGGATAAGTAAGCACGGTAAGAATGTTGAGAGGGGCTGAGGTTGGGGTGTAGGGAGTTGAAGTTGTCACTGGACCATTTTCTTGTTTTACAGGATTATGGATGGGGTACAGGAAGGAAATGTGAGGTGGGCAGGATACTTGGCAGAAGGAGGGTACTTTAGTCCATGGATGGGGGCACAAGGAAGGATCTAGGAAGTGGGTTAGATACTTGGCAGTAAGAAGATATTTTGCTTCCATAAACGTGGGCACAGGAAGGATTGGGAGGTGGCGAGATACTTGGTAGTGGCAGCGTGTTTTTTCTATGGAAAGGGCACAGGAAGGACCACGAGGTGGGTTAGTGTTGTTTTATGCATCTCCTCTCTGCATAGTGGTGGTGGGGAGTTTGTAGCTGACCATGACATTGTTCAGCTGCTTGTTGGGTGTTTCATGATGAAAGGATCAAACCACTCTGTGATAGAAGCGCCTCACCCTTTTAACTACATGAAGTTTCTGCCCCACAAGCAGACAGCACTGTCACGATCAGCCTCGCTGATCATTGGGCTGTCACTGTCGAGGCCTCTGCAGCTTGACTGACCTGACACTGACACACTTTTTTGGTTTTGTTTTTCTATGTGTGAATTTAGTGCTTGTGAAAGTTGCTGGACTGACAGCACTGGAACCTGAAGTCCTCTATTTATCCACATGACAGGTATAGCAAAGATGATCACAGTGCAAGCTTCCCAACACTGCCCCACCAATGTGCCTCAATCCTCCCATGGAGGGACCACCACATAGGTGAGAGGGTAGTTCAGACTCCATGCCCATTCAGACCTTTGCCTCTTATGTGAGACTGCCTACAAGGATGCCAATTAGTGCCAAGTGTGCTGATAGAAACATAGAAACATAGCCTTTGAAGGCTGATAAGGACCTCTTGGCCCACTCAGTCTGCCCATTTTCCTACCTATTGGATAAGCTGAAGATTCAAATTTACCAACTGTCTACTTCCTCGTACCCCCCACTATAATTGCCTTATGTCTGTCCCATGCATTCTTGAATTCCCCACTGTTTTTGACCCCACAACCTCCTCAGGAAGGTGGTTTCATGCTTCCACCACTCTCTCTGTGAAAAAATATTTCCACATGTTGCCCCTGAGCTGCCCCCATCTTTGAATTGTGCCCCCTTGTTCTTGCACATCTCTTTTCCTGAAAGATGCTACCTTCCTGGACTTAGCTGATTCCCTTGAGGTACTTGAAAGTTTCTATCATGTCCCCCCCATCCCTCCTTTCCTCAAGGGTATACATATTAAGCTCTCTTAGTCGCTCTTCATATGGTTTCTGATGCAGACTCTGAACCATTTTAGTTGCCCTTCTCTGGACTGCCTCCATCCTGTCTATGTCCTTGTGCAGATGGGGTCTCCAAAACTGCACACAGTACTCCAGATGGGGTCTCACCAACTGTCTGAACAGAGGGATAACCACTTCCCTTTTTCTACTTGTGATGCCTCTCCCTATGCATCCCAGTATCCCCCCAGCTCTCCCTACTGCCTTATCACATTGCTTGCCTACCTTAAGGTCATCTGATATGATTACCCCAGGTCTTTTTTCATTTTTGTTGTTGTTAGTACCTCCCCCCCCATTGTGTACTCTTCACATGGGTTTTTGTTTCCCAGGTGCACTACTTTGCACTTCTTTGCATTGAATCTAAGTTGCTACATGTCTGACCATTCCTCCAACCTTGCCAAGTCCCTTTTCATCCTTTCCACCCCCTTGTGTATTAACTCTGTTGCAGATCTTTGTGTCATCTGCAAAGAGGCATATTTTTCCTTCCAGACCCTCTGCAATGTCTCCTATAAAGACGTTAAAGAGGACTGGACCCAGTGCTGAACCCTGAGGTACCCCACTAGTAACACCCCTTCCTTTGGAGTGAGTTCCATTTACTATTATCCTCTGTGTCCTGTTGCACAGTCAATTTGTTACCCATGCTACTACCCTGGGACCCACTCCCAGGCTAGCTAATTTGATTATTAATCTTTTGTGCGGGACTGTGTCAAATGCCTTGCTAAAGTCTAGGTAGGTCATATCCACAGCCCCTCACTGGTCCATTACTTTGGTCACCCAGTCAAAGAAATCGATTAGATTCATCTGACATGACCTTCCTGCCATGAATCCATGCTGCCTTGGGTAATGTGCCCCGCTGGACTCCAGGTACTCAACAATTCTTTCTTTCAGAAGTGATTCCATCATTTTCCCTTCCACTGAGGTCAAACTAATAGGTCTGTAGTTTCCTGCTTCTGCCTTGCTTCCACTTTTGTGAAGGGGAATCACATCTGCCCTCCTCCAGTCCTCAGGTACCACCCCATACTCCCATGATTTGTTAAAAATGGTGGTCAGTGGTGTCACTAGATCCCCCCTTAGTTCTTTTAGGATTCTAGGGTGAATCCCATCAGGCCCCATTGCTTTTTCCACCTTGAGTATAAGAGTTCATTCAGGACCCTTTCTTCTGTAAATGAACTGGTGTTGACCCCCAACCCCCACCCAGAGTATTTCTATTGTTTGGTTTTGGTAACTCCTCCTGTTCTTCTTTTGTGAATACTGAGCAAAAGTATTCATTCAGTATCTCTGCCTTTTCACTGTCTCCCTCTGCCCACCTCTCATCCCCTTTATTAAGCTTCATTATCCCTCCTTTGACCTTTCTTTGCTCCCTAATGTACCTATAAAAGGTTTTATCCCCCTTCCTAACTGAGTTGGCTATCTTTTTCTTGGTTTGGGCCTTTGCTATTCTGACTGCCTTCCCTGCTTCCTTCTGCTTTAACTGATACAGTGCCCTGTCCTGCTCCTTCTGTGTTTCCTTACACTTCTTGAATGCTATCTTTTTCTCCCTAACCTTCCTGCCACCTCTTTTGAGAACCATAGTGGTTTTTCACTCTGTTTTGTTTTCTTTATTTGTTTCACACAAAGGCTTGTTGCCTCCATGTTGGCAGTTTTGATTTTTCTCCATTGTTCTTCCACCCCTCCTTTCTGGCCATTTGCTAGTGCATTCCTTAGATATTCACCCATTTTGCCAAAGTTAGCCTTTCTAAAGTTCAATATCCTTATTTTTGTATGGCTTGTCTCCATGGTTGTGCTTATTGTGAACCACACTCTGTGGTGGGCATGTATTCCTAGATGGCTACCCACTTCTAACTCTGTGATCCTCTCCCCATTTGAGAGTGCCAGGTCTAATATTGATCCTCCCAGTGGGTTCCAACACTAGCTAAGTCATGCCCCCTGTTGGGCATCGAGAATGACTCTGCTCTTGGATGTGGCTGCAGTAAATGTCTTCCAGTTAACATCTGACATATTCAGGTCCCCCATCAACAATATCTCCCCTTTTTCAGCCATTCTGAGAATGCCTTTTATCATTTCCTTGTCCATTTCCTCCCCCTGAGATAGGGGTCTGTATGCAACTGCTGTACTGATTGTGGTGCCACTCCCTGCCTCCAAAGTGACCTCTTGTCCTCTCCCTTTGCCCTTCAGTTCTGTAGCTTTCATCCCTTCCCTTATGTGAGAGCTACTCCACCTCCTTTTACGCTCCTGTCCCTTCTGATAGATTGTGTACCTGGTATGTTGACTCATCTAAGTATCTTTCTATGCGCAGGAATGTAAACCAACTGTGCTGCTCAGCTGCTAAAAAAGAGGCTCAGAAAGGTACTTAATACAACTTTGTCTTTGACAAAACAAAGTTACTGCACATCTAGGGAACATACTGTCATAGTTACTACCAACAGGTAATAGGGGACGTGGTTCATGTCAATTTGATCTTTAACTCTCCAGCAGGAGGATGTTAGCCAGCATAAGAAAGGATTGGTGCGGTCAAGAAATTACGGTGGTGTCCATAACAAAACAGCCCCCAATTGATGTGGAATGCAGCAGAAAGTGTTGCACCACATACTGCAGCAACCTATGTTTTCAATAAGAAATGCATCCATTTAACTCAAGGTACCATAAGGCATGCTGCAGAAAGAGTGAACATTTTTATGGCCAGTTCTGCATAAACCTTTTAAGAAGTAGGCATGGACCAAACCCCATCCCTGAAACTGAGTCCCACCAAACTCACAAGGCTCAGTTTCTGTAATCCCAAGAAGAACACTGCCTGTTAGGTGTGAATTTCTCTCGCCCAGCCTCCCAGTCTTTTTGCTAGTTATGTGACTGGCTTTGGAGGCTAAGGGAGAGGTGAAAGGGTGACTGATAGCAGCTGTGGTCCCAGATATGCCCTGGTTTGACATGCAAAAACCTGGGAATAAAAGGGGACTGCACTACTGTTCAGCACCATTTAGCAACACAGCAGAGGGAAGAAGAATCACTCATGGAGGGGGGTGCAGCAGGTGCTGTATGCAATGCTGTGTGTTGAACTGGTCTCAGTTAGGAGAGTGACCATCACTTAGGGAAGGGGACAGCAGGTATGGTATGCAATGCTGTCTGCTGAACTGGTCTCAGTTAGGAGAATGACCTAGTTGGATGGAAGAGGGGAGATCACAAATCACAGTGACAACACAGAAACCGCCTAACCAAAACAAACCCCCAGAAAAAAGGCACTGAAACAACTGACTAAAGGTCCTGGAGGAAAAGAAAGTGAATGCGGGGGTTGGGGACAGGTGGTTAAAAGGAGAGAGGGTAACAGACAATTCCATGGGTGTTTAAACTAATAAAAGCAAAATAGAGAATAGAAAGAAACTGGAAGTGGAGGTTTTGTGGGCCGAAAGACACTGAAAAACAAATGTGAGGATGTGGGCTGAAACTAAAGGGATGACAAATTAAGAAATCACTGCAAGACAAGTTAAATGCTGTTTTACAACAGAAAAAGAAAAGAATATAAAACAATAACAAAAGCAAAGGTGAGAGAAGGAAAAGAAACTGAATGTGGGGTTTGGGGAAATAGGTTGAAAGGAGGGAGTGTGGTGAGCAATCATGGGGGTGGGGTTGTGGGCTGAAACTAAAGGGAGGACAAACTAAGATTTAATATAAGTTTTTCTTTTTCTTTTAATTTTACCAGAAAGTGGACTGAGACAAACCCTTTTTCAGCCTTGCTGGACATTAAACACTCAACATAAAAATACATACAAAGATACAGGTATAAACTAGCATGTGAACAGTAAAATTTCACATCAGCAGCTGCAGATGTAGTCAGTTCAAAATAAGAAATCACTATCCGACAATTTTACAACAGAAGATGAAAAAATATATATAAAAACAAACAAAAGTAAAGGAAAAAGAAGGAAAGAATCTTATATTGGGGGTTGGAGAGATGGGCTAAAAGTAGATAAGGTGTCATACCATTGCTGTGGTGGAGGCTAAAACTAAGAGGAGGACAAAACAACAAAATCACTGTCTACTAGACATGAAGTGTTACATTTAACAACAGAAAAATAATTTTTTTATTTTTAAAACAGAA
Organism: Neoceratodus forsteri; assembly: GCA_016271365.2. NCBI lineage: Eukaryota > Metazoa > Chordata > Ceratodontiformes > Ceratodontidae > Neoceratodus > Neoceratodus forsteri. The sequence goes on from CM057458.1 coordinate 358,274,143, forward strand.
AACAAAAGAATATAGAAACAAAACCCAATAAAGATTAAAGAAAACTAATGTGGAAGAGAGATTGTTATGGGTCACACAGCATAGGCTACTGCTCCTGGAGCCTGGGTAAAAGAAGAGAAATAAAAGGATGTTCTGCACTGTCTTGCAAAGCTCAAACCCCTTGACTAGCATGCCGTACGTGAGCTGGACTAGCTAACCCTGTTAGCAAAAAAATTGCATTAAAAAACATTCTTGTGTGTTTTTCAAATTATCCTGCTGTTAAAAAGTATTGTTCTTGATCTGACCTTGTCCATCCTATAAAGAAGAAGCCCCTTGGCTAATGTACTGTAAGCCTGCTGAACTAAATGGCCACTTCTATCAAAAATTGCCTTAAAAAAAATATATTTTTGCATGTTTTCCAAATCATCCTGCTGTTAAAAAAAAAAATTCCTGACCTGACCCTAACCATCTTGCAAAGCAGAAGTCCCTTGACTAGTGTGCTATAAGCATGCTGTGTTCACTGGCCACTTTAGTCAAAAAATTGAATTTGAAAAAAAATATTCATGTGTGGTTTCCAAATCATCCTGCTGTTTAAAAAAATATTGTTCTGTGGCACTGAGGATTGAGGTGCTGGATGCCACACCTTGTCCCAAGCTGGCAACCAGGGTTTGGGAATGGATTTGGACCACTGGGGGTCAGTCGGGGGAGGTAGCATTGAGCACCCCCACAGATGCTCTCCTCCTCCGGGTGGTGGGTTCCAGGGCAGCATTGCCCACAAGTGCTGCCGCTGGTGGAAGCACAGGTGGTGGGGCATCAAAACAGCTCTCAATATGGGAGCCAGGGGTGGGGAGGGCACTGCAGACACTTGACAGTGATGTGCATAAGCACGCCACCTGTCTGGACGTCAGTCCTCTGTGTCAGTGCCCTCAGGGGGATAGGATTGGAAGAAAAACAAAGGCAAAAAAAACTCCTGGTCCCACGTAGAATGATGCCGGGTCCTTGCTATGTCAGGACCCAGCTGAAGAGACCCAAGGAGTGGATTCCTCAAGGCAGGAAATGGAGGAGAGTAAAAAAAAAATATTGTTCTTGACCGGATCCTGACCATCCTGCAAAGCAGAAGCCCCCTGGTTACCATGCAGTAAGCCTTCTGGGATATCTGGCCACATTAGTCAAAAAATTGTATTTGAAAAAATATTCTTGCGTGTTTTCCAAATCATCCTGCTATTTTAAAAAATAAACAGGCATTTTGTTCTTCACCTGATGATCCTGAACTTAGTTGTTGTATTGAGCAGTGGACAGAAGTGGGACTTAAAATGATAATGGGTTCAAGTTGAAAAATCATTAGCTCTAAGTTGCATTATCAGTCACAATCCTAGTGCCACTGCTAAATTATCTTTAACAGAAAAAAAAATAGTTATTAGTCTGTGAGTGACACCAGAAACACATGCCCTTTCACTACATGTGATCCAATCTCTGGCACATGAAGGAAAACAAAAACAGAGAGAAGCTCAGATGCTGTCCATTGTAAATGAAGTAAGGGACAATGCAGAAGAGGCAATGATATTAGAAAAAACAAAGGCCGTTGGAGGCATCACCCGAAGAGGCACTGAAATGATGACTGCATATTCCTTCAGTGTTCCACTATAATCTCATGTTCAGACTCCAGCACAGACATTGTTAGCAATTGTGTACCCAATGGGCTTCAGTTTGAGTCAACTGATTCTTCTGACACTGATGTGCTGCATGATAAAAGTCACATCAGAAACTCTGAAGATGGGCCATTGGGGAAGTAAAAACAAACGGAGGTGGCAAGAAGGATACTGTGTCCCTTGCTGACACCTTTATTTTACGTGAGAAAGAAGATATCCCTGATGATAATGACATAATGAATGAAAGCACTGTTACTGCCAGCCATCATGTACCTATGCCTGGAGGTAAAACATGCCTTGATTACTGCAACTCCCTGTATCTAGGGCTACCAGGGGTTGATATCCATCGCTTGCAGCTCGTGCAGAATGCTGTGGCCCGATTATTGACAGGTACTCATCATACCTGTCATATTTCTCCGGTGCTGCGCGATCTGCACTGGCTGTCAATACAGTGGCGGATCACCTTTAAAGTTGGTCTTCTGACTTATAAAGCCCTACAAGACTGGGCCCTGACTACTTAAAAGAGCTCCTGGTACCTTATTGCCCAAAGATTATGCGCCTACTCGTGGACGAGGGTTTGCTAGACATTCTGAGGGTTTCTTTAAAATCTTTGGGGGCCTGTACTTAAATGTACATGGCCCCTGCCTCTGAATTCTCTACCCCTTCCAGTCTGGCAGTGGTGCATCCATGGAGGAATGTAAAAAGGCCTTTGAGACCCATTTATTGTTAAAAGCTTAACCCTGATGATGACATATTATTGTATTTTATGAATTTAGCAGTTATTGGATCTGTGTTTATTTTATTGTTTTATGTGCAGTTATTGTAAAGGTACCTTGGTTTTAAGAAAGGCGCTGTGCAAATAAATATAAAAACTAAGAAGGCCACTTCTAGGGTATGGAACTACTACTATATTGACTCCCAAAATGCTTGTCATGCAATATGCACACTCTGTAAAACTGGTGTTTGCAGGGGGAGACAGCTAAATCATCTTGGCACATTCACTTTAATAAGACACTTAAAAAGATGTACCCAGTTGGATGCACCAGAAATGTTGTGACATCAGCGTCTGGTGAGACAGAGGATAAAGCAGGTCACAGTGACCTAAAAGGTGTTTCTTCTTTATTAAAAAAATTATGGAAAAGCTAATTATTTTTCAATTCCACTTAACAAATAAATGAAAACAACAAGATCTTTCATCTCTGTCACCATCACCATCTGGCACCTTTGGAATTGTCAGTTCCCCTCGGTTACCAACTGTCCATTCTTTTCGCAACAGACCATACCACACACAAAACAATTAATCATGCAAGAGTCGCTTAAAGGGCATGTCAAAATGATCCTACCCATCCAGTTGCCTAGAAATTAAATAAAGAAATAACAAAATTTGTAGCTCTTGAACTGCACCATTCTCTTTTGTTGAATCTGTTGGTTTTATGGAAGTGTAACTACCCAGTCCCTGGGGTTACTAGAATCCTATCAGTATTATTGTTAGGAAGGCAGCAGGCAGCTGGTAGGGAGCTCAATAGGGGCTCCTTAGATAATGACATCATTGTTTACTCAGCTAGCCTGAGGGAGGAATGATTAGGTCATTTAGAACTCTCGCAGCAGCATAAGCCACACTGTGTGGATAGCTGCTCTGGGGAGCTTAGAATGCCAGTTTTGTTCAGTCAGTTGTAGATTGAGGGAGGTGAGAGTGGCAGAAGGACTGCCAGTGGGCTCTGAGAGAGGCCCAGGATTTCTCACCTTAGTGGAGGTCATTTCTACCTCCTAGTTGAAGTGATGGAGACAAGACTACAGCAGGATTTCCTGATTTCTACTCCCAGTGAAGTGGAAGGATCTGCTTGTTCTCTGTGGACTCAAGGGACAATCCCCTCAATGTTCTGTGGTGTTTTCAGCTGCCTTGGATAGGACCTGAAATAGACTGTTTGGACCGCTAGTTGTTCCATGCCCTGTGGATGGAACAACTCATAGATACATAGACAGTGTTGGCAGATAAGGGCCTATGGTCCACCCAGTCTGCCCATTTGAGCTTGTAACTTCACTTTATGTTTTCCTAGAAGTCTGTTTCCCCTTAACCCTGACCTCCAGAATTCCTTTATGTCTATCCCATGCATTCTTAAATCCCTGTGAGTACTGTCTAGGAGACTAGATCTCCACAAGTTATTGGGGGAGTGAATAGTCTGGGGTGTGTGTGCCCATAGATAAGGCTGGATCAAACCCATCAGTGCTCCCAGGTTTCACCAGTGTGAGAGAAGTGAAGTTAAACTGTGGACCCCTGTGAGTGCAGTTTATTTTTTCTGGTCACTCCAGTTTGTGACAAGTGAAAGTGTGGGACCTCTAGCATTTCAGTGGGGAATGGGGGTTTCAATGGTGTAACCTTGAAGAATGGCAGAGACTGTCAGTTGGGGACAAGGGTGGGAGGAACACCATCCAAGCGCTTACATGGCAGGGTTTCCTGATTTGTAAAGGGTACCAGTATGTTTACCTGAGCAAGGGCCTAGCTGCAGGTTAAGGTGTGTGGCTGAGTTTCATGTATTGCACCTACAGCATGTCCGAGAAGAGTTCTGAGTGTGTGGCTTAGATTCACTAAATAACACTCATGGGAAAAGAAAGATATTCATGTGCATGGCCCGGTGTCCACAAATGCATTTTTGGGAATTTGGGAAGAAGATGTTTCTGTTGGTGTTCATGAACTGTACTGCACGCAAGGAGAGTTCTTGAATTTGTACCTGTCCAGCCTGGACTGACCCTTGGGGGGTCCACTTCAGCTTTTACTTTCCATCTGTTCAATAAAGCCATACAGCACAATCCCAGTCACTGTTATGGACAATCCAATTATTGCTTCTAGTTGAGTGGATTTAATGGGGCCCCCTCAGCAGGTTAGATCAAGCATATGCTTATCAGCCTCCACCAGGACCTGGGATGTGTTATTTACACAGGGTTCAGTTGTTTGTTTCTGTACCTTCACCCTCTCTTCCTCTAGAAAATGAGCCAGGTATACATCCTAACACCAAGGGTGGTACCTACCTTTTAGTAAAGAACATTGGTGTGCCAGTATATGGGCACCATTGTATTTCAAGATATTTAGTCTGGGTAAGCATTACAAAAATTGGAAGGTGTGCACACTAGATAAAAAAGTGGTCTGGGGGTTACAAAACATGGGGGCTCATCTTGGGATATTTAATTTTGGGTGAGAGGCATGCTGAGGGTATGTCCAGGATCTTTCTGTCTGGTGGTAATGCCCACAACAGAAGATTGTTTTACCAGAAAGCAAAGTTTTGCCAAGTAAAATGCCACCTGAAAGTCTTTTGTTGCCCAAGTTATGTGGAAAAGAAAGAGGAAGAATTTGCTGCTTGTGAGTTTGCTTTGAAACTGTGGACTAAGAAATAATTGCCCTTGCCTTGTGGAAATAGAATCTAAAGAACTGTTTAAAAGTGCAAATTTCCTGAGAAAAGTATTTGTGGACTTAAAAGACATTGTTTTCTAAGTGCTCAGAAAGTTTCAAGTGTGCACAGTGAAATTTGGGGGAGTTGCTAAGGAAAATGCACAGAGAACTGAGTGAAAATGCCTTAAAATGCTTCACCCCACTGAAATTTCAAGCCAAGAAAAAAGTAACAGTTTGCAGTATAAATTTTGCCTTCTCAACAATTTGCCATACAGGAGTGCGGCAGAGAGAGAGAGCTCATTTGCATGGCATCGTAGGATTGGTCCCAGTGCACCCAAGCCCCGCCCTCTGCCTGAGTCTCTGCTTGTGGAGCATTCATGAAGGAGCAGCCTGCAGTGCGAGCAGCTTGTAGTTCGGAGGTAGGAAGGAGGAATCACTTGCAGCATAAGCGCTTCTGCAACACCAGTTTTTCTGTCTTTTTCGCAAATACATGGGCTCAACCCATATTCCGACTGACTGGGGAGTGACTGAGGCAATCGTAGTGATGATCAGCAGGACCGGCCAGCCTGTTTCACCCTAGAGGCCTTCTTTAAGTTGGCAGCAGGCCGTATTCCATCGACGGTGCAAACCATCCACTGCCTGTAAGTACCCTTTGCAAAATAAATTGACTGTGTTGCTAAGGTCGGAAAACTGAGTAAGAACTTGATAAATGCAGCAAAAGTACTGAGAGAGATAGAGAGACAGACAGACAGAGAGAGAGAGAGAGAGAGAGTCTGTGAACTGTTAAATCTTGGACTTTGCTGTGAAAGTGCTGTTTTCAAAGAAAGTAACTTTAAAACATACGATTCCCCTGGTCTAAGTGTTTGTAAAGTAATGCACTGAGAAATAGTAAAATGAGCTTGTGCTTGAGAATATCAGTTGACATGCAAAAATCCAGACAGAGTCCTAGCAAGTTTTAATTGAGTGTGATACAAAGTTACAGTCGCCATGTTGGGGTGTAGCTAGCTATGTAAAGAAAGCAGTGCCATTTTAGAACAGAGTTTTCAAAACCAAAACTGTTTTAAAATGGTTTTCTTACTAAGTGTGGAATACAACTGCAGCAGCCAGAGCCTTTTGTGAACTTTTCCAGTGCGTAAAACCAAATCTCAGAGTGCTTGCAAGCAATAGTAATTTGGGACTTGCATTTTGACTTTCAGAACATGGCACAGCAAACCCCTCACTACCCGCTCCATGCTAGGGCATGGGTAACCCAACAAGAACAAGAACTAGCCCAATCTGAGCAATTGTACAACTGTTCAACAGCACCCGCTAAGTTGGCTTTGCCGAACTATCCGTGTAACATATGCATAGTATACCTAAAACCAGGAAGAGATGTTCTGCCGATTCCCCATTGCACAGACTGTAGAACGCGATTTGGTATGAGCATGGCAGGTAGCACAAGGGAAGCTGAAGCGAAACGCATCCATTTAGCTCCAGCGTGGACACAAACAGGGGACTCTGTCTAATCGGAACAACAGCGACAGGCTGGTTACACTAAAAGTGATCCCATGGAGTTCGTAAAGGTTTCTGGACATTATCTGAACCAATACTTTGCTAGACCTAGAGGAAGAGAAGTGTTCACACTATAGAGGGTGGAAATGGACGCTGCCAGTGCAGATTCAGTAGATCTGTGGGTGGAAGGCCCAAGTCCAAGCCTCATGGGAGAGTACCAGGATGAGGAAGCATGTTGTTAGGAGGACAGTGCCTCTGACAACAGCAAAGAATGGACAGTTTCAGGGGTTTGCACAATCGTCAGCTCCTGGACAGAATGCGTGGAAGAGGAGGAAGCAGCAATGACTTCAGTGGGCTCTCGTGAGTCAGCATTAGCCTGGGCTTCCATGGAGCCTCCAGATGTCCATGAGGCAGAAGCCTCAAGAAATGTGCCCTTGAGTGCAGCGGTGGACTGCTCTTCCTCTGCACTAAGTGTTCGTGACTGGCTCAACCAGGACTGGCCACCCCCAAGCCATGCTTCTGGATGTGAGTTAGTGAAAAGCAGCAAAGAAGACAGAATTGTGCGTAGACAAGCTGAAGCCAATTATGGACAGTCACACTCTTTCTACTCTAGAAAAATGTGGGAAGACATAGAGAAATACAGGCATGCCTGGTTGTGGGAGGAAGCTTGTGCCAACCTACACCCTAAAGTATACAAGTGGGTTAGAATTAAGGTGTACAATGAGAGAGTGCAATTCTGGAGGCATGGCAGGACCTTGTTGATCAACAATGTAAGAATAGTGGACAAAGCTGGCCAAGAGACTTTCTATTATGTTTGCATGGTTCATCCAGATGGGGTGACAGTCTATGCCCCAGATCTGGAATGGTACTACCCAGAAATTGGTGCCATTCTGGAAAAATGCCTGCCTGCCAAAGGTGAATTCAACCATTGCCAGATCAGCCATCTGCCACCAAAGAAGCAGCAAACCAGGATTGAGGTGCCTTTCTTCTCGTGATAGAGGTTCATCTGCAGTAGCACTCAGGTTTGGCTCCAGCAGCATCTTGTTTCATCTGTGGTAACATCCAGGTTCATCAGCCCAGCAGGTTTGGAGAAGGTTTCCAGTCCAGGTCCAGTAGGGGATCGTGGAAGCATCTGATCTGAAGATTCCGTCTACCCAGCAGCCAAAGATCACCAGGCCGCAGCTCCAGAGAGGTGATGTTGATATCCTTTGTCATCAGGAACTAGTAAGAGACCTTTTTCGTTTTTAAGTTAACTGTTTCCTGCAAATTTGAAGACACTTTGGAATATTAATCTCCAACAGACTTGCCATCTAGACTGCAGTGCTTGCAGGCCTTATGCTTGTTCTAGGACTGTGCTTCAGTAAGCTCCAGCCTAGGAGAGACTGTTGTTGTAGTGTTTCAGCGCTCTGGATTCCTCCTTACTTTGGGACTTTACAGGGATCCCTTCCCCCAACTGTTTTGCAAATGTCTTTATGTTTTCTATTGTTGTACTTCTGTAGAAAATTCTTTTAAAAATGCTTTTTGTGCTTGTGCAGTATCCAGTGGGAGGGTTTTGGTCACTGTTTTATGGCTTTACAGGTTGTAGTTGTGTGCAGAAATATTTTTTGTTGTGTTTTCTTTTGCAGGTGTTCCTGGAAGAAGACAAGAAGAACAGAAGAGGATGGCTGGGACTCATCAGAGTCCTCCTTTATGTAGAATTGTTAGGCTTGTGTAACTGTGTAGTGCAATGTCTAGCCTTTTTCATTTTGCAGGTGTGTGGTGTAAATGGTTTTGTTTTTTGGGGGTTTGTCTACATGGTAGGTAGCATAGGTCAGACAGTTTTCCTCTAGAGGGTTAGGGGGGAAAGCAGGTTGCTGGTCCTGATTTGCGATAGGGGTCACCAATACTGTCTGGTAGGACATGCTTCAGGTAGTTTCTTGGAGCCACTGAGGGTCCATAATGTAGATAGTACAATAGTAGGATAGGAACTGGAGTTACTTCAGTGTGTCTCTGTCCTTTGGTGTCACCTGCCTGTGCCTGGCACATGGTAGGGGAGGACTTGATCAACCCTCCCCATAGGGGGGCATCAGAGGTAGGATGGCCTGGTGCTGAGTGATGGAATGACTGCAGACAGTCATTTATCTGGCAAGGGGCTAGTGTAACCACCCAGTCCCTGGGGTTACTAGAATCCTATCAGTATTATTGTTAGGAAGGCATCAGGCAGCTGGTAAGGAGCTCAACAGGGGTTCCTTACATAATGGCATCATTGTTTACTCAGCTAGCCTGAGGGAGGAATGATTAGGTCATTTAGAACTCTCGCAGCAGCATAAGCCACATTGTGTGGATAGCTGCTCTGGGGAGCTTAGAATGCTCAGTGTTGTTCAGCTAGTTGTGGAGTGAGGAGGTGAGAGTGGCAGAAGGACTGCCAGTGGGCTCTGAGAGAGGGGCCCAGGATTTCTCACCTTGCTGGAGTGTCATTTCCACCTTCTAGTTGAAGTGGTGGAGACAAGACTACAGCAGGATTTCCTGATTTCTACTCCCAGTGAAGTGGAATGATCTCCTTGCTCTCTATGGACTCAAGAGGCAATCCCTTCAATGTTCTGTGGTGTTTTCATCTGCCTTGGATAAGACCGGAAATAAACTGTTTGGACCAGCTACCCAGAAGAGTGCCTTTCCTGTTTCCTTTTTAGTTGTTTCATGCCCAGTGGACAGAACAACGCCTGTGAGTACTGTCTAGAAGACTACATGTCCACAAGTTCTTAGGGGAGTGGATAGTCTGGGGTGTATGTGTCCATATTTGAGGCTGGCTCACACCCATCAGTGCCCCTAGTTCTCACCAGTGTGGCAGAAATTAAGTTCAACTGTGGACCCCAGTGAGTGCAGTTTATTTTATCTGGTCACTCTAGTTTGTGACAAGTAAAAGGATGGGATCTCTAGCATTTCAGTGGGGAATGGGGGTTTCAGTAGTGTAAATCAGTAAAAAAGGTTTGCAAGCTCAACCCCTGCATTTGCAATACAATTTAGTAAAATTAGTGGGGTGGCTCCTGGTGTGTGACTGAACAGAAACATATAGTTAAACTACCAGGGCATCCCCCACACACACATTTTGCTGCATTAAAGCCTGCACTTTCTTCAAATTAACTCAATGTTCTTACTTTTCATAGTTTTTGGAGGATCTTGGTTCCTAATCACCCAGCTGAACCATGATTAAGCCTGACCACTTTGGCAGTGACCATCTCCATCAGTCAGGTAAGCATCACATTTTAGCTTGTCTTATCAGAGCTGGAGTCTCCTTGCTTTCTCTTTTTTTTTGAAGAGACACTCTCTTGGCTTCATTACTTATAGTAGCTCTGGCCATTGAAAGGCTCACAGCTGTTTAATGGGAGATTAGCAATTAAAGTGGACAATTCTCTCTACATTCAAATCAGTACAAAGGTTTGCCGCTGAACCCCTGCATTTACAACACAATTTAATAATAATGGTGTAGCTCCTGGTGTGTGACCGAACAGAAACATACAGTTAACTACTTAGGCACATCCCTTCCCCTTGTTGTATTAGGAAGCCTGCACTTTTCAAATTATCTCCAATGTTCTTACTTTTCATATTTGAAAGAAGTGCAGGCTTTAATGCAGCAAAATGGGGGGTGGGGGTGATGTGCTCTGGTAGTTTAACTATATGTTTCTGTTCAGTCATACACCAGAAGCCACCCCACTAATTTTATTAAATTGTATTGTAAAGGCAGGGGTTGAGCTTGCAAACCTTTTGTACTGATTTGAATGTAGGAGAATTGTGGCCTTTTTTTAATTGCTAAACTCCCTGTTAAACACCTATGAGCTTTTCATTGGCCAGAGCACATTATAAGTAATGAAGCCAGGAAAGTGTCTCTTCAAAAAAGTAGAGAAAGCAAGGAGACCTCAGCTCTGATAAGGCAAGTTAAAATGTGTGATGTTTTTTATCTGACTGATGGAGATGGTCACTTTGCCAAAGTGGTCAGGCTTAATCATGTCTCAGCTGAATAATGAGAACCAAGAGCCCACCGAAAACTATGAAAAGTAAGAACATTGGAATTAATTTGAAACAAGTGCAGGCTTTAATGCAACAAAATGGAGGGGGGAGTGCCCAGGTAGTTTAACTATAGGTTTCAGTGGTGTAACCCTGAAGAATGGCAGAGACTGTCAGTTGGGGCCAAGAGTGGGAGGAACACCATCTAAGTTCTTACAAGGCAGGGCTTCCTGGTTCGTAAAGGGCACCAGTATGTTTACCTGAGCAAGGGCCAAGGTGTAGGTTAAGGTGTGTGGCTGAGTTTCACATATTGCACCTACTGTATGTCCAAGAAGAGTTCTGAGCGTGTGGCTTAGATTCACTAAATATCACTCATGGGAAAAGAAAGATGTTCATGTGCATGGCCTAGTGTCCACAAATGCATCTTTGGGAATTTGGGAAGAAGATGTTTCTGTTGGTGTTCATGAACTGTACTGCATGCAAGGAGAGTTCTTGAATTTGTACCTGTCCAGCCTGAACCGACCCTTAGGGGTCCACTTCAGCTTTTACTTTCCATCTGTTGAATAAAGCCATACTGCACAATCCCAGTCACTGTTATGGACAATCCAATTATTGCTTCTTGTTGGGTGGATTTACTGGGGCCCCCTCAGCAGGTTTGATCAAGCATATGGCTAGCAGCCTCCACCCAAGAACTGGGTTGTGTTATTTACACAGGGTTCAAGTTGTTTGTTTCTGTACTCCCACCCCTCTCTTCCTCTAGAAAATGAGCCAGGTATACATCCTAACGCCAAGGGTGGAACCTACATTTTAGTAAAGTAAATTGGTATGCCAGTATATGGGCACCAGTGTATTTCCAGACATTTAGCTTGGGTAAGCATTACAAAAAAAGGGGGATGTGCACGTTAGTTAAAACAGTGGCCTGGGGGTTACAAAAGTAATGCAGATTGCCATACCACAACATTAAATACCATACAGAAAATATTTTGCCACCAAAGCAGTACCAAATGTCTGTTGTAAATTGTGTGATAAAGTGATGCAGGCCTTGAAAATCACAACAAAGCCACAAATACATCTCACAATTGATATGTGGACTAGTGGCCAAATTGTAGTCTGATGTCACTGGTCATTGGGCATTGTTTCATGATTCCTCTGCCTCATCCTCTATCTGGAACCCAGCAACCAAAACATTTTAGAAGCTGACTGTCTTGTGTATTACTAGTTTTGAGTCTAATGATCACACAGCAGTGAACCTCTTGCAGGAATTAGAAGGCAGTTTGCTGACTAGTTTATCATCGTAGCCTCTCCCCAGAGTTTTTCGTATCTGTTAATATCATATGTGCTGTGAAGGATGGAGGGTATGTGCACATACCTTGCTCATACCCTCAGTCTTGAACTACGTGGTTTCCTTAAAGATGACAGAAGCATTCAAAATGCGTTGAGTGTTGTATGCAAAATATGTGGATATCTTAGTCATAGTTCTAAAGGATGCAAAATATTGAGCCAGCTGCAAAAGAGCAATAATCTTCTACAACTTCAGCTAATAAAGGAGGTGGTCAGCAAGTGGAATTCCACCTTCTAAATGGTACAGCTGATTGTTGAACAGAGTAAAGCAATGCATTATTACACTATGAATCAATCAATAGGGAAGAGGGATGTATCATTCAGTTCAAGCCAATGTGCCACATATTTTAGCCATTTGAGGAAGCCACTTGGGAAATGAGTGCAGACAATGCCAGTCTGAGTCAAGTAATACCCCTGAAATTCCTTCATAGAAACAAACTAGAAAAGCAGAAGGCAACACTTCTAGAGGAAGGCAGTGCTGTTTCTCTTGAAGAAAAATTAGCTACATCCCTAGAAGTGAACCCCAGAATATCAGTGATGTTAGAATCAGAACGTTATATTCTGGCCACCATGTTAGAATCTCGATTTAAGGCTAGCCTGTCTCCCCTCTGGTCTGACAGATATCAGCAGGTATAAAGACCTGCCCACTGAAAAAGTGTCAGATGAAATAATGGATACTATTTCGATTCCCAACTAGTTGAGCATGCAGACTCCTGAACCTCACTGCCAGCAGAAGTAACATCGAATTAAAAAGATGAAGATGGTGACATTTGGCCAGGGCTACATAATATTGGTAAAGATAGTAATTCTTCCATTGCTAGCAAAAGTCATATTGCTACCACTATAGTTGATGACTATCTAAAAGACCTAGGAAACACATCATATAGGATAACCCTTTGAAATATTGGCAAATTAAGAGAGAAATCTGGACTGTATTGTATAGAATTCTCAGGTTACATTACGTTGCCCTCTGACTCATGTCTACTCTGAAAGAATCTGCAGCACCACTGCTAATGTTGCTTTGGACTTGTGCAGTTATTTGTTGCCTGAAAATGTGGAACATCTGACATTGGTTAAAGTTAACCTTGGTCTCTTCGCTGGCTCCACTGGTACTCTACAAAGTCATTTTAATATTGATGATGAGCCAATGTATTTTAATTAATTAACAACTGTGTCTCTGTGAGGGTTATCCTGATGATATATGTAAGGTCAGAAGAAAGAAAAATTATAAGAGAAATAAAAAAAAAATTAAGACAGAAGCAGTGTGGTCTTGTAAAGGAGACTGACTAAGAACAAAGAGTTGTTAGTCTTGTCTGTGTAGAAATAAAGAAAAGAAGAAATAAAATAAATAAAAAATTAAATAAACAAGCATTTGTCAATGCTGAATGTTTGCTGCTGGTATTGCTGTTGCACTGGGTCTTGCTTGTACACATTTTTACTATATATTTATCCAGGATAGAGCAGATGAGGTGCAGTATCTCATTTTCAGTGATGTCCTGCTTTGACGCATTATTAGATTGTAATTACCCAGGATAGGGCAGCTGAGAGGCAATATTTACTTTTAAGTGGGCTCCCACATTTTGACCCCAAATATCCAACAGTCTTTTTATGACCAAATGTTATGATCAAGACAGGTGGACTGTTTAAAATTCCATCTGAAAGATTATTTTGCTGTGAGACTGTGGCAACAGGTTTCATAGGAGATTTGAAAAATGATGCCTGCCATGTTCAGGAGGTAGGGTAACACAAGGGATATGTTGACCATTAGGGTTCAAAATCTGTCAAAAATAAAGTTATGAGTAAATGCTAGAACAATTCATTTCCTCATAACTTAGTTGGTTTTTCACATTTTTACCTCAAATTTTCAACATAATCTTTTTATGACCAGTCCTTCTGAGCATGACAGGTGTCATTTACAAAACAATGGCTGAAATGCAATTTTGCACCACAAGTGTTAAAACACATTTTGGGTAGGATTTGAGAAGTGACAGCTGTCACATTCATGAGGTGGTGTGTAAAAAAAGTCTATGTTTAAAGGTTGGGGTTAAAATATTGAAAATTATCACAGTTACGAGCATGTTTTGAAATATTGCAATGCAGACTCATAACTTCATTGTTTTCTCATATTTTTACCCCACATTTTTGACATAGCCTTCTTATGACCCCACACAGCCTTCTTATGAGCCTACCTCATGAACAAGGGCAGAGAACATTTTCAAATCCTGCTCAAAGGATGATTTTGCGCCACAAGTGCAAACACACATTTTGGCCAAGATTTGAAAAATGACAGCTGTGAAGAAATGGCTATTTTGAAAATTTGGAGTCAAAATATTGAAAATGACCAAAGTTATGCACCTGCACTCATAATGCACTTGTAAATTTCAACATAGGCTCATAACTTTGTTGTTTTTTAATATTTTCACCCAATATTTTAACATAGCCTTCTTATGGCACCACCTCATGAACAAGGGTGGAGAAAATTTTCAACTCCTGTCTAAAGATGATTTCTTGCAGTAACAGCAAAATCATCTTTGGGATGCAAAACACATTTTGGCCACAATTTGAAAAATGACAGCGGTCACATTCTATGAGGTGCTGTGAAGAAATAGCTATGTTGAAAATCTGGGTCAAAATATTGAAAATTACCAAAGTTCGAGCCTGTATCACAAACTTCAATGTAGGCTCATAACTTTGTTTTGTTTAAATATTTTTCCACCAAATTTTCAACATAGCCTTCTTATGACCCCACCTCATGAACAAGGGCAAAGAAAATGTTCAACTGCTGCCTGAAAGGCAGTTTCGTGCAGTGGCCCCAAAATTACCTTTCAGGATAGAGTTGCCTAATTTCACTGCCATTGTTCATGAAGTAGGGTCCCAAATGTTGAAAATTTGGGGAAAAAATGTTGAAAAATGTCCAAGTTATGCCACTAAGTTCAAAACCCCATTGAGATACACTGAACCACATACCTGATTTCCTCAGTTCGTGGTCTAGCTTTGAAGGGTAAAGCCGTGTCTGCGGTCCAGAGAGGATTACAGCGTTGGACCCAGTGGGTAAGTAAGGGTTTAGGGTGGGGGTGGGGTGCTGGTGGAAGGGCCAGGTGGGGGAACTAACAGCACAACAGACATCAATGGATTGTTTTCCTTTTACAGGGCTTAAAACAAAAACAAAAGAAAAATAGGAGGGATGGTTTTCTTTACTTCAGACTGGGACAGTGATCAGAGGGTCGCAGTGCCACTAGACACCAGGGAAGACAAAAAAAAATGGACATGGTGATTGGAGGGTGGGGGTTCCCCTAGACACCAGGAAAAGACAAAAACTTTATGGGAATGGTGATCAGTGGGTGGGGGTGCCACTAAACACCAGGGAAAGACAAAAGCATTATGGGGACAGTGATCAGAAGGTGGGGGTGCCAGTGGTTCATGTAATTGTCCAGGCTGTGTGTGGGTGTTGATGTGCGATATGGCCACTGCTACACATTCAGTCAGTTCACCACCAGTGTAGCATTGCTTATAAAGCACTTTGGGATACATTGGGTATGAAAAGCACTATATAAATGCTTTTTCTTCTCCTCCTTCTCCTTCTCCTTCTCCTACTCCTTCTCCTCCTCCTCCTCCTCCTCCTCCTCCTCCTTCTTCTTATTCTTCTATCAGATACCAGGGAAAGACAAAAACATTATGGGGATGGCAATCAGAGAGTGGGAGTGCCACTAGACACCAGGAAAGACTAAATCATTATGGGGATGGCAATTGGAGAGTGAGGGAGTGTCACTAGACAACAGGGAAAGACAAAAATTATTAGAGTGATGGTGATCAGAGGGCAGGGGATGCCACTGGACATCAGGGAAAAACAAACATTACGGGGATGGCAATCAGAGGGGGGGGGTGCCATGAGATACCAGGGAACAACAAACATATTAGGGGGATGCCAATTGAAGGGTGGGGAATGCCACTAGACACCAGGAAACAGTAAATAAATATGGGAATGGTGAATGGAGGCAACATTACATACATAAAGGGACAGGAATGGGGGTCCTGTATGTATGGGTGATTGGGCACCCGTGAGGTCAGTGTTATGTTTGTGGGTGGCTGTGGGATGGTTAGTGCTGAGAAGGAGGTTCAGGTTAGGGAACAGTTACAGAGGCACCAGCAACAGAAATCAGTGGATGTTTTCTTTGTTACAGGGTGAATTTCCTCAGCAGGCTAATCTTGACAGATCAGCTGTGCTTGATGGATGGCGTAGACCAAGGAAAAGAGCTCACCAATGATTGGGTTTGCTCTTTCCTTTGAAATACACAAAGTTTCTGGCCAGCAAGCTAGAGTACTTTCATGATCAGCCTGGCTGATGATTGGAGTGACACTGACAAGCCCTTGTAGACCACTCTGCATTGGACTGACCATGTTGCACCCTCAAAAGCACTCTCTAACAAAATGTTACTCGTGTACACGCTGTAAACATAAAAATAGAATAAAATATGGGGTGTTGTTGCGAAGTTTACACACACCCAAGTGGGTTAGATGCTACATAAACCCTGAGAGCGAAGCCTCGAGGGGTTTATAAAAGCATTTAACCTCGAGGGGTGTGTGTAAACTTCTCACACACAGCACCCCATATTTTATTCTATATAATTGTTGGTCTTCCTTTTGGCCACAGTAGTTACATAAAATAAAATAGAAACAACTGCCCTGACTCCTGTGCAGCCGTGGTCCGCTTTGGTTCGACTGCACAGTCTATAGCCATTTTATTTATTTATTTACATCTGTTCTGTGATTCTTTCCTGCTGGAAGGCAAACCTTTTTATTATTTTGTTTGAGAAGGGCTTGGCAAGGTTGGAGGAATGGTCAAATGTATGTCAGCTTAGATTCAGTGCAAAGATGTGCAAGTAATGCACCTGGGAAACAAACACAGAGAAAGAGAACACAATGGGGAAGGGGAGATACTAACAACAACAAAAATGGAAAGGGACTTGGGGTAGTCATATCAGATGACCTAAAGGTAAGCAAGCAATGTGAGAAGGCAGTAAGAGAGCTGAGGGATACTGGGATGCATAGGGCGAGGGCATCACCAGTTGAAAACAGGAAGTTGTTATCCCTCTGTGCAGACAATTGGTGAGACTCCAGCTGAGTACTGCATGCAGCTCTGGAGACCCCATCTCTGCAAGGACATAGACAGGATGGAGGCAGTCTAGAGAAGGGCAACTAAAATGGTGCAGGGTCTGCAGAGAAGAAAGAAAGAGAGAGAGAGAGAGAGACTAAAGGAGCTTAATATGTATACCCACATGAGAGAAAACAGGGAGAGGGAGGACATGATAGAAACATTCAAGAACCTCAAGGAATCAACAAAGTCCAAGGCGTAGCATCTTTAGAAAAAGAGATGTGCAAGAACAAGAAGGCACAATTTGAAGATATATGGGGGATGGCTTAGAGGGCAACATGAGGAAGTATTTTTCACAGAAGGTAGTGTATACATGGAAAGGCCTTCCTGAGGAGGTAGTAGGGTCAAGAACAGTGGGGAATTCAAGAATGCATGGAACAGGCATAAGGCAATTCTAGTGGGGGGTAGGAGGAAGTAGGTTATTGGTTAACTAGGCTCTGCAGCTTATCCAATAGGTAGGAAATGGGCAGACTAGATGGGCCAAGCGGTCCTTATCTGCCATCAAAGTCTATGTTTCTGTAAGTTTCTATGTTTCAGTGGAGAGGGTAAGTGACTTATTCAGAGTCACAAAGTATGCAAGTGAGGTTCTGGGAATCAAGCCAAGGTCAGCTGGATTTACTAAGCACATTCACAGCTCCTTACTCTAATCTTAGGCTATATTGCCAGCCCCAGGACCAAGGATGAGGAACTCTTCATCCTTATTCCATCAACTGACCAACAAATTCTTGGTTTCAATGACTGTAACACCCCATGTTGATAGAAGGTGATTTTTTTTTCTTTATTTTTTTTTCCATACATACTTTTTTACTTTCTATTTTACTCCCCTCCCTCCCGGGCCCATGGTGTACACATGCGTGTACATGCGTGGAGGCACATACACACGCCAGGATTCGGTGGCCCCTTCCACCCCTCCATAGAGTTGTGTCACCACTCCAAACCACCTGCGCTACCTACTGGACCTCCACCTGGTGTGAGCGGGACTACGGCGGAGTGGGCATCCACTCCTATGGAAGGGAGAGCCATGGCTTGACCCTGTTCCATCCCTCTCCCACCCCCTGAGTCAGCACCCTGGTGGCCCTAGGTCATTCCTGAACCTGGTCGCTGGCATGGCGCGAGGTAAAGCACCAGTGCCTTAGCCCTCTGCACCATTGGACCGGCTCAATAGAGGGTGATTTTAACCTCATAATGGACCACACAGTGGACTGCAGCCATGGCACAGTAGAACCCCATCCAAGGGCACAACAGGCTGTTAAATTGTGAATGTCTTATTAGGCCTTATCTGATACATGTTGAGTGCATAACCCTAGGATCAAGGATTACACCTGCTACTCTGTTGCACATCCAGTATATAGCAGGCTGGACCTCTGGTCATCATCCCTTGATATTCTCCACATGGTCATGGTGGTTCATATCCAACCCTTATAATCTCTGACCATGCACCTCTTCAGTTAGATGTGCCTAGGCCCCCAATGCATAAATCCTCTTCTTGGTGGATGGATCCATTACTGTACATGATAAAAAGTTCATGGCTTGGATCCAGAAGAAAGCCAAAGCTTACTTCCTCACCTAATGATATAGGAGACAACTCTGTAAGCATCCTGTGGGTGGCATGAACGCCACTATGAGGGGCCTAACCATAGGTGTTATAGTGCATCCAGGCATAGGGAAAGGCAAAGTCAGCTAGTGGAACTGGAGAATAAACTTAAATTCATGAGGCAGAATTTAAAGTTCTCACTCACAGGTTTTATGAACTCACAGTGAAACACCATTTATACTGTGATGGCAGAATTTCACAAAACACTGTATGGCTCAACTTCAAGTATGTCAGACCTGCAATTGAGGTCTTTCTTCACCTAATACAACTTCCCAAACTCTTCCTGGCCAAACATAAATGTTAGATGTCCCCATCACAAATCTGAAATCAAAACAACTCCCAAAGACTAACACCTAGTAACTGAACCTAACAAGGATCTGAAACCTCCTCCTCAAGCTAGGGACCACACAAGCACTGCCACTACCCTCAGAGGTTGCCAAGAGAGAAGCAGTTGGAACCACAGTGGGCTCAGGGGATGGTGAGGTGGTGGAATCAGAGGTGCATCCCCTCAGTTGTACACAATTCATACCGCCATTCTGGTGGAGTGGTTCCTCTATAGAGACACCAACATGGAGAACAAAGGGATGCTGGGAACCTCTACAAAGGAGACCAAGAGGAGGGTGGTAGAGACCCACAGAGAAGAGCAACTCCTGGTGGGGGACTCAATCGTTGGGAGAACTGGAACTGGAGGTAGGGGAAAGGAAGGTAAAGTGCCTACCCTGTGCCATGGCTTGGGAGGGACAGGAAGCAAATCCTCAGGACAGTGGGAGCAGCTGCATGGGGAGGAGCTTGACATCATTGTCAACTTCTGGACAAATGACCTGGCAGAGAATGGGATCAGGGCAGTGCAGCCGGTTTGTGGAGTTGGGAGGGCCTTAGACAAGCAGCACACATGTTAACCTTTCTACGGGTGCTGTCTGTCTATGGCATGGGTAAAGAGCTAGCATAATCCACATGATGGGATTCAATGAATGGTTGAAAAACTGGTGCAAAGCTCAGGGTTTTGGCTTCATTGGGCACTGGGGGTCTACCTGGAGGTATGCAAGCCTATAATGGCATGATGGTCTGCATCTGTCGGTGGGAATCAGATCCTAGGTGATTGGTTTAAATGCTTCATTAGCATGATTAAACTCAGCCAAGGGGAGGCACTGATAAGGAGGAGAATCCCAGCCCACCCACAAAACAGGGTAGTTAGTGGAGTAAACTCCAAGGTAGAAGTTGATAAGGAGCAGGACAGGGGTAAATGGAGAAAAGGCAATGGAGGACAGGAGAGAGCTAAAGGGTAGGAGCCATCCAAAATATGAAGGTGATTAGTACCAATGCCCGTAGTCTGGGTAACAAGCTCCCTGAACTAGTAGGCCTTGATGGAAGAGGACACCTGGACATTGTGGCAGTCACAGAAACATGGTACACAGAGAACAATGAATGGGATGTCAACATACAAAGGTACATAATCTACAGGAGGGACAGGGAGGTAAAGAGGAGGAGGAGGAGGGTAGCTTTCTGCATAAGGGATGGTATCAAGAAATGGAACTTAAGAGTAAACAGGGTGGAGAGGAGGCACTGTAGGTCACCCTGGAGACAGGAAATAGCACCACAATACGCACAGGGTTGCATACAGACCCCATCTCAGAGAGAAATGGACAGGAAACGATGAGAGAGGCATCATTAGAATGTCAGATTAGGGCAAATATTGTTGATGGGGTACCTGAATATGCCAGATGTTAACTGGAGCACCTTTGCTGCAGCCACATCCAAGAGCAGAGTCATTCTCGTGCCCTACAGGGGCATGCCTCAGACAGCTAGTGTTAGAACCCTTTTGGGAAGGACAATCTTAGACCTGGTACTCTCAAATGGGGATGGAGAAAGGATCTCAGATTTAGAAGTGGGTAGCCATGTGGGAACAAGTGACCACCAAACAGTATGGTTCACGATAAACACAGCCGTAGAGACAAGCCATACAAAGGCAAGGGAATTGGACATTTGGAGGGCTGACTTTAGCAAAATGGGAGAGAGCCTCAGAAAAGCACTAGCAAATAGGCAAGAAGGAGGAGTGGAGGAACAATGGGGAAAGATCTAAACTGCCATCACAGAGGTAACAAGCCTTTGTGTGAAGCAAATAAATAATCAAAACGAAGGAAAAAAACACTATGGCTCTCAAAAGAGGTGGTGGGGAAGGTTAGGGAGAAAAAGATAGTATTCAGGAAGTATAAGGAAACACAGTAGGACCAGGACAGAGAATTGTACCAGTTAAAGCAGAAGTAAGTGGGGAAGACAGTCAGAATATCAAAGGCCCAAACCGAGGAAAAATAGCCAATTCAGTTAAGAAGGGGTAAAACCTTTTATAGGTACATTAGGAGTGAAGAAAGACCAAGGGAGGGATAGTGAGGCTTCATAAAGGGAGGGGGTGGGAAGAGGGTGACAGTGAAAAAGCAGGGATACTGAATGAATACTTCTGCTCAGTATTCACAAAAGAAGAGGAGGGGGAGGTACCTAAACCTATCGATAGAAGCACTTTGGATAGGGGGGGTCGATACCAGCCCATTCACAGAAGAAAGGGTCCTGAAAGAACTCCTAAAACTGAAAATGTACAAGGCAATGGGGCCTGATGGGATTAACCCCAGAATTCTAAAAGAACTAATGGGAGAACTAGTGACACCACTGACTACCCTTTTTAACAAATCATGGGAGGATAGTGTGATACCTGAGGACTGGAGGAGGGCAGATGTGATTCCCCTTAACAAAAGTGGGAGCAAGGCAGAGGCAGGAAACTACAGACCTATTAGTTTGACCTCAGTGGTAGGAAAAATGATGGAATTACTCTGAAAGAAAGAATTGTTAAGTAGCTATATCGAGAACACGTGCTGCAGCGCACTGGACAGTAACCTCGGTTTATCACTCCAGCCACCCAACTCACTTTAAGTTCTGTTTTGGTTAAACTAACACTCTAAACTACTATTAATCTGCTGTAGTGGGAAGAAGAACATACCCACTTCACTCTGCAGCAAAAAGCGGACTCCATGGAATTGGAAATGCGGAAAGCTCCTCCAAAACATACTCCCCCAGTCACGCCGGAGAAGGCCTGGAAAAAATCTAGGGCCTCTAGTAGTGTGGACGCGCTGCCATAGCTGAATCCCCCTCCCAATCTACAGCCACTTACCTTGCAGCATTTTATTGAGGAATTCAAACCTTTCAAGGACAATCTGCTCTCCATTACCGCAGAAATCGTCTTTGTCCCAAGTGATGGACGATATGTCCCAGCGCACTTCAGACAATGAAGTCCAGATCTGCTCTTTGGAAAAGTGGGCGATAAAGTGGTCTCTGAGCTTACTGCCACCCATCAGAAAATAGCTCATTTGAACTGAAAATTGAAGACCTAGAGGGCCGCAGCCACAGGAATAATGCGGTCCTCATAGGTCTTCCAGAGAAGGAAGAAGGACTGGATGCCATTCTAATTATTCAAAAGTTAATCAAAAGGTTGCTGGCCTATCACTTTTTGGGCCGCTATGTTATTGAAGAGGTGCACGAGCTGTCTGCCTGATGCCACCAGTGAGGGCACCTCCACGTCCTTTAATTTTCCGATTCTTGAACTTTTGGAGCACCAACATTTTCTTCAAAAGTTAAAGAATTGCAAGAAGGCGCTTGGGAGGGGGACCAAATTCAGAGTGGCCCACCTACCCTGCTAAATTTCAAGTTTTGACTGCCGGCAGTTGGGTAGCCTATGAGGATCCCAATGCGGCCTTAAAAGGCTTCAAGACCACCCTCCCGGACATATTCAAAGATCCCTGAACTGATGAGCTGAAGATGGTGGTTTATATCTTGGTATGACAAAATCAGCTTATTAATAAACTGATGTACTGTAAAAGAAAACTCCAACCTATAAACAAGTGTCCGATCATGTTTTTTTTTTGTCTTTTTTCTCCTTTGGAGCCTTTTCTGGCTAGAACTGGTCCCTTTGCTGGTGAGTGTCTACATTCTGCCAGTGCCCTAAATTTCCAACACTGGGCAGATGCTCGCAATTACTTGGAAGGATTGTGGACGTTTTATTATCTAATTTCATTTTCCCATCCTGAAGAGGTTCAACGTCTGACCATTATTGAGTGACTGGGACCTGTATTGCCTGCTCTCCTTCGCGATCATGCGATCATTTGCGAAGCTGCAACTCAAGAGTCGCTGGCTCTGTTTATCTCTCACCACTAGAGGGAGCGTGGACCTTAATTTTAGTTTATTAGGATCGCCTTCTGCCTGTGTTTTATTTGCCCGGCCCTCGATTTCACAGACTACAAACCCCAAGAAAGAGGGGTGAAACTGCTAGATTTTCTTTTATTCTCAAGACTTAGCTGCTACCCTTAACCTCTAACAACAGACTGATGTTCGCAAAAACGTGGACAGATCAGGGGTGTTCTACTATTTAATTTCATTATCCTGTCCTGAAGAGGTTAAACATCTGGCCATTTCAAAATGATTGGGACCTGATTTGCTTGCTCTCCCTCTCGAACATGCAACCATCTGCAAAGCTGCAGCCTAAGATTCTCTTTGCCAGCACTGTCTATTTTTTTTTTTCTTATCACTAGAGGGAGTATCAACCTTATTTTTGGTTTTTTGAGATAGTACTATGCCAGCCCTTTATTTGACTCGGCTGTTGATTTCAGAGACTGCGGATCCCGAGAATTAGGGATGAAAATGACAGAATTTCTTTTCTTTTTATTTTTAGACCTTTTTAATTTTTATTATCGGGTTTTTTGCACCTCAATGACAGGCTGGGACATTATTTTCCTGGCCACATGGACAAACTCCTTCAACTGACGGGAACTCTCTTATTTTACAGTGGAGGGCACCACAACCACTTGAATTTGAGATTATGGAAGGGCTTAATATACTCAATATGTTTTTTAATTATCCTGAATCATATTACATTTTGTTATACTTACTTATGTGTATTCTCACAAGACAGGGGCCTGGGCAGGAATATGTATCCAGTTTTCTATGTTATTATAATAAGGCCTATGACTGCTTAGCTAAAATAAGCATTAGTTAAAATTGTTCTCCCAGTTTTATGGATGGAGGGTTTTAATGATGTAATTGGAGCCCTAGTTTAATTTGCCACGGTATTCCTGTATCCCTGCTGGGGCCAAACGACCACCAACATTTTATCTCCATGATTATTGACCTTAGTTAGGGGTGGCTGGAGGGGGGGAGGACAGGGGGAGGTGTACTGCAAATCACAGTTCAAAGCAGTGGGGGAGGTAGGGAGGGTTGGGAGATTTTAAATTATATGGGTTTCTTTAATATTCAGTGTTTGTTTTTGGGGCTTGGGATAGGGTTAAGGGATCAGGATAGAATGGGATTGGGGGAGGGTTTGTGCATGGACAGAATCTTTTCTAAAATAACTTAGGCAGGAGTTTCTTTCTTCTCATCCAAGGGGGTACATCTCCTAAAAACATAGTTCTATGGCTAGAAACTTAAGGTTTGCCACATGGAATGTTAAGGGAGCAAGACATAAACTGAAACAATTTAAAATATTAAAGCACCTGCAGTTATTAAAGATAGAGGTTGCTTTTTTACAGGAATCCCACTTGTTGATTCCAGAAACATCCAAGCTACGGAGGTAACAGTTGAGACAAGTCTTTGCTGCAGAAGGCAATACCCAAAGTTGTGGGGTGATGGCATTGATAGCAAGATCTGTTCCATTTTCTCCAGTGAATGTCATTACTGACCCCAATGACAGATTTTTGTTTGTTCATGGGAAACTACACATCACTGATACACTGCTGGGCAGCATCTATGATCTGAATACTGATTCTCCCCAGTTTTTTCTGCAGCTGGTTACCACATTAATCCCTTTTCTCTCCATCCAAATGATTTTAGGAGGTGACCTGAACCTACCGTTTGACCCAAATAAAGATTGTACAAGCTGTAGGTTTAAAGGCCTCTCTCCAGCACAAAGGGCTTTAAGGGATATGTTATATCAGCTGGGTTTAATCGATGTCTGGAGAGTCCTTCACCCTTCTGATAGACACTACCGTTTACCTCTCCAGTTCATGAGGACCTCCTCCAGAATTGATTACATACTGATCTCACACAATTTACTACCGGGTATTGGATCATCTATCCAACTGGGCCCCTTCAGATCACTCTTTGGTTATGTGTCAGCTCTCCTTTTCCTCCTCCTAAAATTGTGGCCATTGGAAGCTTAGTAACCAGCTACTCAAAGACCCAGGAACAGTTCAATATATTGCAGATCACATTGCACAGTTTGTATCGGTCAACCATAATTCTACAGGTAAAGCTGATATAGAATGGTGTGCGCTTAAGGCTTATCTAAGGGGTATATTAATTGGACTGGCTTCCAAACAGAAGAAGAAGAGAGAGAGTCAAATGTCTAATATCCTTGCTCAAATCAGGCACATTGACACCACATTGTCCCCGCATACTTCAGAACAGACTAAGCAGGAGCTCAGAAAGCTGAATGATTCTTACTTAGACCTCCTGAGGGAGAAGGTGGAATTCACAGTTCTAAAAACTAATGCTTCATACTCCAACCAAGGGAGAAAGCAGGTCATCTTCTTGCTCTAAGACTTAAGAAACAAGAGTCCTCTAGGTTAATTGCTACTATTCGGTCATCCACAGACGGTTCATTGAGAACAGCACCAACTGATATCACAGCAGAGTTTAACTTATACTATAACCAGCTATATGGTCCAATGCCAAAGCCACCTTCCCTTGACAATTGGGATATCTTTCTTAAAGAATTGGATTTGCCTTCTCTCTCAGAAGCTAAGCAGCTTTCTTATGTGCTCCTATATCTCAAGCTGAGCTTTTAGAGTAATAAAAGATCTTCCACGGAGAAGACTCCGGGCCTGATGGCTTCTTCCCTAATTTTAACAAGGTCTTTGCAAAACAACTGGTACCTTGCTTTACCTCTTTATCAGCTAATTCTCTCTAAATCTGAAGTAGATAAATCATTTTTGAAGTCTTGATTGTTCTTCTTCCCAAACCTGGTAAACCCCTGATCTTGTAGCCAGCTGCAGACCAATTTCTCTCCTTAATCAAGATTTTTTTGCAATTAACTTTATTTTCAGCTCAACACAAACAAAATCAAAACAAAACCAACATTGTCCAGACTAATGGTACACAGTATTCATACAAAACAATACATACATAAAATCTCAAATAAGATAATAAACCCCACCAACCTAAAAAAAAAAAACAAACACCCTACCCACCCCCACCTCACAGCAGATACATAGAAACATATATAAAACAGCCCTCTTTATGGCCTGATAATTTATTTCGGTAAAATGGAGTACAGTTTAAAAAGAAAGGACAAAAACATGACAAGATCCGATTTAGTACCAAATAAAAAACAATACTATGGAAAGGACAGGAGGGGAGACAACCGAGGAAATATTGCCAAGAAAATACTAAACATGTGAAAGGAAAGACAGACCAATGAAAACAGGGGTCAAAAATTGCAGCCTATTCTGGAGGGTGTTTGATCAATCGATGGGATAAATATGCCCCAAGGCCTTTTAGTAAGAAGACCTATGGAGTCAAAAAAATTAAAAGTTAATTTTCCTTAGTAGCCAAATTTATTTCTAAGGCTTGAGAAAAACCCACCCAGCAGTTATAAAACTTTTCACTAGTTTGGAAAAATGGGCTACACATCTCTCTGCATTTAAAGCATTTAAAACTAGTCCCACCATTCTTTAAATGAAGGTTCCCAATTATTCTGCAGTGTCTAAGTACTAACAATTTAGTAACCATGGCAACCATGGTTACATGCCTTCCCTAATGACAGGGTAGGAATCTGGTACATCCCTAATAGACAAGTATTTTCATTAAAAAGCCAAGATGTTGAAATCGGAGCTACCCACTGCTTGGACCGAGTTCCATAACTTGGCGATTTGGGGCAGGCCCAAAGTTTATGATATAAAGTAGTAAGTTTGCACCCACAATCCCCACACTCAGGACGAAGGTGTTTTATAGATCCGAAGTAGTTTAGCAGGAATGAAATAAAGATTATGTAGAATATTAAATTGAACATTCCTAAGCAGGTCCTGTTTGCTAAGGGAATAAATATCAATCCAAATCCTTTCCCAGGTTTTAGCTGGCCAGCCTTTATTGAAGTTATTTTCCCAGTGGTAGCTTAATCAAGATTTTAAAATGCTCATTAAATTACTGGCTGACTGTATAAATGTGATTCTCCCTGATCTTATAGGACCAGAGCAAGTAGGCTTTATGAAAGGCAGGTCATCGGTGGACCACCTTCGTACTCTGGACCATGTCTTCTCTGCATCCAGGGACGTGGAGTATCCAGCTGCTCTCGTATCCCTGGATGCTGAGAAGGCATTTGATAGGGTCAACTGGAATTTTCTATTCTGTACTTTACATGCATTTGGCTTCCCATTGGAATTTCAAAAATGGATTCAGGCACTTTATCAATCCTCGTTAGCTTGGCTGTCGAGAAGTAGTGTTATTTCAAATTTATTTTCTCTACAATCTGGTACTAGACAGGGTTGTCCCTTCCCCTCTTCTTTTCAACCTATACCTTGAACCTATTATTCGTCATCTTGTTAATTGTTCTGAAATTCAGGGTATCACTATCCAAAACTACACAGTAAAAGTATCAGCTTATGTAGATGATCTTTTACTTCAGCTAGCATATCCTATTTTGTCTATTCCCCCCATGCTAAAAATGATCAACAAATATAGCACTTTTTCCAATTATAAGTTAAATGTCGAGAAGACATTAGTGTTCCACCTCAACCATAAACTGCTGAAACAGGAAGTCGCGGCCTTGGGGTTGTCCTGGGAAAAGACTCTCTGAGATATCTGGAATCAATCTCATTGAAACACAACCCTTTACGGAAGAAAAATCTGGATACTTTACTGATCACCCTCAATCAGGATTTAAAATGATGGTCCCTTCTCTTGCTATCTCTATGGGGTAGGATTAATTTAATCAAGATGAATGTTTTTCTCTGCCTTTTTTATCCACTGAATCTTTTAAATTTATAGCTCCCTCGTTCATGGTTCAAAACAGTGCATAGTCTTATTATTGATTTTATTTGGGCCGGTAAAAAAAAAACATTTGGCCTTTTATAAATTAGCAGCCCCCAGAGTTAGGGGAGGCTTTCATCTCCCACATATTGGTGTTTATTACTGGGCGAGCCAGGCTAGTAAATATCTCAGATGGCTTGTTCTAGAAGACCCTTGAAACCCATCCACTTATATAGCCATCTGGTTTAAAATAGTTAGCCCAGATTACAAGTCACCGCCTTTCACCTTTTGCACTTCTATATACCAAATTAAAAAATCTCCCTATGCAACTTCATGCTAGCCCGATTGCCATCTCTATCGGGGTGCACTCCCAACTCTGTGCTTTCATGAGATATAATCACTCTCTAGACTTGGCACAACCACTAACAAGTAATCCTAATTTTAAGATTGCTGGCAAAGTTCTTTCTCCCCTCAGGTTCCCATGGTTAAAAGATTACTCGCCCTCCTACTTTATAAACGATGAGGCAAGGTCTTGGTTGTCTTCACCTGAGATTATTGCCAAACTGGGCATCCCAACCTCCAGTGTTTTTGAAATTTTTCAGGTCCGTCATCTTTTCATAAAAACCTTGGTTGAAATTCCACTACAAGTCAAGGGACCTGCATTTCAAACTGAGATGTTTCCTCTGGCTGGTTTCCCACATGCTGTGTCTAAGATGTTTAACATCTTGTATGACTGGGTTTATCCAGGCAATTTTGGTCCATCCATTTACTGGTCATCTTTCCTCCCTGAGGTGAACCTCAACAGGCCTGTCCTATGGCAAGGATGCCACAAGTTTATCACCCAAGATAGGCTTCAGCTTATGCATTTTCACATCTTGCATAATCTATACTACACACCACAAAAGTTGGCCAGATATGGTATTGCCCCCTCCTCCACTCGTACAAGATGTACACGAGATGTTGGCTATTTTCTTCATATTTTATGAACCTGCCCCAAAATAGCCCCTTTATGGGTGCTCATTCAACATAGAATTGACCCGCTCCTTGGTCTTGATGACTCGTTTACACCTAAAATATGCCTATTGGGAGATTTCTCTGAAATTCCGGTACCTACCCGTCAGTTACATATAGCTTTAATTTCCATGACAGTCAAAAAATTAGTACTGAGACACTGGAAAGATAATGAAGTTATTTCCTACACTAAATGGCTGAAGAAACTATTAGCTAACCTCAGAACTGAGAGGGCAATTGCAAGCCTTCATAATACTACAGCTAAATTTAATAGAATCTGGGGCCCTTTGCAAGCTCTGTATTCCTTACAAGCTGCCTAATGTCAGAGTCTTGAATAGTTAGCACACTGTTTTCTATTTAAATATCCATACCGTGCATGGTGGGGGGAGGAGTGGGGGGTAGGGGGAATAGGGAAGGATGGACAGATATCTGATCTGATCATGCTCTACTTTTGTATTATACAATGTTTTACAAACCTATCCTATGTATGAGAAATGTTAATAAACTTTGAATGAAAAAAAAAGAATTGTTGAATAGCTAGAGGCCATCAGGGCACAGGACCCAAGGCAGCATTGATTTACAGCAGGAAGGTCATGTCAGATGACTCTCATAGATTTCTTTAACTGGGTGACCAAAGTAGTAGACCAGGGAGGGGCTGTGGACATGGCCTACCTAGTCTTTAGCAAGGCATTTAACACAGTCCCACACAAAGATTAATAAACAAGTTACTCAGCCTTGAAGTGGGTCACAAGGTGGTAGCCTGGGTAAAAATTGAATGGACAAGAGGACACAGAAGGTAATAGTAAACAGAGACCACTCCAAAGAAAGGGGGTTTACTAGTGGGGTACTGCAGGGTTCTGTACTGGGGCTAGTCCTCTTTAATGTCTTTATAAGTGACATTGCAGAAGGACCGGAAGGAAAAGTATACTTCTTTGCAGATGACACAAAGATCTGCAACAGGGTTGATACACAAGGGGGGTGGAAAGGATGAGAAGGGACTTGGCAAGGTTAGAGGAATGGTCAAAGGTATGGCAGCTTAGATTCAATGCAAAGAAGTGCAAGTAATGCACCTGGGAAACAAAAACCCATGTGAAGAGTACACAATGGGAGGTACTAACAACAACAAAAATGGAAAGGAACTGGGAGCAGTCATATCAGATGACCTAAAGGTAGGCAAGCAATGTGAGAAGGCAGTAAGGAGGGCTGGATGGATACTGGGATGCATAGGGAGAGGCATCACCAGTAGAAAACAGGAGGTTGTTATCCCTCTGTACAGACAATTGGTGAGACCCCTTCTGGAGTACTGTGTGCAGTTCTGGAGACCCCATCTCTGCAAGGACATAGGCAGGATGGAGGCAGTCCAGAGGAGGGAAACTAAAATGGTGCAGAGTCTGCACCAGAAGTCATATGAAGAGAGACTAAAGGAGCTTAATACGTATACCCTAAAGGAAAGGTGGGAGAGGGGCGACATGCTATAAACTTCCAAGTACCTCAAGGGAATTAACAAAGTCCAGGAGGCTACAAACCCTGATACCTTCCATAATTCACCCATTGCAGGTATGCTTTGTCAAGGCAGGCTTAGCTTGGATCACCTGCATACCCTAACAGATTTGAAACACATGGCACAGAGCACTCCAATCCATACAGTTAATTGTTGCCACACTCTGAAGAAACTCGCTGATCTCATGCTTTTGATTGGGGCAACAGACCCATAAAGCACTCTTATAAGTGGATAGTCATCACAGATCAAGCCTTCTTCACAGCAGCACACCTTCTGCAACTTTTTTCCTCCTTCTCATCCATCTTAGGGCTCAAAATGAATAGCTTCTGCCCTGAATAAGCTCTGCAAAGACCATGTCTTTCATCAGTCAGGCAGTAATGGGTACCAGACAAAACTGAATACTTGGGAACCACGTAACCCCAATCTTTTAAAGATGTGTGATCAGAACTTGGCATCTTTACTGGTGGGCTCTGCAGTAAGTGCGATAGGTGAAACCCCTCAAACTCTCCATGGTGGGAAAAATTAAGACCATCAAAATGGTCACAGCATTTAAACTATTTCCGTCCTAGCTTACCTGCTGCTATGCATTAATACTAAATGGCTCAACCTCATTGATAAGATGATAGGCAACTTTCTCTGGGAGGGGACACCCAGATATATCCAAGCAAACTTAGTACACACTGGAGTAAAGGAGGCTGGGGACTCCCATGGTTCCAGGTGTATTATTGGCCTTTCACATTGATCAAACTCTTAAATGGCTATCCATCTCTGATCAATTTCCTCTCTCTGGCTGACCATTGAATCCTCACAAATTAATGGGGACTCCCCAGCTTCGTATCTGTATTCACCCCAGATAGGATTCCTCTCATCTCATCCCACAATTGGGCCATCACTGGCTATCTGGAAGCAAATGCAGCACAAACTTGGCCTAAGTCTGGTTCACCCTACAGAGACGCCCATGTGGGACAAGCCAGATTCTGATGGCAGATAACTCTGTGAACTGAAGCTCTGGCACATGAGGGGATCTGCAGAATTATTGATTTTCTTGTACCAGGCAACATGATAATGGAGTTCTTTCAAGATCTCACTACCAGATAGCAGTTAAATAAAATGGACTTCTGGCATTTCTTGCAAATAAGAAGCACAGTAGAGTCACATATATGGCAGCTGAAACAGATGGGCAAAGCTGTCCCTCAACACCCAGTGCCAAAATGGCTCAAACAGTCTAAAGGAAGGGTTGGTGTGATCTGTCGCTATATCCTGGACTGTATCCCTAACCAAATGCACCATACCCAACAGCAGTGGGCTGATAACCTGGGAGGCCTAGCATGAACATACACTAGACCGCCTGCTGGAAGCTAGCCCACATAGCTTCTAGGGACCCTAAAGAGAGGCTGATACAAAATAAGATACTACATCACTGGTATCGGACACCTGCAGTGCTCTATGCAGCCCATGTTTTTCCTGACTTAAACTGATTGCAGGGCAGAGAACTCTATCATATTCTCTGGCAATGCCCCAAGGTTCAACCCTTATGGCAACAAGTCACACAATACCTCAGTTAGGTGCTGGCCTATTTTATCTGTTTGTCTCCAGAACCGCTAATCCTAGGATCACCAGAAACAGCTCAACACCTGAGTGCAAAGTCACTAAGGTGGGTTTTAAAAGTATCAAGGCAAGCTAAATGCCTGCTAGTCAGAAAGTGGCATTCTACAGAAGTAGCCACTCTGGCTGAGCTCAATAACAGTTTCTCAGTCCTGGTGAAATATGAACATCTCACATCTCATAAGCAACACATGGCAGTGTACTACTCTGTTTGGAATCTCTTCCTGCAACACTTGGGTATTATGGAGGCTGGGGAGTTTGCTCATTTTCTGCACTCAGACAAGGAATTGGTTGACAGAAGCAGAAGAGAAAACTAGACCCCTCTCAAACACCCTCTAACAGTCCCAGGGAGGAACTGGACCACAGGCCTCTTTTTCTGGAAATCAGGAAGACTCCCTTGTCTGCTTAATATTTGGAAACAGATGCTTGAAATATCTGATGGTACAACCAGGCACTAACATTCTAAACTGACTGGTTTTGGACTGTAAATAGTTTTAATGTTTTCTTGCTGTACCCTAATATCACCCCAGGTGCAGAGTTACCACCTCCATCCTGTTATTTTTATTTCTTATTGGAACTCAGCTATGTTTTGATCCTTATTCTACCTTGCTATCTACTCACTGTTCTTCTTACCATCCTAGTAGATTTTGTACAACTTTAATCCTTTGAAATCTTGTTGGTTCTTTATCAGTATCACAGTGCATGTTTATGGTTTACATATGTTGTGTGTATGAAAAGTTTCAATAAAAAAGATTAACTACAAAATAAAAAGTATCAGAATACTTGTAAGACAGTCCAAAGAAAAATTCAGTTTTCCCTTTGAATATGGGCATTGTTTCTTTTTATTTTTCATTTTTGGGTGCTGCATTATGGAGGTGCTTAGCTCCTAAGGGAGGGAGGGATTGAGGGTGTGGGTTGTCCTTCAGTCTCGCACTCCCTGCTGACTGAGCAAGGAGTGGCATCAGCATCATTATCAGCTGTGAAGACAGGCATTTACCCCCTCTTCCCTCCTGACTGAAGGAGGGGTACAGCTAAGGTGACTTGGGCATCAGGATGGGTACAGGATGAACTCAGGGGAAAAATGGAAGAAAAATATATTTAACTACCTAGGTGTTATTTTTGATTCAAATCATGCCTCAAACTTGACTCTTTGCAAAAAATGTTCACATCTATTAGCAAGCTTGCAATGATATCACAGTCTCCTTTAGGCCAATCTAATACTAATTTTGCCTTTTACTGATTATACAGACTCTATTTTGATGTCAGTTCTAACTGCAGTTTGACCAGGTTACAGTAGATGGCTTATACCACAGCGCTGCATGTTTTGCACTTTTATGCACTGAATGTATGTACCCAAACTCACTCATACTGTTGATGCTGCTTGTATTCTAGAACAAAAATTTGTCAATGCACAATGTTTTCTTGCTTGTATTTGTTGTGTAGGTGTTTGGTATTGATAGTGCAGAGGCCATAATTAACAAATTAATAACACAAGTTATAATAGTGATATTGTCATGACTGGGAAATGAAGAGGTTTCACGCACAATGTTGATGTTTTCTTAGATTGTGACTTTGAATTTTTTTGTTGCCCCCAGTTATGAACATGACAGGTGTCATTTATGAAATCGTGAACCAAAACGTTTTGTGGAATGACTGCAAACACAGGTTTTGGAGGGTTTGTCTGATATTGACATATGCTGCATTCTTTCAATGAGGTAAAAATATGAGTATGTTAAAATGTGGGTTAAGGACAACTAAACTAGCTTTCTTTTGGGGTCGCTAAGTTAAAAAAACAAAAATCATGATGCTCTAGAGCTGGGGGTGGCATTTTAAAAGATTGTGCTGCTTACCTGTGTAATTGAGATTTAACCCATTTTCATCAGCTATTTAATTTGGTAAACAAAGATCCCCAAATTTCAAAGTTGGCACCTCAATTCTGCCATAAGATGGCGCCAACGTGAGACATGATGACATCATCGGAGAGACACAGCTATTGCAGACTAACAGAAGCCCTATGTGCTAGCCTACTGTAAAAATTCTAAAGCCCACCAACATGTTAATTGGACCCTAACACATACAACAGAGTCTGCTGCATGGGTTAGGGGGCCGATGTAGCATGTTGGTGACTAAAATTTTACTGTACATGCTCAAAATGGGCTAGCACATAGGGCTTCTATTAGTCTGCAATAACTGTGTCGCTCCAATGATGATATCACATCTCATGTCGGTGCCATCTTATGGCAGGATTGTGGTGCTGACTTTGAAATTTGGGGCTTTTTGTTTACCAAATTAAAAAGCTGATGAAAATGGATTAAACAATTACAGTGGTATGCAGCATTATCTTTTAAAATGCCACCCCTAGGCTATAGCTCATCATGATTTCCATTTTTAACTTAGTGACCCCAAAAGAAAGCCGGTTTAGTTGTCCTTTAACAAGTAAAAATATTGCAAAGCTATGAGTAAACACTGAAAAATGTCAATGTTTGTTCATGATTTATTTTTCAATTTTGACCTCAGATGCTTAACATAGTCTTTTTATTACACCACCTTATAACAAGCATTTGTCAATGCCGAATGTTTGCTTGCTGGCATTGGCATTGGTAGTGTAGGAGTTACAGAGCTGCATAATAGGAATGGTAGTAAAGTACTGAACTGAAGACAACCCCATCACCACCCTGCAGATAGTGACAGGCATCGGGGTGTGCCTTTGGGTTGTCAGGCATAACGGCCATGCCATTTCACCACATCCTACCCTGCAGACACCGACAAGTGTCACGGTGTGCCTTGGGGTCTTTGGCCCTTATGCGCACCCCATTCCATCAGGAAATATGGTGAGATGGACGCAGTATAGGAAAATGGGGTGAACATTGGGGCCGAAGAGTCCAAGGCACACCTCGATGGCTCTCAGTGGCTGCAGGGTGTAGGTGGGGGTGGAATGGTATGAGCATTGCAGGCAACAATCCCAAGTCACAGCCCTGATGCCTG
The DNA here is from genome assembly GCA_016271365.2 of Neoceratodus forsteri. NCBI lineage: Eukaryota > Metazoa > Chordata > Ceratodontiformes > Ceratodontidae > Neoceratodus > Neoceratodus forsteri. The sequence continues at coordinate 358,308,820 of CM057458.1, forward strand.
TCATTCTCTACAGGGTGGGGCGTTACGGTCAGAAACCCTAATGCCTCAGACATTCGTTAGTATTTTCACTCCAAATTTTCAACATGGTTTTTTGTGACCCCCCACCTCATGAACAGTGGCAATATCAGTTTGTTAGCGGAAAGCTGCTTTTGCACAGCGACTACGGCATTTGTTACCACAGGTGCAAAAACACATTCCGAACAGGATGTGAAAAATGACAGCTGTACTGTTAATGGAGAGGTGTAAAAAATGGCAATGTTGAAAATCTGCAGTGAAAATATAAAAAAAACTGGTGAAGTCACAAGCGTGAGTAGAACCTGTGCAATGCACACCCGTAATGTAATTAGTTTGGGGATTTTTTACAGCAGCTTGTCAACACAGGCATTTTGGGACCTCGATCATGAACAGTGTCACTGTGATTTTCTTTATCTGTCCTGAACAATGATTTCCCACAGCGACCACGCATTTCTGTGCTGAAAGTGTGAAAACACATTTTGGCCATTTGAAAATGACAGCTGTACTGTTCATAAGGAAGTGTGGAAAAATGCCAATGGTGAAAATCTGGACTGAAAATATTACAAATTCATGAACTTACGGTGCATGGAAACTGCGCAATGCTCACTTTCGTAACACAGTCATTTATGGACTTTTGTCCAAATTTTCAACATAGCCATTTTAAGACCTCTGCTCATGACCAGTGTCACTGTGATTTTCTTAATCTGTCCCAAACATTGCTTTTGCACACCGACTGCACCATTGTGCACTACATGTGTGGAAACACATTTTGGGTGAGATGTGAAAAATGGCAGCTGTACTGCTCATAAGGAAGTGTGGTAAAATGGCAATGTTGAAAACCTGGTATGCAAATATTAAAAATTTGCAAACTTGTGAGCGTGCGTAGGAACTGCGCAACATGTGCTCCTAAAACAGTCATTTTTGGGAATTTTTTCACCAAATTTTCAACCTAACCATTTTAAGACCTCTGCTCATGAGCAGTGTCACTGTGATTTTCTTAATCTGTCCCGAACATTGATTGCGCAAACCAACTGCGCCATTGTGCGCTACATGCATGGAAACACATTTTGGACAACATGTGAAAAATGACAGCTGTACTGCTCATAAGGAAGTGTGGTAAAATGGCAATGTTGAAAATCTGGAGTGCAAATATTAAAAATTCACAAACTAATGAGTGTGCATAGGAACCGCGCAACGCATGCTCATAAAAGTCATTTTTAGGAATTTTTTCAGCAAATTTGCAACATAGGCTTTTTGAGAGCCCACCTTATGAACACTGGCACTGTCATTTCCTTAATTGGCCCCAAAAGGTGATTTTGCACAGTGACCATGAAATCTGCCGGGCCTGGTTAATGCCATGACAGTTCAAGAATTCATGAGGAGGGGTCCCAAGAACCCCATGTTGAAAATTTGGTGCCAAAATTCTAAAAATGCCTGAGATATGCATCAAAGTTGAAAAAACCCTGTTTATTACATTATACAGCTTACGGCATTTCCCCAGTTCGAGGTTGGCTTTGAAGAGTGCAGGCGTGTTCCCGGTCCACTGAAGATCATTGCCATGTGAACTCGGAGGCAAGTATGGGGTGAGGGTAGTAGGGAGCAGAGTGTGCAGAGGGTTGGCACAGGTGAACAGGGATACTGGCAAGGGAACTTCTTTTGTTTACAGGTTTGTTTGTTTTTAGGAAGGCGACACGGGACATTTGCCATGCTGGGGTGGGCTCCCAGTGTGGCAGCTGGAAAACTGTTTGGGGGCCTGGGCTGATGGGGGATTGGGCACCCCGTGCTATAACAATTTTGCCACGCTGGGGTGGGCTCCCAGCTTGGCACCTGGAAAGCTTTTTTTGTGGGGGCGTGAAGCCGACGGGGGATTGGGCACCCCCAACGGCCATACAGTGTGTGCATGGGGAGGAGTGCATGAGCATGCAATATGCATGCTTGTGTGCATGTGTGTGTGTGTGTTGGGGAGCGCTGCTCACTGAAGCGGAGCTCTCCCTTTCAGCTGTACGGCACTGCATTTTGGATGATCGCACTATGTTTCTTGCATATGCATGCAAGCAAACATAAAAATGGAAGGTCTCATTTATGAAATCCTGTCAAAAATGTCATTTTGCAGCACAGGTGTGAAAAGATGTTTTGGGCCAGATTTGAAAAAAGACATGTCATGTTCCTGACATGGGATACAAAATGACTATGTTGAAAATATGGGGTCACACTCTTGTAAAATAGCAAAGCTTGAAGTAAACAGTGAAGAATTTCAACATTTTGTTATTTTTTGAGATTTTGACCACATATTTTTAACATAGTGTTGTTATGACCCCACCATATGTCCAAGACTGTCCGTGATTTAACTACTGTTGATTTATTATTTGGTCAGGATAAACACCTTATAGGTAGCACTATCTACGTTCCTCTGGGAAAATTTGAATCTGGATTGGAATTTATTGCTGGGGTTAAAATGTTTTACCTACACATAGAGAGTGGCTATTGTTAGATGATTTTAACTGTAATTGGGTTGTTGACTCTAGCAATAGAGCTAGAGAATCACTGATGGATTTGGGCCTTTTTCAATTATTTGATGAAGTAACTAGGCCTAACTATAAGTCAGGAATAGGGACTTTACTTGACTGGGTAGTGGTCACTCACCTTGATAGGATTGCCAACTCGGGGGTGCTCTCAGATGCATTGAGTGACCACTGCCCTGTTTATTGTGAGTGGTCAGTTAAATTTACTAAGCCTTCTCCTAAGTATGTAGAATTTAGAAATGTGAAGCAGTTATCTCCAGAACTGATTGAGACAGCCTGTATGGAGACTGATTGGACAAAACTTCATTCCACCAATAATTTGGATTCTTTATTAAAAATGTTTATTTCATATTATAATACCATATTCAATAAGATTGCACCTTTAAGGAAAATGAGAATTAGGGCCAGTAAGCAAAATTGGTTATCTCCAGATTTATTACACTTAATGAGAACCTGTGATAAAACTTGGAAACAGTACAAAATTACTAATGATCCTTCTTTTCTTCAGAAATACAAAGCTTTAAGAAATCAATGTAAGTCTGAAATCAGGAGGGCAAACATTAAATTTTGCCTTACTGAACAAAATAAAACATTTAGTAACCCGAAGAGAACTTGGGAAACCCTTAACAATTTAATTGGGTGAGGAAAAAAAGATTCAATGATCTCTGTGAAGGACGGTGATCACGTAATCAGTGATGCTTTCCAGATCTCTGAAGCATTTAACAACTTCTTCGGAGATCTGGATAGCTACAGAAAACCTTCACAGGGTACCATCCCCACTGTCATCTCTCAAGTTAATGGTATTGTCCATCCTAAATTTTACCTTAGACAGGTTACCCCTGCCATTAAGAAATGTGTTTTAAAATATGATCCTAGGCTGCATATTTTCTAAGATGGAATATATTTTTGGATTATTAAGTTAAGTATAAATTCTTTTTCATATCCTTTATCTATCATTTTTAATTTTTCACTGTGTCATGGTGTTTTCCCAAGCTGTTGGAAATTGGCCACTATTATTCAAGTATTCCAGTTTTAAAATCTGGTGACTCATCTTTGTTATAAAATTATCAACTGATTTCTTTGTTATCCCCCCTTTCAAAAATCTTAAAGAGAATTATACTGGCTCAAACCCTTGAACACTTAAAAAAATACTGTTTATTTACAGATTGCCAACATGGTTTTAAGCCACTTCACAACACTGAGATGGCCTTGGTGGGGTTCACAGGTGCCATACAGGGAGCACTTGATAAAGGGCAATCTGTTGCGGCACTCTTTGTGGACCTCACCAAGGCCTTTGATTTGGTTGAACACTGTTTACACTGTTTAATCTTCACTTTTCTGGCGATGTTATCACTTGGTTTCATGATTATCTTACTAATAGACTCCATTGTATTACAACTGGAGATAGTATTTCCACCTGAGCTCAATTAAATGTGGTATACCTCAGAGGTCAATCCTTGGTCCCCTCATTTTTTCATTATATATGAATGCTGCCCCTTCCATTTGTTCTCAAGCTACTATGATTTTATATGCAGATGATGCAGTAATTTAAAGTTTGGGCACAAGACCCAATGAAGCCTTGGAAAGAGTACAATTTGATTTTGAGTCATTTCAGAATTGGCTGTCTTCAAATCATATGGTTCTTAATTCAAACAAAACCAAAGTTATGCTTTTTCTAAAAAAGCCACCAAGTATGAGACACCACACACTATTGTAGCTCAGGATGGGAACCCTATTGAATTGGTCAACAGTTTTAAATATCTGGGATTATAAAATGGCAAGAAAAAATCTAGAAATCTCATTGGCCAAGACCGATCAGCTGATCATACATTAATTCTCTGTATATGCACAGTCATCCTGGTCCTAAACCACATTACACAATGAGCAGATCAGTCCTCCTACAACCAGAACTATCTTCCATCAGTCTTCCTACAACCACAACTGATCTCCCACCACAAACATGGCCGCTACCTTTACACTGTAGAAACCTTCAACTGGGCACTAAAATTAAAATGACTTTAAATATAAAATAAAACAAATTAATAAAATGTGGTTTACCGGATTGTCACACTCTCCTTACACACATAAACAAATTAGAAACATTAAGTATTGTTTATAGTTTTCATTACAACTGTTTGTTTGCTAACAGTGAAAAATCCCCCTTCTATCTTTACCTGCTAATCAGGGAAATCTCTTCTGCTTTCCCTGACAAGTGAGATAATTGAGTCTCTGGCTCTAAAACAGGCCTTTGTTGTCTGTGTGTACATTATGTTAGTAGAGAAACATTCTGCTAGCAGAACTGAGCAGAATTTTGAATCCCAGCATTCCATGGTAAACATTCCATGATAAACATTCCATTTCTTAAATGTGGGGAAACACAGAGGGGAAAAAAAAAGAATGAAGAAAGTAAGCAATAATACTATATAAACAAAGAGAAAAGGTGGTAAATGTCTCATATCTTTTAGGACAGAGCGAGCAGTTCATGATGCTGTCAGTGAGTGTGGCACTTTTGAACCATGCTCTTGCTTGCAGCACTGGGGAACTGAGAAGCCTCTGTTATAGCTTCCTTTTAGTTTTGTCTACAGAGTGAGGAGAATTAAATAAAATAAGGGGCTATGAGTCATACTTAGAATGAGAAAACAGCATTTGTAAATTGTTGTGGCTGGCAGGGGAATATGAAGCTTAAGTGGGCAGGAGGCATACTGTATCACACTACTTTAATCTAGCACTGATAGGTGGAATAACTATTTTATGTTAAAGCACAGATTCACTTACAGTTTTACTTATTTAAAAATGTGTTTAAAATAAAAAAACTGCTTCTAAAAATAAAGGGCATTTATATAGCGATAAGACACTCGGGGTTGTGCATTACGGTGTGATACAATCAAGACTTAGGATGACCGCACTCAGCCTTCGCCTAATGCCTAACTACGGCCCTAGGAGTGCGGTTATCACACCATAATGCACACCTCATCGTGTCTTATTGCTTACATAACACTAGATTCTAAGTTATCATTTGAAACTCATATTAACAACTTAAGAAAGACTTTACATCACAGACTGGGTTCACTTTATAGGGTTAAGCAATTTTCTAACTTTTGAATCTAGGAAACTACTTTCCCACAGGTTCTTATTGAGTGCTATGGATTATGGCATAGTTATACCTCCAGCTTTGTTGGGTAAATTACTCTACAGGCTGAGGGTTACCTATAACTCTATACTTCGATTTATGCTTGATGCTCCCTTTTGAACTCACCACTGTTTCTTGTTAAAAAATTCTAACAGTTTGTCCCTTGAAAACAGGATTCCTCACAGATTGGGCACCTTGCTGTGCAAGGTGAAAAAATGGTCTTTTTTGCCTGCTGTCTCTGCTTTATTTCCTAGGTCCCTCGGTCCTTGTGGTACTAGGTCTCAAACTAAATTCACTTTCAACCCTCCCTTTTTTAAAAACGTTTCTGGACAGAGATTACTTTTATATAGGGTTCCTTAGTTTTTTAATACAACTCCAACTGATATCATTGATTGTAAAATAATCTGGACTTTTAAATCATGGTTAAAACTCCGGTTGATGGATAAAAGATGTTTGTACTTGTTCATTTTAACAGCCTTGTATTCCACTATATTGTCTGATGTACTCTATTGTATTTATTGTCTCAATAAGTTTGTTTACCCTTCTGTTGTTCATTGTTAATTGTTTTAACTTGTCATTGGTGAAAAAGGGCAGCTTTGCTCATCCAGCTTACAAGTATAAAAAATAAAAATGAAATGAAATGAAATGACAAGGGGGAATTTTTTGGAATCCTACCTGAAGGTGATTTTACAGAGTGACTGTGAAAACATGTTTTGAGGGTTTGAAAATTATTTCTGCCTTGTTCATGAGGTGGGGTAAAAAAGCTATTTAGAAAATTTGAGGACAAAATCTAGAAAATTGCAAATTTATGAGAAAACATTAAATTTCAATGTTGCTTCATAACTTTATTTTTAAGATTTTGACCACAGATTATCGTCATAGTCTTTGTATTACCCTACTTTATGATCAAAACACGTGGAATTTTTTAAAATCCCATCTGCTAGGTGATTTTGCCGAGCAGCTACAAAAACGTGCTAGAGGGGATTTGAAAAATAACTCCTGCCTTGTTCATCAAGTGGGGTAAAAAAAGGCTATGTTGAAAATTTTGAGTTAAAATCTCAAACAATAGTGGTTATGAGTAAACAGTGAAGAATTTCATTGTTGCTTCATAACTTTGTGCTTTTTTGAGATTTTGACCACAAATTTTCAACACAGTCTTTCTGTTACTGCACCTTATGATCAAGACAGGTGACATTTTTAAAATCCATCCAAAATTTAATTTTGCAGCATGACTGTGGAAAGATGTTTCAGGCGTATGAAAATTTTACCTACCTGGTTCATGAAGTGGGGTTAATAAAAGGTCATGTTGAAAATGTGGGGTAACAATATTGAGAAATTACAAAGTTATAAGTAAAAGTTCAAAATACATTAAAAAGTCATTAACCAAACTTATCTTGTTTTCAGTCACTCCCTGATGGAGCTCCAAGGAATCAGGATATTTGAAAAGGAGCAGCACTGGACTGGATAAGTAAGCACGGGGTAAGAAGTGTTGAGAGGGGGCTGAGGTTGGGGTGTAGGGAGTTGAAGTTGTCACTGGACCATTTTCTTGTTTTACAGGATTATGGATGGGGCACAGGGAAGGAATGTGAGGTGGGCAGGATACTTGGCAGAAGGAGGGTACTTTAGTCCATGGATGGGGCACAAGGAAGGATCAGGAAGTGGGTTAGATACTTGGCAGTAAGAAGATATTTTGCTTCCATAAACGTGGCACAGGGAAGGATTGGGAGGTGGCGAGATACTTGGTAGTGGCAGCGTGTTTTTTTCTATGGAAAGGGCACAGGGAAGGACCACGAGGTGGGTTAGTGTTGTTTTTATGCATCTCCTCTCTGCATAGTGGTGGTGGGGAGTTTGCAGCTGACCATGACATTGCTCAGCTGCTTGCTGGGCAGTTTCATGTAGATGAAAGGATCAAACCACTCTGTGATAGAAGCGTCTCACTCCTTTTAACTACATGAAGTTTCTGCCCCACAAGCAGACAGCACTGTCACGATCAGCCTCGCTGATCATTGGGCTGTCACTGTCGAGGCCTCTGCAGCTTGACTGGACCTGACACTGACACACTTTTTTTTTGGTTTTGTTTTTTTCTATGTGTGAATTTAGTGCTTGTGAAAGTTGCTGGACTGACAGCACTGGAACCTGAAGTCCTCTATTTATCCACATGACAGGTATAGCAAAGATGATCACAGTGCAAGCTTCCCAACACTGCCCCACCAATGTGCCTCAATCCTCCCATGGAGGGACCACCACATAGGTGAGAGGGTAGTTCAGACTCCATGCCCATTCAGACCTTTGCCTCTTATGTGAGACTGCCTACAAGGATGCCAATTAGTGCCAAGTGTGCTGATAGAAACATAGAAACATAGCCTTTGAAGGCTGATAAGGACCTCTTGGCCCACTCAGTCTGCCCATTTTCCTACCTATTGGATAAGCTGAAGATTCAAATTTACCAACTGTCTACTTCCTCCGTACCCCCCACTATAATTGCCTTATGTCTGTCCCATGCATTCTTGAATTCCCCACTGTTTTTGACCCCACAACCTCCTCAGGAAGGTGGTTTCATGCTTCCACCACTCTCTCTGTGAAAAAATATTTCCACATGTTGCCCCTGAGCTGCCCCCATCTTTGAATTGTGCCCCCTTGTTCTTGCACATCTCTTTTCCTGAAAGATGCTACCTTCCTGGACTTAGCTGATTCCCTTGAGGTACTTGGAAAGTTTCTATCATGTCCCCCCATCCTCCTTTCCTCAAGGGTATACATATTAAGCTCTCTTAGTCGCTCTTTCATATGGTTTCTGATGCAGACTCTGAACCATTTTAGTTGCCCTTCTCTGGACTGCCTCCATCCTGTCTATGTCCTTGTGCAGATGGGGTCTCCAAAACTGCACACAGTACTCCAGATGGGGTCTCACCAACTGTCTGAACAGAGGGATAACCACTTCCCTTTTTCTACTTGTGATGCCTCTCCCTATGCATCCCAGTATCCCCAGCTCTCCCTACTGCCTTATCACATTGCTTGCCTACCTTAAGGTCATCTGATATGATTACCCCAGGTCTTTTTCATTTTGTTGTTGTTAGTACCTCCCCCCCCATTGTGTACTCTTCACATGGGTTTTTGTTTCCCAGGTGCACTACTTTGCACTTCTTTGCATTGAATCTAAGTTGCTACATGTCTGACCATTCCTCCAACCTTGCCAAGTCCCTTTTCATCCTTTCCACCCCCTTGTGTATTAACTCTGTTGCAGATCTTTGTGTCATCTGCAAAGAGGCATATTTTTCCTTCCAGACCCTCTGCAATGTCTCCTATAAAGACGTTAAAGAGGACTGGACCCAGTGCTGAACCCTGAGGTACCCCACTAGTAACACCCCTTCCTTTGGAGTGAGTTCCATTTACTATTATCCTCTGTGTCCTGTTGCACAGTCAATTTGTTACCCAGCTACTACCCTGGGACCCACTCCCAGGCTAGCTAATTTGATTATTAATCTTTTGTGCGGGACTGTGTCAAATGCCTTGCTAAAGTCTAGGTAGGTCATATCCACAGCCCCTCACTGGTCCATTACTTTGGTCACCCAGTCAAAGAAATCGATTAGATTCATCTGACATGACCTTCCTGCCATGAATCCATGCTGCCTTGGGTAATGTGCCCCGCTGGACTCCAGGTACTCAACAATTCTTTCTTTCAGAAGTGATTCCATCATTTTCCCTTCCACTGAGGTCAAACTAATAGGTCTGTAGTTTCCTGCTTCTGCCTTGCTTCCACTTTTGTGAAGGGGAATCACATCTGCCCTCCTCCAGTCCTCAGGTACCACCCCATACTCCCATGATTTGTTAAAAATGGTGGTCAGTGGTGTCACTAGATCCCCCCTTAGTTCTTTTAGGATTCTAGGGTGAATCCCATCAGGCCCCATTGCTTTTTCCACCTTGAGTATAAGAGTTCATTCAGGACCCTTTCTTCTGTAAATGAACTGGTGTTGACCCCCAACCCCCACCCAGAGTATTTCTATTGTTTGGTTTTGGTAACTCCTCCTGTTCTTCTTTGTGAATACTGAGCAAAAGTATTCATTCAGTATCTCTGCCTTTTCACTGTCTCCCTCTGCCCACCTCTCATCCCCTTTATTAAGCTTCATTATCCCTCCTTTGACCTTTCTTTGCTCCCTAATGTACCTATAAAAGGTTTTATCCCCCTTCCTAACTGAGTTGGCTATCTTTTTCTTGGTTTGGGCCTTTGCTATTCTGACTGCCTTCCCTGCTTCCTTCTGCTTTAACTGATACAGTGCCCTGTCCTGCTCCTTCTGTGTTTCCTTACACTTCTTGAATGCTATCTTTTTCTCCCTAACCTTCCCTGCCACCTCTTTTGAGAACCATAGTGGTTTTTCACTCTGTTTTGTTTTCTTTATTTGTTTCACACAAAGGCTTGTTGCCTCCATGTTGGCAGTTTTGATTTTTCTCCATTGTTCTTCCACCCCTCCTTTCTGGCCATTTGCTAGTGCATTCCTTAGATATTCACCCATTTTGCCAAAGTTAGCCTTTCTAAAGTTCAATATCCTTATTTTTGTATGGCTTGTCTCCATGGTTGTGCTTATTGTGAACCACACTCTGTGGTGGGCATGTATTCCTAGATGGCTACCCACTTCTAACTCTGTGATCCTCTCCCCATTTGAGAGTGCCAGGTCTAATATTGATCCCTCCCAAGTGGGTTCCAACACTAGCTAAGTCATGCCCCCTGTTGGGCATCGAGAATGACTCTGCTCTTGGATGTGGCTGCAGTAAATGTCTTCCAGTTAACATCTGACATATTCAGGTCCCCCATCAACAATATCTCCCCTTTTTCAGCCATTCTGAGAATGCCTTTTATCATTTCCTTGTCCATTTCCTCCCCCTGAGATAGGGGTCTGTATGCAACTGCTGTACTGATTGTGGTGCCACTCCCTGCCTCCAAAGTGACCTCTTGTCCTCTCCCTTTGCCCTTCAGTTCTGTAGCTTTCATCCCTTCCCTTATGTAGAGAGCTACTCCACCTCCTTTTTTACGCTCCCTGTCCCTTCTGTAGATTGTGTACCCTGGTATGTTGACATCTAAGTACCTTCCTAAGCCTCTTTTTAGCAGGAATGTAAACCAACTGTGCTGCTCAGCTGCTAAAAAGAGGCTCAGAAAGGTACTTAATACAACTTTGTCTTTGACAAAACAAAGTTACTGCACATCTAGGGAACATACTGTCATAGTTACTACCAACAGGTAATAGGGGACGTGGTTCATGTCAATTTGATCTTTAACTCTCCAGCAGGAGGATGTTAGCCAGCATAAGAAAGGATTGGTGCGGTCAAGAAATTACGGTGGTGTCCATAACAAAACAGCCCCCAATTGATGTGGAATGCAGCAGAAAGTGTTGCACCACATACTGCAGCAACCTATGTTTTCAATAAGAAATGCATCCATTTAACTCAAGGTACCATAAGGCATGCTGCAGAAAGAGTGAACATTTTATGGCCAGTTCTGCATAAACCTTTTAAAAGTAGGCATGGACCAAACCCCATCCCTGAAACTGAGTCCCACCAAACTCACAAGGCTCAGTTTCTGTAATCCCAAGAAGAACACTGCCTGTTAGGTGTGAATTTCTCCGCCCAGCCTCCCAGTCTTTTGCTAGTTATGTGACTGGCTTTGGAGGCTAAGGGAGGTGAAAGGGTGACTGATAGCAGCTGTGGTCCCAGATATGCCCTGGTTTGACATGCAAAACCTGGGAATAAAGGGGACTGTACCACTGTTCAGCACCATTTAGCAACACAGCAGAGGGAAGAAGAATCACTCATGGAGGGGTGCAGCAGGTGCTGTATGCAATGCTGTGTGTTGAACTGGTCTCAGTTAGGAGAGTGACCATCACTTAGGAGGGACAGCAGGTATGGTATGCAATGCTGTCTGCTGAACTGGTCTCAGTTAGGAGAATGACCTAGTTGGATGGAAGAGGGAGATCACAAATCACAGTGACAACACAGAAACCATAACCAAAACAAACCCCCAGAAAAAGGCACTGAAACAACTGACTAAAGGTCCTGGAGGAAAAGAAAGTGAATCCGGGGGTTGGGGACAGGTGGTTAAAAGGAGAGAGGGTAACAGACAATTCCATGGGTGTTTAAACTAATAAAAGCAAAATAGAGAATAGAAAGAAACTGGAAGTGGAGGTTTTGTGGGCCGAAAGACACTGAAAAACAAATGTGAGGATGTGGGCTGAAACTAAAGGGATGACAAATTAAGAAATCACTGCAAGACAAGTTAAATGCTGTTTTACAACAGAAAAAGAAAAGAATATAAAACAATAACAAAAGCAAAGGTGAGAGAAGGAAAAGAAACTGAATGTGGGGTTTGGGGAAATAGGTTGAAAGGAGGGAGTGTGGTGAGCAATCATGGGGGTGGGGTTGTGGGCTGAAACTAAAGGGAGGACAAACTAAGATTTAATATAAGTTTTTCTTTTTCTTTTATTTTTACCAGAAAGTGGACTGAGACAAACCCTTTTTCAGCCTTGCTGGACATTAAACACTCAACATAAAAATACATACAAAGATACAGGTATAAACTAGCATGTGAACAGTAAAATTTCACATCAGCAGCTGCAGATGTAGTCAGTTCAAAATAAGAAATCACTATCCGACAATTTTACAACAGAAGATGAAAAAAAATATATATAAAAAAACAAACAAAAGTAAAGGAAAAAGAAGGGAAAGAATCTTATATTGGGGGTTGGAGAGATGGGCTAAAAGTAGATAAGGTGTCATACCATTGCTGTGGTGCAGGCTAAAACTAAGAGGAGGACAAAACAACAAAATCACTGTCTACGAGACATGAAGTGTTACATTTAACAACAGAAAAATAATTTTTTTTATTTTTAAAACAGAAAAACAAAAGAATATAGAAACAAAACCCAATAAAGATTAAAGAAAACTAATGTGGAAGAGAGATTGTTATGGGTCACACAGCATAGGCTACTGCTCCTGGAGCCTGGGTAAAAGAAGAGAAATAAAAGGATGTTCTGCACTGTCTTGCAAAGCTCAAACCCCTTGACTAGCATGCCGTACGTGTGCTGGACTAGCTAACCCTGTTAGCAAAAAAATTGCATTAAAAAACATTCTTGTGTGTTTTTCAAATTATCCTGCTGTTAAAAAGTATTGTTCTTGATCTGACCTTGTCCATCCTATAAAGAAGAAGCCCCTTGGCTAATGTACTGTAAGCCTGCTGAACTAAATGGCCACTTCTATCAAAAATTGCCTTAAAAAAAATATATTTTTGCATGTTTTCCAAATCATCCTGCTGTTAAAAAAAAAAATCCCTGACCTGACCCTAACCATCTTGCAAAGCAAAGTCCCTTGACTAGTGTGCTATAAGCATGCTGTGTTCACTAGCCACTTTAGTCAAAAATTGAATTTGAAAAAAATATTCATGTGTGGTTTCCAAATCATCCTGCTGTTTAAAAAATATTGTTCTGTGGCACTGAGGATTGAGGTGCTGGATGCCACACTTGTCCCAAGCTGGCAACCAGGGTTTGGGAATGGATTTGGACCACTGGGGTCAGTCGGGGAGGTAGCATTGAGCACCCCACAGATGCTCCTCCTCCGGGTGGTGGGTTCCAGGGCAGCATTGCCCATGTGCTGCCGCTGGTGGAAGCACAGGTGGTGGGGCATAAAACAGCTCAATATGGGAGCCAGGGGTGGGAGGCACTGCAGACACTTGACAGTGATGTGCATAAGCACGCCACCTGTCTGGACGTCAGTCCTCTGTGTCAGTGCCCTCAGGATAGGATTGGAAGAAAAACAAAGGCAAAAAAAACTCCTGGTCCCACGTAGAATGATGCGGGTCCTTGCTATGTCAGGACCCAGCTGAAGAGACCCAAGGAGGATTCCTCAAGGCAGGAAATGGAGGAGAGTAAAAAATATTTGTTCTTGACCGGATCCTGACCATCCTGAAAGCAGAAGCCCCTGGTTACCATGCAGTAAGCCTTCTGGGATATCTGGCCACATTAGTCAAAAAATTGTATTTGAAAAAATATTCTTGCGTGTTTTCCAAATCATCCTGCTATTTTAAAAAATAAACAGGCATTTTGTTCTTCACCTGATGATCCTGAACTTAGTTGTTGTATTGAGCAGTGGACAGAAGTGGGACTTAAAATGATAATGGGTTCAAGTTGAAAAATCATTAGCTCTAAGTTGCATTATCAGTCACAATCCTAGTGCCACTGCTAAATTATCTTTAACAGAAAAAAAATAGTTATTAGTCTGTGAGTGACACCAGAAACACATGCCCTTTCACTACATGTGTCCAATCTCTGGCACATGAAGGAAAAACAAAAACAGAGAAGCTCAGATGCTGTCCATTGTAAATGAAGTAAGGGACAATGCAGAAGAGGCAATGATATTAGAAAAAACAAAGGCCGTTGGAGGCATCACCCGCAGAGGCACTGAAATGATGACTGCATATTCCTTCAGTGTTCCACTATAATCTCATGTTCAGACTCCAGCACAGACATTGTTAGCAATTGTGTACCCAATGGGCTTCAGTTTGAGTCAACTGATTCTTCTGACACTGATGTGCTGCATGATAAAAGTCACATCAGAAACTCTGAAGATGGGCCATTGGGGAAGTAAAAACAAACGGAGGTGGCAAGAAGGATACTGTGTCCCTTGCTGACACCTTTATTTCGTGAAAGAAGATATCCCTGATGATAATGACATATGAATGAAAGCACTGTTACTGCCAGCCATCATGTACCTATGCCTGGAGGTAAAACATGCCTTGATTACGCAACTCCCTGTATCTAGGGCTACCAGGGGTTGATATCCATCGCTTGCAGCTCGTGCAGAATGCTGTGGCCCGATTATTGACAGGTACTCATCATACCTGTCATATTTCTCCGGTGCTGCGCGATCTGCACTGGCTGTCAATACAGTGGCGGATCACCTTTAAAGTTGGTCTTCTGACTTATAAAGCCCTACACAGACTGGGCCCTGACTACTTAAAAGAGCTCCTGGTACCTTATTGCCCAAAGTGATTGCGCCACTCGGCGGACGAGGGTTTGCTAGACATTCTGAGGGTTTCTTTAAAATCTTTGGGGGCCTGTACTTAAATGTACATGGCCCCTGCCCTCTGGAATTCTCTACCCCTTCCAGTCTGGCAGTGGTGCATCCATGGAGGAATGTAAAAAGGCCTTTGAGACCCATTTATTGTTAAAAGCTTACCCCTGATGATGACATATTATTGTATTTTATGAATTTAGCAGTTATTGGATCTGTGTTTATTTTATTGTTTTATGTGCAGTTATTGTAAAGGTACCTTGGTTTTAAGAAAGGCGCTGTGCAAATAAATATAAAAACTAAGAAGGCCACTTCTAGGGTATGGAACTACTACTATATTGACTCCCAAAATGCTTGTCATGCAATATGCACACTCTGTAAAACTGGTGTTTGCAGGGGGAGACAGCTAAATCATCTTGGCACATTCACTTTAATAAGACACTTAAAAAGATGTACCCAGTTGGATGCACCAGAAATGTTGTGACATCAGCGTCTGGTGAGACAGAGATAAAGCAGGTCACAGTGACCTAAAAGGTGTTTCTTCTTTATTAAAAAAATTATGGAAAAGCTAATTATTTTTCAATTCCACTTAACAAATAAATGAAAACAACAAGATCTTTCATCTCTGTCACCATCACCATCTGGCACCTTTGGAATTGTCAGTTCCCCTCGGTTACCAACTGTCCATTCTTTTCGCAACAGACCATACCACACACAAAACAATTAATCATGCAAGAGTCGTTTCAAAGGGCATGTCAAAATGATCCTACCCATCCAGTTGCCTAGAAATTAAATAAAGAAATAACAAAATTTGTAGCTCTTGAACTGCACCCATTCTCTTTTGTTGAATCTGTTGGTTTTATGGAAGTGTAACTACCCAGTCCCTGGGGTTACTAGAATCCTATCAGTATTATTGTTAGGAAGGCAGCAGGCAGCTGGTAGGGAGCTCAATAGGGGCTCCTTAGATAATGACATCATTGTTTACTCAGCTAGCCTGAGGGAGGAATGATTAGGTCATTTAGAACTCTCGCAGCAGCATAAGCCACACTGTGTGGATAGCTGCTCTGGGGAGCTTAGAATGCTCAGTTTTGTTCAGTCAGTTGTAGATTGAGGAGGTGAGAGTGGCAGAAGGACTGCCAGTGGGCTCTGAGAGAGGGCCCAGGATTTCTCACCTTAGTGGAGTGTCATTTCTACCTCCTAGTTGAAGTGATGGAGACAAGACTACAGCAGGATTTCCTGATTTCTACTCCCAGTGAAGTGGAAGGATCTGCTTGTTCTCTGTGGACTCAAGGGACAATCCCCTCAATGTTCTGTGGTGTTTTCAGCTGCCTTGGATAGGACCTGAAATAGACTGTTTGGACCGCTAGTTGTTCCATGCCCTGTGGATGGAACAACTCATAGATCTATAGACAGTGTTGGCAGATAAGGGCCTATGGTCCACCCAGTCTGCCCATTTGAGCTTGTAACTTCACTTTATGTTTTCCTAGAAGTCTGTTTCCCCTTAACCCTGACCTCCAGAATTCCTTTATGTCTATCCCATGCATTCTTAAATCCCTGTGAGTACTGTCTAGGAGACTAGATCTCCACAAGTTATTGGGGGAGTGAATAGTCTGGGGTGTGTGTGCCCATAGATAAGGCTGGATCAAACCCATCAGTGCTCCCAGGTTTCACCAGTGTGAGAGAAGTGAAGTTAAACTGTGGACCCCTGTGAGTGCAGTTTATTTTTTCTGGTCACTCCAGTTTGTGACAAGTGAAAGTGTGGGACCTCTAGCATTTCAGTGGGGAATGGGGGTTTCAATGGTGTAACCTTGAAGAATGGCAGAGACTGTCAGTTGGGGACAAGGTGGGAGGAACACCATCCAAGCGCTTACATGGCAGGGTTTCCTGATTTGTAAAGGGTACCAGTATGTTTACCTGGAGCAAGGGCCTAGCTGCAGGTTAAGGTGTGGCTGAGTTTCATGTATTGCACCTACAGCATGTCCGAGAAGAGTTCTGAGTGTGTGGCTTAGATTCACTAAATAACACTCATGGGAAAAGAAAGATATTCATGTGCATGGCCGGTGTCCACAAATGCATTTTTGGGAATTTGGGAAGAAGATGTTTCTGTTGGTGTTCATGAACTGTACTGCACAGAGGAGAGTTCTTGAATTTGTACCTGTCCAGCCTGGACTGACCCTTGGGGGGTCCACTTCAGCTTTTACTTTCCATCTGTTCAATAAAGCCATACAGCACAATCCCAGTCACTGTTATGGACAATCCAATTATTGCTTCTAGTTGAGTGGATTTAATGGGGCCCCCTCAGCAGGTTAGATCAAGCATATGCTTATCAGCCTCCACCCAGGACCTGGGATGTGTTATTTACACAGGGGTTCAAGTTGTTTGTTTCTGTACCTTCACCCCTCTCTTCCTCTAGAAAATGAGCCAGGTATACATCCTAACACCAAGGGTGGTACCTACCTTTTAGTAAAGAACATTGGTGTGCCAGTATATGGGCACCATTGTATTTCAAGATATTTAGTCTGGGTAAGCATTACAAAAAATTGGAAGGTGTGCACACTAGATAAAAAAGTGGTCTGGGGGTTACAAAACATGGGGGCTCATCTTGGGATATTTAATTTTGGGTGAGAGGCATGCTGAGGGTATGTCCAGGATCTTTCTGTCTGGTGGTAATGCCCACAACAGAAGATTGTTTTACCAGAAAGCAAAGTTTTGCCAAGTAAATGCCACCTGAAAGTCTTTTGTTGCCCAAGTTATGTGGAAAAGAAGAGGAAGAATTTGCTGCTTGTGAGTTTGCTTTGAAACTGTGGACTAAGAAATAATTGCCTTGCCTTGTGGAAATAGAATCTAAAGAACTGTTTAAAAGTGCAAATTTCCTGAGAAAAGTATTTGTGGACTTAAAAGACATTGTTTTCTAAGTGCTCAGAAAGTTTCAAGTGTGCACAGTGAAATTTGGGGGAGTTGCTAAGGAAAATGCACAGAGAACTGAGTGAAAATGCCTTAAAATGCTTCACCCCACTGAAATTTCAAGCCAAGAAAAAAAGTAACAGTTTGCAGTATAAATTTTGCCTTCTCAACAATTGCCATACAGGAGTGCGGCAGAGAGAGAGAGAGCTCATTTGCATGGCATCGTGTGATTGGTCCCAGTGCACCCAAGCCCCGCCCTTGCCTGAGTCTCTGCTTGTGGAGCATTCATGAAGGAGCAGCCTGCAGTGTGCGAGCAGCTTGTAGTTCGTGAGGTAGGAAGGAGGAATCACTTGCAGCATAAGCGCTTCTGCAACACCAGTTTTTCTGTCTTTTTTCGCAAATACATGGGCTCAACCCATATTCCGACTGACTGGGGAGTGACTGAGGCAATCGTAGTGATGATCAGCAGGACCGTCAGCCTGTTTCACCCCAGAGGCCTTCTTTAAGTTGGCAGCAGGCCGTATTCCATCGACGGTGCAAACCATCCACTGCCTGTAAGTACCCTTTGCAAAATAAATTGACTGTGTTGCTAAGGTCGGAAAACTGAGTAAGAACTTGATAAATGCAGCAAAAGTACTGAGAGAGATAGAGAGACAGACAGACAGAGAGAGAGAGAGAGAGTCTGTGAACTGTTAAATCTTGGACTTTGCTGTGAAAGTGCTGTTTTCAAAGAAAGTAACTTTAAAACATCGATTCCCCTGGTCTAAGTGTTTGTAAAGTAATGCACTGAGAAATAGTAAAATGAGCTTGTGCTTGAGAATATCAGTTGACATGCAAAAATCCAGACAGAGTCCTAGCAAGTTTTAATTGAGTGTGATACAAAGTTACAGTCGCCATGTTGGGGTGTAGCTAGCTATGTAAAGAAAGCAGTGCCATTTTAGAACAGAGTTTTCAAAACCAAAACTGTTTTAAATGGTTTTCTTACTAAGTGTGGAATACAACTGCAGCAGCCAGGAGCCTTTTTGTGAACTTTTTCCAGTGCGTTAAAACCAAATCTCAGAGTGCTTGCAAGCAATAGTAATTTGGGGACTTGCATTTTTGACTTTCAGAACATGGCACAGCAAACCCCTCACTACCCGCTCCATGCTAGGGCATGGGTAACCCAACAAGAACAAGAACTAGCCCAATCTGAGCAATTGTACAACTGTTCAACAGCACCCGCTAAGTTGGCTTTGCCGAACTATCCGTGTAACATATGCATAGTATACCTAAAACCAGGAAGAGATGTTCTGCCGATCCCCATTGCACAGACTGTAGAGCAGCGATTTGGTATGAGCATGGCAGGTAGCACAAGGAGCTGAAGCGAAACGCATCCATTTAGCTCCAGCGTGGACACAAACAGGGGACTCTGTCTAATCGGAACAACAGCGACAGGCTGGTTACACTAAAAGTGATCCCATGGAGTTCGTAAAGGAGTTTCTGGACATTATCTGAACCAATACTTTGCTAGACCTAGAGGAAGAGAAGTGTTCCACACTATAGAGGGTGGAAATGGACGCTGCCAGTGCAGATTCAGTAGATCTGTGGGTGGAAGGCCCAAGTCCAAGCCTCATGGGAGAGTACCAGGATGAGGAAGCATGTTGTTAGGAGGACAGTGCCTCTGACAACAGCAAAGAATGGACAGTTTCAGGGGTTTGCACAATCGTCAGCTCCTGGACAGAATGCGTGGAAGAGGAGGAAGCAGCAATGACTTCAGTGGGCTCTCGTGAGTCAGCATTAGCCTGGGCTTCCATGGAGCCTCCAGATGTCCATGAGGCAGAAGCCTCAAGAAATGTGCCCTTGAGTGCAGCGGTGGACTGCTCTTCCTCTGCACTAAGTGTTCGTGACTGGCTCAACCGGACTGGCCACCCCAAGCCATGCTTCTGGATGTGAGTTAGTGAAAAGCAGCAAAAAGACAGAATTGTGCGTAGACAAGCTGAAGCCAATTATGGACAGTCACACTCTTTCTACTCTAGAAAAATGTGGGAAGACATGAAATACAGGCATGCCTGGTTGTGGGAGGAAGCTTGTGCCAACCTACACCCTAAAGTATACAAGTGGGTTAGAATTAAGGTGTACAATGAGAGAGTGCAATTCTGGAGGCATGGCAGGACCTTGTTGATCAACAATGTAAGAATAGTGGACAAAGCTGGCCAAGAGACTTTCTATTATGTTTGCATGGTTCATCCAGATGGGGTGACAGTCTATGCCCCAGATCTGGAATGGTACTACCCCAGAAATTGGTGCCATTCTGGAAAAATGTGCCTGCCTGCCAAAGGTGAATTCAACCATTGCCAGATCAGCCATCTGCCACCAAAGAAGCAGCAAACCAGGATTGAGGTGCCTTTCTTCTCGTGATAGAGGTTCATCTGCAGTAGCACTCAGGTTTGGCTCCAGCAGCATCTTGTTTCATCTGTGGTAACATCCAGGTTCATCAGCCCAGCAGGTTTGGAGAAGGTTTCAGTCCAGGTCAGTAGGGGATCGTGGAAGCATCTGATCTGAAGATTCCGTCTACCCAGCAGCCAAAGATCACCAGGCCGCAGCTCCAGAGAGGTGATGTTGATATCCTTTGTCATCAGGAACTAGTAAGAGACCTTTTTCGTTTTTAAGTTAACTGTTTCCTGCAAATTTGAAGACACTTTGGAATATTAATCTCCAACAGACTTGCCATCTAGACTGCAGTGCTTGCAGGCCTTATGCTTGTTCTAGGACTGTGCTTCAGTAAGCTCCAGCCTAGGAGAGACTGTTGTTGTAGTGTTTCAGCGCTCTGGATTCCTCCTTACTTTGGGACTTTACAGGGATCCCTTCCCCCAACTGTTTTGCAAATGTCTTTATGTTTTCTATTGTTGTACTTCTGTAGAAAATTCTTTTAAAAATGCTTTTTGTGCTTGTGCAGTATCCAGTGGGAGGGTTTTGGTCACTGTTTTATGGCTTTACAGGTTGTAGTTGTGTGCAGAAATATTTTTTGTTGTGTTTTCTTTTGCAGGTGTTCCTGGAAGAAGACAAGAAGAACAGAAGAGGATGGCTGGGACTCATCAGAGTCCTCCTTTATGTAGAATTGTTAGGCTTGTGTAACTGTGTAGTGCAATGTCTAGCCTTTTTCATTTTGCAGGTGTGTGGTGTAAATGGTTTTGTTTTTGGGGTTTGTCTACATGGTAGGTAGCATAGGTCAGACAGTTTTCCTCTAGAGGGTTAGGGAAAGCAGGTTGCTGGTCCTGATTTGCGATAGGGGTCACCAATACTGTCTGGTAGGACATGCTTCAGGTAGTTTCTTGGAGCCACTGAGGGTCCATAATGTAGATAGTACAATAGTAGGATAGGAACTGGAGTTACTTCAGTGTGTCTCTGTCCTTTGGTGTCACCTGCCTGTGCCTGGCACATGGTAGGGAGGACTTGTCAACCCTCCCATAGGGGGGCATCAGAGGTAGGATGGCCTGGTGCTGAGTGATGGAATGACTGCAGACAGTCATTTATCTGGCAAGGGCTAGTGTAACCACCCAGTCCCTGGGGTTACTAGAATCCTATCAGTATTATTGTAGAAGGCATCAGGCAGCTGGTAAGGAGCTCAACAGGGGTTCCTTACATAATGGCATCATTGTTTACTCAGCTAGCCTGAGGGAGGAATGATTAGGTCATTTAGAACTCTCGAGCAGCATAAGCCACATTGTGTGGATAGCTGCTCTGGGGAGCTTAGAATGCTCAGTGTTGTTCAGCTAGTTGTGGAGTGAGGAGGTGAGAGTGGCAGAAGGACTGCCAGTGGGCTCTGAGAGAGGGGCCCAGGATTTCTCACCTTGCTGGAGTGTCATTTCCACCTTCTAGTTGAAGTGGTGGAGACAAGACTACAGCAGGATTTCCTGATTTCTACTCCCAGTGAAGTGGAATGATCTCCTTGCTCTCTATGGACTCAAGAGGCAATCCCTTCAATGTTCTGTGGTGTTTTCATCTGCCTTGGATAAGACCGGAAATAAACTGTTTGGACCAGCTACCCAGAAGAGTGCCTTTCCTGTTTCCTTTTAGTTGTTTCATGCCCAGTGGACAGAACAACGCCTGTGAGTACTGTCTAGAAGACTACATGTCCACAAGTTCTTAGGGGAGTGGATAGTCTGGGGTGTATGTGTCCATATTTGAGGCTGGCTCACACCCATCAGTGCCCCTAGTTCTCACCAGTGTGGCAGAAATTAAGTTCAACTGTGGACCCCAGTGAGTGCAGTTTATTTTATCTGGTCACTCTAGTTTGTGACAAGTAAAGGATGGGATCTCTAGCATTTCAGTGGGGAATGGGGGTTTCAGTAGTGTAAATCAGTAAAAAAGGTTTGCAAGCTCAACCCCTGCATTTGCAATACAATTTAGTAAAATTAGTGGGGTGGCTCCTGGTGTGTGACTGAACAGAAACATATAGTTAAACTACCAGGGCATCCCCCCCCCACACACACATTTTGCTGCATTAAAGCCTGCACTTTCTTCAAATTAACTCCAATGTTCTTACTTTTCATAGTTTTTGGAGGGGATCTTGGTTCTAATCACCCAGCTGAACCATGATTAAGCCTGACCACTTTGGCAAAGTGACCATCTCCATCAGTCAGGTAAAAAGCATCACATTTTAGCTTGTCTTATCAGAGCTGAGGTCTCCTTGCTTTCTCTTTTTTTTTTGAAGAGACACTCTCTTGGCTTCATTACTTATAGTGTGCTCTGGCCAATGAAAGGCTCACAGCTGTTTAATGGGGAGATTAGCAATTAAAAGGAGGCCACAATTCTCCTACATTCAAATCAGTACAAAAGGTTTGCCAGCTGAACCCCTGCATTTACAACACAATTTAATAATAATGGTGTAGCTCCTGGTGTGTGACCGAACAGAAACATACAGTTAAACTACCAGGGCACATCCCCCCTCCCCCCCATTTTGCTGCATTAAAGCCTGCACTTTTCTCAAATTATCTCCAATGTTCTTACTTTTCATATTTGAAAGAAGTGCGGAAACTATCTGGCTGAAAATGAAGTGTGGTGGTTGACTGCTTTCTGCGATCATACACAAAATATTTTGTGAGTTGTATTTGAAGGCAGGGTTGACATGACCTTTATGATTGGTAGCAGGAGGCCTGGCTGGTGCCTGGGCTGTTAGGCACCTGTGAGCTTTTCGTTGGTGAAGCTTGATATAATGAGGCCAATCTTCAAAGAAAGCAAGGGAACATCGCAAAACGAGGATAAAACGATCTTGTCTGCTGATGATGGTCACTGAAAATCAGTCGGGCAATCATCTCAGCAGATAATGAGACAAGAGGCCCGCAACAGAATGAAATAGGGAGGTAGTGAAACAATGCAGGCTAACTCCGACAAAATGGAGAGTCGGAGTAGTTTAACTATAGGTTTCAGTGGTGTAACCCTGAAGAATGGCAGAGACTGTCAGTTGGGGCCAAGAGTGGGAGGAACACCATCTAAGTTCTTACAAGGCAGGGCTTCCTGGTTCGTAAAGGGCACCAGTATGTTTACCTGAGCAAGGGCCAAGGTGTAGGTTAAGGTGTGTGGCTGAGTTTCACATATTGCACCTACTGTATGTCCAAGAAGAGTTCTGAGCGTGTGGCTTAGATTCACTAAATATCACTCATGGGAAAAGAAAGATGTTCATGTGCATGGCCTAGTGTCCACAAATGCATCTTTGGGAATTTGGGAAGAAGATGTTTCTGTTGGTGTTCATGAACTGTACTGCATGCAAGGAGAGTTCTTGAATTTGTACCTGTCCAGCCTGAACCGACCCTTAGGGGTCCACTTCAGCTTTTACTTTCCATCTGTTGAATAAAGCCATACTGCACAATCCCAGTCACTGTTATGGACAATCCAATTATTGCTTCTTGTTGGGTGGATTACTGGGCCCCCTCAGCAGGTTTGATCAAGCATATGGCTAGCAGCCTCCACCCAAGAACTGGGTTGTGTTATTTACACAGGGTTCAAGTTGTTTGTTTCTGTACCACCTCTCTTCCTCTAGAAAATGAGCCAGGTATACATCCTAACGCCAAGGGTGGAACCTACATTTTAGTAAAGTAAATTGGTATGCCAGTATATGGGCACCAGTGTATTTCCAGACATTTAGCTTGGGTAAGCATTACAAAAAAAGGGGGATGTGCACGCTAGTTAAAACAGTGGCCTGGGGGTTACAAAAGTAATGCAGATTGCCATACCACAACATTAAATACCATACAGAAAATATTTTGCCACCAAAGCAGTACCAAATGTCTGTTGTAAATTGTGTGATAAAGTGATGCAGGCCTTGAAAATCACAACAAAGCCACAAATACATCTCACAATTGATATGTGGACTAGTGGCCAAATTGTAGTCTGATGTCACTGGTCATTGGGCATTGTTTCATGATTCCTCTGCCTCATCCTCTATCTGGAACCCAGCAACCAAAACATTTTAGAAGCTGACTGTCTTGTGTATTACTAGTTTTGAGTCTAATGATCACACAGCAGTGAACCTCTTGCAGGAATTAGAAGGCAGTTTGCTGACTAGTTTATCATCGTAGCCTCTCCCCAGAGTTTTTCGTATCTGTTAATATCATATGTGCTGTGAAGGATGGAGGGTATGTGCACATACCTTGCTCATACCCTCAGTCTTGAACTACGTGGTTTCCTTAAAGATGACAGAAGCATTCAAAATCGTTGAGTGTTGTATGCAAAATATGTGGATATCTTAGTCATAGTTCTAAAGGATGCAAAATATTGAGCCAGCTGCAAAGAGCAATAATCTTCTACAACTTCAGCTAATAAAGGAGGTGGTCAGCAAGTGGAATTCCACCTTCTAAATGGTACAGCTGATTGTTGAACAGAGTAAAGCAATGCATTATTACACTATGAATCAATCAATAGGGAAGAGGGATGTATCATTCAGTTCAAGCCAATGTGCCACATACTTTAGCCATTTGAGGAAGCCACTTGGGAAATGAGTGCAGACAATGCCAGTCTGAGTCAAGTAATACCCCTGAAATTCCTTCATAGAAACAAACTAGAAAAGCAGAAGGCAACACTTCTAGAGGAAGGCAGTGCTGTTTCTCTTGAAGAAAAATTAGCTACATCCTAGAAGTGAACCCCAGAATATCAGTGATGTTAGAATCAGAACGTTATATTCTGGCCACCATGTTAGAATCTCGATTTAAGGCTAGCCTGTCTCCCTCTGGTCTGACAGATATCAGCAGGTATAAAGACCTGCCCACTGAAAAAGTGTCAGATGAAATAATGGATACTATTTCGATTCCCAACTAGTTGAGCATGCAGACTCCTGAACCTCACTGCCAGCAGAAGTAACATCGAATTAAAAAGATGAAGATGGTGACATTTGGCCAGGGCTACATAATATTGGTAAAGATAGTAATTCTTCCATTGCTAGCAAAAGTCATATTGCTACCACTATAGTTGATGACTATCTAAAAGACCCTAGGAAACACATCATATAGGATAACCCTTTGAAATATTGGCAAATTAAGAGAGAAATCTGGACTGTATTGTATAGAATTCTCAGATTACATTTACGTTGCCCTCTGACTCATGTCTACTCTGAAAGAATCTGCAGCACCACTGCTAATGTTGCTTTGGACTTGTGCAGTTATTTGTTGCCTGAAAATGTGGAACATCTGACATTGGTTAAAGTTAACCTTGGTCTCTTCGCTGGCTCCACTGGTACTCTACAAAGTCATTTTAATATTGATGATGAGCCAATGTATTTTAATTAATTAACAACTGTGTCTCTGTGAGGGTTATCCTGATGATATATGTAAGGTCAGAAGAAAGAAAAATTATAAGAGAAATAAAAAAAAAAATTAAGACAGAAGCAGTGTGGTCTTGTAAAGGGAGACTGACTAAGAACAAAGAGTTGTTAGTCTTGTCTGTGTAGAAATAAAGAAAAGAAGAAATAAAATAAATAAAAATTAAAATAAACAAGCATTTGTCAATGCTGAATGTTTGCTGCTGGTATTGCTGTTGCACTGGGTCTTGCTTGTACACATTTTTACTATATATTTATCCAGGATAGAGCAGATGAGGTGCAGTATCTCATTTTCAGTGATGTCCTGCTTTGGCGCATTATTAGATTGTAATTACAGGATAGGGCAGCTGAGAGGCAATATTTACTTTTAAGTGGCTCCACATTTTGACCCCAAATATCCAACAGTCTTTTTATGACCAAATGTTATGATCAAGACAGGTGGACTGTTTAAAATTCCATCTGAAAGATTATTTTGCTGTGAGACTGTGGCAACAGGTTTCATAGGAGATTTGAAAAATGATGCCTGCCATGTTCAGGAGGTAGGGTAACACAAGGGATATGTTGACCATTAGGGTTCAAAATCTGTCAAAAATAAAGTTATGAGTAAATGCTAGAACAATTCATTTCCTCATAACTTAGTTGGTTTTCACATTTTACCTCAAATTTTCAACATAATCTTTTATGACCAGTCCTTCTGAGCATGACAGGTGTCATTTACAAAACAATGGCTGAAATGCAATTTTGCACACAAGTGTTAAAACACATTTTGGGTAGGATTTGAGAAGTGACAGCTGTCACATTCATGAGTGGTGTGTAAAAAGTCTATGTTTAAAGGTTGGGGTTAAAATATTGAAAATTATCACATTCTACGAGCATGTTTGAAATATTGCAATGCAGACTCATAACTTCATTGTTTCTCATATTTTACCCCACATTTTTGAACATACCTTCTTATGACCCACACAGCCTTCTTATGAGCCTACCTCATGAACAAGGGCAGAGAACATTTTCAAATCCTGCTCAAAGGATGATTTTGCGCCACAAGTGCAAACACACATTTTGCCAAGATTTGAAAAATGACAGCTGTGAAGAAATGGCTATTTTGAAAATTTGGAGTCAAAATATTGAAAATGACCAAAGTTATGCACCTGCACTCATAATGCACTTGTAAATTTCAACATAGGCTCATAACTTTGTTGTTTTTTAATATTTTCACCCAATATTTTAACATAGCCTTCTTATGGCACCACCTCATGAACAAGGGTGGAGAAAAATTTTCAACTCCTGTCTAAAAGATGATTTCTTGCAGTAACAGCAAAATCATCTTTTGGGATGCCAAAACACATTTTGGCCACAATTTGAAAAATGACAGCGGTCACATTCATGAGGTGCTGTGAAGAAATAGCTATGTTGAAAATCTGGGGTCAAAATATTGAAAATTACCAAAGTTACGAGCCTGTACTCACAAACTTCAATGTAGGCTCATAACTTTGTTTTGTTTAAATATTTTTCCACCAAATTTTCAACATAGCCTTCTTATGACCCCACCTCATGAACAAGGGCAAAGAAAATGTTCAACTGCTGCCTGAAAGGCAGTTTCGTGCAGTGGCCCCAAAATTACCTTTCAGGATAGAGTTGCCTAATTTCACTGCCATTGTTCATGAAGTAGGGTCCCAAATGTTTGAAAATTTGGGGAAAAATGTTGAAAATGTCCAAGTTATGCCACTAAGTTCAAACCCCATTGAGATACACTGAACCACATACCTGATTTCCTCAGTTGTGGTCTAGCTTTGAAGGGTAAAGCCGTGTCTACTGGTCAGAGAGATTACAGCGTTGGACCCGGTGGGTAAGTAAGGGTTTGGGGTGGGGGTGGGGTGCTGGTGGAAGGGCCAGGTGGGGGAACTAACAGCACAACAGACATCAATGGATTGTTTTCCTTTTACAGGGCTTAAAAACAAAAACAAAAGAAAAATAGGAGGGATGGTTTTCTTTACTTCAGACTGGGACAGTGATCAGAGGGTCGCAGTGCCACTAGACACCAGGGAAGACAAAAAAAAATGGACATGGTGATTGGAGGTTGGGGGTTCCCCTAGACACCAGGAAAAGACAAAAACATTATGGGAATGGTGATCAGTGGGTGGGGGTGCCACTAAACACCAGGGAAAGACAAAAGCATTATGGGGACAGTGATCAGAAGGTGGGGGTGCCAGTGGTTCATGTAATTGTCCAGGCTGTGTGTGGGTGTTGATGTGCAATATGGCCACTGCTACACATTCAGTCAGTTCACCACCAGTGTAGCATTGCTTATAAAGCACTTTGGGATACATTGGGTATGAAAAGCACTATATAAATGCTTTTTCTTCTCCTCCTTCTCCTTCTCCTTCTCCTACTCCTTCTCCTTCTCCTCCTCCTCCTCCTCCTCCTCCTCCTTCTTCTTATTCTTCTATCAGATACCAGGGAAAGACAAAAACATTATGGGGATGGCAATCAGAGAGTGGGGAGTGCCACTAGACACCAGGGAAAGACTAAATCATTATGGGGATGGCAATTGGAGAGTGAGGGAGTGTCACTAGACAACAGGGAAAGACAAAAATTATTAGAGTGATGGTGATCAGAGGGCAGGGGATGCCACTGGACATCAGGGAAAAACAAACATTACGGGGATGGCAATCAGAGGGTGGGGGGGTGCCATGAGATACCAGGGAACAACAAACATATTAGGGGGATGCCAATTGAAGGGTGGGGAATGCCACTAGACACCAGGGAAACAGTAAATAAATATGGGAATGGTGAATGGAGGGCAACATTACATACATAAAGGGACAGGAATGGGGGGGTCCTGTATGTATGGGTGATTGGGCACCCGCAGTGTCAGTGTTATGTTTGTGGGTGGCTGTGGGATGGTTAGTGCTGAGAAGGAGGTTCAGGTTAGGGGAACAGTTACAGAGGCACCAGCAACAGAAATCAGTGGATGTTTTTCTTTGTTACAGGGTGAATTTCCTCAGCAGGCTAATCTTGACAGATCAGCTGTGCTTGATGGATGGCGTAGACCAAGGAAAGAGCTCACCAATGATTGGGTTTGCTCTTTCCTTTGAAATACACAAAGTTTCTGGCCAGCAAGCTAGAGTACTTTCATGATCAGCCTGGCTGATGATTGGAGTGACACTGACAAGCCCCTTGTAGACCACTCTGCATTGGACTGACCATGTTGCACCCCTCAAAAGCCACTCTCCTAACAAAATGTTCACTGCGTGTGCACGCTCAGCAAACATAAAAAATAGAATAAAATATGGGGTGTTGTTGTAACGAGAAGTTTACACACACCCAAGTGGTTAGATGCTACATAAACCCTGAGAGCGAAGCTCGAGGGGTTTATAAAAAGCATTTAACCTCGAGGGTGTGTGTAAACTTCTCGTTACACACAGCACCCCATATTTTATTCTATATAATTGCTGGGTCTTCCTTTTTGGCCACAGCAGTTACATAAAATAAAAATAGAAACAACGTCCCTGACTCCTGTGCAGCCGTGGTCCGCTTTGGTTCGACTGCACAGTCTATGGCCATTTTTATTTATTTATTTACATCTGTTCTGTGATTCTTTCCTGCTGGAAGGCAAACCTTTTTTTATTATTTTGTTTGCGGTGACTTACCACTGAGTCTGTAGTGGCTGTTCTGTCTCTTGTGGAACAGGAAGCGATCAGTGGTCCGGGCAGGAGAGCTGCGGTGGGCACATGGGCAGACTGAGGGAAAATCATGTGCGTGTTTGCCGTAATAAACACTCCTTTATTATGGCAAATTATGGCATGGTTTTTCTTCGGTAAAAAGGAAGACCCATTAATTATAAGGGGAGTAATCATGCATGAACAGGGAGAGCATTAGTCCTGTCTGGTGAAAAAATACAAAAAAGAAACAAAAGAAAAAAATATGTGAGTAATCAGCCTCTAGCTGGATGTAGAGTGTAGTAGATGTAATACTGACCTTAAAGAGCTAGTGGAGCCATAATGGGCAGACAGGAAAATAGTACTAATTTTCAGAAGTAGTCGGTTGTAATTTTGTATTTCTGAAGTATTTTCCTTTTTCCTTTTGCTCATTAGAAAAGCCTTCTGGTTGGCCCGGTGGTGCTGAGGGCTGAGGCGCTGGCCGCCACACCTCACTCCATGCCGGCGACCAGTGTTCAGGAATGAGCACAGGTGGCAGGGGATTGGCTGGGGAGGAGAAGGATCAAGTGTCCGAAGGACTGCTCTCCTTCTCCAGGGAGGAGGGTCCATGGCAGTCAGTGCATGGTTGCCTCCTGGCGGAGGCTGGGAGACTGCATGCTCATTGCACTCAGGAGTGGAGCTGAGGGCAGACGTCTGGAAGAGAACATGAGCGGACGCATGCGCACCCCCCTCCGGTGACGTCATTTCATGTCCTCAGTTCCGAGGGGGTGAAAACAGGTACCCAGTTGAGTGGCTTGATGGTTATCCATGAGCTTCGCCCAATGGCCAGGTACCCAGGCTGGATCCGTGTTCTGTGGGAAGTTTGGGGGGCCTCCCTCCAGCCCTGCTGTGGAGGGTACAACTACAGGGGCATATGGGTGCCTGGGACCAACCGGGTAGAGGCGGACGGTGGCCAGGATCCCTGATCAGATGCGGGGACAAGGGGAGCAGACTGAAGGCAGCCAGGAAAAAAAAAAAAGAAAAGCCTTCTGTGTGAAAATATTGTGCTGGATGTGTGGAACAGATTTTAGCCTGGCAACTGACATACTGTATCTATCTCTATTCCCCCCACTACATCAGCAGCTTTGTAATCTCACTGACTGTGACATCACATGTGACTGACCTGGCAGCACAAGGTGGCTGTTCCTAAGCAGCAGTGATGTCACAGTTAGTGAGGTCACAATGTTCATGATATAGTGGTGGGAATAGATATGTCCGCTGCCAGCAGAGTGCTGTTCCACACATCACACCTACTAACATCATGTAAACAAGCTTCTAATTACCAAAGGGAAAAGAAAAAAGTACCTCAGATAGAAAAGGTAACGGTCAACTGCATTTAAAACTTTTATTAGTTTTAGGCAGTATGCTATCTCTTCAAGGAATTACCTGCCAGCCATCTTATTTGTAGTCCTGCAGTGAGCAATTTGTAGACCTGGCAGTTCCTTGTCATGCTCAGTCTGAAGCCCTTTAATCTTTAAGTCCCTGTAGAGTGCTTCTGTTCTCAGTCTGAATAAAGGTGGGCAAATAGTCACAGCTCCCTGAGTCTGTGTCAGTTTGTTCTGCATCTTTAAGAATACTACTGTACAGCAGTGTTGAGGTAAAAAAAATCCATTGGTGAAGCATTTATAGAGCCAGTTTGTAAGCCCTTTCCAGATTTTTTAATAAAAAGGAAAAAAGGTAGAAATTGCACTGAGTTCACTGGGTCCTCTTTTGATAGGGATACACCCAGCCTACATTGTCTACACAGCTGACTATCCTCCCTGTGGCAACCTAAAATTGCTGGGGAAGGGGATCCACAACAAAAAAGAAAAAATGAAAGAAGAAGCTTTTAAGCCACTTTTGCCTCACAACACAAAAGTGCTTCAGATTCCAGGTACCAGGAGCTGAATGCAAAGACAGGGAGCTGGCAAACTGCTGACCCTCCCCCAATGACCAAGGCAAACAAAGAAGCTGCAAACTTTGTCCCAGGCCACCCTTTGCTAAGGACTGAACAGAAGCAGGGCTTACCAATTACTGTAGAATCTGAACAGATACTGCCTTCTTCTGGAGTATGCTGAGAGCAGCACAGCAGTACAAATTGGAAGGAGAAAGGATACAGTATATATTTCCAGCACCAGCTGTGGAAACAGAACTACTCGCCTCCAGCAACCACAATGTACTGCGTCGCCTGGCAAAATTACATTCTGGGGCTGAGTACCAGAATTTCAGGAATATAACAAACACTTTGATACCTATATTGAAAGGTTCAAGTACTGGCATTTACTGAACAAAATTCCAAAGCAGGACAATGAATGATGGGACATTTTCCAGTCCATCCTACCATCCCCCATGTTCATTTTGCTTAAGAGTCTATTGGTAGCAGCTCCATTAAGTGGGTGCAAATGTAACCAGCATAAGGTCATACTGTTATAGGACTACAAGCCCAAACCCATTCTGATAGCAGATAGTATCAATTCTACCACCACCTCCAAAGAGAGGGAGTGTCAGCTATCGACTTCATCATTGCCTGACAAATTTAGCAAACTCATGCGAATACGTACAATTCCTTGATAATACCTTAAGAGACCAGTTCCTTTGTGGTCTTTGTTGGAACCACTACACAAAACAGTCTTAAACAGCCAAAGTTGTCTTTCAAGTCTACATGTGACATAACAGTCACACTTGAACTAACCCAGAAAGACATCAGGGAGCACACAGGCCACACAGATCCACACATGCAGGCTGTCCATAGAGATCACAGCACCCAACATCACAGGGTCAGCCTCCGCCAATGGGAGGTCACACTGCATTACATCCTCCTCACCAAGCTCCTCACAAACCACTGGCACAGGCCAAGGATAAGCAACCGGCAAGGCACATGCTGATTTCATCAAGAAATGTGCCACAACTGCAGAAACATGGGGCATCCTGCATGAGTCTGCAGAAGTGCACCATGTAAAGTTCAGGTATAGTATGAAATGGATACTCTACCAGATACACTACAGGAAGAGGACTCCTTGGGGCTCCTCTCTGTCTATACCATGCAAGGCCATGAAGATGGCACCTATCTGAGTCTTGTGATAGCAGGCATACCCATTAGCATGCAAACTGACACCAGAGCATCAGTGTCACTAATACTTTACCACATCTACTCCATCTGTCTCAACCAGTACTCACTGCAATCATCCCCCATCTGGCTAATATCTTACACAGGTGATCAGATTACTGTGCTGGGGAGATACAAATCCCAGTGACCTGTGATGGAGGGGAATGGACCTTGCCTCTTGTATAAGGGAAAAAGCCATCATTCTTGGCAGGAACTGGTTGCAGAAAATAAAGCTCAATTGGAAAAGATTTTCCTACTGTGCAGTTTGGCAGAGGTGCCCCAGGAGGTGATAAAATCATTGCAAGGCAAGCATGCCCCATATTGCAGAATGGATATGACACCATTTAAAACTGCAAGCAAGAATATGAGTGCAAGAGTGCCCTACCCCCATTTTCCACAAAACTGGACTTGTACCCTATGCATTAATGGAGGCAGTCGAACAAAAGATAGATAGGATAGAGCAATACGGCATCATGTCCAGAATGAAGAGGAGCAATTGGGCTGCCCCAATCACTGGAATACCAAAGTGTGACAAAGCATTGTAGCTGTGCAGTGACTACAAGATCACAGTAAACCAATGAGTGATCCAGGCCCCTGTCCCTTAATTACAGTAATACAGAGTACCTATTTGCCACACTGGTGGGTGGTAAAATCTTCAGTAAAACTGACCTCTCATTTGCATACAAGCAGCTGGAATGCAACCCTGACTCGAAACATTTCTAACCATCAATACACACAAAGGATTGTACCTGAACAACCATCCGGCCTACGGAGTATCAATGACTAAAGACAGTTTCCAACATACCAGGACCGTATTTTACATGGTCTTGACTGGGTCATCTGCTTCATGGATGATATTCTGGTTATGGTGCCCACAGTAGAGGAACACCTACAAATCCTTGATTAGGTCATGTCCAGGCTGAAAAAATATAGGATGAAACTCAAAAGTGAGAAGTGTAAATTCCTGCAGGATTCTGTGGATTACCTGGGATACCACATCAATGCCCAGGGACTGCACCCCATAGAGGAGAAACTAGCAACCATCATCAGAGCGCCCACACGAAACAACATTACAGAACTTCACTCATTTCTGGGACTGCTGAACTATTATGGCAGGTACATGGCAAACCTGTCCACATTACGTCAACCCCTACATGATCTGCTACAGAAGGATATAAGATGGAACTGGTCACTGCAATGTAAGGCAGCATTCCAGGTCTTTAAGAAATGGCTTCTGGACAGTAAGTGGTTAGCTCATTATGACTCTCAAAAGTCCCTAAGGCTAGCATGCAACTACTGCCTATGTGGAGTGGCTGCAGTCATTTCCCATGTCTTGCCATTAGGAGATGAACCAACAGTCGGGGGGTGTGGAGCCCGAGCTGTGTGGCAACAAATTTTTGTAGCTGTCTGCTTTAATGCTATGATTACTAAAAACTGACCATTTGGAGTGTACATTCAGTGATAATTGGTACCATTCAAAAGAGGAGCTGAAACAACCTAAAATGGGTAATCCTCACAAGGAACCTAAAATGGGAAATCCTCGCAAGGACAGAGGTGGTGGTTGTGGGGAGGAAAATCGTCAGAAACTTCTCAACCCTCGAGGTCAGGCCTTGAAGTGCAGGCTGCTTCCTTGTAAGGATCTAAGGAATCTTTAACATCTATTGGCCTAAAGTTGCAATGATTAATTTCATCGTTTTCTGATCTAAATACTAAGACAGACTCATTTGGTTCTAGCGTGACTGCAGTTGAAAAGTCAGTGGAAGTACTTTAAATGGAAATGTGTGATCTAAAGAGACAATCTGAGACAACCTCCACCGCCACCATGTTGATGGTGAAAAAAGCTACCCATTTATGGGCCAGGCTTGAGACACTGGAAAATCAAGCCCAATCCTCCCATCTATGAATTTTGGGACTACTCAAAGGAATTGAAGGGGACCATCCCCTTATGTTTCTGCAGGAATGGCTGGGTGAAAAACTAGCACCCAAAGGACAACCTGTTCATTTTGGTCTCCAGAAGGCTAATCAGATAATCCCTAAGGGCTATCGGGAGGATTCAGGTGCCCCCTGTACATTGCTTCTCATCACAGATGGGATTGGCACCTGAAACAAGATCTTGAGGATGGCCCGGCAGGCAGTGCCTCTCACCCAGGATGAGCATGCTGTGTATTTATTTCCAGATCTCAGCTACGCTACATGGATGCACCATAAAAAGTTTGACAGTGTTCAGAAGCAGTTGCGGGAGGCCTCCATTCTACATGACTTGATCTACCCTGCTAGACTGCGGATTGTGTACGATGGTAAAGTCTGGGTGTTTGCTAACCCTACTGAGGCAGGCAAATGGGCCTCTCATTTTCATTCTAGCCATTGGAATCTCAGTCGGGATCCCAGGATCGACAATGGAGAATTGGAAGAGCACGAAGATAGCTGAGGGAACTTGAGTATCGCTCCATTAACCTTCCTGCCTTTCTGTTCTAGGGCATACCCAAAGCTGACGTTCTGACCTGTATGTACTGTTTATTTTACAATTTAAATAAAAAGTACGCCATTGGAGATGGCATTAAGGGCAAAATGTGTCTATTTGCGGATGACACCAAACTCTGTGGGAGAATGGACACAGCAGAAGGGATACAGGACCTACAGGAAAATTTGGAAAAGCTAGGGAGGTGGTCCAGGAACTGGCAGCTTGGCTTCAATGCCAAGAAATGCAAAGCTATGCATATTGGAGCCAAGAATCCTAGGACAGAGTACTACCTGGGTGGAGTCAGAGTATCTACATCAGAGGAGGGGAAGGACCTGGGAGTGATGATCACTAGTAACCTGAAGCACTTCACGCAGTGCAAGAAAGCAGCAGCAAAGGCAAACAAGATGCTGGGATGCATATCTAGGGGGATCAGTAGTAGGAGAGAGGAGGTTATACTGTCCTTGTACAGATCACTGATAAGGCCGCATCTAGAGTATGAAGTTCAGTACTGGTGCCCACACCTCAAAAAAGACATTAACCTGCTGGAGAAGGTCCAGATGAGGGCTACAAAGATGATAGCTGATCAGCAGGATAAGGCATATGAGGAGAGGTTGAGGGCACTGAACATGTACTCCCTCAAAGACAGGAGAGAGAGAAAGGGGACATGATTGTGACCTTCAAGTACTTGAAAGGGATAAATAAGGTTGATAAGAAGAGTCTCTTTAAGCTGAGTGGCAGCCATAACATAAGGGGACACTGTCTTAAGCTGGAGGGTAGGAGGTTTAGGAGGGAGGTCAAGAAGCACTTCTTCGCAGAGAGAGTGGTGGATACTTGGAATGTGCTGCCAGAAGAGGTAATCTCATTGAAGACAGTGGGCAGCTTTAAGAGAGGCTGGGACATGTATAGGGGGAGGGTAAGGGTCATGGGTAGGGAGGATGGGAGGAGTGGGGACAGGGGGCAGGGAGAGAAGCTCAAGCTGTGGAACCTGCAACACGGGCAGACTTGATAGACCAAATGGCCTTCTTCTGCTGGCTTCTTCATATGTTCATATATTTGTTACGGTTAGAAGGGAAGTGATGCTTTTACCTTGCAGCCATTCAGTATTTTTAAGCTCCCTTCTGTGTTGTGGAAGTTCGCTCAGGACCTGTTTTAAAGTTTGTCTCTTGACTGCTAAGGGTGAAATTATTTATTTTCCAGTTTATGTAATTAATATGCACTAAAAATAAAAAATGCATGAGCCCTCACATTTGGGTAACCTATACAGGTTAAATGTGGTTATGCTTAATCTGTGTATTTTTGCTGCCTAGCTCACTATTATAAGGTTTCTACCTATCATAAGAAAAACGTATGATGCCACAAGCCCCATAGTGGGGTGTGAAATACTGGACTTTTTAACTTATGGACTTTAGATTCACTAAATAGTCATACTGCTCATGGGCTCATTATTACAGTTTATAACTTTCTCTGCCTACTAGTATTAATAATTTGTTATCCCCCTATATGAGGTATCAAAATATTTGGGATACACTTATCCTTTGATTAAGGAGAATGTTTGACTTCTCTAGTTAGTATGTAACTCTGTACCTGGATTGTCTCAGATATGATATTGTTATTTCTGCAATAACATGTAAAAATGATAAATATAAAGTTAAAAAAAAGGAGATGAACAGCCAGTCACTTTTGCTTCTAGAATCCTGTCTTCCAGAAATGTATGCACAAATTGAAAAGGAAGCACTGAGCATAATGTTTGGTATCCAAAAGCTTCAGAAATACTTATATGGCAAGTTCAAGCTCATCATGAATCATAAGCCCCTCCCTGCCACTCTAGGGCCGAAAGCAGCCATACCAATGCTCGCCACCCTCAGAATGCAGCACTGGGCCTTAATCTTGTTGGTCTATGAGTACAATATGGAATATTGAGGATCCCAGGAGCATGCCATAGCAGACATACTGTCTCACCCGCCATGCAAAACCAAACCAGAGAAATATGACGATGGGGAAACCCTTCAAATCGACCTCAAAGAGCTACCTGTAGCCTGCCAAAAGATGGTGGAGAAAACACAATGTGATCCAGTCCTCTCAAAGGTTTAGGATCTCACTCTAAATGGATGGCCTGCCTTCACAAATGATCTGAGCTTTCAGTCCTTCTTTGACAAGAGGGATACGATGTCTACAGAACAAGTGTTGTTCTCTGAGGCGACAGAGTGAGGATTCTTCTGAAGTTCCAGAAACAACTGTCTTTCTCCAGAAAGTCCAGATGTTGCCAGTGATTTCACAAAGCTCATTCAAGGAGAGTGGTAAAGTAATTAAAATTTATTGTAGGACTAGTTCAAGAAGGACATTCATCTGCTCTACTTAGATTTGTGATCCATTTGCTACAAAGGACTACTGTCCTGTCCAGCAATTTAAAGAGACTTTGTTTAAAGATTGAAGGGGATATATATGTGAATATTTTAGAAGTAATTGTTAGCCAGTGTGATTTAATGATACAGTGATTTTAAATAAATTGCAATAGTGTATAAGTAAAATACTGTATACAGTATGGAGTATCAGTAACTGCATATAGCGTAGATCTTTCATGGGTTGAAAACAGTGCAGGAGGGAGCCTCTTTCTATGGAGAAGGAACACTAGAACACAGTGACATGCTACAAAACTTAAGGGGGAATTAAGAGGGATGTTACAAAGTATTTCTTTATAGAAAGGGTGGTAAACACCTGGAACAGCCTGCCAGAAGAGGTGGCAGAGGTGAAAACAGTGGGGAACATCAAGCATGCGTGGAGTAGGCACACGGGTGTTATAAACAGAGGTAAAAGAGGAACAACTGTGACAAGGTAGTGTGCAGGGTGTAGTGCTAGGCAGGGAAAATAGGGCAGACTAGATGAGCCTACCAGTCCTTTTCTGTAGACACTATCTTTCTATGTTTCTGTCCAAGAAATTGGTACATCATCAATAAATTGACACCAGGGGCCAGATATTCAAAAGTTTGCCTGGGGGGCAAAGTGACTACCCACCAAAAGCCCAGGGTGTGTGGCCCATTGCAATATTTAAAGAGGGAATTTGCATGGGCTAAAAGGGTTAGTGCCCCAGCAACGAATAATGTATGTAGTTGGGCAAAGGAAGGGGCAGAGACAGGAATATCTGTGCAATCCTATATTCAGTGCATTTGCACGGTGCAAAAGGGGTTAGGATGGCCATTTTATGTAGTGTAAATTCCGTTGAACAAAACCCATCTTATTCTGAGCAACCCTAGTGGCCACCGGAGTTACTGCAGCCAACAACCAATTTGGGCATGGGACAGCACATCTGCCCACTAGTGTTCCATGGTCCCCCTCCCTCCAGTTGCCATACCACTCTTTAAAAACAGGATACCTGGTGCCTAGTAGTCTTCCCCACTCTCTAATCACAGACCTGGTACAATTTGCAAGTATTCCTCCTGCCCAGTGGTCCATCCCCACTCCCCGAACGCCAGCATGACTGTTACAAAGAAAATCTCTGATGCCCATTAGTTCCCTCTGTGACAGGGTGAAGCCCTGCCAGGTCCTAGAAAACTGGAAACAGATGTTAGTATAAATCTGTACTGCTGTACAAAGCACCCATGTAAGCTACAGAAAATGTAAAGGCATCTGAAAGAAAATGTGTGCAGACTTATAAAAAGGAATAAATATAAACAAATAAAATACTTAGTAGTTTTCAAACTCTGTTGCAACAGGAGTTTTCTGTCCTTTCTTCTGTCCTTCCTCCTTTTGCTTCTTACTGACTGTTGAGTGGCCACACACAGTCACCAAACCTCTAAAAGTCTATGTCATTACTCCTGTCTTGTCTCTAATCACTGGTACTGGTCAGTCCTCCCCCCAGTGCAGTCTAAACATAATGGTCTGGTAGGAGACACTACACTGTATCCATAACAAAAAGCTGTCTGGTGTACACTGTACACATAGTAAAATGAGTTTGCAGCCTTGTACTTGTTGTTATAGCTTAGCAGGCTGTTTGGGATTGTCTTACTGCCATAATGCTTGTGAGTACTGTGGTAAGCATATTAGAAATGTCAAATACAGTTGCATTTTAAGGTTATAGTGTCTCTAGTAGTCTGTCTGGAAAGGTTTTTGGGTCTTTGTCTGCTGCTTGTTAACATGCTGTATCTAGGCATATAGCATGTAAAGAAACAAATGTAAAACAAAGGGGATCACAGCATACAGTAGTTAGTTCCCCCTTTCTAAAATTTCCTTTTTTGTTCCTTTTCACTGCACTACTGTGCCTACCACAATAAAAGAAGGAATAAGAGAGCCTAGCACTTTATGTAGCTCTTGGTGAGAATAAATATAGAAGGCCTCACTTACCTAGGAGCAGTTGCAGCCCTCTGTGACTATACATTCTAGTTCAGTACAGAGTGGCCAGCCTCAGAGTGGCCAGATTTGTAATACTGACAGGAGGGTTTCCCCTAGGAACAGGGGCAGGTCCGAAGGAGGGGCCACATAATATTTGCATATCTATTAATTAGTCACTAATTTCTCAGTAACCACATTTTTAGACTGTGAGACTCTATACCAGCTATATCATGTTTTATGCTATTATGAGGGATGGGCTAACCATCGGGTAGCTGGATTGGGTAGATCTGGTTTCTGCGATTTTTTGCTGGGTAGGATAGTTTGGGTTATTTACTACCCTACCCAACATAACAGTGTACTTCGCAGGGTGGGTACTTTTGACACAGGTAATGGGTACTTTTTTTAAAACTGGCATTACAGGTAGTCTGTGGGGTCCTGGGACTCTTCCGATGTTGTAAACAGGCATGAAAGGGCAGCCTGTGGGGTCCTCACAGCAGAAGGAAGCACATGGCACCGTACCTGCAATCTGATTGGTCAGTGCTGGTGTCTATGCTCTATGTCTGCTGTTAGCCTGCAGACAGCAGTGGAGTGTGGAGGGAGAGGAAGGCATCTGACCGCATTCTGCAATCGTGGTGAAAGAAATGAAAAAAACTTAACATGTAAAAAAGGTTTAGTCCACAAATATAAAAAAAGTTTAGTCCACAAAGGAGCAAGGGGTTGGGGACTGAAGGGGAATTGGGGATCATCCAGTGCAGTGCTCATGAGAGAAGGGGGGGGGCACTCATCACTGGTAGCAGCTGCTTTCTCATAGTGAAAGCCATTTAGGCTGTATTACACATTGACTGTTAGGTGCCCCAAACCCTGTCTGTGACATAACTAGTACTCTGTGTCTCTCTGCAGTATAGTGAGAAAGCCATTTAAGCTGTATTACACACTGTCTGTTGTTAGGTGCCCCAGGCCCAGTCTATAACACATACTGTAGCTACTCTGTGTCTCTGTGCAGCATAGCGAAATCCATTTAAGCTAGAGATGCAACAACATTTTATTACGCTGGTGAAATTCTAGCAAAATCATGAATTTTGCCAAGCTAAATATTTTGTGAAATTCCATGCATTCCATAGAATATTTTGCATGTGTGAAATGTGGAATTTCACCTGCGAAATGTAGAATTTCACCAGCACAATGTGCAATTTTGCCTGCAAGCAGCAGAATTTCACCAAAGAGTAGTGAAATTTCACATTTTGCCAGTGAAATTCAGCATTTCAACAGCAGAATTTCGCATTTTGCACCTACAAAATATTTTCTGCAATTTTGCACAACTCTAATTTAAGCTGTATTACACACTGTCTGTTAGGTGTCACAAGCTCTGTCTGTGACATAACTACTCTGTGTGTCTCTCCAGTACAGTGAAAGCCATTTAGACTGTACAGTATTACACACTGTCTTATAGGTGCCCCAGCCCTGTCTGTGACATAGCTACTCTGTGTCTCTCTGCGGCATAGTGAAAGCCATTTAGGTTTAATTACACACTTCTGTTTGGTGCTTTAAGCCCTTTCTGTGACATAGCTACTCTGAGTCTCTCTGCAGTATAGTGAAAGCTATTTAGGCTGTATTACACAGTGTCTTTTAGGTGCCCTGAGCCCTGTCTGTGACATAGCTATTCTGTATCTCTTTGCAGAACAGGGAAAGCCATTTAGGCTGTATTACACTGTCTGTTAGTCGGTTAGGTGCCCCAGGCCCTGTCATAGCTACACTGTGTGTGACATCTCTCTGCAGTATAGCAAAAGCCATTTAGGATGTACCTGTATTACACTATCTGTTAGGTGCACCGAGCCTTGTTTGTGTGACATTAGCTACACTCTGTGTGTGTGTGTGTGTGTGTGTGTGTGTGTGTCTCTGCTGCATCGTGAAAGCCATTTAGCCTGTATTACACAGTGTCTGTTAGGTACCCCAAGCCCTGTCTGTGACATAACTACTCTGTGTCTCTCTGCAGTATAGCAAAAGCCATTTAGACTGTATTATACTGTTGTTAGCCTTTTAGGTGCCCCAAGCACTGTCAAAGCTGCACTGTGTATGACATCTCTCTGCAACATAGCAAAAGCCATTTAGGCTGTATTACACTGTCTGTTAGGTGCCCTGAGCCCTGTCTGTCTGACGTTAGTTACACTGTGTGTGTGTCTTTCTGCTGCATAGTGAAAGCCATTTAGCCTGTATTACATAGTGTCTGCTAGATGCCCTGAGCCCTGTCTGTGACATAGCTACTCTGTGTCTCTCTGCAGTATAGCAAAAGCCATTTTGACTGTATTACGCTGTCTGTTAGCCTGTTAGGTGCCCTGAGCTGTCAAAGCTAGACTGTGTGTAACGTCTCTCTGCTGCAAAGCGAAAGCCACAGCTGTGTGTACTGTGTCCTTTATTTCCCAGTCTAACTCTACTGAAAGGAAGCACAGTGCTGCTGCTGCATGTGCAACTGAAAATGATGTGGACAATATGAATTCTAGCACTAATGAAGAACATAACGACAATAATAATATCACCAAGACTGGCACTAAATGTCCTCCTGATCCAAAAAAGCATGTGTTATGTGAGGTCCCCGCAATCCAATTGGCCTCCCACTGTGCACCTTAGACAAACCTTATGTTTATAATGACAAATGATTACTAAGTTATAGTGCATTGGTACTTACCCTACAAGTGTAAGTGTCAGAGGAAACATTATGATCATGGATTTGTTCTATTTTTCCTTGCTTAGTAACAGCACATAGTATGCCAAGACACTTGTGCCTTTGTTATCTTCTGAGACGTTATTATACAGTCTGCACCACCACCTTTTGGATTTATGCATTACTGTACTATATCCTGTACCTTGCATGAATCCTTTGTTTTACAGTTTAACTGACATTACAAATAATGTATAAGCATGGATGACACTGTGGAGCCACCTAAATTTTAACCAATAGGGCTTACTTTATGTATGTAGTCTTCTGAGTTACCATGACAATAATCACGGTATATAACCTACTGTATTACATGTTCCCCTTGAGACCTTCTTCACTCCTTGGGATATCTGGGAAACTTTCAGCTTCCAGTGTCTAATGGTAAAACCTGCTTAGGGCAACTGTTATCTTTTGTGTAATAAACAAGATTTATTACCTAATATGTCACTAGTCCGTGTCTGTTTTGCATCTGTAAGACTGCAAAGAATCTTATCTGGGCTAATCATCCTAACACATGTTAGTAATAAAATGATAGTAGAGTTTTGGAAGGAAGTTACAGAAGTTCCTCAAAGAGGTACTGAACATTTTGTCACATGTCAGGATTCTTCCAGCTGTTAAAGCAGCATGCAAGGACAAAGAGGCATCCTCCTCAAATATAAGCTCAGATGCTGAGGCAGCAAATGCTGATAAACATGGTGGTGATAGTGGGGACAGGGAATGGGATAGCCCAGGCTATGTCCCACCTGATGATGATGATGGCACTTCCAATTCTTCTGAATCTTGTGGTAATGAGGTCTATAGTTTGGATGAGAGGGTAGGAGAGGATGCCACTGTAAGACATGAGAGGCAAGTGCAGAAAAAAAAAATCATATCTTAAATGTAAGAATAAGAAGATGAGCATGAATAAGAACAATTCATGTCAACAAGGAAATGGCATTGTAGGGTTTCCTCCAGGTCCCTTGACTATACAAGAAATAGTGCCAGGCACCATAGTACAAACCAAAAAAATAAATCTTTAGTGTGGAATTTATTTTATATTAATCCTGCAGACAACTCTCGAGCTGTATGCAGTCTGTACAAAAAGAGTGT
Organism: Neoceratodus forsteri; assembly: GCA_016271365.2. Classification (NCBI taxonomy): domain Eukaryota; kingdom Metazoa; phylum Chordata; order Ceratodontiformes; family Ceratodontidae; genus Neoceratodus; species Neoceratodus forsteri. Next base: position 358,351,606 of record CM057458.1, read on the forward strand.
CAGTCATGGTGGCAAAGCAGGACATTTTGGAACATCAGTAATGAATACACTGCAGAAGGCAGAAGACACTGCAGAGCACGACACTGCGGCACAGGAACTAGCACAACAAAACTCACCCAAATCAGGAACCAAAACAAAACAAGCACAAAGGAAATCCAAAAAACTTCTGATCATAGGAGACTCCATGATTCGGGGAGTTGATACCCATCTCCAGCCAGGGGTGATGGTCAGATGTCTCCCAGGTACATCAGCATGGAGAGACACTGACCGCGTTGCTAAAATTGTTCACAAAGCAGGAGAAAACATTGATGTCCTAGTACACATAGGGACTAATGATCTCGCCAGCCAGTCAGTTGTGGAGACCAAGGAACACCTGACTAGGCTGGGTGACAACTATCATCTATTTCGTCCGGCATCTCCTTCTCTGAGATCCTGCCAGTCTGGGAGAGGAGCAGATGGACGGAAGGTCAGAGAAGGGAGATAGGGGAGCTAAACACGTGGCTCAAGGACTGGTGCCAGGAAAAGGACACAGATTTGTAGGAACTGGCATCAGTTCTGGGGCGAAAGTTCTTTAAATTTGATGGACTGCATCTGACTAAAGAGGAGTCAGTGCATTGGGGCAGAAGTTTGAGCGTCTTTGCAGAATATTTAAACTAGCAAATGGGAGAGGGTGCAGCACCCATACGTTGAATGGAAGAACACCCTCCCCTCAGCTAGTGGTCAAACAGAATTCAGCATGTTTGCCATTCATTTGCATCACCAGGTAAGAAAAGCGTTTGTCTCCCATCCTACGGCGCACAGGGGTAATGCATTCACCCAACAACTAACACACCAAAATCTGGCCAATGGAAAATCATGTACACAAATGCTCACAGCCTGGAAATAAGATCCCAGACCTGCAGGCAATAATGTCAGAGGCTAAACTGGACATAGTAGCAATTAGTGAGGCGTGGTTTACCAGTAACCACACCTTGAGACTTCAGTACCTGGCTATGTATTGTTCAGAAGAGACCGAGGTGCAAAAGGGGGAGGAGTGGCCCTGTATGTTAATGAAAATATCAAAGCTACAGAATTCAGAATACACATAAGGAGCCAGAAGAACTGTGGGTCACCCTGAAACAGGAAATGGGACAGCCATAAGAACTGGGGTTGTCTACAGGCCCCAGACCAGAGGAGGACATAGACACATTACTGTTAGAAGATATACAAAACATGACAGCTAAAGGGGAGGTTCTGATAATGGGAGACTTCAACATGCGGATACAGATTGGTCAATACCAGCAGGAACATCTGCCAGAACTAGACTCATAGTGGATTCCTGCAGGAGGGCCTCAAACAACTGGTACAGCAACCCACAAGAGGCAGGGCTATCCTAGATCTAGTACTGACTAACAAAGAAGGGATCACAGATCTCCAGGTAGAAGGTCACCTGGGGCCAGTGACCATCACATGGTATGGTTCAATTTGGCTACTACATCAAAATCATCCCATTCCAAGGCAAAATATGGGACTTCAGAGGAGCTGACTTTGATAAGATGGCCAACAGAGTTAAGCTAGCCCTGGCAAAAAGAAACACAGGTGAGGGGTACAGGCAAAGTGGACAAGCATTAAGGATGCAATACTTGAAGCAACATCCCATTGTGTTAGACAGAAAAGGAAGTGCAAAAGAAGAAGGAAACCACTTTGGTTCTCAAATACAGTAGCAGAAAAGGTCAGAGCCAAAGGCTGGCCTTCAGGAAATATAAGGGAACACAGCGGGATGACGATAGGAGGCATACCAAACTGCCCTAAGGAAGCAGGTAAGGCAGTAAGGCAGGCAAAGTCCCAAACTGAGGAAACACTAGCACGAACAGTAAAAGAAGGTGACAAGACTTTCTATAGATACATTAGTGAAAGGAGAAAGTCCAGAGGGGTATTGCTAAGCTAATGGAGAAAAGGGAGCATGTGAGGAGGAGGACCCTGTAAAGGCATCTATCCTAAATAGATACTTTTGCTCAGTATTTACTGAAGAGAAGGTAGGGCAGGGCCCACAGCTCAGCATCATGGACACAGGGGAGGAGGTGAGCACTACTCCCTTCACAAAGAAAGGGTCCTACAAGAGCTGCTAAGCTCAGGGTGGATAAGGCAATGGGACCTGATGGCATACATCCCAGGGTACTTAAGGAGCTAAAGGAGGAACTAGCAGAGCCATTAGCAGAATTGTTTAGTGAGTCTCTGAGCACAGAAGAGGTCCCAGAAGACTGGAGAAGGGCTCATGTGATCCCGCTCCATAAGAGTGGTAGCAGGAGGAGGTGGGGAACTACAGACCGGTCAGTCTTACCTCAGTAGTGGGCAAGATTATGGAGGCACTCCTAAGGAAAGGATAGTGCAACACCTGGAATCCATAGGGGCACAGGATCCAAGACACATGGGTTTACAAAGGAAGGTCCTGTCAAACTAATCTCATAGATTTCTTTGACTGGGTAACCAGAGTGGTGGACCAAGGGGAAGAGTTGATGTCGCCTACCTTGACTCAGCAAAGCTTTTGACACTGTTCCACATAGAAGATTGATAAATAAGCTGGGTAGGCTCGGGGTGGGTCAGAAGTTGGTCAACTGGGTGGCAAACTGGTTGTGGGCAGAAAACAGAGAGTGGTGGTAAATGGTATACAGTCAGAAGAGATGCAAGTCACAAGTGGGGTACCTCAGGGATCAGTCCTGGGGCCAGTCCTCTTCAACATCTTCATTAGTGACCTTGCAGATGGACTAGAGGGTAAGGCTTGTCTGTTTGCAGATGACACCAAGATCTGCAACAGAGTAGATGATCCAGATGGGGTGGGCAGAATGAGAAGAGATCTGGATAAACTTGCAGAATGGTCAGAAGAGTGGCAACTGGGATTTAATGCAAAGAAGTGCAAAATCATGCACATAGGGAAGAGAAACCCTGAAGCCACCTATAGGCTGGGAGGGGAGTTGCTAGCTGTCACAAAGGAAGAAAGAGACTTGGGCATCATCATCACTGATGACCTAAAATCATCAAGCAGACCTCTAAAGCAGTAGGTAAGGCTAGGGGGTGTTAGGGTGTATTAGTAGGGTATCACAAGTGTCGTAAGAGGAGGTAATAATCCCTCTGTACAAGACACTGGTTAGGCCCCATCTGGAGTACTGAGTGCAGTATTGGAGGCCACACCTTCACAAGGACATTAACCAAATTGAGGCAGTCCAGAGAAGGGCAACCAAATGGTGCAGGGACTGCATCAGAAGACATATGAGGACAGATTAACGGAGCTCAATATGTATACCCTTGAGCAAAGGAGGAGAGAGGTGATATGATCGAGGCATTCAAACACCTTAAGGGCATAAACAAAGGTGAAAGAGTCTAACATGTTTAAATATAAGAAAAATAGCAGGACAAGAGGACACAGCATGAGATTAGAGGAGGCCGATTAAGGGGAATGTGAAATTCTTTTTCACAGAAAGAGTGGTGGATGCATGGAATGGCTTACCACAAGAAGTGGTGGCTATGAATACAGTGCAGAGCTTCAAACAGGCATGGGATAGGCATAAGGGAGCAATACAAATGACTATGAATAGATAGGCCACTGACAGGGCAAAGGCCGATGGCACATTTATAAGGTAGAAAAAGAAATGGGCAGTCTGGATGGGCCTTGCGGTCCTTATCTGCCGTCAACTTCTATGTTTCTATGTTAATACAACATGCAAAGGCAAAACACCCAATTGAGTTGGGCAGGGCAAGGGGCAGTTTGGTGGTATGGGCAGTAGTGGAAGTGGTGATAGTGGTGATCATAATGACAATGAACTGGATGCAGGAACTGACACCAAATCATTTGATGTGTCCTTATTGTCTTCCCAGACAGACATTGATTATTTTCTTCTGACACCATCAAGTACTACAAAATCCCAAAGTAGTAAGCCACATGAAAATGGCGTGAGAAATACAATCCCCCCAAAATTAGAAATATCTTGTCATTCTTGTCAACAAACATTAAAAGAAAGTTTTGTGAGAACATCAAAATTTGGCCACAAGCATCCAACATGCTAGCTGTTAAATAGAGCCATTGCTGAGCTGTTGGCTGGTTGTCAACTTCCTTTTGCTTTTGTTGTCCAAAAAGGGTTTTCTCAAGTTCATGAACCAGACTGAACCATGGAACACTATTCCCTGTCAAACGTATTTCTCAAAAAAGGCTGTTCCACAGTTGCATGACTTGGTGTGTAGTGCAGTCACTAAGCAGTTGAAACTCTCTGAGGTAAAACAGGTTCACATAACCATAGATACTGTATATGGACCAGCAACCAAACAATTGGCTACATGACTGTTATAGTTCATTGGGCAAATTTTCCATCAGAAAGTAATAATCCCTGCTCTACCGTAAGTAGTTGGAAGCAAGCTGTATGATGTGTCACCACTTCTGAGGAAAACCACACTGCTGTGAATATTTTGTAGGAGCTGCAAAATCTATTCCAGAAATGGCTTACTCCGTATCCCTATCTCCAGGGTTCATAGTGTCAGATAATGGTACCAACATAGTCAAAGCTGTTAGAGGTAGCAACAATCAACACATACCTTGTTTTGCACATTGTTTAAATCTTCTCATCCATATTTTCTTAAATGGAAACAGAAATGCTGAACATCTGTTAGGTCTTGCTAGAAAAATATGTGGGCATTTCAGCCACTTTGTGAAAGCACAAAAAATTGTGAAGGGGCTGCAGAGGTCAAACAACTTACCACTGCATACATTAAAACATGAAGTTCCAACCCACTGGAATTCAACATTTTACCTGTTGGAATGGCTTCCTGAACAGAAAAAAACTGTACATGACTACACCAAGAAGAATCAAATAGGTAAAGTAGACATCATGCTCAGTTCAAGCAGCTGAACGCTACTTGAATCTTTGGTCACTTTATTGGAGCCATTTGAGGCTGCCACACTTAATGTCATGTGGCATGGCATGACACATGTTATGCCTTTCCAAAGAGTGGACATGGGATGAACCAGGGAACTACAGACCAGTCAGCCTTACCTCCATCATAGGGACGTTAATGGAGACCATTCTGATGAGAGACTGGTAGACTTTCTGGAAGCTAATGGTCTCCAAGATAAAAGGCAGCATGGGATTGTCTTGGGAAGATCCTACCAGAAAACTCTAATAGACACTTTTGATTGGGTCACAAGGGCACTAGATTGGGTCTATGCTGTGGATGTCCTGTATCTGTACTTCAGCAAGACCTTTGACTCTGTGCCACATGGTAGGATGCTCAGTAAAATAGCAAACCTGGGAGTCGGGGAGAAACTGGTGGAGTGAGTCAGGAGCTGGCTGCAGGTCAGGATGCAGATGGTAACTGGAAGGGGGAAACTATCAAAACCCAGGCCTGTAACAAGTGGGGTCCAAACAGGCTTGGTACTCGGGCCAGTGTTATTTAACATCTTCATTGTGGACATAGCAGAAGGGATCAATAGTAAATTCTGCCTGTTCGCGGATGACACTAAGATCTGTGTGAGAGTAGACAGAAAGTATGGGAGGCAGGAGCTCAGGGAGGACCTGGCTAAGCTGGAGCATTGGTCAGTCATCTGGCAGTTGGGGTTCAATGCTAAGAAATGTAAGGTGGGAGCCAGGAACCCTGGGACTAGCTACTGGCTATGGGGGGTACAGGTAGACATTTCAGAGGAAGAAAAGTGGTGATTGTCATGGGGGATATAAAACACTCTGCTCAGTGCCAAAAGTGGCTGCCAAAGCAAACAAAATTCTGGGGTGCATCACCAGAGGAATCTCCTCAAGGAGTGAGGAAGTCATTATGTCATTGTACAGGTCCCTAGTTAAATCACACATGGAGTACTGTGTGCAGTTCTGGTGCCCATATTTGAAGAAAGATATCAAACTGCTGTAGGGGGTGCAGTGAAGGATGGTCAAGCTGATCCTGAGCCTCGGGGACAAACCCTGTGAGGAGAAACTAAGGGAGCTCAACATGTATTCCTAGGGGATAGTAGGGAGAGGGGGGGTCATAATAGAAACCTTCAAAAACTTAAAAGATATGAATAAGGTAAGAACAGAGGGCATCTTCAATTTAAAGGGGGAGCAGTCTACAAGGGGCCACAGTCTGAAATTAGTGGGGGGAAGATTTAGGAGGGAAATGAGGAGGCACTGTTTCACAGAAAGGGTAGTGGCAAGGTGGAAGAAATTGCTGGAGGAAGTGTTCTCACTGAAAACTGTGGGCAATTTTAAGAGAAGTGGGACAGGGACGAAGGGAAGGTCAGTTCTGTGGGATGGTTGGGGGAGAGGAGGGTGATGGATAATAAATCTACTGAAGGGTTGAAATGAGTTGGAGGGCAGCTACAGCAGAATAAAAAGTGTGCTGCACACTTGAGTGGACATGATAGACTGATATGGCCTGTATCTGTTGGTATTTTGTATGTTCGTACGTCAGTGTGGACAGTGCAACTCTGAGTCAAATTCTTCCTCAAATCAGATTTCTTCACATTTTCCTTGATGACATAAAGAAAGATGTTCAGTCGAACGAAGACACCACCGCTGTTATGCTGGCAGATGACTTGCGTCTCAGACTGTTGATTGATGAGAGACTAAATGCCATGTTTAAGAATGACATCTATGTGTTGACTATGTTGCTAGATCCCTGCTTTAAGTGGAACATTGAAGCCATCCTTCTTGCAGGGGAAGACATTGAGTACTGAAGAGTTCTTCTGCTAACCAAATGTGACATTGCCTTACCAGCACCATTAACTGATGTACAGCAGTCAAACCCTGCTGAACCATCAGAGTGCACCTCTGGTGCAGACAACAGCACATCTATCAATTCTTCACAATCACCAGTTTCATCTGCGAGGAAAAGAACATCTATAGCTACTTCTCGGGCATCTTATGTTCAGGGTCAGAAAGGCAAATCACTTCTGAGTCACCTGCAACAACATCGACTAGTATCCTGTAAAGAAAGTGTAGTTGGTTCGTCTGCCAGACTGGTCACCATCTCATGCATCACAATGATCCTGGAGTATTTCGAAGACCATACTGTGATTGGTCTTGAGGAAGATCCGTTACTCTGTTGGAAACAAAAGGGAACAATATGGTCAGATCTAGCAAATCCTGCAATAATGTGCCTCAGTTGTCCACCTTCAAGCATGTATTCAGAATGCATATTCAATGCAGCTGGAGGAATAGTCACGACCATAGAACAACGCTAAGTCCTGCAAATGTGGAACAGCTTACATTTCTCAGAATGAATGCTGATAAATTCCCAGTTGTCCCAAACACTGAATTATGCAAGTCTGTCCCTGAACATGAACAACAGCCTGCAAACAGTGATACCGAATATGATGACTAAGTTGTATACTAAACAAATAGGACCATCACCACTGCCACCATGCCAGCCACATGTGCCACACTACTCTTAGTTTTCTTTTGTCAGTCTTCAGTTTTATATTATGTAAGTTTGATCAATGCCCACCATGGGTATAATTTCTGTAAACAGCAGCATCCTCACTCAGAGCAGCTGCGCCTCTCATACCTACTTCATCAATGCCCATCTTCAGTATAATTTTTAAAAAAAGCAGTAACATAGAAACATAGAAACATATAATTTGATGGCAGATAAGGACCGCTTGGCCCACCTAGTCTGCCCATTTACCTACCAAACAGATAAGCTGCAGATCCTAGTTAACCAACAGCTTACTTCCTCCTACCCCCCCACTAGGACTGCCTTATGTCTGTCCCATGCATTCTTGAATTCCCCCACTGTTCTTGACTCCACGACCTCCTCAGGGAGGCTGTTCCATGCATCCACAACCCTCTCTGTGAAAAAATACTTCCTCACATTACCTTGAGCCATCCCCCCCTCTATCTTCAAATTGTGCCCCCTTGTTCTTGCACATCTCTTTTTCTGAAAGATGCTATCCTCTTGGACTTTGTTGATTCTCTTTGAGGTACTTGAAAGTTTCTATCATGTCCCTCTCTCCTTCTTTCCTCAAAGGTATACATATTAAGCTCCTTTAGTCTTTTTCGTATGTCTTCTGGTGCAGACCCTGCACCATTTTGGTTGCCCTCCTCTGGACAGCCTTCACTCTGTCTATGTCTTTGCAGAGATGGGGTCTCCAGAACTGCACACAGTATTCCAGATAGGGTCTCACCAACTGTCTGTACAGAGGGATAACAACTTCCTGTTTTCTACTATTGATGCATCTTCTTATGCATCCCAGTATCCCCCAAGCCTTCCTTACTGCCTTCTCACATTGATTGCCCACCTTTAAATCATCTGATATAATTACCTCCAGGTCCCTTTCCATTTTTACTGTTGTCAGTATCTCACCCCCCATTGTGTACTCTTCCCCTGGGTTTTTGTTTCCCTTATGCATTACCTTGCACTTCTTTGCATTGAATCTGAGCTGCCATACATTTGACCATTTCTCCAACCTTGCCAAGTCCCTTCTCATCCTTTCCACTCCATCTTGTGCATCAACCCTGTTGCAGATCTTTGTGTCATCTGCAAAGAGACATACTTTTCCTTCCAGTTCCTCTGCGATGTCACTTATAAAGACTTTAAAAAGGACCTGTCCCAGTACTGAACCCTGCAGTACCCCACTAGTAACCCTCCTTTCTTCACTGTGTACTCCATTTACTACTACCCTTTGCATCCTGTTGTCTAGCCAATTTTTTATCCAGGCTACCACCTTGGGGCCCACTCCAAGGCTGGCTAATTTGTGTATTAATCTTTTGTGTGGGACTGTATCAAATGCCTTGCTAAAATCTAGGTCGACCATGTCCACAGCCCCTCCCTGGTCTACTACTTTGGTCACCCAGTCAAAGAAATCTATTAGATTCATCTGACACAACCTTCCCATCGTGAATCCATGCTGCCTTGGGTCCTGTGCCCCACTGGTCTCTAGGTACTCAACAATTCTTTCCTTCAGAAGTGATTCCATCATTTTCCCTACCACTGAGGTCAAACTAACTGGTCTGTAGTTTTCTGCCTCTGTCCTGCTCCCACTTTTGTGAAGAGGAATCACATCTGCCCTCCTCCAGTCCTCAGGTACCACTCCATCTTCCCATGATTTGTTAGTAGGCTCAATCATAGCAGCTGTACCTCTCATACCTGCCTCAGCAATGCCCACCATAGGTATCATTTTTGGAAATAGAAGCAGGCTCACTAAGAGCTGCTGTGCCTCTCGTACCTGCCTCAGTAATGCCCACCATGGCTATAATTTTTGGAAACAAAAGCAGGCACACTAAGAGCAGCTGCACCTCTCATACCTGCCTCAGCAATGCCCACCATGGGTATACTTTTTGGAAACAGAAGCAGGCTCACTAAGAGCTGCTGTGCCTCTCATACCTGCCTCAGCAATGCCTGCCATAGGTATAATTTTTGGAAACAGAAGCAGGCTCACTAAGAGCTGCTGTGCCTCTCGTACCTGCCTCAGCAATGCCTACCATAGGTATAATTTTTGGAAACATCAACAGGCTCGCTAAGAGCAACTGCACCTCTTGTACCTGCCTCAGCAATGCCGCCATTGGTATAATTTTTGGAAACAGCAGCAGGCTAATCAGAGCATCTGTGTCTCTCATACCTACCTCAGCAATGCCTGCCATGTGTATAATTTTTAGAAACAGCAGCAGGCTCAATCAGAGCTGCTGCACCTCTCAAACATACCTCACAAATGCCCACTATGGGTATAATTTTTGGAAACAGCAGTAGGCTTACTAAGAGCAACTGCGCCTCTCATACCTGCCTTAGCAATACACCCCCCATTGGTGTGATGGCTCAGTGCACCTAATAAACAGTTTAATAGTCCAAAAAAGTCTTACACATGATTTTTGCTGTGGTGAGGTAATTGAATAGTAGAACGGGTCAGGTAATAACTACATGACCCGACCTGACTACTCGGATTTCATCCTGATATTTTTAGGGTACTTTTGAAGTACCTGCAAGTAGTCTTGGGGGTCAGGTATTTTAGTACCTTCCCATCCCTAGTTACTATGTATATGTTATGCATAACCTTAGTTTTTTTTTTTCTGTTGACCAACTAAGGATGACAGTTGGTTTAAGGGATGGACTCATGGACCATGGGGAGGGTTTAAAACATCCAAAGGGAGCAAGGGAAACTCAGATCCTCTCAGCTGCTATCTGTTCTGACAGATGTAGGATCTTAGCCCTCTCTTGTTTCAAGTACAGGGGGAGTAAGAGAGATCCAGGTGGGGTGACTTGACTGAGGATTACACTCTAAGAAGGGACAGCATCAGAAACCCAGCTTGAAACCATGTGAAATGGTCCATGGAATTGCTATCTGCAAAAGTACACTAAGGTGCTGTGAACTTCATTTTGCTTTTAACCCTCAGTTTCTATGTTTTTGTTATGATTATCCTGACTTATATAAAAAGAAAACACAATGAGGTGTGTTGCACCTGAATCCTTGTGTCTGTGTTTCCTTCCATACCCTCACCCCATGACATATGGTGTCAATAGTGGAGGATCTGCCAAACACATTCTGACAGGGGGAACATCCTGGTAGGTATTAGCTATGATACCCAGGGTAGTGGAAGGCTATGCAACAAGACAGAGGCATTGGTACAAGATGAAGGTTGCCATCTGTAGACAGCAGAGTCTTAACAAGAACCATGGTACAAAAGCTTGGTATGCCATATTATTGCCTGGACTAGGGCCAGTAGTTTGGCAAAAGTTAAAGACTGGACCCATTATGTCTGCAGCAGGTGCAGATGAGACTGGAGAAGAAATGGAGGATGTACCCCCAGAGGACATAACGGAGTTGCTACAGTGGATAGCAATCAAACAGGTGGAAAATCACCTCCAGAGAGTAAGAGATGAGGCACGGTTGGTGGAGGCCCTCAGAGCCTTACACGAGGGAGGTGCGAGTTCAGAGCAGACTGGGTCAGATACTGCCAGCCTAAAAGATGTAAAACTGACAAAACTGGATGATGGGAATGATACTGAAGCATACCTCACAACTTTTGAAAGAGTGGCTCAAGCCTGTCTCTGGCCCAGAGCGCAACTCATTATTAGACTGGTACCCTACCTCATGGGTCAGACACAGTTTGCTTACAGCCACATGGATGCCAGAAATGCTGAGAATTATGACTTACTTAAAAAGGAAATCCTACAATGCTATGATATCAGCACAGAGACCAACAGGCAACGGTTCTGGACCCTGCAATATCAACCGACGGATATGCCCAAAGAGACCTACACCCATTTGATGGAGCTGCTGACAAAGTGGATACATCCAAAGGGCAAAAACAAGCAACAAGGGCAGGAGATTTTAACCACAGAGCAATTTGTGCATATTTTTCCCACTGAGGTCCGGATCTAGGTGTGAGAACACCATCCGGATAGAGGGGAGTAGGTGATTACCTTGGTGGAGGATTGCCAGATGACCAGGTATTGCATCAATTTTAGAGGACCACCCGAGACTCCAATATGGTAAGACCACCCCCTCCCATAACTTTCCAGCCTCCTTTTAAGCTGGATAGAATGAATAAAGGGGTATGACCCAATTAAACTGACTTTATCTGTTATAACTGCCAGGGGGTGGGATATATTGCCTGAAAATGCCCAACATGAAGAGTGGAGAAGTTTGATCCTTCACACTTGCCTCTTGTAAACTGGAGTCATTATCTGACAGAGATATATATTGGGACACAGCAAGTTCAGGGCCTAATTGACTCTGGTAGTTGGCTGACATTGGTACAGGCAGACATGATACCTTACTCATGTCCTAGAGGGCATGGCATTGGGGTGATTTGTGTACATGGGTACACAAGATACTACCCCCACCGCCCATACTGCCCTAACAGTAAGAGGCCAGGAGCACTCTGTATTCATGTGAGTGGTGCCAGCTCTGCAAGTACCTGTTGTACTTGGACATGATTTCAAATGATTTTCTACCCTGATCATGAACTTGAACAGTGTAAATGCAGCAGTGGTTACAAGGTTCCAGGCTCACAAAGCACCTGCATTGGGTGACATTTTTCCCTTTGAGAATGCAGAGGTTTTCAATCATCTGTGAAGATCTGAAGATCCATAAGAGAGTGAAAAAAGAGCAAGAGATAGTGGGCTTATACCCATAGTAGTGGGACTGATCATGTTGACTTAAATGTTATTGTTAACAGTGTTGATATGTGTGAAGACCAAACTCAGGATTTGTCCCTTAAGGATGCCTTGAAGTTGGTGGGGGTAAAACAGGGAAATGGGAAATCCACATATGTTATGAACAGAGGGTTACTGTACAGTGCTTGTTTGCATCACCATACTGATGAAAGGGTAGAATAGCTAATGGTCCCCACTAAACACAGAGCCGGCCTGCTTTATCTGGCACGTGACTTGCCTTTAGCAGAACATGTTGAGAAGGAGCATACCTTAGCCCAGCTTTTGCAGTGATTCTTTTGGCTAGGGATACATGAACAGGTGGCATCCTATTGCCAGACCTGTTGGGAGTGTCAGAAGGTGGCTGAAGTGGGAAGAAAAAATAAGATGGCTCTGATGCCCATACCTGTGGCCACAACAGCCTTTGAAAAAATTGCAATGGATGAGGTAAGTCCACTTGATAAAAGCAGCAAAAGGAATCAATTTATCCTGGTCATATGTGATTATATCAACTGGTACCCTGAAGCCATACCCCTGCATACAATGACAGCCCCAAGAGTTACCGAAGAATTGGCAAAAGTGTTCAGAAGGTGGGGATAACCAAAGAAATTCGGTCAAATCAGGGAGTAATTTTAATGCAAGTTTTAGATGCTCTCAAGAATTGTTCCTGATGCAGAGCACAGGCTACCAACTCATAAGAACAATCTACAAAGAAGCTCTGCACTCAAACCACAAATTACACCAGAGAAAATTCAAAGTCAAAAGTTTTTAATTCTTTCAGCAGCAAGGTGCCCAGGACAAACAAACACTCTACTTCCCCAGTACTTTGGCCCAACACAAGGCCTTCCCGAGGAGACGGGTCTCAAAGATAGTGGACAGCAGCTGTTTCATAGTACATATTTAGTGTCTCAATTACCATAAATTAAGCACATCACCTGTGAAACAAATAACACTCATTTTTAAGAAATATATACTAGAAAACTTTCATGATTACGGACATGATTTTTGTCAATATTTAATACATTCTATCATCCTTTAAATAAGGAACATGTTTTAAGTTATGATACATACATAATTAGCAAAAATCAGGTACAAAACTTCAAACCATATATCAGAATATTGCACTAGCTTTAAAATTCCTTAAAGTCTCATTTGATACATGTCAACTTTTAATGTGCTGTATACGCATTTTCTAAGTTATTCTGGAAATTAAAGTTAGTTAATTAGATAGAAATATACTGGTAGAATAGAGGGAGGAGGGAGAGAGAAAGAGGCCCTTACACAGACTAAAGATACTAGTAGTTTAGAATTATAGATTTCTAGACAAAAAGGAAATAGTGTAAGTCTTTTAAAGTTGACCCCACTGTTACAAGGAGGTCACGAGGCTGTGCCCAAGGTTACTTTTATACTAAACAAAAAATGAGGAAGTCAAAGGATTATACCAGGGTTCACTTTAGAATTCTATACTAAACTTGATATTCAAATAGCAATTAGATTTCTTTTTTTTTTATTTAATAAAATGCATAGGATAAAAAAGAGGGGGGAGGGGGAGAAAGAAAAAGGAGAAGTTTGGATCCAGTATAAACCAAGTAAATAAAGAACAGGTATCAGGTTTGCAAAAATAGTAAAACATTAGACTCATGAGGGGCAGTTTATCTGGTTCAAGTCCCAAACCACAAGTGTGGCCAATAATCTGAGATTCAGCACTAAGCAAGGGTGCCAAGAACTGTCATCAGAACTGGTGGGTACCAGGCTAGCTCCTACACTAAAAATATGTTGTAGCTAAAAATAAAAGAGAGGAAAATTTGCTACATATAATTTACAGATAGGGGGTACAGTCAATCTCTTCATTCAAACACATTGGAACTGCAGTTTTAAGTGTCACAATCCATTTTGTTTCCTTTTGTTCAAAAATGTTTCCTCTATTTCCTCCTCTAGGATTTATGTGAACATGCTCTAATATGATATATTCCAAACAATCTGGTCTGTTATTGTGCGATTCAGTAAAATGCGTTCCTATTTCATTTAACATGTTGCCATTAATAATGGCCCTAATATGTTCTTATATTCTCATTTTAGCTGGCCTAACAGTTTTACCAATATGTACCTCTTGCAAGGGCACCAACAAGTATAAACAGCAAATGGAGTGTTGCATGTGGAAAATTCATTTAGCTTGAACTTTTTGTTTGCTTTTTCAAACAAATGACCTGTATGTGCATACTGGCATACATTACATTTGCCACATTTAAAGTGGCCTTTCAGCTTGTTTCCCATCCAAGTTGTTTTATTAGAAGTGCTTGAGGTAAAATGACTGTTTGTCCTGGGCACCTTGCTGCTGAAAGAATTACAATCTTTTGACTTTGAATTTTATCCAGTGTAATTTGTGGTTTGAGTGCAGAGCTTCTTTGTGGTGAATAATTGTAATGCCACTGTCTTAAAAGAATGGTATTGACTACTGGGAGTAGTAATGGTGAGTAATTCTCCCTACCACCCTCAGACAAATGGTCTCATAGAGCGAGTTAACAAATCCTTTAAGAAAATGCTAAGAAAGTACATGAATGAGGAAGGAAAAGGCTGGGATCAGTATCTCACTTAGTTGCTATTTGCCTACAAGGAGGTGCCCCAGGCCTCAACTGGATTCTCCTATATGGAAAGCATCCATGGGATCCACTGGATGCTGTTAGAGAAATCTGGGATCAGCATACTGATGTTGGGCTAAATATAAGTCAGTGCATGGTTCAGCTAAGGAAAAGATTTATGAAGTACTCCCAGTAGTCAACACTGGATGCTTCATTAGGCAGCTTTAATGGGAAGACTGGATGGGCCTAGCAGCCCTTATCTGCCAACAGCATTTATGTATCTATGTAAGATGTCCCATGAAAATCTGACGCACTCATAAACAGCAGAAAGCCCAGTACAATAAGAGAACTGGAAGAAATACCTTCCAGGAAGGGGACCAGGTGTTATTGTTGTTGTCTTCTTCAGATAATAAACTGCATATGAAATGGCAAGGCCCATATAAGGTGTTGAAACAAACTTGCCTCCTCAATTCTAAGATCAAGACCCCAGGTAGAAGGGCAGGTTCAAAGGTATTTCATGTCAATTTACTCAAGAAATTGGTGTCCTGAGTAGGTGATGAAGGAAATGTCTCCCTAATGGTGCTACCCAAAGGTGGAGAGGAGGATCTAGAAATGGTATAACAAAGACTGGAGAAAGGAGCTATGTCAGAAGCCATTCAGATCAGTCCAATCTGGTACCCTGTCAGTTAACAGAGATCAAAGAGGTACTCCAGGAGCAGGGTCCTCCTTTACAATGTGACCTGGTATGGCTCAGGGTATAGAACGTAAGATCTGAGTAACCAGTGCACCAATATGCCAGAAGCTGTGCAGGTTAACGGAAAAGATAAGAGAGGAGGTAATCAAGGAAATAAGAAAAACGGAGGAACTGGGTATAATCAAACCATACAAGAGCACCTGGTCTTCCCCAATAGTGGCAGTTGGAAAGATGGAAGGTGGAATATGGGTGTGTCTTGATTTTAGAAAGGTTAATGTTGTTTCACTGTTTGATGGTTACCCAATGCCCTGAGTAGATGATTTGGTTGATCATTTGGGAGGTGTGCAATACATCTCTACACTTAATCTGCCTTAGGGGTACTGGCAGATACCCTTAATGGCAGAGTTCAAAGAAATAACTGTTTTCGCCATCCACATAGGATTTATCAATTCACTATGATGCACTTTGGCCTACACGGTGCCTCTGCCACCTTCCAATGATTTATGGATCAAGTTTAAGTCCCCCATGATAAATATTTAGTAGCCTATCTAGATGGCATGGTCATCTTTAGTCCAGACTTGGAGGCACATAAAAATCATCTCAGGGCTGTTCTTAATACCATCAAGAAAGCAGGGCTGAAGATTAACCCCACTAAGTGTGCCATTGCCATGCAGAAAGCCAGATATCTAGGGTATATCATGGGGAAATGACAGGCAAGTAACCAAAGTGGCATCAGTAGCTAACAGCACCATCCTCTAGACCAAAAAACATGTCAGATACTACTTGGGTTTGTCAGGGTATTACAGGCACTTTGTACTCAATTCTTCTGAGTTAGCCACTTCCTTGACAGAGCTGACAAAGAAAAAACATCCTAACAAGGTTCTGTGGACTGATCCTTTCAATCAGGCTTTTAAAAGCAATAAAATTAGCCTTATGTTCCGCTCCAGTATTGTCCAGTCCTGACTTTACCCAACCTTTTATTCTGCAGACCAAAGCATCTGAATCTGGCATTAGAGCAGTTCAATGTCAGAATAAGGATGGAGAGGAACATCCAGTAGTGTATGTAAGTATAAAACTGAGAGAGAACAAAAATACGCCACCATTGAGAAAGAATATGTGGCTGCCAAATGGGCTATCAAAGCCCTTAGATAGTACGTGTGAGGTACTGTGTTCACCTCAGTTACAGATCACAGCTCATTATGCTGGATCAGTCAAAAGAAGGACAAAAATTCATGTATAATGCAGTGTCTAGCTTTACAACCAGACCAGTTCAAGGTGGTACATAAAGAAGGAGCAATGCAACTGTATTTGACATTCCTAACATGCTTACCTCAGTACCCATAGGCATTAGGCAGTAAGACAATCACACATAGCCTGCTAAGCTTAGAAACAGGTACAAGGCTGCAAAATCATTTTACTATGTGTACAGTGTACACCAGACATCTTTTTGTTATGGATACAGTGTAGCTCCCCATACTAGGCCATTATGTTTAGACTGCATTTTGGGGGAGGGCTACCAGTACCAGTCAGTAGAGACAAGTCAGCAGTAAAGACTTAGGACTTTAGAGGTTTGGTGACTGTATGTAGCCACTCCACAGTCAGGAAGAAGCAAAAGGAAGAATGACAGAAGAAAGGACAGAAAAGTGCTGTGCCCCCCCCCCCATATCTCATAGAGCCATTACCTGCTGTCATGGTGAAATCAAACAGAATTTACTGCAAGTGCCCCAACATTCTCCTGATAAAGGCAGCTGGTGACCTGTGCTCGCTGTGCACAGTAGAAGCAGGGCCAACAGAGGACACAACAACCTCTGGCTCATCAGCCAAAGATTTGGTGGACAACATCACAAATCCTTCCTCCCAGGAGTCTGTGATAGGCATTTTTCATAAGTTATTGGATAGGATAGAGGCATTAGAAGACAATAAGTGAAAAAAGCCAGCAGGTGACAGAAAGGACAAGCCACGTGCCCATGAAGGGATGAGGATGATGAGTAAGAATCAGAGGGCACCTCATCAGGGTCAGAAGATAGTGCCTCAGAGGAGGACAAAAAACTGAGGGAGGACATGTTGGCCAGATTATGCCCATTAAACACAGTACAAGAGATAATATGTGTGGTGAGGGATACCCTCAAGTTTGAGGAGCCCAACCCACAGGAGGAGGAAAAACTAGACCCACTGGTCAGGAAATGGAAATGATCTGAACAGGTTTTTTCAGTGTTCAAAGCCCTGCAGGGCATCCCAATGGCAGAGTGGGGGACCTCAGACACATCAAAAACACGGGGGAAAAGCAACATTTATAAGAAGATACCCACTCCAACAAGATGCGCAGCACAGCAGTTCAGGACCACCTAAGGTGGATTCAGAGGTCACTTTCCTCTCCCATAAAACAGTCTTGCCCTTGGAAAGAGCCTGAATTCTAAAGGACCCCACAGATAAAAAGCTAGAAGATGTCACCAGAAAAAATCATAAAATATTAATGATGTCCATGAGAGCCTCAATGGCAGTGGTGTACACCACCAGAGCCATCCTCAGATGGCTGGAGGCCATCCAAGTTCACATATCCAAGGATAGCACCTACAGGACCACAATGCAGTATGCCATACAGGCAATCAAGTATGTTGCAGATGTGGCCATAGATACCTTCAATATGTCATCCAGGGCTGCAGCTAGTGCCAATCGATCCAGAAAACCTGTCTAGCTAAAAATATGGAACACGGATCAAGAATCCAAGAATAAAATTCTAAAACTGAAGTTCCAAGGGAACAAGGTATTTGGTATCAGAATAGAGGAGTTCACCACCAAGCCAGGGACGAGCAGCAACCTCAAAAACTGGCCACCCTACTTTCGTTTTGTACCAACTGTTTTTACTCCAACAACAGAAGCAGGCAACACTAGTCCTTTCAAGGGGATGACAAGTGCAGCTTTGGATTTGACTTCAGGCAGAACTACTTTAACAGGAGAGGCAATTACAACAACTGGAGAGGTAATAATTGCTGTAGACCCAGAAGAAGGTACAGCACAATGATGGATTCAGGAACAATCAGGCATGAGATGAAGCAGTCCCAGGAAGACAACAAGGTGGTGTGAGGCAGGCTGCAGACATTCACCACCACCTGGGCAAAAACAATAAACAACAAGTGGGCTCTAAAGACAATGACACAGGGATACACCATAGAATTTTCAAAGATCCCGACAAGGCCTCAATTCCTGCCTTCAAATATTTCCCCATCCAGAACACTGCTACAAAGGTACAACCACTCCTGAATTACCTGTTGACACAGGGGACCATAGAACCAGTGCCAGTAGCAATGAGAAAGTCGGGCATATACTCAGCATTCTTTTTAGTTCTGAAAAAGACAGAAGACCTGAGGCCCGTGCTGTACTTGACATTTTTGAACAAGTTTGTAAAATACAGAAAGTTCAAAATGGAAAAACTGTGCACTACAAAAGTACAGTAGTAGCCACAGACATTGTCAGCTATTTCCAGATATTTTGCGAAATTTCTGAAGAGTTTCTCTCTGCTGTCCCTACTGTGGAAATGCAGAAAGCAGGAGATTACTCTAGAAATATCACAGAAATTTTGGGAAATAGCTGGCAATCTCTGTGACTACTACTGTAGGAGTACAAAAAGACAACAAGCTCACCTCCATAGACCACATTCCAGTCAGACTGGCCCATCACAAATTCTTGAGGTTTTACGTCTTGGACCAGCATTTCCAGTATCAATGCCTGCCATTTGGACTTGCCTTGGCCCCAAGAGTATTCACCAAAGTAACAGCCACTCTAGCAGCAAAGTTACACATGGAAGGCATTTATTTCATACCCTACTTAGATGACTGGCTGATAAGGGCAAAGTCCAGGGAGGAGTCAACAAGGGCAACAGATAAGACAAAGACACTACTCACACAGCATGGGTGGATAGTAAACATGGAAAAGAGCAACTTGACTCCTTCAAAGACACTAGAGCATCTGGGAGCAGTGTTCAACACAACACTAGGAACAGTAAGACTCACAGAAGCACAAGTTCAATGAATACAAGCTCAATGTCAACAGATCATGTCACATCCAATGGTAACACTTTGGGGGCTGATGCAAATTCTGGGCCTCATGGCTGCATGCCCGGGCTTACACAATTAGGCTCAGCTCCATATGAGACCAATGCAGTGCCTCCTTCTAGATCACTGGAACTAGATTACGCAGAATTATGCCCAAATGGTGGTTATTCCAATGATAATTAGGGAGTCCATACAGTGGTGGATGCACCCAACCAACCTAAATCAGGGTGCCTCCATAGACAAGGAAGCCACAACATCCATGTGCACAGATACAAGCCTGACAGGGTGGAGTGCAATAATGGGCACATGCACAGTACACAGAAGATGGTCACCACAAGAATCAAACCAGCCCATCAACATACTTGAAATGCAGGCCATAAGGCTAGCTCTACAGTAATTTCTTCCTATAATCAGTTGTCATCATGTAAAAGTCAGAACAGACAGCTGGCCCAGTGGCATTGAGGGTTGAGGTGCTGGACACCACACCTCGTGCCACGCCAGTGACCTAGGTTCTGGAACGATCTCAGGTAATCAGGGTGCCTGCATGGGAGGAGGGGTGGAGCAGGATTGACCACCTAATGGCAGCTCTCCTCTCCTTGGGTGGTTGTCACCCCCCCATTCTGCTGCCACCAGGGGGGGAGGTCTGGTGGCAATGCAGGTGAGAGGGGGTGGCAAGTCGGAAGGGTGTCTTGGAACACAGCACATGCATGCGTGTCTGAGACTGGGGGTAGGTGAAAAACACAATAAAAAAAAGTCAGAACAGACAATGTACTGTAACTGTCAAGGCATACTTGAACAAACAGGGGGTACAAAAAGTGAAGAAATGGTAGAAGAGGCCTCTCTCATACTGGACTGGGCAGAAAAAGCACCTAAACAGTATCACCGCAGTTCATCTGGCAGGGGAACTAAATACAAGTGCAAACTGGCTCAGTCGACAGATTTTGCATCCTGGAGAATGGTAGCTCCACCCGGAGGTATTCAGAATGATCCACAGACATTGGGGACCACTTCAAATAGATTTGATGGCTTCCACTTGCAACAAACAACTGAGAACATTCTATTCCCAGTGCAAGGAAAAGAACTCAGCAGGAGTAGATGCACTCTCTACACCATGGAATTTCACAAGAGCATATGTGTTCCCCCCTTTGTCAATGATTCCAAAAGTACTCAGACAAATACAATTGACAAGGAGAACAGTAGTGCTAGTGCCCTGAACTGGCCGAGATAGACATGATACACGTCCATAAGGAGAATGATGATAAACCAGACAATGTCATTACTGAACAGACCAGACTTCCAGCAGGGACCAATACTTCACCAGAACCCTCATGCACTACATCTGATGACATGGCTGCTCAAAGGGATAGACTTATAGCACTTGGCATCTCACCTAGGGTAACAAACACATTAATGCAAGCCCAAAGACTCTTGACCAACACCGCTTACCAGAGACATTAGGTAAAATTCAACCAATGGTGTGTGGCAATAGAAATGCAACCCCAATGATGTTCTATTGCACACATTTTGGACTTTTTATGAGATGGATTCGATAAAGGACTGTCTGCCACATCACTAAGAGTGCAAGCTGCTGCCATAGGGGTGGTATGAGGGAAAGCAAATGGCCACTCCCCAGGGGCACACCCCTTAGTCCAGTCATTTCTTAAAGCAGTGGTAAACATTAGACCCACACAGAAGGCCATGATAGCTCATTAGCAGCTAAAGCTGGTGTTGGACACCCTCACCAGGGATCCATTTGAACAGCTGCAAGCTATACCATTACACATCCTGACCTGGAAGGTGTTTGTTCCTGTTGGCTATTTGCCCCACCAGAAGAACTAGTGAACTACAGGCACTCACCTCTGTTGAACCCTTCCTCTCTATTCAGCCACACAGGATGGCACTGAGGATGGTGCCTTCCTTCTTACCTAAGGTAGCACCTCCCTTTCACATGGCCCAGGAAATCTCTCTGCCTACCTTTCAACCTCAGGCAAAGGATGTTCAGCAAAGGACTTTACAGTTGTTAGACCCCACTAGAGCAGTCAGTACATACCAAGAGCAAATGGCCTCTATCTGGAAGACGGAGAGATTGTTTATCCAAACATCGGGACCGGTGACAGGCCTGCTGGCCTCAAGGTCCAATATAGCTCAATGATTGAGGAATGCCATAGATGAGGCTTACTAGGCATCAGGTCACCCATGTCCAGCTCACTTTAAGGCCCATTCTACCAGAGCTGTAGCCATCTCTTGGGCAGAACCTAATTCGGCATCAGTGGCCGATATCTGTGCAGAGGTCTACTCTGCATACGTTTATGAGATATTATAGGTTGGACACTTGGGGTCAGAACAAGTCAAAATTGGGCAGGATAGTCCTACAGACAGTATTTTCACAGGCTTCTCCTTGTCCCACCCAAATTGACAAGGGCACAGCTTCTTAATCACCCATGAGTAAGGACTTGGAGTGCTATAAAAAGGTGCAGAGGATAATGGAAGTTTACTCACCTGATAAAGGTGATTATGGAAGCACCTTTTTGCAGTACTCTATATTAGGACTGGGTGGACTGTTCTGCAGGAAATCCAGACCCCCGGATCGAACCCACAATCCTCGGACCCAGAGAAATGCAGACTTTGCATAGAAGTCTGGTTCTGGGTCTGTGGAGATCCATTTCCACAATTTTGTTGTCTGTTGCCATGAGGATGCTGTCGGCATGTACAGGTGGCCAATGGCATTCAGTCAGGCAACAGAAGGCCACCTGATGCGCTCATGGTATATAATCATGCTGAGTGTGCCACACGGCCCAGAAGAGCAAGCAGAACTGGAGAAAAGCAGGAGTAGAGCTGCACTCAACAGCAGAGCGGGAACAAAGGCACCAAAAACCAAAAGAAAGTTTAAAACCACCACCACCAGAAAGAAAAGAAATCAATTGAGGAGGGGAGAGAACAACAACAGGAAGGGAGGTGGAGAGAAACTGATCATTGGGGATGAGTGAAGGCGGGTTGGGGACTCAAGGAGTCGGGACTGGGGAGGTAGTGGTGGCTGGGGAGGGATGCAAAGTATATTGTACTGTGTGACTGACTGTGTATGAGGGCAGGCTGGCAAAATCTTTGGCTTGTGCCATTCCATCCAGATCCAGATGAGAGAGGAAGAGACTACTGGGGATCCAAGAGAGATAGCAGTTACAGAAATTCCCAAATTAAAGTTTGTTTTTTTCTTGGCCTCAGACAGTGTAACTGTGTGTACAAAAAGGGCAGGTAGGCAAAATCTTTGACTTGTGCCATTTCAGATCCAGAGGAGAGAGGGAGAGACTACTGGGGGCCCAAGAGAGATTACAGTTACAGAAAATCCCAAATGAAAGTTTTTTTTTCTTTTCTTGACCTCAGACAGTGTAGCTGTGTGTACAAAAAGGACAGGTGGGCAAAATCTTTGACTTGTGCCATTCCAGATCCAGAGGAGAGAGAGGGAGAGTACTGGGGCCCAAGAGAGATTACAGTTACAGAAAATCCAAAAAATGTTTTTTTTTCTCTTCTTGGTCTAAGACAGTGTAGCTGTGCATACAGAGAAAGGACAGGCTGGCAAAATCTTTGACTTGTGCCATTCCTGATCCAGAGGAGAGAGGGAGAGAGTACTGTGGGTCCCAGAGAAATTTTACAGTTACATAAAATTTCAAGTATTAGAATAAAAAATACTGTTCAGACAAACAACATACAAGTTAATGCACCTGCCCTGTGCTGCTGGCTGTGGGTGGCCCAGGGGATAACCTAACTTTGTGACTTGTAGCAGGCTGTTCACAGTGCAACACAAGTAAAGTACAAGTACTACACACAAGTGTCATCATCGTCACTCATTCCACATTATTCCTTATTATCATTAGCTTTATAGTATATTGCGTTACATTAAGTATAAGCATTAACAAACCCCTAGTGTGGGACTGTGCTGCATGCTGCTAATGCACCAGATGTGTCTGCATCTCCAATTCATATTCTGAGGAACACTTAACAGCTGCTGAATCTGGTCACCTAACAGTAACTGTATTTCAGGAGCCAGTCCAGTAATCTCGAAAGAAAGGGTGGTGGACTGCTGTGCTGTGTACTGTACATTGTACAGTCATGAGTAAAGACAGTAAATTTGTCCCTGGCATGTGGGTGAGAATCAGAAGGACATCACATTAGAGGGATCTTTTGTTACAAAATGAATCAAAGTGTTAATGAGGCACATTCTATTTCTCAGTTAGGCAGTGGCACTGCAAAAGATAGCAATCACCCTGAAAAGGGAAAACAAAATCAAACCCCAAAGTGTTTTTTTTCACGTCTAAGGTTTCGTCTTCCAAGTAAATGCTTGACTCCAAAAAAGGTAAATGTCTCAGATCATCATCAGTCCCAAGTAAAAACAAGTTGTGTAGTTAAAAAAACTAAAGGCTTGGTGGGTACCACCTGCAGAGGCACCCAACGGTATGTAACAATTGCATACTATACTACTGCCAGTCTTTCTTCTGATTCTTCTGAGGTTGAACCCAGTGAGGGTAATACTAATAAGAAAGATAAATAGAATGATCAGGCAGCACAAAGTTTACTGAAGGGGATGGAAATTGCAGATGAGGAAGAAACAGGCAGAAATGTTTTGGTTGTGGAGGGGGGGCAGTGGGAATAAACCATGATAGGAACAGGCCCAAGAAAAATTCAGTGGGGGGGGGGGGCCCTGAAAAGGTGACCGAAGTGTCTTGTCTTCCTGGGAAAAAAAAGCAAACAAAACAAAATATCATCTTTTGTTTGGTCACACTTCTCCATTAGTGCTTCCAAAGAGTTAATAGCAACATGCACTATTTGTAGACAGCAAGTCAGCAGGGGTAAAAAGAAAGGAGCATTGGGAACTTCAGCACTGAAAAGGCACCTAGACAGATGTCATAGCATTACTGAGAAGTTCAGTCATGAGTCTTGAGAAAGTGACAGTGATAGCTCACTACACCCAGGGGTATCACCCATAGATGAAAGCAGTGGCAGCTTCCACAGCACTACACCTCCACCACCACTTCCTGCCATTTGAAAGACTCCTCCCACTTTTACTGAGTGACCATGTGTTCAAAAGCCCTCCTTCTTCAAGGAGACAGCTTACCATCTTAGAAACATATGAGCGTAAAGCCAAATATGCCTCAACTCACAATGTTGCTGTTACAATAACCAAAACAATTTCCGAAATGATAGCTGTTACTTTGCTACCATATAATGTGGTTGAACATATAGGATTCAGGTGGCTGCTTGAGTACCTCGAACCTTGATCTAGTATAGCATCACGGAAATACTTCTTGACAACAAGGATTCCAAATATTTACGATGTCGTATGTAAAAAATGAAAACGCACCTTGTGCAGTGCTGTTGGCAGGGTGGTGCATCTCACAAAAGATATTTGGACAAGTTGTCAGCCTGAACCCTTCATGTCTGTCACAGCACATTGGGCATGTTTTGATAATTGACGTGGGACTGGGGATAGTGAATCACTGCAGTTTGCTGTTCTAAGAATGTTTTATTTTCCATCTGTGCATACCTCATACAACATCAATGAAGAGCTCCAAAAACCAATACAGCAATGGTCACGTCACAGGGACAGTCAGTTGGCTTTATAGTTGCAGATAATGGGTCCAACATAAAGAAGGCCTTGGAGGAGGGGGCTTTGTTCACATCCACTGCTTTGCACATTGCTTAAATTAAAGCTCTCGTTAGTAATGCTAAAAGGATATGCACTCATTTCAGTCACTGAAGCAAAGCCCATCACTTGCATGAAAAAATACAGCAGGATCACAGTTTACCTTTGCACAGACTGATCCAAGACATTTCTACTTGATGGAATGCAACCTTTTATATGTTCCAAAGACTGCTGGAACAAAAGAAAGCTGTCAGGCAATACACCTTGAAAAATAAAACTGGTGATGCAGATGTCTATATTACTCCACCACAGTGGGCCATGCTGGAGTTTCCAATTTTTCTGCTCCAGTCATTTGAGGAAATCACCAGGGAGGTTAGTGCAAACACAGCAGTTCTCAGCCAGGTGATACCCCGAATAAAAACTTTAAAATTCAGATTGAATCTGATTAGGGAAAAGTTAGAGAACCAAGGCAGTTCAATGATCACACAGTCTGCCAGTAGTGCTGCTGACACATGCAGGTTGCCCTCCAGAATACAAGAAGATCTAATGAGATGTATGATCAAAAATTCAAAAAAGTTGAAGAAGATGTCAAACTGTAAAATGCTTCATTCTAAGTGTTACGTTAAAGCAACAATCTTGGACCCATGATACAAATCGCAGCAACTATTGAGTGATGATGATGACATTTGTTTTGAGATAAACAAACAAGAAATAATTAATGAGGTGCATGCTTTCATGGAACAGAATACAACAACAGCACCACATTCAGAATCTTCTTCACGACACAGTACAGCATCAGGTGGCCCATCCTGTACTGTTGCTGCATTTTCTCCCTCTTCCTCCTCAGCTACTGCAGCCAAATCCCCTTCTTCACCACCAGCCAAGCATAGCACTGTCCCACAGTCACTTGGTCCTGCTTCATGTCTCTGGAGTCACTTAGAAGATGTAATTGTAACATCTCCTTCATTTGCCTCTTGTAACACAGCCTCAGCACAGACCATTGTTGAAATGTACCTGGCAGAGCCCAATTTCAGCTGGAATGTTGATCCTTTGAAATACTGGAAATCCAAATAGAATATATGGCCTGCTTTATTAAACATTGCAATGAAGTACATGAATTGCCCTCCTACTAGCATCTGTTCAGAACAATTGTTTAGTTCAGCTGGTAATGTCATTACTGACACACGATCCTGTTTGACACCAGAAAATGCTGAGCATCTTACATTTCTCAAAGTCAGCATTCCTCACTTTAATTTCAAATATGATACCTGAATAAAACATACACTGACTGCTCTGAGCAGGCCCTATCCACAAAACACTTTAAAGAATTTGTGCCTGTGGTGAAAAATCTTTTGTGAATAGGGTCTACTAGATAGCAATTAATTGCAACAAGTCAGGTCAGGCTGGACTAGGCCAGGCCACTATTACTTGAATGATCACACGAGCAGCACAGAATAGAAAAAAAATAACATCAGTGGGTTCAGAGTCCAAAACAAATACAGCAAGCAACTGCATTTCATGTCACAAACTTACTTGGTGGTACCTGATCTGGAAGGTAAGGTACTGTTGTCTAATCTGGAAGGTAAGGTACTGTTGTCTACTACCACTACTATCAGTTTTTGTCCTCATGAGTCATGACTACTACTTATCACTTTCTGTCCTTACTACTACTACTACTTGTCACTTCTTTTGCCCTCAGCAACAGATAATGACTGTACTATTTTAATTTCTGTACAGTCATGGCTTAGCAGATGCCTGGAAGTTCAGAAACTGAATACTCTTTGTATATTTCTCATGTCCCCAATATTTGGCTGCAAATACTTCACAGAAAAAAATGCTACTAAATTGAAAATTCATATCATTTCTTTATTGTTTGTGTGTGCATATGTTATGCTAGTCTGGTTATATCTCACGGTAACTGGGCTGAGATTATTATATTACTATATTTTATTTGTGAAACTTAAATTACTTGACAGTGGCTGGCAGCAAGTAATTGTGGAACTAGAAAGGATGTAATTGTGTTGTGTTGTGTTGAGTGTCATCAGGTCTTCAGGTGGCAGTGGCAAATGTTTTTATGACTGCACCGCACTTGACCAATGCGATGTGTGACTGGCTGCCTGCCTAAGTGGTGATCACTATGTCTTTCGTTTTGCTTCATTAAGGATTCAGCACATTGAATAGATTCAGTAGAAGTAGTTGCAGTACTAGAAAACATTACCACCTCTTGGACCAGGTAATGTACCATATACCACAGTACACAGGGGCATGCAAAGCAGTTGCATCACATGGGTAGGGTGGTGGACTGTCTTAGTTCTGCTCATTTGATCATTCATATCCATTTGTTTGGCCTGTTCAGCTCTGACTGGAACAGCCATTAAAATAATACCCCCACAGCACCATTAAAAAAATCTTAGCTGCCTGGCAGTGCCTGCAGTGCTTGGTGGTGCTATGGTATAGGTATTTGCATCTGTCCGTCTCACTCTCTTTCTCCATCTCTCCCTGCACACTCATGTCACAGGCCCAAGCAGGATATGCCACCATTATAGGCCAGCCATGAAGGGGATAGTAGTGACTGATTGCTTTTTTTTTAGTAGTTTTACTTTAATTTTTATAAAAATAATCCATTAAATTATTTCCTTTGGGCCTATGCGTCAAATGTGAGTGACTTTGGCCACTTTTATGCATTTTTTCACATTTTTCAAATATTGGTCAATAAATCAGAACTTATCAGAATGAATCAGAACTTCACCGTGTTCCAGTTCTTATTTAATAAGGGTCAGAACTTCACCGAGTTCTCACAGCCCTACTCTATATCTTATCTGATGAGGAGGAGAAATTAGAATAATAATGAAAGTATGCCATTATATGAATATATGATTTACAAACTAAGGTGGGACAGTTGAGTGTATGTAGCAAATGACAATCTAAGCAGTTTATTACACATGTGTACTGTGTTTACATAGTGAATAAATCGAAATGTGACCTCACTTAATCCCTTGCTGTTTGGTATGATACTTGTGTCATAGTGCTAGTGCTTTGCTGTTGAAGTAACCATTTACATTTCAGGAACACAGATAGGGAAGTCATCACACTGGCAAACCATGCCAGGACAAGGGATGGAGTGGGAGCGGATTTCCAACATTCAAATTCTTTGTGCATCAGCCTACAGGAAGACATCACTAGAAACCCCTGAGTAAGGACCTGGAGTGCTGTAAAAAGGTGCTTCCATAATCACCATTACTAGGTGAGTAAATTTCCATTTTATATGAACTCACAGGGAAGACAAAACATCACTCAGGCCTCAGGACAACAGCACTCCTCTGTTCTAGGCTGAAGATGTCTGTCTTCTTTTAGGTTACTGCAGTCCCTGTTCCATTGGAAAGACTTGACATTCTGGCTGGCATGCCACATTGTGAAGCATATACTGTACATACTTTCACTATCTCCAGCTGCTATGCACTGCAGTCTACAGGAGACAAACTCCATTGTTTAATTTGTTCCCGTTTGGAGCTATTTCAGTCCTTCAGTACCTTCTATTTTAATGTAGCACTTCCCCCGGCCCAGTACCATGTGCTACAATCACTCCTTTGTGGAGCTGGGAGGGGGTTGCAAGACAGAATGTGCTTAGGGCTGGAAAGGCACCAACCAGGAGTGCACATCTCCCTTTTACTTTCTCTCATAGCTGCCTTACACTCTGCTCTGGTACGAATAGTTTGAGGAGAAATGATTCCTTTTATTTATTTTATTTCAACACCATTTCCTTTTTAACTAATAATAGGGCTCGAAGGAGTGGAGCACAATTTCTGCAGTGCTTTTCTGCCTGCTGCAGATTCAGGGCAAGCAGCGTGGACAGCTGCCTTCAGGACCCCAATATTAGGATCTGTTCCCATTTTTGTTCCTTACAGGCTACTTGACTTAGATGCACACAAAGTCAGTACACCGGAGGGACACCTTTGTTTTAAACCTTAAAAGTAAGCCTCTCCTGAGGTGTACTGTATATCTTCTAGCTGCCCACCCTGCCACTTGATGTTCTACAAGTGCATCAGTGCTCAGTGGCACAACAATCAGCTGACAGTTCCATGAACAGGAGCTGCAGCTCAAGAGTTTGAAGTCTTAAGCTGAGGCAAGCTGCTGCCCACCCTAAAAGAGCTAAGCAATAACATTCCGGGAGCCGTCTGGTAGGATAGAGGCAAATTAAAAGACATGTTTCCTTTTGTCTCTCTACTCCCTACTACCACTTGCAATGCAAGAAGGGAGTGGGAGAGCACACAGGGGTACCATACTTTGTTTTATTCTCCCAGTAGGGAGATCATCTGTAAATAATTCAAACCCTCCTGCCTGGCCATTTCAGTTGCCACCAGGGCAGGGGCTGCACAGGCCACTAGTTTGTTACTTTTTTGTGGGCAGATACCCACCAGAGAAGAAAAGAAGAAAGAAGATGAAGACAATATGAGAGAACAAGGAAAAAGTAATCAGAGGACAGGCAACTATAGGGGATGCAGGGGTAAATAGTCAGGAAAGTACAGAATATTTTAACTTCTTAATTTGGAGGACCTTGTCGTGGCAAGCTTACTTATCACCAACTAATCCCAATGCATACACTGTGATATAGGCATCCTCACCCTGTCACAGAAAGGCATATAGAAACCTTCCCTTTCAGCAGAGGAACAACATGACCCCCTACAAACTGCAGACCAGGGAGCGAGCAAGCAAAATTATAGGAATTTTGGACCTTATGGGGATGCAAAATGGTCCAGCTCAGGATGACTCCGATGGCCAAAGAGGTTATCAGTCACATTACCCTGGAGTCCCCACTTATGGGCTTGAGCAACCGTCAAGGACTCTGCTTTTCCATTTTTTATGGTAAAACTGGTAAAAATCATGGAATCCTCTTTGGTTTGTGGATTTTGAATTTGTCCACCAGTGCCTCATGGAAATCATGTCACTGTATTGAATCACCAAGATTTCAGTATCTAAAAATGAATGCTGCTTTACTGCATATTCTTTCTGCTTTGCTGCTCATAAAGTCAATAAGGAAATCACCAGAGCTGCTTTGTTGTAACCAGCCATGCTTCAGTTTAACCACCCATGCTTCCCTCCGACCTTTCTATCAGCTGAGGACTGCTCTCCATCCTGAAAGCACAGTTTTCATTTAGTATATGCTTAAACTTCTTTTGTTATTTATATTATACTTGACAATATAAAAGAAAACAAACAAAAAGATAAGTATCAGCACACTCATGGAATCGAACTAGAGAGCAGGGGTGGGGGTGTCAGGTTTAAGTTTAACTGCTCCTGCATCTCACCCTTCATTCAATCAGCTGATGTGACTGCTCACCAACCTGAAAGTAACAGTTTTGTGTAGAAAAAGTATAGGCCTAAACATTTTTCACATTAGATGATTTAAAACAAGATCAACAGAAAAGGCTACGTCTCGACCCACTCGAGGAACTGGGCTGGGCACCATGGGTGGGAGTGTTAGGTTTACAGTTTAACTGCTCTGCATCTAACACTTTGATCAGCTGATGCAACTGCTCTCCATCTATACAGTAAAGTTTTTAAGTGGAAAAGGTATGTGCCTAAGCTATTTTTTTAACACTGCATGATTAAAACCCAAAAAACATTTAGTACAAACACACCTGGAGAATCAGGCGGGGGGGCGGGGGTTCAGTTAGGTGTCCTTAATTGTATTTATTTATATGTGTGTCTCTAGGAAGTTGAACTGCTAATCTGGCTGAGCCAGGAGGCTTAAAGTACGTTTCTGATTTGGGTGTCTTTGTGTGGGATCAACCTTACATCACTGTGTGGTAACCCCAGTCATCAAGGTAGCCCCCACTTCCTGCTGAGGTAATGCTCCCCAGGTCAGCACACAGTGCCTCTGCATCATACTCTAAATCCCACCAGCAAATGGGCAGGGGAGTCTGGATCAGCTCGGCTCACAAACCTAGATCTCCCACTTGCCAGTGCTATGCATCACTAGCCTTCACCACTATTTTGTTTTTTAATTCTGGGTGTACTTTTTTAAGCTAGGTAGGTGAGGAGGGCTGCTGGTGATATAAATGCTGGCAGTTCTCCATGCTGCTGTTGTTAGGTGTGTGCCCCTGAGTGAAGAAGGCATAGCTTCTGTGTGCCTCTGAATTTGTTAATGACCTGGGTGCTATTGTTACATTACCTGCTGCTGCATGATACCAGCGTGGATGGGTGGGGTGCTGCAACAGCACCCAAGCCAGACTTCACACTCAGAGACACACAGCAGGTAAGGTGCCAGATACTGTATGATGCCAGTGGGTGCAGTGGGGCTGCTGCTGCTCATTGTGTTCCCCTAAGTGAGTCAGGGGGACTTTAGTATCTGTGTGTCCTTGAGTTTGCTATATGTTCCAATCGTTGTCACTCTGCCTGCCATTGTATAATACCATAAGGGTTGAGTAGGGTGCTACAACTGCACCCAAGCCAGAAAGCACACTCAGTGACACATAGAAGTTAAGGCTCCAGGTGCTGTATGATGCTAGTAGGCAGAGTGGTGCTCAGTTCACATCTGAGTTCAGACATGAAAACTGAAAGACCCCCTTTTTTCATGGAGGCCAAGCTAAAAAAAAAAAGGTATCCACATGTTTGGGAGATGAATGAGTTTACATTACAAGATCCTTCTGTAATCATGTGTCGATTTTTTAGGTGGATACACTTTGTTTCAAAGAATACAGTTCTGACACTTAAGTGGTAGCTAGAACCAAAACAAGGGAGTCCACCTTGATGTCTGATGGCTTAATTCATGTTTGAGTTCTGACCAGCTAAGAGACCCAGAAATGTGTAACTTGGGCATGTGGACTGTGGGTGTTGAAGGAAGGGGATTGTAGTGCTGTCAGTACTGCCATCACCTCTGAGGGATGGGGGCTGCACTGTTGTTTCTGCTGTCACACCTAAGAGATGGGGGCTGTAGTGCTTCTGCCATCACCCCTGAGGGATGGACTAAGGGATTGAGGCCTTAGTGCTGCTGCTGTCACCCCTGAGGGGTAGGGGCCATAGTTCTGCTGCTGTCACCCCTGAGGGGTAGGGGTCATAGTTCTGCTGCTGTCACTCCTGAGCGATGAGGACCATAATGCTGTTGCCATCACCCTTGCAGGGTGAAGGCCGTAATGCTGCTGCCATTACCACTGAGGGATGGGAGCCACAGCATTAATCCTGCTGCTTCTGCTGTTACTCCTGAGAGATGCTGGGTGTAGTTCTGCTGCTGTCACATATGGGGCCTGGTAAACTCGAGATAATAGACATGAGGTCAGACAACACACACACACACACACACACACACACACACACACACACTCTCTGTCCTCTAAGATCTGCACACTCAGATCACTTGGGCGAATAGGTATTGACAATATTCAGAGGATTGTGTATACATATAAGACTCAAAACCAAAGTGAAGTACGGGCTGAGCTTATCATAAAGTTTATTATTTTTAATAACTACAAGGATTGATGCATTATACTGGACAGGAAAACAGTGAAAACACATGCTAGATAAGAAAACGATTGTTAATCAATGCTCACAAAACAAAACACTAGTAAAAACGGATTTTGGCTTTGTAGACACCAGTGACAATACCATTTTTTTCCATTTCTCAAAATGGATTTTGCCCTTTTCCAATCATGGTAAACCAGTGTCCCCAAATCATTTTGTGAGTCCACCAGGAAGTTCAGAGAGTCAAGCAAAAATGTGGCAGTGGTGTATAGGTTGTCTGCCAGGGCCCATTCATACACTCACATTGCTTCTCTGTAGCATAGGAGTGTGTACCTCCTTGTTTGTTGAGTTAGTTCATGACACAAAACAATAGTGTTTTCCATCATCTGACAAAAGGGTTGATCCTGGGAGCAAAACAGAAGAGGCTTATGTTACATATGTGGGACCAACGTACATCGACATGAGCAGCCCCAGTTAGACAAAGGTTTACAAGTTATGAGAAGTGGCTAGTGAGATGTGTACAGTATTAGTAGGTGGTTAAACTGGACCTTTTTATAAAGTGCCCTAGTCTTCTAGCCTCCTTTGTGTCATCTGCAATAGTTCCTGGTTGGTGCAGGGTAAGTGAAGGTTTTTTCGCCAACAGTTTTGTGCATTCTTCATAGTGTTACTGTTTTTTAACCTGAGGTGAAAAGTGATAGACCTAGGCAGTTCTTGTCAACAGACTCCTGAGGTTGGTGGGATAGAGATCATTGACATACTTGTAGAGGACAGAAGTCCAAATGAGCTTTCATCTCATGTCTGATGATGGCTGACCTAAACCCCTGTGATGTAAGGGAGTGATGATTTAGCCTATCACAGCATAATATATATCTAAACATACTGTTGAAGGCAAATGAGGTCTTCAAGACTGAAGTTGCATTGCCATCTTATATACCTAACTTGTATATTCAAGTGCTGGTGGTAGTTATTTGTTTGCACAAAATTTTTCTAGTGTTCAGTTTGAGGCAGCTTCTGTGGAGATTTGGTGCCGAGAGAGTCCAGTGGAAGGAAAAGTATGCCTCTTTGCAGATGACACAAAGATCTGCAACAGGGTTGATACACAAGGAGGCGTGAAAAGGATGAGAAGGGACTTGGCAAGGTTGGAGGAATGGTCAGAAGTATGGCAGCTAGGATTCAAGGCAAAGATGTGCAAAATAATGCACCTGGGAAACAAGAACCCAGGGGAAGAATACACAATGGGGGATAGTAACAGCAACAAAAAAGGAAAGGGACCTGGGGGTAATCATATCAGATGACCTTAAGGTTAGCAAGCAATGTGAGAAGGCAGTAGGGAGGGTTGGGGGTATACTGGGATGCATACGGAGAGGCATCAGTATCAGAAAACAAGAAGTTGTTATCCCTCTGTACAGACAGTTGGTGAGACCCCATCTGGAGTACTGTGTCCAGTTCTGGAGACCCTATCTCCACAAGGACATAGACAGGATAGAGGCAGTCCAGAGGAAGGCAACTAAAATGGTGCAGGGTCTGCAAGAGAAGCCGTATGAGAAGAGACTAAAGGAGCTTAATATGATGTATACCCTTGAGGAAAGAAGGGAGAGGGGGGGACATGATAGAAACATTTAAGTACCTCAGTGGAATCAACAAAGTCCAAGAGGGTAGCATCTTTCAGAAAAAGAGACATGCAAGAACAAGGGGACACAATTTAAAGATGGGGAGGTGGTTCAGAAGCAATGTGAGGAAGTATTATTTCACAGAGAGGGTAGTGGATGCATGGAACAGCCTTCCTGAAGAGGTTGTGGGGTCTAAAACTGTGGGAGAATTCAAGAATGCATGGGACAGACATAAGGCAATTCTTGTGGGGAGTAGGAAGAAATAGGCTGTTGGTTAACTAGGATCTGCGGCCTATCCTGTAGGTAGGGAAATGGGCAGACTAGATGGGCCAAGTGGTCCTTATCTGCTGTCAAAGTCTATGTTTCTATGTTTCTATGTTTCACTTCATATAGTTTTGATGAAGTGTTTGTTAAATGATATCGTATAAGGATATTGAAACTCAGAATCCCGACACTCATGGGACCGGCTTCAGCATCCCAAAATACATACGCCTGAAGAAATTTTGCATGGTGAATTTCTATTTCACCATGTGAAATTATTTACTAAAGGTTCCACACAGGTGAAACACAGTCTCACTAAATGAGTAGCGAGAGGAAGGAGGTGCTGGCCCAGTTGCTCCTGTGGTGTGGAGGGCTGGTTTCGGAATGGCTCAGACAGCATTGCTGCATGGACCTGGGTTCTGTTCCTAGTGTGGCTACAATTTTTGCCGTTCCACCCCGGTAACATTTATTTACCAACTTCGAGGTCTGCTCCCCCTCAGAGTTGGTTATTTTAGTTACGGGGGTGCATGACTATAAGTCTATGTCAGGATGCCGAAATTCAGTCTGCCGAACTCAGTCTAGTGGAAGTCGGGGAACTGAATTTCGGGATTTCATAGGTAATCTGTGTGCCTCGAACAACTGAGCAAGTTATTTGAAGTAGTGAACATTTTCTAGTGGGATGCCAGTATTCATTAGAAAGTGCAGTGCACTGGATGGCAAGACTGTACACAAGAAATGCATGACTTCAGCTTCAGAGCTGTTGAGAAGAAGGCCATTTGAGATTACCCAATGCTTTATCAATCAAAGGCTGCTTCCCATGTGCTATTGAGGTCTATTGTGTTTTTTGCTTTGGTGTAGATAATTGTGTCACTTGCATATACAGTAGGTGGATGTTGGAATTTGTGTTGTTGCATATCAGGGGAGGTCATTCAGACATAGGCTAAATAACAATGGGCCCAAGGTGGAACATTTGGTGTTTCTAACTTGAAGAACTTAAGAGCTGGTGATATGCCACTGACCTTTATCACTTGAGATCTGTCAGAGAAATAATCCCTGAGCCAGTTTAACACGCTGTGGCTAAACCCATCTGACGAAATTTTCTAAGCACACTGTCTTGGTTCATGGTGTCAAATGCTATAGGTTAGATAGAATTAAGTGCACGTGCAGTGTTGTTGGTTACTTTCAGTAAAGCTGGTGGAATGATATGGTCTGAAGCTTGACTGCTCAGCCTTTAATAGCTTATTGCTGAAAATATGCAACATCAATTGGTTGTTCACCAGCTTTCCAGGGGCATGTTAAGGCTGGGTAATACTGAGACTGGTTGGTAGTTGTTAGAGTCTGAGAGAAGGCCACCTTTCGGTAGTGGTGTTACTACGGTATGACTATTTCCCAGTTGGAGGGCATGTGATCATTATGAAGGGCAGGGTTAAGCAGATCTCAGATAGGTTCTGCTGATTATTCTGAAACATGTTAGGAATTTGGGGTCTATGCTGTCTGAGCCTTCTCTTTTTGAGATGTCCAGGAAGCTTTCATTACACAACCAATTATAACTCAGTTCTCCATTTCATGAACTAGTCTCCTGGCTGGTACAGTGTCAAAGACATTGCTGAAGCACAAATATACAACACCCACAGGTTTTCCAAACAATGCAATAAGATTGATTTGTTATATCAACTAAGATGGTGAGTGGGGGGTGGAACTTGATTACAATAGGTTTTTCCATCCCATTCTGAAATGTTCATGACACCAACTTGTCTGCTGTGTAACATAAAGTATATCTTTTCAACATTCTAAGAAGATTGACGTTCTGCTATTCTATCAGTGGGTTTGGAGAGTGGGCTCCCTTTTTCTCATGAATTCCATTTTTTCAGCTGACTAAACCTTCTATTTTCCCTGCCGGTCTCTGTCTTTGTTTCCTTAAAAGTAATGTGTCTAAAATTACTGAAAGAACCTGTAATGACAATAGATTTGTCAGCACACGTGTTAGTTTTATTACAAAAATTCCACAAAAGAAATTTATTTCAAATGATGGAAATGACCTGTAATGACCACAGTCTTGCATGCACGCTAGTTAGTTTTATCACAGAAATTGCCTGTCTTGACTATAGAGAATAAATAAGCTAGGGCTTTCCTGAAACCAGTTTAGTTTGTTCTTGCTGAAGTGATAAATAATTTATTTGGGTCATCATCAAACAGGAATTTTCCATTAAAGGGGATACTGATCAGGTGAGACTTTAGATGCAAAATCTGCAGTCCACAATTTATACTAAAATGCCTGTGTGATTGAAACATTAAAGACTGCAGCTCTTGTAAGAACTCATATAATACTATGGGCTGCATCTCCTATGTATCTAGCCGCTACAGTAATTGCAATGCCAGAATGATTTTCTGTGCCTCTGACTTCCTAGGCAAATCCATATGAGTTCTATCAAGCCTATCACTATGGCCTAAACAGGAATATGCAGCTCTGAATGATGCTTTAATGGCTCCACCTGTAGCTCAAAATTTTTTGTTACACTTGCATCTATCCTCTTTTCAAATGGATGTGCTTCAGCACTTTACACAGAAATAGCAGTTATTTTAAGGACCCTGTCTGCCAAGTTTAAAAAAATATTGCCCTGGATGAACTGACTTCACAGTGCATAGGATACATATGTCAACTTTGTCTATGACCTGATATTGTTTTATCTGGCAATCTCCATTCAGACTCAGTAATATTTCTAATCAATTAAAAAATCATAAATTCATAATCTGAAGTCCATGGCTAGGAAAAGACCATAACAAGGTGAAGGCAGTATGGCTCAGGGCAACTAAGATGCTCCATGGCCTTGGGAAAATGATGTATGAGGGGAGGTTGCAGGACTTAAATATGTGCACCCTTGCGAAGAGGAGGGAAAGGGGTGATATGACTGAGGCATACAAGCACCTGCGCACAGTAACTATGGTGAACATCAAGGAACATTTCTGCTTGAGTTCAACTACAGGGATGAGAAGGAATTCACTAAGGCGTGCAGGGGGACATTAAAAAAGGACGTCCATATACACTTCTTCATGGAAAGGGTAGTGGACAAGTGGAATAAGCTGTCAGAGGAAATGGTATAGGTCAAATCAATCAGAGCTTCAAGCAGGGATGGGACAGGCATGTGGGATTAGTTGGAAAAGGGGTGGGAAGTAATAAAGGGGAGGACTGCAATTAAGGTAAAACAGAATACTTAAGCAGGGCTGACAGATTGAACAGACTGACTGGGCCAAGTGCCTATATCTGCCATCAATATCTGTGTATCTATGTAGCAAAATAAATAAGACAAATGTAACCTGTGGGTGGCACTATTCTAAGGGCTACTACCCCTGCCTATATGGCTATACACAGGTTAAGAGGCCTGACTTCATGATTAAGGTGCCTCCACCCAGATAAATGGTATTTGGATTGCTTATCTGCTCTAGTATAGCTCTCTGGGAAGCTATAACTACCCACCAACCCTCCTAGTGGCTCAGTACCTAAAAGAGCAGTAAATTCACAGACAGTATAGAACAATAATAATATGCACACACCCTTCACACTTACCACCAGGGTTAGATCTGCAACAGTTTCCCTGGAGACCCCTGTAAATTAAGGTTGGCAATACAACAATATTTGGAGACTGGCATGTAAGCTAAGGGGCACAAGGGCAGGGGCAAAATTGGTGGGATAGGTGGAGAAATGGCTGCAGGCATGGCAGCAGAGGGTGGTGGCGGGAGGTGAATTATCATCCTCAAAGGCAGTGATGAGCAGGGTCCCACAGGGGTCAGTGCTGAGGCCAGTGTTATTTGGGGTATTTATTGCAGAAATCTCAGGCAAGCTCAGTGTATTTGCAGATGACACCAAGATGGGAGCAGTGGTGGATGACCAAAGAGGGTGGCAGTGATTTTAGGAAGATCTAACAAGGCTGGAGACATGGTCTGACACCTGGCAACTTGCTTTCAACTCCAAAAAATGCAAGGTGCTACATTTCTGGGCAAAGAATCCAAAGAGAAGCTACCATCTCAGGGAGTGTAGCTAGCTGTGACTCAGGAGGAGAAATATCTGGGGGTACTCATTACTGGAGCAATGAACAACTCAGCACAGTGTAGGAAAGCAGCCACAGTCACCAACAAGATACTGGGTTGTATTGCAAAGGGTATAACCTCTAGGAGGAGGAAGGTGATTCTGCCATTATACAGATTGCTGGTCAGACCCTACTTGGAGTATTGCATTCAGTTTTGGCACCCTTACCTAAAGAGGGACACTAGATTGCTGGAAAGTGGTGCAACGCAGAGCAACAAAGATGATCATGGGTCTGGGGGAGTTACCGTATGAGGTTAGACTGAGGGATTTGAACGTGAACTCTCTGTAGGAGAGGAGGGACAGGGGGATATGACTGAGACCTTTAGGTACATGAGAGGAATAAAGAAGACAGGCATGGAGGGACTGTTCAAGGGAAGGGGAGGAAGAGACACTTGGGGTCATGACATGAGATTGGTGGGTGGAAGCTTCAGGAGGGAGATGAGGAGGCATTTCTTTGCTGAAAGGGTGGTAGCAGAGTGGAATGCACTACTGGTAGAGGTGGTGGCCTGTAAAGCAGTGAGGTGCTTCAAGAGGGTCTGGGATAGGGCAAAAGTGAGGGTCATGGGGGTAGGGTGGGAGGGGCAGCTGTGGGTAGGGGTGCTAGCTGCAAAATCAACGTTACAGACCAAATGGCCTTTTTCTGCTGGCAGTTTTGTATGTGCGTATGTTCATCACAACACACTCTTAACACTGTAATCCAACTTAGAATTTGCACACTAGCCAGGTTAAACATGAAGAAAGACAATCAGGTTTATTTAGGGGCAGTGAACAAGGGAGGGGCGTGAATTTAGTTAAATGATTCGAGATTCTGATTTGATTCAGGGTTGGCATGCAGTTTTAGTCCCAACGTGACAGTCACACACCACTGGGTACCCAGGATGGTAAGTCTGGCTAGCCAGATGTGTTGTCCGGGGATGGCCGGCATTGCAGCTGATGTTGGGGCCCTTGGTGGAAAGAAAAGCATTTAACGTGCAAAACACCCAGATTATGTGTAATCCAAGCCAGTTAGCTCAGTCCTTTGTAAACCCAAGAAAGTGAAACAATTAGATGGTACCACAAATGATTTAAGCACTCATTGCAGGAGCTACCCTGATTGTACTCACGATACCAGGAATCTGTTGTAAGGTAGGCGATATGGAGACCTCGTGGTGATGGCAGAAAAGCATGGGGAAACAGGGCCGACATGACACACCTCCTCTTCACGGCCTTTCCTACAGGTGGCCACAACCTGCATGTTGTTGCTGCATAGGGGCTGGATCCTTGAGCTGGACTGTCACTGTGACAGTTTCTGGTGATGGAGTAACGGCCTAGGCCAAAGTGGCAGGGCCCTGGCAGGATGAGCAGTCTGACAAAGTTCGTGATCTTCTACTGGTGAAGCCTCCAGCTGGTGTAACAGGTCCTTTTGCAGGGAAGCAGGTCTTGACCCAAGAAACACATTCAGCACATTTACAGCAATAACTACTTCAGGAAACAGTTCGGATTTAGTCTGATTGCCATTTAGCAGCTTTACTGAGCAACCCTTCCAATCTCAGTGTATCTCACACACAAGCTGGGCCAATTGCTTCAGAAGCAAGTCTTCGGTCCAAATCGCAAGTTGCTCTAACACTTTTTCTTCTTTCTGCCGCAGTTCCAGGCTGGAATCAGACAAGTCCAACTTCTGCTAAAGGCAGTCTACAAGCAGGAGAAAACATGGCGGGAAGGCAAGTAGGCCTCTTCCCGCCGATTCCCCTATGCTCCTTCTGGGAGCAGCTGCTTCAAAGCTTGAGCTGTTCTCACTTCAACTTCCAAGTCTAACTGATCCGCTGTCTACTGTCTCTCTGAGGATTTCCCTTGTAAATTCAGGCTTGCGGCTGGCTGAAGGAGCTGTCAGTTACAGTAAGGACCTCCCTCCAGGCCAAATTGTTGCCAACACTAAAAGTACAAAAACTACAGTTTTCCTTCCCACAAGATCCCTGGGGTAGGATCTATTTTAGGCCCCTGGAGTCTAATTTGTCCAATTTTTGGAAGTCCCAGACACAACCTGGTGGCTCCCATCCAAATGAATGATCTGCATATAAAGCAGGTTAGACAAACTTCTCTATCTCTAATTTAACAGTTCACAAACAGTAAATAAGCACAGTTCCTACATAGGCTCCCTCTGCTCAAGTAGTGACTGCAGATTGGAGCATAACAGAGCGGTGTCTGGCAGGTTGCAAACCCTAAATCACGTGGACCCAGCAAAGACCACTTCACTTAACACAATTTAGCTATTCTCTTAAAGGGACAGGCACATATGCTTAATATGGCACTCTAAAGTAAACAGAAAAATCTCACTACGACGGGACACCAGCCTGACAGTGGGCATTATAGAGCCCAGGAAGACATTATAGTAAACCCCAAATTGGTTGGGAGGTCAGTTACACAAACTTTTAGAGACACTGAAGTGTTGATTTTTCTCTAGACTGATATTTGAGGGCTGGATATAATGGCCATGGGTGGTTACCAGGCTTTGTGCCCCTGTCCAGGATACTGGCTCAAGCCAACAGAAGTGGGAGAAAACATGCCAGTGGATGCTTTTGTTTCGATGGAATATTGGAAGTTGGCACTACAGCTGAGAGAGAGGGGTTTTACATGAACAAAGTGGGGCAGGTGCCCAGAATGTCTTACACTGTGTGTGTCCTTGTGAAAGGGAAACTCATAGTGAATAACACAGAAAATGGGATGAGCATTTGATGGATGATGCCTCTACATGTCCCCTCCTGTCCAGTTGGAATGCCCCACCTATAACCTACTCCCAAAACTGAACTATATTCAGGATAGCATTCCCTACAGAAGCAGA
The DNA here is from genome assembly GCA_016271365.2 of Neoceratodus forsteri. NCBI lineage: Eukaryota > Metazoa > Chordata > Ceratodontiformes > Ceratodontidae > Neoceratodus > Neoceratodus forsteri. Next base: position 358,392,899 of record CM057458.1, read on the forward strand.
CTTGAAGGCTCTGCCAGAGGGGATTGTAATAACCTTGTTAAAGAGACGGACACAGCTGCAGTGCGGAGATGCTTTCCTGGTGCCATCTTTATTTGAACTGATGACAAAGGCTACAGTATAGAGACAAAAGGCTATTGGGCAACAGAATGAGCAGGACAGGAAACTCCTAAGACTGCTAATTGCCTACTCCTGAAGTACAACTGAGATGGCTGCCCAGGTACTTCTTTAAGGGTAGTACCACATCTACAGTACTACACGCTCCCCCTTAGACAAACTAGTCAAAGAAACAATTACATCCTGCCTTCAGGGCAGAAGTAGACTGTTCAGATACCAACAAGTTCTTGAGATTATTCTGCCCCGTTTAATAGAACATTTTCTAATCATAGACAATTTACAGTTCAGTGACACCATGAATGTTTCATTTAAAGATCAAGTCTATGTGGCACCTTTCACTGCCTCATCAAGTATCTTTGGTCTGGGACAGCAGCTGTAGATGGAACAGGAATTTTGGGAACAGCTATTGTAGGAAGTAGTGAGGTCTCTCAAGCCTGGGTAGGAGCAAAACCTTTGCTACCCTTCTGTTCCACAAAGACATCTTCTGCTGTCACTGGCAACAGAGCAAGTGATGGTAGGAGGTAGTCTGCATGCACAGGTATGATCATTGACCTACAAGTACTGCATAAGTCAAAGGTCTCAGAGTCTTGTGCACTGCACCTGCAATCCAAAATTGTTTCTGCCTTCAGACGTCTTGGACTATCACTCTCTTCCCTGGATGATTAGTGCTGGGCACCTTTGGAATCCTGTTTTACCCCTTCTATTACTGCTTTTGCACATGATGGGACAAGACAGGTTTGAAATGAGACAGTCTGGCCAGCTCCATGGCACCAAGCGAAAGGGATTCACTTTGCACGCTGGTGACCCGGGTTTGCACCTCAAGCTCGGGTGTCAGGAGCAGAGATTGGCAGGAAGGGAGTTTAGAGCATCCTTCAGATGCTTCCCTCCAGGGGGGTGGGCAGGCCATAGGCAACTGGTGGTGGTTTGGGTGACATTCTAGGTGGCATGATGCTGCGACACGTCACAGAATGTCCCCACCCTAGGTTACTGTTGTGACTAGCCCATTGAGAGAGGAGGGGAGTAGGGAGGGCAGAAAAAGGAAAACTGCCCCCCAGTTGACCAGATGATGGCTGCCGGTTCCTTTCACCATGAAGCCCCGGAAGTGTCCTGGCTGACCCCGCTGCACCCAGGATACGTATCTACACGTATGGGAGCTTCTCCCATGGGGGGGACCCTCCTGATGAAGGGTTACATTGGGTTACCTAGGGGCTGTGGCATTGAGGGGAGGTAGATAGCAACAGGGGGAGTGGCAGGTGGGGCCTAAGTGGCCTGAAGGAATAGGGGAGTCTGGGAAGGAGCAAAAAATAAAAGTAAAAGAGACAGTCTAGCATGCAGGTGATGCTCTAAAAACAAATCTGCTTGTAATCTTCCCCCACACTGTATGAGGAGTGGTAAAGTATGTAAACAGAAAGTCAACTAGCCATTCAGTGGTGAGTGTTGCTTTGGTGTCTTGAGTGGCTCGTTTTGTCCAAGCATTTCTGAAAGTCTGTACAACACATCCTGCCCTTTGGGGTGATATTGCGGAAACAGGATGTGACAGACCCCATTTCCCTTTAGGAAGAGTTTGGATTCCTGAGAAGAGAACTTAGGTACTGTTGTCTGACAGTAACTCTTTCAGCAGTCTGTATGAAGTGAACAGATATTACAGCAGATTCATTGTCTTTCAGTGGGTGTCACTTGTGTGGCAATTCAGTCCCTAATCATCTGCAGTCAACCTGCTGCAGCACCTATCCACCCCTGGTCCTGGACCACAACACCTTGGAAACACATCTATATAGATTATGCCAAGATTAATAAATAGCTTTTTTTAGTAGTGATCGATGTCCACTCCAAAGGGATAATCCCTTTGGAGTGGACATCGATCACTACTAAAACAAGCTGTGTTTGTTGATCTTGGCATAATCAATATGGATGTGTTTCCAAGGTGTTGTGGTCTAGAACAAAGGATGGTTAGATGCTGAAGCAGGTTGATTGCAGAAGACTGCAAAGGCAGACATGAGCTGACTAAATCCTAGATTTGCTAATCTATTCCAGGCTGCCAGAGTTATCCGTAGGCCAATGCCTCTACTCTTTTCTCTCTCTCTCTCTCTCTCTCTCTTTCTCTTAGCCCTGTCACCTGCTGTCCAACCTGTATGCTGCCCCATGGCTCCCCCCTGTGGCAGAGCCCCCTGGGTTTCCCATGCCCAGGAGGGGTTCAGTCCAGCTGTGGTCAGCAGCCCAGAGCAGGGCCTGCAGAGAGAGAGAGAGAGAGAGAGAGAAGAGATGGCATCATTTTGCCATGGTTCAGGGAAGCTTTTCTTCCCTATAGTTTCCATCCCTGAGTGCCTTGGGGGTGAGGACCAAGTTGGTGTCTACACACAATGCATGCAGACATCCTATTCAGAAGGTACTCTGCTCACCCATTGCTCCTCCCCTGCATTACCACCTGTGGTCACCTAGGTGGCAGTGTTGTAGAGGAGCACACAGATCTGCCTTCCTGGAGAAGAGCATACCTTGAGATGCTCAGTCCTCCTCTTCCTCCTCCTCCAGCTGGCTCCAATGATTCAGACTCAAATACAAATCCAGATCACCAGCATCACAAGTGGTACTACTACCGCTGCACCAACAGGCCAGCTCAATGCCTTTAGTCTTAAAATTTTGGGATGGCTCTCATGGACATCATCAAGCTAACATTTCTGGACTTTTGCAGGAATCACCACTCTGGTGCCCACAGAATACAGCTTTGCTCAGTAGACAGCTGATCCTTTTTATCAAAGAAAGGCAGAATAGGCAGATCCTCTGTGAAAGGAGGCCATCCATTCAGTGTGAGATTCAGGACCTTTGAGAGGACTGGAGCCCTTCAGGTTTCTTCTACCACATTTCAACAGGCTACAGGTTGCTCCTTGATGTATGAGAGCTGAAATACTATTCCATCATCCTCTTTCTCTGGTGAGCCCTTACATGGCAGGTGGGCAATGCGCCTGCAATTGGCATGGTCTTGGGGACTTTGATATTTGATGTTGTAGTCATAGGCTAACATAATTAAGGCATGATGCTGCATTTTCAGGGCTGTGAGTATTAACATGGCTGCTTTTGGTTCTGAAATGGCCAGTAGGGGCTTGTGATCTGTTAGCAGAGTGTACGTACGCCCATACAAAAACCTGTGGAATTTTATCACCCCAAAGATTATGTTCACCACATCCTTTTTGATCTGGGCATAATTGTCTTTCCTGGAAGACCGGGTCCTGGAAGCAAAAGCCATTGGGTGTTCTCCCAATCTAAAAAATGTTCCTTGCAAGCTTGGAAGGTTGCCCCACACTTCAGTGATCAGTTCCATATTGCATACTTTTATAGCAGGTCATGCAGGGATTGTAGCAATGTGATAGCTTTGCCATGAACCTAGTGTAGTAGTTCAGCAGGCCCAGAAATGACCATAGTTCATAGCATCTGGGTTTCAATGTGAAAAAGTGCAAAGTAATGCACTTAGGACACAGAAATCCATGGGCAGAGTATGAAATTGGAGGAGTGGTACTGACGACCACCAGGCAGTAAAGAGACCTAAGGGTAATCATATCAGATGACCTAAAGGTGGCCAGACAAGGCAGTTGGGAGGGTTTGTGGGATACAGAGGTCCATAAGGATGGGTATCACTAGCAGAAAGATGGAGATGGTATTGCCTTTGTATAGATCACTAGTAAGACTCCACCTAGAGTATTATCAGTCCATGGACTATCACTACCCACTTCCCCATAGGGAATTTTCAAGACATTGCTTTCTTAGAACTTTACACTGTAATAGTTTAGAATTTATTTGTTTGCCACCTGGCAATGGTAACTTTTGTGTGCTACAGTCTAACATGTGTGACCATTGTATATCAGAAAAGAAAAAAACAACAAAGATGGAGTAGAGGTAGTTCTTGTTGATTTAAATCTATATATGTAAGTCAAATAATGACAAAATGGGTATCAATAAAAAGGTTACATACTCATCTTTGACTTTATTATAATCAGAAAAGGTTGAGCTCAATAGTAACATCAGTAATGACGTCATATTGACATATACATGAGTACTTTGCAATGTCATTGAAACTATGGAAATTGGTGGTATCAGAATATAGTTATAACAATAGGCAAGGCAAGGCAAGGCAAGGAAAATTTAATTTCAAAGATGCCCAATCCCGTTGGCTCTGGACACCATACATAAAACCAACCACAAAATAATCATCAACAAATAACAATAGTCATAAAGACTATAATGATAATTAAATGCAACTCAATAAATAAATAAAAATAAGATTCTAAAAATGTGGAACAAGTAGTATGGCAAGTCAGAACAGGATGAAATTTATGAAACTGTGTCAGGGAGAGCCTGACCAAACAGGAAGACCTTGAGGCGTGCCTTAAATACCTCCACCAAGGGAACCTCCCCTATAGATGGAGGAAGTGAATTCCACAGGATGGGGCCGGTGACACTGAAAGCTCATTTGCCAGCAGTTTTTAACCTCATCCTGGGAATCGCAAGGAGGCCCCTTGAGGAGGAATGGAGGGAGCACACTGAGGTAGCAGGCATAAGAAGGTCTACCAGGTAACCAGGGTCCAGGCCATGTAGGGCCTTAAAGGTGAGCAAGTCCACCTTGAAGAGGATCCTCCACCTGACTGGGAGCCAGTGCAGTTCACGCAGCACTGGGGTGATGTGGCAGTACTTAGACTGCCCCATCAATAGCCTGGTAGCTGCATTCTGCACCAGCTGAAGCCAGCAGAGGGTACCTCCTGAGATCCCAAGATAGAGCACATTACAGTAGTCAAGCATCGACGTCACAAAGGTATGCACTAAGGTAGGGAGGTCCAGGGGCAGAGCCAGGAGCCTAATCCTGGCAATATTCCTCAGATGGTAAAAGTTGGTATGGACCACGGCCAACACCTGAGCCTCAAGTGTCAGGCTGCTATCCAGAATAATGCCTAGGTTATGCACCCTGAAGGAGGCCTTCAAAGGCAGAGAACCCAGGAAAAGTCCTGTCTCAGTGCCTGAGGCCAACTTATCATGCCCTCTGTTCAACTTCAGTACCAGTACCTCTGTCTTATCGGGGTTTAGTCACAATCAGCTGGAGACCATCCAGTCATTGATTTCAGAAAGGCAGCTGTTAAGCACATCTACTGCATTGGATGTCCCAGGTGCAAAGGAAAGATACAGCTGGGTATCATCAGCATAGCAATGAAAACTCAAGCCGTACTTCCTAATGAGCCCTCCCAGGGGCAGCATGTACACGGCGAACAACATTGGTGACAAGACCAAACCCTGAGGTACTCCACAAGACAGGAGTCTAGGAGAGGAGAAATTCCCCATCACCACCCTTTGCCTTCTGTTTGTGAGAAAGGACTCAAACCAGGAGATGACAGTAACAGTGAGTCCACAAAATTCCCTCAGGCGATCAAGTAACCCACAATGGTCCACCATGTGAAAAGTTGAGGAGAGATCAAGGAGAATGGGAACTGTCCCCTCCCCTCAATCTCTCATACTGAGGTCATTGTGCACCTGAACTAATGCAATTTCTGCCCTATGCCTTGCCCGAAACCCAGACTGGAGATGCTCATATAGATCGAAGGCCATGAGGTGCTCCTCAAGCTGAAGCACCACAATCTTCTCCACAATCTTGCCCAGAAATGGTAAGTTGGAGATAGGGTGGTAATTTGCCTTGACGTCAGGGTCCAAAGATGATGTCTTCAGAAGGGATCTCACCTATGCCTCTTTCAAGGCATCAGGAAAGACCCCTCAGACATGGAGCACTGGACAATCAAGGCAAACACTTGGCCAATGGAGTTGACACATCCAATCAAGAAATGCGTTGGTGCCAGATCCAGTTCACAATATGTGTGCCTCACCTTGGAAGCAACCCCAATGACCTCAGACACCTCCACTGGTCTAAACATGCCTCAACTAGGTGGAGTGCGGTCCAGGAGCATGAGCTGATCAGTGTCAGCCACAGATTGGCTCACTGGCAGAATTCCCTGCCTGATGGCGGACCCTCTGTCCGAGAAGAACCGAGCAAACTCTTCACATAAAGCATTCGAAAAAGCTTTTTTTGGCTGCAGACAAGCTGGGTTTAGCAGCCTATCTACAGTATGAAAGAGCACAGTTGGTCAGTTCTTACCAGCAGCAATCTCCCTAGACAAGAACTCTGCCTTCCCACAGTTGATTGCCCTCTGGTACTCAATGTAGTGAGCATGCAGGGCCAGCTTGTCCACCCCCAGGCCTATCCTTCGCCAGCAGTGCTCCAACCTCTGACCCAAAATCTTCATCGCCTTGAGCTCCTCATTAAATGGTTTAGACCTCAAGTGAAAAGATTTGGGTTGTACACTGACTGGTGCAAGGGAGTTGAGCGCATCAGACATTGCCTTATTATAGGCGGCGATTGCAGCCCAAGTACCCCCTCCTGCATGCAATGCCCACACTAGATAGGTCGGCCACCGCCAGAAAACCCTCAGGAGTTACACCCCTCAAAAGGTGGTATCTAACCATCTCAGCAATGGAAGGGATCTTGGGTGGTGCCCCAAATGAGAACTCCACTGTGCAGTGATTAGACCACACGACCTGATCAGTCTTGAGATTTTTAATCTCAAGCCCCAATGAGAAGACCAGGTCCAACATGTGACCACCCTGATGGGTCATGGAGGAAACTTCCTGCAACAGGCCCAGCAATGACATAGTCTGGAGGAAGTTGTAATCAAGCCTAGATGATTCATCATCGGCCCAAACATTGAAGTCCCCCAGAATTAAACATCCGGGGGACTCCAATGTTTCACCGACAATGAAATTGGCTACCTCCTGCAGAAATTCTCCTGCTGTTCCAGGAGGGTGGTAAATCAGGAGAACTCTGCAGCCTGTGTCCGGACCACCAATACTTGTTGTATAAGTTATTATTCAGAGCGCCAGCCTTTTTCAACAAGATACCTACTGAAATCATTGAAAGCAATTCTATATAGTGTTTTTAAAAAAGTTTAAAACAGTGGCTTTTTTCTCAAGTATGAATGTATTTGTTCCATCTGTGTTCTATGTACAGCATTTGCACTTTATGTGGATAGAGTTGTTTTCTATGAAATATTGTGTAAACAATTTGTATTATATTGTTTTTTAGATATGACTTATCACCGGTGAAAACGGGCAGTTTTTGCTCTTCTGGTTGACAAATATAAAAAACAAAAATGAAATGAAAATGCAAATGAAAGCGTATGATTAAATTGACACACTGTAACAGTAATATCTTTGCCATTATAATTTAGTTATCATAATAATCCCCACTGTTTTCAACCTCAGCATCAAAGATCTCATCTGCCAGGCTGGCAGAAAGAACATCATTATTATTTTCCTCATTTGACTGATTCAGGGTCTTTTCCTGTGACAAAATGTCCACCAGTTTCTGTGGTATAATGTCACCATCACATCAGTCAGACTCTAGGATTCAGGACTTGGGATGTTAAGGTGTGACATGGGCATTTTTCTAGACAAGGGCTTGGTAATTCACTCTCAGTACATGCATTCTCAATGTTGACCTACATGGAGGTAGTAGACTAAGATCAATGCCATCATAATTTGACAATAGTTGGCTGCTTCCTGTGTGAAATTTCTGCCTTGCAATGTCATAACAAAGTTTGTTGCTATCAGTATATGGTGGCTGCCTGTACAAGCAGCAAATCTGTCAAGGTCAGCATGGATGGCATCTGATACACGTTCTGTATCACCAAGTGCTTGGAAAGTTGCCATGTACTCCTTTTGTTTTTGCAGGATGTTGTAGGGTTTGATATCCCCTTTTCTAACAGATGCACTTGTGCTGTCATACCCTGAAAATGCTTGAAGTGCAATGAGTGCACCACACATCTCAGCACCGTGAATCTGGATTAGAGTTTTGATGTTCAAAAGTCGACATTTATTTGCCACTCCTGTGTCAAGGTAAATGTTCTTCTGTATTTGATAGCCATAGTACTGCAGTAGCAGAAATAAATCTGTCTGGTGATCTGATGATGATGATGTCAGTTGAGGATGTTGATACACCACTGCATGAAAGAAGTGAAGCAATATTTGCACATCCGCTTCTTCCTAAGATGAAGAATGCTCTGGTACAGGGTGGCTCTGTGTTGCGATTCCATCAAGGCGTGTAAAAGAGATACAGTTTTCTTCACAGACAAAAAACATTTCATGACCCACTAGTCTTGGCACATATGTTTCCTTTTGCCACTCATTGAGAAGAAGATTGATCAAATTTGTCTTGTCATTGTTTGTGAGAAAGGATTTCCAATCTCTTGGCACCTTTCTTGATGGCCCTTTCACCAGGTAAGAATCTGATGATCCTAGTCTTCTGCATTCAGCCAACTTTATGGAATTATACTGGCAGGTGTCTGTTACAAAGTCCAACCTTTGTACCTTTGATAATGCACTGAAGACCTTTTCAGCTAGCTCTCCAAATGTCTGTGGTAGACCAGTCATTGACTGGAGAAATGCATTGCCATCACAGATGTAAACTTTGTCTTCATCTCAAGTCATTGCACTAAGTGCTGTCTCATCTATAAGTTTGTGAAGAAGGGTGGATTTCTCTGTCTTCACTGGTAGGCCATCTGAAGTTGCTAATGACCATGGCAGTGGACTCAATGGATACGAGAGAGCCATCTCCATGCTACGGTTGTTCTGTTCTGAAAGCATTAGCAGTTGCCCAAAGAGGTTTCCTTATGTAGTCACCTGAACAATCTTCTTTTGTATAGATCTGAGTTTCTTCGACTGCTGAAGGGAAGCAAACATCTTTAGTGACTGGTTTTTCAAGGGTGCATGAAAGGAAACTGTTTTGTCAACAAGTCTTGCCTCCACAAATTGTTGAAAGGATTATTTTCCCCATTTTTCAGCACTGAGCAAGTTATTTTCAACATGCTAGCCATTCAAAGGAAGGCAGACAAGGGTGAGGTGGTGCTGGTTGGAGGCCTCAATATTCCAGACATGGACTGGAGCCTCCCAGCAGCAGCATCAACCAGGAGCAGGTTTATCTTGTACTCCAGTCAAGGTGCCTTCCTCAAGCAACTGGTCATGGAACCAACTCAGCAGAAGGCAATACTGGACCTTGTGCTCACAAACGGGGACAGTGTGATGGAGTAACAGTGGGGGAGCACCTGGGGAACAGGGACCACCAGTCACTGTGGTTTGAAATCACAGAAGGAGCAGAACCAAACAGCATAAAAACACGTATCCTGGATTTTAGGGGGGCAGACTTTGGGAAAATGGGGAGATGCTTGAAAGAAGTATTAATGGGAATGAAGCGAGAATCAGGGGTTGAGAAACAGTGGGCAATATTTAAAGTGGGGATTACAAGAGTAACAGAATTATGCATTAAGCAGGTTAGCAAGGGGAAAAGGAAGAGGAGGCCATTATGGTTTTCCAAGGAGGTAGCGGAGAAGGTGAAAGCCAAAAAGATTGCATTCAGGCAATACCAAAAGATGCAGGCAGAAGGGGTTAGGAAGAAGTACCAGGAGAACCAAAGGGAGACAGGGAGGTCAGTAAGGGAAGCCAAAGCTGAGACAGAAGAGCACATTGCAAAATCAGTGGATAGAGGGGACAAAACCTTTTACAGGTACATAAGTGAAAAAAGAAAGGCAAAGGGAGGGATTGTGAGACTGAAGGGGAGGAGGAGGGCTATGTGGAGGATGACAACAGTAAAGCTGACATATTGAACAGGTATTTCTGCTCAGTCTTTATTGAGGAAGAGGAGGGTAATGGGCCTGAAGGGAGAACAGGGGTGCTAACAGCGCAGAAATGGACACAAGTCCCTTTACACAAGAAAGGGTCCTGAAGGAACTGGAAGGAATAAGAGTTAATAAAGCAGTGGGGCCAGATGGGATGCACCCCAGGGTCCTAAAAGACCTAAGAGAGGTGGTGGCTGAACCTCTGGCAATCCTGTTTAGCTGATCACTGGAAACAGGGGAGGTACCCAAAGACTGGAAGACAGCAGATGTAGTCCCCTTATACAAAAGTGGGAAGAAAGAGGAAGTGGGGAACTACAGACCAGTCAGCCTCACCTCGGTAGTGGGAAAGATCATGGAAGCACTACTGAAGGAGATATTGGTGGAACATCTGGTTGCCAACAGACTACAGGACCCAAGGCAGCATGGTTTCACCAGGGGGAGGTCATGTCAGACCAACCTCATTTAATTTTTCGACTGGGTGACAAGGGAGGTAGATCGGGGAGGGCGGTGGATGTGGCTTATCTGGACTTCAGCAAGGCCTTTGACACTGTACCACATAGAAGGCTATTAAACAAACTGGGGAACATGGGAGTGAGAAGGACAGTAGTATGGTGGGGAGGTAACTGGCTGGGTGGCAGGATGCAGAAGGTGGTGATAAATGGCTGTCACTCCACAGAGGGAAGAGTGACCATTGGGGTACCACAGGGATCAGTGCTGGGACCAGTCCTATTCAACGTCTTCATCAGTGACATTGCGCAGGACCTAGAAGGCAGAATTTCCCTGTTCGCCGATGACACAAAACTCTGTAACAGAGTAGACACACCAGAGGGTGTAGACAGAATGAGAAGGGACCTGCAGAAACATGAAGAATGGTCAGGGGTTTGGCAGTTAAAATTCAATGCAAAGAAGTACAAGATAATGCATATGGGGCACAAAAACCCTGGAACAACATATCAGTTGGGGGGTGAGAATATAACATGCACCAAGCAGGAAAGGGATCTTGGGGTTATCATATCTGATGACCTCAAGGTAGGGAAACAGTGCAACAAGGCAGCAGGTAAAATCAAATAGGATGCTGGGATGCATAGGCAGGGGCATCACCATCCAGAAAAGGGAGGTCATAATTCCACTATACAAGACACTAGTGAGGCCCCACCTGGAGTACAGTGTAAAGTTCTGGAGACCTTACTTATGTAAGGACATAGACAGGGTAGAGAAGGTTCAAAGGAGGGCAACAAAGATAATACATGGATTGTAGCACAAGTGCTATGAGGACAGGTTGAAGGACTTGAATATGTACTCCCTGGAGGAGAGGAGGGAGAGAGAGGATATGATAGAGACATACAAGTATCTTACAGGGAGGAACAGGGTGCAGAAATACACTATTTTTTAGCAAAAAAGATGTTTCAGAACTAGAAGGCATGGAATGAAGTTGGAGGGAGGGCAATTCAGCGGAAACATGAGGAAGTATTTCTTCACAGAACGGGTGGTAGACAAGTGGAACACCCTTCCAGAGGAAGTAGTGGGGTCTGAAACAATCACAGGATTTAAGAATGCATGAGATAGACATAAGGGAATTCTGTAGGTCAGGGTTAAAGGGCAACAGACTTCTAGGAAATCATAAAGTGAACAGATAAGCTCAAATAGGCAGACTGGGTGGGCTGTATACCCTTATCTGCCAACAGTGTCTATGTATCTATGTAACATCTCCTGGGGCTCATGCACTTGATGAGAGACAGAATAGTGCCTCTGACTTCTATCTCAAAAGCATTGATGAAGTTTCTGGCCTAGCATCTATGTGAAGGACTCCTCCGAGTCTACCATTCCAGCAGTCTCAAGTGTGGCAGTCACATAGCTTGCTTGGGCATGCCTTGTTACACACCACCAATAATAGGCTGGATAATTCCTGCTGAATCCAACAGCACCACCACTGGACTTGGTATGTCGATTAATTGTTCAATGGTCAGATCAATGGCATTTCTTGATTCTGGCACATCAGATCTACACACACTGAACCCATCATTCCGCAGCAAGGTATCAGCCCCAGGATGAGTACACTCTAGGTTTAGGAGTGTCAGAAAATAGAAAGATAGATACCTTGCGTAGATTTGGTGATCCAGCCGAAAAAGCAGAGGGCAAAGTTGTTCGACACATGCTAATTGCAGGTCAAAGTTGCTCTCCATGGTAGCATTCAGAAACCTAAGCATCAACCAGATTCTGTCCATGTACTGAACCCAAAACTGCTGTTTTCCCAAGTTTGCCATGCCTCATTTTCTCTTTAAACTTGAAATACTTTTTGCAAAGTTGGTGACAATAAAAATGTATCATAATATTTCTGTCAGTGTCCATGGTTACAGGTAGAGTGTTGTCACTCTCAGCAACGCTATTACACATAGCAGTTTCTAGCTCCAAAAGGATTGAATAGGACACACGGTGTCCGAAGTGGTTGAGTATACCCATGATTTCAGCACTACCAGTGATGTGTCTTACAGTCATTCCTAGGAGGAGATGTTTTGGCATTTTCCATTGACCACAACTCACTGCATAGCAAATATCTTAACCGATTAAATTCACCAACCTCTCTCTCTTCTTCTTGAGGTGTTTATAGAATTAGATCTGCCAGCATTGAGGTGGGCCAGGAATTTTACAAGCATATCTGGGGGTAAGATGCTGTTGGAGAGCAGGAAACCTGAAGAAGGTGGCCAGGGAAGCTCCTGTGATTCCCTTAAGGAATCTATGATGAGACGACACAAAAGAGTCACTGCCTCTTCAAGTTTCCTGTCATCTGATGCAGCAGATTCAAATGCAATCTCCACAGCTTGATCAGCTGGGACCTCAACAAAGTAAACAAGTTCACTTCTAAAGTTTGGCTGCCAGAACCTTATCCTCTGACCAAAGTGTTTGATCAACTTGTTTTTAAACTTGTCTGTTTTATAATTAGGATTATAGAATGCTGGGTAATGAGCCCCCATAACAAGCAGTACCTCTCATGTAACATTGTCATTCATTCAACCTGTGATCCTCTGATGATATTCTTTTCAGCATATTCGGTGATATACTCAAATGCCTTTTTGTGGGTTCTGATTTGCTTGACTTTCACCGATTTGGTTCACTACTGCATTTCTGTCATCTTTCCTTGTATAATCACAGCGACAGGAGTTGTGATAATGAGCCTCCCTTGCAATTAAATCAACAACTCGAATGCTACATAGTAGATTATAATCTTGTTTTGCCTCTGCTGCTTCTTTGATAGATATCCCTGCAGTTTTTGTTACACACTGCATCCGTTTTTTTCCAGTTTTTATCTTCTTTTTCCCTCCAGAAATCCACTTATCTCTTTCCACATATTATACACTGGTTTGAAGGAAATAACACTTGAGAGGGTGTTTCAGCTCTGCTCCTTTGGGAGGTTGAAGGCTGTTGGTCCTCTGTGTCATCAGTAACCTGACACTTCCTTTTCCTAAGGTATTTCACATTTGTAAATGACTGGTACTGTAGCACCGTCTGTGACACCCATGACGCATGTCATCAAGTTCAACAGGTATGTTCTTGCATATGTCATCGAGTCTGATACTTGTGTCATCACACAATTGTCTCCTACGTGTAGCCTATTCAATTTTGGACTGACTGGTCGATGTCAAAGGTCTTATTATTATGTCAGACCTGTTCTTGCTGTTGTAAATTATGCATTTCTTCTCTACGGTATGGCGACTTGTCCACCTCAACTTAGACGCTTTCAGTGGTACAGGATGCTCGTCAGACATGCTGCCTCAAGTCCTGAAAAAATAACCAAACATTACTTATTTTGCATTTTCCAGAATTATTTTTTACTAAAACAACCATTTCAATATTCGTTGATGCAATAATAATTTCATAGAAAATATCTTTACGTAGCCCTGTCTATAGTCTATTTGATTTCCAAAACTGTTGTGTCAGAATTGTGACTTTATGATTACATTACTATTGACTTCATGAACCTCTAGATTATATTCATAGCAACGAAAAATTAAAAACCTTTTTATTGATACCCAATTTGCCATTATTTTTAGTCACATACTTAGATTTACTACATGAAAAGCTATCTCTACCCCTTTGTCACTGCCCTTCAGTTCCTATGAAAATGGATGGCAAATATGACCCTGTACCAAACAGAAGCTACCATCAACAAATGGCAAACAAGTAAATTCCAAATTGCTATGATACAAACTTTTCAAAATTCATAGCCTCGATAATTCCCTGGAGGGGGGAGGGTTTCACTATCTAGCCCACAGACTATGTGTCCAGTTCTGGAGGCCACATCTCTGGAAGGACATAGAGTGGAAGTGGTCCAGAGGAGGACAAAATGTTGCAAGGTCTGCATCACAAGCCCTATGAGGAGAGACTTAAGGACATAAATACGTACATCCTGGAAGAAAAGAAGGAGAAGCAGGATATGATAGAGACCTTTAAATACCTAATTGGGGTAAATAAGGTACAGGAGGGAAGAATTTTTCAGAAAAAAAGGTGCTCAGGGATAAAGGGGCATGATAAGAAGCTGGAAGAGGGTAGATTCAGGAGAGATGTGAGAAAGCACTTCTTCACATAAAGAGTGGTGGATTCATGGAACAGTCTTGCAGCTGAGGCGGTGGGTTGAAAACAGTGGTGGGGTTCAAGAATACACGGGATAGCTATAATGGAATCTTAAGGAAAGAGAGGGTTGATAGATGAATGGGCCAGAGGTCAAGTACACTCTGTGGTGTTAGGCAGGGAAAAATGGGCATGCTAGCTGGGCCAAGCAGTCCTTATCTGCCAACAAATTCTGTTTCTATGTTTTAGTCATGTTGAGAGGTGTTGGCAAACTGATGATGGCTGCTTGTTTTTCTTCTGTTGGATGCAGACTCTGGACATCAATTCAGTTGCCCATGTATTTAACAGAGTCCAGCAGGAACTGAGAATGCAAGCTTCACACTCGTTCCATATTTTTGTAGTCTAGTCATGACTTGACCTAGAATTAGCAGGTTCTTCTCCACCATGGGCACAGTAACCAAAATGTCATCCATAAAGCAGATGACCAGGTTGAGGCCATGAAGAATCTGGTCTATGCTGTGCTGGAAGACTGCTTGTGCTGTTAAATCTCCATAAGCTATCTGACTGTATTGATAAAGCCCTTGTGGGTATACTGATTGTCAGCACTGACCTTGACTCAAGGTCCAATTCCAGCAGCTGATAGGTGAATGAGAGGTCCATTTTGCTAAAGATTTTAGACCAGCCAGTGTGAGAAATAGATTTTTCACATTTGGTGATGGATATGGGTTTGGGTTCACACAGCAATTCACAGTAACTTTGAAACTGCTGCACAGCCTCACTACTTTGTCAGGCTTTGGGACCATGATGATTGGGGCAGTTCTGTCACTCCTCTTTTCCTGTGACTTGATGCCATGCTGTTTCAGCTAATTCAATTCTTGATTGACTTCCTCCTTCAGCATGTGAAGCACCAGTCAAGGCTTGAGGAAGATAGGTGTGGCCCCTTCTCACATTCGATTTCTTGCCTTGAAATCCCAAATGGTGACATAGCCATCTTAAAATATAGGGCCATGGCTTCATAACACTAGCTTGACCATGTCATTTGGTGCCTCTGCCACAGTGTGTAATACAAAAATCTTCCACCAGTTCAGCCTGATTTTCTCCAGACAGTTTCTGTTGAACAGTGCAGGTTTCTCTCCTTACACAATGGCCCACTCTCCTCCTTGAAGGTGACAGGGACTTGTAGCTCCCCCAAAAAAGGGATTCAATCTCCCATGTAGGAAGTTAGCTGGATGTGAGATGAATGTATTAGCTATTGGTTGAGACAAACATTAAGGATACACTCCAGAATCAGTAACACTAATGCGCTGGTGTTGAGCTGCTACCTCATGACCTTGTGTGATGTAACCTGCAAACAGGCCCAAAGAGTAATCTTGGTTGCAGTCTCTGGCAGAGTGTCTGTGACATACTGTGCATGTGCTTTGTGTGGGGCGCTTCCGCAGACCCGTACAAGATGGCCCACCTTGCCACAATTATGGCACTTTTCTGGCCGGAATCAACATGTGTTTTGCCAATGGTCTCCACAGCAATAGCAGGACTGTTTAGCATTGGCTTCCTTGGCTTGTAGTGCTTGTTTATGAGGAGACTGGTGAGGAGGATATGTTTGAGGATGTCCCCTGTGACATTGTGTGGGTAGCATTTTGTGGATGCTGCACCTTGGGTGGTTCTGTATGTTCTGTAAGCTCCCTGGAATCTCTCTGGGCAAGTTCCATTGCTAGGGTGATTTCATACACTGACTTGAAGGTCAAGTCTGGTTCTGTTAATAGTTGCTTAGAGTAACGTTCGCCACGGAAACCCCAGATAATCTGATCTCTTAAGGTGTCATTGAGGAACTGCCCATAATCTCAAGTGGTTGCCAAATTCTTTAAGACGATGATGAAGTCTGCAATAGATTCTTGATCTCTTTGGGTTTGCTCGTGGAACCAATAGTGTTCCACTATCAGAAGTGGCTTGAGTTTGTAGTGATGTGAAATGGTGGCTTTGAGCTGAGCACAGGTGATGTAATTCAGTGAATTAATTCAGTGTTATTAAATGTTTGAGTACAGAAAAGATGGAGTGTGGTAGGATCACAAGTTTGTTTTGGCCTTCAATATTTTGTTCGCCTCAGGCCAATATTCAAAATGTTCTGTGTATGCATGTACGTAGAGAATTGCTCTTGTGACTCATGAAACTCTAGTACATGGATTGTGATGCCATTGTGCCTGGCAACTCAATACCTCTTATTAAACTTCATGAGATTTGGTTGCTGAAGGTGACCAGCCCTGCTTCCCACTACTTGTGCTGTTTTTTTTCCCCGTGTTCCATTTTCCAGCTGCCTCCAGCAGATGGCAGTGTTTCCTATGCAGCTTTTGTAGCTGTGCAACCCTGCTACAGTTCAGTCCTACTGCCTAAAAGGCATTGTCTCTGTCTAGGGAAGGCTGTGCCTGGCTTGGGGCTCTCATCTTGTGCAGGTCCCTTCTGTATTTCCCTTCTGATGGTTATTCCCTATAGCCAGGCAATACGACCACTGGAGTTTTCAACTTTCCTTTCTGCTAGCAAAAAAAGTTGATTTTTGCTGTTTCCCATTTTGTGTCAGCTGGCATGTTAGTGTCAGGATTTAAGTCAGGCTAGATGTGTGAGGACTAGAGGTGTGCAGGGGCAGAATAGTATTCTGAATACTATGAAAAGTAGGTCTCCCGAATATTCGGGAGCCCTTCCCAAATAGGGTACTATTCCTATTAAAAAAATGCTATTTTTTTTAAAAAAGCCCCCCTCCACTCTCCTCCCCATACCCAACTTCTGTACAATGCAACTCTGTTCACCCACCCTCTGCCTGAAGCTGAATCCCACCCTCTTCTCCAGCACCCACAACTGGATAAATGTAATCACATTTGAAAAAAATAAAAAACAAGATAGACAATCAGCACTGCCGGCCCACCTCTATGGGTGGACACCATCATTCTAGTGTAAATAAAGCTCTTGTCTGCACTTTAAAAAGAAAACTGTACCCCCCACCCACCCTGGCAGTAGCTTCCTCCCCTCCAGCACCCATTTTTCAGAAGGAAAAGGAGACCGGCAGAACCCATCCTCCTCCACAGCTACCTTCTCGTGAATGAAAGTGCCTGCACACTTGCTTGCTCTATAGTAAAACCAGTGGAGGAGGGCAGGTTGTCACCTTCTCCTACTAAAAAATGGGTGCTAGGCAGGAGGAGAAAGCTGCCAGCATGGGAAGGTGG
Source organism: Neoceratodus forsteri (assembly GCA_016271365.2). Lineage (NCBI taxonomy): Eukaryota > Metazoa > Chordata > Ceratodontiformes > Ceratodontidae > Neoceratodus > Neoceratodus forsteri. Next base: position 358,410,489 of record CM057458.1, read on the forward strand.
AGGGATGTAAAGTATTTTTATAAGTGCAAACAAGCACTAAATGTGCACTAGAGAGACTGTAGGCAGTTATGGAGGTGAGCATGTTGTGCCAGTGGTCCATTATGCAATTTTTTTTCAGATTTGAGTAAGTGAATCCAATTGAGTGTGTTGGTGAGGAGGATGGTGGGACTGGCCTTTGGGCAGAGGATGTGGGGGGCTGGGGGATGGTATGCTACAGGATTTGGGCTAGGGCAGGAGGGCGGGGCTGGTTCCTTTTTTTCAGTTTTTCTCCCAAATGCTGTAATAAAGAATAGCTTGTCCTGAATATTTCACTGCTACATACTGAATATTCAGCTGAACATTTGGGAAAAGGTATTCACGCATCCCTAGTGGGGATCTGTTGGAGCTGACAGCCGGAGATGTGGGATCGTATTCTTCCTTGTACTTTGTTTTTGATATTTTTTTCTCATCATACAGTAATGTATGGAGCTGCCTTGCAGACTGCCGTCATACACAGATACATAGATAATGATGTTAGAAAAAGGCCCAAAGGCCCATCCAATCTGCCCACCCTACCTAACTGCTCTGCACTGGCCTTAGTGACCACCACCCTTTTGTTTCTGCCACCACTTTTCTACTTAATCCCATATGCCTGTCCTATCCCTGTTTGAAGCTGCTCACTGATTTGCCCTGTACCACTTCCTCCAGTAGCTTTTTCCACTTGTTCACCACTCTTTCAGTGAAAAAAATGCTTGTGGATATTTCTTTTGAATCTTCCCAGCAGATTTTATTGAGTTCTTCCTTGCCCCTGTATTTGAGCTTAAGGAGAAATGCAGCTTGGCATCCACTCTATTAATCCCATGCAGGTACTTGTATGTTTCAATCATGTTACAACTTTCCCTCTCCTAATATGTCTTGTCTGCTAGTCAATGGACCATCTTGATTTCCTTGCGCTGTACTGCTTCCACCTTGTTGCAGTCATTCCTCATGTGAGGACTCCAGTACCCTGAATAGTATTCCAGATGTAGTCTCAGCAGTGTACTGTACAATGGGAGGATCACTTCTCAGCTTCTGCGGCTTATCCCCCTCCCTATGTATCCCAGAATCCTGTCTGCCTTACCTATTATACAGCTCAATTACAGTGTGCTGTTGTTTTCAGACTCTCTGATATCATGACTCCTAGGTCCTTTTTTCCATGATACTTTCCAGTACTAACCTCACCCCATTTCATATTACACTCCTGTGTTCCTTTTCCCAATGTGCATTACTTTGCATTTTTCAGCATTGAAGCCCAGGTGCCATATCTTTGACAAGTTCTCCAACCTACCCAGATTCTCTCTGAGTTCCCTTATCCCCTCATCTATGTCCACCTTTGTGTAGATTTTTGTGTCTCTGTGAAGACACACAGACTTTGCCTTTGATGCCTTCCCTACATCACCAATCAACACATATAAAAGGACCGAGCTTGACACCAACCCCTGGCCCTGAGGTACTCCACTTGTTACATCCCTTACCTTTGAAAACTCTCCATTTACTGTTACCCTCTGTCTTCTTCCCTTCAGTCAGTTCTCTATCCAAGTTGCTAATTTTTCATCCACCTCTAAATCTTTTAAACATTTTGACCAGTCTTCTGAGGCAACTCAGTCAAAGGTCTTGTCATAATCCAAGTACACTATATTGACTACCTGTCCCTTATCAGCTGTTCTAGTCATCCAGTTGAAGTAGTCAACTAGATTTGTCTGAAAAGACCTTCCTCCTTGGAACACATGTTGTCTGGGGCACTGTAGCCCATTTTCCACCAGGAAGTCCACTCATTCCTCTGTTAGTATAGACTCCATAATCTTGCCCACTATAGATGTCAAGCTGACTGGTCTGTAGTTCCCTGGCTCATCCTCTCTTCCATTCTTGTGTAGTGAGACTACACTGTCCTTCAGTGTGCCTACAAACTCTGCCTAGGCTCCTAAACTGTGTACATGCTAAGTGGCAGTAGTCAGAGCAGCAGCCCCCTTTAAAGACCCCGCCCAACTGAGGTAACAAAGAACAGTGCATGGCTGTACTGTCACTTGCCCTGTTGTGCTTTATGTAGCAATAAGGCATGACAGGGTGTGTGTTTATGTGTCAATAATCACACACCTTTCCAGGGTGTTTTTAGGCATGAGGCGCTTGCACTGAGTGCCTTCAAACACCTGAGAGAGGTGTGCGATTATTGACCATAATCACACACCCTAAAGTGCCAATACACTTACAAAGAGAAAAATTCTTTAAATAAAACAACTTACAAACAGTTATAGATTCTGTAAATTGTGAAGGTTGTCCCCTAGCAAAAGGGATGCTGACAGCTTTTAGAATACCTGCAGCCACTGGCTCTGTGGCGCTAAGCAATGGGACATCGCTCTGGTACACTGGCGACCTGGGTTCACACCTTGAACCTTGGTGTCAGGAGCAGAAACCAGCAGGGAGGGAGTCAGGGTATCCCTTGGATGCTTCCCTCCTGGGGTAGGGTCATTGTGAACTTTTCCTGGAACAGCTCCTGATGGTTGCTTGCAGAGGCGCTCTTGGCAGCGTGGGTGACCACACACTGCTGAGTGTCCCTGCCCCCAGGATGCCACCATGGCTGCACATGTGGGGAGGTGGGTGGGGCCCTGGAAAAGCTGGACCAATGCAGGATGTCACCCGCCATGCTCCACAAGACCCATGCAGTCTGCTCTGAAGTGCTCTTCACAGAAATTGAGTGAGGGTCCTCAGGGGTCATCCATGCCCACACTCAGGGGCCCACCTTAGGGGGCAAGCCAGGGAGGAACACCATGGTTGAGGTAAGTTCTGGGGATGACAGACCGTGTATATGGAACAGGCAGATGGGTACTGGTCCTGGGTAAGAGCAAAAAATATATATACCCTCAGGTATCTGTTATGCACATATGATACAGTATATAAGCTGACATCTGGACATAAACATATAATTTCACATTGCTTTATCTACAGTTGTAACATTTATCTGTCCCGAAAAAAACCTTGGTGAACCACGGCTCCTACTGCTGCATGCATCAACAAGGCACTGAAACTCATGCATGTATGAGCTGAATTTTTTTTATGTGCCATTAACATATGCGCCCGACTTTGGCCTCCAAAAAGCGCCGTAGCCCCATCCAGCCAGCAGACTGGAGGGCCTCTTCCAGCCACCACCCACGCTCTCTTCCCCAGACCGATCTGCCAGGTACGCCCACTGAATGGCCGTTGCTTGAAAAATGGCACCATGTCCCTCCGAGCCCCTGATTGGTTGGTTTTTGACCAGGACTCTGCCGATTGGTGCAGCTTCTCAGCTGCTATCTTTCAGTGCCTGAAGTGCTAGCGCTTAGCGTAGCCATTCCCATGGGGGTTATTATTTTGTCGCACACCACCTGCCCTGACCCCGGCCTCTATTAAATAGACATTGGCTCCACCCAGATCTCTTACTATTGGCTTAACCAGTGTATCATCACAACTCTGTGTTACAGTTGTTGAACAATCTGTAATTCTATTTTTCGGTCTAAAAGGTGGCTAACCTACCCACAGTAGGGTAGGGTAGGTCAATCTTGTCCATGCAGACAAGCAAACTTTTTCTTTTTTGCCCTGTGAAGCCCCGTAAATCGAGGGTAAAATCTTTAAAGTCTCTATACCAAGCAAAATTTGGCTAAGTTGATCACTATCTCCACCTAGCCTTGCTCGCCAAGCAAAATCGGTGTAAGTTGTTCACTATCACCACTTAACCTTATCTTCTTCTATGATGTAGGGTGACGTCCTTATTAAGTGTGTATCCTGCTACAAGATAATTCTTTTTTTTTTACTCTTTTATTGGGTCCGGAGGATCACAGTACTTATCATGGTTTACAAATCCTCATCCTACTGGGCCTCCTAGCCCCCCTTGGTTCTTGCCCCCTACAGTTCTTAGGCTATCCTTCTGGTATACAGACCAAGGTGGGAAGGTCCCTAACTTCGTATACAATCAGATTCCAACATAAACATTGTAATGTCATATCTACAACTATAGGCTTGCAACAAACCCCATGCCCTGAGGTCCTGGCAAATCTTGGAATATACCCACTATGCAGGGTATTATACTATATATCCCAAATAGCATGGGGATGCTATCACATATAAGGCTCAATAATCATTGGCTGGTATCCTTTACCCTTATATACCCACTTTTGGTCTCCGTACGGACACTTCTTTACCTTTAGGCTAATCCATGGCTAGCCAAAATTAAATCCCCTTCTCACAGGGAACCAAGATGCTACATTAGAGGCAAAAGTCGACTTACAAGGCTTCTCTTAGAAGCCATCAAAACATTTCTTTTATTATTGCTCATCTGTGCAGGTAACATTGAGCTCAACCCCAGACCCATTCTTCCAATTGCATCACCATCACAAACTAATCAACTGAATAGAATGAGCCTAATCCATATCAGTGCCTGTAGCCTGCTTAGAAAATTTGAATCAGTTCAGATGTGGCTAAATCACATCTGCCCTGATGTGTTAGTGGTCACTGAAACTTGGCTTAAACCTGTGACCCAGGATCAAGAAATTTCCATTCCTTCATATAAAGTGTTCAGAATGGACAGACCCTCGAGAGGCGGGGGTGTAGCGATCTACAGCCATGACAAATATGTCACCTCCATAGCAAACTCTACTACTCTGCCTAAGGAATTTGAATGTCTTACATTAAAAGTGCAGATTACCAACACAACCACTATGCATATTATTGGCTGTTACATGCCTCCTGCTGCAGCTTTAAAATTACTGAACCACCTAAGTAATGTTCTTGAAATAATATCCACTGAAGTCATATTATTGGGTGATTTGAATCTGGACTGGCTCTCTGCAGTATCTAAACCACTAAAAGAGTTATGTGACACCTTTTGTTTTACACAAATTATAATTGAAACTACTAGGCCCAACATCAAAAGCCAGAAGAGTACTTTGCTTGATGTAATATTAGTCAATAAACCGCATCTATTTACTCATGCAAGTACATTCTTCAGCGACGTCAGTGACCATTGTGCAATAGCCTGTGTGAGGTCTACTCCCAAGGCAGTGTCATCCTCCAAGTTTGTTGTCAAGAGATGCTGAAGGAATTTTGACCAGATAGCTTTCTGCTCAGATCTACAGCATGCTATCTGGCAGGATTTCTACCTGGCCCAAACTGTGGATGAGGCCTATGAGGAATTTCATAAAATAGTGCTTAGGACTATAGACAAACATGCTCCGCTAGTTAAAACCGGAACCAAAAGGAAAACCTTTCCATGGTTCACTAGTGGATTGAAAGCCACATTATTGCATAGAGTCTCCTTGTTGGAAAAAGCAAGAAAAACTAAACTTCCAGCGGATTGGACAGCTTTCAGGGCAGCTAGGAATCAGTGCACTAAGCTTATCAGATCTGAGAAAGCAAAGTACTTCCAATCTGAAATTGTTAATGCTGCTAACAACTGTAAGAAAATTTGGAAAACTCTAAAGGACATCGAAGGTTATTCCCATGCTCCCTCCCTCCCCAAAAAAATCACCAAGGATGGTGATTTCTTTACCAACAAACAATCTATTCTCGAACTTCTAAACAACCATTTTGCTACAGCAGGATTAGCCTTTGATGCCTCACCGGCCATCTCGCCCCGATCTCAGCTAGGTATTCCAAAACTGGATTGGCTTAACCATTGTTTATTAATGCAAAAGGCGACCTTCACCTTCAAATCCGTCACTGTAAAGCAAATTGAGGACCATCTCCTGGCTCTAGATACTAGAAAAAGAGCTGGTGCTGATCAAATAGAGCCGTATTATCTAAAGTTAGGATATTATGCTCTAGCCGCTCCGATAGTACGTCTCTTTAATCTGTTCTTCATGCAGGGTTCCATTCCATCTATGTGGAAGACAGTTCAGATGATTCCACTCTTCAAATCTGGTGACATTTGCTACTTAAGTAACTATTGCCCCATTTCTATACTCCCTATTTTGTCAAAGGTACTGGAGAAAGTAGTGAACTTGCAGCTGAGACAACACATTGATATGCACAACCTTATTAATGAGGCCCAACCTGACTTTAGGCATAATCATGGCATGATCTCTGTACCTGCCAAAGTCACAAATGACTGGCAGATGGCATTAGATAACAAAAAATATGCATGTAGCCTATTCCTTGATCTGAGTAAAGCTTTCAATATGGTGGACCATGACCTTCTTATTACCACACTGCATATTGTTGGAGCAGACCCATTGTCTGTCAAGTGGTTCACTAGCTATCTCACTGGATGCCACCAACAAGTCAGAGCTGATGGCAATCTCTCTACATTGAAAACTGTGCAAAGAGGAGTGCCCTAAGGATCTATATTAGGACTCTTGTTGTTTGCTGTCTATATTAACAATTTAAATGATGGAATTTCAGATGCTAGTATTCACCTGTTCATGGATGACACTGTGCTGTACTTAGCCAAGCCTTCTCCAGACCAGGCCTGCAAAGACCTCCAATTTGATTTTATCCACCTACAGGAAAACCTTCTGCATCTGAAGTTGCGCTTAAATGCTAAAAAAAACAAAGCTATGCTTTTTGCTCCAGCTACATGCATATATAATACAAAGGGTACACTTACCCTTCCTGTCATACAGTCACTGCTTGGTGAATCCCTAGAGTTTGTATCAGTCTTCAGGTACTTGGGGGTCTGGGTTGACGACAGGCTTACATTCTCCAGTCACATTGAAAACCTCACCAAAAGACTAAGACAAAGACTTGGTTTATTTTTTCGCATAAAGCATCTACTAACTCAGGAGGCTAAAAAACGTCTCGTACAAACAACATTCATACAGCTCCTAGACTGCGCAGATATCCTGTATGGTCATGGGACTAGTGCGGCTTTAGGGAAACTTGACACCCTATATCATCGGGCAATTACATTCACCACAAATGCACCATATTCCACTCATCACTGCACCCTCTACTCTATACTTGGCTGGTACTCTCTTAGTTACAGACGGCATAAAAACACTATCCTTTGGACCCTTAGAGTGCTGAAAAATAAGCTTCCTAAATACATCTCTGACTGTCTACATCTCTGCCAACCAGGGAATTACCTTCTAAGAAGCCTTACATATACCTTACTTGTCATTCTTAAGGTAAATATACGCTTTGGCAAAGCGGCCATGAATCACTTCCTACCTGCAAAAAACCTTAAAAATAGTCCTCCCAGTGAAAGTACCCTTCTACAAATCTCTTTTTACTACATCCTTTAAGGAAGTATGCAACTGCCATCATTAGCTAACCCGCACTGGAGCTCCTCCTCTTCTCCCAGTGCTCAGCTCTCCTATGGCTTCTACTATCTGGAATTTGTTGTCACAGGGTGGCATGTTATCTTGTATTATTTGACTCGTGCAAACATATGTATTGTTGTAAAACCATGTTCCTGTCTCTCTCTTGAATATGTTGTACATACTATAACCTAATTTGCAAGCTTGTATTGATTATGTCATGTATTATATGCTTAACAAACTATACTAATTATATCCTATGTGTAAGATTGTATTTATTGTGCCCTATATATACGTTCATCTACCTTTTGTATACCCATACCTGTACCAGATCCACCTTGCAAATGAGTTGTCTCAACTGTCTTTTCGCCTGGATAAATAAAGATTGATTGATTGATTGATAAGGTACTTTTCTCTGTGGGCACTGTCCTGAGCACTACAAACTTAGTGTGGAGTTGAAATGAGCATGCTAACATGTTTAATTCCTAGCTTGAAATTAAAAGTCATGACTCCGGGATGCACATTAGCATTGACTCTAATGAACATGCTCAGAGTCACAGCTTTTTATTTCAAACTAAGAATTAAACATCTTAGGGTGCTCAGTTTAACACTGCACTGACTTTCTAGTGCTCAGGATACTATGCAGCAGGTCAGCTGCTGGCTTTGGAGATGTGCTGATGGATGGATGGCCGAGGAAATGCTGGGGTTCTCTTCATTTAATGACATTTGAGCAGCTGTGCTGAATGCACTGGGTACTGATCTCTCTGTATGCCCCTGTGATAAGGTTCTCTTGGCTAAAAGTAGACCTGGCATGTAATTAATGGTCAATAATTACATGCTTGTGACCTGCTCTTAACAAATCAGAATAGAATTTTTCTCAATATGTTACAAGCTATTTTACAGGGCTGCTGTATTTGATTTACTGGTGTGTCTGGAGTGTGTTATCAGGTGCGGGGGCTCAGTTGTGGCAGCAGGCAGGGGCCAGGCAGTTCAGTATGTTGTTGTGGCTCTAGAGTGGAGTGGTAGCTCTTTTGAACTTAATTGCTCTGTTGGGTGAAAGGCAGGGCAGCGTTCAGTTGTGATCAAGTAGTTGTGTGAAAGCTGAAATCTCTTTCCCTGTGTTGGTTGCTCCTATGCTCTGCACTGAGTAGAGCAGCCAGGGCTAGGAGTTGGAAGGTCAGGAGGACAAAAGATGCTGGGGTGGGGCGTGGGGGGGCTACAGTTTAACCAAAGGGCTACCCATGAACTCAGAGCAAGGGTAGGGGAATAAAAAAAAACTGACGTTTCTTACAAGTCTTTTTAGCAACCGATGCATCCAGATTCAGATTTGTTTTTATTAAAGATCATGTATAAATCATAGTTTGTCACATGTATAATTATTTAAAAATGACAACAGACATTTTAAAAACAGTTTATTTGCCTCAAATGGTAAACATTTTTTGTGCAAGCTTAGCTACAACGAAATAATTTACTTTTTTATCAGACAACAATAATTCTTCGATCTTCTTATCTGTTGTATCATAAGGATTCTTAATACATGGGAGAATATATTTCCTTCTCTCTTCTGACAACAGCAGGCAGTTCAACAGATGTACAATTGCTCATTTTATATTTATATCACATTTACAACAGTCATCTTGTCTAACTGCCATCCAGTAGCTATTCCACCATTTCTGTTCATATAATAGACCCAATCTCAGATGACATAATGCTTTTCTTTCCCTTCTGTCCTCCACAAATTCTAAATAGCATTCCAATTTCATATTGATCTTAACATTTTTATATAACCGCATCCCAGGCAGCCCTTCAAGTCTTGCCAAGTCTTTTGGAAAAGTGCTATCTGTAAGCCTCTGCTTTTTCCTCTCTACATATACAACACATCCAGAGCTCTAATATGCTCCTGACCCCATATAGGCTGTAAACCTTTCTGTCTTTGTTATTGAATACATTAAACCATGTGTTTGTGTAACTTAAACATTTAGCCTCTTCTTATCATTGTTTTGGCAGTCTGTTCTTGTCCATTTTAATTATTTTGTTCCATTATCCCAATGCACTATACAGAGCATGTAGTTCAATGGTTTTCATAATTGCTTCCAGTTTTAGAATTGCAGTTGGTGTGTCATTCAGCAGGCCTAGCACAAGTCTGATAAAAAAAAAATTCTGCACAGTTTCTACCACCATCAAATTAGATAGTACACCCCAGATCTCACTACCGTACAAAATCTGGCCATTGACCTTGGCTTTGAATGCTTTACACATTACCACAGAAGAGTTTCCACCAAATTTGTTTTGCAAACCTGTTAATTGCTTTGGCTGATCTAATCCTGGCCTCCTTTAATTTTAACAGATGGCTTTTCCATGTTCTATTTTTATGGAATATCACGCCCAAGTGCATGTATTCTGATACTTCCTACAATTCTATGTTATTAACCACCCATCTTTTATTGGATTTCTTTCTGTTACCTAGGGCCAAGATTTCACTTTTATTTGTGTTAACAGTTAAGCTTAATGTTCCCAGATGTTCAAATGTAGTGTCTAAAGCCCTCTTAAGACCCACCAGTGTTCTTGACAGCAGGATTATATCATCTGCATGCAATAGAAATTGTATCCCTTGGTTATTAATCTGGGGACTATGAGTATCTGTCTTTTGGAGTTTTTTAACAAGAGTTTCTATATCGAGCACAAATAATGCAGGAGCCAAAAGACATCCTTGTTTGACTCCATTGTCAGTCTGTATTGATTCAGTTACTGCTCCGTCTCTTGTAGTCCTTACCCTAGCTGTTGTAGTTTTGTGAAACATTTTTAAAATGAGTAGGAGTCTGGTGTTAATTTCTAATTCCCATTAAATTTGCTACAATCTTTCTTCATTTATATTCTCAAAAGGTGGACCGATAGCCAGAAATGCTAGGTATAATTTCCCTTTTTTGTGCTCTACATCGTTATGAATCAGAAGAGTCTAAGGTAAATATATGGTCCACCATACTATACGATTTTCTAAAACCTGCCTGGTATACTGATAATAGTTTTTTTTTTCCTTTAATCCAGATTTCTAATATTTTCAAAATAATTCTAGTATAGATTTTCATAAATGTACAGAGCAGGGTAATGGCGCTATAGCATGTTGAATTTTCTCTGTCCTGTTTCTTAAATAGGGGAATTATTAGTCCTTCATTCCAGCAAGATGGTATTACCAGATTGTTATTGTTATATGTATATACAGGGGCCAAAACTTTCAACCACCATTCTGGATCTGCTTTAAAGATTCCTACTGGTATCCTGTCAATGCCTGGAGATTTATTATTTTTTTGTTTGCTAATTGCCCATACTACTTCTGCTTCTGTTAGAATTGGCCAAGGTTCAGCTGTATACCCTGACTCATGAGATCTTAAATTTGTTGTCTTCTGTCCATACACCTTATTATAATATTCCAACCACCTTTTTGACATGATTACACTTTCAGGGTCAGACATTCAAAGGGGTTACACTTGGCACAACAGCGTTGCACCAGCCTTAGCCACAATGCTCTGGCCAATATTCAAAAGGCTGCCTGGTAATGCAAGTGCCGATGCACCTGGGTGCAACGTTAATGTATACGGTGCAAATGCAGGTGCGTGCTCATGCATATGCGGCACATGCCGATATTCAGCCTGGGATGTGCAGCGCAAATGCAGGCACAACCCTGAGTTGCGCCACACACGGGGGGCTCAAAGTTGAGCCAGAAGAAAGGCTCAAAGCCAGGCCAGCCACAGGCAGGCTGCCATATTGCAGGGTGCAACACAGCACCCACCAGCCGTGGGTGGCCACCCGCCCAGCAGGAACACAGTCCACAAGCACCCACACCCTCCTCATTGCCCAATGTGCTCCCCACCATCCCATATGTACTACACAGGCACAAATATGTGACTGAACGTGGCCATTCACATATTTGTGCCTGTGTAGTACAGTATGATCTGCAAGCCCATTGGTCCACACTGTGGACCAATAGGCTTACAGGTCATACTGTAAGCTGAAATTTGGGGGGCAGCTGGGTGGTATGCGGTTGGGGTGCAGCCTCCTGCCGATGACAGGGGGGAGCTGGGTAGCTGGGTCCTCCATGGGAGGGGGGACCACTGGGCCACCAGGTGATGGGGTTTGTACTACGGATGCCTGCGATCGGGCGTGAAGGAGGGGGGCACCACTAGTCCCCCAGGCAGCGGTTGTTATTGTACAACCACCTGTGACCAGACTTATTGGAGGGGGCCACTAGACTACCAGGGTGGTGGGTTCCTGCTGACAGCCTGCAATCAGGCATATGGGGGTGTGTGACTGCCAGGTATTCAGCTACTGCTGCTGGCATCTTTGCAGGGTGCCAGATGCATTTTGCCAGGCAGCCCTGCGCATTGCATGCAAATGGGGCCATAATGGCATGCTAATGGCCCCATTTGTGCCATGCATATAATCTAGCCCCATTTGCATGCCCAACTCTGAATATCGCAGGTGCTGCACAAGGCTCAACTGCATTTGTGCTGGAACATTCCTGGTCCTACCTGTCTGGGGATTGCACCAGCACATAGTTCTTGCACCAGGTGCATTCTATGCAATATTCAACAGAGATGTGCCTTTGCACATCACCTTTGAATATTGCCCTGTCCTGGCCCCAGCGCATCTCAGTTGTGCTGCGCCCCCTTTTGCGCCACTGCCAAGTGCAATCTGAATATCCGGTCCTCAGTATTTATGTCTCCATTATTTGTCCCAAATGCCATTTAATTCTAAAACTGTTTACAATTTCTATTTGTTATTGCATGTTGTAGATTAGACCATAATGTGTTCCTATGCTGTATTGTCTTATATTTCAACAGTCTTTTGTAATCTTTTTTAAGTTTTATGTATGCTTGTCTCAAGTTTGGATTAACAATAATTTTACTACAGTTCCCTGCTCTTATTTGCTCACATTCTTTATCATACCAGAGGTTCTTCCCCAGCTGTGCTTGGGATTGTTGAATCCTATTCTCTTTACCTAGGCACTCTAGGATGGTGTTAAACATCTGTTCAAGATGCTAAAGGCTATTGCTATTTGTTATTATATTCTCCATATTATTTATTTATTTAGCACTCTCCATTATAATACTAATTCCACTAATTAGTGCATTAATTTTGTCATTACAAAATGGATCCCATCTTATGCTTTTCTTATTTAGGATCACCATATATTCATTGGCATTATTCAGTTTTCCCTTAACGATAGAATTTGTCTTTCACAGTTGAGATCCAAGGTAACAGAAATAGGGAAGTGGTCAATGTTCCATTCTTCCTTTACTATTAATTCTTTCACTAAAGGGGATGACCACACATCTATTAGGGTGATATCAAAAACTGATCCCCCATTTCTTGTGGGGTATGTAATATTACCCTAACTCCCCTTAATCCTTCTGTTTAAAATTCTTATCCCATTAGCTGCAGAAATGTTTAGCAGCTTCCCCCCTCATATTTAATTTCTTATCCATTGAATTCCTGATCAGAATATACAAAATCTCATTTATCTTCTATTATAATAGATTTCTGAGAGGTTAGCTATTCTTGCGTTGATATTGCCCATTATGCAAATTGGAATAGAGCCAAATCTATCCATAAGCATTTCCATCAACATAACCAGCCTTTCAAACAACTGTTGTTCTAAAATACTAGTCAGTTTAGGTACAGCATACATGTTTATACATATCGTGATTGCTTGTTCTTGATCTCCCAGTATGCTCCCCAATAAGTATGGACATTCCAAGTCTAATCCGTGTGCATCCCCGTATGTATCTGTTGCAATGAGGGTAGCCATTCCATCACTAGCATGTCCATACTTTGTCATTCTTCTAGTTGGTTTGTAATGTACATGGTAGCCTTCCATTATATTCAAGTCCACTTTCTCTAACTATATGTCCTGCAACATAATAACTTCACATTCCTTAATATATGTTAACCACTTTGGATCCTCTAATTTCCCTCCCAAACCAGCAATATTCCAATTTAGTAATTTGACATTTCCTTTTAACTGGAATTGGAGTTATGCCACTACCTATTCATGCTGTAGTTTCTAAATCGATTACAGAAATGCAGCTATCTTGGCTGTTATCCTCCCTTGTGTCCATGAACATATTCATTTCCATGTCCCACATTTCATTCCTCCCACTAACAACTGGAGATGATGTAGCTAGGGCTAACATAGAGCTGGTCTCCAGCACCACATTTGTGTTTATTCTAGTGCCCCAACATCTGTGCCCTCTTATAAATATTTCTGCTTCCTCCTCCTTCGATTCACTGCCAAAAGAATGTGCAATTACCTTTGGCTGTAAATATTCGGTTATCCTTTGTTGTTTAGGTTCTCTATTCTGACTTTTTTGATCAAATTTAGCTCTTTTCTCATTTGTGATAGCACCTCAATTTCTTTACTTTTAGTTTCTATGGGTATCTGTGCTGTTACATCAAGTTGAATGCCCACTTGAATCCTTTGTTTTAAAATACTTGCTCAAATATCAGGGTCTTTCAGTGTGATGCATACCCATCCCTTTTCTCTACCATTCTAATATCTATTTACTGCTACCAGACCTGACCAGCCTATGACATTTCCCAGTATTCCTTTATATGAATTATATGCCATTAATTTGAGTGTAAATGGGGATTCAGCTTTACCCTTAGGTAAACCTTTAAAGAGCTGGTTACATGTTCAGGTGAAATTTAACAAAACATAATATTTAGACACTGTGTAGCTTGTATTTCCAATTACTTCTGTATTTCACCTCCCCATTATTTATTATTGAGGTAATTTGTATGAAAACAGGATGTCTGGTCCTGAAAAGTTCATATATTCCTTCAGTTTTCTCCCTACCTGAAGTCATAGAGCACTGCTTGTGACCTCTTAGTTACTCCCATGGCAACAGACTGTGATGTCACAACAGAGGATTATGACTTGGAGTCCTGTGCCAGAAAATGTAAGATACAGAATTTTTGATCATCATAATATTTAAAATTATTGCATGAACTAGGATCAAACCAAGCTGTAATGATATACAGACCAGAATATGAAGGGTTTGCATGACGGATGAAAAGAGTACTGTTAGGTGCCAATTTGGTATTGGGCAATCCTTCAAAAGTGCTATTAACCAGGCAGGCTACTTGTACTTTTTTTCCATTGTGATCTGTATGCCATACAATATCAAGGCTGGTTTGATCTGAGGCAGTTACCATAACATTCAGTAGTGCTTCTGCACCCTCCTGAATGATGATCTTTGGACTTGAGACATCAATTTGAGTTCCACGAGGCATCTCCTCATTGGTTTCGATGTTGATGTTGGACACCCCAGAATCAGAGTCATGGGGAGATTTATGATAGATCACACAATGTGAGGTCATGAACAAGACTCCATAATGGAGTAGGTGTTGGGTCACCATCTCAGTTAGGTACCTAGAAGAAAAAAGAAAAGAAAGACATGATTAGTTCAGTACTATTCCGCCCTATGGGGTTAGGAAAAGTAGTTTAATCTCCTTTGTATAACTTCATCTGATTGGCTTGTAGCCACTTGTCAGTGAGCTTCTTATTATGTGGCAGTCTAACTTGGTAGACTGAAGGACTCAGCTAATTTACAATAGGATAGGGACCTTCCCATTTGTTCTTGCAAGCATGAGTAGGAGCAGCAAATCTAGAACCATCACTTGATCTCCGACCGGCCAGTCCACATCATGGACTGTTTTGTCATATTGTATCTTTGACTGTTGTTGGGCCTTGCCCAATCATTTCGCAGCAAACAAGTGTATCAGTTGGATGTCTTGTTTCAGTTTTTGGACCTATTTGTCTACTAATTCTCTATCATTAGCAGGACCACACAAGTCCAGAAGTAGATGTTCTGATAATCTCATCAACCTTCTGGTCATGGCCTCAAACAGGGTACATTTTATACTCGAGGGTGTAGCCCTTATTGCCATAAGGAGCAAAGGTAATAAGGAATCTCAGTTCTTGGGGTTGTCCTTAGAAAATGTGGATAGCATAAGCTTGATCTGCCTGTTTGCCCTTTCCGTCTGCCCTAATGATTGTGGGTGGTAAGAGATGTGAAACCTCTGACTGACTCCTAGGAGTTTCAGAGTTTCTGACATCAGTTCACCTGTAAAACTTGAACCTTGATCAGAGTCTACCTTCAAGGGGAGACCCCATCTGGTGAAAAGTTGTTCAACTAGAACCATGGCAGTTATTTTTGCAGTGTTATTTTCTTGTTGGGAATGTCTCTACCCATTTAGAGAACATATCAGTGATCACCATTTCAAACTTGCTGTTGCTTTTTTGTTATTGGGAGTGGCCCAATGTAAACGCTTTGGATGGAATTTCAGGGGCCCAAGTGCCTCTAGGGTAACAATTTGCCATTTTTCTTGGCCAAAGTTGGGTTATTCTGTGCACAGATCAAACAATTATTGATGTAGTGTTCCAATTCATGTTCCATGTGTGTCCACCATTCAAAAGTAGTTAGTCTATCTAGGGTTTTGTCCATTCCTTGGTGCCCTCCAGTAGGAATGTCATGCACTTGATGGATACAATCTGTCCTCAGTTGTACAGGAATTACCCACAATTTCTCAGAATTGCAGGGGTTATGATACCATATGAGTAGATTATCACTGGAGAGGTGAAGGTGATCCCTTACTCACTTGTAGGGACTGTGTGGTGGAAGGTGTTCCTCAGTTCCTTTGTCAAAGAATTTGAATACTGCCCTCAGATGAGGTCCCTGTTTTTGTGCAGATGCTAGATCTAGCTGCACAAAAGGTGTTGTTTGTGGTTTCACTGCAGCAACGCATACAGTACCTGTAGTAGAGGGGTTTTTCAGTTCCCATTTGTCCCCTCCTCAAGCACCGGCTTTCACAAGAGAGTCAGCCTGCACAATGAGTACCCCAAATCCCACTATCTGATCCACATTGTTGTATGAGGATGAGCCATCAGTCAAAACATGGCACAAGTTGGTGTCATTTAGTACTTCTGGTGTTGCAGGAAGAAAGGGTCCTTGGTCAGGCAGGCCAGGCAGTTGGAGGGAGCACTCATGTGTGTCACCTGTATATAACAGGCCATGGGCCAACAGGGATGGTAATTTTGTAGAGTGTACTGTAATGTGATGATCCTGTAAAAGAAGAGACCAGTGTGTAAGCCATCTTTGACTCTGTCTGACAACAGAAAATTAGTGGGTGTATGATCGATATGCAGAACAATAGGAGCATAACCAATGATGTATGAAAAGTGTTTCACAGCCCAGAAAGTAGCAAGGATATTCATTTCACAGAGATTATACTTTCTCTCCACTGGAGGAAGCATTTGTGATGCATAGGCAATAGGCCTAATATGTCCATTAGAGTTCTGTGCTAGAACTGCTGAAATGGCTACATTTGTAGCTGCTGTCTCCAAATGATAAGGCAAAGATGGATTTGGATTACCAAAGCAGGAGCTGAGACCAGCAACTGTTTTAGGCTGGTTACAGCTGCTGTCTGTGTTGGACCCCATGTTCAGGGGACATTCTTTTTCAGTAACTCATGCAGAGGCACTGCCTGCTGTGCAAAATCACAAATAAAATCCCTAGAGTAGTTTACCATGCCTAGGAAACATCTGAGAGTTGCCACACTAGTCAGTAGGGGCAAGTCTTGTAGTCCTTGAATCTTATTCAAGTCTGGGCTTCTGCCTTTTTCAGTCATGCAGAGGCCCAGAAAGGTGACTTCTTTCTGACAGAACTGTGCTTTAGAAGGGTTGCATTTGAGGCCTGCTGTCTGTACAAGGTTCAGTAGCTCATCAAGTAGAACCAAATGTTCTGTTTTAGTAGCTGTGGACAAGAACAAATCATCCACATACTGCAGAAGGCATTCAGGGACTGAAAATTCCCATAATGCATCTTTCATGTGTATATGAAAGAGGAAGGGGCTATTATGAAACCCCCGAGGGAGGCATGTCCATGTTTACTGCCACAACCTTCAAAAGTGAAGGCAATTTTATATTGGCTTTCCTTAGCCAATGGAAAAGACCAAAATCCATTTGTGGTCAGGTGTTAACATCCTTAATACATCTGCTGCTGATGCCACTGTTGGGGCACAGCTTGGGGTTACTTGATTAAGTTTTTGATAATCAATTGTGAGTCTCCAAACCCCAGTTGGTTTCTTCACAGGCCAAATGGGGGAGTTTGCAGTTGAAACACATGGTCTAATCACTCCATGTTGGAGTAGAGACTGGATAGTCTCTCTCAATAATAGCAGGGCTTCTGCAGGAAAAGGGTATTGTTTTTGTCTAACAGGGTCTGAGCCTGTTACTTCACTGGATGTTTTCATCCTGCCACAATCATGTTTGTTTGCTGCAAACACATCTTGGTGTTTTGCAAGTATATGCTTCAGCTCACTATATGAGTCATGATCCTTGTGGACATCTATGATGTCATACTCAGTGTCATTGCATGTAATGGCAGCCAGAACATGTAAATCACATATCACGATAGTATGGTACCAGCTTGGAATCTGAATCATTAGCCTGTTGGCTAAATCCACAACACAGCTGTGCTGTTCAAGGAAATCAATCCCTAAAATTCTGGGATGATGACATAATACCATGAGGTCAAAAGTGAATCGGGTGTTTAGGATACCCACTACCACTGGAATGGGGATGGACCTGTATGTCTGCATTATGGTACCATATGGTACCATCCACACCTTGAGCACTGGTCAACCTTCTAGTGTGAGGAAGTTGAGTCCTCATCATGTAATACTGACATAGCTGGTGCTGTATCAAGCAGTATTGCCTGTCGGCAGCACACTACCATGGCCTCTACACAAGGCCTTCCACGTGTATCCACAACCAAAGGAGAAACAATTCAGACTGGGGCCCCTAATTGTCATTGTGACATATTAGGGCTCCCTCCTGTGAGTTGTGCAACCATTGCTTGCATTTTCTTACCAGTTCTATCTTCACTCACATTATAAACTGGAAATAACTGACTTTGGCTAGTAGTAGCCATTGCTGCCACAGGTGATGCTACAGTGGCAGGTGTCAGTGGAGAGGGCTGCATGGTAGGTGGAGCCGGTGCTGTTAATGTGGGTGTAGGGGTGGTGTTGGAGCAGTAAAAAGAGACTGCAAGATCTGAACTATTTAAGGTCCTGTATCCCCACCACCACCCATTGTGGGTTGGAATGCTGAACAATCACTGCCATGATGTGGTCACCACCAGGGGTTCTAGCAGATATGACATGATCTAACATCTCTCTCAACCTTTTATTTTTCTCAGCAATCTGTTTATATGGTGGTCCAGTTTTGTAATTCCTGCTGCCTGTAGTAGTCCTATATTGATTAGCATTACTATACTCCATACCCTGATAGATATTCCTGTTATACTTTTTTTGTGCCGATTTCTGTATCTCCCCCTTGGTCGGGGTAGTGGTGGCAGCTGAGCTGGATGGTGCCATCCCCCCTTCCACTGCATAAGTGTACAGGATGTACAGGATGTGAAATGTATCTATTCTCTAAAGTCCCAATCATAGATTTACCCTTTGTTTGTTTGAAGTACATTCAGAATGAGGATATGCAAAGGGAAATTTCTCTTTTCAATACAAGACTAAAGGCACTGGAACTCAGCCAGCAGTTGTTAATAAAGAAAATTGAGCAAGCAGACTCGATTACAGACCAGGTTACCTTATGTAAAGATGTACTTTTAGATCCTACAAGCAATAAAAGCCCCACCACTGTGATCCTAAATGAACAAGTAGGGGAGTCTACTACCACTAATTGTTCAAATGATTGTAGCACCCTTATTGATTCAAACTTAACAGTATGTTCTAACAAAGTGTTAACTAAAAAAAGAGTTAGGGATAATGACATCCAGGAGTCATTAGATGCAGACTGGTATGAGGTTCAATCCAGGAGACTAATAAAAAGAAAAAGGGGATGAAAAGCTGAAGCTTTCAAATTTAATTTGTGTAACAGCTTTGATCTCTTAAACCTAGTAATGGAAGATGAGAGTGCTATGATCTCTGGTGACACTGTTACAGATCAACCAAATATTGTTGCAGAAATTGAGTGTAATGATATGAGCACTAATGATGGCACACTAAATTTAAACCTCCCTACTATACAGCTATCTGAATCAGAACATACAAATCCAAGTCAAAATAATAATTCAGTCCATCTCGAATATACCAACGATAATACATCAAATGAATTGCTGTCTTCAGACCCAATTTCTTCAGTACAAAATCATGAAGGTCTAGAGCAATTTTTTATATTGGAGGATTCTATCATAAAATTTATGGATAGATATTCAACAAGGGGTAATAAAGAAAATGTAACTAGTTGTAGTTACTTTGGAGCATCAATTAAGGACATCACCCAATTACTTCCAGGAATTTTACAGAACATTACTGCACCAAAAAACGTTCTACTACACATTGGTACAAATAATTTTGGAAGGCAAGAGGTGGGAGATATAGTTCAGGAAATAGAAACAGCAGTTAAAACAATTCAGGAGCTTAATGCAACTCCAGTAGTATCAGAAGTTCTTCCTGTACCAAGGGCTAACTACAAAAGAAATTATCAAATCAAGACTTACAATAATTGGTTACGTAGATGGTGTTTATTAAACAATATTCAGTGTCTAAGAACCTGGAAAAGCTTTGCCAATAATCAGGCATTATGTGGGAATGATTGACTTCATTTAAGCAGACAGGGCTTGAGATTATTCAGTTCTTCTATACATAGTGTCTTATACCAAACAAAAAACTGAATAAACTGGGGCAAAGGGAAACACCCTCATTGTATTTACATCAACAGAAAACACTTAATATGTCCTTAGCTATTACAAATAACAACTTACAGAAAAACAAAACAGGGTTAACTGTTCTTTTTAGTAATGCCAGGAGTCTAAACAAAGTAAAGATGGATGAACTCCAGATTTTACTAACAAAAGATAAATACGATATTGTAGCAATAACGGAAACCTGGTGGAATGATATAACTGAATGGAACATTAACATTCCCTGCTATGTAACATACTACAGAAATAGAAAGGGAAAGACAGGGGGAGGGATTGCACTTTTTATTAAAAAAAACACTCCCTGAAACACAAGAAAATAACCAGACTGAAATCATCTAGGTGGAACTATTAAGTGAAAGGCAACCAAAACTTCTTATTGGCCTGTGTTACAGACCACATGACTCAGACCTAATAAGTAACCAAGCTATAATAAGCAGTATAAACAATAAATCCAAATAAAAGGAAATATTACTTATGGGTGATTTTAACTTTCCTGGCATAAATTGGCAATGTTACACAGGAACTATCATCCAGGAAAATCACTTTTTGGATTGTTGCTCATCTAACGGTTTACATCAATCAATTAATGTGGCAACAAGGAAAAATAGTATTCTTGACCTACTATTAACAGATAACACTGATAATATATCTAACATCAGGGTCAAACCTCCATTACACAACAGTGACCATAATATTATAAGTTTTATCTGTGGTATCCAGATTAAACGTAGCAAAGACAAAACCATTGTTAAGGATTATAACAATGCTGATCTGTTACAGCTTACATCCGATCTCTATAGTTGGGATGGTGACATTGGCATAACTTCCCCGATGATCTTTGGAATTTAATTAAGAACAAATTATTAGAGTTGGAGACTAAATATGTCCCTAATAAAACAGTATACAACAACAAAGGAAAGATCCCGCCCTGGTTAACTCCTACTATTATAAAACTAATCAAACAAAAAAAAAACAGGTATATAAACTGATGAAATGAGATGGGAGTGATTTCAAAAAATGGAAGTACAGATCTGCCTTAAAAAAATGCAAAAGTAAAATAAACATAGAAAAAAGATTCGAAAATGGGCTGGCATACAGAAAAGATGGAGGAAAAAGTTTTTATACATATATGAACAAAAAGCAACAAACATCTAGGACAATAGGTTCAATTACACTAGATAACCAAGAGATAACAGTCCCACACGAACTGGCTAAGGTCTTTAATGATTACTTTCCATCTGTATTTAATAAGTCTAATAATGTACCAGCTGTCATTTCAACTGTTTCTGACAAAGTTGACCTTATATTCACTAAAGATGAGATTATGATCCAACTCAACAAAATTAATATTAACAAATCACCTGGGTCTGATAGGTTACATCCAAGACTACTTAAAGTAACTAAAGATTGGTTATTACATCCTCTTTACATTCTTTTTAATATGTTGTTTAAAAGTAACAAAATTCTGAATGATTGGAAAAACGCAGTTGTCACACCGATTTTCAAAAATGGAGATCAAACTATGTCTCTAACTACAGACCAATTAGTCTAACGTGCATAATTGGAAAAATCTTTGCGACTCTGTTAAAAAACAAACTTGAACTAGAACTAGAAATAAAACTGTTAAGAGATAAATCTCAACATAGATTAAAAAAAATAGATCATGCCTTACTGGAAACCTGGTATTTTATGAATATATAAGTAAGAACATTGATAATAATATACCTGTGGATTTTGTCCATCTAGATTTCCAAAAGGCCTTCAACAAAGTGCCCTACAACCTCTTAATAAATAAAATGAGAATTTTACATATAAATTCCAAAATCACAAATTGGGTAGAGGAGTGGTTAAAAGAATGGACACAATGTGTGTATATAAGAGGCCACTTATCCGACCCATGTCCAGTCACTAGTGGAGTGCCGCAAGGATCTGTCTTAGGACCATTGCTATTTGATATCTTCTTATCCAACCTAACTACTAATCTAAACAGTTTCTCCATAAAATTTGCAGATGATACTAAAATAGCCGCACCAGTTAAAACCTCTGATGATGTAGTAATATTCAGTAACGACATTAAAAAAATTGAGACATGGGCATTTAATAACCATATGTCCTTTTATCTAGATAAATGTGTAATTATGCATTTTGGTACAGCTAACACATTTAACAAATATATGCTAAATGGCCACACATTAACTTCTGTGGTCCAGCACAAAGATTTAGGGGTTATTATTAATTTGGAACTTACTTCAGGTAGTCACTGTAATTATATTATAAACAGAGCAAGTAGACTAATTGGTTATATTAAAAGGAGATTTTCATCTCGCGACAGGGGTTGCATCATGCCACTATATAGAGCACACGTTTGGCCTCACCTGGACTACTGTTCTCCCCTCTGGAGTCCGTATCTAAGGAGAGACATTGGTAGATTGGATGGGGTCCAGAGAAGATTAACCAAAATGGTCACTAATATGCAGGACAAGAGCTATGAAACTAGGCTTCAACAGCTGGATATGTACCCATTGGAATTAAGAAGGAAAAGAGGTGATCTCTTACTAATGCATAAAATTCATACAGATACTGAATTACTACAACAGCTAAATATGAACCATAATAATAGGGATCGCACCCTAAGAAGCCATCCCCACCAACTTGCACTCACTTTCCCTAGAACAATGAAAAGAAGGGCTTATTACACTTAAAGAATCATACCACTATGGAATTCTATTCCTAATTCCTTATTACAATCTAATATCAAGGGTGATTTAAACAGAAACTTGATCATTATCTTTTGTAAATCAATGGTTCCTGTACCAGCTGTGCTAGAGACATACACTTATGGGCAACAGCCTATTTCTTCCTAGTATGAAATCCTAGTATCCTAGTCTCCGGTAGGCTGCTGAATTGCAGCAACCTTGTTTTTGTCCTTATAATTGAGAGACCGGATATAAATCTGATACAGCCTCACAGTTACTGTTTGAATTTTATCAAATGTGTACTGTTCTGGGAACGCTGCACACTCAACCCTCTCATGTAGGGCTGGTGTCATGTTTCTGATATACAAATCCTTGTATTCAGTCTGTTCTGTGCTATGCTCCTCCTTTGCAAGGAGCTTGCCTGAGTGATAAGCCATCCACAAACAGGAATGGTACGAGGCAGGGGATTATCTAGCTTGTTGTCTCACATTCAAGGCTAAATGCACACCCACAACTACTGGGCTGGAAGCAGACGACAAATTAGTACAATATCATCAAAATCCATGTTCACACCATTCCGTACAGGTAGCTTAAGCTTGGTCCACAGACCAGGTTCGATTGTCAGTCTTAAAACTTTAACCTTACAGTCCTCTGGAAGGCTAAGCATTTCACAGTGTGAGCTCACATTTGCCAGATGACAGCTCAAATTATCATTAGGCAGCATACGCCCAATGCTGTCAGCAATATGTTGTGCTGAATGGGCAACTTGCATGGGGTTGCCTGTAAGTGGTTTCTGGTCAGCTTCTAGAGCTACCACTCTGGAGGTTTTGTGTGCAATTTCTGCAGCAGTGTGTGCAACTGTCTTCAGTACACTATCCTGTGAACTAGCTTTCTTAATCATTTTATTAACCTCCTCATGCAATCTGTTTCACTGCTCATCAGCAATCTCCAGTCTCCCTATAACCTCATCAATCATAGCATTAATTTCAACTCTGTCCTTCAAAACAGCAATTGCAGTGGGGTAGGATATCTTTAAGTTATCCTTGGCTGGCTGCCATCAGCCATTTTGTTGTAGGGCACTGGCTGTATGGGTGCAGCTTTAAAGTGACCTTGTAAAAGGAACAAATGTTGACGTAACTTCATCATTTTAGCAAAACATCTGTCATGATTAACCTTTGCTTTTGCAGCAAACAAACCTCTAGACACATCTTTCTGTAACATCCTGTAGGTGGCAGACAACTCTACATGATCTAGCTTCAATTGTTTTAAATCATGACTCCCCTGTTTGCAATCAGCTTTTAATTCATCATTCTTCTGAATCAAAGACTCATTAGTATTAGACAGTACATCATTCATTTGTAAAACTTGCTGTTTATCAAGCTGAAGTTTATCACAAAGTTCACTCAGCTCATGCACTTTCATGTCAGAGTGTTCAGTTGAGGTAGTTAACTGGCAGTCACACTGCTGACGTAATGCTTGCAGCTCAGAATTAAGTATGTTTACATTTTTAGAGTGTTCTGCAGTGTTCTCACCAACTAATCTCTCATAGTCAGTAAAACTAGACTTCACAAAAATCAACATCTGTAATGAAGCCTCTAACGATGCTAACAATATTGCTAGGACCGCTTGTTAGTTGACTATCTCAGTGTAATATACTGCTCACATATCAACATGATCGGATCCGAAACATTTTTGATTAACTCATCTTTAGTCATTACATTATAGCATTCCCAACCACTGTGTGTTTTGAAATAAACTGAGATATCTTCACTCAGCTCTTTGCTAATTACCATTGACATGTCTGTTAAGCTGTGGAAACCTTTAACCATTTGCCGGTCAGCTGCTATGTTCAGAATTACAACAGATGAACACTGGCAAATGGGAGATGTTTGTGGATAACTTTAAAAGACAGAAATAAGTTACCACTAACAGCTGCATGTTTTATTTTTATTTGTTCTGTTTCTCTACTCACTCTGTTGGAAAAACACAGAGAAGAATTAAATAACACACACAGCAACTTGCCTATTTTGATTTCCTCATGAGTCACAGCATCAGCCATGGATCATCAATAATGTTAATTATAAGTCCAGCTTATAATTCAGGTTCTTGTATGCATGTGCTGAGTGAGGAAAACACAGGGCAAACAAGTAATAAAGGAAATATTTATTATATACCCATCCAAAGCATATAACAAGGAGTTACAAAAAGGATGATTTCCACCAGTCAGCCCCGGGATTACATGTACTAAATAAATCTAAACATGAAATGAACAAACGTACGGAAAGAACACTAAGATCTCAGAGACTAGGAAGGGGCTAGCAGTTACATATATACTCTGCTAATAAGAATGCAGCATTTGGATAAGGCAGACAAATACAATTGGATATAGTATACAGAGTGTAATATCGGGGTGGACCCCAGGAAGCAAGACTGCATGGTTGGCATATGTCTTAGAAAATGATAGCTCAGCTAGAAAAAGTGTTATTTATTGTTATTTCCAGACTGTCTGGAAATATATGCAACACAATCAGAAAAGCACGCTATGTATCACAATAGTGGAAAACTACAAAATATGAGTGATTATGAGTGTAGCAGAATATATGGCAGAAACATAGCATATAGGTAAATATATTTCAGACAGCTATAAGCATCGCAAATATAATAAAGAACACTAACATAAGTAATAACACAAGATAAAACATTACAAGATTGTGTAAGGCACTAATACTTGTAGCAATATAAGGTTACAGTCACATGTGGGTCAGTTGGTGGTATATAACCCAGGCATATCAAGAGGCAGATGAACGCACACTAAACTCTAAAGGGCAATGATCATATATCCATACATATTTCCTTAGTAATAAATTATGGGGAGGAGTAATATATAAAATATAAATGGAATGCAAGCAGAATTGTACCTAATTATTATGTTTTTTTTAAAGTCTTCTTTGAGGCATCAATAGCTCTTTAAGGTAAACAGTTGGCAGTAGTTTTCCTCTTTTGATTAGCATCTCTTTCTTTTCTTTTTTGCTATCCTTAGAAGCAGTTTTCAATCTGTTACTAACAGTATACTTATCAGGCATCTCTTGTCTCCTTGCACCACCCCCTTGGTGATTACTTCTTTCACATTTGGCTTTCCTTGTCCCGTTTTCTATATTTTGTATTTTGACACTATTTTCTGCCCCATCCTTGCCTTTGTTGTCCTTTTCTGTCTCACTCCACACACACAGCTACAATTCAGGTATTTTTTATTATCCACCACCATTTGGTTTTGTGCTGCAGCTCTATCATGTTTTCTTTTGACCTGTGTCTCCACTTTCCTTCTTATTTTTCCCAACACTCTAATCTCCTGCTCACCTATCTTCCTTGTAATTTCTTGGATTTCCTTCTTTTTTTTTCCTCCTCCATTCTTCTGTAATAGTCTCAGATACTACTTTTTGGGTTTCTTTAGTTTGCTGTTTTCTGTCCTGTTGAGTTTGTTGTTCACCCTTTATATGCCTTATTAAATAACTTAATAACTAATTTGTTTTACTAATCTCCCTTTTAATCTCTGCTAATCCTACTATGATTAAATTTTGATTTACAAATGATTCTACAGCTGCTGGTAATTGGGTCTTTTCATTAGTTTCCTTAATTCCTATTCCTGGTCCTAATTTCCTTTTACTATTGGCTTCACTTCTGTTCAGCTCAACAGAGGCTGCCATAGGTGGGGTAGGTCAGGTAATGCCACAGAGGGTCGGTCCATGCTATAATGTTGAATATATGGAGAAATTAAGTTTTCAAAATCATAGAAAAAGGATTTATATACTTCGTTATTTTTAATCTGCTCTTGTTTGGAATTCTCAGGGATTATTTCCCTTACTTTGTTAGTGTTACTGTCATTAGATAGCTTATCCTGTCTTGGGATCCTCGCTAGCTGTGAATTCTCACCTTGATCATCTATGTTTTCCCTTCCATTTTCCCCTATAGCTGCTCATTCCTGAGGGGAATTGAATAAATAGTCTGTTCAGTTTGCCTAGTCATTGTATATTCATTGTTTTCCTCTTCTTACTGTCAGACCCTTCTAACTTCTTAACTTGTATATTAATAGTGGATTCTCTTCTGAAGTTTTGTTACCTGCCTTGGGCTGAGATTCCAACTGGTTTTCTTTTCTCCTGCCTAACTGCAATTGTTCTTTAATCAACTCCAGTCCAGATAGGCTGAAGTAGTTGGTGACTGACTTGTTTTTTCTAGTACTTTTTTATTTTTGTGGGGGTTTATTCACTTTTTGAATTGCATTGGCTTGTACTTTAGTCAACATTTTTCTTGGTGCCATATTGTCAGAATAAATAAAGCCTATATAATGAGTCTTCGCTTACAGTTTTTAACTTAATAAATCAGAGATCTAAAAGAGGAGTTTCTCTCTAAATTCTGTAGAGGTAACTCCCTACCTTACACAGTATACTGTATAATGGATACCCCACCAACTCTAAAATGTTGGTCCACCTTTTGGCTATGAGTTACCCCTAGGTTTTAATGAAATAGAGTCTTAAAGTAGAAAGCCTTTAACCAAGTAGGGTCAGAGACTACAAAACAAGGGGTGGGCTTATGAGCAGACTAGATGGACCTGGCAGTCATCTGCCGACAATTTCTATGTTTCTGTGTTTCCAAGTTTCCTATCAGCAATTTTCCAACAAATATTTGACAACAGGATCTAATGAAATAACCTTTAAAAGCATCAATATGTAATAAACCTTTGTTTTACAGTCCAAACCATTTTGTTGGGTTAACTCAATAGCCTGTTTATCATTATACTAGATAAAAGTCTATATAATACTTATAGGGGTTCTGGAGTCACAGTTCTCAACTGTGAAAATAAGCAGTAAACACAATAGTGGTTGATCTCTTCTGATCTATGTTTTCCTTTCCTTCATGTGATCTTCACCTCCTTCCTTTAAATCATACTCTGCTTGCATTTTGCTTCTAGTTTCCCTCTCCCTTGGTGCTTACAGCCATGTCTGTGCTCCTTACATAATTCAGTCAAAGGAGATATCCCTCTTGAGACTCTGTGTCCCACTTTCCACCTTCCTGTAGTCTATACTGCTCAAAGTATCAGTTTGGCTTTCCTTTCCTCCATCAGCTATATGGGCCACTAGAAGGGAGATACAAACAATCCAAGGCTAAAATTTGGCATGAATAGAGGTGAAAGCTCCTGGATACACGTTTAATACAACATTAACATTTGATACTCGATTTGTTCATACAATCATAGAAATCTGGTTGCAGAAAAAGAACCCTCAGTCCCATCTAATGTGCCCCTTCCCCATCCCCACTTGATATCTTTGTCAGGAAATATCCCCCTCCACCCAGTGCTCAGTCCTTTATGTCTGTCCCATGCCCTTTTGAATCCCTCCACCATTTCAGGTAGTTTGTTCCAGGTCTTCATCACCCTCTCTGTGAAGTAACACCCTCTAACGTTGCTCTTGTATCTTCCTACCTCCAATCTTAGATTATGACCTCTTGTTTTGGCCCCCACCTTCCTCTTAAATAAGCTCCCTTCCTTCACCTTATTTATCCCTTTCATGTACTTAAAAGTTACTAGCATGTCCCCCCTCTCCCTACTAGTCTCCAGCAGGTACAGATCCAGTTCACTCCATCTCATCTCATAGGGCTTCTTTTGCATACCCTGCACCATATTTGTTGCCCTCATTTCAACCTTTTCTATGCCATCTATGTCCTTGGACAGATGAGGCCTCAAGAACTGGACCCCATACTCCAAGTGAGGACTGACCATGGTTTTATACCAAGGCCTCAGCACCTCCCTCCTTCTGTTTGTTATGCCCCTACCTATGCATCCCAGCATTCAATTTGCTTTGCCCACCACCTTGCTGCATTGGTCACCCACCTTCAGGTTGTCTGAAATTATAATCCCCAGATCCCTCTCCTGCTTTGATTGCTTAATTATCTCCCCCCAATGTGTATCTGGCTTGTGGGTTTTTACATACCATATGCATTACTGCACACTTTTTGGCATTGAATTTCAGCTGTCACGTGTCCGACCACCCTTCTAGAATCAGCAGGATCCTCCTCATGGTCTCTTCATCCCCCCAGGGTGTCCACCCTGCTGTAGAGCATAGAATCATCTGCAAAAAGGCACACCTTCCCCTCAAGTCCCTCTGCTTTATCACTTATACAGATGTTATAAAGGATAGGTCCTAGAACCGACTCCCTGATGCACCCTACTCATCACCCCTTTTCCTCGGAGTGCACCCCATTTACCACCACCCTCTGGTTTCTGTTCTTCAACCAGTTTTTCACCAGTCTAGTTGTCCTTTGTCCCACCCCTAAGCTCTCCAGCTTATTTACTAGCCTGCAGCGAGGGACAGAGTCAAAGGCCTTACTGAACTCCAGATAGGCCACATCCACTGCCCCCCAATCAATCATCTTCATTACCCAATCAAAAAAATCAATCAGGTTTGTCTGACATGGTCTCCCACTCATGAAGTCATGTTGCCTGTCATCTAGTAGCCCACTGTCTATCAGGTAGTTTATCACTCTTTCCTTTATTAGCACCTCCATCACCTTCTCCATCCCTGAGGTGAGGCTGACCAGTTGATAATTTCCCATCTCCTCTCTACTGCCCCCCTTATGTAGTGGCACCACTTCAACCATCTTCCAGTCACTTGGCATCCATCCAGTATCCAGGGACAAGTTAAACAGTCTTGCCAGTGGTGCCGCCAGCTCTTCTTTTAGTTCCTGGAGTACCCTAGGATGCAAGCTATCTGTCCCTATTGCCTTGTCTGCCTTCAGCCTTCTTAGTTCCTCTTTTATCCTGTCTTTTCAGAATGGGCTAAGATCCACTCTTTTGTCATGCCCTTCTCTCCTCTTTAACTCATGTCCCTTCTGCTCCCCTTCTACCATAAAGACCAAGCAAAAGTAGATATTTAGCACCTCTGCCTTTCCAAAGTCTCCCTCCATCATTGCTCCCCCCTCACCCTCACTATCCCCTGTCTAGCCTTCCTCTTTTCCCCCACATACCTAAAAACAGTCTTATCACCCCTTTTGGCCTGCCTAGCAATTCTCTGTTCTGTATCTGCCTTTGCCCTCCTAATCTTTTGCCCTGCCACCCTCAGCTTTTCCCTATAAATCCACCCCCTCTCTCCACCTTACCCCTCCTCCTTTTCCCTACCCGCATTTCACCACTTTATGACAACATCACTCTGGTTGCTTCCCTCCCTTCCCCTTCCCCCATCATCTTTCTGCCATGTACTCACTATATTGTTGACATCTCTTTTCCTACTGTGGCTAGCCCTACCCTGCTATCAATGATGAACCACACTTTATTTATGTTTAGCTGTACCTGAAACAAACAAGTCTTGAACCTCATGTGACACTGTTTTGACTTCATGATGCTTAGCCTGTGATCTCCACCATCTGTATTGTATTGTATTGTTTTTGTCCTTAACTTGTAACCTTTGAAAATGGGTCTCTGACTCAAAGGTATTAATCCTAATTGAAATAAATAAATATATACATAAATAAATAATTAAATACATAAATCTCCCTGTCTACTCTCCTCTGGATCCTTTTCTATGTTCTGAATGCCATCTTTCTTTCCCTAATTTCCCTAATTCCCTAAGTGTTAGAAGCACTTCCCCACTACTTAACTACTGACCTGTTTCAATCCCAATAGTGGCTTTTGCAAGATCTGATATCTAGCTGTTGTCACTGTAGCTAATCCTGAAAATCTGTAACTATATCTACTTTCTGTAATACTTTCATTTAGTTTGCTCTTTGGTTACTTTAGCAATATAAAGGGTAAACACTTACTTTTCCTTGCTTCTCTAATTCATTTAAAGAACACAAGGCAAAATCTCAGTATCTGTGTGGATCCTGTAACCTGTCCACCCTCTCATAGCTGAAGCTGCAAATGGTGAATCTAGCCTTAGGATGTCACACATGCATCTTAAAAATTCTTGATCATGTGACCCTCAGGGTGTGAGATTCAAAAATACAAGATTTTATATTTTACTATTATATTAAATTTGTTAAAATCCTATGAAATCATGCATGTGGTATCTACTAGCTGCCTTCTAATACAGACTTTAATCTAGAGTAAGGATGCGTGGTAATGCGTGGGGATGCATGAAGCAATCAATTGTTAAAATACACTAAAATACATTAAAATGAGTTAAAAATATACAACAAAAAAACCTCAAAATATAAAGGGAAGAGAGAGAGAGAGAGACAGATATGATAGGGCTGTCTAGGTACAGCCCAAACTATTAATACCAAAAATTCAATCTTCTGCAAAGGTGTTTGTTGCACACCCTCCACAGGGCTCACTGTGACCCAACAGCCATAAATGGGCTCCTCCATCATGCAGACTCCAAATTTACACCACTGGCTCTCAGAACATCAAAACCCCCTGTAGACAAGACCAAGCAGTTTAAAGTTTGCCTGGAAAAGGCTTGGCAATGATGGATTTGTGACTTATTATATTAGAATTATTTTAGAGTTACCAATGAGAATCTTACAACCTGTAAAAGGTATAACAAAATCCAATTTTATTTTCTATAGTCAGATCAGACAGGACACAGATGTTCAGTATAACATTTCTATTTCCATAGACCATTATATTGGAAGCACACAAACACAGAGTATAAAATATATTATACTTGTATTATAAAAGTCCCTTTTCACCTTGGCTAGCTGTTGATAGGTATACTAAAATTAGTTATACTCACATCATCAACAGGGTTGCACAGATGGAAGTTTGTGATGCCACCTTGTCAGATTGTGTAACAACTGCTTAAAGTCTGCCTACTTACAGTATATACTGTTTTTGGTACCAGGTTTTATCCAACTCTGTGGACTCCAAATATTTTAAGATAGGATAATGAGCTTTTGACTTAGGTATGTATGATCTCATACTAGTTCTATATGCATAGGCTGTTCCCAGCCCATATCTCCAAGTTGTATAGACATATACTGTACCAGATAATGCACCTGGCTAGACAGTTTTGTCAGCAGAATGTATAACGTAGTCAAAGTGATGGATAAGATAAGATAAACATCTGTTTGATTTCCCACAACATAATCCAGAGCCTACCAACGTCTTAGCAAAATTAGAAGTATTTTTCTTTCTTTTTACTATTCTTGAATTAACTCCTTAGTGGTGTTGTAATGTGCCTAACCTATAGCTAAACTGTGTTCTCATAATATGCATGCTTATAGCTAACAGAATAACACTGTGGATAACATACTGTGTATGCATACAGTCTTTTGAGGCTTTTGATATAGTAATGTACTATGTGTCAATAAGTAGAGTGCATATATAATAATGCCCTTTGGGGCAACCATTGCCTCAGTGCTTGCTCACAGAGGTTCTTTGTCTTTTAACGTGTTTTTGTTGGGTTCACCACAACATAATTGGGTTCAGCACAACATAAACCAGATAGACCATCTTAGGGTAGCTGGTTCATTTCACTGGGGTGTCAAACAGATGAGGCATTCTGATGAGTCCCGGTAGGACGAAACACTTGTCTATGTCTTCTGTTGGCAACCTTTGCAAAATGTGTGAGAGGCCTTTCAGCATCATGCATTTCTGCTTAAAGTTGAACCAGCATAATATTCTGTGGTGATTTGCATATGCAGCCCATGATGCATGTATTATGGGGGCATGTGTGATTTTGTATATAATAATATGCTCATTCCAACATTCTCCACCTTGAGACATCTGAGATTATATTTCAGGTGTCTCACCTTATACCAGAGGTGTCATACAGTACATTTGTCATGGTATTTTAACTTGAGATAGGGCACTCTCAAACTTGCAATACATACAACAACTGCAGACAGTTAATATGAATTGCAAACACAGAAATACACAAAAAAAATAATCAGTGTAGTTGTATGCTGGACATAAGCTTGGATAAATGGCCAACAACTAAGAGTTGGCAAGGCATAAATGTTCTTGCTGATGACTTCATTGTCCATGTGTAAAGGAAGTAATTTTTCAGCCTTGTGGTCCAACAAAGTTCATATCTCAGGTGTTAGTGATGAAATCTTGATCACTTTCAGTGGCATGGCTGTGCAGATGTCTTTCAGGTAGGACAATTTAGCCTGGATGGTGGTTACATTAGGAAACACAGGCATGGCCAGCCCGGTGGCACTGAAGGCTAAGGCACTGGATGCCCTACCTTGCGCCACACTTATGACCTGTGTTCGGGAACAAGCACAGACCATCAGGGGTCAGTGAGGGGGAGGACATGGAGCTGGATGCAGCTGCCAAGAGACAGCTCATCTCTGGGGAGGGAAGGTGGTATCCCTCAGCTCTTGACTGCCCTGTGATGGAGGCCAGGGGGCGGCACAGGCCAGAGGGAGTGCCAGGCACTAGGAAGATGGGTGGGTGGATGGGGCCATCACTGGAACTGTAGTATGCATGTGAGCCTCCACACACGTATCTCTATTCCTGGGGCCCAGGGTTAAAAATGGGAGAAAAACAGAAAAACAGATCTAGCCACAAAATGTCACCCAACCCTCCGCAGGCTCCCGGGTCAGGCTTAAGGTAAGCCCCGGTAATTCCAGGATGTCAGGGCTGAGGGGGTGATCAGACTGAAGGGGGCAGCCAGAGGGGAGATAAATAATTACACACACACACAAAAAAAAGGAAACACAGACACATGTCTGTGATGTAACCATTTTCTTTTTGAAATTCTCTTTTTATTTATTTTACTTAACATCAAAGCCACAATTGTAGACATAGATCAAATACAACCAGGTAACAAATGGTCTCAGGAAGAAACATAGGGTATTAACCACAAGATAATCCTACCCCCACCTCCCCCACCCTAGAAGGTGTCACCGCTTAGGGAAAAGAAAGAAGAGGAAATGAAAAAAGGGGAAAAGGTAGTCACTAATAACAAAAATCACAGCCTGCACCTTAGGTCCGGAGAAGTACAACTCCAGTAACAACTGGACTCTGGTCAAAAAGAGAGACATCCAAGGCACAAAAAGGGAGGCAACTCAATCGGTAATAATTTATATCAGATTGGTCATAGAATTGAGGGTCAGTGAAGGTATAAGGCATAAAGCTTACCCCATTTTTTTTGAAAGGTGGGAAGAGCAAGTCTAGAACCGGCAATCAGCTTTTCCATTTTAAAACATAAGGACATTTCTTCCACCCAGTCCATATAGGAGATTTCTAAGTGGTCCAACCAGTGACGTAGCACTAGTCTTTTGACCGCCATCGAAATGAGAGCCATGTGATACTTCCTTTCTTTAACATTAATACCGGAATAGATGCCCAGTATACAGATCTCTAATGTAAACAAATCCTGCAAACCTAGGATGGGGTCTAAGTTGTCACATATAGATTTCCATAATGGGGTCACCTTAGGGCAGTGCCAGAACATGTGAGGGATACTACCCAAATCCTTACCACATCTAAAGTGATGTAACCATTGATGATAGTAGTCAAATTAGGCTGAAGCAGGAACTTCACCAAGCAACAGTAATTTCTGAGTCTGTATGTCAGGTGATTAGTGATGGCAGCAACACAATAAGGTCCATCCCTTGCATACGCAACATGCACTTGCATATTTTTAGTTCAATGTTCAGTCTGCAAATGACAATCTTTAGCTTGGTCAGAAATACCACAAGGGAATTTACCCCCCAATGAAATATCATAGCTGCACAGATATACATCTGACAATTCTATACAGCAAGAAAGGTCTGGTTCTATCCATTCATTATGCACCTGCATGATGAAGAATGGGGCAGGCACAAGTTGTACATAATATGGGTACTCCACCTTACCCAAATTAACAACTTTTGTCAAACTTAAAACAGGCATTTGACATGGTATGATAAATACTTGTAATGCAATAGGCACCACAGGTGAGCTCTGATTAAATACACATCCATGTCCAGCAAAATAAACTCAGTTTTCTGAGAAGGCACACTGTAGCACTGGTATGATTATCATTATATAAGAATGTTTGCAACGTACTGGCAATCATAAAAGCAGGAAGTTTACCTGTCTCAATATCTTTGAAGTTATCTTATAATCTGTTTAGGACAGATTCACCATATGCAATGCACACCCCATTTCTCTTAGTTTCATACATATCATCAGCCTATATATTGCTAACTAATTGTGTCCAGTGGATTCACCGTATGCAACACACACCTCATTTCTCCTAATTTCATACATATCATCAACCTATATATATATAACTTATTGAGTCCAGTTGTGTAGGAGAAGAAAATCATGCAATATGTCTTTCATGTTAACAGTAGTTTAATAATGTTTATCTAAGAGTCCCTGTCTAATGTGTACTTCATTGTCTAACACCATCAGCTTAAGCATGTTTTCAAAGTTAATTTGATGCTTCTTTACTGTTCCTAAATCTGTAGCATTCCAAACTCCCATACCTGAACCTAGAGTACCTGTAAACTCTCCCCATAAACTTCTCTTCTCTTTTATAAGACCTTTACCCAGCAGTGGTGGATGTTGTGGAGGCTCAAACCTAATATTTCTATTTCTAAAATTAATCCACATACCAGTAATAAAAACATGGTATAAC
The DNA here is from genome assembly GCA_016271365.2 of Neoceratodus forsteri. NCBI lineage: Eukaryota > Metazoa > Chordata > Ceratodontiformes > Ceratodontidae > Neoceratodus > Neoceratodus forsteri. The sequence goes on from CM057458.1 coordinate 358,445,777, forward strand.
TGCTTTAACTGTTGAGGGCAAATATCATTTGACCATGCAATACTAGATAAATTTAACAAAACAGATACATTTACATTTTACATTGTTATAAACACAGTTTTTTTTTTGTTTCTGATAAATGTACCCATTTTCTGGTACTGGTGTTACAGAATAAAAAAAAATTACTTTATTTAGTGCAAAAGAAGAACTAGTATTAACTGAAGAACTCTGATTTATATTTGTAAAATTATCAGGGCTTAGTGTGATTATTGGCAGCCCAAGGTATAAGCTGAAATATCCACATATGCTTGCATAACCCTTTTGCCATGGGCAGTACTGGATCTTTTATTTCAGTGATGTAGCAGCAACAATTTTCCCTGCAAAAAGGAGTCTAAAAATAAAAGCTTAAGATTTTAATTACCAAATTCTGTCAATTGCATGAAATGAAAAACAGTTAATATGGGTATTCCCCACCTAGTGAACACTGGTGTTAACTTCTGCAACAAGGTTTGCACAAAACTTTTTTTGTCGCCCCCTGTTCCATTTCAGGTGGTATTGGGGCAAACAAAGCTTGCTGTGGCAGTTGCATTTATCTGCCTATTATGATTTCATATGGTGAGATACCTGTGATATTGTTTAGCTTTGCTCTCAGCAACATCACAATTAAAGGCAGAAGCTATCATACTATGCATTGGGATAGCCTCTATCAGTTCTTGTGGCTACCAAGCACACATTACTTTGATTTCTAAAAAAAACAAACAAAACAAAAACAAAGAAGAGGACATCCCCTCCCTCACTGGTAGGTTAGAAAATAATCTGAACTGATGCACATAAAATTTAGATCAGTACCATGCCCCCTGCTTCTAATTGCATTTCATGATATTATTTGTCCATGAGCATTGAATTGACATGACATGTCAAGACACACCAGTGTTGGTAACAGTTGTAATATTACACATACCCAAGGCACACCTCAACACGTGTCGGTGTCTGCAGGATAGGGTGACGTGAAATGGCATGAATGTTATGGGCGACAATCTAAACGCATACCCCAATGCCTGTCCATCTCTACAGGGTGGAGGTGGGGTTGGCGTGAAGTTCAATACTTCACTGCCATTCCTATTCTGAATCTCTCCAACTCCTGCATTTCCAGTGCTAATACCAGCAAGCAAACATTTGCCATTGACAAATGCTTGTTTTTTTTTTTGTGGTGCTAAAGTTTGACACCCTTAATTTATTTGAGTCGAACATATCGTCGTGAATAATTTCAAACCATTAAAAGAAATAGTATGCACAAAATTCAGTTTGCAGGAAACTATAGCCAGTTTCTATGGTCAACTGGTATGCACCTAACTCCCTTACATTAACACCATTCAAAGTTTAAATGAGCCATATTGAGCCTTGTTAAACTACTGTATACTAGATTGGAGGATTTACTTCAGATCAGTGTCCAAAGAATAAAATCTCTGAGGAAACTTTATTTCAGTGTCTTCAATCAAAGTAATTTGTTCTTCAAAACCTTTTGTTAATAATTTAGTTTAGTTTTTTGTTTTGTTTTGTTTCTTATTGACAGAGAAAGGAAGGCTACACAATACTGCCTATTTTTAGGCTCAGCGGGGGGCATACAGATACAAAGCAACTAAAATTGTATCAGATTAAGCTGTTGGGGGTATTTTTAGTGAATGAGGGAAATTTGGCCATGACACTGGGGATATTCCTCTTTAGCACAACTCCACACCCCCACTTCCTGGACCTGACCAGTGCATGACAGGGTGGCCAGTCCCACTGTTCAATACACTTCACCCAATTTACTTGTACACTGGCACTGTAATGCACCTGAAAGCATTGGTTAAGCAATCACTTAACCTGGAGTCTGGACTATTTGCTGCAAAACATTACCTTTTTTAATTATTACAAGAATTGTATCAAATACTATTTATAAAGCTCACCATAGGATATCAGAGCAAGACACTGGTACTCACCACTGTTTATATACCCCTACCCCCAGCAAGCAGACTAAAGGCATGGAACAATTTGCTGACCACAGGTTGTTGTTGGTGAGTTCAACACTAACTGGCTAGCTCAAGATACCACCAACATCAAAGACCTAATAACTAGCCTCTACCTAACACAAGTGGTTACAAAAGCAATGCAGAGGAACTACCATACTGGCACCAGCTCATTAATTGACTAGCTACTATCCAGCTGCCCAGAACATATCTCGCATATATCAGTCCTACCCGACTTCGTGAGTGACCACTCTCCAGTGCTGTATTACCGGTCTAAAAAGAGTAACAAACCCACCTCCCAATTCACCAAAAATCAGTCTCTCAGAAAAGGGCAGCTTGAACAGTCCAAACAGTACCTTTTTAGGGCTGACTGGAGCACACTTGACAGCCTACATGATGTCAACCAGGCCTTTGACTGCTTTGCCACAACCTTCAGCACTGTCTGAAACATATTTGACCCCTTCAAAACCTTGAAGGTCAAAGGATCAAGCAACTCCTGGCTCTCAGGATTCCTGCTGGAGCAAATGAACATCCTCAACAATCTGGCATAAAGCAAGAGCAACCAGCAAACAGTCTGATTTCTCTGCATATAAGCTGGCCAGAAACAAATGTACTAGGTTGATTAGGAATTCAAAAGCCAGTTAGTACAAAGATTTGTTAACCAGCAACTGGGGAAGGGGAAGAGACTTCTGAAACACCATAAAATCTCTCACCGGCAAAGACTCCAAAGCACCCTTGACTTGATTGTAACCAAAACTGGCACACTGCAGGAACCCATGGAGGTGGCAAATTCTTTCAGTCTTGCCTTTACTGACTTAAGTAATGTTATTCCACCAGATTACTTCACTGCACAATGTTCCCAGGAGCCCCCTACTGTGAACTCCTCTCCTGCTCATAGTTCCAGTGTACCCCTCTTCTACTTCAAACAAATTACTAAGGCACAATCCATAAAATACATCAAGAAGGTCCTAGGCAAAACAAGGTCTGGAGCAGACATGATTGACATGAAGCTCGTTGCACTAACTCTAGATGCCCTTGCTGAGCCGCTCACCAAAATATTCAACATATCTTTACGAACAAATGTCTTCCCAGATAGGTGGAAGACTGCTCTTGTCACACCCATTTTCAAAAGTGTCAACAGAACCTCATTAGGCAACTACAGACCCATTTTGAAACAACCCCTACTATTGAAAGTGCTCAAGCAGATTGTGTCCAATCAGCTGACAGAATATCTGAATAAGTATAACTTTCTTTGCGCACAGAAACATGGTTTTCATAAATAACATAGCACCATGACTGTGCTCATCAGTTTCACCATGCACCTGTATGATGCACTCAACAATGGATTGGCAGTGGGGTTCATCTTTATAGACCTCACAAAAGCATTTGACACAGTGAATCATCAAATCCTTCTCACCAACCTGCGGACCCTTGGTCTATCTCACAAAACTGTATCCTGGTTTTGTAGCTACTTGACTAATAGAACCTAGTGCATACACATAAGCTGCACTTTCTCCAACCCTAAGGAACTGTCCTTGGGGGTCCCACAAGGGTCAATACTTAGTTCACTACTCTTCAGCTTATTCATTAACTCTCTGCCAACCACCTGCACCACCAAAATGTTACTGTACCAAGATGACGCCGTAATCTCCATACAGGGAAAATAAATCTCCAAAATAACCGATGCTCTTCAGGATAACTTTCATAAGCTTGAGGATTGGTTCACATGAAATAAACTCCTCCTCAACTATAAAAAGACTAAAGTAATGCTCTTCTCCATTCCATATAGTAAGAAGAAGACAGACCCTCTGACCATCCGTACCCTAAAAGGGGCCACGCTTGAGCAGGTCAGCTCCTTCAAATACCTAGAAGTCTACCTTGATGACACCCTGTCCTTCTCTACCCACATCCACCATGTAGTAAAAATGGCAAATGTCAAACTTGGAATCCTCTACATAGATACATACATAGATACATAGACAGTGTCGGCAGATAAGGGCCTATGGCCCACCCAGTCTGCCCATTTGAGCTTGTAAGTTCAGTTTGTTTTCCTAGAAGTCTGTTTCCCCTTACCCCTGACCTCTAGAATTCCTTTATGTCTATCCCATGCATTCTTAAATCCCATGATTGTTTCAGCCCCTACCACTTCCTCTGGCAGGGTGTTCCACTTGTCCACCACCCGTTGTACCGTAGTACCATAGGCAGGGACTGTCTCCTGAGGCTTTGAACCTTGTAACCAGGAGCTCAATATTATTCATTATTGACTACAGGCTGGTAATGTATGGTGCCAGAACTGATACAGCTCAGAAAAGGATAAAAACACTCCTAAACAATGCCTGTAGGCTGGCACTGGGGGCAAATCACTTGACACACTCCTGCAGCTTATATGCTGGGACAGGGTGGATCCCACTACATCTTAGACTAAAATACCAGGCCTGCCTGCTTGGTAAAAAGGCCCTGCTTGGCCTCACCCCTCTATCATTGCTAGGCATATTTTAATACATCCAACCCACAAAAATCAACAAGGAGTGCTACTATAAAGGTACACTACTCATCCCATTTTGGTGAACCCTCACTGCCCAGTGTGCTCTGTCCTATCGAGGGCCTCAGTACTTCAATGACCTGCTGGCTTCCCTCACTGAATGTGTAAAAACTGGCCCCTTTAAAAGGGAGCTTCACCAACTGCTGGCTCGGGGCAGACTCTGTAGCTGCCCCTCCTAGATGTGCTCATGCGTATTATCATCCCCCTAGTGTCCTCCTGACAGTTAACCCCCATCCTACTCCATAACATCCAAATCCTGCCTCCTTCACCTCCCCGGCAAAGCTTCATCAGGCTGCTATCTGCCTATCTTGAAATGTACTTCTACAACCCTAATGTGTTACCCCTAACCCTACCCCTACCCCTATATTACATATCCCTACCTCACTTCACCCCCTCTCCTGTTTCTGCCGTGTGCTCTAGTCCCCCTTCAACAAGTGGTTATTGTTTATTCATCATGCAGAACTGTAATTAGCATATGCAACATTTGTTCCATTTTATTTTACTCTTTTGAGATTTCTTTTTTGTTTTTTGTTTGTATCCAGTGTCTTGTCCTGCGTTACCGATGACTTGGAACCTTTGTAGATGAGCTCCATAGCTCTAAGGTATTAATATGAGCCTGAAATAAATAAATAAATAAATACATACATACATAAATAAAGTGCCAACTTGTTGGCAGGGTAAATCATACCCTGTATTTAAATGTGAAAGCTTGTAGTCATGAAAAGAACAGGATTCTAAATGCACTCACATCTTGATTCATGGAATTTTAAAATACCCCCCTCCCAAATCAAGATGTGCGTACATTCAGAATCTTGTTCATTTGGAGCCTACTAGAGATGCAGTGAATTTAAAATCAGCAGGCGAAGTGAACGCGAAGTGGCCACTTCACGTTATCATAATGCTATGCGAAGTGACCATTGAAAACTGCTCCCTTGTCCTTGTTATTATGACTTCGCATTGTTATTCTGCCTTAATGCAAAGTAAGGTGGAATGACAACAATATAGGCACTTTAGGCAGCCCCCCCCACACACATCACACATAGCTTACAGTACTGTAAGTCACATGCTTTAGCCAGGCAGGAAGGAAGTGAGTCATACAAGCAGATACTTTCACTTTCTCTTTTGCAGTGGTAGATGGAGGAAGCATTTTGTGTAGGAGAGGAGAGTTTGTTATTAGTTTCTTTCTTGAGCAAATTTCAGAAAACCCAAAAGCTTTTTTGAAAGCTAATTCTTCAGTTTTTTTTGTACTGTTTTGTCAGTTCTTTTGGTGACCGATTTCTTTCTTTTATAAGTTTTGTTTTGCGCGTGTGTGTGTGTGTGTGTGTGAGACACTGTGTGTGTGAGACTGTGAGTGTGTGTGAAGTCACTTGTCGTGTGACACATCAGAGAGGAAAGGAGTGTTTTGTGTGATGGACCAGGGACAGTCTGTGGCCCTTGGCCAGAAGGGAGTGCACACACATGGGGGTCATAGCCGGGTGTCGTTGGACTGCTCCAGACTGTTTGGTCCTGCCTCTCCCCCTCTGGAAGCAGTAACACCACCAGTGCCACCGCCACATTCACCAAGTCCACCACCACCACCAGTAGCAGCTGCAGGAGCTCCAGTGGCACCACCTCCACAGCAGCAGGTGGATCTCCAGTTGCGTGACAGTGCTGCTGGCACTACATCTGCTCCTCCTGTGCCTGGTCCCCCCTGCAGCTTCATAGTTTGGCAGTTTTTCAACTGTGTCAGGGGGGACAACAGCATTGTGGTGTGTCTGTTTAGTGGTGTGCAGGTGTGCTGTGGCCCCCAGGGGACACATCTGGGGACTGGGGGCCAGCACACACATATGCTGAACCACCACAAGGTGGAGTGGCAGGCTGCCACCAAACGGGCCAGGTCTCCACCTGCTGGCCCTTTTGTGGCAATGGCAGAGTGTACTGCTGTTGTGCATCACCACAGCAGGAGGAGGGCCACAGCAGCAGCTGCTCTACCACTGCCTCCACCACTGCCACCAGCACCACCCTCACCACCACGACTACCTGGTCTTCCCCCCACAACAGTGGACCCCACCACAATGCCTCCAACGCAGGCAGACATAGCACTTTTGTGGGCTGTGGTGGAGGAAAGTAACGAGAAGGTGGGTGTTGTCCAGCAGCAGGTGGAGCAGATTGAACAACACCAGCTACAGATAGTGTCGATGCTCCATCTGCTGCTGGAACATCATGGGATCCCCATTAGCTTTTTTTTTCTGCACACACCCCTCCCCACTGCTGTAGTGTTTTGCATTTTGTTTATGTTTAATGACAGACAGAGGGAAGGCCACACAGTATTAGTTTAAAGAGAAGCAGTCAGCAACAGGATGTCCCACCCCCTGCAAGGCTTACCCTCCGGTTAAGCCTTTTAAGTATCTTGCGGCGTTTTTCTCGTGCCACAACATACTTTACTTTAATAAAGAAAAGTCAGTGATCCCGAAGTATGGCGGATGCTATGGGGGCTCCATTAAGTGTGAAGATGCAACAGCAACACACCATGCACTTCAATGCAAAAGTATTGAAGCGCATGGTGCGTCTGTGCCGCACCTTTCCTTTACACATAATGGAGCCCCCATAGCGTCTGCCATCCTTCGGGGTCACAGACTTCTCTTTATTAAAACAAAGTATGTTGCATTCTTGCAGGCAGGCTTGAGCCTCTCCTACAAGGCCTGGTTCATCCTTCCCAAGCGGAATTTGTCAAAGGCCGTCTAGGGTCAGACCACCATAGAACATTGGTCTCATTAATGCATTATACTAAAATGTCCAAAAAGCCTTCTGTAGCCCTAGCCATAGATTTTTAAAAGGCTTTTGATTCGGTTGAATGGCCTTTCTTGTTTCATACCCTTTCCACAATAGATGTGGGACCAGGTTTCCCTTCTTGGATAAAATTACTATACGCTTCCCCCATGGCCAAGGTCCTGACGAACGGCACTTTGTCTCTGCCATTCCAATTACAGAAGGACATGAGACAAGGTTGCCCCCTCTCCCCCCTTTTGTTTATTCTAGCTATTGAGCCCCTGGCCATTGCACTCAGGGAATCTCATTCCATTCTGGGTATACAGGTGGGCGGCGCCAACTTTAAAACATTCCTATATGCAGATGATCTCCTCATCACTACTGAGTACACCCTGCAAGTGATCCAAAATATCTTCATTATCTTGGCCAATTTTATTAAGGTGTCAGGTCTCAAGCTAAACCAGTCCAAAACTGAGGTCCTTCCATTGAACTCTGTACCATCTGGAATTGACTTCACAGCCCTAGGGCTAAAATGGTCTCCTAATGGCATAAAATATCTCGGTATTACCCTGCATCCAAATTTGCCAAAAATGCTCTCAGTCAATTTCTCTACTTTAATAGAGTCTCTCAGACAGGATGTGGAGAGATGGAAGGCCCTGAAGTTTTCACTAGCAGGCAAAATAGACTCCATCAAGATGATGGCGGCTCCTAAGATACTATATTTGTTGGCTTATCTACCTGTGCCTATCCCACAGAAATGGTTCCAAAACCTGGAGGCCCTGATGGGCAACTTTTTGTGGAAGGGATCCCTACCCCAATATAGCAAACTTAAACTCCATCAGCATTGGAGCAGGGGTGGTTGGGGACTTCCATGGTTACAAAGATCTCATATGGCCTTTATCTCAGCTCAAACTACCAGATGATTCTCCAAAATTGGACAAGCCTCCCCCACCTGGCTCCTGTTGGAAGCCTCATCAGTTTGTGCCCCTTCTCCTGCGGTGGCCCTGCATGGCAGGAAAAATTCACCGCCTGGCCTCCTCCTCCACCATCCAGCTATCAATTAAATATTGGAGGAAAGTTCTAGCCCACTTTTGTCATGACCCAGCACCCTGGAAATATATGCCCCTTTGGAATAATCAAGCCCTGAAAGTAGGAATAGCATAATCCATTGGAGATTCTGGGAGGCCCAAGGTATTTCCCTGATACAAGACTTACTGCTCCCAGACGCTAGCACAATAGACACTTTTGAGGCATTAAAAAACAGATACCATCTTCTGGCCAACCATTTTTGGAGATATCTTCAGATTAGAGATGCTATAACCCATTTACCCAATTCTCCTAAAACTAAAGGGGTACAACAATGCCCTCACCCTATAAGCACATAGGGGAAATGCACTAAGAATAGAGTGAGTGGGATTTATACTGCCCTCAGGGATGCCTCCTCAGACCCTACTCAAAAGGCTAGAACTCAGTGAGAGAAGGACCTCCAGACTCCTATTTCGGAGCAACAGTGGGAACACGGGTGGGTAAGAATCCATCTGGCATGCTGAGTTGGACTTTCATGCATCATCATGAATAAGACCCTTCACAGACGGTACAGGGATCCAGCCAAACTCAAGAAGATGGGACTCATCTTGACTGACACCTGTTGGAGGTGTGGTACTCAAGGGCCACATTTGTTCCATATACTCTGGGATTGCCCCAATCTCCAACACTTTTGGGGACCAATTCAGGAAATGTGTCAACAGATATTTTCCCAAATTGTCCCTGATCCTTCTCTCCTCCTCCTCTTGGGGTGTGCTCGCCTTACCACGCCAAAATACTGTCCAGGGGTCCAGTGGGTCACAGTAGTGGGGGCTGTAGCCAAAAGACTTATTCTGATGAGATGGAAGACCTCAGAGACTCCTACCTTCCATGAGCTTCTCCTGGCACTAGCCCAAGGGGCTACATTTGAAAGGATCTCTAGCTTTGCTGGTGGCTCATCTGCTCAGTTTGAAAAACGCTGGCAGCCCTATCTGATGTCGAAGTACTGTCATGATGCCTAGCCCAGGGTCACTTCATAACACTTTATGGTTTTCAGGTATTGTTTTTCTCCCTCCCTCTTTAAAGTTGTTGTATCCTACCCGGTATTGGTTCTATTATGGGTAGACCCTTACTTCAGTAAAGGATTGCCTTTTTGTATATAGTTGATAGCATTACATGCCTGATTTTAGGATGCACTCTAGCTTGCTATCCTGGGGTCGGTTTAGGCCCTATATGCTAATGTCAAGTTTTGAGACACAGTTTGCAACTCCTGGCTCACCCTCCCCGGGCGGGTGAAGGGACCTAATTTGACCCTGATAATTCCTTTGCCAAGGTAGTAACTTATGTTTCGTATACTGTTCTATACACGAAAGTACTTACTAAACCCTACTGTACCATTTCTTGATGTTAATCCAGCTTTCTGTTCCTACCAAATGTTGTGGTACGGTCCCGAATTTTGATGTAACACTGTGTCTATGTCTGTGCATCTTTCTGAGATGATAATAAAAATCTTGAACAAAAAAATAAAGTATGTTGCTGCACAAGAAGAATGCTGCAACATACTTAAAAGGCTTAACCAGAGGGTAAGCGTTGCAGGGGGCAGGAGCTCCTGTTGCTGACTGCTTCCCTTTAAATATACACATGCACATACAGTCATACATGCTCCTTATTGCCCTGTTATTATAATCCAGTGCCTCAGTAATGTTTACTTTCTGTTATGGAGTGGTTGTGGAAAAGCTGAACGAGCAATGTGATGCGATGCTAAGTGCGCATGTGTGCAGTCAGTGTTGTTTCCTTGTGTGTGTGTGTGTGTGTATATGTGTGTGTGTGTGTGTGTGTGTGTGGACATCAGACATTGTGCAGCATCTTGCAAACACATATTGCTGACTTGTTGCAGTATTTATTGTATAAAGAATTGCGAGCAGAATAACGTATATTTTATTGTCACCATCATCATCGGCAGACTAAGTGATACGATATGATACTTTTTCAGAGGTGTCTGGCCAGAGTGCACCTTAGTCACATACTGCACACATGACTTTTAGGAGAGCATTTGTTTTTTGTACTATGATTTCTGCAAAGTCATGTGTGCACTGTGAATGACTGAGGTGCACAGTGACCCAAGACCTCTGAAAAAATATCATATCACTTACTCTGCTGGTGTTGATGGTACAAATAAAATATACGTTGTATATTCTTTCTTATCTTTATTCTTGAGATACTGCAACAAGTCACACCATATATATGTTTGCATGAAGCTGGACAATGTCTGCATACATAGGAAAGAATACTGACGGAACACATGCAGTTTAGCACAACGTATTTGCAATGCTCAGTTATGCTTTCTGTGAAACACTTCAGATCATGAGTCCCGACACAAAGTAAACATTACTGAGGCTCCAGAAATATTTCTTTTTTGAAACAGACATTAAAAAGATTCATCAAGTTACAACATTGCACCTGATATATGGGTACCTTACCTCCAGGGGAATCTTTCTTGCTCCACATGTCCTTACACAGTGCAATACTTTTCTGGCAAAAATGCTCAAAATTTCAGTAAACCGGATCCCAGAAAACTTCCTGTTCTGAAGAGCTGCTCCATTATAGTGAATGGCTGGCAGCTTTCTGAATGTTTCTTTATGTTATAATGGTCAGTTTATGGTGAAACATGGGCACATTTCCACTAACAAGGCTCTTGTTAGTCGAAAAGTGCCTACATTTCTCCACAAACTGACCATTTTAACATAAAAAAAAATTTGGAAAGCTGCGGCCATTGATATGGAGCCCTCCGCGCTCTCCCTGGCATCACATCATAATGTTGCTGAGCCTGGGGGTGGAGCTTGGATGGCTCTTCAGAATGGGAAGTTCTCTGGGACCCGGTGTACTGAAATTATGGACGTTTTTGCCAGAAAAGTATTGCACTATGGAAGGACATGTGGAGCAACAAAGATTCCGCTGGAGGTTAGGCACCCATATATTGGGTGCAATACCATAACTATGTAACTTGGTGAATCTCTTTAAAATAGCAGTGCAACAATCTGTTGAAAATTTTGACCTATACTTTTTTATGCTATTTTACATTGCCACTTTACTTACATCCTGACTTATATGATACTATTCTTTCCCAGTATTTGAGTCTGCTTTAGTACTTTCTTCATGTCTGAAATAATAAAAGGAGCACTCCTTTTAATATGGTGCAGACCAGGTCTTCATCAGTATTTTCTGCTGTTTTTCTCCATCAGTTGTTATATATTACTTCAGTTGTAAAATTAACAATTATGCAGCAGGCAGTGTTTTATGACCTCACAGAATAATATTTATTCAAAAACAGCTGTAAAGAGTGATGAAAACCTGGTCAGAGCCATATTAAAAGACGTGCTTTTTTTTCAGACATGAGAAAAAGTAGTAAAGCAGACACAGATTGTAAAAAGAAGGGTATCATACAAGTCAACAGGTAACTGGTGGCTAGCAATGTAAAATAGCACAAAAAGTATAGGTCAAAATTTTCACTACATTGTTGCACTGCTGCTTTAATGTATAATTTAAGTATGTCATTATGTGCTCACAATCACAACACACAAAATGCATCTGCCTTGTGTCCAGAAAATTGCCAAGTGCTGAGGAAGTGAAATGGGAGCGTTACACCACATGCAAAGTCCCCCAGAATTTATTGTGCAGTCACTCATGCACACAGTGGTCACACAGAGTCCCCAGAATTTTCTGCATTCCCAAAATGCATCTGTTGTGTCCAGAAAATTGCCAAGTGCTGAGGAAGTGAAATTGGAGCGTTACACCACACGCAAAGTCCCCCAGAATTTATTGCACAGTCACTCATGCGCACAGTGGTCAAAGAGAGTCCCCAGAATTTTTCTGCATCCCCAAAATGCAACTGTCTTGTGTCCAGAAAGTTTACATACTCTGTGATGATGATGTACTCATGATGCACAGTGTCTTGCCAAACCGTGTGAAGAAGGGATAACATGACATGAATCCATTCAGTGTTCCATCAGAAATGATGACCGTGAGAGAACTGTTGATGGTCCAAAGTGTGCTGCGATTCCCGCAAATGTGATGCAATCACCTTAACTGGATGGAAGGGTGCCCTTTGTATGTACAATAATAGTAGCCTTGGTGAGTTGATGTGTATATATATATATATATCTATATATATATATATTTATATTTTTATAGGTGGGGGTGACATATCTAGACATGTACTCATTGTATTGTTTTGTATCACAGGTCACAGATACTGTGGTGTGCACATTCCAGTTCTTGATGAGAAATGTTTGCATTGAAATTGGAAATGGAATACTGTCAAGCCAATGAAGGTAAGTATTTATTTTGGTGGGGGAAGCATATTTGCAGGTAGGTCTCAATGGTTTCTTATTTGGTTACTTCTTCACAGATTTCATTTGCATCCTTCTCAAGTCTGGTTGGTAATGTGGGTCATAGTTATCGATTGAAATGGACTTCTGCATGTTGCATGTTGCATGTCTGCCCCAGCCAAGGGGAGGGCTGATGTTGAAGAACTTCTTTGGATAAGGCAACTATGACACAATAAAGCATCTGGAAGTTTCCTAAAAAAAGAAATGAAGGACTTGTTACAATATGATTACATAGAAACATAGAGGTTGATGGCAGATAAGGACCGCAAGGCCCATCCAGTCTGCCCGGCTATTTTCTACCTTATAAATGTGCCATCAGCCTTTGCTCTGTCAGTGTATCTATTCCTACTCAGCTGTATTGCTCCTTATGCCTATCCCATGCCTGTTTGAAGCCCTGCACTGTATTCATAGCCACCACTTCCTGAGGTAGAGCTGTTCCAGCCATCCACAGCTCTTTCTGAAAAAATTTCATTCCCCTTATTGACCTCCCTCTAATCTCATGACCTCTTGTCCTGCTATTTTCTTATATTTAAGCATATTTACCTCTTTCACCTTGTTAATGCCCTTAGGTGTTTGAATGTTTCGATCATATCACCTCTCTCCCTCCTTTACTCAAGGGTATACATATTGAGCTCTGTTAATCTGCCCTCATATGTCTTCCGATGCAGTCCCTGCACCATTTTGGTTGCCCTTCTCTGGACTGCCTCAATTTGGTTAATGTCCTTGCGAAGGTGTGGCCTCAAGGACTGCATGCAGTACTCCAGGTGGGGCCTAACCAGTGTCTTATAAAGAGTGATTATTACCTCCGTCTTATGACTTGTGATACCCCTACTAATACACCCTAACATCCCCCTAGCCTTACCTACTGCTTTAGAGGTCTGCTTGGATGATTTCAGGTCATCAGTGGTGATGATGATGCCCAAGTCTCTTTCTTCCTTTGTGACTGCCAGCCAACTCCCCTCCCAGCCTATAGGTGGCTTCAAGGGTTCTCTTCCCATTGTGCATGATTTTGCACTTCTTTGTCATTAATCAGTTGCCACTCTTCTGACCATTTTGCTAGTTTATCAGATCTCTTCTCATTCTGCCCACCCATCTGGATCATCTACTCTGTTGCGAATCTTGGTGTCATCTGCAAACAGAAAAGCTTACCCTCTAGTCCATCTGCAATATCACTAATGAAGGTATTGAAGAGGACTAGTTAGAGACTGATCCCTGAGATACCCTGCCTTCGGACTTGCATCTCTTCTGACTGTATACCATTTACCACCACTCTCTGTTTCTGTCCGTCAACCAGTTTACCAGTTGACCAACTTGACCCACAAGCCTACCCAGCTTATTTATCAATCTTCTGCATTGGAATAGTGTCGGCTTTGCTGAAGTCAAGGTGGCGACATCAACTGATCCCCCTTGGTCCACTATTAACTTGCTACCTGCAGTCAAAGAAATCTATGAGGATTAGTTTGACAGGACCTTCCTTTGGTAAACTCCATGCTGTCTTGGATCCTGTGCCCCTATGAATTCCAGGTGTTGCATATCATTTCCTAAGGTGCCTCCATAATTTTGCCACTACTGAGGTAAGACGGCTGGTCTGTAGTTCCCCTCCTCCCCTACTACTACTCTTGTAGAGCGGGATCACATGAGCCCTTCTCCAGTCTTTTGGGACCTCTCCTGTGCTCAGAGACTCACTAAACAGTTCTGCTAATGGCTCTGCTAGTTCCACCCTTAGCTCCTTAAGTACCCTGGGATGCATGCCATCAAGACCCATTGCCTTGTCCACCCTGAGCTTAGTGAGCTCTTGTAGGACCCTTTATTTTGTGAAGGGAGTAGTGCTTATCTCCCTCCCCCTGTGTCCATGGTGCTGAGCTGTGGGCCCTGCCATACCTTCTCTTCAGTAAATACCCCAGACAAAAGTATCTATTTAGGATAGATGCTTTGACGGATCCTCCTCCTCACATGCCCCTCTTACTCCTTTGAGCTTAGCAATACCCCCTCTGAACTTTCTCGTTTCACTAATGTATCTATAGAAAGTCTTGCCACCTTATTTCACTGTTCTTACTAGTGTTTCCTCAGTCTGGGACTTTGCCTGCCTTACTGCCTTCCCTTCTTCCCTTAGGGCAGTTTGGTATGCCTCCCTATCTTCATCCTGGTGTGTTCTCTCATATTTCCTGAAGGCCAGCCTTTTGGCTCTGACCTTTTCTCTGCTACTGTATTGAGAACCAAAGTGGTTTCCTTCTTCTTTGCACTTCCTTTCTGTCTAACACAATGGGATGTTGCTTACGTATTGCATCCTAATGCTGCCCACTTTGCCTGTACCCCTCACCTGTGTTTCTTTTTGCAGGCTAGCTTAACTCTGTTGGCCATCTTATCAAAGTCAGCTCCTCTGAAGTCCCATATTTTTGCCTTGAATGGGATGTTAGATGTAGTGGCCAGAATTGAACCATACCATGTGTGATGGTCACTGGCCACCAGGTGACCTTCTCACCTGGAGATCTGTGATCCCTTCCTCTTAGTCAGTACTAGATCTAGGATGGCCCTGTCTCTTGTGGGTTGTTGTACCAGTTGTTTGAGCCCCCCCCCCACAGGGAATCCACCATGTGTCTAGTTCTGGCAGATGTTCCTGCTGGTATTGACCAATCTGTATCTGGCATGTTGAAGTCTCCCATTATCAGAACCTCCCCTTTAGCTGTCATGTTTTGTATATCTTCTAACAGTAATCTGTCTATGTCCTCTCCCTGGTCTGGGGGCCTGTAGACAACCCCATTTCTTATGGCTGTTCCATTTCCCGTTTCCAGGGTGACCCACAGTTCTTCTGGCTCCTTATGTGTATTCTGAATTTCTGTAGCTTTGATATTTTCATTGACATACAGGCCCACTCCACCCCCCACCTTTTTGTACCTTGGTCTCTTCTGAACAGTACATAGTCAGGTACTGAAGTCTTCCAAGTGTGGTTACTGGTAAACCATATCTCACTAATTGCTACTATGCCCTGTTTAGCCTCTGACATTATTGCCTGCAGGTCTGGGATCTTAATTCCCAGGCTGTGAGCATTTGTGTACATAATTTTCCATTGGCCAAATTTCGGTGTTTTAGTTGTTGGGTGAGGTTTGGCATTTCCCTGTGCGTCGTACGGGGAGATGGACCATTTTCTTACCTGGTGATGCAAATGAACTGTAAAATGCTGATCCCTGTTTGACCACTAGCTAAGGGGAGGGCTGTTCTTCCATTCGATGTATGAGTGCTGCACCCTCTCCCATTTGCTAGTTTAAATATTCTCTGAAGACATCAGACTTCTGCCCCAATGCACTGACTCCCTCCCTTGAAGTCAGATCACGGTCCATCAAATTTAGAGACTTTCCTCCCAGAACTGTTGCAGTTCCCTACAAATCTGTCCTCTTTCTAGCACCAGCCGCCAGCCACATGTTTAGCTCCCGCTCTCCTTCTCTGACCTTCAGTCCATCTGCCCTCTCCCAGACTGGCAGGATCTCAGAGAAGGAGATGTCAGACGAAATGGATGATAGTTTGTCACCCAGCCTGGTCAGGTGTTCTTTGGTCTCCACAACTGACTGGCTGGCGAGATCATTAGTCCCTATGTGTACCAGGACGTCAATGTTTTCTCTTGCTTTGTGAACAATTTTAGCAATGCGGTCAGTGTCTCTCCACGCTGATGTACTTTGGAGACATCTGACCATTACCCTTGGCTGGAGATAGGTATCAACTCCCTGAATCATGGAGTCTCCTATGATCAGAAGTTTTTTGGATTTCATTTTTGCTTTTTTTGTTTTGGTTCCTAATTTGAGCGAGTTTTGTTGTGCTAGCTCCTGTGCTGCAGTGTCCTGCTCTGCAGTGTCCTCTGCCCACTGTTTGATTTCGAGATGGGGGAGATATCTGTTTGTAGTGTTATACGGTTTTTGGGTAATATATTGGAGAGCACAGAGATGGGGCACCCGATTTGCCCCTCTAACCACCTGCCAACCTCCTGGACCAACTACCCTCTGCTGTTGAGGTTCTTATGTTGGACTGTTGGATGTTGGGGAAATGGCGGGTGGTTCTTATAATGTATTTCCTCTTGAATATGAAATTTGAGGCATGCAATCTCTGCCCATGCTGCCCGGAGCTGAGCCCTAAGATCTCCAATGGTCCAGCATGTAGGACAGTGTCCTAAATCCTGTAAGACTGTCCTTCTGAAAAGTGTTCCACAGTACCTGCAGTTAATGATATCCATTCCAGATAAGTTGCTAGGTTTATAACCTGGTCAGAGTAATTAGAAGGAAGAAAATGCAAGTGATGGTTTGATTTTGTGTTTTGTTTTCATATAACTTGTTATAACAAGTTAAATTAATAGTGCTCCTGTAAATGAGATCACCTTGTGGATGCCCCACTGATCCAACTTTCCTGCTTTGACACAGGAAATTTCACAGTTGTGGTACCTCATAAAAGATGTGAGATGGGGTGGTTGGGGATGGGGTGGGTGGCTGAGCACTTCCTGCCAAAAAAAGAAAACCACAGATAAAGAACAAGGAGGTAGGCAAATAATCAGTCAACAACAAATGCAGTAACCCTGAAAGCTTATCCTAATGTTAGATAAAACTGTAAAACCTGTAAAGCACCACCTGTAATAATTTCAGAGAAGATACACTCTGTAAGAAACACTTTGCTACAGAGAAAAACAAAGGAGTAACAGAAGATATACCTTGCAAAAGACAATTTGAATCAGAAGATTATAGCAGTAATCTGTTAGCACACACCTATAGGCACACCTTGTAATAATGCAGAAGAAGGTATACCAGCAACAACAATTTGAATAAGAGAAAAATAAAGCAATGAAATGTTAGCAACAAACAGTAGCAATCCCTGTGAGTACAAAATAAAAACAACACACAGTAAATCTGCTTAGCCAAAAGAAGTCTTAATCCGTTTTCCTTGCTCTGGTAAGGTTCTCTGGTCTGTCCTTTCAAGCAATCTTAGAAGGAAAGAGCTCAGGTGAAGCTAGGTGAATTGGCCAGCAAACCAAGTTTTCTACCTCCAAGGTATCAACTAACCTGATTGCAGCAGTAACACATTATGTTTAAGCCATGGCTGTTCCACGGGTATCTGGATTAACACAGATAGCAATCTGTCCCACTGCAATCAGCAGATCACAACTTTAGTACCAGGCTGTGTACCAAATATACTGTGGCAGTGTCCCTGCATCTCAACCCAAGTTACATTCAAAACCCAATCTTGTCAAGTAACACAACCTGGGTCCAACTTTTTCAACACTGTCATGACTGCATAGCTACAAATTTGGAATACAGTACGTGATATATTGCAGAAATATTTTTTGTGACGTACACGTCACCTAGTTTATGAATCCTCAGTCAGATTTGTTGCACTCTTATGAAAAAAATAAGGAACAGATGAAATAAAATATATATACTTACCAGTAGGGATTGGAACTGGATATTCCACAGGTTCCTGTGGACAGTATTGCTGCTGTGCCATTGATACCGATTTTCAGCGAAGGAGAGTCATTTGTTGTTAACCTGTTAAAAAACCAAAAGTTTGCTGTATGTGTTTGACTATTGCAACTCAGAAAAGCAACAGAAAACAAAACACACAGCTAAAGGAAGTTGAATAGCATAAAAAACACTAGTGCACATACTCACTTTATAGTTTTAATAGTAAGAAGCCTAGTGCCTGTGGCTGATGGATGTGGTCACCTGTTCCACTTCCTCTGCCTTGGCATTGTCAATGTAATGGAAAAACATTGTCAGAATGACACTGGTTGTGGGTGCTGGTGGTCATAGCTGTGGCACATGATGACATTCCCTTTGACATCTTCCTGCATCTAGTGGTGGTGGCAGTGGCTAACAGCAGTCTTATGGTGGTGGTCAAGGGGGGCACAGAAAGTCATTCCCTCTGATGGCAGTGGCTAACAGCAGTCTTCTGGTGGTGGTCCGGGGGTGGTACACAAAGTCATTCCCTCTGGTGACAGTGGCTAACAGCTGTCTTCTGGTGGTGGTCCAGGGGCACACAAAGTCATTCCATGTGGTGGCAGTGGCTAACAGCGGTCTTCTGGTGGTGGTCCAGGGGGGCACACAAAGTAATTCCCTGTGGTGGCAGTGGCTAACAGCAGTCTTCTGTGGTGGTCGAGGAGGCACACAAAGTCATTCCCTCTGGTGGTAGTGGCTAATACCGGTCTTCTGGTGGTGGTCCAGTGGGGGCACACAAAGTAATTCCCTCTGGTGGCAGTGGCTAACAGCGGTCTTTTGGTGGTAGTCAAGGGGGGC
This sequence comes from Neoceratodus forsteri, assembly GCA_016271365.2. Taxonomy (NCBI): domain Eukaryota; kingdom Metazoa; phylum Chordata; order Ceratodontiformes; family Ceratodontidae; genus Neoceratodus; species Neoceratodus forsteri. Next base: position 358,464,735 of record CM057458.1, read on the forward strand.
ATACAAAGTCATTCCCTGTGGTGGCAGTGGCTAACAGCGATCTTATGGTGGTGGTCCAGTGGGGGCACAGAAATTAATTTCCTCTGGTGGCAGTGGTTAACAGCGGTCTTCTGGTGGTGGTTCAGTGTGGCACACAAAGTCATTCCCTCTGATGGCAGAGGCTAACAGCAGTCTTATAGTGGTGGTCCAGAGGGGCACACAAAGTCATTCCCTGCGGTGACAGTGGCTAACAGCGGTCTTATGGTGGTGTTCCAAGGGGGCACATAAAGTCATTACCTGTGGTGGCAGTGGCTAACAGCGGTCTTATGGTGGTGGCACAGGGGCCAGGATATATTGTGCTCTCTGTTACAAATGTGACGTGACATATGGAATTTGAGTCACCCTAAGGGGGACACTCATTTAACCTTATGAAAAAGAAAACATGTATCATACAACATACAGTATGTGACAGCCTTTTAACAACTTCAGTTAAAACCTGCCAACATTAACCTCATCATCATCCTCATAAAGAAAGCTGCCCTCACAGTCATCTATGTCTGAAGTCTGACCACTGGGAAATTCTTTCTCCATTGTGTCATCACCTACATCGGTGGTAGGCTGTTTCATTCTGCCACTGCCAGTGCCACCAGGATGGTCCATTTCTACATCACCAAAACCATGACTAGGCTGGGGTATGAATACTGAGGTTGCAGTCTGAGCTGGTATGTGCCTCTTTCATTTTTATGACTGCTAGCAAACTGACATTTGCAGGACAGAGGTTTGTACAATGATCCTGAACTATTGCACCTGCTGAGCTGAATAATTCTCTCTCGACACTTACACTGGAGGGTGGGCATGTTAGGTACTTCAGTGCCACTGCAGTCAGCTCTGGCCATTCACTGACTTTTCCACTCCAGTATAAAAGAGGATCATCAGTTATTGACAGATGCCTATTTTCAGACAAATATAAGTCCAGTGGTCGATGCATCATCCTGTTCTCAGGAATCATTTATGTCACAAATCCCCACTTGGGACAAAGCCTCCCAAAGTGGTTTGATGCCAACTGCTTTGGATGACAGACCACCTGGAACTGCAGTCCCCTTCCCCTTACAGGATATGCTTGATACTCGTCCAGGTTCACCTTCAGCCTGATTATGCTGCTGAGGTTTTCTGACCTTTGCACGTGACTTCTGTGCCCCATGAACCAAGCGCACCAGTTGCCCACTGACATTTTTTACCTGTTCAGGCCCTCCCTCCAGTACTGAGACAATTCCACATTTTTATCATGGGTCCAGCATTGTTGTTATTGCAAAGTTGTCACTACACTGAATGCTCACGATGTGATGATTCTGGTCGAATACTGTCAGCATGCGTTTCAGCAATATACTGCTAGCACTGTCTCCAGCAACATCAAGGCTATGCTGTACATTCACCAGTGTCTGCCTCAGCACCTGCAGCAGTGGAACTGATTGGCTAATGGAGGCAGACGTGCCACTCACTGGCTGTGTGGCATGTTCACAAGGCCGCAAAATTATTATTAGAGTCCATGAGGTGCCACTGTTCAGTCATCATAGACATGGAGGCCCCGGAACTGCCACAGCTAGTGCGCATGACAAGATATTCTGAGATGGCTTTGTATTGTTCATACAACCTCTCTGCCATGTATAAAGTGGAGTTCTACTGGATGACAACTCCCAGCTTCAAGCGGTGCTAAGGGAGGCTGTTTTGGATCTACAACTGCGGAAAGTTGGTCACGGACCTTTACAGATCATGAAAAGTGAGAACAGATATGGCGTGCAACTGTCAGCATTTCCTTTACATCAGGGTGCTGCAGAAACCCCTGCACCACAAGATTTAAACAGTGGGCCATGCATGGAACACGAACAAAGCCACCATCTGTGGTGCATTTCACCACATTTGACCCATTATCACTTGCTATGAACCCAGTTCTCAGGGACAGGGGTTCAGCTGTTTGTCAATTTCCATCAGTACCAAGGCCAACATGTTTTCACCAGTGTGTGAACAGGTCATATTGAGCATAGCAATCGTTGCATGCTTTCAAATTCCTGGAAGATTGCTACCATGACACTCCACCTTACTGCACTGATTATTCACACTACCAACAGCACAAACAACCCCTGGCACCTGTGCCCAATGTGCAGTTATACACAAATATGAAATCACCTCTGTTTTGTCACTTGTCCACATATCCATACTTAAATGGATGAATGGAGAGGAGTAATGTTGAAGGGCATGTCTTACAGAGTCAGACACAGTACGGTACAACTTCAGGGACAGCACGGGTCGAAAAGTATGTCCTGGATGGGACTTTCCATTTTGGACAGGCACATGCAACAAACTGCCAGAGCCCAGAATTCTCCACAAAGGAGAAGGGCAAAAGATCAATTGTCAGCATTTTAGCTACAGCAGCATTAAGTTCACGTGACACTGTATGATTGGGTGGGTACTTCAGCTCATGTGTAAAAACACTCTGTAACGTGGGCTGACTTAAACATTTTACATGCGGTGTGATGACAAATGGTTCTGCTCTGCAAATGGCAGGGGTTGGAGTGTGGACGTTTGATGAAGATGGTTGCACAGGTGATGATGACAAACCCACAAATGCAGTTATTTTACCAGATTTGCCAACCGGGGTTGATGTACCATTTGCACTAGACATACTGCATTCACCACCACCACCACCAAAACTGCTACACTCACCAGCACTGGATAACATTTCAAAATCATTATGCTCCTCCACCTCATCATGCCTGTAGTAATCCTCTGCTCTTATTTCATCACTACTGCACACATTTAATTTCCTACTTGATTTAACAGTCATGAAAGGGGATAACATGCTCGTTATGGTTGATGACGAGGGTGAACGCCCCACTGTGGCATTTGCTGCCATCTTGTGCTGGGTCCACAGTGCCATGTGCCTGTTCTTAAGATGCGTATGCTGTTCTCCTGTGCCCAGATGGCTCCCCTTTTTACTTCGACTCACACGTGCATGGCAAACCTGGCAGGTTGCAAGTGACTCATCATTTACATCTTGCACAAAAAAAATCCCAAACAAGGGATTGTGATGCCCTAGTTTTAACATGTACCTGATGCTGCTTATTGGATTCTGTTTTTTTAAGCCATGAAGTGGGGGGTGTGCTACATGATTTTTTGGGCAGGACACACTTGGACTGCAACTGACAGCCACAACTACCTATCATTATTACCGGGTCATCATCATCATCATCACCATCAAATGAAACCGGTAAATCACAATTTTTTACAGGTGGGGGGATTAATGCAAACAGACCCAGACACAGCCACCTTGAATTTATTTTTCTCAGGTTCCCAACTGGGGTCACTTATATCATCATCATATTCATCAACATCACCCACATCCACATCTTCTGCTTGGATGCTGGCATGTGGACTGCATGTTGCAGCCACAGCAAAATCATCATCATCAGATTCATCATCAACACCACCATCACCTGATATTTTTTCACCACACTGTGAATCACTGCATGGCAAATGCGTGACCTGAACCACGGTGGAAGAAATGTGACATTGTGTGCTATCATTGTCATGATGATCAGAATCCTCATGTTCAGTTACTGGGATGCTACTGGGAAGTATGACATCATCTACACTGCCACTCACAAACACTACTTCACACTCTACTATATTTTTGGACATGGTAAACTGGTCAGAAGAGGAACTTGAGGCAGCAATACTCATACCACCACCAGCAACTGCACTAACACCACCAGCTGGGACATCATCTCCTCTAACTATGAATGAAGCTACTGATTTGGCTGTAAAAAACATTGCAGGAGAAATACCTTTCCTCACATTAGCAATGCACTTCTGCACCTGCGTAATACCACACCCATAGACAATCTTACCACTGGCAGCAGTGCCATGTCAAGAAACAACTTTGCTTGCACTTCTCTTTGCGGGCAGAGAGTGGTGGTAAATGGTATACAGTCAGAAGAGATGCAAGTCACAAGTGGGGTACCTCAGGGATCAGTCCTGGGGCCAGTCCTCTTCAACATCTTCATTAGTGACCTTGCAGATGAACTAGAGGGTAAGGCTTGTCTGTTTGCAGATGACACCAAGATCTGCAACAGAGTAGATGATCCAGATGGGGTGGGCAGAATGAGAAGAGATCTGGTTAAACTAGCAAAATGGTCAGAAGAGTGGCAACTGGGATTTAATGCAAAGAAGTGCAAAATCATGCACATAGGGAAGAGAAACCAGAAGCCACCTATAGGCTGGGAGGGAGTTGTAGCAGTCACAAAGGAAGAAAGAGACTTGGGCATCATCATCACTGATGACCTGAAATCATCAAAGCAGACCTCTAAAGCAGTAGGTAAGGCTGGGGGTGTTAGGGTGTATTAGTAGGGGTATACCATTAAGTAAGAGGAGGTAATAATCCTCTTTACAAGACACTGGTTAGGTCCCATCTGGGTACTAAGTGCAGTATTGGAGGCCACACCTTCACAAGGACATTAACCAAATTGAGGCAGTCCAGAGGGTCAACAAAAATGGTGCAGAGACTGCATCAGAAGACATATGAGGACAGATTAATAGAGCTCAATATGTATACCCTTGAGCAAAGGAGGAGAGAGGTGATATGATCAAGGCATTCAAACACCTTAAGGGCATTAACAAGGTGAAAGAGTCTAACATGTTTAAATATAAGAAAAATAGCAGGACAAGAGGACACAGCATGAGATTAGAGGGGGCGATTAAGGGGGAATGTGAGAAATTCTTTTTCACAGAAAGGGTGGTGGATGCATGGAATGGCTTACCACAAGAAGTGGTGGCTACGAATACAGTGCAGGGCTTCAAACAGGCATGGGATAGGCATAAGGGAGCAATACAAATGACTATGAATAGATAGGCCACTGACAGAGCAAAGGCCGATGGCACATTTATAAGGTAGAAAAAGAAATGGGCAGACTGGATGGGCCTTGCGGTCCTTATCTGCCGTCAACTTCTATGTTTCTATGTTTCTATGTATTTTGGGGATCAACAACAATATTCAAACAAATTCAGATTTTGGAACATTCACACTGGGTGGGGGAGGGGCACTGGTTGTGAAGCCAAAAAACAACTGTGGCTTCATGCAACAGATACAGATGCAAAGTCACAAAGCTCAACAACACCTTAACTAGCCAGTGGTGCTGAAGTCACAAACAATCCAATCTGAAAAAATAATTCCTTTTGCCGGTTTGGGGGGGGGGAGCACTGACTGCAGATTTTTACGGCAGTGCAAGCAGCAAAACAAAGAAAAGATACAACAAGGCAATACAAAATCATGCAGCTGCATTGGATAGCAGGTTCACACTGCTGTGCCTACAATTACACTGTGGCACAATAAAAGATGTATTATTTGATGTCACACACCGCACATACACTCACACACACACACACACACACACACACACACAATTTGACTACAAGTAATGCGTAGCAAATTGAACACTTCAGTAATATACCACATACTTTAAACAACCTGAAATTATGAACTGCTGCACCAGATCCACACAACACACAATCAGCAAACCAATTTCAACAATTACTGACAATATCACTGTGTGTACATTAACACAGTCAGTTATATAACAAAAATATAGCCAAAAAACAAAGAACTTCCTGTTTCTCCAACTTAAATCTACCTACACCACAGATGTGCCCTTCCTCCAAAGCACACTTTCACTGTCTCTTACTATAAAGACTCAATGTTGTACATTAACATTCAAAATCCACACACAAACAATAAACGCTCAATGATATGAGCACAGGAGGGTTTCCTACAATCGATGAACTAAAGTTTGAGCAAAAAAAAAATACTCAAAAAGGTTTTTTTAACAGCTTTTAGAAGGTTTGAATCACAGAGAGCTCTCAGAGCAGACTGTCTCCTGCAGCTTCCTACACACACTACCCCAAAATGAGGTTGTGCAGAACAATATAGAGCCTATGTGACCTGAAATCCCATGAATCACTGTAAAATTTACCTTTGGAACTTAAAAACAAGGCGAAGTGAGGCAAAGTACATTGTTTTCAATGCACTTCACCTTTTAAATTGGTGGAGTAGTGGTCTGGGAAGGCGGAGTAATGCAAAGTCATTGTTTTCAATGGACTTCACGTTACCCATCATAATGCGAATTACTCCACTTCGTGTTGTGGAACATGCCGCGAATTTGCCTTCACTCTGCAAATCACTACGCTGAGTGAATTGAGCCCACTTCACCCACCACTAGTGCCTACAAGCTTTTACATTTAAATGCAGTGTATGATTCACCCTGCTAACAAGTTGGGACTTCACGAGTTCCATCTGACTTTATTCATTGAAATAGCGTACACAAAAATCAAATTAATAATACTGTATTAATATATGCTATGTATGAGCCTGTGACTTTCAATTGTTGTGCCTGTCACTCGCTTGTTTTATTTCAATTCCAATTCACTTTAATTCACTTTATTTTTAAAAAGGCGCTATTCCAGATGATCATAGTGCCTGTACACTAAAATTCAAAATAAATATTTAGTCATAAAATCAACAGAACATAGACTCATTCTAGTAATTACAACCAGGGAAGGCAAGTTCAAACAAATAAGTTTTTAATGCAGTTTTAAAGCACTCCACAGTCAGGCACTCTCATATCCAATGAGATAGAGAGTTCTACAGGGTAGGGCCTGCGAACTCAAAAGCAAAATCTCCAGGTGTCTTCAGCCGAACCCTGGGAACCTCTAGCAATCCCTCATCGGTGAAGTGGAGTGGTCAGAGGGGGCAGAAGGGATGAAGGAGCTCTTGCAGGTAACTTGGACCCAGTCCATGTAAGGCTTTCATAGATCAATAAACCTAACTTGAAGGTGATTCGCCACTGAACTGGCAGCCAGTGCGGTCTGTGCAGCACAAGAGTACCATGGCTGGATCGAGACAACCCAGTCAGCAACCTGGCCATTGCATTCTACACCAGCTGCAAGCAGCAGATATCAATCCTTGGCAGCCCTAGGTACAGGGAGTTACAGTAATCAAGGTGGAAGGTCACAAAAGTGTGGACCAAAGTTGGAAGGTCATTGAGCGGAACAAGGTGCTTAATCTGGGCATTATTCCTCAGATGGTAAAAAGAGGTTTTGACAACAGCCAACACCTGAGAACATAGCATCAGCCTATTGTCAAAAATAAAATTAGAAGACTCAAATATGGCTCATTTAAATTTTGAATGGTGCTAATGTAAGGTAGTAACTTTGAAAGAACACTAAATACATCTTATTTGATTTAAACAGATAAGAACGCTTGGCCTCTATGAAGCTAACACAAACACTGAATACAGCTGATAGAGCGTTTTCTAAAGAAGTAAGAATAAAACTTTTGTGTTAAGCTGGATGTACAATCAGTGCAGGACTGCATTTGTTTTAAAACATGCATTTACATTGTTAGAAATTCATTTGGGCATCACAATTAAATTCAGACAGTTAAAGATGTCCAGTATTCCTTAAAAAACAATGCTGAACCTTTGCATACAGCGAGCTTTTGGCGCGTAAACACCCCTCACATTTATAAAGCTCCATGAAGGGATTTTTGTTTTCATTTACTAGACCTGTAAACACAGAACTTCGGAGTGCTAATTGTGAAGTTTTGTATTATCTGAACAGGAAACCCTCCTCGTCCTGGAGATATGATGTTACAATCTAGCCTGGCTAAATCATGGAACCAAATTCCTATAGATAAAAAAATGTAAAATTTCCATGAAAGAGTCTTAATTAGCCCTAAGGAAGACTTTTGGAGCATCATACAGTATAACTGCTGCAATTTTAATGTTTTAATGTTATTGTGTAATTGAATATTTGTATTGTTATGTTTAACATGAGAAACAGGGCATTCTTATTGAAAATAGAGTTTTATTACCTCTAAAGTGTGTTTCCTGTATAAAAATAAATTGTTATCAATCAATCAATCAAATTAATAGGTCTTAATAAGGAAGAATGAAGACAAGCGTGAGTGACAGGCACAACAATTTAAAGTCACAGGGCCATACACAGACTATATTAACACAATATTATTAATCTGATTTGTGTGTCAAACACTTTGTCATTCTGAAAATGTTTTTTATATATTTCATAACACAGCAACTGTGTTGAGAGCAGGAATGAGAACCTGAAGCACAATGTGCGCTGCAGGATGATGAGGAGGAGCAGGACAGCCACATGATGTGGGAAGTGACTCTGGCACCGGGGGGGTCATGGATCATGCTGGGACATGAATGGAGGGTGGGGGTGTACAGCACACAGAAGGAGGGAGCAGGAAGGTTTAATTCAACACTGGGTGCCAGGACAGGTAATGGAGGGTGGGGGCGGAAAGCACACATAGGGAGGGGGGAGGAATGGGAAGGTTTAATTCAATACTGGGTGCTGAGACAGGGAACAGAGGATTGGGGCAGACATCACACAGAGGGAGGGAGCAGAAGGGTTTAATTCAATGCTGGGTGCCAGAACAGGGACTGGAGGGTGGGGCGGACAGCACACTGAGGGAGAGAGCAGGAGGGTTTCTTTAAACAGCACTGGTGCCAGGACAGGGAACAGAAGATGGAGCAGATGGCATACAAATGGAGGGAGTGGAAAGGGTTTCTTTTGTTACAGGGCAAGTTACGTAAAAATTAATAAAGTCGCTTAGCTGCTTGCTGACTGACTTTATGTAGATGAAAGTACTGAAGTACTCTCTTATTAGAGCACTTCAGTCCTTTTACGTACACGTTTCCACCCATTAAACTGTGATCACCATCATACTCAGCTTGCATGGACATTGGTCTGTCAAGGACAAGCCCAATGTAACTTGCCCTGCATTGAGCTAGTCAGTGACACACCTCTGAAATGCCATTTTCTGTAACAAAATGTTTTTTGCACATGTGCAAGAAAACATTAAAGAAAATTATGTGCCATAATTTCAGATGTGAGCATGTCAGGTTGCACTTAACCTTTGTCAATTACATTTCATATATAACTCTTAAGCATTTGCAGCTCATGAATCTGCCTATTGCATTTAGAATGATGAACCTCTGAACCAGTTTTCATTTCACACACACATACTCATGCACATCGACTCTGAGACAATTCTATCTGCACAAATGTTAGTGTCATGTTTACATTTCCTTTTAAAACCAGAGACTTATTCTTGCAATGCCAGCACTGCACACTGCACTATATTTGTCTTACGCTTAACATAATGCCACGGTTCTCCATGTTCCATGACATCAGGCGTTGACAATATTCCACCACCATTTGCTTTGATATACAGTATATTTCAACAGGATCTTTAACCATTTTTTCTCAACTTCTCATTTTCAGACAAAACCCCCTCGGTGCTTCTGTATTTCAGGTTGCAACTCTAATTGCACAGAGATGTGATGTACTAGCCTCCCAATATTCTGGTACCAACTAATGGATTTGTGACTTATTATATTAGAATTATTTTAAAGTTACCAATGAGAATCTTACAACCTTTTTTCTTTTCACTATTCTTGAATTAACCTCTTTGTGTTGCTGTAATATGTCTAACCTATATAGCTAAAGTGTGTTCTCATAATTTGCATGCTTACAGCTAACAGAATAACACTGAATAACATACTGTGTATGCATAAAATCTTTTGAGGCTTTTGATCTAGTAATGTACTATGTATCAATAAGTGCAGTGCTTATATAATAATATGCTCATTCCAACAAGGCATTGTCCTAGTAATCAGGCAATGCTGGCATACCTGTTCCAGAATTAGAAAATGCTTAACATCATGCCCCCTGCTAGTAATATGCTTCACAGTATGGCATGCTGCTGCTCTCTCTCCTCTCTATCACACCCCCAACATAGTCTAGGCAGTCATAAACTGATGTATACTTGGATTACTTTTATTTCTGTTACCTCATTGCCACTGCAATAGTCTTTTTAGAGGACAGATGGACACAGATGTGGGGGGAGATATTTCTGTGCTGCCATCATTATTCAGACTGAAAACAGAGGCTAAAAAACAGTCAAAAGGCTGTAGGACTATGGACTGAGCAGGACAGGACACTCATAAGACTACTGTAGCATCTACCTGGGGATCTTGGGGTTTACCTCTCCTAAACCTCTGAGGAGGCCAGCCTAGGTTGCCTAAAGTTGTGCTACCCTGGGTACACAGGCCTAAATTTGACATGGTGCCTCCATCTGGGGTAGCAATACAGGTTACCTGGATGCTGGGCACAAGGCCATCACTACCCAGGAAACAGTATAAGCTATCCCACACATTCCTTTCCCAAAGCAAATGACAGTAACATTAATAATGACCCCCAAACCAAGAGATGCAGTTCAAACAAATAACCTATTTGAAAAGGGAGGGTACAGAGAGAGCAAGGGGATAGTTGGGAAAATGGGCAATAGCCCCTCACAATCACCCCCCAGCAGTCCCACAAATCCCCAAGCATGTGCACCTAACTTAAATCCCTCAAAGGCCATGGGTAAGTGCTTTATGTTGTTGCAGTGGGTACTACACTTGAGAAAGCACTTGCTGCTAGCAGGACAGGTGACTGAGTGGAACGCTTAAACTACTGCAGGAAAGAAAACTGTTGCAAAAAATCCAAACTATTGATGAACAATTAAACTTGAAGCTTGAATAAAAGTGGCCCCTATTTGTAATCCGCAAATATGGGTAGCTGGAAGGCCTCAGCAAGTCCTCTGCCTGGGCCTGTCAAAGTAGTACATTCCTGCCTAGGACTTTTCCCTTGGTCTCTGCTCAGAATCCAGGTGGCAGCTTATTTTATAGGGGCTGAAACCCAACACCTCATTGATCAGTCAAACAGGCTTTAAAATCTTGACCCAAAAGAGCATGGCATGCATGCAGGCTCTGTGGCAAAGCAGGTTTCTGACTGGCTAAAATTTGCTGGTGGTCATTAGCTGTTAACCTCCAACCCCTTCCGATCAGTCCTTGCCAGGTTGGAGAACTTGGGAACTGCATGGCTGCTGCCATGTTTGCTTACATTATTTTCCCAGCATGGGCAGTCTGCTACTGTTTTTTTCCTAGCCCCATAAGACTTCTTTCTTCCTGTCCTGGCTCTACTGCCTTCCCTATGGCCAGTAGACTGCTTATTAGTAGAGGAAGCTAGCCCGTTTGCGAGTCGGGGGCTGCTGCGCAGAGGCGGCCTTGATGCAACTCTTCATGCCGCTGACATTCACATGTGCCTTGTGCCTGCTTGATCTCACCCCCACAGCTTACCCTGGGGCCAGAAAAGTGTTTTTTTCAATGCCTAATGGCACCAGTTCTCTTTGTTCCCAGCTCTGCTACCTTCTCGGCAGCTGGAACCCTGTTTAGTAATAGACACATGGCCTGTTTGTTGGTAAAGAGCTTAGGCTCTGTTTTCTGAAAGCTGCAGTCATTTTGCTTCCCTCCAGCACTGTTAGCATATCTCCTCATTCCCCAAACCCACTGCCTTCCCTGGGATCGGGGAATGACTTGGTTTTCACCCGATGGAGATTTTCCCAGATAGTCTCAGCCCAATTTAATAGTCCTGGAATCCAAGAACAGAGGTCAATGAAGATGTTAGGTGGAGCCCTGACTCAACTACAGCCCAGGATCCTGAATACGGCTTCCTACTGGTGCCCTGCTTGTCTTCCCACCACAACAATCCCTACATGGGTGCCCAGAGGGTGAAGATGGGAATAGGCAGCAGCAGCAAAGGGTCCAGAGGTAAGCTCCCAGGAATGATGGGGCTTACACTGGTAATTATGCACTCCTGGACTAAAACTGAGATGGCTGCACAAGTAGTTCCCTAAGGGTAGTTCCACATCTACTACAAGGATAAGTTCTGGGGTGGGGCAGTGGTGAATAATTATGAGCAATGGAACAGTGTCAAGCCAGAGGTCATCCCTCTAGAGAAGGTACTAATTCCCTGGATAAGGAGAAAAATAAAATAAGTAAGCAATAATACATGACAGGGCATAGTCTTTCATAGGAAAGGGACAACAAATTCCAGATTAATAGTAGTGCCAGGACAAGAGGACACGACATGAGACTGAGGGGTGGCCGCAAAAGGGGAAATGTCAAGAAGTTCTTTGTTACAGAAAGGGTGGTGGATGCATGGAATAGCCTGCCCCAGGAGGTTTTGGAAGCCCATACAATGGTGGGTTTCAAACATGTATGGGACAGAAACAAAGGAATAATAGAGATAGGAAGAAAAAGTTAAAGCCAATGACCAGATAGGGTCACTGGATGTTTCGTTAGGCAGATTAAATGAGCAGACTGGATGGGCCTAGCTATCCTTATCTGCCAACAGCATCTATGTATCTATGTAGGATATCATCATACCTCAGATTCATTGTGAGACATGAGGCCAAAGGCCGAGTGTCTCGTGTACCCAAAAAGTGATGATTTCTCATGACATACCAAACCCTGATGTTTATTATTGTTATTATGCAATAGGTCCATTTTTTATGAATTAAAATTAAAGAAAGTTTTATAAATACTTTTTATGGTGTTTTATGTGCATTAAACTAAAAGCAAAATGTTTCTACTGTGTTCTATTGTGACCATTAGGTGGTGCTGTTCTGATGGATATGCTTGACATACAGGGTGGAGGGATTCAAGTAGGTTAATAGACCTATTGGCTTGGCTTTTTCTTATCTGTGAGATTCTGCCGGGATTTAATCACGGGTAAGAAAACGTCTCAGCCAATCAATTTCTCAATTCTTTCCTTCCATTGCATAATGGTATTTAGATCTAATGCATATGTAATGGCAAAGTGTAAAGAAAATGACAGACCTGCTGCATAAACAGCTTTTCTTATTACGAAGTTCAATTTCTATAAATGCCTGCAGGGTGTATTGTATATTTCACATGCAGGAAATGTAATACAACCACAATAACGTGTTAAGTTAATATGAAAAGACATTATTCATTTTCAATTGTCATAGACACAGGAAGAAATTCAACCTATTCAGACTATTGTTAACAGATAAGACCTTATTTAGAAACAAGGTTCTTTTTTAATCTTTCAGTACAATAAATGAATAATGCTGATCTTTTTAGTTTGGTTCCTTGGCATTCTTCTGTTAATGGATTGCCATTTATTTCATTCAACATTTAACAAGCAATTCACAATTTCTGAAGTACACTATAATCAGACCAGATCAGTCTTCAACTGCCATTTATATAAATAATAGAATGAGCTTCTTTTATATTTCTTTAAGTTCAAGGGTTTAAAAAAAATTCCAATCATAGCCAAGGTAACACAAAATAAGTAACAATATAGTATATTTTCTAGAACTGTGTGAAAGGTAGAAATGTATACAGCAGCAAAGGGAAATATGAAAAACATTTAGGCCTGGATATTTAAAGGGGTTGCACCTGGAGCAAATCCCGATGCTCCGGGCGCAATGTAATCCTATGCAGTGCAGATGCAGGGGGCGTGCCCACGCATATGTGACACATCCCGATATTCAGCCAGGATGTGTGTCGTATATGCTGGTGGAACCCCTACATGTGCCGCACACTGGTACTCAAAGTTGAGCCATAAAAAATAGGCTCAAAAGCTGGCCACCCACAGGTGGGCAGCTGTATTGCAAGGTGCAACACAACAGCCACCAGCCGTGAGTGGCCACCTGCCCAGTGGGAACACCGTCCAAAAGTACTCGGGCCCCACCCGGGTAGTCTAGTGGACCCCCTCCCACCCTGTATGCCCGGTCGTGGGCTTCTATGTGAAATAACTAACCCCTGGTGGTCTAGTGGTCCCCCCTTCCCGATCGTGGGCATCTGTATTAAAAGAACATGTCCTGGTGGTCTAACGGTCCCCCCGCTGCCTGATCATGGGCTGTAGTAATTGCAGAATGTAGCCTAGTGGTCCAGTGATACCCCCCTCCCACAGAGGACCCTCGGCCATCCAGCACCCCCCCATCATCGGTGGGCGGCAGCACCCCACCCGCATACTGTCGGACGCAGTCGAATGACGAGTGTATAGTATGATCTGTATGCCTGTTGATCACAGTGTGGACCAGTGGGCTTGCGAACCATACTGTACTATCACAGGACCAGATATGTGTGAATGAGCGGCATTCATTCACATGTCTGATCCTAATAACAATACAGCCATGGTCTGCAAGCCAGTGGTTCGCAACTGTGGGCATGCAGATCGCCTATGCGCTGTCATTTGGCCAGAGTGGCTGAAGCGGTATGCGAACAGTGCTGCTGCCCGACTGATGACGAGGAGGATGCGGTTGGCGGGGGTCCTCTAATGGAGGTGAGAGGGTACCACTGGACCACCATCTGCAGTTACAACAAGCCCATAATCAGGGGGACCGCTAGACCACCAGGACATGTTCTTTTAATACAGATGCCTGCAATCGGGCAGTGGGGGGACCACTAGACCACCAGGGATTAGTTTATTAATACAGAAGCCCACGATCAGGCAGCGGGGTGACCACTAGACCACCAAGATATCTTTTATTAATACTGATGCACGCGATCGGGCAGCAGGGGGACCACTAGACCACCAGGGATTGGTTTATTAATACAGACACCCATGATCTGGCAGCAGGGGGACCGCTAGACCACCAGGATATTTTATATTAATACTGATGCCCGCGATCGTTCAGTGGAGGGAACCACTAGACCACCAGGTTTTAATACATATGTACTACTGCACACAATTGGGCATACGGGAGAGGAGAGCTACACTAGCCCACCAGGGAGCCAATCCCCAATGACAGCAGCCTGGCAGGGCACCAGGCACAGTTCGACAGGGCGCCAAGCACAACCCATGCAAATGGGGCCATAATGACATGCAAATGGCCCCATTTGTGCCTTGCATAGATTATGGCCTCATTTGCATGCCCCGGATGAATATGACAGGTGATGCACCTAGCACAACTGCACTTGCACTGGCGCATCCCTGTGCTCCCTCTCTGTGGCTTGTGCTGGCACAGCGCCACTGTGCCATGTGCAGTATGTATGCTGACCATGCCATATTCAGTGGTGCTGAGCCATGGTGCATCACCGTTAATTATCGCCTGGTTCTGGCACTGGTGCAGCTCAGTTGCACTGTGCCCAGGCTTGCACCAGTGCCCAGCGCAGTCTGAATATCCAGCCCTTGGGGTATCTTCCTATGGTTTATCAAAATAGATTCAAATCAGAGATTAAATAATGTCAACCAGAAATCAAGGCACATGCAGAGATTAAAGGTGTTACTCTACAGTAGTTACAGTTGATTCTTTTTTTCCCCATACTGTATGTAGTTTTGGCAGCTTTTTCCCTTTTCCCCCTGACCCAGGACCCCAGCAGACATGTGTGTGTGTGCACATGGAGGTGCACAGGTACACTGGGTACTGGCTTGGCCCCTCCCACCCCTGGCAATCACCACCACCCCCTACTGCCTATACTTCCAATCAGACCTCCACCCGATGGTAGCAGAACTACAGCTGTGGAAGAACAGGGCCCTCTGGGCCCTGTGCTTCCATTTATAGGACAACAGTGACCAAACTGTCAACATAGTCATCTTATTACCCCACTTCATGTCCCCGGTACAGAAAAATGTTTTAATCCACACCAAAATGTAATTCTGAGCAACTGCAATGCCATTCCATGCCACAGCTGTGAAAACACATTTTGGCCAGGATTTGAAAAATGACAACCATGACATACATGACATGGGATAATAAGAAGGCTATGTTGAAAATCTGGGGTCAAAATATTTAACATTTCCAAAGTTACAAGTGTGTGTAGTGAAACTGCAGCAAATGGTCATTACTTTGCCAGTTTTACATATTTTGACCCTATATTTTCAACATAGCCTTCTTATGACCCCATCTCATGAACAAGGGCAGGAAAAATTAATCCCGCCCTAAAGATAAATTCATCAAGTGACTGTGAAATCACCTTTAAGGCAGGAGTTGCATAATGACACTCATATTGTTCATGAAGTGGTTTCCCCAAAAGGCCATTTGAAAATTTGGGGTCAAAATGTCAAAAAGAGGCTAAGTTATGCATAAAAGTTAAACCCTCCATTCAAATACATTGAGCCGCATTTACCTTAGTTTCTCATATTGCAGTTGCCAGTTCCAGCAGCAAGATGTGTCTTTGATCAGAGAGTGAGTCTTGAACCTGGGACCTATTCAGGTGAATGAGGCTGTGTAGGGGTGTGCTGGGGGTGTGGGTGGTTTGTGGTGAGTGGGAGGTGGGGGTGGGAGGCTGATCAGTGAGGGAGAGTTTTCTTTTTTTTTACAAGTTTGAAAGAAATATATATCAAGAGACCATTTTCTTCATTTCAAGTAGTGCCTCAAATGGAAGGATAGGGGTGCCACTAGAGACCAGGGAATATATACTTTGATAATGGTGACAGCAATTGGCAGGAGGGGGGTGCCACTAGACACTAGGGAATATACAATTTGATAATGGAGATGGTGATCAGCAGGTGGGGGTGCCACTAGATACCAAGGAAATTGGAAACGGTGATCGGCGGGTGGGGGTGCTACTAGACACCAGGAAATATATTTACTTATTTATGGGGATGACGATCGGTGGTTGGGGGTGCCACGAGACACCAGGAAAATATATTAATAGAGGGAGAGTGATCAGCTGGTGGGAGGTGCCACTAGATACCAGGGGAAGTTTATGTTATTAAGGGGTCAGTGATCGGAAGGGTGGGGATGCCACTAGACACCTAGGCAACATCACACATTGCCAGGAATGGCAATGGAGTGGGGGACACCACCAAACACCAGCAAAATGGAGGCTCATTGTCCACACTGCAGCTGGCAGCATGAGTTCAGCTGTGGGTGCAGTAATCACAAAGTTCCTGCTGTTCTCATACAGAGAATGCAGGGGAAGCGCTCCTCTGGCTAAGATGGGCACTCTGCATTTTGAGTGCCCAGAAAACATATTTGTGGGCATTATGTAAAGAAACAAACATCAGAATCTAGCTAAATGGGTCCCATTTAGCTGGGTTCTGATGTTTGTTTTTTTAAATCCCCAACAGTTTTATCTATTTTCAACATTTGTTAGTTTGTGGAAGACAGTAACAAGATGGTGGTTGGCACAGCACAAAACATGTTTGGTGCCCTGCTAATTCAGTCATGCAAAAGAAAAAATGAGCATTTGAGGCATCAAATTTTTACTTTTGCCAAGCACCATAATCTCAAAAATTCTACTGCACATGCACAGGTGGAAAACAATAAAATTTAAAGCCTTATAACACTGGAACCTTTAATTTTCCCACCAGACATGTCAAAGGCACTACTATAGGACATGGCACATGTCCCCTGCAACATTAGTATAAAAATTCCATTCCATACAGGCTGAAGGGGACAGCAAGAAAATCCATATTAAGTATAGGAAAAAAAGACACTGTGCTCCAATCCACACATAATCTTTTAGTATCCTTATGTTGCTGTGGGAGTGCAGGGTCCTTTGGACCCTGCTCTACCATCCTGCAATAATTTTGAAGTAGCCTTATTTTGCTGTGGGAGCACTGCGCTCCCATCCATACTCAATTTTTCAGATACTGTAACCATACGCAAGAATGTATGTGTTACTAAAACTTTAATATCCCATTTCCCTGGGATCCAGTGGCATACCAACCCTCCAATTGTGCCCTGTTTTCCACTTATTTCTAGGTAATAGCCCTAGTGCATAGTTGCACCTGCCACCCTCTGATTTTGTTATATTTTCATTGGTGTGCAGTGGTACCCCCCCACCCAGGATTTGGGGTATTTGCCCAGTGCATTTCCATTATTATCCCAGGTGTCCAGGGGTGTCCCCCCCCACCAGGGGCAGTTCAAGTAAGTTCAATGTGGGGGGGCCAAAGAATCTTCACTAAAGTGGCAGGGGGTCTGGGGGTCACCTAAGCCCCATAAACTTTTACACTTTTTGAAGTGTTTTGGTGTCTTTTTTAATATTTCACAGTGTTTACTTCATGTAAATAAATTACATCACATCAAGAATTTATTCTAATTAATAATAATCTAATCAGATTCATTACCTTGAATGGTGCTTCCAAACTCAATTGGTGTTTAAAAAAAAAATTCTTAGCAGATACTAAACACAACATCTAGAGAGCAGGAGGAGCTTTTAACATTTAATTAGCATATATAACAGCCAGAGTTAAAAAGTTGCAAACTGTCCCCATTTCAGATTTTATTTTGAAGGACATCACAGCAGAAACAGTTATCTCATAAATACATATACAATGATGGCAGAAAATTCTGGACAGTATTCGTGTCAAAACTGGGTTGTCAGTGTCTGTCCCAGACTTCTGGTCACTCTGCCCATGCCCACCACAGTCATAATTTAAAGGCTGCTGCCACACAGGAAGAAACATTACATCAGATGGTGTCAGTGAACACAGTGTGCCTTAAGAGGAAGATGGAGGATAGAGGGTGCTTCAAAACTAGCGATCTTGTCAGATATTTGTTCTTAATTATGAAAAAGGCAGCCCCTCTCATTCCAGAGCAGCACTGATACATATCTACTGTATTAGCCAACACAGTTGCTAATCAACTGCCAGCACTGCAGATATTCATTACAATTTAGCCCTCTGGCAGTGGGTCAGATGGAGTTGTTTGATGCAGTAACCCCACCAAAGCATCCAGACCAAATAGGTTATAGTTCATAAACATTACAAAATCATCAAGCCACACAAACAAACTCTTGTTACAGCTAAATGTGCTCTGAGCATGAAACACACTGTGTGGAAGTGGTGAGGGCTTAAAATAATAAAAGTAAGTCCCAAGCCACATGAAGCTACACACAACTCAAAAAAACTGATATCAGGCAGCAAACACAAATCAAAGCTACTCTTATTTAATAGGTAGCAGGTGAGTGACTGAGGTCAATTGTCAAATCCACCTGTTTTTCACAACAGTATGATCTGTGGCACAGATCAGACTGTTATGGAAAATGGCTGGATTTGTCTATTTATCTCAGTCACTTAGCCTTGGAACTGACACTCCAATTACCCACAAAGAAAAAATAAATAAATTAGCCAGCAAAAGCTAATCTGAACCACTCTGAATTAATAGTGGCAGTACAAATCATACTGTTGTGGAAAATAGCAGGATGCAACAATGTGCTTTAGTCACTCAGGATTTGGAACTTCGATTACCCACAAATAAAAATATTAGGCAGCAAACACAAATCAGAACCACACCACTCTTAATTAATATGCAGCAGAACAGATCATACTTTTGTATAAAAGGCATGATTTGACCAAAAATGTATTACCTCAGTCACTCAGGAATCAGCACTTCTATTAACTGTCATCCAACTCAGTTTGACTATCAGTATGCCGTGTTCCCGCTCTAACTAGTGGCTGCTGCTGTGTGCCAACATTTTTATTGGCTTGAATGAAGAATTCATTTATTGATTCACCAGTATTACTTGCAGATTGCACTCATCACCATAGTACTACTGGGAGAAGCAATAAATAAATTCTGTATTCAAAGTTACATAGTAACCTGGCAGGCAGATAACTGCATGGACGGTATTACCATCATGATATCAGTATATGATTGGTGTTCATAAGCAGCTGATCATACCACACAACTGAAATTAAAATTTCTGTACTGTATATATTAATTGAGAATAATATATACAGACCATGTATACATTAATAAAAAATATATAAGGTCAAAAAAGTGGGGAAGGGGCAGAATACATATGTGGCCTACCCAGGAATAAGAGTTGGGGGGCTGTGGCCAGTCCAGCCCCCCAGTTTAGCCGCCCCTGCCTCCCACCCTCCAATTGTGCCCCCAGTCCCATTAGTTCATATTTAATAGCCCTGGTGTCTAGTGATCACCTTCCTCCCATTGCCATAGACTGTTTTATTTAATATTTCCTACTCATCAAGGGACCATTTTCTTATTTTTATAATAATAATAAAACTTTATTTATAAAGCGCCTTTCAAGCACCAAGGTGCTGTACAGGCTGAACAATAAAATCACAGAAATAAATACATGTATAAATTCATGATAATACATACATCAGCCCATAAAAGCTTGTCTCCACCGATTTTTAGGCTATGAGGGACTTGGGGAGGTTACCACTGGACACTAATGTAAATAAAGTAATCATTTTATGACTATCAGGATATGGGGGACTGGGGGGGTACCACTAGCCACCAATGGAAATATTAAAGGGACACTAAACATTGCAGGGTCACTCAAATTGTGAAAGCCCATGAAAATATCTTTCAAATGAGGCATTGGGTTTACCTATATAGGACAGGAGTCTTGAGATATGAATAGCTAAGTAATGTGTAAATTAACACATAGCAATGGCCATTTCATGCAGTCTTAAAAACAGGAAGTGATGTTACTGAGGGGCTAGCTCTATGTTGTTAATTACAGCTTGCCCCTCAGTGACATTACTTTCTGTTGTAAGATTGCATGAAATGGCTGCTGCCTTGTTTAGATTTTTTCAGGTTATTTAAATATTCATATCTTAGGACATTTGACACATACAACAAAGCCAAATACTTCATTCACCGTCACTTTTCATGGGCTTTCATAGTTTGAACAATCCCTGCAATGTTTACTTTCCCTTTAAATAAAACAATATTTTAAATAAAACAATAAATGACAATGAGAGGGTGGGCGGGGGGACACTAGACACCAGGGCTATTAAATATGAAGTAATGAGACAGGAGCACAATTGGAGGGTGAGGAGTACCACCGGACACTGGGGAAAATAATGCAAATGCACTGGGCAAAGGAGAAAAATCCTTTCCCATGATAAGAAATCCTTTTTTGCCAGCATTCTCTGTTCTGACAAAAAAAGGATTTATTGTCATGTAAAAGGATTTCAAACTTTTTTCCCCATCCTTTTCCATGAATTAGGATCCTTTTTTGCACATCCTTTTTTGTGGTCACGAAAAAGGAAGTGAGTGAGTCACGAAAAAGGATTTAAAATGTTAAACAAATGCACTGTAAGGTAATTTTTCCACCAGATAATCACAGAATGCATCTAATGGAGTCCCAATGAGCAAGATACATGTGTTGGTGTGTAAACACAATATCATTTTTGTGGCTTTTACATTTTTATGTTTTGAAAAAACAGAAAACAAGATGGCAGCTCATGAATCAGGAAATTTTCCTCATGAATAAGGATTGGCCCTCATGAAAAAAGAATCCTTTTTCACGAGACCAAATTTCTTTGTCATTTCAGGAAGCTACCCAAAAGACTATACTGAGCATGCTCAGAACCTAAAACTTTAAAATTAAATACATTTGGAAGGCATTAATATTTTTCACCAAACCAGTAAAAAGGCTTCTGTGGGGCAAGCCCTTTCTACCCTGAAAATTTCAGACCAAAATTCCAAACCATCTGGGTGCAGCAAGATAAAAAAAATGGTGAATTTTAACATTTTAGCGCTATGCACAGCTTAAAATTTTCCAGTCTGACTGAAACAAAACCTGGCATGTCATGAAATCTATCACACAACTCTGTGCATGCAAAATGTTATGCAAATCCATTGAAAGGTTGCAAAGTTATTAAAGGGCAAAATTTGAAGTTTAACATTAAAATGCCTACTCAGAGACTTTCGGTGATGTCGCCAACCAGCATGGCGGCTTATCCTAGAGCTCCGGGACCGCAGTGCTGTAATCAAATGCAATCTGGCATGTTTATCCCCCAGGTAGCATATAAAACAATGGTGATGGGCAGCAATGAGTCAGGCGGCTAAGATGAGGGGAAGATTTGTGGTGAAAGGCAATGGCAGACATAGATCTAGAGCAGACCGCAGCCCAAGTGTGTCTGTCTCTCTTGCCTCTGAGTCAGCTGCAGGCTTGGGTGTGGGGAGGAAGATGAAATGCCCTCATGCCATAGCTCTTTGGATGGCAGGGCCACTGCTCATATTTTGAAAATGCTGCAGAAGATTGATACTAATGTCAAGAACATTAAGCAGGAATTAGAACATTTGGAGAGGTGCACCACCAGTCTTGAGACAAATTTCAATTGTCTGAGGGAGGATACACTCAAATTGTGTATCTAGCCAAATGGGAACACGAGCTGACCATGCTGGTGGAGGATGCTGAATCGAGAGGTCGTAGGAAGACAATTAGTATTTTCAACTTTCCAGAAGGCAGTAAGCAAGATTACCCCTCCGACTTTATCCTATCCTGGCTAAGGCAAGAGCTAGATATTTCTGACTCAGAGCCCCTGGATCTTAAAAGAGTACATAGGGCCTTGGGCCCATGCCCGAAAAATGATGCACCTCCTAGATCTAGTCTGGTTAAGTTTAATCGATATCCAGTCAAAGAAATGGTACTGCAGAAAGCTTGGGCTAAGAAAGATCTTAATTTAAATGGCAAACTCATATACGTTGACCAAGAAAGTGCTGGCAGTCATCAAACAATTAAGGGAGAAGCAAGTCAAGGCCCAACTTTGCTTCCAGCTAAAATTTTTATTCATTGGGAGAAAGGCAGCAAGCTTTATGACTCATTGCACCAGGCCCAAAAAGCACTCTCTAAGTTTGGAATTGAGATGCCAAACTATCAACAGGAGCTGACTGAACAAACCCTTCTCCAGCTTTAGTGGTCAAGTGTGAGCAAGAAAGAGCAGAGGATGGGGACATGAGGGAATGCAGAGCCTGATGACCAGCTATGCAAGGACTTGACCCATCTCAGCAAAACTCTTTCTAAGCAAGTACAGTAACTACCTGACAGTTGCAGTTATCTTTTTTCCCTGTTGCTTTGAATTGCCCATTGTTAACAACTATAGATTCAGGACTTGATGTGCAAACTTAAAAAGACTCATGAGACTTGGTAACTGTTGAAGTTCTGTCGGCCATATAATGAGGAGGCATATATTTATCTAACAGGAGGGAGATAGTGCAGAGGTCAGGAATGTTCATTCTGTGGGAAGGCTCTTTCTTTCGTTTTTCAGGTGGAGTGAGAAGAAGAAAGACTTTATTTTATTTGCATGCTCTGTTTGAGCGGATTGCTGTTAGATGTTATAGTTGTTAGTGTTAAAAATAATCAATTTGGATGCAAAGCTGATGTCATGCTTAGACCCCATGTCAGTTGTATGCCGAGATGAGGCATAATGGTAGCCGTGTTCCCTGCAGCATGACGCCTCTGTGGCTGAGGAAACTAGTTGGTGCAAAGCAGCAGTATTGTGCCCCCGATGGATTCAGTGAGCTTGCCGCTCCTGGCGAGAATCTGTGCGGCCTGGAGCACAAGCATGCAATACCAATTTGATAAACTGAGGCACATGGGGAGCGATAAGATGGGATCTGATAAGAGGGCATGCAAATTAGGACAAGCCACGCATAAAAATACCCATCTTTACTTTAAGGATCATACCACGTCAGCTTTGTATAGTTCATTGTTGCAGTCACTGTTTTAAGCACCTTTTGCTGGATTTGTTGTGCCTAGGGATGGTCAAGGTCAGTTAACACAGAGAAGTTTTGGGGGGGGTGCCCCAGAGAGTAGCCATGTGCGGGGGTGCTCTCTCTGGCCCCGGATCATGGTAAAAGTCACCAAAAGCCTGGGTTGTGGTCTTATTCTTTCACTCCAGGCTCCTCACCAATCTGGTTCGGGCTCAGGAGGGGAATGGAGGGCTACATATTCCACCCCTGGAGACTGCACTTTCTCACAGTCTTGTGCTGGAGGGTGAGGCGAGGAGCCACAGTTGGCTCATGCTCCAGGTCAGAAGGAGATTCCTTCTACTACGCTTTCTTTGGATAGCATGTCTGCCAAGGGAGGGGGAAGAGGGTTAAGAGCCTGGCAGACTTCTGTAAATAGTTTGTATGTTCTGTTATCGGGGTTGGGGGGGCAAGGGAAGAGAACTTTCTGTTTGGGTTTGGGATGGGAGGGTAATTGCAGCGCTGCCAATTAGGGAGGATTCAGTCCTAGCTTTAGAGGATTCGGGAATTCACCACTTGATAGTGGGATTTTTCAGGTTGCCAGCAACAAACCAGGGCAGGCCCAAATCTGGCTACATGCAAAATGATTCACCAAGGCTTTATATGGATACCTTAAGAATTCAGTCCCTAAATGTTAAAGGGCTTAACACACCAACAAAGAGGCATTCCATTCTCAAGGACTTAGCAAGATCTAGGTGTGATATAGGGTTACTACAAGAGACACACCTCTCGGCTGCTGAACATTCAAAGTTGAGACGCTTGTGGGTGAGAGAGGTGGTGGCCTCATTGCACCCCAAAGCAAAGAAAGCAGACCATCTTAATTCACAGGGGGCTCAGTTTCTCATGGCTGAATGCCCACACCAATTCAGAGTGGAGATTAGTGGCAGTTACTGGGAAAATAGTGAAACGACTAATTCATGTCGTAAATATTTATGCCTTCATACCTTGTAATCCACAATTTTTTAGACAGGTGTTTGGTTACCTGGCGACGCTGGCTCCTGGTCAAATCATTATGGGGGAGACTGGAATTGTGTAGAGAGCTCTTGGCAGGATAGGTCAGGACAAGGGAAATTAGTGGATAAGGTCCTGGGCAGGGTTCTGTCACACCTAAGGGAGGAGAATGGACTGGTGGATACTTGGTTGGAGAAATTTCCCACAAGTAAAGATTTTAGTTTTTATTCCTACGCCCAAAATTCTTATTCACGAATCGATAGGCTTAATGCACAAATAACAGGGTTCCATACAGTCCTACATCAAGAGATGTACACCATTTGCCTCTCTGATCACACCAAAATTACTCTGAAGCTGGAACCTTCTAGTCGACAAACAGTGTGGCAACTTAATGCAGAGTGGTTAAAAGACAAAGTAGTTGTTTCCAAAATCAAGGAGGTTATTAATAATTACTTGATCGAGAATACGGGCACCACATCAAAGCCCAAATATTTGTGGGATGGGCTGAAGGCAGTGGTAAGGGGTAAAGCCATAGCATATGCCTCCAATAAAAAGAAATCTGCAGAACAACAGCAGAGTAGTTTAAGGCAGAGAATCAGGGAACTGGAAGCAGAACATAAAAAGGGGAACCTGTCTGCTATATTGGGGGAACTCAAAAAAGCAAGGGAGAAGCTACAACAACTCATAACAGCCCAAACAGAGAATTGACTTAGATTTCTGGCCCAGAAATAGTATGAGGGAGGAGCAGAGCAGGGTGACATTTGGCCTTCAGGCTTTGAAGGCAGATGGCTGAAAGGCATGTTTCCTCAGTGGTAAATCCAGAGGTCCTGGCCAATTGGAAACCAAGCTGCAGAAGATAGCCCAATGCTTTCACAGGTTCTACCAGAACCTCTACATCTCAGAAGCCTCGGATAATAGTGGAAGGGGAAATCAAGGGATTCCTAGAAAAATTATATCCGCCTAAACTCTGGGGTGTGCAGGGACAATTGCTGGACTGCTCATTTACCCAGGAAGAGCTAGGGGTGGTGATCAAAGGCCTTAAGCATAATAAATCGCCGGGCCCAGATGGATTTATTGGGGAATATTATAAAATATTTCAGCAGGAGGTAACTCCTACCCTGCTTCAAATTTGCAGTCTAGCCCATGAGCCCCAAGAAACTCCAGACACATGGGCCAGAGCCCTAATATCAGTCATACCTAAACAGGAGAAAGAGGGGACCCTTTGTGGGGGCTATCGGCCAGTTTTACTCCTAAATGTTGATGTTAAAATCTTTGCCAGAATGATTGCCAACCGGCTTCAGACAGTAATCATGCAGTTGGTCCACCCAGATCAAGCTGGCTTTATGCCAGGAAGATAACTCCATGATAATGTCAAAAGACTTCTAACAATAATGTCTCTGACCCGGAGGGGAAAAGGGGAACAATCAGCAGTAGTTGTTGCTTTAGATGCCGAGAAAGCATTTGATCACCTGGAATGGCCATTTCTGGCAGCCACTTTAGAGAAGTTTAATTTCGGACCCAGGTTTCGAGCATGGGTAGCAACCCTCTATTCCCACCCCTCAGTTCAAGTGCGGATGAATGGGGTACTCTCACTGCCATTTTCCATAGAGAGAGGAACCAGACAGGAGTGCCCTCTGTCCCCTCTGCACTTCGCTCTAAGTGTGGAGCCTCTGGCTGAGGTCTTCAGGTCCTCCCCCCAATTAAGGGGGTGCAGATAGGTTTGATGGACAACTGTATTTTGCTTTATGTGGATGACACCCTTCTCTAACTTGGGAATCCCGACACCTCCCTCGCAGAAGCCATGACCCTCCTGAGAAAGTACAGTAACATATCTGGCTTCAAAATTAATGAAGCGAAATCAGAAATCCTACCAATTGGTACAGGAGTCTCTCCCAGGGTGGAAACCTTAACTAATTTAAGATCGGTGACAGGGAGCTTCAGATACCTGGGTATCCACATTCCCCTAGACACTAGCAAACTTTACCAGCTGAACCATCGAAAGCTGTTAGAGGAGATTAGATTGGACTGTAAGAGGTGGTCTGTCCTCCTCCTATCTACTGTATTACAGGTAGGGTTGAGATGGTGAGAATGAATATTCTACCCAGAGTGCTGTTCCAGTTCGACTCTATTCCCCTATGCCCCCCAAAGAAGTTCTGGCAGGACATTCACAGGATAATCCAGAAGTTTGTCTGGGGTGGTAAAAAACCTAGGCTGAAGTGGACAGTCCTTAAACTGGATAAGGGTAAAGGAGGGTTGGGGTTTCCTGACCTTAAGGGCTATTACAGAGCTGCACAGTTACAACACCTGGCAGCCTACCGGGCAGCATTAAGTAAACCCAGCTGGGTGACCATGGAGCTGGAGTCTACTGGGAGAGATATGTTGGAGGCAATTCTGTTTAATGGTAAGACTTCAGGCTGGCTCAGTGCCTTCTCCACCCCCTGGCCTAAAAATGCAGTGAAGGTATGGTATGCCTCATTAAGGGACTTCAAGCTGGAAAGGACCATTTCAGTGCATGAACTAATTTCTAACTCTCCGGATTTCGGGCCAGGGAAAGACAACCCAATTTTCAAAAGATGGAAGGGAGGAGGTTTGGGACATTTGCTCAGGTGTACGATAAAGAGACCATAAAGAATTTCACCCAATTAAAGACAGAATTCCTTTTACCTCAGACCGATTTCTATGCATACCTCCAATTGCGCCATTTCTTACAATCTGGAGCCAGAAAGGGTTATTCCCTACCCTACCCTCTTCACCAGGTACTGGAGTTCTTTTTGAGCATTGCAAAGGGGACAAACCTGAAGGCCCACCTGACTTCTATCACATATAAAACCTGTAGAAGTCCCCAGACAATTTTAGGTGACCCATTCATCAAAAGTGGGAGACAGAACTAAATCTGCCAGAGAACAATATCAAATGAGATAAAGTGTGGGAGTTAACGCAAAAAACCATAGCTTCCCCCTTCTGGAGAGAGTTTTTGTTGGCAAGTGGCTTCCAGATATTTTTGAACCCCTGTGGTTACAAAACACTTTGGGGGACCAGTGGGAGGGAAGTGCTGGAGGGGTGTGGGCTAGAGGGCATGCATGAACATTTCTTTTTGAGTTGTCCTAAAATTAATGAATTCTGAATGACAGTCACTAAATCCATGAGCAACATCCTACAAGTTCCAATCCCAAATAACCCCTGCTTTGTGATCCTGGGAGAACTCCCTCCAGGGGTGACAAACCCTCAACTCAGATACCTATTCTTGATCCTGATTGCAGGGGCACAGAAATCCATAACCAAGTTGTGGTTGATAGACAAACTGCCCACTGTATAACAATGGCTGTCTATTTGTAATCAGATTAAATTAATGGAACAGATAACAGCCAACTTGAGACTTCAGCCAGATAAGCACAAGAGCCGATGGCTTCCCTTGTTGGAATTTATGTGCAAAAGAGAGGGCATCCCCTTGACTGAGATGATGGCAAGGGACAGTCTGAGTTAATCAAATAAACTACATGAAGAGAATGTTGGGGAGGATTATACATCACCAAGGTTTCTATTGACTTAACTCTAATAGCAGGGGGAAGCAGCACTGCTGGGGAGGGGGGGGTTGATTAGGGGTGGGAGAGAGGGAGGGAGAGAAGTGGGCAGGCTGTGTTTTTTTATGTTGTTTGTTTGTTTTTTCGCACTAGAGGGGAGGTATGACTAACCTGTGGATCAATTTCAAAAGAAAGTTGCTGATCTAAGAATATTACTACAGATCACTTGCTTAATTGATCAGGGTAAGCCTTGTATGTAATGTATTATTTGCCACCTATCTGTGTGTAACTGTCTGTTTGTATGTTGAGCAAACAGACTAATAAAACTGTAATTTCAAAAAATATATATAAAGTGCCTACTCAACCCTAACTATAAGGGCACTACCACATCCCTATAATATATAATAGGGGTGCAGTCATGCCCCTATAGTTAGTGTTGAATCGTCACATCTATGTTAAACTCACACTTTTGCACTTTAATACGTTTGCAACTGTTCAACCAATTTGCATGAAATTTTGCAAGTGCCATCAGAGTCGGAAGGTCTCTTGATCTGCCAAGTTTCATTCTGTCTGTCTGTCATGTCTGTCAATCTATCCTAAACTTATAAAACATTTTGTAACATGTTTGAACTTAATTGTGCATATTTACTATCTTGACTGTAAAAGAAACAGTCTCAGGTTGCATATGAAAAAGGGCCTCAGGCCCATATGTCTACCTGATACACAAAAGTTAAAAAAAAATCCCAGTCGGATGCGTGGGTGCAGAGATACGGAGTGTAAAAAATGTGAAAATTACTTTTTTTTTTTTCATTTCTTTGACATGCTGCAGCACAAAAATAGCTTGGGATTTTGGTCTGAAATTTTTAGGGTAGAAACATCTTGGGTCACAGATGTGCATTTTGAAGGTTTAGTGAAAAATATTAATCTGTTCCAAAGTTATTAAATTTTCAAATTTCCCATTATTTTCAATGTGAATTTCAGTCTCCAGTTAGATGTAAGCCTCAAAAAAGGATCCTTTGCCACAAATAGGCAATCATTTTTCTCAAACGGGTCATCCTGTGTCGCAAATGGTAAACCTTTTACTTGTCGCCACCATCTTGTTTTCTGTTAGCAAGGAAACAAAATTAAATAACTCAAAAAAAGATAGGTTCATTAGAAACCAGCAGATGTGTTGTGGCAATTGGAACCTAATTCAGATGATTCTGCTGTTACTTTTTTGAAAATTACTTGTAAATGTGTTTTTTTGACATTTCCAAATCCTGTTTCATATCTTTTTTTGTGCTCGGGAAACCTTTTTTGCAAATTGTGGAAAAAGAACCATGAAAAAGGATCCCATTTTGCAATCTGTGAAAAAAAAAAGATTTCCTTTTTCACAAATTGCAATAAAAGACACAAAAAAAGGACCTCCAAATGGCTCCCCGTGTTCATTTAATACATTTCCCTGGTCTCTAGTGGCACCCTCCACCCTCTGATGGGCATTCCCATAGTTATAAATGTTTCCTTGATGTTTAGTGGCACCCCCAACCCTCTGATGGCTTTCCTCATATTTATAAATTTTTCCCTGGTGTCTAGTGGCACCCCCCACCCTTCGATTGTTGTCACTGTGTTTTTCCCATATCCATGGTGTCTAGTGGTACCCCCACTCTCTGTGGTATGTGTTTCCATTTCCCTGGGATCTAGTGGCACCTTCACCCTCTAATTGCTGCATGCCTTTTGTTCCCCATTTCATTCGTGTCTAGTGGCACCCCCACTCTCCCGTTGCTGTCCCCATTTTGTTTGTTTTTTTCCTGGTGCCTAGTTGCACCCCCAACCCACCAATCCCTTCCTCTGCCTGCAAAACAGAAAATGGTCCCCAATGTTTTTTTTCTACAGAGAAGAAAATGAACCCTTGCTGATCTGACCCCCACCTTCCTCTTGGCACCCACCACCCCATCTCCTGAGTACACCCCCATTCACGTGAACAGGTGGCAGGGTGAAGTTCCACTCTCAGATTGGAGACATGTCTTGCAGCTGGAATCAGTGACTGCAGTATTAGAAACTAAGGTAAATGCAGTGCAATGTATTTAATACCGGGTGGAGCGAAGAAGCAAGATGGCTGTGGTGCTGCTCTGCTCCACACTGCATGGTTTCTATTCTCCGCTCACTGCTGCTAATTAAAAAAAAGTTTTAGTGGGTTTTATGAATGAAACCCACTTTACTTTTAAAATTGTAGCTCTGGAAATGTGGTTCCCTTGGAGAGGAGAAAGCCATAGTGCGAACTCTGTTTCTGCCCCTGAATGACTGTTTTGGCCCCCCATTAATTCCTGCATTCTGTCAGACACTCGGTGAGCTGGAGTGAGAGAGGTGGGGAAAGTGGAGTGCAGCCCTCACCTCCAACTATGCTGCCACTGTGTTTGGGCTCTGGAGTAAAGACAGAGCTTTGTCAGTTTGTTACTATGACGGCATTATTTAATAATGTTTCAAATAATGACACTGTGAAGACTTTTGAGGTGATATATCTCAGAAAAGTATGTCTTTTGAGTGGCATTGGCATCTCTGGTCCAGTAGTGTGTGATGGAGGCCGTGCAGGCAGTTTCAGTGTTTAATGCTAT
Organism: Neoceratodus forsteri; assembly: GCA_016271365.2. NCBI lineage: Eukaryota > Metazoa > Chordata > Ceratodontiformes > Ceratodontidae > Neoceratodus > Neoceratodus forsteri. The sequence continues at coordinate 358,495,166 of CM057458.1, forward strand.
GAAGCAGGAGATTGACTTCTAGGACATGGAGGACATCAGGTGCACGAAATGTGTTGAAATGCCTAGACATACAGAGAAAAGGTATGACATCATTGCCTAGAGCAAGTTTCATCTTGAAGTATTAAATTTACTGTGCTCAGTGGAGTGTTGCCCTTTCTACTTTTTCCCACAGGTGAACATAAGCAAGACACCCCCCAAGTCTGGGAAAGGATTGTAAGAAGGTTTGAAGTTTTGGGTGAGACCATGCCTGTGACTGAGTGTCTACCAGATTCAGAGTGGGAGTTAAATCTGTTTACTGTATGGACCACACTTTTTCATAAAGGACGCTGTTCCAGCAACGGGGGAAATCAACTGAGGGGTAAATTCCCCTAGAAGGTTTTTGTTTTGGTCTTGCCTGTTTAAGTGAGTACTGTCCTTTTTTGGAGCCTTATTCATATATTGTCTTCCCATATGTCCACATAGATAATAAGATAGGGGAGCTCTTCTGTCTACTTCATGGAGTCTCTTCGTTAAAGTACCCCTGTGAATTTGTTTTATATCAACAACTATTGGTAGGGTCTGTGCATTGGAACTCCATGCTGGATGGCCATTTGGATTTGGCTGCATTTTGTTATGTGTATTTTTTTTCACCTGGTTCACCAAAGGGGAAAGGTTGCAGATGCTTTTGAGCACAAACACAATGCAAAGGTTGAACTCTTTTCAAGGAGAAGCTTTATGTATGGATGACGTCAAGCTTAGATTGACTGGGAGTCCCCAACACCTATCTTTTCACTACATAAAGATTTTCTTTTAACTGATTCTACCCCAAGTATCATATCTCTTAACAGTAAAGCTTCTGCAAGACTCTTTAATCTGCTATGAGTTGCTGAGGAGTTTACTAGAGCATTGTTTTGTGTTTAATATGCACCCTTTGGACATGTCAGGAGGTCTAAACCTCACTCTCAGGTTCTTGGCAATAATGGGCATGCAAGGAATTACAGACACATTGCATAAGAGTAATAAAGCTTGTTTATTACTACCAAAAGGTTAATCGCAGTTGCCCTAAGCAGTTCTTACCAATGGGAACTGGGAGCCAATGCTAAGCATTCCCTATACCGTGAGGATTCTCTGTGTCTCCTGGGGTCTCCGAGGTAGAAGACGTAATGTCTTACATTATATATCTACGATAATTACCATGGTTACTGTAAGATAGAAACATTTCTAGTTACAGAACTGAGCCCTATTGGCTAAATTAGAGGTGGCTCCTCAGTCCAAGATAACATTATACAATTTTGTAGTAGTCATCACTTTGTAGAAACAAAGAGGTACAGTTTGTACATAGCTGTGCAGTAATACAAATCATCAGAAGATAGCAATGCCGACTCATATATTATAACCATTAAAAGGACACAGATGTCCTAACTTCTTATAAGCAGGAAATACATGTGTATATTAGAAAGTAAAGTGTATAGCAATAATGTGCATACTTATCCTGACATCTACTCTTATATGGTAGAAGCCCTTAGTCCTATATGTTAGTATAACATATGACTCAATGCTAGCTGTCTGCGGTGCACCTCTGGGGGTACCAATTAGGGTGCAGGAACCTCGTGTAACATTCCCCCCCTTGTTGCCTCACAAGGCACACTATAAGTAAGAGTAAGGAAGTGGATTGGGAGCAGGGGTCCTTTACGGAACTGACGCACGAGCCTTATAAAGGAACGCCAGCTGCTCACGTGTTGGCGTAACGCAGCTATAGGGCAGCAAAAGCATAATATTGAGAAAAAATATAAAATGCTTGTTACAATAACGAAACCTTTAAGGTAATCTCTAACCTAGTGTTAGTAAGTGCACTATTCATGTCACCATCATTAATGAGTGCAAGGACAGCTTCATTAGCTTTGGAGATATTATTGCTGATGTGGATGAGATGGGTGTCTTTTCTCTCTAAAAGTCATTTTAATGTCAAAGTTAGAGGATCAATATGTACATTAAAGTAAGGTAAATACTCTGAAAGAGTAAGTAGATAATCAGGGTTACCATCAATGATATCAGTGTCCATAAGGGGACAGGGGTAATAACTGTGTGCCCAATAATGGTTTTCTGATGTAGGACAAAGCAGAAGTTAAAAGCATCAATGGAACATGTGTGGAAACCATACATGAAAGTCTTATAGTTAGTAACAACACAATATTCACCATCTGAGTTATATTGCATTTTCATTGTAGGCAGTCTCCATTTTTGCAACTGTACTGGGCAAGTATAAGTCTGTTTGGAAATCTGTTTTGACAGGCAGTGAACCTCTTCCCGGTAAGATTGGTATAGCTTGGAATCATCTAGAGCAGAAGTTGAGTCCTGGTATTCGGTGCCATTAGTGGTGATGTCATCATTCATGGAAAAGGATCAATCGATACTGTCTGGGGAATGCCACATACAGGTTTAATAACATCAACTACATCACATCAAGACAAATAGAAAATACCCTTTCTTCGCACAGCAGTCCATGTGCGGCAAGACCCACGCATCCAGAAGAGGATGGAAAACCAATAGAGGAGGCAAATCAAGGCGTTCTCTGTAGATGTCTTCATCAAGGTGCCCAATGTACAGTGACAGTGCCCATGGCACCAGTGACATCAGATGTGTCACCTGTATTACGTTTATGACCTTGATCATCTGTATTAGGTTTTCTCCTAAACTTGCCTCTATGCTCAGTGGTATGTACCCCGGCAATAGGGTCTTGGTTACGGATTTGAAAAGCTGCTAAGCTGTTAAGTAACAAAGTACTATAAAACAATGATGTATTAGTAGTATGACACATACCAAATTCCTTTATGTTCTAGTAAGTCAAGTTAAACAAAACAGGTATATGCATAAATTGTAAGTTGTTAATAAGTGTACCAGGTAAAGCAGTGGCTGTGAGACCACTACGAGGATCAGGGGCTTGTTTTGGACATTCCTAATGCTGTTTCTCAGAAGGGGGTAACGCAGATTAATACATGGCAGCTGAGGCCATGTTGTGTACAGCACAAAATTTCCTGGCAGAGTCTTTAGACAATGAATCACAATATGAGGAGTCAATTAAGGCAGTGATATTGTATAAACCAGAATGTCTAAGGGAGGCTTAGAGCAAGGACAAGGTACCATTTGGGGTTAATTTTGCATTGGACCAACCATGGAAAGTTCCCTTGGAGAGCTTGGCCATGGGGAGTATTTGTCCTTGAGATTTAGTTTGCCACTCAATTTGTAGGGTAGATTTATCAGGAGCAACAACCAAGGCAGTGAGGTAGGCATCTAAACCTTCCTGGACAGTAATCAAATTGTCAGGAATATTGATGGAGACTCCCTCTGGGGTAGTTGCAGGTGGATCAAGGTGAGGAAGGAGGTGCTTTACTGTGCCTTGGATGCAAGGGATAACTCCTAAGATGAGGAGAAAATGGAACAAGATAGCTATCTTGTCAGTGTATCTGAAAAGGAAAATCAAACATTAGTAAATTAGTACTATTCTGCCCAATGGGGTGAGGAAAAGTAATTATACTCCTTTATACAGTTTTAGCTGATTTGCATGTAACCATTTGTCAGTCAATTTGTTGTTTTGCATGAGTCTAACCTGATAGACTGCTGGACTAAGCTTGTTGACAAGGGGGTAGGGTCCTCCCCATTTATTTGAGAAGGAATATGTGGGATGTGCAAATCTGAGAACCATTACCTGATCCCCAACTTGCCAATCCACTTCTTGTGCGTGTTTGTCAAACTGTATTTTGGACTGTTGCTGGGCCTTGCTCATGCAGTTGACAGCATACAAATGAGTGTGCATGAGGTCTTGTCTGAGTTTTTCCACATGTTGGTCCACTGAGACATGGTCTGCAGTGGGGTGTGCAGGTCAAACAACAGGTATTCAGGTAATCTCATATTTCTACCAGTCATCACCTCAAAGGGTGTCAGCTGGGTGGTGGCTGAGGGTGTACCCCTAATTGCCTTAAGGAGTAATGGCAGTAGGGAATCCCAATCCTTGGGGTTGTCCTCAATGAATTTGGAAAGCATTTGCTTAATCTGTCTGTTGGCTCTCTCTACTTGACCTGAAGATTGTGGGTGGTAAGGTATGTGGAACTTCTGATGAACTCCAAGGAGTTCAAGTGCTGTTTCATCAACTCACCTGTAAAACTGGTTCCTTTGTCTGAGTCTACCTTGAGAGGTAGGCCCCACCTGGAGAAAATCTGTTCCACCAGAATTTTGACGGTGGTTTTAGTAGTGCATGTCTTAGTGGGGAAAGCTTCAACCCACTTAGAAAAGAGATCAGTGACCACAAGGGCATATTTGTTGTTTCTGCTGGTATTGGTTAAGAGACCAATAAAATCGATCTGTATGGCATGCCAAGGACCAGAATGCCTTTGCATTGGCAGTTTGACATTACGTTTGGTGGGAATGGGATTGTTTTGCACACAAACAAGGCAGTTGTCTATGTACTGTTTGACATCATTGGTAACACCAGGCCACCAGTCAGTGGTCTTAAGCCCTTGGAGTATGTTTTCCACTCCCTGGTGTCCACCAGTAGGAGTGTCATGCACCTGGTGCAGAAATTTGGGCCTAAGGTGATGGGGAACCACCTACAACTTGGTGAGGGTGTCATCTGGTTGATACCAGATGAGCTTGTCATCGGCGAAAAGGTATAACTTACCTTCATGCTTTCGATAGGGGTTGTGGGTAGGTAGATTTTTCTTAGTACCTTTGTCAAGGAATCTGAACACATCTTTGAGTTCAGAGTCAGCATGCTGGGCTTCTGACAAGTCCAAGGGGGAAAAGGGTTCAGGTTTCTTCCTGACTGCTGCAATGTGTACGGCTGCTCTGGCCTCTGGATGGTCCATCATCCAGGTCCCCCCCCCTCTGGTCCTTTCTTTTGCAAGAGTGTCAGAAGTATCATTGAAGGTATGATAGGGGTCATGTATGGAGTGGGCCTTAACTTTGTGTACATAGAGTTTGTGTGCAAACTTCTGTGCCAGTGTATATATGTATATTACCAGTTCCTTGTGTTTCACTGGACTGCCATCAGAGGATGTAAAGGAGTTCTTCTACCAGAAAGGAAGGAATTCTGAAAGGGAACAACAAACCCAGTTAGACTCGGCCTGTTGGGGGAATGGAGAGGAGTGATTAGATTGGGATAGTGGGGACAAGGAGATGCCCTGGGGCAAAATGGGTACAGGAAAGGGGTCCTATCTGTCTGGTTCCCATACCCAAGGGTTCTGCTTATTGCAGACAGGAAACTCGGTCTTCCCCGGCTGCTCATCGAACTTGGGCGGTGTTATGCAGTGCCAGGTCGATTAAAAACAATTGGGGATCTTGTTGATTCAACTGACCTGGCTTGCATCACTGAGACCTGGTTGGATGGAAATGCTGGCCCTGTTTTGGTTCCACCCAGGTACTTGGTGAAACACCGCCTGAGGATCGATCATAGGGGCGGGGTGGTGGCCCTTTGTTTTAAATCAGAACTGAACCTGAGGGAAATTCCAGTGGGAACCACCAACTCCTTTGAATGTATTATAGGCGAGGGTGTGGGATGCAGGATTCTTCTCATCCACCATCCACCATGAGATGGGAATGTTTTCCTGTGGGAAGTCACGGACTTCGTTGCCAACCTAGCATTGGGACCCCATTGATGGCTGATCCTTGGGGATTTCAATGCTTGGGTCGACGATGAACTCTGGCAATTTGGACAAGACTTCCTCCAGTTAATGAGTATACTGGGCCTCACACAGGTTGTTTCCTCCTCGACCCACATTGGTGGTCATTCATTGGACTTGGTGTTTCTCCTGGGGATGGAGATATCTAACTTGGTGGTGGAACCAGTCAGATGGTCGGACCATCATATCATCAGCTTCAGTTTTGATGCCCCCCTAAAAGGCCTGCCCCTATGAAGATGGTCAAGTACCACACTTTGAGGGGTGTATCCCCAGATGGCTTGATGGTGGCGCTGGATCTATCAGGCATGCCGAGCGAATGCGTGGATCCAGGGGATCTTGTACTTACCTATAATAGGGCAGTGACAGAGACCCTGGATTCCATTGCTCCTGTTCGTGTTCGTCCACTCTTCCTTTGCCCTAGATCTCCATGGTTTGATGAGGACTTGAGGGAGTTGTGAAGAGTTGGACGAAGGCTAGAGAGACGATGGTGGAGGTCCAGCCTAGTGTGTGACAAGCTTAGTTTGATGTACCATTATTTGGTCCATCAATCAACAATTTCCCATAAGAAGGCAGAATTCCTGTCCAGGGAAATTTCTGCCATGCAGAATCGACCAGCTCAGCTTTTCTGGACTGTGGATAGATTGTGCAATCCACTCTGTCTTCAGCTCAGAAATGCTTTTTCACAAGAGCAATGTGAGGAGATTGCTCAATTCTTCGCGGATAAGGTTGCCACGATCAGGTCTGATATCCACCTGACCCTTTCTCTAGGGAGTAGCAGTGGTCAGCAGGAGATGTCGGACTCCCTGTTTGAGTGGTGCAACTTTGGCCAGCCTATAATCAGTAATATTGTGATGGTTATCCGGACTTTACATCATACCAACTGTAGTTTGGATCCGGGCCCTACATGCTTGCTTCTTGGCTGTGTTGCTGTCATTGGCCCGTTCCTTGCTGAGATAGTCTGGTTATCCTTGGAGAGGGGAATTTTTCCAGCTTCCCTTGAGGAGGCCATGGTTCAGCCCCTTCTTAAGAAGCCCTCCTTGGATCCCGACTGTCTTACAAACTACAGGCCAGTCTCTAACCTTCCCTTTTTGGGTAAGGTTATTGACAAGGTGGTGGTTTTACCGCTGGAGGACCATTTGACCAGCCACAATAGCTATGATTCTCTCCAGTCCAGTTTCAGGAAGAGACAGTACTGAGACAGCTCTTGTTCAGCACTAAATGACCTCCTGATAGCGAGAGATCGAAAGACCCATTCCATCTTGGTCCTTCTTGATCTCCTGTAGCATTTGATACTGTGGAACATGGTGTGCTGTTGGATCGCCTGCAGTTTATCTGTGGACTGTCGGGGATTGTCCTCAGGTGGTTTCAATCTTACCTCATGTGTAGGACTCAGAGAGTGGTGTCTGGGGTTTGTACCTCAGCTCCATTCTCCCTGCCCTGTGGGGTTCTGCAGGGATCCATTCTAGCACCCATGTTATTTGCAGTGTATATGCTGCCGTTAGGAGTGATTATTAGATGGTATGGCTTGAGTTTTCACTGCTATGCAGATGATACTCAGCTATACATGTCTTTTGTCCCTGAACAAGATGATGCTGTCCCGGTGGCTTGGAGGTGCCCAGCTAGCTACCTCAGACCAGGTACGGAACCTGGGCATTATGTTTGATGACTGTCTGACCTTGAAATCACAGGTGTCAGCAGTTGTTAAAACCTCTTTTTATCATCTGAGAAATATCTTCCAGGTGAAACATCTGGTTCCTGCCGATGATCTTCCAACGTTGGTTCACGCCTTTGTTACCTCCCTCCTTGACTACTGCAATGCCCTTTACCTAGGGCTGCCAAGGGTTGATAACCACCACTTGCAGCTGGTGCAGAACGCAGCTGCCAGGCTATTGATGGGTGTTTCAAGAGCCAGTCATTTAATGCCTGTGCTCTGCGATCTGCACTGGCTGCCTATTAAGTGGTGGATCACCTTTAAGGTTGCTTTGCTAACCTATAAGGCCCTACACAACCAGGGACCAAGTTACCTGAAAGATCTCCTTTGTCCCTACTGTCCCTCCCGTCCTCTCCAATCCACCGATGAGGGATTGCTAGAGGTTCCCAGGGTACATTTGCAGACTTCAAGAGCAAGGGCATTTAGCTTTGTTGCTCCGTCCCTGTGGAACTCTCTACCTCATCGGGTACGAGATTGTCTAACCGTCCAGAGTTTTAAAACTGCCTTAAAAACTTATCTTTTTAACCTGGCATTGTTTGATTGATGTGGTTATTTTGATTTGTTATGCAGTTTTTATACTGTTCTTCGCTGGAATTTATATGTTGTTTATAATAATTTATTCTATCTTATGTATTTATTGTACAGGCACCTTGGTTTTAGAAAGGCACCTTTTTTATAAATAAAACTGATGATGAAATAAAAAAATAAAACTGATGATAGAGTCTGTGAAAATGACAGTATCTCGGTTCCATGCTGGATGAACTTGAGGGCGCAGGCCACCACTGCCATCTCAGCATACTGTGATGTTGCCACACTGCAACGCTTAGAAAGCCTAACAGTGTTACCATAAGGGTAAATGACTAATATGTCCATTCCTGCTATCTGTTCTCCCTGGTAATAGGAAGCTGAGCCATCCATAAAGACATGACATGGTGAAATGTTCTCAAGTAGTTGTGGTGTAGCAGGAAGGAAATGACCTGGATCTGGTAGATCAGGTGGCTGCAGTGTACAGTCATGGGGTTCTCCTGGGAAAAGGAGACCATGCACCAGCATGGATGACATTTTGGTTGGGTGGACCTTGATGTCTCTGTCCTGAAGAAGGAGGGATCAGTGTGTCAGCCTGGTATTGGAGACTGATCATTCCTTCACTCTATCTGATAGCAAAAAGGTTGTTGGGGTGTGGTTGGTGTTAATGATCAGGGGGAGTACCCAATGATATACAAAAAGTGCTTGACAGCCCAGAGGTGGCCAGAAGGTTCCTTTCACAAAGGTTGTACTTCTGTTCCACTGGGGTCAAGAACTGTGATGCATATGCAATGGGACTCAGGGTGCCATGGACCTTCTGAGCCAACATGGCAGACATAGCAATGTCAGAGGTGACACATTCCAGATGGAATGGCAGGGCTAGATTGGGGTTGACCAAAGCTAGAGGTGAGGCCAAGGCCTGTTTCAGTGACGTTACAGCTTGGGTGTGAATGGGACCCCAAGTCCAGGGGACATCCGTTTTCAGTAGTTCATACAGAGGGGTGGTCTTCTGAGCAAAATCACAAATGAAATCGCTAGAATAATCCACCATACCTAGAAACCTTCTAAGGGTGGCCACGCTGGTAGGCAATGGCAGATCTTGCAATCCTTGTATCTTCTTCCAGGTAGGGCTTCGGCCTTGGTCTGTTATTCTCAGGCCCAGAAAGAGTACCTCTTTCTGACATAGTTGTGCTTTTGCAGGGTTACATTTGAGACCTGCCCTCTGGATGAGGGTCAGTAGTTCATCTAAGAGATCCAGATGTTATTCCTGTGTGGCTGTGGCCAACAACAGGTCATCCACATACTGCAAGAGACACGGGGGTGTAGAGAAACCCTCAAGGGCATCCATCATGTGTAAATGAAACAGGGAGGGGCTGTTGTGGAACCCCTTTGGTAAGCAGGTCCAATTGTACTGCCTGCCCTCAAAGGTGAAGACAAACTTATATTGACTCTTAGAGGCCAATGGCAATGACCAGAAACCATTGGAGATGTCCAGGGCACTAAACCATTATTGGTCAGGGGTCAATAGTCATAGCACATCTGGTGCTGATTCCACAGTTGTGGCATGACTGATGTGACCTGGTTTAGTCTCCTGTAGTCAATAGTAAGTCTCCAGGCATCTGTGGGTTTTTTCACAGGCCACACTGGGGAATTTGCAGTGGAAACACATGTCCTGATTACACCTTGCTTGAGGAGTGATTTTATTGTTCCCCTAAGAGAAGGCAAGGCCTCAGGTGGAAAAGGTATTGCTGTTGCCTCTCATATGCTGGGCCTGTCACTCAATGACAGTGTGCCTCTTGCCACAATCATGCTTGTTGGTGGCAAATGCCTACAAATGTCTTTTTAGAATGGGGAGGAGCTTTGAGAAAAGCTTGTGGTTCTTGAATAAATCTATGACGTCATACTCTTTGTTATTCGCAGAAACTGTTGTAACCACATGTGAGTCAAGGATCACGATAGTGTGATATTGTCCCTGGATTTGTATCAGTAATATGTTGGCTAGGTCTACCACACAGCCGTGTGGTGCCAGAAAGTCAATTCCAATTATACTAGGGTGATCATGCAGTACCATTAACTGAAAGGTATGATAGGCCTTTCGGTGTCCTAGTGTCACAGGTAGTGGCAGGGAGAGGTATGCAGGCAACCTAGTTCTGTCTACACCAGACATATTGGTCCTCCATCCGGTGGACCAAGGTAATGTGTCTGGGTGGTCATCCTGTACTACAAACACAGCTGCACCTGTATCCAGTAGTACTGTCAGTAGGCGGCCCCCAACCTCGACCTCAATGCAGGGTCTTCCATTTGTATCCAAGACCAGCTTGTCTACAATATAGACTGGGGTCTGTAATTGTCAATCTACACCGGTGGAAGCATGGGGGAGCTCTTGAAAGACAGTCTGGGCCTGGTTCCTTTGAACCATCTCACCATGCTGCACTGATGCTATATAGGGAGCCGCTTTCGGGTTCAGGCCGGTAAGGGCCTGAGAGCCTGGACATCCAGTATCTCCATAGCCTGTTAAGGCCTGTTCTCCCGGTTGTATTGCTGTAAGGGCCCGAACAGGGATGGCATCCATTATGGAGCGCACTTGCCCAAGAAGGTCTCAGAACTTCCGGTTCTCATCGGCTATTTTCCTATACAAAGGGCCTGGTCTTTGTTGTTTACTCTTATTGTTTTTATGGTGTTTCTTATTTTTGTGGTAGTTCCTGTTCCCACCCCAGGATTGTTGTTGTTGCTGTTGGGCCTGCTGGGGGTGTTGATTGTCTGTGGGGAGGGGCTGTTTCTTTTGGGCCTGACCCTCCACCATGTAGTGTGTTGTGGCCTCCAGGATGGCTTCCACGGCAGCTACTTTCTTGGAACCGGAGCCTAAATCACAGATGTAGAGTTGGTAAACTCTCTCTGTTTTCCGAAGAATGTCAGCAAACCTCTCCATGGTGGGATAAGTGGTTGGCTCTACTTTTCTCTTACTGCAGTGATCATATTCCTAAGGAACAGGGTCTTATACTCAATGAGGTCCACATCTGCAGCTTCTCCTGCAAGGTGCTTCCCTGCTTGGTAGTCCATCCATAGCCTCTGGTGGGAAGTCGCTGGACTTTCTTTCACATTCTGGAAAATGGCAGTGAGAGTACCCCATGTGGTGCTCAATTTGCAATTGTCATTAGTAGCTAAACCTAAGTCATTACATACCTGGTGTATCTCATCCTGTAACCTTCCTAACTCCTCACGCATTTGTTCATTTGTTCTACTTAACAAGTCATTCATTTGCAAAGCCTGCCCCCTATCCTGTCTCAAACTTTCACACTCCTGCTTCAACATACAAAGTTCCTGCTCACCTGCCTGAACAGAATGATGCAAAAGGGAATATTTTTCATTTCACAGAGTTTGGAGCTCAGATTCCAAATCCTGCTCTCTTCTCACACTTTCAGTTTCCTGCAACCCCATCTCCTGCTTAAGAGATGAGACGTGCAGTTCGAGGGCTTGAAACCTCACTTCGGAGGCTTCCAAAGCAGAATAGAGAGCTGCAACCAACAGCCCTTTAGCTTCTCGCTTTCTGGCTGTTTGTCTCATCTCTGAGTACTTGGTTGAAATCCCCAGTACAGGGTTTTTGGATAGACTTTGGATAGAGTGTGGCCTACTAGTTGCATAATTGCGCAACACTAGAGAAAGGAGTGTGTGTGGCTGTAAGGAAATTCCTCAGATGCTTTGACCAGTGAGCTTGTAGCTTAATGGTTAGAGCGCTGGAACGGCATACCAGAGATCTGAGGTTCAAATCCCAGTAGGCCACACTTTTCCTTTCTCATTTCCATCCTTGATTTAAAAAAAAAAATTATGTATACCTTGCAGGGGTTAAACTGCACTGGAGAGAAGTGGTATTTCTAACATTGGTTCCTAGTTGCATAATTGCGCAACACTAGAGAAAGGAGTGTGCATGACTGTAAGGAAATTCCTCAGATGCTTTGACCAGTGAGCCTGTACCTTAATGGTTAGAGCGCTGGAACGGCATACCAGAGATCTGAGGTTCAAATCCCAGTAGGCCACACTTTTCCTTTCTCATTTCCATCCTTGATTTAAAAAAAATATATATGTATACCTTGCAGGGGTTAAACTGCACTGGAGAGAAGTGGTATTTCTAACATTGCATAAGAGTAATAAAGCTTGTTTGTTACTACCAAAAGGATAATCACAGTTGCCCTAAGCAGTTCTTACCAATAGGAACTGGGAGCCAATGCTAAGCATTCCCTATACCTTGACGATTCTCTGTGTCTCCGAGGTAGAAGACGTAAAGTCTTACATTATATAACTACGATAGTTACCATGGTTACTGTAAGATAGAAACATTTCTAGTTACAGAACTGAGCCCTATTGGCTAAATTAGAGGTGGCTCCTCAGTCCAAGATAACATTATACAATTTTGTAGTAGTCATCATTTTGTAGAAAGAAAGAGGTACAGTTTGTACATAGCTGTGTAGTAATACAAATCATCAGAAGATGGCAATGCCGACTCATATATTATAACCATTACAAGGGCACAGATGTCCTAACATCTTATAAGCAAGAAATACATATGTATCTTAGGAAGTAAAGTGTATAGCAATAATGTGCATACATATCCTGACATCTGCTCTTATATGGTAGATGCCCTTAGCCCTATATATTAGTATAACAGATGCCTAAATACTAGCTGTCTGCGGTGCACCTGTGGGGGTACCAATTAGGGTGCAGGGACCTCGTGTGACAGACACAAAATGCAAAAAAAAAGGGGACATATTCATATTATTTATTTTATTGATTTATTCTTTGGTAACCAGCTATGGCCCACTAGGCAGATAGGTGACCTGAGAGCACTGGGGAGGTTAAGTGACTTGTTCAGAGTCACACAGTATGCAGGTGGATGCTGTAGGAATCAAACCCAGGTCTGCTGGATGTACCAAGCTCATTCGCAGCTCATCACTCTAACTTCTAGTCTATACTGCCAGCCCCCACCACATACTGAAATGGGACTCTTATTTGGAGCCGCCTGCATTGAGAAATGGATTTGGGCCTGGCAATTAATTAAGTGGACTTGTAACTAATTATTTGTACTTGTGTCCTGACCTTAGTATTAATGAAATGCCGATGTCTGAGTCTATTTTGATATTCAGTAAACCCCATATTTTATATTTTTATATTTAGCTTCATGTTAAGAAAGTCATACTTCTGTATTTATCATGATGTTTACCTAGTAAATTTGTTGTGGAGCAACACAAGAATTAGCTAACTGACTGCTCTCAAAAGATTAAACAGCAGGACTCCCTAATAAGGAATGCTGTTGCTCTCTTGCTGACTTGACAGCACACTAGTATACCAATTCAGAGCAACATAGAGGATTGTCTATGGGGAGGCATTCACAACAAGGATATTCTCGATCGAGAGGTATCCTTGGCAATGTTCGACCTTGAGAACGAAGCTCGAGAGGTTGTCCGTTGCTAAGGATACCTTGAGATCCGAGAAGATCCTTGTTTGTGAATGCCTCCCATAGACAATCTTTATAGTGTATGGAGTCTATTCATTTCAAAACAGCGGAATGGAAGCAGCGTTTTTTAAAATAATGCCTTACTTGGCTTCCGTAGTTGAGACTCGCCCAGCGCCATTTAGCTCCCACCGACGCCGCTTTTTAAATAGCGCATGCTGAATGCATTCGATCTTGTTGTGCTGCACGGTGACGTACCCAGTGCAGCACAACAAGATCATGATGCACTGAGGAGAACACAACAACGGTGTTGGGAGCATGGATTTCCATGATCAACAGCATTCCACCATACACTATAAGTGGATATTTTTATAGTGTATAATTGGATTCTCTTACATAAAATGGTGCCGCTGTCAGGTTATGACACTTTACTATACAGACTTTTTACATATATAAATGATAACATGATAACTTACTTCAACATGTAATGAGTTACTAGCTTTAGCAAAAAGGCTTTGAGGCACTTGAATTATTTGAATCATTTGAAGTGCCACTGTACTTCATTCTTTTTTAACAAAAGTCAGACTGGAAACTGTACTTTGATGACTTCTTTTTATGGAGATTGATTAATTGTACAAGTATTACTTTTTTGTGTATCTTAACTGCATTTTAATACATTGTAATGGCATTTAGCCAAACAATAAACTGACTTGAATTGAGTATTTCAATTGGGTTTTCAACTTTGATGCATAACTTGGACATTTTTGCATATTTTGACACCAAATTCTTAACATGGCCTTTTGGGAACCCCGCCTCATGGGCAACATCAGAAGAACTGAGCAAATCTGCCCCAAAAGGTGATTTCACAGTCACTTGGCAAAATCACATTTTGGGCATGATTTGAAAATGTTCACAGCCTTTGTTCATGAGGTGGGGCCATATGAAGGCTATGATGTAAATCAGGGATCAAAATATGTAAAAATGGCAAAGTTATGTACATGCGTTTAAACTGTACTACGCTCACTTCAGTAATTTTCAGTATTTTCACCCCAAATTTTCAACATAGCCATTATTTTACATCACCTCATAAATGTGATTGCCCATAGTCTGGGCAACATGATCCCTGAACTGGTGGCCTTGATGGAAGAGGGATGCCTGGATATTGTGGCAGTCACAGAAACATGGTATACAGAGAACCATGATTGGGATGTTAACATACCAGGGTACACAACCTACAAGAGAGAGAGAGAGGGAGGGTAGAAGAGGGGGAGAAGTAGCTCTCTATGTAAGGGAAGGGATAAAAGCAATGGAACAAAAGAGTAAACAGGGAGGAGAGGAGGCACTTTGGGTCACCTTTAAGACTGGAAATGGCACCACAATTCACACAGGGGTTGTATACAGACTCCCATCTCAGGGGGAGGGAATGGACAAGGGTATGATGGAAAGGCATCCTTAGAATGGCAGAGAAAAGGGGAGAGATTGTTGATGGGGGACCTGAATATGCCAGATGTTAAATGGAGCAGCTTTGCTGCAGCCACATCCAAGAGCAGGGCCATTCATGATTCCCTACAGGGGGCATGCCTCAGACAGCTAGTGTTGCAACCCACTCAGGAGGGAGCAATCTTAGACCTCGTACTCTCAAATGGGGACAGTGAGATTATCTCAGATCTAGAAATGGGTAGCCATCTGGGAACAAGTGACCTCCAAACAGGTGGCTGGCCCGGTGGTGCTGAGGGTTAAGGCACTGGACTCCACACCTCGCACTATGCTGTCAACCTGGGTTCGGGAATGAGCACAGGTCATTGAGGGTCGGCCGGGGTGGAGAAGGATAGAGTGCCCAATGGCAGCTCTCCTTCTCTGGGGGGGGTAACTGCAATCTCCCGCTGCAATGCCGCCACCTGGGGGAGCCAGGGTGGATGGCATGGTAGGTGGAGAAGCAGCAAGCAGATTGGGTGATGGTCGGCAGAGGGGCAGAGCAGGAGACATGTCTCAGCATGCCTCCTATCTCATAGCCCCTCATTGCACGCCAATGTCAGGGGGGAAGGAATCAGGAAAAACACCTCACTCCCTCCTAGGTGAAGACGCCTCCATTTGACATCTCCGGGGCTCATCGGGCAGACTCCGCTGTGCCAGATCGATGTACACATATACAGAGTGCTGGTTTGGAGAGAGGTAAGTGCCGGGGATACCCTCTCCACCACTTCCCAGGGGGTATACCGGGGGTCTTCAGGGGAGTGTGTGTGGACGAAGTGCTCTAGGGGCAGATCACGACGGGGTCTGGGGGGTCCACAGAGGACGTCAGAGAGAATGGAGGGAGGAGGTAGATAAGGAGTATAAACACAAGGTTAAAAAAAAAAAGTGACCATCAAACAGTGTGGTTCATGATAAACTCAACTGCAGAGTCAAGACATTCAAAAGTGAGGATACTGGAATTCAGGAGGGCTGACGTTGTCAAAATGGGAGAGTGCCTTAGAAAAACTCTAGCAAACAGGCAAGAAGGAGGGGTTGAACAACAATGGGGAAACATCAAAACTGCCATCTAAGAGGCAACAAGCCTTTGTATGAAGCAAATAAACAAATCAAAATGAAAGAAAATGCCACTATGGTTCTCAAAAGAGGTGGAAGGGAAGGTTAGGGAGAAAAAAGATAGCATTTAGGAAGTGTAAGGAAACACAGAAGAAGCAGGACGGAGAACTGTACCAGTTAAGGCAGAAGGAAGCAGGAAGGGAAGTCAGAATAGCAAAGGCCCAAACTGAGGAAAAGATAGCCAACTCGGTTAAGAAGGGGGATAAAGCCTTTTATAGGTACATTAGGGAGTGTAGAAAGACAAAGGGAGGGATAGTGAGGCTAAATAGAATGGACGGTGGGTGGGCAGAGAGGGACAGTGAAAAAGCAGGGATACTGAATGTATACTTCTGCTCAGTATTCACTAAAGAGGAGGAGGGGGAGGTACCTAATCCTATTAACAGAAGCACTCTGGATGAGGGGTCAATCCCAGTCCTTTCACAGAAGAAAGGGTTCTGAAAGAACTCCTAAAACTGAAGGTGGACAAAGCAATGGAGCCTGACAGGATTCACCCCAGAATTCTAAAAGAATTATGGGGAGAACTAGTGACACCACTGACTACCCTTTTTAACAAATCATGGGAGGATGGTGTGGTACCTGAGTACTGGAAGAGGGTAGATGTGATTCCCCTTCACAAAAGTGGGAGCAAGACAGAGGTAGGAAACTACAGACATGTCAGTTTGACCTCTGTGGTAGGGAAAATGATGGAATCACTTCTGAAGGAAAGAACTGTTGAGTACCTAGAGGCCTGTGGGGTGTAGGACCCAACACAGCATGGATTCACAGTGGGAAGGTCATGTCAGAAAAATGTAATCAATTTCTTTAACTGGGTGACCAAAGTAGTTGACCAGAGAGGGGCTGTGGACATGGCCTACTTAGGCATTAGCAGGGCATTTGTCACAGTCCCACACAAAAGATTAATAAACAAATTAGCCAGCCTGAGAGTGGGTCCCAGGGTGGTAACCTGGGTAAAACTTGGCTGGACAACAGGACACAGATGGTAATAGTAAACAGAGTCCACTCTGAAGAAAGGGGGTTTACTAGTGGGGTACCACAGGGTTCAGTACTGTGTCCAGTCCTTTTTAATGTCTTTATATGTGGCATTGCAGAGGGACTGGAAGGAAAAGTATGCCTCTTTGCAGATGACACAAAGATCTGCAACAGGGTTGATACACAAGGGGGGGTGGAAAGGATGAGAAGGGACTTGGCAAAGTTGAAGGAATGGTCAGAAGTATGGCAGCTTGGATTCAATGCAAAGAAGTGCAAAGTAACGCACCTGGGAAACAAAAACCCAGGTGAAGAGTACACAATGGGGGTGGGTAATAACAACAACAAAAATGGAAAGGGACCTGAGGGTAATCATATCAGATGACCTTAAGGTTAGCAAGCAATGTAATAAGGCAATAGGGAGGGCTGGGGGATACAGGGAAGCATAGGGAGAGGCATCACCTGCAGAAAACAGGAAGTTGTTATCCCCCTGTACAGACAGTTGGTGAGACCCCATCTGGAGTACTGCATCCAGTTCTGGAGACCCCATCTCTACAAGGACATAGACAGGATGGAGGCAGTCCAGAGGAGGGCAACAAAAATGGTGCAGGGTCTGAAAGAGAAGCCATATAAGGAGAGACTAAAGGAGCTTAATATGTATACCTTTGAGGAAAGGGGGGGGCATGGTTGAAACTTTTAAGTATCTCAGTGGAATCAACAAAGTCCAAGAGGGTAGCATCTTTCAGAAAAAGAGATGTGCAAGAACAAGGGGACACAATTTGAAGATAGAAGGAGGATGGCTCAGGGCAATGTGAGGAAGTACTTTTTCACAGAGAGGGTGGTGGACACATGGAACTGCCTTCCTGAGGAGGTTGTGGGGTCTAAAACTGCAGGAGAAATCAAGAATGTATGGGACAGACATAAGGCAATTCTTGTGGTGGGTAGGAAGAAATAGGCTGTTGGTTAACTAGGATCTGCAGCTTATCCAGTAGGTAGGGAAATGGGCAGACTAGGTGGGCCAAGGGGTCCTTATCTGCCATCAAAGTCTATGTACTGTATGTTTCTATTGCTGTCATTTTTCAAATCCTGGCCGAAATGTGTTTTTTCACTTGTGGCTTGGAATGACGTCATACTGGCATGGAATGACATTTCATTGGCAATTTGAAAATTCTCAGCCCAGTGTTCATGAGATGGGGTAATAACAAGGCTATGCTGACTATTTGGTTGCTGTTTTGGCTGAAATGCTTCCACAGCAACATATATGTATGCATCTATGGAGGGATGAGAGCGCAGGGCCCCCACAGACAAATGAGGATGCAATTATACTGTCTCAAAAAGAAAGGAAATTCTTTGCAAAATCTTTATTAATGCACTAGTTAGAGTTAAAGCCACAAAAGCAGGGAAATGTGGCATTAGGGTTTTCTACCCTAACATCCAACCCCACCCTGCAGGCAGCAACAGGCTTTGGGTGTGCCTTGGGTTATCAACCCTAACATTCACCATTTCTCATATACTGTGCCTGTCTCAGCTGAGTTACTCATGGAATGGGGTGAGCTGACAACTCAGCACCCACACTGTTGCTGCCTTCCAGGGGTGGGAGTGGGGTGTTAGGGTTGGAAACCCTAACGCCACATTTCCCTACTTTTGTGGCTTCAACTCTAGCTAGTGCATTAATGAAGTTTTTGCAAAGAATATCTAATATGGGTCACCGTGCCTTTAGCTGGAAAACTGTGGCTACAACCTTTGCTTTACACATGGTGTGACCTGCAAGGTTTATTTATTTATTTTGCACAATCGGTTTACAACCTTTGAGCCAGAGGCTCATTTACAAAGGTATCTCATCACATTGAGGACAGACAGAGCAGTTAGGTTACAGAATACAGGTCACTGACTTAGAGTTACACAGAATGATTTCATACATTGTACAATTTAGTAGCATTTCCGGTGTTACAGCTGAGCACATGCTGGTAGCAACAGAGGCAGGATGCACAGGGGGAGAAGTGGGGGGGTGAGGTGGAGTGCCGCCAAGTGGGCATTGTCTAGTGTAGTGAGATAGGGCAAGGCACCAATTAGAGACAGGAGCAGCTGTGTGTGTTAAACAGTTGGTTCCGAAGGGGGGTTTTGAAGTTGGAGATTGTGGGGGCATTGAAAATGGGTGCAGGGAGAGAGTTAAGCCAGGATGAGGCTCTGTAGCAGAAGAACATCTGACCATGGGTGGTCCTGGATCTGGGGACCAGTAGAGCGATCTTGTTGGTGGTTCGGGTTGCAATAGTGGGTGGGGTATGGTGGATGGAGGCTGTCACCCCAGGAGGAGCCAAGTGATGTTTTGTGAGGAGACAGGTTTGGTGTGAACCATTCATCTAGTTTAAGGGTTTGCCCCATCATAGAGTTGACATGTATGTGTGAGCCTGGGGGCGCCAGTAATCAGCCTGCAAGCCTTGTTTAGAGTGAGGCGAATTTTGTTGAGGGCAGCAGTGTCAGCAGCACCATAAACTGGTAGGCCATAGTCAACAAGGAACAGTATTGATGATGTAATGGCAAGTCGGAGATCATCAGAGGAGAGGCAATCCTTATAGCGGTAGAAGATGCTAAGCCGTGTGTTAGTGGTGGATGCAAGGGCATTAATGTGGGTGTGGAAGGTGAGGGCTGAGTCGAAGGTAACCCCAAGGTATCTGTAGAAGCAGACTTGTTCAAGCAGTTGTTTGGTGCTAGGGAGGATAAGGAGTGGGTTGTTGCAGGCTTTGCTTTGGGAGTGGGCAAAGAGCATTGTCTTGTTTTTTTTGAGATTAATGATGAGTCTGAGCTCCTTAAACCAGGCTTTGTCATCATTGTAGGAGTGTTGTAGAGAGCCCTGGAGGGAGATGGGATTACGGTGGGTGGCAAAAATGACAGCATCATCTGCAAACGTAAGAATTTTGCCAGAGCATGCACTGGGCAGGGTGTTTAGATAGAGTGTAAAGAGTAGGGGGCCCAGGACGGAGCCCTGGGATACCCCAAAGCAGATGGGACGAGTTTCTGAGAGTGTCCCATTGATTTTGATACACTGGGAATGAGCGGATAGATAGCTCGAATACCATGTGAGGGGGCCAGCAGAGAAACCAATGTGGCAGAGGGCATCCAGCAGAAGAGGGTGGGAGACAGTGTCTGGCCTTTGAGAGGTCATCGAACACTGCACCAGCTAGGGAGCTGGCATCCAGGGAGGAATGTAGGAAGTTGGAGAACTCAACCAGTGCAGTGCCGGTACTGTGCCCAGCACAGAAGCCATGCTGCTCAGGGCATAAGATGTCATGCTTAGTCAGATATTCAGTGATTTGAATGGCCACCACTTTTTCTAGAGCTTTGGGGGGGATGGAGATTGGTCGGTAATTGTTGGCGGAGGACCTGTTACCCCCTTTATGAATGGGTGTGACTATGACAGTTTTCCATGCAGTGGGGAATTGCCCCAGGCAGAGGGATCAGTTAAGTAGGCTGGTGAGTGGGGTAAGGACTTCATCCAGCACCAGCCGGAGAATACTGGGGTCCAGGGAGTTGCTGCTGGGACTATTGCTTTTTAACGCTTTAATTAGGAGAGGTCTGGCTTCCTGGGCAGATACCTTGCATAGGTAGAAGCAGGGGTGCTGGAGGACTGGGGGAGGTAGGCTGGGGGGTGGGTCAAAAAAATTACTGGGGAAGACAGAGCTAAGGTCAGTAAAAGAGGTGTTAAGGCAGTTGCCAATGCAGGCAGGGTTGGTGGCGGTAGAGCCATCAATAGTGAGCTGGGATGGGGAGGAGAGCGCGATTTCCCATTTAGCTCTTTAATATTGTCCCAGAAGGCCCAGGCACACCCCCAGGAGGAGGTGAAGGTGGCCTGGTAAGGGTCTGCCTTGGCTTTTCGGACTGCCCATGAGCACCTGTTCCAAGCAGCATTGTAGGCCTGTCTATCAGCCATCCGGCCCGTTTCTGTGGCTAGGTGCCAGAGGTTATCCCTATTTCTGAGCATTTGTAGTAGGGCAGGGGTAACCCAGGGTGCATTATGTTTTTTGGATTGAATTTTGCTGAGGGGTGCAAAGAGATCACAGGTCTTGTTAAAGGCTTGGGAGAAAAGGGCGAGGGCAGTATCAATGTTGGGTGCATGATGAATGGGGGACCAATTAATCTGGGCGAGAAACTGTTTGAGTTTAATCAGCCCACCAGGGTGGAGGCACCTGTGGAGTGTGGTTTGGGTTATAGGTTTGGGAGTGGGGGCAGCCCAAAGGAATAGGATAGGGGAGTGGTCACTTAGGGAGTTTGGGAGGACCTGTATGTTATGGATTTTTTGGGGGCGGTTGGTGATAATGACGTCCAGAAGGGTACTGGTTCCTCTCTTTGGGTTAACTCTAGTGGTTGAGAGGCCTGTATTGGTTGAACTCATTGTGGGGGCTCATATTCAGAAACAAAATAAAACAGAATGATGCCTCCACCTAGAGAACAGATCAGTGGGCCTGGTGATAGGTGTGGTAACCCCCTCCCCACCGGGATGTACAGTACTACCTCCCCAACTCCCCACTGGCACAAACACTACTCTGGATCCAACCTGTGAAGCAAACCTAAATCAATGATGCAGTACAGTACCAATAATAGAAAGTGCAAAATATCATGCACTCACACAAGATATAAAAAGTGCTAACAGGACTTTATTCACTGGTCCTATTGGGAAAATGGGAAAAGTTACATAACAACAATGACCCAGATATGCAAACTGCACCCAAAAAATGCGCAATAGCAGGAGCAAGCATAAGTCTATTGCGCCCATGCGCAAGAGACACGATATTCATAAAAGGAGCAGGCTAAATTGCACCTACAGCCAACGACTGAATATCGCACCACCTGTGCCATAGCACAACTAGGGAGGGGAAGCCGAGCAGATCTGATGTGCCATAGCGCAACAAGGGATGTTCAGCTGAGCAGTCCAGAGGTGCCATGGCACAACCAGGGAGCCCCCCAGCTGCAGAACAATG
Organism: Neoceratodus forsteri; assembly: GCA_016271365.2. NCBI lineage: Eukaryota > Metazoa > Chordata > Ceratodontiformes > Ceratodontidae > Neoceratodus > Neoceratodus forsteri. Next base: position 358,517,030 of record CM057458.1, read on the forward strand.
TAACTGCACAATCAAGGAGGTAGGGGCCCACCACCCATGCCACAGATGGGCACAGGAACATACAGCAGAACAGACATTGTCCCCCCACACCCCAAGCACAGCACAACTGGGGGAGGGCTGGAATAACCACTGGCCCATGGAGACAAGCAACCAACCCACAGCCTGGCCATGGTGCCCCATCACCTGCACACCAAGCTGTGACTGGCACACAAGAAGGGCAGACCACCCTGTGCACACCATCCCCCAGTGCAGCACACCTGCACATCAACCCCAGACACCCCCCATGAGTAGTGACCAAACTGCATGAAACCCCATGCATGCCACCACCCCCACTGTGTCAATGCAACCCTGTGCACCACAGAACCATGCAAGCCAGCCCCACCACGAGCACCCATCAGTGGGTTGCAGCACTCAGCAATGCAACAATGGCAGACACAGTGCCACCACGCACAGTCCCCCCGAGGTACTGCTGAGAGACCGACCAGGCATTGGCACAAGAGGTACCCCATATGGGATGGTCATGTCCTTGACACCACCACCAGTGGTATAGTGCCATGCACAGTATTCCAGTGACACACCCCAACCCACCACTGGCCACAACAGCCAGCACAGACACCCACAGTGGTGCGTGGAAGCATGCACCACACCGGATGCCACACAGGGTATGGACAGACACCCACCCATACCCAAGGGCACAACAACTCCGGGACACAGTGGTGGGGCAACCAAGCCCCCATTGTGGGCCCATGTAAGCCGTGTACACACAACCTGCAGTCCACCATGGCACTGGAGTGCCAGCCACCCTGCGCAGGCACTGTGGACCTGTACACCACCAGTAGTCACCAGGAGCACAAGCCACAGACAGTGGGGCACATCCCCTGCAACACACACAAGCCACAGCATGGAGGTGGGACAATGACCGTGTTGCCCACAGTGCCACCCAAGCCAGGTATGCACCACACCAGTGACATGGGCAACCCAGCAAAGTGACGGGTACAGTGTCTGCCCTGCAGGGAATGCCACTACTGACATGCCAGCGGACCGTACAGGTCACAGATAGGCATGTGTGTTGGCAGCACAGGCCATGGATGGGCCGATGGGTGCACCATGGACACAGAGCATGCACCATGGACCACTGCACACAGTCATCCAGTGCACAGGAAACAATACACACAACACAGACACTGACTGATATCTACCCCCACACCATAGTCACCTCCACACGGACACACACACATACCCATGACTGCACCACCCCTGATGCCATGCACACCACTGCAGCTGAGCACCTATAGCCTGCTGCAAATCAGAGACTCACCATGGTGTTCATATAAATTCAAATGTATTGTAAATATAAAAAGTGAACTATGTACAATAATAAAACTATATACAAGCTTGGGGTGGGGAACACAAACAAGGTGGGGGTGGGCAGGGGGAAGGGGTGGACAAATGAGATGGGATAGGAGGGGTGTGAGGGTGGGTCCAGGGGGGTAGGGGAAGTCAGGGACCAAAGGACCATCATGTCATCCGCCGTTCCTGGCTCTGGGATCTCCTGCCTCTGTGCCACCGCAGCACTCCCGTTGCATCGAGCCTCCTCAAGATCTCCATGGACTCGCAGGCCAGATGAAGGAGCTCCCTTAAGGAGTCCCTAATTTCACGGAGATGGCACGTACCTAGGACAAGGGAGCACAGTCAATAGGTGTGAATGCACAACCCCATACAGCCAGCCCACTGTGCATGGCATACGGCCATGGGACATACCACTGTGATGGTGTGTGACCACTCGCAGTGATCACGTCCACAGGACCTGCCCACCCAGGTGCATACAGTCATGTGGAATGCTGCACACACCCACCGGCCATGTCACGCACAGCACCACCGTGGCCGTTCAGTGACATGGCTATGTGGTGCAAAGGCAGTGGCACAGCCATGCACCTGGTGCACGCATGGACCACCAGTGACGCACACCCAGACATGCATTGCCACTGGACAGTGTTGACTGTAACAAGTGGAGTGCATGGCATTGATGTCGATGAATGGTGGCCATGCCCCGCTGCCCACCCTGTCACATAGCATGCAATACTAATCATGGATGTATGGCACTCATCCTCATCGGGCCAGTCAGGTGGGCGTTGATGGCCCTCGGCCCGCCTGGCTGCGTTGTCCTCCCCCCTCCGCCGCTCTGCCCTCAATCTGCGGATTTCTTTCGGGCCTGTGGGTAAAAAAAGGAGAGAAGAACATCAGTACATTCCCAAAGCAAAGCCCCCTGCCGCAAGGTGTGCCCCTCCACCAGCCAGACCCACCCACCCACCCCACCTGTGAACACCTCCATGGCCAACCCCATACAGTCCCTCCCTATGTGCTGGACACTACAACACTGTGACTCATATGGATGATAAAAGTGTGTTGGCGGGCCCCTACTTGGACATGGCACGTGCCCCTCCTGGCACGTGCCTGCAGTCAGGCCAGTAGCTCCGGCTCCCTCCTGCAGCAGGTCACCATGGCGGTGCCTGCACTGCTCAGGTCTCCCGCCCTGTGGCCTCTTCCAGGGCAGTGGCCACCTCCTGCCACACCTGGGTCCTGGCCCTGTCCAGGGGGTCCTCCCGGAAGAGAGGCCATGGTGTGGCTCAACAATGGCCACCAGATTGGCCAGCTCAATAGCCATCCATGGTGCTGCCCATCTGTGTGCCATTCTAGCTGCTATAGTAGGCAATATGGCGCTCTGCAGCACGGCTCCCCACGTTCAGATGCTGCGCGGTACAGCGCTGCCATTCCCTATCGCACTGTTACCGAACAGCACGATAGAGCTGCACCTATGCCTGACGCATGGCACCAAGGGGCAAAGGTCGGGCACAGGGTCAAGGGTCTCTTGCGCAAGGCCACGCACAGCGCCATCAGATGACAATGTGTGTAGCGCGATTGGCTGCCTGTGTGCCGGCGCCATAGCGGACTACCGGGCAGTTAGGCCATTGCGCTTATGATGGCCCAGTGCCACAGCGCCATGTAGTGACCATTGCTATAGCGCCACTGGCACAATGGTGGCCGTACCCTGCATTGCCTACCGCGCACAGCACGTCATCAGCATGGCAGACACCTGCGTCAGCAACCCAGGCATGTGCAGTGAGGTGTACTACGCATGTCACAGGACTACACCATTGGCTCAGCACGTTTAACACAATTGCGCAAAGCGCAACTGCGCGATATTCAGCCGTCATATGCAAATCATCTGATCAGCCATTCAATGGTGCAGCACTGCAATTTGCATCTACTTAAAGTTGCTCCTCGCCTCATTTGCATGGATTGTCTATAAAGGTGCAACAATGTGCTGCAGTGGCCATAGTCGGTTACTGCAGTTTATTGGTGAGTTGCATGCTGTTTGGGAGTGTGGACTGTGGATTCAGGGACATGCATGGGACTGCACAGTCACAGGTAACAACTGCCATTCTTACAGGCTACATAATGACTGAGCACGTTGTTGGAGAGGAGGAAAACAGTGGTGGGAGGAGGAGGAGGCCGAATTTTACAAAGGCCGAAACCGAGGCCCTTTTTTTCGAGGCCTACCTGGATCAGGAGCCACTGCTCAGTGGATGGCAGGAACCCCTCAGGCCCATGCTGCTGCATGGAAGGAGGTGGCACGTGCCATGAACCTGCATGGCAGCCACCAGCGCTCTGTGCAGGAGTGTAAGAAGAAGATGGGCATGGACAGGTTGAGGGTAAAGGAGAAGGTGGCTGCCATCAGGACAGCATCTGCTGCAACAGGTGGGGGACTGCCGGAGGTGGTACAGCTCACCCCAGTGGAGGACAGGCTTTCTGGAAGCATGCAGCGAAGTGCCATTGAGGGTGTTCCGGGTGGTGGCTTCCAGACGGGTGGTGGCCCATCACTGCATGGCAAGTCATGGTCTGTCTGGGGGGGGGCAGGGTAGGTCACACGCAGTAACGCGACTTTGCTTTCCCTTACAGATCCTGAGCATCTGCATGGGTCAGCAGTGGTGGGCGTCCACTGCGGACAGTCAGATGGAGTCGGAGGTGGAACCATCCACCTCCACAGGTATATGTGGATCATTGCGACAGTGGGGCCGCCTGGCTGTCCACACTGATGTAGTTGTGACAGGTGTGGAGGAAGCCCTGCCTGTGTCCCAGCATGCTGGCATCCACGGATGTCAGCACGCTGTGGCTGTGGCCGGGGCAGAGTCCGGCACCAGTGATGATGACACGACCGTCATGGGCAGTGACATGTGTGTGCCACAGGATGGACACACAGCAGGGCAATTCACGCCCATGGCTGTGGGTGGTGCTGCCGTGGAGGCCTGTTTGTCAGCACAGTCCCAGGCTGTGCCTGTCAGCACCAGTGGGGCAGCACTGGTGTCTGTTCAGGACAGTGGGACTGTTGCGGCCACTGCGGCAGCACCACTGAGCTCTGGGGTGCAGCAGCCAGAGGGGCAGCATCAGCAGTTTCCCACTGGGCTTGGAGGTACAGGGTTCAGCGGCGGCATCTGTGCACCACCTGTGGACATGCCCAGACCTGGTCCTGTTGTGCAGCACCCACCCTCAAGGGGTGCTGAACATCAGCGCCTTGCACACCCTGAGGGACAGGATGCCGAGGAGGCTGATGACCTCTTGGACGAGCACACCCACCTACTGTGAGCATCAGTCCAGCAGCAGATGCAGCTTGCGACATCCGTGGATGCACTGCATGTGTCTCTGGAGCGGGCAGAGGAGCATCTCATCAGGAACACCGAACTGATCATGGCACGGATGGACCATTTGCGGGAGGATGTGACCACTGCCATTGACAGGCATGCACAGGCGTTCGTTGCTGTCATTGCCACAATGGCCACACAGTCGGGTGCCCATGCATCACGGACACCACGCAGTACACTATCCACCCCCCGTTCCCGGCGTTGTGTGACTCCCACCCTGTCGATGCCGGGTTCAGCTGTGGGCATCCCGAGCACTCCTGGTGCAGGCATGTTCAGTGTGCTGCAGACCCCTGCACGGGCATGGTCGCGTTCACGCAGTGGAACCCCTGGGGGACCATCGGTGCCACCCCATGAGGCCAGTGGTCAGCCTGCCAGTGCTGGCTGGTCTCGGCGGGGCCGCCTGTGCATCCATGGTGGCTGTGGCACTGTGTCGCGGGACTGACCTGTCTCCCAGTGTGGCTACTGTCTGGTGCTGCCCTGTGTGCATAGTGTGTGTCAGTGGGCAGTGCACGGGTGGGTACCCGGCCCTGCATGTGGACACACAGTCCACCTGCACACCCTCCCAGCTGCTGTCCGCAGTTGTGTGTGCATGATGATGCCTGCATTGCACTGTACTCCAATGTGCAATGGTGCTCAGCATCTGACACACGCACATGGACAGGCAGTGGGCATGGTGGCCTGTGGACATGTGTGTTGCTAGGGTGTGCATTCTGGGTCAGCGTGCCTTCTGCCCTCTGTGCACATTTGTTGCATTGTGTGTGTGCGTGTATGTGTGTCCTTCGGCGTAGCATGTTAATCCTCACCCATCCCTGGCTGTGTGTGTGCCTCTGTGCCCTGCCACTTCCCTTCAGGGCATGCACCCCCGGTGTGTGTCCCTGCGTGTTTGTGGGTTGTGCCTTGGCCACTGGTGGTTGTGCACGGCCCCATGACTTACCTGGGTTGGCTGAAGTGCTCCCCCGTGATGGTGTCCCGGTGCAGCTGTGCCAGCTAGAGCAGTCGGGGGTCCCGTCGACCAAGGGGGGGCTGCCCATCATCATCGTCACCAGCGTCCCCATAATCCCCATCGCTGTCCCCCTCTTCGACCTGTACGGCTATCCCACAGTCATTGGCCATGTTGTGCAAGATGCAACAGGCCAGGAATATCCCACAGGCCTTTGAGGGGCTGTACTGTAGGGCACCGCCGGAGGTGTCCAGGCAACGGAAACGTGCCTTCAGCATCCAGAACACCCGCTCGATGACATTACATGTGGTGGCATGTGCCTCATTGTAGTGTTGCTGCGATAGGGTCGCGGGACACCGGTAGGGTGTGAACAGCCAGGGACGGAGTGGGTATCCACTGTCACCTGTATGTAGAGGGTGGAGGTTAGTTTGGTGATCAGCATCGCCCTGCCCCAGGCCATGTAGGCCACTACCCATGCCACCTCTGGCCATGCCCCCCAGGCCCTATGATTGTCCATGTGGTTTGCATACTCACCCACTTGGTGGCCAGTGGGGATGTCCCCACTCTCAAATCTGTGGCACAGTGCCGACTGGTGCCAGATGAAGAATCGTGTGCTCCCCCAGGGTGCGTGGCACAGACATTGATGATGCGCGCCCTGGCATCGCACACCACCTGGCAGTTGATGCTGGCATAGCCCTTGTGATTTATGTATGCGGCCCCCTCGGGGCCAGGTGGTGTGGGAATGGCCACATGGGTGCAGTTTATTGCCCCTAGCATGCCAGGCATACATGCTACCCTGTGGAACTCCTGTATGTTTGGTGTGCGCTCCGCCGCTGTGCTGGGGAAATGGATGTACTCCTCAGCATGTGGCAGCAGTGCGCTGAGGAATTGGGTGAGGTGGCGTGATGTGGCCGACTGGGTTATGCCTGTGGTGTCCCCAGTTGGTCTCTGGAAGGTTCCTGTGGTGAGCAAGCACATGCAGGCTGTTACCTTGGTCTCCACTGACAGAGCATGGCTCCGTCGTGTGGGTGCCTGCATCACATCACTGCACAGCTCACAGAGCCGCCTCAGAATTGCCCTGTTCAGGTGGTACCGGCCCACAATCTCAGTATCTGTGTACAGCTCAAAGCTGGTGCGGGCTCGGTACTGCCTGTTGGGGGCATACCACCACTCCCCCCCCGCTGCCCGCCTTCTCACCCTCCTCATTACGGCCTCCATGTGGAAGGTGGCACTGGCCATGTCCCTGGCTTTGTTCACCCCCCCGGCAGCTGTTACTGTATTCCCCCGCTGTCCTGGCTGCAACCTCCCCTGCACCGGGTACACCTGCCTGTGCTGGCCTCTGTGCTGTGTGGCTCCCCACACCTTCCCTGTGCCTGGCTGTTCAGTGTGACCTTTCCCTGGCCTGCCCTGTTTGTGCCTCCTGCCCTGTCTGTCTGCCTCTGCCTCTGACACATGTGGCTACCCTGTAGCGTTCTTGCGCCTCTTCCTTGCTCTTTTTTATTTTGGCTCATTTCCGCTATGGCGCAACTTCCGCTTGCTCCACTGTTGCGCATTGCGCAAGTCTTTGAATATCACACTGGACCATTTATGCATGGTTCCTCCCCCTTTGGTTGCGCATGCCTTCATTATCATTGCGCTGTTGCTCAGCATGATTTCAGGGGTGCAACTACCTCCTGCTGAATATCGCAGAATGGCACAATTTCAGACTTGCGCAGGCGCAACCCTATTGCGCATGGCTCAACTCTTTTGAATATTTGGGCCAATGTGTACACTCAGGCTGTGTCCAACATGAGCAAACCCCTAATATACTTTCTCCCTCTCTCTTCAAATGCAATTCACATGGCCCAAGCCAGCAGACCTAGCAGTTATTAGATTTAAAACTATCCGGTTAACTGGGTAACACAGTTAAAGTTACTGCTGCAGGCCTGATCTTGTATTGTCAGCGGTCTGTAGAGGTGGTGCACAATTTAAATAAATTAAAACCTCAAACACGAGTGAATTTTTGTTACTGTACTAGCACTCACAGCCCAGACATTTGTATTCCACAAAACAGGGTATTTCAAGGGTAATTCCAAAAGATAATCCACAAAAAGGTGAACACTGCTAGCAAAATACTCACAGATCCTGAGAACCCAAAAAGTGGAAAAGATGGGTCTTCACAGCTCCATAGGGGGAAGAGCAGTAGGTGTGAAACTTCTCACAGGATCCTCCAGATGTCACTGGCTGATGGTCACAGCAGGCTGAGCAGGATGATGCTGAAGTCTTCCCACAGCAGCAGGAATAAACAATCTTAAACAATGGTAAATATTTAATGAACAGCAGAGAGCTTTCTGGTAACTTTAACTGTATTACAACTAAACTGGAGTTGGTATCACCAAATTACAGATATGGTCTACTCTGGCTGGCCAGCCTGAACAGCAGTAGCAACCTTTAAAGAAATTGAAATGGGACAAGCCCACATTAGATTATTCTGTAACCAGCTGAATCCCAGTGGAGCAGGAGCTAGGCTGGCAGCCTCTGCCTCCTTCGATGATCCAAGCAAGATTAACCCACAGTTTTAGAAGCTTCTGATGTCATGGGGGGAAGTACAGGCTCTGACTGTCTGAGAAGGGCTGTCAGTCACATATTTGACACCCTAGTGGCTGCAAGCTTAAGTCCCAGCTGGTGGCAGTGGCTGGCTGTTATTGGTTGGAGGGTAGGGTGCCTGAAAAATCACATTGCAGCCCCCAGCCACACATAAAAAACATTGTCTTAAAAAATACAGTTTACAGACACTTTACACATAAGGGTCCCCATGCACTAATGGGAGGGTAATACATGCCGATGGTGCATTACCTACGCGCGGAGCTCTGCAGCTGCAGACAGGTGTGCACCAGCTGGTATGCACTACCGACCACCACCTATCCGCAGCCCCACCCTCCCCAGCATGAAAGACACCGCAGGGCAGCTGCAGATGGAGTGGCGGACCCGGCCGTGCATCCAATCTGATACTCAGACCGGGTCACAAAGTGGAACCACTATGCAGCGGGCTGCATGTTGGCAGTGTGCCCTGCAGATTTCCAAAAGCCAGCGGCTGTGGAGGTGAGTGGAGGGCAATGCTGCTGCCCCCCCCCGCGATGTGGCACTGGAGGGTTCCGCCGGTACAGGGTAGGGTTGGGGTCTGTTGGCAGCGCGGGAGGAATGTACCCCACCATATGCCCAGAGGGGCCAGGGCTGGTGTCTTATGGTGGGTCCTCATCCCTAGCCTGGTGCCCCAGTGTGGTGTGTGTGTCAGTTGTGGGGTGCCAGGTGGGGGCAGCCCACCAGTGTGTGTGGGGGCGGGTGCCACTGGGCAGCCATGGGGGATACAGCTGCAGTGATCCTGATGGGTGGGCTATCTGTCCTGTCAAATCATGTCCCTGCTGTGTGCATGGGGCACTTAGCAGGCTTACAACAGGGTTCTCCCTGGCATACCCTGTGCCTCCCTCTACACCCCTGTGGCCAGCACTACATGACTTAGTGCGTGGCGCATAGTACTGGCACACCCCTGCCCACCCCCAGGACATTGCAATCTGTGTGGCCGGGGAATCAGGTGCATTGCAGCTGCATGCCCCTCCCTTGGTGCATCCCTCATGGGGCGCACAATGCGTGGCGTGTAGCCACTCCACCTGTTAGTGCATAGAGCCCATTAAGCACATTGCCCCAGTAGCCAGTGATTTATCTATTGCTCCATTTTGATCCGATGATCCCATTTTCCTGTAGGGCATGTAGGAAGACTTGGGGGCCCATCCACAATATGCACCACTCTTTGGTGCATTTTTACCATGGCTATTGCTGCTCGTGCTTACAGGTGCATCCCTGAAATGTGCATTCACACTCAGATATTTACATGCCTGAGCATTGAGAACACCCCAGAAGATGGAGCAGCAGCAGGTAAAGACACGGGAGGTGTACGCTAGGGTCAGGCATGACCCAGGAGGTAAGTCCTGATTTTTGGAGTGGCTACACTCTCCCTCTGCTGTACCAATTGATATTCCCATTGATTATTGCACCATCACTTTACTTAACCAGTACTGTACAGTTTAATTTAAACAGGTAATTCCACACATAACAACTTGTACAATATTTGACTTATAGGCTTTATGCATAAAGGATTTTTCTGTCTAGGAGCAGCAACTTGTTTCTCCACATTTTGCATTTCATCCTGGGGCACCACTGAACACAATATGGGGCGCTGATTGGGGGTGATGTAAATTCTTTTATGTACCACATACATGGGCAAATCGATGGAGGTACCAAGGGTATCATATGAGAGCTTGAGACTGGGTCTGACAGGTCTTTCTGAGCATCTCACAGATGCTGACACTTCTTTCTCAGAATTCGGAGTTGCAAACACTGTCTCTTCATCCACGATAGAGAATCCTCAGTTGAAATGGACACCTTTGGTTCACACAGTTCTGGTGGCTCTGTATAATTTTCAACTTGATTAGTCTCATCCATCTGTGACTGGTGTGTTGAGGTTGAGTTTGGTTCCTCATTATCATCCAAATGAATGACACCCCCATCAGATGGCAACAGCTTAATGGCCTCCTCATGTAAACCTGGAATGTCCTCTGTAGAGTAATAGTGATCATACTCCATCTCACCATCTGAGAAGTTCTCAGGTCACAAAACATCTTGTGGTGGTGAAACATTTGAAGTAGTCTTTGCTCTCTTTATTTTGGTTTCTGCACTCAGCAGACCGAGTGTATGACTTACTAACTGCATTTGTCTCATGGACAGTCTCTGTTATCTTGAACTAACCAACTGGAAGCGGATGGCTAAGGTGAATCATGCAAGATCCTCCTGTTTTGTTTTTGGGCTAAAGTCTGTATACTGGAATAACTTAAAACTGTTCTTTAACAACATACGGGGCATTTCCCCAATGATCAGCAATCTTGTACTTTCCTGCCAATCCAAGATTCTGAATCAGGACTCTATCTCCAGGTTGCAATATGTGCGGTCGCACTTTCTGATCATATCTCACCTTGTTGGCTTGGTTCTTTCTCATGACAGCCTCTAATGCCAGTTGGTAAGCAAAGTTCAATTGGTCTTTAAGTCTCTGGACATACAGCAGGTAGGTTTCAGGTCTGGCATCATCAGAAGAGACTCCAAAGCACAAGGCCACTGGGAACCTTTCATACCTTCCAAATATTAGGCGATATGGTGAGTAGCCCATAGCATCATTATTCATGTAATTGCATGCATGTATAAGGATACTGACTTTCTGACTTCTCTAGATTTTGGTTGGGATCTAGCATGTTTAACAGAGTTTGATTGAATCTCTCTTATTGTGGATCACCTTGAGGGTGATACGGAGTAATGTAAGATTTATAAATCCCACACATGGATAACAGTTTCTTTTGCGATGACTCTCAAAATCTCACCTGTGGTCAGAATGTATTCATTGCAGAGCTCCATAATGCTCAAACATTTTTTCCACTAACACCTTGGTGACAGTAGATGCTTTCTGGTTCCTGGTCAGAAATGGTTGAGCAGAGGGTGGTAGTAAATGGCATAAAATCAAGGAAAAGAGTGTTTAGTGTGGTGCCTCAGGAATCAGTCCTAGGGACAGTCCTTTTCAATGTCTTCATCAGTGACATTGCTGAAGGGCTGCAGGGGAAGGTTTGCCTATTTCAGATGATACTGTACCAAGATCTGCAACAGAGTAGACACTCCAACGGAGGTCGAAAGAATGAGGAGGAATCTGAGAAAGCTGGAAAAAATGGTCAAAGGTGTGGCAGTCAAAATTTAATGCAAAAAAGTGCAAACTTAAGCACCTGGGGCAAAGAAACCCTGCGGAAAGCTACAGAATGGGGGGATTGCCAACAGTTACCAGGGAAGAGAGTGATTTAGGGATAATCATCTCAGATGACCTAAGGGTGGCCAAACAGTGGAACAAGACTGTGGGGAGGGTCAGTGGGATGTTGGAGTGCATAGGAAGGGGTATCACTAGCAGAAGGAGGGAGGTGGTGATGCCATTGTACAAAACGTTGGTGAGGCCTCATCTACAATACGGTATTCAGTTCTTGAGGCTGCATATTTGCAAAGACATAGACAGGGTGGAGGTGGCCCACAGAAGGGCAACCAAGATGGTGTGGGGCTTGCATTAGAAAACATATGAGGACAGATTAAAAGACCTTAACATGTATACACTTGAAGACAGGAGGGAATAGGGGGATATCATAGAGACCTTCAATTATCTTAAAGGCTTGAATAAAGTGAAGGGAGGATGACACCTTTCAGTACAAGAGTTGTACAAGGATGAAGGGGTATGACATGAGATTGGAGGGGGTCAGGATAAGGGGAAATGATAGGAAATTTTTCTTCCCAGAGAGGGTGGTGGATCCTTGGAATAGCACATGCCAGGAAGTGGTGGGTGCTAATACAGTGGGGGATTCAAACATGCATGGGATAGACATAAGGGAACCCTAGATGTAGAGAAGAGAGGCAAAACTGATGACCAAGTAAGGTCAGTGGCTGCTGATGCAGGCAAGGAATACGGGCAGACTAGCTGGGCCTAGCGGTCCTTATCTGCCATCAGCTATTTATTTATTTTATTTTATTTATTTAGCTTTTGTTGACCGGGTAAGTGCACTAGACAAATCCTGCCTATTTTCAGGCACGACCCGGGGGAAGGGGATACAGATGAATGCCAACTGACCTTGAACCAGATTAAGCTGTTGGTGGTATTTTTAGTGCATGAGGGAAATTTGGCCAGGACACCGGGGAAATTCCCCTACTCTTTTCGATACGTGCCATGGGATCTTTAACATCCACCTGAACTACCACCAATCCAGGCAGATGGGACCTCGGTTTAACGTCTCATCTGAAAGACGGAAATGTTACTATGTACTGAGAAAAATTATCAGTCATAATTAGTTCATTTCCCATATTTCTACTATCAGGCTCCAAACTGAAGAAATCGATACACACAAACTCCATCGGCGCATTGGTGGGAATATTAATAAAGGGGTAGCTCATTTTGGAAGTGTTGCGTTGCAAATGCCTTAAACACTGAAGACAATATTTGCCCACTTCTGCTCTCATCCTGGGCCAGAAGAACCTTGATGTCACCAAGTCCAGAGTTCTGTCAAAATCCAAGTCCTATTTCGTCATGTAAGGAACCTGATCACAGTTTGTCTGTACTTTTCAGGTTAAAGCAATTGTCACCTCAACATCTCATTAGGTCCCATAGATTCTCACACAGCAAACAATGTCGTAACTTCAATTTAGACCACTTTCTTAACAGCAGAGGTGCATCTTTATGGGTCACAGTTACTTGTTCAGGTCTGTTTCCTTTTTCCAAGATGGGAACAATATCTCTGAAACAAGGTTTACATCTCTGTTCTTTCTGTAAATATGCAGAATTTAACTGAGATAGAGATAACTTGTCTGTTGCAGTAAAGTTACAGCTCACTGTAGGCAGACAATCAGCAGACGCTCCAAGACTATCAATGAGTCAATTTGCATTAGTTGGGAAGGTAACTCATCAGTATCGTACTTTTTACACAATGCTTTGATAGCAGGCTCAAAAATCCTTACCTAATTTCTAGTTGAGATTTAAGGATGGGGCGTCAAGACAAGGCATCAGTGTCCTGAGACATCAGGATGGGGGTATCCAGATAAGGCATCAGCATCTGTGTACTTAACACCAGGTGGATGCTCCACATAATAGTCATAGAGTGACAAAGCTGAGAGCCATCTGAGACTGGCTGCATCCAATTCGGCTGTTTTCTGGATATACTGTAGGTCAACTGATTATTGTCACTTTTAACAGTGACATGTGCTCTGTACAGGTATTTGAGAAATTGATCTACTATGGCCCACTTCAAAGCAAGAAACTTTAACTTATGCGCTGGATGTTTGTACTCTGAGGGTGACAGACTCCTGCTAGCAAAAGCAACTGGTCTCAGACCTTGCAGGTAGGACTAGTACAGCAAGCTCCGATCCCACTGATGCTAGCATCAGTATGCAAGATGTAAGGTTTGCTGGTGTCAGTGTATGCCAATACTGGTGCATGGGTCAGTTGGTATATGATATCTTGATTTAATTTGATTTGATTTTTATTTGTATATGGGTTAATACATTGGGATACAATTCCTTTTACAGATACGACCAGTGGTCCGTAAAATACAATATACATACACAAATCACACATTAACACACACATTTCATAAACTTGCAATATACAATACACAAAAAAACATATAAATAGGAATAAGAAGTCCACGTCCGTGGGTTAAAAGATCATTTTAAAAAACAATCACAGACAGACAAGGTCCTAAAATGTCATTTTAGAACTGTTACAAATAAAATCATAACTTGTTATATTTCTGATTTCTAAAGGAATATCATTCCAGATTGTCAGTGCAATGTATGCAAAAGTATGCTGCTCACTTAAAGTGCATCTATGCGGTACATTTAACAAAGTGTAATCACATGTTGCTCTGGGGCAGGCTATTCAAACAGCGCCTAGGGTACAAGTAGCTGCTTCACGCAACTGAGATGCAATGGAGCACAAAAGTGATATATTCAAACGAGATGTGCAATAGTGCATCTCATCTGAATATACTAAGATACATGTGTGGTGCAAAAGGGGGCCGCAGACAAAGTGCCGGCGCATCCCCCTGCCAGAACTGAATCTCTGGAATGGGAATGCGCAGCGCACCTTACGTATGCGCTAAGTGCACATTCCAGATATTCAGACCAGAACTTGCAGAATGGGGCCATTAGCCATGCAAGGTTCAAATGGGGCCATTTGTATGTCATTATGGCCCCATTTGAATGTCTGGGGCAGGGATGCACTCCACAGCATGTGATGGACAGCCTGCAACTTCCATGTTGCACATCAGCATCCCGCAGCATACCCTGGTAGTCCAGTGTCCCCCCCCCCGCACATCAAAGTTGTGAATGAAAGTGTGACAGTGTCTGCCAATGGCCTTACAGGGTACTGTACGCTGTCATTCACTGACAGCTCAGTCAGTGAGCAGCCGTGGCAAGGTGTGTGTGGGTTGTGCTGCCCACAGACCATTTGGACATGCTGGGATGGGGGGGAGTGGGGTGGGGGGTCCTCAGTGGGTAAGGGTGTGGGAGGTCCATTAGACCACCAGGGATGTCTGGGGATGGGTTTCTACATTACAATCAGGGAAGGGAGGGGGGTACCACTGGACTACCAGGGTGTTACGGGGACAATCTATTATTCAGACATGATCCAGGGAAGGGTTGGAGGACCACTAGACTACTAGGGATAGGGGAGCTCTGTTATTATATGATCGGGGATGAGGGGGGCACTAGACAACCAGGGATGGCTGCCCTGTTTGGCATGTGTTAGGGGATGGGGGTGTAGCCACCCAGGGGCTGGGCAGCTGTGTTGTGCTGTGCAATACAGCAGCCCACCTGTGGGTGGCTATGACTTAGGCATGCTTTTTCCATGCCTATCTTTGCGCGGCAGATCTCCATGATGTGCAGGCAGCTGCGCCGCACATCTCATATGAATATGGAGATGTGCCGCCTATGCAGGGGAACGCCCTCTCCGGATGTGCTGTATACATTATCTTTGCACTGCAATGCATCAGGAGTTGCTCAGCACAATATCTCCTTTTGAATATGACCATGGGGTGCATTTTGGGGATGCACCAGAGTAACTCAGTGCACAGGGCACAGTTCCTTTAAATATCTGGACCCAGGTTTGGATTTCATTCTGTGGTGCAATAAATTGTCTTGTCAGACCAATAGGTATGCCAGATTTCTGTATTTTGAATATGAATTTAGCCATAGCAAACTTACATGACTGTTTGACAGTTTACGATGCCAAATCATTGATAATATCACAATGATATGTGGTGTTTGATGCTAAGAGTGCAAATTTCCCAATCCTGTGTAATAACACAGGTTTTAACCATACTGTACTAACTGGGACGTTGTCAACCACTATAGAAGCATATTGTAGTATAAGTAATAGACATTGATTTGTAATTGCCAACTGTACCTCATAGATTAAGGAACTACGTAGCCTATATAACAAAGCTAATTTTGCATGAATTTGGGATGTAATTGTTTGAACATGAGTACCATAACTAAGGATAGAATCTAATGTAACTCTCAAATATCTACAATTAGTTATATTTTCATACACAGTATCATCCAGTGATCTGATTTGTAGATCATTACTGTTTTCTTTCTACCTGGCTGATGTACCAAATAGCATTAATTTAGCTTTTTTATTATTTTTCAACCATTCTTGCATTAGATTTAATTCCCCTGTTAATATTATATTTAGTTCAGATATTGATGCACTTTGGTAATATACCTTGGCATCATCTGTGTATAATGTAATATGCACACTCGTAATGACATAAAAAACATAGAAAACATAATGGGTCCTAATATGAAACCTTGCGGAACTCCTCATTTAACTAATGCCTTCTCAGAGACACACCCTCCATACTTAACTATCTGAAATCTTTCTGACAAATAGTCAGCAAACCATCCAAGTGCTGGTTCTCCCACCCCAACTTGCTCCAAGTTTTCTATTAAGGCGTGATCCACCAAATTGAATGTCTTGGTCAAGTCCACAAACATGGCCCCAGTCAGGCAACCATTTTCTCTGCCCTCATGGACCTTGCTTGTGAACTCAACCAAGGAAGTTTCTGTCCTACACCCTTTTCGAAATCCATGCTGACTCTGTGATAACAAGCCATAGGTTTTGATGTAATTAATCAGCTGAGCATAGACTAATTGTTCTTGTATTTTAGATAAAGCTGACAAAATGATGATAGGCCTGTATTTTGTAAACTCACTAATAGATCTTGCTTTTTGTATTGGTACAATATACAAATACTTCCACAAGTCTGGTATCTCTCCCAAACAAAATGGCAAATTAAAAATTAAGCTGAAAGGACATTCTATTTCTACTGAAGCTAATCTCAACACTTTTGGAGTCAGCACATCATAGCCACCAGATTATATTTATCTTCCATTGTTTCAAGAGTTTAAACACTTCTAAATTGGTGATAGCCCTAAGATAGAATTTTGATCTACACAAAGGGCCAGGTTGTTCATTTACAGGCCAGTTCACACCAGGATAAATCCTATAGGCAGCCAAATCAGTGAAAATTCAATTGAATTCATGTTCAAGTTTATTTCAGGAATAATGCAGTTGAACAGGCTCATTCACAAGGAGGTCCAGAGAACATTTAGCAGGAACATGTACAGAAAAACATCATGATGGAATACATACAGACTAAATCAAGAGGGGTAAAACTGGGTACAAAAAATGGATGTTAATTTCATTAACAGTGTTGGAGTTTATAAGGCAAAACATTCTGCAAAAAGAGAAACAGACAGCCAACATCTTTAAACAATAAGCATAAGAATAAGTGCAAAGTAGCCTGGGGACCCAGAGAGGAGAGAAAAGAGGAAGGCAACAATGAGAAGTTAATGAAGGAGAACAGAAGGGATAACAGGGGAAGCTATATTGGGATGCTAGGGTGGTGCAGGGTCTGATAAGGGGGAGGGTGGTGAAAGTGCAAAAGAGGTAGAAGTGGAGGAGATAAGGAGTCTAGGGTCTAGAAAATAAGTGCAAGCATGGCAACAATGGGGGAGGGCAGGGGTAGGGAGGGGCAAAAAGAGTGGGAAGGAGGGTGGTGAAAGGGGTGAGGTGAAATGGCAAGAATGGGCAGGGTAGCAACAGGGTGTGATGAGAGAGAGGTGTGGGAGGTGAGGGGAGGTGCACAGAGGAGCAAGGGTGGGAGGGTAGGAGTAGAGTAGGGAGGGGGGATGGAGGAGAAGAATGGGCTGGGAAGAGGGGGTGATGGGGAGAGGGTTGAAAGGGGGAAGGGCATTGGTATGGGAGAGGAAGGTGTTGGTGGGGAGCGATGAAAAGGAGGACTTGCTAGGCAGGCAAACGGGAGATGATATGACATGGGATGTCACTATGACCTATGGTAGTTGCATATGTCTTTAACTTTTCTTGCAGTTAAGGTTTTAAAGACATTACTCAAGACAAGGCTGGGTAGTGTGAGGGCTGCCTGAAGAGTATTCCTGGCAGCAGAAAGGGCATAGGAGATAGCCCTCTTACAAAGGGAGGTGCGTGTCCTCGGTACATCTAGGTGGATGAAGTTGGACTTCCTTAAGGAATATGAGCAATGGGAGATGAGGACAAGGGAGGAAATATAACCCAGGAGCTTATTAAGAAAGATTTTGAGCATCCAGATTCCAAAGTGAACCAGCCACCTAGATAACAGGGATGTCCTTCCAACAGAAGCATATAAATCACAGTGGTGAGTTCTGAATGGAGCATTGGTAAAAAACTGCAAAGCAAAATGATACAAGACATCCAATTTATGCAAGTTTAGTGGCTGAGGTGGGGTTATAGATTATATCGCCATATTCAAGAAGTGGCAAGAACATGTCCTGGACAAGCCTAATCTGGTCACCAGGGGAAATAAAGATCTGTTTATGAAGAAGAAACCTAATCTGGCTTTGAGCTTGTTGGAGAGACTGTCATTGTGGCCAGTGAAGGAAAGCTTGCTGTCAAGCCATATTCCTAAATATTTAAATTTAGAAACCACCTCAAAGGATTCTCCTAAGGTGGTAACAATGAAGGCATTTAGCAGGGTTTGGGATGGAGGGGTGTTGTTCCAAGTGAAGAACATGGCTTTAGTTTTTGCATTTAGGAGAAGTTTAGAGTTGATGAGGTCAATTCAATCAATGTGTAGCTCGTCGCGGACTTCAATCAGAGTTGGCTTAGAAGTATACAACACTCTGTCATCTATGAAGAAACACAGCTTGGAGCTGAAAATATTGGAGTTGAAGTTATTTATATAAATGGAAAAGAGGATAGGGCTTAAGATGGACCCTTGTGGGACACCCCTTGTAACAGGGAGGGAATCTGAGAGAAGGCCATCAGCCTTGACTTTCTGATATCTACCTGAGAGGTAGTTGGCGAACCACTGTGCTGTAGATGCAGAATCACTGAGGTTATGAAGACTATGGATAACAAGGTTGTGGTCCTCAGTACTGAATGCCTTGCTGAGGTCTAGAAAGATGGCGTCTGTGACCTGTTTGGAATCATGGGCTGTGATCCAGTCATTAGTAACTTTTGTGAGGGCAGAGATGGTGCTGTGGTTTTGCCTAAAATCAGACTGGTCAGGGTTGAGGAGGGAGAAGCATTCAATATAGGCTTTCAGTTGGCTGTAGATTAGTTTTTTGAGAATCTTAGAGAGAATAGGCAAGATAGAGATGGGCCTATAATTGTTTAAGTCATAAGGGTCACCAGATTTGAATAGAAGTACAATAAGGGCAGATTTCCAGCAGGATGGTACTGTGGCAGTGGAAACAGACAGATTGAAAATGTGTAGTACGGGAACTCTGTGGTAGTAATGAGCTAGCTTAAGGAAAAATGGCTCTAACCCATCTGCACCACCACCCTTTCTTGTGTCCAATTTGCTGAGGTGGTCTTCAACTTCCTTGAAGGAGACATGCTGTAGCTGAAAGGGGTGGTGGGGTGGAGGGGGAGCAGGGGAATATTTATTGTCTGGGGGAGGGCTAACTAGTCCAGCATAGGGGG
Organism: Neoceratodus forsteri; assembly: GCA_016271365.2. NCBI lineage: Eukaryota > Metazoa > Chordata > Ceratodontiformes > Ceratodontidae > Neoceratodus > Neoceratodus forsteri. The sequence goes on from CM057458.1 coordinate 358,536,261, forward strand.
AGGAATCAAAAGCCAGCCCGGTGGTGGCAAAGCGAGAGTTAAGTTCCTCAAGGATCTGGTTGTTGTCTTCAGTAATAACACCCTTGCCATAGATCTTGGTGGGAATGGAGGGGGTCACTTTACATCCTTCAACAAATTTAATAATCCACCAGATCTTATCCAAGTTCCCTTTAGCTTGTTCAAGGGCAGTGATGTAGAAATTTGCCTTGGCTGAGCATACAAGTTTGATGCATGCATTCCTGGCAGCTCTGAAGGCCTGCCAGTCAGACGGGCACTTAATGCGCCTTGCATGGGACCATAGTTTATCACAGTGTAATAGTGCAGCCTTGAGACTGGGCATAAACCAGGGGTGGGAGAATTTGCGAGCTCTAGTTTTGATGAGGGGAGCATGCTTATTTGCCAATTGGGTTAATTTGTCATTGAGGATACCAACTGCCTCATATTCTGTTTTGGCTAGGTAGAGGCTCTGCCAGCTTGTATTTCTAAGATCGGCAAAGTAGCTGTCAGAGTTAATCTTGTGGAAGAACCATTTCATAATGAACTTGGGCCAGAGTGGACTCTTCTGTTGGACTCTGGTTCAGACCACGATCCCATGATCACTCAGGTCATTATGAAAGACAGCGGATTGCAGGATTTTGTGGGGATGGTTAGTTAATATTATGTTGAGAATAGAGCTATTCACATTGTTTATGGAGTTAGTTCTGGTAGATTCAGTGATGAGCTGGAAAAGGCCAAGTTCATCACAGAGACCTTTAAGGGCATTAGATTTGGCAGTAAGCCAATCCATGTTTAGGTCCCCGAAAATAATGGTTTCATTATTGTTGGGGGCGACAATAGATTTTAGGGTCATGAGTATATCAGAGCCACTGTCGGGGGGGTCTGTCGCAAACGATGATAATAAGGCTTTCTGTAGAGGGCAGGTGAGTTTTTAGGACACTGGTTCAAATTCTTTTGGTTTAGACATGCTAAGGATGTCAGTAATGTTAAGTTTGCCCTTAGCGTAAATGACCACACCGCCTCCCCTAGTTGTCCTGTCAACTCTGGATAGTTTATAGCCAGGGAGGGTGATCTGCTGGTCAGGTATTGTGCTTTTGAGCCAAGACTCGATAATCATAATAAGGTCTGGGTTCATGTGGGCAGACCAGGCTTGGAGCTGGTCAGACTTCTTTGTAAGGCTCAGCTCATTAATTAACACCATTTTTAGGCCTGGGGCAGCAGCAAAGTCAAGGGGAGAGGTGAGAGGATTAGGAGGACTGGGGTTAACCTCTACATTACCTGAGCACAGCAGGAGTAGTAAAATAATATTTTTTAAATGGCACCTTACCAAGCCAAATGCTTTTCTCCCTTGATAATGACCAAATTGTGATGATGGAGATGAGGGTTTTGAGATGGGGTAGAGAAATGAAAGTGGCAGTTAATAGAAAGTAGGGAAAGCACTCTAATGGACATAGGGGAGAGTGGGGAGCCACAGAGGAGTAGAGATGGGGCAGTAGGGTGGCTGAAAGGAGTGAAATATGCAGGAGGTGGAGAGGCATATTTGGATAAAGTGATAGAAGGGTGCTATATGGTGTGCATGGCCAGGGAGTGCAATGGGAGAGTGCCCAAAGAAATATCCCTGGGAGGGCATGGGGCAAATACTAAGAGGAGTAGCAGTAGGAGGCTTAGTAGCGACACCTAGTGGGCAGTGGGAGTGGTCTGGAGAGGGGGAGTAAGGGGAAGTCACAGAGCAGGAAGTGATCTGAAATAGGAAAGGCCAATCCAAGAGGGGATATGGGAGGTTTAGCGGTGACACCTAGTGTGTAGTCTGTATAGCCTGCAGAGGGGAAAGTGGGGAGATGTCATGTGACAGGAAAGGGTCTATAAAGGAAATGATGACCATGGGTGGTGGGTGGAGTAGTCACCACACAGCAGTGATGGGTTAACAAGGCTAAGAGCCCTGTTCTCACAGTCCATACCTTCAAAGAATCTGGGTCGTGTTGCTCTAGTCAGCTGTCGGAGTTTGGCTACAGATGTAAACGGGCAGCCTTCAGTGAATCTGGGCCACGTTGCTGCGGTCGGCTGCCCCTGAGTTCGGGTGGGGGCTGGCTGTAGATGTAAATGGGCAGCCTGTGGAGGAATGAGCCTGTGGAGGAATTCATTAGCTATAGTTACAGGATCGTTCAATTTATTATCTCCTTTCAACACTGTGGTTTCCATTTTAACCCTGGGGTTAATCAGGCCATTAATTGTATTCCAAAACTTTTTATTGTTTATCAGTCCATCTGTTTGTTGTTACCTTATGTATTCAGCCTTTTGCCCTTTTGATTTCTACCTTGCATCTATTTCTCAAGCATCTGTAATTTTGCAAATGCACGATTGTTTGATTTCTCCTGTACACTTTCCAGGCCTTATCTCTTTCTTTCATTAATTTCAATTCGGGGGGGGGGGGGTTAACCATTTGGAGTCAACACCCCTAATTCATCATTTTATAAATGGTGCAAATTTGCCAAGAACTCTTGGAAATTGCCCAGTAAAAAAAATTCAATGCACAATCATTGTCTGGTATAATTTCTAGGTAAGACCAATCAATTTTTGATAGACTATCCCTGAAACCTGCAGCATCCAATGAAATTTCTGAATTCTAATATTCTTGATACAACTTTTTGTCTCTTGTAGTGTTTCCAAATACAAAACACAGGGTGATGATCATTGAGTCAGGGTATGGTTAAACCTATTAGAAGCCAATACAGAACAGTGTGCTTTTCAGTCTTTAGAGCTAGCCCAGTAGGTAAAGTGATTAGCTGCTGCATCACCAAGTCTGGGGATTTCATCCCCCATCCAATCAGAGTTGAAGTCCCTCCTCACAATGGTTTCACCCACAGAGCTGAGGGACAGCAACTCAGAAAATTCATGCAAACCTTCCTTATTTACTTTGGGGGGTATGTAAACACAGCAGGCTGTAAGTTTCTTAACATGACCAACTGCAATCTGGATTGACAGTACTGTATTTCACAATATTTAGGGGTAGTTGTCATAATACATTATTCATCTACAGGGTAGCTGTCCTTTTTATAAAACATTACCCCCTTCCCTTTCCTTCACTCTGTCCCTCCTGTAGATCTTATATCCTTTGATATGTATTTCATTATCCATTATGGACTGTTGCAACCAGGTTTCACTAATAGCCAAAATGCCAGGTTTAAAATTTACTACCCATGCTTCCAACTCCTGAAATTTTCACATTATAGTTTGATCATTTAAATGTATGATTCTCATTCCCTTTGGGGAATTTGCTAAATACTCTGTCAGGGAGGTCATTTTCCACAGGACCTGGGTTACTCTCAACGTCCCCCACCCTCAGCAGCAGACTTCTAATATCAATAACTGAAAGTAGGGGCCCGTCAAGCAACCATAGTGTGTTTCTCATGGCATAACCAGAGTTATATCCTGGCTTTTTATATGCTACTCCTAGCAGCTGATGTGTTAAACTTTGCGTCAAATACCTAATCATAAGCTGAGTGAGTCCCATCTGGATCAAAATGGTTTGTTAACATGTAAATACAGTCTGCCTTCTATATTTCTGTTAAGGGATCCTTTCTTTCTGTTGGCAGGATGATACCTTTGCATCAGATTCAACAATGGTTTAATTATGCAAGTGCAGGCTTTAATAAAGCAATGATAATAACCACAGAATCCTAAGAAACACTGTAGGATAAATAGGTTTGGGCTATATACTGTAATGAAGGCCTTTACTTTCTCAGAATTGGTTTGGATAACATCTTTGGAAACAATATGGCCCATGTACTGTACTGAACTCTGAAACATTGGCATTTGTCAACATATAACTTCTGTCAGAATTCCTCTAAATGGTATAGCAACTAGGACAGATGGCTCTTGTACTTGCGAGTCTTGCCAAAGATGATCACATCATCCAAGTAAACCAGGCACTCAAGCAAATTCTTGTTACCCACTACCCATTCTGTGAGCCTTTGAAACTTGGCCAGGGCTCCAGAGATTCCTTGTGGCATATGAGGAATTCAAAGAATCCAACAAGACAAATAAAAGCTGTTTTCTCCCGATCTTCTGGGGCCATCTGGACTGAATAGTAACCACTCAAGCCAAGTACAGAAAACCATCGACTCCCATTCAGACAATCCAGAGCATTCTGTATCCATGGTATTGTACAGTATTTTGGTCCAGAATGGTTCTCTTCTTCAATGTCCTGTAGTTCATACACATGTAGACTGTGCCATTCTGTTTTCTAACCACCACGATGGGGGAAGCATGATAGCTGCATGACTCTCTAATGATTCCAGCCTCCCGCATGTCCTGTAGATGTCTCCTGATGTTATCCAGAGCTGCAGGTGCCAGCCTCCAGGATTTATCTCTGAATGGCCTCTCATCATGCAAATAAATATGGTGTGATTCATCTTTGGTGCATCCTACATCCCACTTTCCATGGGACAAAACTTTTGTTCCACCTGCCAACTTATGACTGATTCTTTCCTTCCATGCCAAGGGTAAGGGTGAGTCCGTGAAGTCAAACATACTGGTATCAATGCTGTCTTCAGGCTGTCCTCCAGATGTTCGGGGTTGCATGGCGGTATCTGTGCAATAGACATGGGCCAGAGTCCTACCTTTCCTTATGATTACATTATAGTCAGTGACATTCTTTACTTGAACCATCACTTGTCTCACATAAGCATGTGCATGTACTGGTAAAATTCTGGGTTTCACCAAAAGTCCTTCAGGCAAACCATGTTCTTCAAGGACATCAACCATTAGCTGCTGATTCTGAATATTTTCTTTTAAAAATGTACAACTCCTCCAATTACATATTATATATTGGGTGGCCGAATTATCTCTTGTTCATCTCGGCACCAAACAATACCAACTGAGCCTTCATTCACAACTTCTATTTTTGTGTCCAGCTTGGCATAAGCCAGTCTCACAAGCCCATAGATGGGTCTCTCAGTCCCTTTTTGTTGTGTTTCCATCTCCATTCATAACTGTTTCAACCTCCCAAGCATATGAGCATTTGTTCCAATGATAATAGGAATGTTATCATTTGAGGGCAATCCAGTGCAAGCGTCTCAACAGGTCCGTTCACTCCCACTACATTAGTGGGGAATGTGATCCAAATTCAGATAAATCCTAAGTAAGGGTATGAATGTCAATTAAACCCTAAATATTCAAGCCTTCCAAAGGTTCCAATTTCTTGTTAGTGAGGTATTAATCATAATAATGTTTGAAAACAATAACGACTTGAGACTCACTGTCCAATAACACTCTGGTGGTCCTGCCTTCCATTTTCACATCGATCTCAGCAGTTGGTCCAACTATCTTTGACAACAGATCTGATGCTGAATTCTGCTGCTTTGCAGAAGCCTTGGCTACTCTGACTGTGGAGTGTCTTTCCTAAGGGATGTCTATGCACTCCCTTACAGGACCCCATGGAAGTTTCCCAGAAATGAGACTTTCTGGGTGAGTTTGTCTGTTACTTTCCTTAGGTTTCCTCTTTCCTAGCAGTTCCTATTCAGGTGCCCATGAATGCCACAGGGATAACAAAGCAGTTAATTGTTTCTGGGCCTTTCAGCAGACAGATTCAAATTTTGCCTTTCAGGGAGAGGATAGGTACAGCAGAAGTACTAGGTGGATGGCCCTCCTGACTTTGTTCCATTACCAGCTTGGTGAGTTTCCCGACTTGCTCCTGAAGACCTCCAAGACTGGGCTCATGTGAAGTCACTGCTGACTGGCTCAAGATCATTGCACTCTGGACCAACCTGGCAGGTGTATGGGGAACCAAACGAGCAGATATCCAATCTTCATGTCCTCTTACTTCTCCAACCAATTTTCAAAATAAAGGCAGGTTGTCTATTAATTCCCTCAGCTGAAGGATAGTCATAATCTGAGTACACAGCTCCTTCTAACACATGCACCAGTCTGGCATGATCCATTTCAATGGCAGTCAGGCTCCCTACCCTGTATGCTCTCTGTGCAATGGGCTCCATCCATCCCAGGAATCTGGACAATAGTTTGTTCTCTCTGTCTCAGCAAGGACAACTTGATTATGACTTGTCCAGGTTTCCTAATGCTTCCATACTTCTGTAAGATGGAAATAAATTCTTTAGGCGTGGCCTCTGGTCTGGTTACTTTCAATCCTTGAATGGCTCCTAATGCAGGTCCTCTCAGGGTCTCTCCAACCCTGGACTTCTTTTTGTTGTCTGAGCATCTCAGGTCTTGTATCATCAGTGTTGCTTGCTCCAGCCAGGTCTCAAAATCTTTTTTTCATGCATGCTCAGTAGCAAAAAATGAGCATTCTATGGATAGCTGTGTTTTTGTGAAACCATTTTAAAATGATTTTGTTTGGTGAAAATATATCTGTTTGTAATCAGGGAGCGGTGCACATCCCCATGCATGTGCCTGCATGGTGCTGTTTCTGTTTTCCTTTTTGGAGACAATGCAGTCACTCACAGAGGGGCAGCCACATTAGTATGTAGCTGTGGGTGACTATGTATCAGTACACACAGCAACTCCAGAGATTTGTCTCTGGCATAGGAGAGGCTAGGGTGTTCTGCACCATGGGATTCAATCAGTGGTTGAAAAACTGGTGTGGAGCTCAGGGATTTGGCTCCACTGGGGACTGGGGGTCCACCTGGAGTGATGCAAGCCTATACTGGCATGATGGGCAGCATCTGTCTGGGAAGGGAACCAGAATCCTAGGTGATAGGTTTAAATGCTTCATTGGCAAGCTTTTAAACTAGTCAAGGGGAGACGCACTGGAAAGGAGCAGGAAAATCCTAGCCCCCCCAAAATAATCATGGTAGTAAGTGCGGCAAACACCAACATAGAGGTGTCGATAGGGAGAAGGGCAGGGGTAAATGGAGAAAGTGACAAAGGCAAGAAGGACAGGGATGGAGCAAAAGGAGTAAGGCCATCAGGAAATGGAGGGTAATGAGTACCAATGCCCGTAGTCTGGGCAACAAGCTCCTGAGCTGGTGGCCTTAATGGAAGAGGATGCCTGGATATCAGTAGCAGTCACAGAAACATGGTACACAGAGAACCATGACTGGGATGTTAACATACCAGGGTACATAACCTACAGGAGAGACAGGCAGGGGAGAAGAGGGGGAGGAGTAGCTCTCTATGTAAAGGAAGGGATAAAAGCAATTGAACAAAAGAGTAAACAGGGAGCAGAGGAGGCACTGTGGGTCACCTTGGAGACTGGAAAGGGCACCACAATCCGCACAGGGGTTGTGTACAGACCCCCATGTCAGGGGGAAGGAATGGACAAGGATATGATAGAAGGCATTCTTAGAATGGCAGAGAAAGGGGAGATACTGTTGATGGGAGACCTGAATATGCCCGATGTTAACTGGAGCACATTTGCTGCAGCCACATCCAAAAGCAGGGCCATTCTTGATGCCCTACAGGTGGCAGGCATTAGACAGCTAGTTTCGGAACCCACTCATGAGGGAGCAATCTTAGACCTCGTACTCTCAAACGGAGGCAGTGAAAGGATCTCAGATCTAGAAGTGGGTTGCCACCTGGGGACAAGTGACCATCAAACGGTGTGGTTCACGTTAAACTCAGCTACAGAGTCAAGCCATACAAAAGTGAGGGTACTGGACTTTAGGAGGGCTGACTTTGGCAGATAGGAGAGTGTCTCAGAAAAGCACTAGCAAACAGGCTAGAAGGAGGTGTGGAGCAACAATGGGGAATTATCAAAACTGCCATCACAGAGGCAACAAGCCTTTGTGTGAAGCAAATAAACAAATCAAAATGAAAGAAAAAGCCACTATGGTTCTCAAAAGAGGTGGCTGTGAAAGTCAGGAAGAAAAGATAGCATTCGGAGTATAAGGAAACACAGAAGGAGCAGGACAGAGAGTTGTACCAGTTAAGGCAGAAGGAAGCAGGAGGAAGTCAGAATAGCAAAGGCCCAAACCGAGGAAAAGATAGCCAACTCAGTTAAGAAGGAAAAACCTCTCATAGGTACATCAGCGGCGTGAAAGACAAAGGGAGGATAGTGAGGCTGAATAGAATGAATGGTGGGTGGGCAGAGGGACAGTGAAAAAGCAGGAATACTGAACAATATTTCTGGTCAGTATTCACAAAGAGGAGGAGAAGTGCCTAATCCAATTAACAGAAGCACTCTTGATAGGGGTCGATCCAGTCCTTTCACAGAAGAAAGGGTTCTACAAGAACTCCTAAAACTGAAGGTGGACAAAGCAATGGGTCCTGATGGAATTCACCCCAGAATTCTAAAAGAATTAAGGGAGGAACTAGTGAAACCACTGGCTACTCTTTTGATAAATCATGGGAGGATGGTGTGGTACCCGAGGACTGGAGGAAGGCGGATGTGATTCCCCTTCACAAAAGTGGGACCAAGACAGAGGCAGGAAACTACAGACCTGTCAGTCTGACCTCTGCAGTAGGGAAAATGATGGAGTCACTTCTGAAGGAAAGAATAGTTGAGTACCTAGAGGCCAGTGCAGCACAGGACCCAAGGCAGCATGGGTTCACAGCGGGAAGGTCATGTCAGATGAATCTAATAGATTTCTTTGACTGGGTGACCAAAGTAGTAGACAGGGGGCTGTGGACATGGCCTAGCTTTAGCAAGGCATTTGACACAGTCCCACACAAAGATTAATAGTCAAATTAACCAGCCTGGGAGTGGGTCCCAGGGTGGTAGCCTGGGTAAAACATTGGCTGGACAACAGGACACAGAAGGTAATTGTAAATGGAGTCCACTCTGAAGAAAGGGGGGATACTAGTGGGGTACAACAGGGTTCAGTATTGGGTCCAGTCCTTTTTAATGTCTTCATCAGTGACATTGCAGAGGGACTGGAAGGAAAAGTATGCCTTTTTGCAGATGACACAAAGATCTGCAACAGGGTTGATACACAAGGAGGCATGGAAAGGATGAAAGGTTTGGCAAGGTTGGAGGAATGGTCAGAAGTATGGCAGCTAGGATTCAATGCAAAAAGTGCAAAATAATGCACCTGGAAACAAGAACCCAGGGAAGAATACACAATGGGTGGGAGGTAGTAACAACGACAAAAAGGAAAGGGACCTGGGGTAATTATATCAGATGACCTTAAAGTTAGCAAGCAATGTGAGAAGGCAGTAGGAGGGCTGGGGGTATACTGGGATGTATAGGAGAGGCATCATCAGCAGAAAACAGGAAGTTGTTATCCCTCTGTACAGACAGTTGGTGAGACCCCATCTGGAGTACTGTGTCCAGTTCTGGAGACCCCATCTCCGCAAGGACATAGACAGGATAGAGGCAGTCCAGAGGAGGGCAACTAAAATGGTGCAGGGTCTGCAAAAGAAGCCGTATGAGGAGAGACTAAAGGAGCTTAATATGTATACCCTTGAGGAAAGAAGGGAGAGGGGGACATGATAGAAACTTTTAAGTACCTCAGTGGAATCAACAAAGTCCAAGAGGGTAGCATCTTTCAGAAAAAGAGATGTGCAAGAACAAGGGGACACAATTTAAAGATAGAAGGAGGGCGGTTCCAGGGGCAATGTGAGAAGTATTATTTCACAGAGGGCAGTGGATGCATGGAACAGCCTTCCTGAGGAGGTTGTGGGGTCTAAAACTGTGGGAGAATTCAAGAATGCATGAGACAGATATAAGGCAATTCTTGTGGGGGGGTAGGAAGAAATAGGCTGTTGGTTAACTAGGATCTGTGGCCTATCCTGCAGGTAGGGAAATGGGCAGACTAGATGGGCCTAGCAGTCCTTATCTGCCGTCAAAGTCTATGTTTCTATGTTTCTATGTTGTCAGCCTTACTCAGAGCTAAATCAAAACTGGCAATGGGTGCTTAATCCTGCCACTGGCTCCCCCCAACACATCACCCAGCTCTTTAGAACACCGGCAGCAGCTGTTCAATCCTCCCACTGGTATCACTGTCCTACACACACACACACACACACACACACACACACATATACACACGCACACCTTGATTTTGGGCTTTTCAGCCTCCCAGTTCATTAAGAAAACTGGCAGCAGGTGTTCAATCCTACTACTAGTATCCTACTCCACACAAACACTCCGACACAGGAGTGCCCAACCCACAGTGCTGGCTAACACCCTCCCTTGCCACGGTATGTGAAAAAGGAGTGACCAACCTCAGTGCCAAACAACACACTGACACTGAGTAGCCTAATCCTCAGTATCAGTACCTGAAAGAAATAAATTGTCCCTTATCATTCCTTCTTTTTCAACTTGCAAAAAAGAAAATGGTCCAGGGATGTCTTCAGCCCTGACCATCTGGGTCCACAACCCTGACCCCCTCTCAGCACCAACCCCAACCTTTCACCTACCTCTCTATGGTCCACTGAAGTAATTCTCTCACTACTGGTGAACATCCTGGTGCTAACAAGCCCTGTCACAAACTGACTTGAAAACAAGGTAGGCTTTATAGTGCCTTTCAGACTTTGAACACAGCCCTTTTCACCCCACTCCTTGAAGAAGATAGATGTAATTTTTCAAATCCCCTCTGAAACATATTTTCACAGTCGCTCTGCAAAATTACCTTTCAGATGAAATTTAAAAAAATTCCTCCTGTCTTGATCATAAGGTAGGGTAATAAAAGGACTGTGTTGAAAATTCGGGGTCAAAATCTAAAAAAAACAACAAAGTTATGAAACAGGTTTTGACATCAAATTTTCAATGTAGCACTTTTTTTTAACCCACCTCTTGAACATGACAGGCGTCATTTTTAAAATCCTGCCCAAAGGTCCTTTCACATTCATGCCACAAACCAACATTTTGGCCAGGACTTCATAAATGACACCTGCCATGTTCATAAGACAAGGTGGTGTCATAAAAAGACTATGTTGAATATTTGGGGTCAAAATCTTCAAAAACAACAACATTTTGAAGAAACACTGTATTCAGGGGGCTGGTGAGGTAAATGATGAGTTTGTGAGAGGGCAGGGAGGAAGGAAACCACAAGTGGTTTCATTTGTGTTGGGTTCAAGTTCACGTCATTACAGCTAGTTTATGGTGTAGTCTATAGTGTGAAAGATTTGAAAGACTACTGAAGTGCTTGTTCTACCTTTTCCACTCCCACAGGTACTGGAATGCAGCTGCTGAGCTGAGCTATCAATGGGTGGGGGGGGATATGCTGCTATTTTTTTTTATTTATTGTGTAACTATGGGGGAAGCTGGGCATATTACTGTGTTCAGGTGCCAGTGAGGGGGAAGGAAAGTGATTGCCATGTGGTAAGGGAGGAAGGAAGGCAGCCATGAGTGGCGTCATTGGTGAGGGGGGCCAGATCATGTGGCTACAGCCAGCCTATAGAGCAGCTGTAGTCTTGAAGATTTAAAGGATGACCGGAGTGCTTGTTGTGCCATTTTCACTCATTACAGGTATTCCCCATCTCATGTAACCCAGCCATTTACAAAAACAATTCCCTCTGTGAACCCCTCCCACTCAACCCAGCTGATTAGTATTTCTTTTTCTAATTATTTTTTCTGCTCCCCCTCATTGGCCTCCATCTCTTGAGTGCCCCAGCCTCATCACCCCAGTGCTCACTTGGACATGCCACAAGTCATTTTTCCCTATGGCTTGCCTTCTTGGTGGGATCAGCGGGGTTCCCCATCTCAAACTTCTCCATATACCAGATCTGGTTCCAACTGGTGTGCCCAGCTGGTTGGGTGCAGGGCTTACAGCTGACTAGCTTCATCCTGCCACCAGCTTTTCCTCCCTTTTACAGTTCCCAGAGAGGTGTGATGTGCAATGATATCATGACGCATGCTATGTGCTCCCGAGTGACATACATCAACATCTGCTACCCCCCCTTGTGTGTTGGCCCAGGCTGCCTTTCCCCCAGCTTCCACTAGGAGCCAGGCAAGAGTCGAGCTCTGCCCACCCTTCCCCTAAAGGAGGAGAGCAGTCCTGCGAATGCTCGATCCTCCTCCTCCTACTGGTCCTCCGACATCCTGAGTTCACATCCAAACCTGGGTCATTGGCATTGCAAGCAGTAATGCTACCACTGTGCCAGCAGGCCAGCTCAACTGATCAGTAGTATAGTCCTCATACTAACCCATTTTACCCTTAATTTTTACAGGTTTAACAGGACACCAATTATGCTGTGAAGGGACACCAACCCTGGTTTGGAAGCACACTGACCCCCAGTATTAGACAAGTATTGTTTTATGTTTATCTTTCCTTGTTTGTCCTGTTTGTTTCCTAAAGAGCTGCCTATCCTTTGTGACCCCATTGTTATTCTTATTTTACAGGCACAACTGGACATTGCCTCGAGACTACTTCATCCTAGGCTCCCCAGGACCCAGGTAAAATATCTCCTACTTTATTATCTATGCTAGATTGGTAAACAGTAATGCTGTAGCCTGAAATATTAACACAGTATTAGCATTCACTTTATAGGTGGTTGATGATGCAGGGTTTGAAATATGTCGACTATTCCGTTTATTCAATTTTTAAAATGAGAATAAGATTTCACTACAACAAAAATAAAAAAAAAAGAGAAAATAATTGCAAAAATCCATGTTATCTTTTTCATCAAGGTTGTATGCTCCCGTGCTTCTTGGGCGACTCCTTCAGAACTGTCCCAGACTCCTCCACCCAGCTACTGACCATCGATACTACCAAGCCCGATTCACCACCGGTTTCCTCCCATTGTGGAGCCAGGAAGGGAAGAACTGTCTTTCCCCCAACTCGGAAGTCCTGTGTACAGACTGGAGGGCCAACGATCTGGTGGAAGAGCGGGCAGAGGCAGTCTGATAGGGCTTCATGTAACCCGAGATCGTCATTTTCCTCCTGATTTTCTCCCCAGCCACAGCAGCTGTAAGCACATGCTCATGGAGGTGTGCATGTGCTATGTAATTGTGTCCCTTACTGCTGTGCTGCTTTTGGCTCTGGCACTACCACACAGCCTCCACCAGGTAGAAGCTAAGGAGTGATACAGTGTGTCCCACCCCCCTGGGAGAGGAAAGCAGTCATCAGATGCTTAACCTCTCCCTCCCTGTGGACCCCCCGGCAACTCATGCTCATTCCCCAACATGGGATGCCAAAATGGCAGAAAGTAAGGCATGAAATGACTCAACCCTCCATGCCACTTGGCCAGCCACAAAAATCCATGTTAAAACAAACATGGGGTTGAAGAACATGAAGCGCACAAAATATGAAAATTAAAACATTAGGGTTTGGAGTCTCAGGAGTCTTTTTGAATCACTGGTGTGGCATTCTTTGAGGTTCTCAGACCTAATGTCCACCCCCTCCCCTCATCAAACAAAGTTATTCTTAATCTCCTGCTTTGCTCAGTGCCCACAGGGCACTGTGCAAAGACATTTATGAATGATCTTACTCTCATGCTTTGTTATATATGATCTCTTGCTTTACACAGGTCCCACAACGCCCTACATACAGAAAGTTACAACTTTTTCTGTTGGCCAAATGTGGTGAGTCATACTTCTCCACCTTCAAACACTGTAGACCTATGAGGCATGGGCCTGGACCTGTTCCTGTACCTTGTGCTTTGGGCAGGAAGATAGAGTGAGGGGGGTGACCATTAGGGTTGAGAACCCAAAGGAAAACCACACCACTGATTCACCAAGACTCCTCAGACTCCAAACCCTGATGTTTTCATTTCCTTTCTTTGTACACTTTGCACTCTTCAACCCTAATATCTCCATTAACATAGTTTTTTTGCAATATATATATATGTGTTTAACACACACACACACACACACATATATATTTACACACACATATATATATATATATATATATATATATATATATATATATATATTCATATATGCACATTGCAAAAATGGAATTCATGCACCTGTTAGGGTTCAACTTAATGCCACAAAAGTAGGGAAATGTGGTGTTAGGGTTTCCACCCGACTCTCCAAGCAGAAAAAGGATGAGACCATACAAACAATCACAGACAGCCATCATCAGGTAAGATAAACAACATACAGTTGTTTCCAGATCACACAAATGCAGTTGCACTGAGGTCCTACCTTTGTGGATTTGTATGTGTGGCATGCACACTGCAAGACATACACATTCACTTCTGGCTGCAGACAGAAATCCATGATACTCAAATCACAATCTCTGTCTGCAGAAGCAAAGCTCCAGCAGCCACAGATACAAATCCACAATACCCAAATTACAACAGTCCATCCGTCTACAAAAGTGCAGGCCCCTATTGGTCCTGTGCTTTTGTAGCCACAGGTAGTCATACACATTGTAAGACATACACATACTTCTGACTGCAGAAACACAGGCCTCTTAGGAACCTGCACTTTTGCAGCAACAGGTGTAAGACATGCATGCTGACCACTTGCTGTAGAAGTGCAGGCCTCATTAAATCCTTGATACCTGAATAGCAACACTACTTCTGTCTGCAGAAGAGATTCTGTAGCCACAGGTACTCATGCATACTGTAAGACATGCACTCACTTCCACATTTGCAGATCCAAATCCATAAAGGAAGCACATCAGTGCTACTGCATTTGTGTCATCTGGAAAAAGTTGTATATTGTTCATCATACCTGATGATGGTTGACTGTGGTTGCTTGTCTGGTCTTGCACTTTTGCTGCTTGAACTGGTAGGGACTTAAGGTTGGAAACCCTAAACTCACATTTCCCTACTTTTGTGACATTTAGTTAAACTGTAACTGGTGCATTAGCACTTTTTTAATGAATTTTATTTCTTTTAGAGATGGAGAAGACATGCAGATGCACAAGACCCTCTGGGCCACGTACCATGCGGATGCAAATAATTTGTGGGTCTGTTTGGGGGGCTGTGGAAGTGCAGGGCCCTCCGGCCTCTGCACTTTCATGTGGCTACAGATACAGTTTCCCAGGGCCAAGAGTTCATCTAGAAAATGAAGCTCAGAGCCCTCTGGTAGCCATAAGTGCAGAGGTGTAGTGCCCACTGGCCCCAATGCCAAGAGAAGACTTCTGTTCACTATATGGTACTTGGCATCATTTCTCCTGGCCCCAGCTCATCCAGCTGGCTCACTGAGCTGGCCTCCAAACTCAACTTAGCAGCACAGTATCACAAAACATTACTCACTCGGCCAAAGGCCAGCCCTGCACACAATGTTTCTTAATAAATTGTTTTTGTTTTTAAATTTTGACCTCAAATTTTCAACATAGTCATTTTATATCTTCCCTTTATAAACATAACATGCAACATTTGTAAAATACTGGTCAAACATTATTTTATGTCACAAGTGTGAAAATTCATTTCAGCCAGGATCTAGAGAATGACACCAGTCACATTCATGAGGTGTTGTGAAGAAATTCCTATGTTGAAAGTTTTGAGTCAAAATATTGAAAATTGTCAAAGTTATGAGTGAGCATGAAAGAATTTCAACATAGATTCATAACTTTTTTTTTATATTTTGATCCCAAATGTTAAGTATAGTCTTCTTATGATCCCATCTCATGAACCTGGTAGGTGAACATTTTTAAGTCACACCCAAAAGGTGATTTTGCAGAGCAACTGCGAAATCACTTTTCAGCCCCAAATTGAAATATTTCACCTACCTTGCTCATGAGGTGGGGTCCCAAAAAGGCCATGTTGAAAGTTTGGCAGAAACATTTTGAAAAGTAGCAAAATTATACAGTAAGTGAACAATGAAATACTTCAATGTTTACTTACATAACTTGGTCAGTTTGCCATATGTTTTCACCACATTTTCAACATAGTCTTTTTATGACCCCACCTCATGAACCCGGTAAGTGACAGCTTTCAAATCCTGCCCAAAAGGTAATTTTATGGAGTGACTGTGAAATTACCTTTCTGTCTAGATTTAAAAAAAATTCACCTACCTTGTTTATGAGGTGGGGTCCCAAAAAGGTCATGTTGAAAATCTGGTAGAAAAATATTAAAAAGAAAAGAAAAATTTATAAGTAAAATTCAAAACACATTGAAAATACATCAATAACACATACCTTGTTTCTTCAGTTCGCAATCATGCTTCAAGGAGTTGGATGCCTTTTTTGGTGAGAGCTGATCTATTCTGAAGACCCTCTGTAGGTGAGTGGAGGTGTGGGGTGGGGGTGCTGGGGGGTTGGGTAGTGTAGGTGAGGAGTGAGGGTCAGAGGGGTCAAAAATTGACAAGGGACAGTTTTCTTCTTTTCAGGTTGAAATACAAAAAAAGAAAAGATCTGTGAGGGTTGTTTTCTATTTTTTTTCAGGAGGACCAGACTGACACTGGGGGATGGGCACCCTTATGTCTGCAAGTTCAGCCACATCCTTGTGAAAGCAGCACCAGTATTTTGAGAGATAGGTGGTAATACTAGAGTCCCACTAGAGCACCTGTTAGGACTTTACACTTTAAACTTACCTGGTGGTTACTAACTGTCTCCACATCTAGGGTATGTGTTTAAGAAGCCAAGAATCACATTTTATTTTTTTCAAAGGGACATATTACATTGAGAATATGTTGTGCATGCTCAAGGGACTGTGATCTGCTACATTGTATTATTTTATTAAACTCTCTAAATCCACGCTAACTGGATTGAACTTTCATGGTGTTACTTTTACTTAAAATGCAAAAGAAAACCTTCAAGTGTGTTTTTTGTGTTAGTAGATGGGGCTCAAAACAGATCTGAATAACTCAGTTTCTCTTTCCTAATTTTGCTTGATTTAGGCTGATCACATGCATCTGCTCTGAAGATAGGAAGCAGCTTTGACCTCTGCAGATATGTTTTAAGAGGATCTTTTACATGGCTTTAATTCTTCCTCTTTCAAACAACCAGCATTACCAAATGAGCAAATTGCTGAATGTTCATGAAATTTGTGCAAAGTGACTTGCCTGTTTCCAATCTAAGTCATCTAGATCAATAAAACCCACACTTGCTCGCTTTGCAGTCAGCTACATATTTGAAATGAAGCTGAATGGGGTTATTTTTTATGTGTGAGCTGAAAATGTTCTCATTTCAGCACTTTACGTGCGACAGGTGAATTCTCATAGAAACATACATAGAAACATAGAAGTTGACGGCAGATAAGGACCGCAAGGCCCATCCAGTCTGCCCATTTCTTTTTCTACCTTATAAATGTGCCATCGCCTTTGCTCTGTCGTGACCTATCTATTCATAGTCATTTGTATTGCTCCCTTATGCCTATCCATGCCTGTTTGAAGCCCTGCACTGTATTCATAGCCACCACTTCTTGTGGTAAGCCATTCCATGCATCTACCACCCTTTCTGTAAAAAGAATTTCCTCACATTCCCCTTAATCGGCCTCCCTCTAATCTCATGCTGTGTCCTCTTGTCCTGCTATTTTTCTTATATTTAAACATGTTAGACTCTTTCACCTTGTTTATGCCCTTAAGGTGTTTAAATGTCTAGATCATATCACCTCTCTCCCTCCTTTGCTCAAGGGTATCGTGTTGAGCTCCGTTAATCTGTCCTCATATGTCTTCTGATGCAGTCCCTGCACCATTTTGTTGCCCTTCTCTGGACTGCCTCAATTTAGTTAATGTCCTTGTGAAGGTGTGGCCTCCAATACTGCTGCAGTATTCAGATGGGGGCCTAACCAATGTCTTGTACAGAGGATTATTACCTCCCTCTTACGACTTGTGATACCCTACTAATACACCCTAACACCCCCTAGCCTTACCTACTGCTTTAGAGGTCTGCTTGGATGATTTTAGGTCATCAGTGATGATGATGCCCAAGTCTCTTTCTTCCTTTGTGACTGCTAGCAACTCCTCCCAGCCTATAAGTGGCTTCAGGGTTTCTCTTCCCTATGTGCATGATTTTGCACTTCTTTGCATTAAATCCCAGTTGCCACTCTTCTGACCATTCTGCTAGTTTATCCAGATCTCTTCTCATTCTGCCCCCATCTGGATCATCTACTCTGTTGCAGATCTTGGTGTCATCTGCAAACAGACAAGCCTTACCCTCTAGTCCATCTGCGAGGTCACTAATGAAGATGTTGAATAGGACTGGCCCCAGGACTGATCCCTGAGGTACCCCACTTGTGACTTGCATCTCTTCTGACTGTATACCATTTACCACCACTCTCTGTTTTCTGCCAGTCAACCAGTTTGCCACCCAGTTGACCAACTTCTGACCCACCCCGAGCCTACCTAGCTTATTTATCAATCTTCTATGTGGAACAGTGTCAAAAGCTTTGCTGAAGTCAAGGTAGGCGACATCAACTGCTCCCCCTTGGTCCACCACTCTGGTTACCCAGTCAAAGAAATCTATGAGATTAGTTTGACAGGACCTTCCTTTTGTAAACCCATGCTGTCTTGGATCCTGTGCCCTATGGATTCCAGGTGTTGCACTATCCTTTCCTTAAGGTGCCTCCATAATCTTGCCCACTACTGAGGTAAGACTGACCGGTCTGTAGTTCCCCGCCTCCTCCCTGCTACCACTCTTGTGGGTGGGATCACATGAGCCCTTCTCCAGTCTTCTGGGACCTCTCCTGTGCTCAGAGACTCACTAAACAATTCTGCTAATGGCTCTGCTAGTTCCTCCTTTAGCTCCTTAAGTACCCTGGGATGTGCCATCAGGTCCCATTGCCTTATCCACTGGAGCTTAGCAAGCTCTTGTGGACCCTTTCTTTTGTGAAGGGAGTAGTGCTCACCTCCCTCCCCCCTGTGTCCATGATGCTGAGCTGTGGGCCCTGCCCTACATTCTCTTCAGTAAATACTGAGCAAAAGAATCTATTTAGGATAGATGCCTTTACAGGGTCCTCCTCCTCACATGCTCCCTTTTCTCCATTAAGCTTAGCAATACCCCCTCTGGACTTTCTCCTTTCACTAATGTATCTATAGAAAGTCTTGTCACCTTCTTTTACTGTTTGTGCTAGTGTTTCCTCAGTTTGGGACTTTGTCTGCCTTACTGCCTTACCTGCTTCCCTTAGGGCAGTTTGGTATGCCTCCCTATCTTCATCCCGCTGTGTTCCCTTATATTTTCTGAAGGCCAGCCTTTTGGCTCTGACCTTTTCTGCTACTGTATTTGAGAACCAAAGTGGTTTCCTTCTTCTTTGCACTTCCTTTTCTGTCTAACACAATGGGATGTTGCTTCAAGTATTGTATCATAATGCTTGCCCACTTTGTCTGTACCTCCTCACCTGTGTTTCTTTTGCCAGGGCTAAGCTAACTCTGTTGGCCATCTTATCAAAGTCAGCTCCTCTGAAGTCCCATATTTTTGCCTTGGAATGGGATGATTTAGATGTAGTAGCCAAATTGAACCATACCATGTGATGGTCACTGGCCCCAGGTGACCTTCTACCTGAGATCTGTGATCCCTTCTTTGTTAGTCAGTACTAGATCTAGGATAGCCTGTCTCTTGGGGTTGCTGTACCAGTTGTTTGAGGCCCTCCCCTGCAGGGAATCCACTATGAGTCTAGTTCTGGCAGATGTTCCTGCTGGTATTGACCAATCTGTATCTGGCATGTTGAAGTCTCCCATTATCAGAACCTCCCCTTTAGCTGTCATGTTTTGTATATCTTCTAACAGTAATGTGTCTATGTCCTCCCTCTGGTCTGGGGGCCTGTAGACAACCCCAGTTCTTATGGCTGTCCCATTTCCTGTTTCCAGGGTGACCCACAGTTCTTCTGGCTCCTTATGTGTATTCTGAATTTCTTTAGCTTTGATATTTTCATTAACATACAGGGCCACTCCTCCCCCCCTTTTTGCACCTCGGTCTCTTCTGAACAATACATAGCCAGGTACTGAAGTCTCCCAAGTGTGGTTACTGGTAAACCACATCTCACTAATTGCTACTATGTCCAGTTTAGCCTCTGACATTATTGCTTGCAGGTCTGGGATCTTATTTCCCAGGCTGTGAGCATTTATGTACATGATTTTCCATTGGCCAGATTTTGGTGTGTTAGTTGTTGGGTGAAGTTTGGCATTACCCCTGTGCATCGTATGGGGAGACAAACCTTTTTTCTTACCTGGTGATGCAAATGAACGGCAAACACGCTGAATTCCTGTTTGACCACTAGCTGAGGGGGGAGGGGTGTTCTTCCCATTCGACGTATGGGGTGCTGCACCCCTCTCCCCATTTGCTAGTTTAAATATTCTGCAAAGACATCAAACTTCTGCCCCAATGCACTGACTCCCTCTTTAGTTAGATGCAGTCCATCAAATTTAAAGAACTTTTGCTCCCAGAACTGTTGCCAGTTCCTACAAATCTGTGTCCTTTTTCCTGGCACCAGTCCTTGAGCCACGTGTTTAGCTCCCCTATCTCCCTTCTCTGACCTTCCATCCATCTGCTCCCTTCTCCCAGACTGGCAGGATCTCAGAGAAGGAGATGCGAGATGAAATAGATGATAGTTTGTCACCCAGCCTAGTCAGGTGTTCCTTGGTCTCCACAACTGACCGGCTGGCGAGATCGATAGTCCCTATGTACCAGGACATCAATGTTTTCTCCTGCTTTGTGAACAATTTTGCAATGCGGTCAGTGTCTCTCCATGCTGATGTACCTGGGAGACATCTGACCATCACCCTGGCTGGAGATGGGTATCAACTCCCAGAATCATGGTCTCCTATGATCAGAAGTTTTTGATTTCCTTTGTGCTTGTTTAGTTTTGGTTCCTGATTTGGGTGAGTATTGTTGTTGCTAGCTCCTGTGCACATGATGTCCTGCTCTGCAGTGTCCGCTGCCCCTTTATTTGATTTCAGAGATAGAGGCAGATACCTTTTGTAGTGTTTATATGGTTTTGGAGGTAATGTGTTGGAGAGCAGAGAGATGGGGCACCTGATTTGCTCCTCTAACCACCTGCCAACCTCCTGGACAACTACCCTCTGCAGTCGAGGGTTTTCTGTTGGATGCTGGGGAAATGGCGGGTGGTTCTTATAATGTATTTCTCTTCAATATGAAATTTGAGGCATGCAATCTCTGCCCATGCTGCCCGGGCTGAGACCTAAGATCTCCAAAGGCCCAGCATGTAGGACAGTGTCCTAAATCCTGCAAGACTGTCCTTCTGAAAATTGTTCCACAGTACCTGCAGTTAATGAAATCCATTCCAAATAAGTTGCTGGGTTTGTAACCTAGTCAGAGTAATTAGAAGGAAAAAATGCAAGTAATGGTTTAATTGTGCTTTGTTTAACTTGTTATAACAAGTTAAATTACTAGCGCCCTGTAAATGAGATCACCTTGTGGAGAGCCCCACTGATCCGCCCCTTCCTGCTCTGCCACAGGAAATGTCACAACTGTGGTACCCTATAAAGGAGTGTAGCGTGGGGTGGTTGGGGATGGGGGTGGGTGGCTGGGCCCTTCCCTGCCTAAAAGAAGAACCACGGACGAAAGCACAAGGAGAGAGCAGAAACAGTCAGTCAACAACAAATGCAGTAACCTGAAAGCTTATCCTAATGTTAGATAAAACTGTAAAACCTGTAAAGCACCACCTGTAATAATTTCAGAGAAGATATACCCTGTAAGAAACACTTTGCTCCAGAGAAAAATAAAGCAGTAACAGAAGATATACCTTGCAAAAGACAATTTGAATCAGAAGATTACAGCAGTAATCTGTTAGCACACACCTGTAGGCACACCTTGTAATAATGCAGAAGAAGGTATACCAGCAACAACAATTTGAATCAGAGAAAAAATAAAAGCAATGAAATGTTAGCAACAAACAGTAGCAATCCCTGAGTAAAAATAAAAACACCACCACACAGTAAATCTGCTTAGCCAAACTAAGTCTTAATCCTTCTCCCTTGCTCTGGTAAGTTTCTCTACTCTGCCTTTCAAGCAGTCTTAGAAGGAAAGAGCTCAGGTGAAGCTAGGTGCCTTGGCCAGCAAACCAAGTCTTCTACCTCCAAGATATCAACTAACCTGACTTTTGACCCTTCTTTCTGTTGGAAATTACGACGTTTGCCAGCTCCACCCCCACATACACACCTAATCCTTTGGAAGAGCTGTGGGAGGAAAAGCAATTAGCTCATTCAATGTGAGAAGGAGACTGAAACACCTCTGAGACAACAAACCTTTTCAACAAACAAGAATAAAATAAAACACAGTGTCAAACAGTAATTTTGCTCAGCCCAATGATAAAAAAGTCACAAAAATGTAAGCTCCACCTGTAATACAGTAATTTCAGAGAAGATATACCCTGTAAGAAACACTTTGCTCCAGAGAAAAATAAAGCAGTAACAGAAGATATACCTTGCAAAAGACAATTTGAATCAGAAGATTACAGCAGTAATCTGTTAGCACACACCTGTAGGCACACCTTGTAATAATGCAGAAGAAGGTATACCAGCAACAACAATTTGAATCAGAGAAAAAATAAAGCAATGAAATGTTAGCAACAAACAGTAGCAATCCCTGTGAGTAAAAAATAAAAACACCACCACACAGTAAATCTGCTTAGCCAAACTAAGTCTTAATCCTTCTCCCTTGCTCTGGTAAGTTTCTCTACTCTGCCTTTCAAGCAGTCTTAGAAGGAAAGAGCTCACAGCCTGAAAAACAGCAACCTTGCTAAGCTGGGCACCCAGGACTTTTGAGGTGTCCAGAAAAGGTATTTCTAGGATATTGTTTAAAATAAATAAAAAGTACCAGAAGCAAAACATACGGGGGCACTGAAGAGACATTATTAGTGCTAGACGCGTTTGCCAGGAGTTTCATGGTTTCGGATGGACCATCTCGAGTAAGCCTTAAAAAATTCTATCGGTCGTTTTTTTTTTTTTGCTTACCTACGCAGATGGAATTTCCATCTTCCAATATGGAAAAGTTTATATCCCCCAAACCAGCTGGAAGAGGCACCCCAGCCTGAGGGCCTGTTGTGTGGGCCGGAACAGAGGCTTCTCCTGCTGTAATAACCTGTTCAGATATGGGAATGAAACCAAAGGTGTCTCAGAAACCCACTCTTGCATCAATTCAAGTTTTGTTGACTGAGTTCCAGGCTGGGGTGAAGCAGTCAACTGCTCACATTGAAACTTCACTTTTGGATATTTCTGTTTGTTGCACAGTGGTGGAGACACAAATGGAGAAAGTGGAGAATTTGTGTGAAAATAATGAAGGGGAGATAAAAGGCATTTCAGCTCAAGTTCTTACCCTAGAGGGAGCCACAAATGCAGCTATACATGAGCAGCTGACTCAAATGACAAGGTTAGAGCATTTGGAGAATAGCATGCTGGGAAGACATTTATGTTTAATTGGTTTTCCTGACACTGTTGTGAATGCTGAGTTGTAGGATGCTGTGTAAAAGGCTCTGACAGCAATATTTTTGATTAAGACTCTTATTGTTTTAGAATCTGTATTCCGTCCAGTCTCGCATCAAATCAAGGATACAACTAGCAACCTGGGGCTAGATATGTTATAATTACCTTTCAAACCCTTGCTGAGAGGAATAAAATCCTTCAATTAATGAGGCAAAAGAAGCAGCTGTTCTACGAAGGCCACCATTTACATCTGGACCCAGACTTTTGTATGCAGACTCAATGAAGCAGAAAACGTTTTTTACCAATACTCTCTGAATTTAAGGAAGCTGGAATTGTTGTGGCTCTACATGCTCCTGCTCATTTGAAGGTACATTTTCAGGATAAGAACTACTTTTTGAAGACCCTGATGATGCAAGAGCTTTCTATGAAGCTAACATTAAAATTCCTGATGATATCGGTTTGGATGTTGAGGATGAGGAGGAAGCCGAGGTGACCAAATATCTCTCTGTTTAAAATTTTGATGGAGTTCTAATATGAATATTAACTGCAGATTTTGGAATAATTGACTTCGTTATACTAAGGATCTGAGACTGAATGAATTAGAGTAACAGACACGTTACTTTTTTGATTTAAATATTTAGCAGGGCTGTTAAAAACTTGGAGCACTGGCAAACTTATATATTTCTTTCTTCTTTTTTATGAATTGTTATATGGCCATTTGTATAGTTGAAAATATTCTTTTACTCCCCCAAAATAAAAGAAAATAAATGTTGTGCCTTATTTAGTTTCAAGAGAAATAAGGAGGAATGTAATGTTCTTAATGAATTTTCTGTTGATTGTAATTAAAATTTAAATGTGGAGTCTTTTTCCTGTTTTAAGGAATAAAAAGAAAGTACAAAAAAAAAAAAGAGTACCAGAATCTATCTAAATGAGTCCTGTTTATCAACCGGTCAGCTGTTTGTTTGTTTTTAAAAATCATTATTTTTATGTATTTTCCAACTTTTTGGTTTAAAAAAAAACAAGATGACAGCCATCATGATGCAAAAATGTTTCCTTGTGACATTAAAAAAACACTAATTTTGTGAAGTAAAACAGTGAGTGAAAGGTAAATTTATGTACCTTATGAGAGGGTTATCCTGAAACACTACTAAGCATACTCTGATAACAAATTTGAAAACATTATACATTTGAAACTGATTAAAGGGGAACTAAAGTCAAAACTTACAAAAAATAATATGTTGTACAGAGGATTTTGATTTGTAGGTATACTTTTAAAAAGTCTTTCCCTTTGTTTCCTGAAAGACGTTTTTTCTAAATTTGCTTGCTGATTTTATGGCCCCTGAGGATATCCATGTTAGCATTTTTATGGCTCTTCTTATATTTATTTATATTTATTTAACCAGGTGAGACACACTAAGCTGAAAGCTTTTTTACAGGTGCAACCTGGGAGCACAGGGAAGTTAAGTGACTTGCTCAGGGTCACACAGTATGCAAGTGGAAGCTGTGGGATTCAAACCCAGGTCTGGTCTGCTGGATGTCACCAGATTTGCAGCTCAGAGCCTTAAACCACTGTGCTATACTGCCTTCTTGTTCCTACAATGCCTCCTGTCCCATGTGAGAGTGATGCATCCAGGCCCATTGATTCAGAGAGTAATACCTGCTTCAGCAGCAATCTACTGTTAGGAGTCGGATATGTCTTTCGGATGAAATGTTAAACCGAGGTCCCATCTGCCTAGATTGGTGGTAGTTCAGGTGGATGTTAAAGATCCCATGGCACTTATTGAAAAGAGTAGGGGAATTCCCTGGTGTCCTGGCCAAATTTCCCTCATTCACTAAAAACACCACCAACAGTTTCATCTGGTTCAAGGTCAGTTGGCATTCATCTGTATCCCCTTCCCCCAGATCGTCCCTGAAAATTGACAGGATTTGTCTAGTGTACTTATCCGGTCAACAAAAACTAAATAAAATAAATAAATAAATAAATACTATGATATCCCTAAACTCAGTAAGCTGTTGTTCAGCATACTGAGTAATATTGCCCAAAATCCACAGCCCCGAATAAATCCTATGCCCAACAGACAAATTTCAGGCATTATGCATATAAAAAAAGTGTACAATGTGGGCGGCTTCATCCCCTGCACCACCCATGTGGGGGGCTTTTCCCCCACACACACCCATAACTAAAATATCTAACTCTAAGGGGGAGCGGACCCCAGAGTAAAATGTTAAGTTGTCATGGGGGGTGCAGTGTGTAAAATTACGTGATCTGGATGAGTACCAGGGTCATGCACAGCATACCAGCTGACCTACTGATGGTATTCCCCTGCACACCACCAGGGCAGCTTGGCCAGCAATGCCATCCAACCGCCCTTTCCTGTGCATCACAAGGAGTAAGGCAGCATTCTGTCACATCTGCTACCTTACTTGGTTGGGAGGAATATCATCGGGTGTAGTAGCGTCAGGTCATCTCATCTATCGGATAATGCTTACTAGGGTACTGCTTGTCGGGAAAGTCAGCTTCCAGATAACGTAAGTATACCTAGGAGCCTGATATTCTGGCTTCAAGTAAATAACTCTGTCTAATCCAAACTTTCTGTTTTCTAGATATGTGTCTAGGACTAGCCAGCAGAAGTGAATGTTTTGTTTTTAAACCTTTTTGTTTCATTAAACTACACACAACCATTAGAAAGGCAGACAGATCACCCAAGGTAGCAATGATTTAACTAGTGAAGACAATAACTGTTTCCTTACTGAGTAATCCACTTAATTATCCCTCAGGCATGTGCCATCTATAAATGTAGCCTTCATTAGAGCTCCCTGGGCAATGAGAGCTGCTTAAAAGTGCATCTATACTGCTGTAAACTTGGCAAAAAAAAAACAGATCTTGTTGAATTAATGGTCCCAAACACATCACTGTCACATGAGATAGAAGGCTTTGTAGGAACAAGAGGAGTCATAAAAATATTAACATGGAGAGCTCCAGGAGCCATAAAACCAGCAAACAAATTAAGAAAAAAAAATACTTTCAGAAAACAAAGGGAAGGACTTAACTCAACACAACATATTTTTTGTAAGTCTGGATTTTAGTTTTCCTTTAATATTTTTTTCACAAACCCTTCAAAAGGCACACCCTTGGCACACGTCACTTCAGCCCTAAAAGTCTGGGAACAAAATTCTATACTGTCTAGGCTGTAGGTGAGAGCAAAAAATGTTTTTTTGTGAATTTACAGTGGATCTGGATCTCAGAATCTGGATAAGTGCCCAAAATGAAACCTCCCATGTAGCAAGAACTTGCCACCCAGACAACACATGCTGAATTTCATGCAAATTCATTGAATGCCACCAAAGTTATTAAGGTGCAAAGATCTGGGTTTAACATGGAGACCTCCACTCAATCCTAGCTATTCTTGCACTCCTGAGGAAGTATAATATATATTCTTTGCAAAAAATTGTGTCAATGGAACAGTTAGGGTTCAAATTAAACCAACAAAAGTAGGGAAATGTGATATTAGGGTTTCAAACCCTAACACCCCTGCCCCATCCCTGAGGCAAATGAGGGATGGAATCTGTCTTGGCATTGTCAACCGTAATGCTCACTCCACTGCAGTGAGAAAAAACCTCAGCTGTGATGGAGACAGGTGTGTATGTTGCATGCGTGTATAGAATAGGGTGAGCAATAGGGCTGACAATGCCAAAGAAGACTTCACCCCTCATTTGACTCAGGGATAGGGCTGGGGTGTTAGAGTTTAAAACCCCATTATACAATGGCAAGAAAGAATGCTGCTTGTTGATTGGTCAAACTGGGACTGGAGCCAGGATGTTATCCCAGCATAACATCCCAGCTCTAGTCCCACCACAATCATGACCTCATTAAAAGTAAAAAAAATCAGTCTGCAGTACTCCATTCCTTCCCTCTCCCAGCGAAAGTGAACCAACGCTCCCTGCTCCGCTCGTTCAATCACTATCTCCGCTTTCCAACAGCAGGACACTGCCGCCAAATAAAAAAAAAATGAAACAAAACCTTTTTAAATCCTGCCAATACTAACTTCACATTCGGGACTGCCCATGCTGCTGAAACAGTGATCACATTCAGCCTTCGTCTCTGCTCTCCAATAGTGGGATACTGCCTGTCATACACATTCACTTGCCAGCCACATTTGTTTCTTCCATCTTCCTTGGTCTAGCAGCAGTAAACACATTGTAACAGGGATAAAAAAAAAAGAAACACCATTACTATACATGAGAGGGACAGCGCCAACTTACAAATGCAAACAGGAGAGTGTGGAGCAGAAAACACAGCACACACGCGGACAATACAGGGAAGCCAGAAACAGTACGGCAAGAAAAAAAACAACAGAAAAATAACTTGGGACTGAGGAGACAGCACATCAACAAAATACAGATGAGCATTGTGCAATGACAAGTGACCATAAACAAAACAAAAGGCAGAGCAAAGCTACAATACCATGACAGGAGCTACACCTACTGGGCAAAACAAAGCAATACAAAAAACCTATACCTATTATTTAAAGTTACAATTACAAACTACTCTATCTGGTGGAAGGATATTAATATTATCTTTTTTACTAAAAACAGTTTAAACCACATTTTTTTTGGTCTATCTCCTTATTTCTGAGGTACAAGCCACTGTATAATAGGAATAATGCCCACCAGGGTGGGTGTTATGCTGGGATAACACCCCTTCTCGGGTGTTGGATGCCCTTGACCTGCAGCCTCAGGCCCAACCATCCGAGGCAGGATGTTATCCCAGCATAACACCCACCCTGTCGGGAATCATTCCTTTAGCATCACATTTCCCTACTTATGTCAGTTTAATCTGAACCCTAACTGTTGCATTAATGCATTTTGCAAAGAATGTCCTTACTTTTTTGAGATAGCATAATCATATTCTTATTTGCCTGTGGGATCACAGTGCCCTCCATTCCCTGCTCTCGCATCCTTCCATTGATGCATACATGTGTTCATTTAGTCCATGAGGTTTCACAGTTCTAGGTTTAAATATCCAAAATCTTTCTCTCCTGAGAAGCAAGTTTTGCCTGTCACCTCCATTGCTACCTCATGTACTAAATGAACACCGTGACTTGAAACCCTATTTCTGATGAGACTTTTTGTCCTGCATTCACTACTTTCCTTTCTTGTAATTGCTTCTTAACGTATCCTTTCAAGAATGCTTGTTATGGTTAATCTAGCAGTTTGTTGCCAACACTTGCCATTCACTTTGCACCAATATCATAGATTATTGTTTTTTATGTTACCAATATCTGTAGTATGTCTTAGTCACCTTTCATTTTATTGAGAGGGAGTAGGACATTTGACGATGTGGGTTTTGAATTGCATTGTTTGTATTGTCAAATCGGCATGACCTGTTATTTAAATAAGGGGTGCTAGCATTCAAGCGGCCTTCATTATATTCAATATTGTTGTACCCACTATTCTCCCTTGGGATTCCAACCTATAATATATTCATGATTAATTTATTTATTATATTTCCACGAGTATGCATACCTTTGAGTGAAACTGTCTCAGTCTGATCACTTTCACTCTGCATTACATACAGTAAAGGGGGCGTGTTCTACAGAGGCACCTGGTGCCTAGTTAGAACTTTCTGACATTTCTTCATGGTATTTTCAGTATTGTTAAGATTAAAATGCCATAGACTTTTACTTACATAAGACGCCTTTTTTGCAGTACTAATTCTCCCTGTGAACTTTTAATAAATGTTAAGTGGTCAAGAAGCATGGTCTTAATTTTTGTGGACTCTGCCATTTCACTTCTTTATTTTTCCTTTCAGTTTTTGTCTCATTTGTTTGGCTCCTGAAATTTATGATTGAAGAGGCACTTCATAAATTGCATAGCACTACATAATGTGTGGTAAATATCTGATAATAAACTTCAAACTTGATTAAAAGGGTTCATAAGGAGTGTTTTTTCTCTACACAATATTTGTTGAATATAAACACATGCAGTTTATTTGTTATGGGCTTGGGGTTTTGAAATTCATTTTCATATTCTTTTGTAATCATTAATTTCACTTTGGATATGTAATGAATATGTATGAGCGTGGTGTATTTAATTGTGAAGTTTTAGACTCAAAGCACCGAGCATTTCCTCATGGTATTTTCAGTTCTGGAAAGATTAAAATGTCATGGACTTTCATTTACACAAGACGCCTCTTTTTGTAGTACTAATTCTCCCTGTAAACTTTCAATAAATTACAGTGTGTAAGCAAGAAGTTTTTACTGCCAGTTTTTGATCTTAGTACTATATGTGATCACAGAGCTCCCATTGGGTTTTAACAGGCAGGTCCATGCCAGTTTGGGCTTCATAGGCCATTGAAAATTACCGTTATCCTTCTACAGTAAGTTCACTTTTTGAACTATCACTGAGCCACTGGACTTCACTTCTGTCCTGACACCATCCCAAGTCAATGTACTGCACAGGTTAATGTGGCGGGCAGAGTCCTCCAGCATTACCACTGTGAGTTTTCACATTTTATTTTTAATTTTTCATGTGAGTACAATAAAATACTTTTTTGTTGGAAATACCGTAGACTAGTGACTTATCACCTTTCATTTCAGAGCTCTGTTTAAAATGCACAGAACTTTGGAGTCTTTGGTCTACAGATAGGGCTGGCCGCCCTTTCCTTGTACACTAACCCTACATCTTGAGTTGTCATGGATCCATGAGCTGGAGCTTGATTTGAAAGATGGAAAAGGTACTGGGTTACCAATCAGAGGGTGGGGTAGCCACTAGACACCAGGGAAATATTGTTCTCAGCATGCTCAGACCCACAAATTTGTAAAATGTGATAGCTTTGGAATGTTAATATATTATACCAAACCAGCGAAAAGCACATCTATGGGCCAGCCCCTTTCTACCCTGAAAGTTTCAGACCAGAATTCCAAACCATGTGGGCACTACAGTGCTTTAAAAAATGACAAACAAATCCCCCAAAATGCACTTTGCAGGATTCTGATCTTCGTTCTTTCGCATGAATGTTGAAATGAACAAGCAGAAGCGAGTCATGAAAGAGGATTTAAAATATGAAAAAAAAAACACATTTTGGGGTCATTTCTCCAACAGTTATGTGCAGAATCCATCTAATGGAGTCTCAATGAGAAATACAGATATGTTGGTCTTTCTTCAGGATGTCACTTTTATTGATTTTGAAAATTTTTTTTCTTGAAAAAATGGAAAACTAGAAAGCATCAAATGAAAAAAGATTTTTTATTTCATGAAAAAGGATTCGCCCCATACGAAAAAAATTTATTTTTCATTTCATACAGCTATTTTAAGTGCTTACTGAGTAAGCTCAGAACCAATTTTTAATAATTTCAAAATGAAATAACTTTGGAATGGATTAATATTTTGTCACCAAACATGCAAAAGGCATGTCTGTTGGGACAGCCCCCTTCTACCCTAAAAATTTCAGACCAAAATTCCACATTGTCTGGGAGGTAGCCAAATTAAAAATAAAACATCAAAACCAATGAGAAAAAATCCAAAAAATCGCTTTTTGCACTATCAGGATCTCAGAATCCACATAACCAATTAAAATGAAACATCACATCCAGAGATCTATCACATGAGACCAAGCTTACAAAATTTTGTGCAAATCCATTAAATGGGTGCAAAGTTATAAAAGTGCAAAAATTGAGGTTTATCATTAAAGTGCCTACTCAACCCTAACTATAGTGGTGCCGCTGCACCACATATGATATGATATGTCATGGGTGACAGTGAGATAGCAGAATTATTCTCACAAGCTATACTTGACCTCCTGACCTCACAAATGGTGAAGTCATGAGTGAGGTAAGAAGAGGTCAAGTATAGCAAGTGAAGCCATTTGTTCTATCTCACTCTCACCCATATCATATTTGATCTGTACAGCTGGTGTTTAGTTGGTTCCACACACTTTAGCTCACTGGTGGCCCCCTTCTGCTGGTCTCCAGTCCCAGACCCAACACCCTGGCCTGGATATTCAGACTGCACCTGGCAGCAGCACAAGTGTGGGCGCAGTGCAACTGGGATGCAACGGGGCCAGGACCAGGTGATATTCAACGATGATGCACCATGACGCAACACCATTAACTATGGCAGGGACAGCGCATGGCACAGTGGCACTGTGCCAGTGCAAGCCACAGATAGGGAGCATGGTGATGCACCATCGCAAATGCATTACCCATGATATTCAGCAGAGGGCATGCAAATGAGGCCATAATATATGCAAGGTGCAAATGGGGCCATGCGCAACCCCTTTGAAGATCCAGGCCTATAAATATCATATAAAGTAGCTGGTTAAATTACAAAATAGTGGAATTGCTCCTACTCTTACCTGTCAGAAGCAAGGCCAGGAATGACTCTTTCTTTAGGAACCGGTGACCTCAGTATGAGGTATATTTCTATGACGCCACTACTGTGAAGCTTAGCAAAGTAGGAGGAGCTAAACCTCATTAACTGCCAGTTAGGTTTTCAAGACCTAAAAACATCTCCATACACGCATGTATAAAAGAAATGTTCATAATCTTGTCTTCACCGAGTATTGTGTTAGTGGGAAATGTGTCACCCTGATCCATGATATATATAGTAGTGGAGGAAATACATTTGTATTGGAATAGGGGCTGATCAGGTGACCTGTTTACTCAATATAAAGAGCCCTCCTCTCCAGAGTTCCTCAGATCAGCCTTGGGAGAGACACCAAGAGGACCTGTGCCAGTTTATGGTCTAATGAAAGACACAGATGTTGGTGGATTTCTGCCTTGACAGTAATCCACTCTGTGGTCAGTGCTATAGGCATTAGCACTGAAGCTCTGGAAGAGTTATTTCTTTTTTTTATTTTGGTTTATTATTTTTTTAGAAACATAGAAGCATAAACTTTGATGGTGGATAAGAACTGCTTGGCCCACCCTGTCTGCCCATTCCCCTACCTATTGGATAAGCTGCAGATCCTAGTTAACCAACAGCATACTTCTTCTTAATCCCATCAGAATTGCCTTATGTCTGTCCAATGCATTCTTGAATTCCCCCATTGTTTTTGACCCCACAATCTCCTCAGGAAGGCTGTTCCATGCGTTACCATCCTCTCCATGAAAAAATACTTCTTCATGTTGCACTAGAGCCATCTTCCCTCTATCTTCAAATTGTGCCCCCTTGTTCTTGTACGTCTCTTTTTCTGAAAGATGCTACCCTCTTGGACTATGTTGATTCCCCTAAGGTACTTGAAAGTTTCTATCATGTCCCCCTCTTCTCCTTTCCTCAAGGGTATACATATTAAGCTCCTTTAGTCTCTCTTCATATGGTTTCTGGTGCAGATGCTGCACCATTTTAGTTGCCCTCCTCTGGACTGCATCCATCCTGTCTAAGTCCAGGTGGAGATGGGATCTCCAGAACTGTACGCGGTACTCCAGATGTGATCTCGCCAACTGTCTGTACAGAGGAATAACAACTTCCTGTTTTCCACTGGTGATGCCTCTCCCTGTGTAGCCCAGTATCCCCCAGCCCTCCTTAGTGCATTCTTACATTGCTTGCTTACCTTTCGGTCATCTGATATGACTACCCCCCAGGTCCCTTTTCATTTTTGTTGTTGTTAGTACCCCCCATTGTGTACTCTTCCCCTGGGTTTTTGTTTCTCTTGTGCATTACTTTGCATTAAATTTAATTTGCCATACATTTGACCATTCCTCCAACCTTGCAAAGTCCCTTCTCATCCTTTCCACACCCCCTTTGTGTATCAACCCTGTTGCAGATCTTTGTGTCATCTGCAAAGAGGAATACTTTTCCTTCCAGTCCCTCTGCAATGTCACTTTTTTCTGACTTTTTAAATTAAATAAAGCCACACTGTGGTGTGTTTCACCAATCTACTGTTGTATTTGTTATCCTTACCCACACCCATCTACATATGGTGTGAGAAGTGGGATCTGACAGGAAGGCCAAGGTAAAGGGGGATTCCAGTTAGCTGATACCAGCCCAGGTGCCCAGGATAACTAGCAGAGGTAAATGGCAGACTGTGACTGGTGATATTGTGCTGGTGTTGAAGACTACAAGCAAGCCAGAGGAAGCTTGTAAGGCTGAAGGGACTTTGTCTTGTATTGAGCCATTGGTAGCTAGTTACAATGGTCAAAGCAGCATTGACTGGGGTAAACTGCAGGCTAAAGATGCTGATGTTGCCAAACTATTGCAGTATGTAAAGGTCAAGGAGGGTAGGAATGTTAATGGTGGAGTGGGGGCAAATCAGTTTTGGTGGTATGGACTGCAGAAGGATGTTTTGTACCACAGGAGGCCAAACCCCAGTACAAAAAGAGTGGATGTTCAGATAGTGGTGCCCGAGGCATACTGGCAACAGGTGATGGAGGCTGCACACTCCAGCCCCTGTGGTCATCTGAGCCATGGTATAGTATTGGCTCGATTAACCCCATATTATTGCAGGTCTGGAATGTACCGACAGGTGGCAGCCTTTATTAGGGCATGTGCAGTGTGCAACCACAGAGAGGTTCCTGAAGGGAATAGTAGACATCCATTCAGCAGAGGTATTAGTACATGGTGTGTGGAAAGAGAGTTCTGAAGTGAAGGGGTCATTAAGGAACAGAAATGGTGCCCGCCCAGCTCACATGGTACCAGATGGTGAAATGATTGCAGAAATTACCACTATATTCAAATGAAATGTTTATTAAGACAAAACCAGAGTCTAAAGAATTAGGAACTTGCTGTTCTGTGATGGGTAGAATTCAGCATGTGGGGTTCCTTGGTTTCTTTCAGGTTTAAAAAAAAAAGGACCTATGCAGGGACAAGATGACCAATAGATTGGGGTCATGGATCAGGATAGGATAAAAGAGGAGAGTGACGGCTCCTATGGCACATTCACAGATCCCCACAGTCACATTCAGGCAGAAGGATAGAGAGATCAGGTTAATTGCAAGCATAAGGCCCAGGTGTGGCTTTGCAATAATTCCTTCTTGAAGGCCAAAGTGTAGCATGTTAGGTCAGGGGGCTGGCCTGATATTTAAGGAAGGTGTACCCAAGGACAGACAAGGAGTCTGAGGTGGTGCAAGTGTTTTTTTATATGGATCCTACAGAGGATAAAGTAGGTAGAAAGATGGTCAGATCCTGTGTTGGGGTAACACCTAGCTTGTCTACCCTCAGATGTCTGCATCAGTACTGATAGACAAATGAAACAGCGATATGATAGGTTTATGTAGAGGTGTTGAACCTAAGGAAAAGGTCCCTGCTGAAAACCGACATGTCTGGTGGGGTTGAAGCAGGCAATTACTCACCCCAGATAAATGTTTTTTTTTTTTCTTCCTCTCAAGATATTATGCTGTAGTACAGCAAGAAAGTAGAGCATGTTTATATAAGGGTACTATGATGTTTACTAGTACTGTGTAAGCCCCAGGGTAATTGTATGAGTAAATGATAATGAAATTGCTGTTACCTTGCATTTATATCATACTTACTGTATGCTGTTTATAAGGGACCCTGGGTTGGAGCTTCTGTAGAGGGTGGGTGGAAGCTCCAAATAACCCCTGAGGATGCTGAAAGAAGTTGGTAGCCCAGAAAACCAGTCGTTTGAGGACCCCTGGTTTTCTCTTAACCTGGGGAGTGGTAGAGTTGTCACCTCCCCCTGAAATTCCTGATGCACTTAGAGACATTTTTACCATCTGCTTCTTTCTTTTCTTTTAGTCTGCTGCAGCAGCAAGGTATCTATCCTTCTATATTCACCTTTTGTGCCTATGTGGGTTGGCCACCTACCTAGGTATTCTCCCATCTCACTGTCCTTAATCTTATCTTTGTATATCCCTTTCTGTCTCTGACTGGAGGTGCTATAGCGCTTTCATGCTAAAGTGCTTCATGTCACATGGTCACACTGTATGTGGCCATCTGTGGTGGTCCGGGCACAGGTTGCAGGATTCTCCTGATTTACCCCCACCTCCCATGGTGGCAGGAGAGTTCCAGCAGGAGGTAACCGACTTTGTTGTTGGTGAAATATTGGAGGCCCCCAGGTGTTTAGTCCTGGGGGACTTCAATGTTTGGGCCAATGATGAATCATCTAGGCTGGGCTATCACTTCCTCCAGATGATGTCATCTCTGGGTCTGCCGCAAGAGGTTTCTAGCACGACTCACCAGGGTGGTCACATGTTGGACTCGGTCTTCTTGCTGGGGCTTGAGATTGATAATCTTAAGATTGATTGGTTCATTTGGTCTGATCATTGCATGGTGGAGTTCTTGCTCAGGGCCCCCCATAAGCCCTCCCCCTGCAGAGATGGTAAACTGCCACCCTTTGAGGGGTTTGATCCCAGAGCGTTTTCTGGCAGGGGTTAACCTATCTAGTGTGGCCAGTGCATGCACATGGGGTGTGGATGAAGCAGTAGCTGCCTATAACCAGGTGATGTCTGAGGCACTCAACTCCCTTGCATCGGTCCGTGTATGACCCAGATCCTCTCAATTGAGGTCCCCTTGGTTTGATGGGGAGCTCAAGGGGATGAAGATCAAGGATCAGAGGTTAGAGCACTGCTGGTGGAGGACCGGACTGGAGGCAGACAGACTGGCCCTGCATGCACACAATGTTGTGTACCAGGGGGCAGTCAACCGTAAGAAGGCAGTGATCCTGTCCAGGGAGATTGCCACTGGGAAGAACTGACCAGCTATGATTTTTTGGACTGTGGACAGGCTATTACAACCAGCTTGTCTACAGCTGAAAAAAGCACTTTCTGATTCTTTATGCAATGAGTTTGCTCGGTTCTTCTAAGACAGAGTGTCTGCTATCAGGCAGGGAATTCCCCCAGTGAACCACAGTGTGGCCAACAGTGGTCACTCTGATTGTCTGAGGTGCACTCTCCCTGTTTGGGGGAGTTTAAACCAGTGGAGGTGGTCGAGGTCATTGAGGTTGTCTCGAGGCTGAAGCACACATATTGCAAACTGGACCCAGCACCAACTAGTTTCTTAATGGGATATGTTGACTCTGTAGGCCTAGTGTTCACCTTGATTGTCTGGTGTTCTTTGTTGGAGGGGGTCTTCCCAGATGCTTTGAAGGAGGCACTGCTGAGACCCCTTCTGAAGAAACCATCTTTAGACCCTGACATCAAGGCGAATTATCTTCCTGTTTCCAACCTTCCATTTTTGGGAAAGGTTGTAGAGAAGATTGTGACACAGCAGCTCGAAGAACACCTCATGGCCTTTGATATCTATGAGCCACTCCAGTCTGGGTTTTGTGCCAGGCACTGTATGAAAACCGCATTAGTTCGGGTACATAATTATTTCCTCAGAGTGAGAGATCAAGGAGAGGGGACAATTCTTGTTCTCCTTGATCTCTCCTCAGCTTTTGATGTGGTGGACCATTGTGTGTTACTCGACCACCTGTGGGAATTTTGTGGACTTGTCGGCACTGTCATCTGCTGGTTTGAGTCCTATCTCACAAACAGGAGGCAAAGGGTTGTGATGGGGAATTTCTCCTCCTCCCCTAACCTTCTGTCTTGTGGAGTGCCTCAGGGTTCAGTCTTGTCACCAATGTTGTTTGGCATGTATATCAAATCAAATCAAATCAATTTTATTTATAAAAAGGTGCCTTTCTGAAACCAAAGCAACTGTACAATAAAAACTTAAAACAAAATAAATTATTCTAACAAATATATAATTCCAACAGGCAGCAATATAATAGCAGCATAGGAAATCAAACTAAACCTCAATCAATAAATGCCTGGCTGAAGAGAAAGGTTTTCAAAGCTATTTTAAAACTCTGGATGGTTAGGCAGTTTCTTACCCAATGAGGTAGAGAGTTCCATAGGGTCAGGGCAGCACAACTAAATGCTCTTGCTCCAGATGTTTGCAAACATACCCTGGGAACCTCTAGAAATCCCTCATCAGAGGATCGGAGAGGACAGAGGGGATGGTAGGGACAAAGAAGATCTTTCAAGTAACTCTATCCCTGTTCATGTAGGGCCTTATAGGTTAGCAAAGCAACCTTAAAGATGATCCGCCACTGTATAGGCAGCCAATGCAGACCACAGAGCATGGGCGTCATATGACTGGTTCTTGATGCACCAGTCAATAGCCTGGCTGCTGTGATCTGCACCAGCTGCAAGCGGTGGATATCAACCCCTGGCAGCCCTAGGTAAAGGGCATTGCAGTAGCCAAGATGGGAGGAAACGAAGATGTGAACCAATGTTGGAAAATCGTCGGGAGGAACCAAATATTTCACCTGGGCGATATTTTTTAGATGGTAAAAAGAAGTTTTAACAACTGCTGACACCAGTGATTTCAGGGTCAAGCGGTCATCAAACATAACATCCAAGTTCTGCACCCGGTCTAAGGTAGCTAGCTGAACACCTCCGAGCCATAGACCTGAGGATGAACCTGCCAACATACCCGCCTCACGATGATCTGGGTTCACGACCAACACCTCGGTTTTTTCAGGGTTCAACCTTAGCCAGCTCACATTTATCCAAGCCTGAATTGTAGTCAGACAGCTGTTGAGCACCAAGACAGCATCATCTTGTTCAGGGACAAAAGACATGTATAGCTGAGTGTCATCTGCATAGCAGGAAAACTCAAGCCATACCATCTAATAATCACTCCCAATGGCAGCATATACACTGCAAACAACATGGGCGCTAAGATGGATCCCTGTGGAACCGCACAGGGCAGGGAGAATGGAGCCGAGGTACAAACTCCTGACACCACTCTCTGAGTCCTACCCATGAGGTAAGATTGAAACCATCTGAGAACAACCCCTGAAAGTCCGCAGATAAACCGCAGGTGATCCAACAGCACACTATGGTCCACAGTATCAAATGCTGCAGAGAGATCAAGAAGGACCAAGATGGAACAGGCTCTTCAATCTCTCACTATCAGGAGGTCATTTAGTACCCGAACAAGAGCCATCTCAGTACTATGTCTCTTCCTGAAACCGGACTGGAGAGAATCATATATATTGTGGCTGGTCAAATGGTCTTCCAGTTGCAATGCCACCACCTTCTCAATAACCTTATCCAAAAAGGGAAAGTTAGAGACTGGCCTGTAGTTTGCTAGATAGTCGGGATCCAAGGAAGGCTTTTTAAGGAGAGGCTGAACTATGGCCTCCTTAAGGGAGGATGGAAAAACTCTCCTCTCCAAGGATAAGCAGACTATCTCAGCAAGGACCGGGCTGATGACATCAACACAGCCAACAAGCAAGCGTGTGAGGCCTGGATCCAAACTACATTTGGTAGGATGTAAAGTCTGGATAACCATCACAATATCATTGATTGTAGGCTGAACAAAGTTGCACCACTCAAACCAGGAGTCCGACATCTCCTGCCGACCACTGCTATTCCCTAGAGAAAGGGTCAGGCGGATATCAGACCTGATCGTAGCAACCTTATCCATAAAGAATCGAGCAAACTCCTCACATTGCTCTTGTGAAAAAGCATTTCTGGGCTAAAGACAGAGTGGATTGCACAGTCCGGAAAAGCTGTGCCGGTCGATTCTGCATGGCAGCAATTTCCCTGGACAGGAATTCTGCCTTCTTATGGGAAATTGTTGATTGATAGACCAAATAATGGTCCACCAAACTAAGCCTGTCACATACCAGGCCAGACTTCCACCATCGCCTTTCTAGCCTTCGTCTCACTCTCCTCAACTCCATCAGGTCCCCATCAAACCAAGGGTACCTAGGGCAAAGGGAGAGTGGATGAACATGGACAGGAGCAATGGAATACAGGGCCTCTATCACTGCCTTATTATAGGCAAATACAAGATCCCCTGGATCCGTGCATTCCCTCGGCATACCCGATAGGTCCAGTACCACCATCAGACCAATTGGGGATATCCCCTCAAAGAGCGGTACTGGACCATCTCCATAGGGGCAGGCCTCTTGGGGGGGCCCTCAAAACTAAAGCTGATGGTATGATGGTCCAACCATCTGACTGGTTCCACCACCAAGTCAGATATCTTCATCCCCAGGAGAAACACCAAGTCCAATGAATGACCTCCAATGTGGGTCGAGGAGGAAACAATCTGCATGAGGCCCAATGAGCTCATTAGCTGGAGGAAGTCCTGTCCAAGCTGCGAGAGTTCATCGTCGACCCACACATTGAAATCCCCAAGGATCAGCCATCTATGGAATTCCAATGTTAGGTGGGCGATGAAGTCTGTGACTTCCTGCAGGAAAACATTCCCATCTCCTGGTGGACGGACGATGAGAAGAATGCTGCACCCCAAAACCTCGCCCACAATACATTCAAAGGAGTTGGTGGCTCCCACTGGAATTTCCCTCAGGTTCAGTTCTGATTTAAAACATAGGGCCACACCCCGCCTCTACGATCGATCCTCGAGCGATATATCACCGAGTACCCGGGTGGAATTGCTGAAGCCAAAATTGGACCTGCATTTCCATCCAACCAGATCTCAGTGACGCAAGCCAGGTCAGTCAAACTAACAAGATCCCCAATTATGGTGGTCTTGTTTTTAATAGACCTGGCATTGCATAACACCGCCCAAGTTCAATGAGTAGCCAAAGGAGACTGAGTTTCTTGTCTGCAATAAGCAGAGCCCTTGGGTATGGGAAGCAGACAGGGAGGACCCCTTTTCTGGACCCATTTAGCCCCAGGGCATCTCCTTGTCCCCACAATCCCAATCCACCAACTCTTCCCCATTCCCCCAACAGGCCGAGTTCTTGCCCTAACCCTCCTAGCTATTTCCAATCCCCTACACAGTCTGTACATCTCCAGGGATAAATGGGGACAGCAAAAAGGGTGAAGATCCCTCAGCCTGGAGGG
Organism: Neoceratodus forsteri; assembly: GCA_016271365.2. Taxonomy (NCBI): domain Eukaryota; kingdom Metazoa; phylum Chordata; order Ceratodontiformes; family Ceratodontidae; genus Neoceratodus; species Neoceratodus forsteri. Next base: position 358,576,143 of record CM057458.1, read on the forward strand.
GGAATACTGCCTAACCATCAACCTAGGCCAACACATTTTCCTAAAAAATAAATAACCCAAACCAAAATAATATATAACCATATAACAAATACCAACCCCAACCCCGAAAGTAAAACAAAACTATTTAAAGCAGAACTCAACAGCTTCGAAGCAGCAGCAAAAAATAGTCCAAGACCTATATTTATCTCTATTTAGGGAGCTCTCACCTCCCCAAAAGACAAAGCAATTATATTTCCCAAACACTACCTCTCACATATGTTAGGGAAAAAACGTTTCCATGATAAAACAATTATATTTCCCAAACAATACCTTACAAATATGTTAGGGAAAAGGAACATTTAAATAATATAAGTCTTAGTCTTTTTCACCGTCCAGATCTAAACTTTAGGCACTCTCACTGCCCTACTCTGGCCAAAACAGTAAGGAATGAAGAAAAAGTCAAACCAAATTATAGTCCAGTTGTAAATTTAAATCTGGCTAGGCTTTCTGGGTCTTCAACAGTTTGTATGAGGAACCTCCAACCTTCTATAAAGCAAAAAAAATAGAGTTGTTCCAAAACTGGAACCAATATATTCCACTACGATTCCCTCCCTCTCCAAACACCAGTGAATCCACTCTTCAGCTCTCATCAGACACAGCCCACCAGCTGAATCCACTAAAAAGCTGAGGGATAATAGGCTCAGAGTCAGCCTTCAGGCAACACACTGAACCCAACCCCTGAGCGAGCGCCAGCAGCAAGAGAAGGAAGAGGAAAAAGGCCCCAGATACCAAAGCGAACAGCAAACCAAAAAACGACTCCACCACCGGCCTCCTCAATATCCACATCGAACCAGGGGTTCCTCAAAGCAGTTCCAGGCCCACAAACAGTCCAGGAGTAAGACAAGTTCCAAATGCACACTCTCCTATGCACCAGCACTGACCCAGTGCCGCTCCCCTGACAACAGATTCGGAGTGGGCGTAAGGCAAAACAGGCTCCTTACCAAAGTTCAGCCACAACTCATTAATCCTCAAGATCTAAAAGCCAGATAAACAGAATGGACAGAAACGGGTAATGATCCAATTTTTCCACCTCCTCCACCTTGGCCGTTTCTAATAAACCAGAGAACTCTTAAATAGAAAACCCACAAACTAAGGAGTCACTCATAAAACTGCTGCTACCAAGCTGAAAAATGCACTGCACTAATTTACTCAATTTTTTGTCCCTTACTAACTACGCTAGTCACTATATAAAATAAAATAATACAAACATAACTTTACAAAAAAAGAATGTGAAAAATGAAGTAAAAACAAAGTAAAAATGAGGTAAAATAATAAAACTACGCTACAGCTACTCCAATAGTGTTCCATTCCATATATGCTGCCCCTGAGTGAGATCATTAGGAAGTACAATCTGGATTTTCATTGCTATACCGATGATACCCAGCTGTATCTATCCTTTGCTCCTGGGACATTCAGTGCAGTGGATGTACTGAACAACTGCGTGGCTGAGATTAATAACTGGATGGCCTCTAGCTGGTTGCGACTGAACCCTGATAAGATGGAGGTACTGGTGGTGGAGTTAAACATGAGGCATGATAGGATGGCCTCTGGTGCAGAGACTGGATTGTTTCTGGAATCTGTGCCATTGAAGGTCTCTCCTAGGGTGCGCGATCTTGGTGCTATACTCGACAGTGGATTGACACTTGAATCTCAGGTGTCATCTGTTGTCTGGTCTAGCTTTTTCCACCTGAGGAATATCGCTAGGATCAAACACCTAGTTTCGCCCTTGAACCTCCCCACCTTGGTACATGCATTCATGACATCAAAGCTTGACTACTGAATGTGCTGTACCATGGGGTCTCTGGAGGTACCCTCCATCGATTGCAGTTAGCACAGAATGCAGCTGCCAGGCTGCTGATGGGACAACCTAAATACTGGCATGTCACCCCGGTGCTGCGTGAACTGCACTGGCTGCCTGTTTGATGGAGGGTTCTCTTTAAGGTAGGTTTGCTCACCTTTAAGACCCTACATGGACTGGGTCCTGGCTACTTATCGAATCTTCTAACACCTGCTGCCCCAGTCTGCTCCCTCCAGTCCTCCTCTAGGGGCCTCCTTGTGATTCCCAGTACGAGGTTAAAAACTGCAGGCAACAGGGTTTTTAATGTCACCAGCCCCATCCTGTGGAATTCAATTTCTCCATCAATAAGGGAGGCCCCTTCAGTTGAGGTATTCAAAGCCCGCCGCAAGACCTTTTTATTCAGCTGGGCATTCCCAGACACTGTCATTTAGACACTGTTTCTGAGATATTCTGTGAAACAGACCCTTAGAATTCTGCTGCTAGGTCAGACCCCCATTTTGGGTGGTCTGATTTTAAGTATTTAATTGGAATGTTTTATACACCCTGTTCTTGCTTCACCTGAATATGGCCCTTCTTTATCTTTAACTACACCCTCTTTTACTTCTTTCCTTACACCCCTCCCTTCCTTCTCTATGTTCAATTGCCCTATCCCCCTTCCCCCCCTTAATCTTCCCTTGTTGTCTCACTTCGCTATCTTCCCTACTTAATAATTTGTTGACATTTTTATCTGCCCGGTATGCATTTATCATCTATCTGACAAACTTTACTCATGAATATTGTCTCTGCTTTGTTATTGTGCTCTAATACATGTCCAATTTAATATCACTCTGTTAATTAGCACTGTTACTGTATGTAATTCAATGCTGGGTCGCCCCTCAAAAAGGGACTGTATTGTCTCAGTGGACTTACCCGGTCACCAAAACTCAAATAAATAAATAATATATAATATTTTATTTATAATGTTTTAATTGTTCTTTAATGAACTTTGATTGTGCAGCACCCAGAGCCTCTGGGATTGGGTGCCTGAAAAATAAAATTTGCCTTGTCTTGCCTTCATGTTAAAGTGCTTAATGCTACAGTGCTAAGTAAGAAAAGACATGTACATGCTGAAGAAAGAATGCAACCATAATGCAGACATGCATTTAAGATATGAGGCAAGTTGAGAAAAAGGTCCCCAGAAATATACTATTTCTTTAGAGGTTTGTTAAAATATAAGGGAGTAGCTGGTGTTTCCTTTTTCTTGTTATGTTGAAAACACACTCTGCAGGGCAGACTGACCAATCGGGCTACCAGGCACAGACTGAGGGTCCTGCCGGCTGCCCTGCTGCCCAGACACCCGAGATGCCAACGTTTTAATTTTTTTTTCTGTTTGTCAGAGCATGGCCCAGGGTCAGCCTGGACACTGATGGACCATTGGGACCAAAAAGGCTGTGGAGCAGAAGGGACACAAGCCTAGGAGGAGAGGACCATCATCCAACCTGTGTGCACAAGTCACCGTCATGTGGAGAGACTTTGGAGGAGGAGAAGAGAGCGTCAGCGAGTGCTGCAGCTGCGGAGATTACTGTGCAAGTGGGCAGACGATGATCAGGATGTTCAAGCTGGCTAATTATGTAGGAGAGCTCTTCTCTTGTGTATGACCCTGGCAGCCCAATTCCTTTTTAATTTTTAGTTCTAATCTCAAGGGAGACAGTTGGGTTATCGGAAAGAAGAAGAAACAAGTTCTACGGTCCACTGCTGCTGCCAGCACCTGCCCAGGCAAGCCAGTGCCCAACATTTATTTGCAGTCAGGTCAAACAGTCACAGAGGGACTCAGAAGCCAGCGAGGATTGTTGGAATCTAATCCTTTGGAGGTTAAGACCAGGCTAGAGATCATCAGTCAGGTAAACAGAACATTTGGCAATGGCAGACAAACAACCTGACTTTTTTCAGATATATCTTGCCAATTGCCATACCATGATACCTGTGGCACTAAGACAGAGACTGTGGGACTGTATGACTGGGAGACAGATTACTTGTGTGTCTGGCTCTAGCTGAGCTGATAAAGAGAGAGAGAGAGAGAGCAGCTTACAAAAGGGGAACTGATTACTTGCTGGGGTGGGATCACACTTACTGTCTGTGAGGCAGGAGGTAAGGGGATTACTAGTGGGGCTAGGCAGATTACTGAAAAGGGAGATACATGTGGCACTAAGACAGACACTGTGGGGCTGTATGACTGGGAGATAGATTACTTATGTGGCTGGCTCTGGAGTCTGGCTGAGCTGATAGAGAGAAAGGGAGAGAGAGAGAGAGGCATACATGAGGGGAACTGTCTGATTAAATTTACTTGCTGGGGTCATACTGTCTGTAAAGCAGTGGGATAAGTGTGATTTCTAGTGGGGCTAGGGTTGGGCAGATTTCTGAAGAGGGAAATACCTGTGGCACCGAGTTAGACAGAGACTGTGTGGCTGTATGACTGGGAGATATATTACTTGTGTGGCTGACTCTGGCTGAGCTGATAGGGAGAGAGAGAGAGAGAGCAGCTTACAAGAGGGAAACTGATTACTTTCTGGGGTCATACTGTGTGAGGCAGGGGGGTAAGGGGATTACTAGTGGGGCTGGGGCTAGGCAGATTGCTGGAGAGGGAGCATAAAGGAGGGGTGAATAACTGGCTGGGTTCATACTGTCATGTTTGGGGTCTGTCTGATATGGCTGTGTGGAGTTATATTGACTGTGAAGTCAAGGTGAACTGAAGGGTAATTTCTCAATGGAATTGATACTGACTGATTTCAGAGTGCTGATTACTGGCTGAGGTGGATGATACTGGTGGTGGAGGGGCAGGGGGCTGATACTGGCTGTGAAGAGATTATGGCAGTGTGGGATGAACCGGATGGCTGATACTACAAAGGCAGTACAAATGGCTGATACTGGCAGTGAGGGAGTAGGGGGATAATGTGGGCTGTTGTGGACACTGTGGAGTAGTGGTGGGGGATGATACTGGCTGGCTGTGGGGGGTTTCAACTGACAGAGGCAGGCTGATTAATTGGGGTAGTTGGGGTGACACTGACAGCGGATGGGGGCTGACTATTGATTTGCAACTGAGTGGGCTGATTACTACCTATGGTAAGGAGCTAGTGGGCTGACTACTGGCTATGTAGCTAAAGGGTGGGGCTGTGTGGACACAGATTATTAAGATAAGTGGGTGTGGGGGCTAAGGGGGCTTCTTCTAAGGGAGAACAAGATAGCAAATTATTTTTGAAATTACCTCTAAAATGCTCCAGAATGCACCAAAATTTAAAGATTTTCTGAGGGCCTAGGCGGCCTCCAGACCCCAACATATAATTTAGAATGTTCATGCCAGCATCAGCACCCACATCTATTTCATGAGGACCCCCAAGAAAATGGTTGCCTGGGGGCCAAATGTGTCTCAGTCCACCCCTGACACTCTGCCTTTAAAAGCATGTTATTGTGTGCTGATAGATAAAAAAAAGAAGTAAAAGAGAAACTTAAAACTTCACTTTATAGGCTATTACATGGAGTGGCTTTACTTTCAGCAAGAAATAGTGTAGAAGCCGCTCACTAAGAAAAAATACCGCCCTACAGAGCAGAGTACTGAACGTACCAACTACAAAAGGAAAACTTTACTCCTGGTGCCCCTTTCAGAAATAAAACAGGGCCACAAGCAGGAAATTAAATGTTTTAAAATACAGAGGCACATACTGTAGTTGATCGCCTTGTACAGGTAGATGTATCCAGCCTACAGAAATAAAGGTGTTGAGGGTTTTTTTCTGCTACAAAAGAGTTGAATTGCTCCCACTCTTACCTATCTGAAGCAAGCCCAAGAATGCATCCTTCTTTAGGAGACAGTGGCCTCAGTATGAGGTATAATTATATGACACCACTACTGTCAATCTTAACAAAGTGGGAGGAGCTAAACCTCAACTGCCAGTTAGGTATTCAAGACCTAAAATCATCTGAATAAACGCATGTATAAAAGGAATGTTCATAATCTTGTCTTCACCAAGTACTGTGTTTGTGGGAAATGTGGCAACCTATTCCATAATGTACAGTGGTGCCCCCCAGGATGAAACCCACTTTTAAAGCACTCTGTAGTATGCTGCAACAGACCTACTGAATAAAGCAATGTAATTTCAATGGCAATTAGTCAGACTGAATTTGATTTGTTTGTTGGAAGTTGAGAACCTTGCTACACTGCAAAGAACAAACTATAACTCTGTTTAAGACCTGGAAACCTGGTAAGGCACAATACTGTTGGGGACTTGTTAAGAAGGGGAGCTACGCTTTCTACAAAAAATTTCATTTTTTTTCCTTATTGGCATTAAGCAGAGAATTGCAGGATTCCATTAAAAGTGTAGTAATTTTATGACCAGAGGGAGTGAGATACAACTGAATTTGCTGGATTCCTGGGATTGAGACCTAGGATTTGGAAGGATATTTTTGCAACATTTTAAAAGTGTCCTGCTGGCTGAGGAGTGAGTTCATTTTTATCCCTGGACTCAGTAGAGTGGTTTGTGCAGGAGCAGTGGACTAGTAAACTGTGGTGTTAGTTGAATTACTATAAAGGGCAATACTCACCAGGGTGGTGGAGCAGTTGTGTATTTGATTGTTTCTAACAGTCACCAGTAGCTGTGACTACCCCCACCCTTACCCACACCCCAGGGTGGCATTTCCTTTATAGCCAAAGTTCTGACATCACTTCCTCAACAGGTCTTAGAGCAGAGCTGTCATATTCTTAATAACCCAGCACAGTGCATAAAGGCTAGGTACACACCACAAATAATAATAAAAAAAAATATATATATATAACATATTGTATATTATAAGTGAGAGAGAAATGTGGGGAGTGGTGCAATGCACTGGCTGTGGGGCAGCAGTTTTCTGGGAGACATTCTGGAAACTGCATTGCTGTCCTATTTGCAGGCAGCTGTCAGCTCTGAGGGAGGAGGTTGCCCACCTCCAGGCTGAACTAACAAGGACTAAGGAGGCCTCCCCCACCCAAAGAGCACCACTGCCACAACCACTGCCTCAGAGTTTGCCAAGTATGAAGAGCAGTTGGACCACAGTGGGTTCCAGAAGGGTAAGGGTGGTGGACCAGAGGTGAAGTCCCCTAGTTGTACCTCTACACAAATCATATGCCATTCTGGCAGAGCGAGGTTCCTCTATGATGGCACCCTCATTGGAGACCCAGAAGAATGCTGAGGACATCCACAAGGGAGACCCACAAAAGGGTGACAAGGGACACCACAGGGGAAGGAAACAGCTTCTGATAGGGGACTCAATTGTTAGGGGGGTAAAACTGGGGAAGGGAGAGAGAAGAGAAGGTGCCTGCCTGGTGCCATGGCTTGAAGGGACATGAAGCGAATCCTCAGGATTGCAGAAGCAGCATCACAGAAGAGGGAACTAGATATCATTGTCCACCTTGGGACAAATGACCTAGCTAGGCATGGGATCAGGGCAGAGCAGAATGAATTTGTGGAGTTGGGTAGGGGCCTCAGATGGGTAGCAAGCACAGTAACCTTCTCAGAGGTGCTGCCAGTCCATGGCAGGGGTGAGGCTAGGGTACTGCACATCATGCAGTTTAATAAATGGTTGCAAAACTGGTGCAGAGCACAGGGCTTTGGCTTAATTGGGAACTGAGGGTCCACCTGGAGCGATAAAGGTCTATACTGGAATGATGGTCTGCATCTGTCCACAAAGGGAACAAAGCTCCAAGGTGACAGGTTTAAATGCTTCCTTGACAAGCTTTTAAACTAGCCAAAGGGGGAGGTGCCGATAAGAGGCAGAAAGTGTCAAGCCTCCCCCCACAAAACATGGCAGGCAGTAAGGTAAACACTGAGGTACAGAGCTCAACACAGTGCAGGACAGGGGTAAATGGAAAACTAGACAAGGGCAATAAGAGCAGGGATGGGGAAAAAGGGATAAAGCTAACATTAAATGGAGAGCAATAAGTACCAATGCCCGTAGTCTGGGAAACAAGCTTCCTGAGCTAGTAGCCCTGATGGAAGATGAACAATTGGATATTGTGGCAGCCATGGAAACATGCTACACAGAGAACCATGACTGGGATGTCAACATACCAGGGTACACAATCTACAGAAGGGACAGGGAAGGTAAAAGAGGAGGTGGAGTAGCTCTATACATAAGGGAAGGGATCGAAGCTACAGAACTAAAAAGTAAAAGGGGAGGACAAGAGGCACTCTTGGTCACCTTGGAGACAGGGAATGGCATCACAATCTGCACAGGGGCTGTATATAGACCCCCATCTCAAGGGGAGGAAATGGACAAAAAAATTATAGAAGATATTCTCAAAATGGCTGAAAAAGGGGAGATACTGTTGATGGGGACCTGAATATGCCAGATGTTAACTGGATGACATGCACTGCAGCCACATCCAAACAGGGTTTTCGATGTCTGCAGGCAGGTCTAGACAGCTAGTGTTGGAACCCACTGAGGGAGCAATACTAGACTTGGTAATCAATGGAGAGAGGATCACAAATTTAGAAGTCAGTAGACATCTGGGAATTAGCGATCACTGCACAGTGTGCTTAACAATGAGCACAACCATGGAGATAAGTCATACAAAAACAAGGATACTGGACTTTAGAAGGGCTGGCTTTGGCAAAATGGATGAATACCTGAAGAATGCACTAGCAAATGGCCAAAAAGGAGGGGTGGAAGAACAATGGAGAAAAATCAAAACTGCCATCATAGAGGTAACAAGCCTTTGTGTGAAACAAATAAAGAAAACAAAGTGGAGTAAAAAAACACTATGGTTCTCAAACGAGGTGGCAGGGAAGGCTAAGGGGAAAAAGGCTGCATTCAAAAAGTATAAGGAATCACAGAAGGAGCACGACAGGGAACTGTATCAATTAAAGCAGAAAGAAGTGGGGAAGGCAGTCAGAGTAGCAAAGGCCCAAACCGAGGAAAAAATAGCCAGCTCAGTTAAGAAGGGGGATAAAACCTTTTATAGGTACATTAGGGAGCATAGAAAGGTTAAGGGAGGGATAGTGAAGATTAATAAAGGAGAGGGGAGGTGGGCAGAGGGAGACAGTGAAAAGGCAGAGATACTGAATGAATACTTTTGCTCAGTATTCACAAAATAAGATGAGGAGGAGTTACCTAAACCAGACAATAGAAGCACTCTGGGTAGGGGGGTTGACACCAGTCCATTCACAGAAGAAAGAGTCCTGAAAGAACTCCTAAAACTCAAGGTGGACAAAGCAATGGGGCCTGATGAGATTCACCCCAGAATCCTAAAGGAACTAAGGAACTAAGGGAGGACCTAGTGACACCACTGACCATGCTTTTTAACAAATCACGGCAGGATGGGGTGGTACCTGAGGACTGGAGGAGGGCAAATGTGATTCCCCTTAACAAAAGTGGGAGCAAGGCAGAAGCAGAAAGCTACAGACCTGTAAGTTTGACCTCAGTGGTAGGGAAAATGATGGAATCACTTCTGAAAGAAGGAATTGTTGAGCACCTAGAGGCCAGCGGGACACAGGACCCAAAGCAGTATGGATTTACAGCAGGAAGGTCATGTCAGATGAATCTAACTGATTTCTTTGACTGGGTGACCGAAGTAATAGACCAGGGAGGGGCTGTGGATATGGCCTACCTAGACTTTAGCAAGGCATTTGACACAGTCCCACACAAAAGATTAATAACTAAGTTAGCCAGCCTGGGAGGGTCCCAGGGTGGTAGCCTGGGTAGCAAACTGGCTGCACAACAGGACACAGAAGGTAATAGTGAATGGAACACATTCCGAAGAAAGGGGGGTTACTAGTGGAGTACCTCAGGGCTCAGAACTGGGTCCAGTCCTCTTTAACATCTTTATAGGTGACATTGCAGAGGCTCTGGAGGGAAAGGTATGCCTCTTTGCAGATGACACAAAGATCTGTAACAGAGTTGATACACAAGAGGGGGTAGAAAAGATGAGAAGGGACTTGGCAAGGTTGGAGGAATGGTCAGACATATGGCAACTTACATTCAATGCAAAGAAGAGCAAAGTAATGCACCTGGGAAACAAAAACCCAGGAGAAGAATACACAATAGCAGGGGAAGTATTAACAACAACAAACCTGGGGGTAGTCATATCAGATGACCTAAAGGTGGATAAGCAATGTGAAAAGTTGGTAAGGAGAGCCAGGGGGATACGGAGATGCATAGAAAGGGGCATCACAAGTAGAAAAAGGGAAGTGGTTATCCCTCTATACAGACAGTTGATGAGACCCCATCTGGAGTACTGTGTGCAGTTTTGAAGACCTCATCTACGCAAGGACATAGACAGGATGGAAGCAGTCCAGAAGAGGGCAACTAAAATGGTGCAGGGTCTGCAGCAGAAACCATATGACGAGAGACTGGGAGGCTTAATATGTATACTCTTGATGAAAGGAGGGATGAGGGGACATGATAGAAACATTCAAGTACCTCAAGGGAATCAACAAAGTCCAGGAGGCTAGCATCTTTCAGAAAAAGAGATGTGTAAGAACAAGGGGGCACAATTTAAAGATAGAGGGGGGATGGCTCAGGGGTAATGTTAGGAAATATTTTTTCATGGAGAGAGTGGTGGATACATGGAACTGCCTTCCTGAGGAGGTTGTTGGGTCTAAAACAGTGGGGGATTTCAAACATGCATGGGACAGACATAAGGCAATTATAGTAGGGGGTTGCAGGAAGTAGGCTGTTGGTTAACTAGAATCTGCAGCTTATCCAGTAGGTAGGGAAATGGGCAGACTGGGTGGGCCAAATGGTCCTTATCTGCCCTCAAAGTCTGTGTTTCTATGTTTCTATGTTTTGTCATGCAGGAAATTGTGGCATTCACTTTACCCTGGCAGTGTCACATTTTCCTGAATGACAAAAGGGACTAATTGCCACTGAAATTACAATCCTCTATTCAATAGGTATTTTGCAGCATTCTGCAGAATGCTGCAAAATGCTGCAGAATTGGGTTTCATCCTGGGGAACGCCACTGTATGTATTAGTGGAGAAAATACATTTGTATTAGAATAGGGACATCTCAGGTGACCTGATCACTCAGTATAAACAGCCTTCCTCTCCAGAGTTCCTCAGATCAGCCTTGGGAGAGGAACCAGGAGGACCTGTGCCAGTTTATGGTCTAATGAAAGACACAGGTGGATTTCTGCCTTGAAAGTAATCCTCTCTGTGGTCAGTGCTATAGGCATTAGCACTGAAGCACTGGAAGAGTTATATCTCTTTTATATTTTAGTTTATTATTTTTTTCTGACTTTTTAAAAATAAAGCCACATTGTGTTGTGTTGCACCAATCTGCTGTTGTATGTATCATCCTTACCCACACTTGTCTACACCAACAAACCATCCACTAACAAGGTCACTGGTCAAGGAGACATCAAAATCATTACTAAACAAAATGCACAAAATGACTGAGAGAAGGGAAAGGCATTCAGTCAATGATGTGGAAGGGATCAGCCTGGTGAATGACTTCAATATAGTGCGACATAATGATTATGATTTCTAAAGCAGGATCAGTTTGTTTGTTATATGTTTATATATTTATTTAAATTTTGATAACTGGGTGAGCCCACTGAGACCAAAGGTCCCTTTTTCAGGGGCGTCCCGGAATTAGTTACATAAAGCAAAGGTTACATATAATGGACAATAATACAGTGGTTAAAATTGTTATATACATTGGAGTGACAGAAATTACAGTTGGCAATACGGTATTTACATTTGGCATAATACAATGCAGTAACAGTAGTCACAGTTGACACATTCATAGGAATGGGCATGGAATACAATAGTTGCAGTTGAGACCTACATAGGAATAGGAAGGAGTGGGGGCTAATGATTACAGCCGCAGAGGCTGAGTTCCAGGAGGAACACTTTGAGGCCCAACTTGAATCCTTGGAGAGAAGGCCTATCAACCAGATTTGCTGGGAGTGTGTTCCATAAGTGCAGGGCAGCGAATTTGAAAGAACACTTGCTTGGGTTAGTGCATACCAGTGGGATGTCAAGGGGATGGCCAGCTGATGATCTTGTGTCACGGCAATGTACTCTAGGGTTGAGCAGGCCATGCAGGTGAGGAGGAGGGCCAATGGTGGTGAATTTGTAGGTCAGGCAAATAGAGGAGTAGGCCAATTTGTGCCATATGGTGGGCCAGTGGAGGTCTGCTAGGACCTCACAGTGGTGCCTCCGGGGGTGGTCATTGGTGGCAAAGCATGCCACTCTATGGTAGAGCATAGTGAGTTTACATAGTTCCCCTTCTCAAAGGAACTGTAGGAGGAGGGCCCCATAGAGGAGGGTGTGGAGCAGGGTGCAATTAGCGATAGCTCGTCGAGCCTCATCAGAAAGAGAGTATCTCAGGCAGTATAGGAGTCCAATCCTCTGGTGGATGGACTTAGTGAGGGAGTCAATGTGAGGTTTATAGGACAGCTCCTGGTCAGGGAGGATCCCAAGGTATTTGATCCTGTCAAGGACCTCAACTTTCTTCCCCTGGGCTGTTTGGAGCTGGAGCAGGTCACTCCTGATGGTACCGAGATGTTTGGTTCCAAACAGGACAGCCTTGATTTTCTCCTCATTCAGTATTAGGGAGTTGGTGGAGAACCAGGCTTCGAGTGCTGATAGGCTATTTTGCAACTTGGCAATGATAACTCTACCGAGTGGGTCACTGCAGTAGACGTCAGTGTTGACCGTGCAGAGGATGAGTTTGCTCAGCCCACTAACCTGCTCAACGTCATTGACGAAGAGGGTGAAGCACAGGGGGCACAGGATAGAGCCCTGGGGTACCCCAGAGACCACCAGTTGGACATTGGACTGGATTCCTCTCCATATAACTTTTTGGCTCAGATTGAGTAGGTAGCTCTTATACCAGGAAAGGCAGAGCCTGTCCAATCCAAGGAGGTGGAGTTTGGAGAGAAGAAGATTGTGGCTGACCAAGTCAAAAGCCTTGGACAAGTCGATAAATAGAGCTCCCATCTGAGAGCCACAGTCCATAGCATCGAGGACATCAGATGTGAGCCGGATAAGGGCTGTGTCTGTGCCATGGCCTTTCCTAAAGCCATGTTGTATGTCGGCTAGGAGAAAGTGCCTCTCAAGGTAGTCTTGCAATTAGTTGTAGACCAATCTCTCCTGCACCTTCCCGAGGGGGCAGAGAACAGTGATAGGCCTATAGTTCCTCACTTTGTCCCGGGGCCCTTGTTTGTGGATGGGGACTACAGTTGTCACTTTCCATTTGCTAGGGATTGCTCCCTCAAGGAGGGACCTGTTGATGAGCCAAGTGACAGGGAGGGAGATGGCAGAAGCAGTGGCCCTCAGCAGCCTAGGTTCGAGCAGGTCATGTCCTGGGGAGGAATCGGGGTTCATTTTGAGTAGCAATGGGAGTACTTCTGAAGGTTTGACAAGTTTCAGGTGAAACTGGGGCCTAGCATGCTCCCAGTTGTTACTGTTGTAGAGGGGATCACCAGACGGGGCAGGGAGTAAGAGTCCTTCTGGGTTTGAAAAGGAGGCATTGAATGCATCAGCTACTATGGAGGGGTCATTGGTCATGGTGTTCCCAACCAGAAAGGCTCCATCCTGGGCATTGGGGGCACCCTTGAGTAAAAGATTTATTTGGTCCCAAAATTTCTTGGGATCCTGTAGGTGACTAGTCTGGAGGTCATGCAGGTATGAGGACTTAGCATGTTTGAAGGTTTTCTTGCAGTGATTCCTCAGTTCCCTGTATTTTTCCCAGTCAGTGCTGTGGCCTAAGGATTTGTATAATCCCCAGGCCCTGTCCCAGAGCAACATACTCCATTTGAGGCCAGGGCCAAGCCATTTGTGGCACTTCCCCTGAACTCTTAGTTTCTTTCATGGAGCATGAATGTTGTCCACAGACAGAAATTAGTTGGTAAAATAGTCCAGCACTTCATTCAGGGTGGGGAGAGTAATGATGAGATCCCAGTCTACTTCATAAAGGTCTGAGCAGAAGTCAGATGTTATGAGTCTGCTGAAATTCCTGGCTTCTATCACCCTGGCTGTCAATTTGGGAGGCTTGTTGCACCAGGTGCAGAAGACTGGTGAGTGGTCACTCAATGAATCTGCCATGATCCCGACTGTCATAATATGGTCTGGGCAAAAGACAAGGGCCCAGTTGTGTAAGGAGTGATTGCCAGACTTGGCATTGTGCCTTGTAGGCAGGTCGATGATTTGAGTCAGGTTAGAGTCAAGAATGAGGTTCTTGTTAGCTGAGGTTCCCATGGCAAGCCAGTTCAGATTGAAGTCCCTAAGGAGACTCATTTCTCCCACGGGGTGCTCCACCAGGGCATGGGCTAGAGATTCTAGGGAAGAGGCAGCTGATTGGGGTGGGACACAGGCACTCCCGATGTAGAGGGGCTTAGTGTTTCCAAAGACCAATCTAGTAAATATGATCTCACTTGCTGAGTCACAGAGAGGTGAGTAGTTTAGCTGCGTAGCATTAAGATTAGTCTTGGTGTAGATGAGAACCCCGCTGCCTTTCTTTCCTACACAGTCATGCCTGAAGGCACTGTAGTCGACCAGGTCTATTTCGTGATGGAGGATTTGCGGCTTCAGCCAAGTTTCAGTCACTGCTAGTATGTCGGGCTTATAAAGTGCAGCCCAAGCTTCAAGGTCATGGACTTTACGCCTTAGGCTGCCAATGTTCATGTGGGCCAGTCGGAGGCCCCTGGCCTCAGCCCAGAGAGGGTTAGCAGTGTCACTAAGAATGAGGTTAGAGGAGTGGGTGCCAGGGTTTGGTTCAACATCTCCCCCAGAGCAAGCTTAAGCATGGAAAGGTACCCAATGATTCTGGAGAGAGAGAAGGATTACCTCCATCTGACTCTCAGGTGGAAGCAGTAGAAAATGTTGTAACAATTTCCATTCTGGATTACTCCATAGATGGAAAGGAGTAGCATGTTAGTCCCCTCCACCAGGGATCCAAGGAGAAAGGGGGATTGACCAGCGTTCCCACCCTGGTCCAGGGGACAGTGTCCCCAGGAGTAGAGCTGGTCAGCTCCCAGAATCAGAGCTTTGTAGGCAAGGGCTGCCATGATTCCCAAGCCCCACATGATCACTTAGGCTAAGGAAGGGAGCGTAAAGGCAGTTCTCTGAAAAGATAAGGTAAGTTATAGGGCAAAGGGACACTAGTTGCAGAACAGGCATGAATAAGAACTAGGGCAACAGCAGTTAGGGGCTGGACTAAGGTAACAGCTAGATTAAGCAGTGAACAGGAGTATAGCAAGCCAGATAGTGGAGAGGTTCCTGGATGGGACAGGTCAAGTATGTTAAGTATGTCAAAATGTCCTAGGAACAGCTCTAAACAGCACCTTTCATGCTGTTCCATCAGTGCAAACTAAGGAAGGAATTTCATCATTCCGAAGCCCATTTTTTTTGTACCCATGATCCCTTGCAAGTCAGACTGGGCCACCATGGGCATCCTTGGTGTATTTCACACATAAAATAACATGAAATGTGATTAAAACAATAAGGTACAGCTTTACCCCACTACACTCCTCCCTCCTTAACAGAACTTTGGGGGAACATGCCCCTTTTTAGTAAGGGTTTCCACCAGTTCTGTCCCTTACTCCAATTGGTGGGACAGTCCTTCAGCACCGGCATTAGCAGACCCTATGCAGGTTGCAGAATTTTCCTGATTTACTGCCCCCCTGGGATGGTGGGAGAATTCCTGCAGGGAATAGCCAATTTCATCATCAGTGAGATATTGGAGTCACCCAGATGTTTAGTTCTTGGGGACTTTAATGTCTGAGCCAATGACGAATCTTCTAGGCTGGGTTACAACCTCCTCCAGTAAATGTCATCTCTGGGCCTGTTGCAAGAAATTTCTTCCATGACCCATCAGGGTGGCCACATGCTGGAACTGATCTTCTCACTTGGGCTTGAGATTAACAATCTCAAGACTGATCGAGTCATTTGGTCTGATCATTGCACAGTGAAGTTCTCATTCAGGCCCCCTGAGAGACCTCACCCTGTTGGGATGGTAAGCTACTGCACTTTGAGGGGTTTGACCCTAGAGGGATTTTTGGCAGTTGCAGATCTATCCAGTGTGGGTAGTGCATGCATAGAGGATGTTGGAGAGGCTGTTGCCACCTATAATCGGGCAATGTCAGCCACATTCGACTCTCACACCAATCCTGGTACAATCCAAATCTTCTCACTTGAGATTCCTGTAGTTTGATGGGGAGCTCAAGGTGATGAAGACTGTGGGTTAGAAGTTAGAGCACTGCTGGTGGAGGTCAGGGCTTGATGTGGACAAACTGGCCCTGCGCTCTCATTATGTTGAGTATCAGGAAGCAATCACCCATAAGAAGGCAGAGTTCCTGTCTGCTGGGAAGAACCGACCAACTGTGCTTTTTTGGACTGTGGACAGGCTGCTTAACCTAGCCTGTCTGCAGCCAAAAAAAGCCTTTTCTAATGTCTTGTGTGAAGACTTTGCTCAGTTCTTCTCAGACAGGGTGTCCACTATCCGGCAGGGTGTTCTGCCAGTGTGCCACACAGTGGCTGACAGTGATCGCTTTTGGAGCTTGGAGAGTGCTCCACCTGGTTGGGAGGAGTTCAAACCAGTGGAAGTGGCTGAGGTCATTGAGGTTGCCCTCGGGCTAAAGCATACTTATTGTGAACTGGACCCAGTGCCGACAAATTTCCTTATGAGATGTGTTGACTCCGTTGGCCCGGTGTTCACCTTGATTGTCCGCTGAGCTATCTCAGAGGGGGTCTTTCCAGATGCCTTGAAGGAGGCACTGGTTAGGCCACTTCTAAAGCAACCATCATTAGACCCTGATATCAAGACAAATTACTGCCCAATCTCCAACCTCCCATTCTTAGGAAAGGTTGTTGAGAAAGTTATGGCGCAGCAGCTAGTGGAGCACCTCATGACCTTTGACCATTATGAGCCCCTCCAGTCAGGGTTTCGGGCTTGGCATAGCACAGAAACCACATTAGTTTGCATGCACAATGACCTCCTCAGGGCTCGAGATCAAGGAGAAGGGACAGTTCTCATTTTCCTCTATCTCTCTTCAGCATTTGACACTGTAGACCATTGTGTGTTACTCAACTGTCTGAGGGAATTTTGTGGGCTCACCGGCACTGTCATCTGCTGGTTTGAGTCTTATCTTACGAACAGGAGGCAATGGGTAGTGATGGGGAATTTCTCTTCCTTCCCTAGCCTCTTATCATGTGGAGTACCTCAAGGCTCGGTCCTGTTGTCAGTGTTGTTTGCTGTGTACATGCTACCCCTGGGAGAGCTCATTAGAAAGTACAGTTTGAGTTTTCATTGCTATGCTGATGATACCCAACTGTATCATTCCTTTGCCTCTGGGACATCAAATGAGGTGGAAGTGCTAAACAGATGCCTTGCTGAGATCAATGATTGGATGGCCTCCAGCTGGTTGTGACTGAACCCCAATAAAACAGAGGTACTGGTGCTGGAGTCGAACAGAAGGCATGATAAGATGGCGTCTGGCACAGCTACCGGGTTATTCCTGGGATCCATGCCATTGAAGGCCTCCTCTAGAGTGTGTGATCTGGGTGAGACCTTTGACAGGGCACTGACATTTGAAGCACATATGTCATCCATTGTCCGGACCAGCTTTTATCATCTTAGGAACATCACCAGGATCAAGCCCCTAGTTCCATCTCTGGACCTCCCCACATTGGTACATGCTTTTGTAGCATCTAGGCTTGATTACTGTAATGCACTCTACCTCAGGGTTGCAGGAGGTATCCTCCACAGGCTGCAGCTAGTGCAGAATGCAGCTGGCAGACTGTTGATGGGGCAGCAAAAATACTGCTATATCACCCCGGTGCTGCATGAACTGCACTGGCTGCTGGTCAGGTGAAGGATCCTCTTTAAGGGGGGCTTGCTCACCTTTAAGGCCTACATGGGCTGGGCCCCGAATACTTGCCTGACCTTCTAACATCTGCTGGCTCTGTCTGCTTCCTCCATTCCTCCTCTAGGGGCCTCCTTGCGGTTCCTAGGGTGAGGCTAAAGACTGCTCATGACAGAGCATTTAGTATCACCGGCCCTGTCCTATGGAACTCGCTGCCTCCATCAGTAAGGGAGGCCCCTTCAGTGGAAGTATTTAAGGCCCACCTCAAGACTCTTCTGTTTAGTCAAGCATTCCCAGACACTGTCTTTTAGTATGTATTTCTGGTATAGCTCTATTACGGACTATTAGTACTATTAATTGTTCTTATCATCTGATGTTTTTATTAGTATGTTGTTTCTTTGTGTTGTATTTTATGAATAGCGTATATTTATTTGTACAGTACCCAGAGCCTCCTAGATTGGGCACCTGAAAAATAAACTTTACCTTGCCTTGCCTGACCTATGATCAATGTCCATGTCATAGGCCTGTAGTGCAATGCTCCATCTAAGGAGTCTCCCATTCATCTTTCCCATTTGGTTAAGTCACACCAGAGGGTTGTGGTTTGTCTGCACCTCAAAGTGCCTCCCATAGAGATATGGCTCTAACGTCTTAAGTGACCACACCAGTACAAGGCATTCTTTTTCCACAGTGGTGTAGGCATGCTCCTGGGGAAGTAGCTTCCTACTTCGGTACACAAAGTGGTGATCTTTCCCTGTTGGGACATCTTGCTGAGGACAGCCACAATCTCCACATCTGAGGCATCCGTCTGCACAACAAATGGCCTAGTGTAGTCTGGGCTGGCCAGCACAGGGGCACTGCACAGTTCATCTTTTAGCTGTGTGAAGGCCCTATTACGTGCTGGGTCCCATTTTACTTTCTTGAGCTGCTTTTTCTTTAGCAAACTAGATAGAGCAGCTGCCAAGGTGCTGTAATTTGGTACAAATTTTCTGTAGTACCCTGCAGTCTCAAGGAGGCTCCTGACCTGCTTCTGGGTCTTCAGCATGGACCATGCCCCAATGGCCTCTATCTTGGCCTGGTTTGGACATAGTTGTCCACTCCCCACTACATGTCCCAAATATGATACCTCAGCCATGGCCACCAGGCACTTTTTGGCTTTGGCAGTTAGTTCTGCCTCCTATATCATGTCCAGCACTTCCCTCAGATGGGTCAGGTGCTCTTTCCAGCTATTACTGAAAACTGCAATATCATCCAGTTAGGCTACTGCATATTCTTCAGTACCCTGTAACACCTGATTTACCAATCATTAGAAGGTGGCAGTGGCATTCTTCATCCCAAAAGGCATCACCTTAAATTCAAAGAGGCCTATTGGGGTGACTAAGACTAACCGTTCGCTAGCTCTGGCAGTCAATTCCACCTGTCAGTACCCCTTTGTCAGGAATATGATTGTTAGGTAGGTAAACCCTCCCAACTTTCCCAACAACTCATCTGTCTGGGGCACTGGGTGGGTGTCAGACTTCATGACTGCATTGAGTACACGGTAGTCCACACAAAAGTGGGTAGACCCATACGGCTTGGGGATGAGGACTACAGGTGAGGCCCAGGGACAGTGGGATTTCTAGATTACCCCCAAGTCCAGCATTTCCTCCACCTTCCTCCTAATGTCCTTTAGGATGGACTCAGACACCTGGTAGGCTGTCTATAGTATGGGCGCTTGTCTCCCCATGTCTACACCATGGGTCATTAAGGGGGTACATCAGGGCTTGGCTGTAAATAAAGGGGCAAAGTCCTCTAAAACCTACCTCACTTCCTGGGCCTGTTCTGGGGTCAACTGGGGTGACAGCTTGATTGTGTCCACAGATGACTCCCACTTGCTTTCCTCTAGCAAGTCTAGGAGGGGGTCTTCCTTATCTATCCCCTCCCCAGGACTACAGACTGCAAACACCATGTCGGCCCTCTTTACATATGACTTCATCATATTGGCAGGAAAGGGAACATTGTTCAATTAGGAGTAGCACACTAAGCCAAAGCTTGTTTCCAGCTGCAACCTCAGAGCACAAGGAAGTTAAGTGACTTGCTCAGAATCACAGAGTATGCACCTAGGCAGCAGTGGGTCTCTAGCCCAGGTCTCCAGATCTGCAGCTCAAAGCCTTACCCACTGCGCTATACTGACATGGTGCATCCTATCGGTATGTCTCCTGTCAGGTAATTGTACAGTACAGTTCACATCATTGACCTGTCAGACTACCTTGTATGGCCCCATCCACTTGGCCTGCAGCTTGTCATTCTGGACTGGAATTAGGGCCATTACTTCCTGGTCTGGACTGTATGATCAAGCTCTGGCTCCACAATCATACCAGACCATTTGCTTATGCTGGGCAGCTGACAGGTTGCTTGGCCACCCCCATAAACTCCTTCAGCTTCTTCCTAAACTTAAGGACACATTCCACTATGGGAGTTCCCTGGGTGGTGTGCTTGCCTTCTCAGTCTTCCTGGATCAAGTTTAGTGGCCCATGCACCCTACGCCCACATAAGAGTTCGAAGGGTGAGAACCTTGTCAACTCTTGGGGCACCTCCCTGTATGCAAACAACAGGTGGGGAAGGTATTTCTCTCAGTCCCTCCCATGCTGTTTATGAAAAAGCTTGGAGCATCATTTTTAGTGTAACATTAAACCTTTCCACAAGCCCACTGGCTTGTAGGTGATAAGGTGTAATGTGTCTCAGCACCACCCCCCACTTCTCCCACAAACACTTCATCAGGTCCAACATGAAGTTACCCCATTGATCAGAGGTAACCTCCTACAGAAACCCAACATGGGAGAAAATCCCTAGCAAGGCATCTGCCACTCTGTCTGCCTTAACTGAGGAGACAGCAACCACCTCTAGGTATCGGGTGATGTAATCAACCACCATTAGGATAAACCTTTTTCTGGATGAGCTTGGGGTATTCAATGGTCCCACAGTATCCATCCCTACCCTCTGGAATGGCTCCTCCTCAATGGGCAAGGGAATTAGGGCAGCTTTTGTTTTAATACCTGCCTTCCCTATCTGTTGTCACCAGGCACCGGTGACAAGACCTGCAATATTCCTTCACCCGCTGGGTGAAGTTGGGCCAACAGAAATTTGGGGCCAATCACTGCATGGTGCAAGTGATGCCCAGATGTCCGGACATGGGGATATCATGGGCAACCTTGAGCAACTGCTCAAAATACCCCTGGGGAATGACAAGCTGCCTGCCCATCACCCCTCTTCTGTCCTCGTGTCCTATGTACACAACAATCCTTGGTCCCAAAATACCCAATGTCTCATGTCACCTCCCTGTGTCCCATCACATTCTGCACAAGCCCTCAGCCTCTCCAAACTAGGGTCAGTCCTCTGAATGGCTGCAAACTTTTCACATTTTCTCAAGGCATGGAACATGTCCCCCTCAGTTCCTAAACTGGGTCCATAGCTCTAGCATCAGGGCATTCAGAGTCACTGCCATCCCTAACATTCTGACCATTTTTTACCTCTCCCTCCTCAGAGTAACCTTCTGTAGTTGTTTGGTGAATGGCTGCTTGGGGAAGTCTTACCTCCCTTTCACTATTCTCCCTTTCAGGAGACACAGGCTGGGGAAACAACCTCCTATTCTTTTCCACAGGAACTTCTGTGGGGTTCAAGGAATTACAAGTGGCCTTAGCTGTCTGACTGTGGGTAACCACACACACTACCCTCAGCTGTAGATTGTTCCCTATAATCACATCCAGGGATAGGTTGTCTGCCACTGCCACTTTTTGAACCCTCTCTCCTATCTCAACCCAATCCAGGAGAACACTAGCTAGTGGCAGTTTTTTTTTTTCTCCCCAGTGAATCCTCTCACAGTTACAGACTGATTAGATATAAGTTGTTCAGGCTCAACCAAATCCCCTTTTCCAGGGTAAGAGACACCCCAGTGTCCCCTAACCCTTGGGTCTGTACCCCATTTATGGAAACCAGGCATATGTGCTCCCTCATGTTGACAGGCATACTCTCAGGGATACACAGTACACCCACCTCCTTTTAAGGAACACTGTCTACTCTGTACCTTTTTAGGACACTGTGTAGCAAGATGATCTAGCTGCTTACAAAACCAACATTTATCATTTCTTTCATCCAAGAAATCCCTTTTTGATAACTTGGGGCTTCCCCCTTTCTGAAGAGGCAGTGATGGTTTTAGCTGCCCTGAAAGTGCGCTATGCCCTTTTTGACCATCTACACCTGCTCCCTCATTTCCTTTCAGAGCAAGTCTGCTCCTGGCATAGCAATCCGGGAGCTCAGCAGCTTGCTGTGCTGTTTTAGGATCCCTGTCCTCTAGCCAGGTTTTCAGCTCCACTGGGCAAGCCCAAAAGCACTATTCCAGTAACACAACCTCCTCACTTTTCCCCACAGAGTTTGCTTCTACCCCCTCCCACCAACATTTTAAAAACTGCCATTGCTTTGTGGCAAGTTCCTTGAAGTTCATTTCAGAGCTTTTTCTGAGCTTCCAAAATTTAACTCTGTAGGCCTCAAGAGTTAGTTCATACTTTTTTAGTAAAGCAGTTTTAAGTTTTTCATAGTCTGTACTGTCCTCATTGTTCACTTGTCCTAGCGCCTCATGCCCCTTGCCAGTAAGCAGCTGCGATAGTGGAAAGCTCCAGGCATCCTTGGGTATCTTGACCTGGATATGACCTTTTTAAATGAATTCAGAAATGCATCCATATCCTACCCCTCTTTAAATTCTGCTATTCATTTGTTTGGAATTTAATTTATACCCCAGCCCTGGAGTTTCAAGTTCACCCCTGCCACTTACTTGTTCTGGTGTTGGCTGTGAAGCTTCAGTCTCTCCAGTTCAAATTCTCTTCAGCACTGCCTGACAAGCATCTCCACTTCATGCTCTCGCCTTTTCTGCTCCAACTTCCTTTCACACTGTTTGTCAGCAAGTTCCCTTTTATGCTGTTTGTCAGCAAGCTCCAATTTGCTCAACTCATATTGTAGCTTTAGCCTCTCTAGCGCAGAATCTGTGGTGGACTTCACTTGGTGCTGCAGTTCTGGGTCCTCTCTGGTCTTGCTGTCCTCCTCCCTGGGACTGGACACTGTGATGTCCCTTGGCACCCCACACCCAAGGTCTGGTCCCTTTCAGCCACTGGCTATGACTCAGGGCCCTGGGCAGTCACTTGATCACTGGCTGCTGAAAGAGCCTCCATGAGGTTCTTTTTACTTCACCTCTCATACTGGACCCTTCTCTCCTGACACAGCTGCTTCAGCTCTTCTACAGTGTATGTAATGTACTTGGAAGTCATCTTTCTTCCCTACACTGACACTAGTCTACCTTTTACTTGCAGCAAAAAAAAAAACAGGATAACTAATTTTCCCTTTTCCAATTTTTGCCTGTGTGTGTGGTTTGTTCAGACAGTTTACCAATTGCACCACTGCTCACCAACTCTTT
The DNA here is from genome assembly GCA_016271365.2 of Neoceratodus forsteri. Lineage (NCBI taxonomy): Eukaryota > Metazoa > Chordata > Ceratodontiformes > Ceratodontidae > Neoceratodus > Neoceratodus forsteri. The sequence goes on from CM057458.1 coordinate 358,599,235, forward strand.
CACAAGCCCACTCCTGTGGGGCTGGAATTCCCTGGCCTACAGCGAATCCCCGTGTGATCAGGGTCAGGGATACCCCTCCTCAGTCCTTTTAACATGCTCACTGTTTCACAACAGAACATATACTAGAGTATTCCCAAGGCTCCCTCTCTTCATGCAAGGGAGTGCAAATACAGTCTCAATTCTGTGTTCCTGGGATAGAAGCTCTGAATCTGTGTTCCTGGGATAGAACCCTCTTGACCACTGCACAACGAATAAGAAAGCCACAGGTGTGTACAGGCCCTCGGGGAATGCTCTATGCATGCTATATGTATCTTTCTCCAGAAAGGCAGATGCCAGTTCAACCCCCCACAGACCCCTCCTGAGACCTTTCATATTTCCTCCCCTCCATTCAACTACAGAGTCCCTTGTGGTACTTTACTTCGGCAGTGTTTTTGACCCTTAAGCCATCACACAGGCATAGTATAGTTTGAACAACCATTTCCCAAAACAACACACACAAAAGACACTGGCAAAATTATTTTAAAATAAGCCAGAGGCTTTACTAATTCATTAATAAATGCAGTAAATAATTTAAAAAAAGATCATTTTAGACATTGCTTACAGGACGTGGAAAATAAAATGGAAAGGTACAATAAAAACCTACACTTTAAAATTCTGAATTTCAAAGTTCTACCTTAAATCCTTGGTTGCTGAATTTAAAGTGCAAAATGTCCATAGAAAAGTAGTTGAATCTTGATTCTTGTGGTCCAGCAGAGTTTCTTGAAAAAGAAAATGTCTCTGCTCTCTTAGCAGCAGGACAGAGTACCAAGTGTAGTTTTCTTTCACCAAAGTCACAAGGCAAAAGGCAGCAGACAGAAGCACAAGGCAAAAAGGCACTGAGAAAGTCTTGCACCCCTCTTTTATGGGGTTTTCTCAAAGGGCAGGTCCAGTGATACTGACTTGCCCTGCAGTTGGCTAGCATTCTGTCTCCATGGCTGCACAATACTTGGTTACTTGGTTTTTTGGACAAAAGTAGGCCAGTAGCCCATCGAGATTGTCCTCCATATTGATGGATCATACACCCAGGTCCCGTTTATTCATCCAATTATCTAATTTATTCTTGAATATTGATATGTTTGTTGAATTAACAATATCTTGTGGTAATTTATTCCATAATCTGGGTGATCTAATAGTAAAAAAGTTTAATCTCTTATTGTTGTTTTCTTTTTGAATTTCTATTTGTCTGTTATGCAATCTCTGTACTATTTTTCTTGTTGAGTAGACAACACCGCATAGTTTCATTTGTTCAGGTGATTTAAGTATTTTATATAGCTGTAAAAGGTCACCTTTGGTTCGTCTTCACTCTAGAGAGTGTAGTCCGTTTTTTTAATCTGGTATTATACTCTAAATGGGTAAAATGTGGTACTAATCTGGTGGCTCTGTGTTGTACTTGTTCAATTTTATTTATATCTTCCTTTAAGTAATGGTTCCAAAATAGTGATCCATAGTCAAGATATGGCCTTACATGTGACCTGTACAGTGACAATAGGCATTCTTCTGTTTTAGAGATGAATGTTTTGCTAATTCTGCGCAGTAAAGCATTTGTCTGATTAGCAATTTTTGAACAATGAGATGAGGATGATAATTTGTCATTCACCATGATACCCAAGCCTTTTTCTATAGAAGATGCCCTAATTATACTGTTATTCAGGTAGTATTTTTGTTTGGGGTTATCTTTTCCAAAATGTAATACAGCACATTTGGCTACATTAAAGTACATCTTATTAGTACTGGCCCATTGTTCTATTAGTAAGAGATCCAAGATCAAGTTATGACAATTAGTAGGGGTGTTTACCATTCCTCCGAGTTTAGTATCATCGGCGAATTTAACCATTGTGTTGTGTGGTGAGATATGCATGTCACTGATGAAAAGATTAAACAATACCGGACCCAGAACGGTGCCCTGGGGGACACCACTTGCCACGATATCCATACCTGAAAGTACCCCATTCACCCTAACTCTCTGTGTTCTATCGCACAACCAGTTATTTATCCAGGATATGATGGGAGCTGAAAAGCCTAGTCAATTTAGTTTATTAATCAAGATACTATGTGATACTTTATCAAAGGCTTTACTGTAATCTAAGAGAATGACATCTTTGGGTATTTTACAGTCTAGGTTGGAACTAATATAATTGTAGAAGCTAATCAAGTTTGTAGTACATGAGTATCCAGTTCTACTGATATTCATCATTAATGTTTAACATAGACATCTCTTTTTCAAGTTGGTGTTTAATTATTTTTTCCATTAGTTTACATGGTATGGATGTTAAACTGATGGGTCTGTAATTTTCAATTTTAGAATGAGAGCCTTGTTTAAAAATGGGTGTAACAGTAGCAGTACACCAGTCATTTGGGACTGAGGATCCATGCAATGATTTTTTGAATATAATAGTCAGGGGAAGAAATATTGTATCCTTAGTTTCTATAAGGAATCTGGAACTAATATTATCTGGGCCAGAGCTAGTATAATGTTTGAGGGTTTCAAAGACCCACTTAATATCCTGAAACAGAGTTTCATATGTTTCAAGTTTAAAGTCCACTGTAGTAAGAGTAGTTTTAATAAGTTCAGGCGTGAAGACAGATGAGAAATATTTGTTCAGCTCAGAAGCTGTTTCGATATCAGATGTTATAGTCAAGTTGTTGCATATTAAAGGACCTATCATGTTGTTGTTACTTTTCTTGCCATTTAGGTAAGTGTATAAAGCCTTATGGTTATCTTTTGTGTGTACAATTTTGAATTCAAAATTACATTTGGCTAATAAGATGGTTTTCTTTAATTGTCTAACCACCTCTTTGTATTTGGAGAGAATGCTAGTTTCCTGATCTGATGGACATTTTTTTAGAGCTATAAATTGTTTCTTTTTCTGTTTAATTAAAGTTTTAATATTGCTGTTAAACCATGGGGGGATTTTCCTTTTATTGTTATACTTAAATTTGTCAGGGACAAATTTTTCCTCCAGTTCCAAAATCTTAGTTTTTAGATAGTTCCAAGCTGTTTCAGTATTCATTGGTTGCATTATTTGTTCCCAGTTAAGGGATTTTATCTGTTGATTAATAGCTATAAAGTTCACCCTGTTATATTGTTTTATTTTTAGTTTGTTCGTTTTGGGTAGTAGAGGTAGTTGAATGGAGAAGAAAAGAGATAAATGGTCACTATTTCCCAAAGGATTAAGTAATTGAATGTCAGATATGTGAGTCTCAGGGTTAGTTATGACTAAGTCTAATATATTTTTCCCCCTTGTTGGTTGGTTTATACATTGAATTAGTCCCAAATTAATTATAACTGACAAAAACTGTTCATCATGTTTATTAATTCCAGAAAACGTATCCCAGTTTATATTGGGAAGGTTGAAGTCCCCTAAAGTAAGAACCAGATCTTTCTTGGTTAATTGGGAGATTTCACTACAAAGTTGTTTGGTTTGATCAATATCAGATGAAGGGGGATGATAGCAAGTACCTATGAGGAGTTGGTGGGTACTGGTGGGCCTAATATGGACCCAAATACTTTCAGAGTGTATGGTAGTTGATGATTCATAAGATGGAATGTCATCTCGAACATACAGACTAACCCCACCACCTTTTTTTGTATCCACTCTGTTTTTGAAGTAGTGTTTAAAGCCAGAGATTTCTGTTCTCCATTTTTTGTCCGTATTCCCCCAAGTTTCAGTAATTGCTATTAGTGCTAAATTTGAAGTTTTAGCAAAAATTTCAAGTTCCGAGAGTTTGGTGGTTGTGAGTGATCTAGCATTTACATAAAGGATGTCGAAGTTAGTCAAATGGGGTGTACATGGACTGCTTTTACAAGAAATGGGTATAGCCCCCATCCCCCCCTTCCTATTAGTTTAAATGACTGTTTATGAAATTAGTTATCTTTCACCCTAGTATTGAACTACCTCTTCTACTGAGGTGTAAACCATCCCAACAGAAGAGTGAAGGTCTGTCCTCAAACTCCTCCCACTGGGTTAAGCAGCCTATACCCTGTCGATAAGACCACTTACAAATCCATTCATTTAATGCTTTTATTTTATTGTTAATGTATCTAGTTGCTTTTGGGATAGGTAGAACTTCAGACAGACATATACTGCAACCATGATCAGTTAGTACATCACATAAAGCTACATAGTCTTGTTTAATCTGATGAAGTGGGGATTGTGTGATATCGTTAGAACTAACATGGGTAACCACTAGAGAGTTTTTTCCAGCTGTTGACAAAATTTCTTTTTACCATTAAAGTAATCTATCAAGTTTTAATATTTTATTACAAAAAAACAAATGTTCCTTTCTGAGTAGGAAACAAGGAGGCCCAGAGGCAAACCAATTTCATCCTGAATTCCAGAAGCAGATCCAGTCCCCCCCCCATCAAATGGCAGCAATCAAGCTAAACTGAGTACAGCAATTTACCCAAATGCTAGCCCATTCAGCTGTAATTAGATTAAGTCAGGGCACAAGGTCCCCAGACATCAATGCTCCTCTAGAGGTTTGGGTCTTTCACAAACAAATTGGGACACCTGACCTCCCAACTATGTTTAATTAGCCCTTTTCTTTATTGTTTAATCAAACTCTAGTTCCTGATTAAGCAGCTAAGAGTTTCTTCCCAGCACAAGGAATTCCATCATTCTAAGGCCCATGTTGTTTGTACCTATGATCCCTTGCAAGTCTGACTGGACTACCCTAGGCATCCCTGATGTATTTCACAAATAAAATAACATGAAATATGATTAAAATAATAATGTATGGCTTTATCCCACCACAACTACTACCAATTGATGCATGCAATAAAATGATACTTTTAACAATATTAATAGCATACTCAGAATTGATGCTAGTGTCCTGTATATTGGAAGAATATTGAAGTATACTAAATTGGGTCAAAACAGGCCCAAATAAGTATAGATGTGGATTAAATAAGCATTAAAAGTAGTATTTTAAAACTGTATTTTAAGTATGAAACATATACTTTATATATATATATATATATATATATATATATATATATATATATTCAATATACTACTTCATAACTATAATTTAGTATGAATTACATATTTAATATACTAAACTTTACTTATACAGTACTTAAGTATCAATTAAGCATACTAATTTTTCATATGAACTTGCATAGTCATCCCCCCATGCCTTCCTGCATCTTCCCACACAGTGCAGATAATCCTGTGAACATGTGTTCCTCTATTAACTCTGGAGTTGAATATCCAGGCTTATATAATGGGACCCCATGGGATGAGAATATATTACTGGAAACTAACAACAAACTGTCCAGTTTGCCTCTTCACTCATTCCTACACCTCTGTTTAGGACACTGAGCTTGTGTATCCATTTCATCTCACACTTTGCCAACTATTTGTTGTAGTCGCCCTCCTCCCTTGGATGGGGGTCACTATCTCAAGCCCACAAACCCTAGGTGATGCCCCATTATGTCCATGTGTTTGAAAGTGGCTAGTGTTTGAAAGTGCCTAGCAAATTCACATCCCTATTCCTTATGGGTTCCATGACAACCTGGTCCCTGGTCCCTGGACCCTGATCCAATCCAATTACAAAATAAACTTCAGCGGGCCTTCTTCTCCATCGAATCCTGGTTCCTAAAACATAAACTGCTTCTCAGTCAGAAAAAAACAAGTCTACGGGCTTCTGCAGCCCCCACAACAAAAGCAAACAACTCCACCTCTCCATTGCAACTGAACAAGGAGCCATCCTAAGGCAAACACAATTGTTCAAGTACCTCGGCATCACCCTTGATCCCCACCTCTCATACGCTGTCCATATCAGCAATGTTGCAAAGTCTGCCAATACAAGGTTAGGCATATTATTCCAGCACAGGAAACACCTAACACCAGAAGCTCTGTCACTGGTCTTCCAAAGTTCCATCGTCAGCATCATAGACTATGGTCTTATCATATATGGGTAGGCAACTACCACTGCTGTCAAACATATCACAACCTCCCTGAATAAGGCCTGTCCTCTTCTCACTGGCTCAAATTGCTGTACCCACATATGTGACCTTTATTCCCAATCTAGATGGCTTCAACTGGACAAATGCATAAAATACCAAACCTGCATCAGGGCCAAGAAAATTATAAAGGGGCTTGCCCCACCTGGTGTCTGTGCCCTCCTTAAGCCTAGACATAGGAACATCACTACAAGAAGATCCAATTCCTATCTACTACATATCCCATGATGTCGCATGACCCAAGGACAAAGATCATTCGCCTATCGGGCATCCAACTGGCTCAACTCTCTTGGCAGCGACATAGCGACCGCTCCACCACTCGGCCTCTTCAAGTTCAAGCTGTGCCTCTCACTGCTTGTTACCTGCAATTGCCCATCTTAATGTTTCTACTGTTGCAGCTGCACATGCCCCAGCACACAGCACCTACAATCAGTCTTTGCACCCCTAGCACCTTACCTGTCATATTCCTTCGACAAGGCCCCCTGGCTGCACTGTCTCCTGCCCTCGCCCACCTCCCGCCGTATCTCCACTCCTGCCCCCACCCCAACCACCTCCCGCACTTCCCCTTACCCCTGCACCTCCTTCCCCCCTTCAATCTCCTACCCTCACTTCCCTGCCCACCCACCCCTCCTCCTTCCCTTGTTTTGCTCATAGCTCAAGACTTTGTACTAGTTATTACATGTCTGTAAGTCAATGATTATATGTTTGTAACTAAAAATGATGACTGTTGCACTTGCTGACGTGGAACCTTTGTAAAAGAGCCTCAGCTCAAAGGTATTATAATCCTAGATTGAAATAAATAAAAATAAATAAACCTGGCAAAAGAAAATACAGCACGGTAAAAACAGCGCAGATGTCAAAACAGCGCAAGGAGAATACTGCTGAGAATTATTCTTTAAGTGTGATTTACTAGTACAACACCACACTGCCATGGACCACCACTCCAGTGAAATTCTGTAACTTACATTATTTTTCTTCTCCAGCTGAATTCTCCATGTGTTGTATTGACTTTCACGTTTTTCACTGAACTGTTTCCAACCATGCTGTATTTCTTTTAATTGAGTTGTCATGATACAATTCCTTATGTCTCTCTTATGTTCTAATATTCTAATTTTCAATGCCCAAATAGTCTTCCCTGTGTACATAAGGTCACAGGGGCACATGAGAACATATACCACCCCTGTGGTATTGCAGTCTACAGTTCGTGGTCCATAATCCTGGATTCCTTACTGTTGTTTGGGTCTTGAAATACCTCTTTCCTGCTGGTATTGTTGCATGCTGAACATCTACCATGTTTGTACACCCCTGGTTTTAGATGGTCCAGTATAAGCTGTCTCCGTGGGATCTCGGGGGTGGGGTGTAATGTGTGTACCACTATATCTCTGATAGTGTTCTTATTTGACACTATCAGAGGCCTTTATCTTGGTCTTGCTGAAGTATTAGCCAATGTTTGTTGATTGTTTTCTTGATCACACCCAATTTTTTCATGTATTTAGTGGAACATACTAATTTATTTTTTTCTTTTATTCTGGTACTTGTTCTCTGTAGTTCTCTTAGTGTGTCTCTAAGTCTTGTTTCAGTGTCTCTTAAAGTAGCAGTGCAATGAAATTGGGCAAAAAATGTGACCCTACCTTTTTTCCCATTATAAAAGATTCTGGGCATCTTCAAGTTTTATTTTGTGGTACAATCTTCTAATTCCACCAAAATTTGAGTATTTTATAAATGTTTTAATTGCATCTTTTCACAAAAAATAAAGATGGCAGCCTCATTTTGCATAGATATAGTATTGTAGAGCTGGCAAGGTTAGGATTGAAAAAAATATAAAAAAAGACTCACAGTAGGCAGCATATGAGGTACCTACACAAGTACATTTCACAGGTGTGCTAATATTTCTCTTATTTGCAGCTGAAACTAACTTTTTTGGAAAAAGATTTTTAGTTGCACTACTGATTTAACACAGCTACTGGGTACCCCATCACTTTGAACTTGTTTTGCATTTTTATTGTCTCTGTTTTGCAATTTTCTTCTTGGCTACAGTTTTGTTTGGCATTAACATATTGTGAATAGGGGATACTTCTAATCGGGTTTGGGCTATGTTTGCTGGAAAACTGAAATAATGTGTTCCTGTCTGTTAATTTCTTGTATAATCCTTTGGGTAGTGCTCCATCCTTCGAGCAAATTTTCAAACCCAGATATGCCACCACTGTTTTACTGTGCTCCACAGTAAATGTCAAGTGTGCACTTCTGCTGTGTAAATGCCGGACTGCTCAGGGACAAAGATCTTTTACATACCGTGCTCCTACGTGGTACAATGCCCTTAACCTGCCCTCCCTATCCTCCATGACATTGTGAGCTTTCAAATCCATACTTTACGCTCACCTCACAGCCTCCAGCTCCTGTGACTGCTTTGACTAAAGTCTCATCCCACTGAGTGCACTTACATTTGTTTCACTCAACCACCATGGTCTCCTCTTTGACAAAGACAACCTGAGTACCACTAACCTGGTTCTGTCTGCTCCTAAACTTCTTATTTCTCCCTCTCTTCCCTCTCAAGCTCTCCAATCCTTATTCCTTGCCCTTGACACTGCCTCTGAGTTCCTTTTTCTTTTCTGTACATAAATGTTACTGTTTAAGTTGTTGCCTTGTTAAACGGCTTTCTGATTGTCTGTAACACTGTCTACTATGTTTTTGTACTTAATGACATGGAACCTTTGTAAAAGAGCCTTGGCTCAAAGGTATTAATTCCTAGAACAATAAACTTCAAACTTCCAATATTGGCCAGCATACAGAGAACACTGTATGGACAACTATGCACAACCAATGTGTTCTGCCACTGAGGGATTCTGATTTCCTCCGACCTCAAAAGAGTGAGGCTCGAGAGGTCCACGGGAATCGCAAACCGAAGGTGGCAGAACAAACTGGTTAGGCATAATGTTGCTCATCCTGTATTTTTTATAGTGCATAGCACTGTGTAAAATGTTTGCATGTCAGTTCTTTCACTTTCAAAATGAAACTGACTCATGCAGTCTCTAGAGGTTTCAGAATGTTGTTGTACCATAGAAGGGTACAATCATATTCCATGACCTTTGAACTGTGGTACAACAGCATTTTGAAAGGGATGGAATTCTATTACAGAACAACTGTCTACTATACACTATTTTCCAGTGCTAACTGGTCTCTGACCAACAAGAAAAATGTTTACTCTATGTAGCATTTCCAATCTTGGATGGACTCATAATAAGGATTATTGTCTGGGTTAAGTGCATGTTCTTTCTCAAATGCATAGATATAGACATTCACATAATTTGAAGCCATGGTACTCTCCATGGCTGTACCTTTCTTTTGTTTAAGGAATTTTTTTCTCAAATGCGAAATCATTCTTAGGGAGAATTACATTCCCTAATGCCTGCAATAGCCTTGTGGGTGGTTTTGTGCCTCGAGGCATAGTGTCTAGCATTGTGCCTATATGTATTACTCCTTCATTGTGTGAAACAGAAATATAGAGATCCTTAATGTCACAGGTGACAAGAATAAAATCTGTGACTGGCATGTGCATTGTCTCATAGGTAAGTGGATATACAAGAGAGAAATGGTTGTAAGCAATAGTTGATGTATGTGTTCAGGGGTTCTAAGATCAAGTCTGTCCCTGATACTATGGGTCTTCCTGTTTATTTGTACTTTTTTTTAAATACCCTTGTGTATCTTAAGGATACTGTAGAATGTGAGGATTCTTGGATGATCCTGTGTTATCTATCCTCCCTCCTATTCTGTTAGCCAATTGGTGGCTATCATTTCTTCCATGAGGTCTTTTATTTCTATCACAATTTACATTGTTGGGTCAGTCTGGGCTATTAAATCCTTTAGAATCTCTTATTCCAACATTTCAGCCTCAAGATTTGAAGGAGGCCCAAATATCGCTTTTTTCTATATAATTGCACATATGCTATATCATAACAAGAAAGTGGTATTCTCTCATCTTAAAATGATCATTAGCTCAGAATGCTTCAGTCTGGCTCACTATGGAAGATGATTTATGTGAGTCTAACAATATTTCTATACAAGCTATTTAACATGCTTAAAAAAAATATTCTATTAGATTTGAAGGGAATTCCAATTGAGAACTCAGTTACAGTATTTCAGTCTTTACTGAAACTTCTAACTGTAGAATGGTCGGCATTTCAGTTACAGTCCTGATAATGTCATCCTAGGCTGAAGTGTGACAGACACATATTAAGCTTTGAAGGAGGTATAGAAATTTTATTTTCCTTGATTCTAATTTCTTGCTCTCAAAACTCATGACAGTTTGAGATATGTGAGGCTCATAAACAGAGGTTCAGATTTTTTCTTTGGCTAGTATAAATTAATACAGGTTGCCTCCCACATATTTGGCTTTGATTTGGATGGTGCAGCATAAATTGGGCCATTCTTGCTCACAGTCTCCCTCACCCTACGACAATGAAACAACCCTTGGTGCACAGTGGCAACTCATCACACAATATGTCCAAATTCAAGCAATCCCTGACATTCAGTGGCAAAAGCCCTCCCTTACCCAGACCCGATCCACATATTTCCTGGTGTCCATTGGCACTTCTCCCTCACTCTGTTCCAACATTATGTATTTTGCTACCTTATATCTTGTGTACTATTGTAACCTTTTATTATTTGTCAGACTGTACACTGTTCTGTGCATTGTTGTTTGTGTTTTACTCTGAGCCGCTGTATGTGGCCCAGGTCATGCCTGAAAACGGTCCCTGGGACCAGTGCACCTACCTGGTTACCAAAGTCATAAATAAATAAACAAAAGTGGCTCCTGGCATCCAGTGATACCCCTCTTTCATGTAGACCCACTCCAAGGACTCCATTGTTTCCAGTGTTACCCCTTCCTCACAATTCCAGAAATCTGTGGTGTTTAATGATGCCCATCTCCCTCAACTAGACTCAATACATGTAGTCACTGGTATTCAGTGGCACCCTCTCTCTCACCCTCAGGCTATGTGGTCCCTGGCATCCAGTGGCACCCTCCCTTATCCATCCCCAATCCAAGACATATGTAGCATCCAGTGGCATTCCCCCAGACAGCAGGTGACACAAACCCTCCACTGTCCTCTTCTGTTGATCCCAGTCTGAATTTGGTATCCCAACTGCAATATAAAAAATACATGCTCAATGTATGTATTTCCAAAATCATTCCATAAGAACTGCTTTTGCTGGACAGTTTAAGAAATACATGCAGTGAGCATATATTTCCTGTACTGCAGTTTTAATATTGAATGTAGATGGCCATTCAAGGAGGTGGGTGGACTGTTTGCACAGGCCACTGCCTGGAAGGACAGTCTGAGGAGTCAGTGGCACTGCAGATGGGTTCCTGGTGCCATCCAGCAGAAGTTGGAGGTGTACGAATCAAGCAACATGGTGATAATAAATACATATTTTGCTCTTTATACTTTTTTTTGCTCCTTCCCATGACCCCTCAGTGTCCCTCTCCTTTGAGTCCCACAGATGTCCCCTTCTGTCTTTCACTCATTCTTCCACACACTTCCCTTATTATTGATGCACATCTCAATATTCTGAGGTGTGCACAGCAGTGTGGGGTCATCCTCCTACAATATGCTTCTTCCAGGAAACCTGCACAAACTGCTCTAGGAGCAGGGCATGCCACTCTCCCCTCCCACAGATGAAGCATACACATTGAAACTCCTCACCCTCCCTGCTGGTCTCTGCTCCAGTCATCCTTGGTGCAGGCCTAGCTTAAAGTGTCTGAAAAAACTGCTAGGTCTGTAAGGATCTTGGTTATAGGAAGATGGATGGACTACTACTGCGGAAATCCTTTTTTGTTACATAGTGCCAAATCTGTTTTTTTATTATTAAGTCAATTTTTCAATACGAACTCAAAAAGCAGACACAAAAAAGACAGAGCTGACACACGGGGGTTGGAAAAAAAAAATGAGAAAGGACCTAAGCTTATTAGAGGTGTGGGCAGGTGTCTGGCAGTTGAGTTTCATTGCTAAAAAGTGCAAGATTGTGTATCTTGGTCACAGGAATCCAAGGAGGGAGTACAGGATGGATGGGGAAATTCTGGCCACCACAAGTCAGGAGAGAGACCTTGGGATTATCATATCTGATGACCTGAAAGTTACCAAACAATGAGAGAAGGTGGTGGGGAGAGCAAACAGAATGTTGGGGTGCATAGAGAGGGGTCTAACAAGCAGGAGGAAAGAGGTGGTGATGCCACTGTACAGAAAACTGGTGAGTCCTCGGCCAGAGTACTATGTCCAGTTCTGGAGATCACATCTCTGGAAGGACATTGACAAAATGGAGACAGTCCAGAGAAGGGAAATGAAGATGGTGCATGGACTGCACCAGAAGCCCTATGAGGAAAGACTTAAGGACCTTAATATCTACTCACTGGAGGAAAAAAGGAACAGGGGAAATATGACAGAGACTTTCAAATACCTTAGGAGAATAAACAGGGTACAGATGGAAAGCATATTTCAGAAAAAACTCTGCACAAAATCAAAGGGGCATGATATGAGGCTGAAGGGTGGAAAGCTCAGTTGTAATGTTAGGAAGTACTTTTTCATGAAAGGGTGATGGAACCATGGAACAACCTTCCAGCAGAAGTGGTGGGTACGAAAACAATATGAGGGATCAAGAGTGCATGGAATAGACATAAATGAACCCTGGGCAGAGCAGGACAGCCACAGATCAAATAGGATCTGGGGCTGCAGCAGTGAGTAGGGAAATGGGCAGACTAAGTGGGCCATATGGTCCTTGTCTGCCGACAAATTCTATGTTTCTATGTTAAAACATCAATATACTGTGGGAACTAAAGACCATATTGATCTCTTGAAGTCATGGTAAGCAGAAGCAAACATGAGAGTAAGGGCTCTGCTTTCAGACCTTGAGAGACCTACCTCAAATGCCTGAAAATTCTTTTGCCAGGTCAGAGACCCTGCCAGACCTGGACCATTTAAGCCCTGAGAGCAGAGAGAGAACCTAGATTGCCAATGTGGTTTTGTGTTTACTAACAATTACTTCCTGACACCGGGAATGGGCTCTTGGTGTCAGAATGGGGGTATGGAGGCACTAGCGAGCTATTGAGGATGGTGTCCTAGCAGTCACATTTCCAGCTTCTAACACTGGGATGGGCTCTCAGTGCTAGCCCAAATGTGGCATGGTCTCAGGCATGTGAAAACACCATATGAAAAATCCCGGTAAAATGCTACTGCGCATATGCATCCAACATTTCTTAATTCATGAACATCTCTGTTTTGTGAAGATTTCATTCTAAAATCTGCAAAAGCAACACCTTTGTAACAGGACCTAATGAACCTGAAAGTTACAGGTTTTTAATCATTACCATTTTTTTTGTTACTGGACAGCAAAAAAAGTATCTTGATTTGGATTTTTTTTTTCATATTTTGACACTATTTGTACCAAGTGTTCAAGATTTGTCAACCATTCTGGTCACTATGTGAAAAGATGGATAAGATATACTTAGCCATATTTAGGGGTTTAATATAGAAGTACCAATTCAGCCACTATAATATACATGCATAGATAGTTTGATAAAAAAGAAAGAAAGAAAGAAAGAAAGAAAGAAAGAAAGAAAGAAAGAAAAGCAGAAGGAATTAAAGAGGCTATCCAACCTGGCCAGGGAAGACTTGGGAGCAGCACTGTAGACTTTCTGGACAAGTTCCCTCCTACAGCTAGATGTGAACTTGTCCAGAAGATGATCCTGCCCATTTTTGACTACTGTGATGTAGTCTATGGTGCTGCTTCCAAGTCCTCCCTGGCCAGATTGGATACCCTCCTCAATTCCTTCTGCCACTTTGCCCTTGATGCTCCCTCTCACACCCACCACTGCGATCGTTATCATGCCCTATCCTTCCCCTTTCTTACAAATATGCGACTCTCCCACTGCACTAGATTCTCCTCCAAGCACTGGCTGGGAGAACTCCCTTCCTACCTCTCCTCCTCATTTATAACAACCTCCCCACTCCCTTAGATCAACTGACTCCTGTACTCTGGCGGTCCCCCACAGATCCACCCTCATCACCCAATCTGGTTACTCTCGCTGCCTCCCAAAAATGTGGAATTCCTTCCCCCCTCAAATTCATCACTCATCCTCTTACTACTCTATCAGCTCTGACCCCAAACACTACCTTGCACCTAGCTGTTCCTGCTATAACCCTCCCTAATTCTCCCCTCTAAGCCCCTGACAAACTCTACTCCCTTTCAGTACCCACACACTGCCCCTGTTACACCTCCACCTCCTCCCACCTAAATACCAGCACTCCTCCCCTTACCCCTATTCCCTCCCCTTCAGACCTTCCCTTGCTCTTTTACTGTGATTCTCCATCATCCAAAGTTGTACCAAGGTCTTGTCCCTACCCTCTCCCTTGACCCACAACTCAATTCTCCCCTCCAATTCTCCTGCCATCCAAGTCCCCATTGTAGGGTTTCTCTGCATCCTGAAGGGCTAGGATTTGGCCTCTCTTCTGTCTCACCTTCACCATCTCTTCTGGCCTTCCTGAAGCCTGCTCCCCCTCACTGCCTACAACCTGCTTTCCCTGTCATGCTCTACCTCTGCCTTGTGCAGGCAGGGTTCTCAGCATACTGGAGGGGTCAGGCCCCAGCAGACCCCTCTCCTCCTCCCTCTTCCTTTCCCTCCTCCATCCATCCACCCGTTCTCTGTCTACCTACATATATGCCTCTCAACCCCTTCCTCTCACAACTTCCCCCTACCCCTTCCCCCCATTACTTAGCCCTAGTTATGGCTAACCCTAATCTCTATTGCACTTGTAAACAATTTGCACTTCTGATATACTTTAGCTAACTTGTACTGTCTGTGTAACTCCTCTCTAACTTGCCCTAGCTCAAACTACTAGAATTCTATTCAGTCATGTTTTAGCTACACAGTTAAGTGTCACTTATTGTTTACTTTTAAATGTTATTTTGTGCTATTGTATGTCTAGTTCAAAACTGTTAGCATTCCACTATTTCATTGCTTCTGCAGAGTCTACTCACTTTTATTTGAATGTAGTCAATTGTAAGTCTTATGTTGTGTACCAAATCTCTGTATACGATCCTTATTTTCCCCTACCCCCCCCAGGTCGCACAGGGAGATGAGCAAGCTGTTGCTCAGTGTGCTTTCCTGGTGAAACATTTCAAGCAAGCAAGAAAGAAAGAAAGAAAACCCAAATGCAATTCATCCCAAAGTGCTAGGATGCAAAACCGTAACTCGAGTTGCAAAGTCAAAAGTGAGTTATAAAAGGCCTGCCCCTTCATAAGCAGATATGAATTTAGTATTTTGACTCACACCATTTTGTACTCGAGTTATGAAATTCCTGGCCCTTACAACTGATGATAAATGGTATACTGTCAGTTAGGCCACTATGTTTCCAATTTATTCAATTCATTTGTTAAACTGTAAAGCCTTTAAATTACTTCTTTATGAAGATCTGACTGTTTCTGCTTGATTTCACTGCATTGGTGTGATTGCAGCTGAGGCCACTGTGATGCTATCTGGCATTCTGCAAAATGTTCTTCAATTTAAGTGTTCCTTTGTGACCAATCCAAAGTAGAAAAACATTTTGATCACCTACCCAAAGTGGAAAGAACATGTTTTCTGTGTTACACATACTGATGCTGTATTAGTCATAACTGCTGGGTAATTATATCATCAACCTGGGAGGCTGACACTCTCACAAAGCTGTAAAATCACCAGAAAATCATGCCTGCCTCAACAATCCATGACAGTTTCCAGTTTAAGTGTGTCAGCACAGGGGATGCTACTAGTCCTTGGGGCTACTCAGCCATGACTTGCTTTGTACCATTTATTACTGTAAGTTTTCTCCTTTTCAATAACTTACAGCACTGAAAGATCTATTTGTTAACAAATAGTCCTTTTACAAACCCAACTTATACATCCAAAATGTATCTGCTTTTTCTATTTTTATTGGATCTGCTGTTTTTCAACCCCATCTCCTGGGAGCTCCAGATCTTCTGCCAGTCTGCCTACCTCAAATGTTTCAGGGTGTTAGGTAACCATGTTAAAGAAACTGAGCTAGAAGGCTAGCACACTGTTACATCTACTGCTTGCCATCCAGGTGACCCAGGTTTGAGAACTGAGCTTGGGATATCTGGTGCCTACATGTGAGGCAGTGTTTCAGCATCTGCCTTGGATCCCTCCTGCCTCAGGGAGGGAAGGGCACCTCCTTCTGTTACACAGCTGCCCCCTGATGGCCCTGAGGAAGGGGGTGTTATGTGGGAAGAAATGGTACCTCCTTACAGAGTGACCGTATGGCAGCATGCGATCACTTGCTTGGTGTGTGATGCAATCTAGTGCAGGGCCAGCATGGGAGTTCCAAAGTAGAGAAGGGGCTTGCCCATCCCTCGATGGCTCAAATATGTACAAGGCCAGATTGGTCCACAGGAGTATGCTCTGTAGGTGGTATAAGGGTTTGGGTTATGTGGCAAAAAATAAGGGGAAAACTTAGAACAGATAAAGTCCCTTCATCCCACCATGTCCAACTAGGCTGCCTGTTCTACTTCCTTTTCACCAGCTCCTTCTGGTATCCTGGGCTTGTCGAGCAGATACCTGGTCTCTCTTAATGGTCCTGCCTGTGGGGGACAAGCCACAGGTTACCTGGCTAGTGGCCAAAGCTAGAAGTGAGCCAAGACAGGAACGGAGTGTCGGTTTCCAGGGGTTGCATGGATGGGAAAGGGACACTGAGAGAGGTGGAATGAGGTTCCCCAGTCTTGGGGTGCTAGAAAAGGATAGTATTAAAAAATTAAAGAAATCCATTTCTGTCTGTGTTCTGCCACCTAGCTTAGTGTCTGATGTACATTTGGAGTAAAATAATTTGTTTGCATTAGCCCCCTCTTCAGTGTTGTATGCGCAGTCTGCCTTCAGAGTTAGGATTTGCTTGTTTCTTGGGAGGACACATTTTGAGTCTGTTGGGGAACTTTTATACAAAACAGATTGTTTCTGCTACAGTTAGGCTTTTTTTCGAGGCTCAGCAGGCGTCTTCTCTGTTGACTGTTTTATTTTTTCCTTATCCATCACCTTGACATCTTTCACTCAAATCCAAAGTCACTACAGTCAATTTTCATAAAATTTCACTCAACTGCAAAACAGTCTGATACAACTGGAGGAAAAATTTCTGATGCAATTAGTAGTAGTAGTACTTTATATCATGCCCTTTCCCGGGGACTCAGAGGGCCTTACAAAAATGAACATTCCATACATAGAACAATAGATAATAAAATTCCTTTACAAATAATAAAACAAACACAATTTCCATAATTAAATTAATTACAGTAATTGATTCAGCAACAAACGGCATAAACTGATGTGACTGCAGAAGCCCTAGGAATCGTCAAGGGCTTCATAAACTAGAAAAGCGTTAAGTCACCAAGGCTTCCATTGAAGGGGGGCCTCCCTCAAAGATCTTGATAATGAGTTCCACTGGGTGAGAGAGATAATTAGTTCCACAGGGTGGGACCAGCTACTTAGAATGCCCAGTCTCCTGATGTTTTTAGCCTTGCCTTGGGAACTGCAAGGAGGCCACCTTAAAGGAGCAGATGGGAGTGGGAGGATCGATGAGGAGTTTCATGAACTTTTTCTGCAAAACAGTTACACAATTTGGTAAATTCTGAATTATATTGATGCTCTCTGGCTACTAAAGATTATACCTTTGTATCTAGCCTTTGGCTCTTGTAAATTATACCCGTGTACCTGACAATGTTTGGCCTTGTCATGCTTCTTTGCACTTACCAGATAGCGTCTCTGTTAGTAATCTTTCACCCTTGTAATTTGCTGCACTGGGGCTCCACCCTCCTTTGTTTTCTTGTTCTCAGTTGTTCACACTTTGTTATACCTGATGTGGAACCTTTGCAAAAGAGCTTTTGCTCAAAGGTAATGTCTGAATCTTGAAATAAATAAATACCTACAGTGAAACTTGTGAACATTAAACACGTTAACAACATTTTATTAAAACTCAATTATTCACCACTCTATCTGTTTATCTTTTCTTGTGCCAAAGTGGGTGAATAGCTGGCAGAGCACTATAAACATCTGTTGATTAGGCTTCATTATTCTACATTGAGAAACAGAAAAATATTTCTTCTGGATTTATTTAATATTGATTTGATGTGGCTCACGTTATAGAATCTATTTAGCACTGTATGAGGCAGATGTTTTTAAATTTTGGAAGATAGGCAATGCTTACAATAACTTATCAGTTTAGTATTCATTTTAGGAACATAAACTTTTCTTTATGTTTTAAACATATGCCCATGGCAATGTATTCATTTAAAAGTTTATACTGACTAATACATGCTGCAGAAAACATTAAAAGATTTATTGTGAAGTACTCAGGGTCTATAGTAGAATTTCTGTAATTTCCCTGCAATGTTTGCAAATAGCGCCGCAATTCTGGGTAACTTGTTCTGCAATTTTCTAGTGGCTGTGCTAATAACTGGATTTGATAAATATGGCCACCACTAGAAATGTTTAAAAATTCTAACATTTTTATTTATTTATACTTTGGTAACTGGGAAAGGTACACTGAGATGGGACTTAATTCCAGGTGCGACCCAAACATTTAGGTCACCTTCTGACTGTACATACTGAATTCATACTGTGAATGTATTAGGACTGTACTAGCACACTTTTCTGATAGCAAACAGCACAGTACCACACCAAAATCTTGAATTTATTTCATGAACTGAGAGGCAAAAGAGTGTGAACTTTTTAAAACTTCAAAACCTTATATCAAGGTTCAAGAATAAAATGAAATGAAAAGAAATATGGGCATATTGATGTTTTTGCAATAAGTTTATTATTGCTAAATAAAACTACATGATTTTTAACCAACTAACAAGTACAGATGCATTACCTACCTACAAAACCAGTTTTTCAGTGCTCTATGAAAATAACTGAAACATGACCCTTTGTCTCTCTGAGGTTTAACATATGCAAGCCAATAGATTCTGAGAGCAGTAAAATTGTACATAAAGCAGAAGACAGACCTACCCCCCCCCCCCATCATTCTAGGCAGCACACAACCAACAGGTGACTGACTATACCAGAAAAGGCAAGTTTTGGTCAGAACCAGTAGAGCTGCAAAGTTATGGTACTGATATAGCCATAAAAAGTGAGAGGCTGCTTCATATCCAAGGGAAGCTGAAGATTTCATCAATGCATGAACAGGTGCAGATGTGCAAGGCACTGTGGGCCATGTGCTATGGGAACATGCCGCCCACCTGCAGAAGTGTAGCACCTGGCACATTCACTCTTTGGACATTCACTCTTCACATATTCAGTACACATTCACTCTTCACATAGAAACATAGAATTTGATGGCAGATAAGGACCGCTTGGCCCACCTAGTCTGCCCATTTCCCTATCTAACGGATAAGCTGCAGATCCTAGTTAACCAACAGCCTACTTCCTTCTACCCCCACTAGACTTGCCTTATGTCTGTCCCATGCATTCTTGAATTCCTCCATTGTTTTTGACTCTATGACCTCCTCAGGAAGGCTATTCCATGTATCCACAACCCTCTCTGTGAAGAAATACTTCCTCACATTACCTCTAAGACGTCCCCCTTCTATCTTCAAATTGTGCCCCCTTTGTTTTGCACATCTCTTTTTCTGAAAGATACTTCCCTCTTGGACTTTGTTGATTCCCTTGAGATATTTGAAAGTTTCTATCATGTCCCACCTCTCCCTCCTTTCCTTGAGGCTATACATCTTTGTTCTTTAGTCTTTCTTCATATGTCTTCTGATGCAGACCCTGCATCATTTTGGTTTCCCTCCTCTGGACAGCCTCTACCCTGTCTATGTCTATGCGGAGATGGGGTCTCCAGAACTGTACACAGTACTCCAGATGTGGTCTTACCAACTGTCTGTGCAGAGGGCCAACAACTTCCTGTTTTCTACTGGTGATGCCTCTCCCTATGCATCCCAGTACCCCCCAGCCCTCCTTACTGCCTTCTCACATTGCTGGTCCATCTTTAGGTCATCTGATATGACTACACCCAGGTCCCTTTCCATTTTTGTTGTTGCCAGTCTCTCACCCCCCATTGTGTACTCTTCCCCTGGGTTTTTGTTTCCCAGGTGCATTACTTTGCACTTCTTTGCACTGAATATAAGCTGCCATACATTTGACCATTCCTCCAACCTTGCCAAGTCCTTTTTCATCCTTTCCAACCCACTTTGCATATCAACCCTGTTGCAGATCTTTGTGTCATCCGCAAAGAGACTTACTTTCTCTTCCAGTCCCTCTGCAATGTAAGGGGAAGGGGAAATTGTTTAACCAGGAAAGGCACAGTAAGCAGAAGCTTGTTTCCAGGTGCGACCTGGGAGCACAAGGAAGTTAAGTGACTTGCTCAGGGTCACACAGTATGTAAGTGGGGACTGTGGGATTCAAACCCAGGTCTCCAGGTTTGCAGCTTAGAGCCTTAAACCACTGCGCTATACTGCCTCCATTGTCACATGTCACATATAAAGACATTAAAAAGGACCGGCCCCAGTACCGAACCCTGTGGTACACCACTAGTAACCCTTCTTTCTTCACTGTGAACTCCATTTACTATTACTCATTGTGTCCTGTTGTCCAATCAGTGTTTTACCCAGGCTACCACCCTGGGACCCACTCCCAGGCTAGCTAATCTGTTTATTAATCTTTTGTGTGGGACTGTGTCAAATGCCTTGCTAAAGTCTAGGTAGACCATGTCCACAGCCCCTCCCTGGTCTACTGCTTTGGTCACCCAGTCAAAGAAATCTATTAGATTTGTCTGACATGACCTCTCCACTGTGAATCCATGCTTCTTTGGGTCCTATGCCCCACTGGCCTCTAGGTAATCAACAATTCTTTCCTTCAGAAGTAATTCCATCATTTTCCCTACCACTGAGGTCAAACTGACAGGTCTGTAGTTTCCTGCCTCTGTCTTTCTCCCACTGTTGTGAAGGGGAATCACATTTGCCCTCCTCCAGTCCTCAGGTACCACACCATCCTCCCATGATTTATTAAAAAGGGTAGTCAGTGGTGTTACTAGTTCTTCCCTTAGTTCTTTTAGAATTCTGGGGGAATCCCATCAGGCCCCATTGCTTTATCCACCTTCAGTTTTAAGAGTTCTTTCAGAACCCTTTCTTCTGTGAAAGGACTAATATCAATCCCCCTATACAGAGTGCTTCTATTGACTGGATTAGGTATTTCCTCCTGCTTTTCCATTATGAATACTGAGCAGAAGTATTCATTCAGTATCCCCGCTTTTTCACTGTTCTCTGCCCAACCACTTTCCTCTTTATTCAGCCTCAGTATCCCTGCCTTAGTCTTTCTTTGCTCCCTAAAGTACCTATACAAGGTTTTATCCCCTTTCTTAACTGAGTTGGCTATCTTTTCCTCAGTTTGGGCCTTTGCTATTCTGACTGCCTTTCCTGCTTTCTTCTGCTTTCTTCTGCTTTAACTGGTACAGTTCTCTGTCCTGCTCCTTCTGTGTTTCCTTATACTTCCTGAATGCTACCTTTTTCTCACTTACCTTCCCTGCCACTTCTTTTGAGAACCATAGTGTTTTTTTCTTTCATTTTGATTTGTTTATTTGCTTCACACAAAGGCTTGTTGCCTCTGTGATGGCGGTTTTGATGTTTCCCCATTGTTGCTCCACCCCACCTTCTTGCCTGTTTGCTAGTGCTTTTCTGAGGCACTCTCCCATTTTGACAAAATCAGCCCTCCTGAAGTCCAGTACCTTCACTTTTGTGTGGCTTGACTCTACAGCTAAGTTTATCGTGAACCACACTGTTTGGTTTGTCACTTGTTCCCAGATGGCTACCCACTTCAAGATCAGAGATCCTCTCTCCATCCCCATTTGAGAGTACCAGGTCTAAGATTGCTCTCTCCCAAGTGGGTTCCAAAACTAGCTGTCTGAGGCATGCCTCCTGTAGGGTATCAAGAATGGCCCTCCTCTTGGATGTGGCTGCAGCAAAGGTGCTCCAGTCAACATCTGGCATATTCGGTTCCCCCATCAGCAATATCTCCCCTTTCTCTGCCATCCCAAAGATGCCTTCTATCATTTCCTTGTCCATTTCTTCCTCCTGAGATGGGGGTCTGTATACAACCCCTGTGCAGATTGTAGAGCCATTTCCAGTCTCCAGGGTGACCCACAGTGCCTCCTCTCCTCCCTGTTTACCCTTTAGTTCTGTTGCTTTGATCCCTTCCCTTACATAGAGAGCTCCTCCTCCTCTTCTTCCTTCCCTGTCCCTCCAGTAGATTGTGTACCCTGATATGTAGACATCCCAGTCATGGTTCTCTGTGTACCATGTTTCTGTGACTGCCACAATATCTAGGCATCCTGCTTCCATCAAGGCCATTATTTCAGGGAGCTTTTTACCTAGACTATGGGCATTGGCATGCATTACCCTCCATTTTTTATGACTTTATTTCTTTTTGCCCAATCCCTGTCCCTACTGCCTTTGTCTTTTTCTCCATTTACCCCTGCACTTTTCCCTATTGACTTCTCTATCTTGGTGTTTACCTCACTAATTACCCTGATATTTTGGGGGGCTATGATTTCTCTTCTCCTCTTCAGTGCCTGCCCCCCTGGCTAGTTTAAATGCTTACTATTGAAACATTTAAACCTATCACCTAGGATCCTGGTTCCCCTCCAGGATAGATGCAGACCATCACACCTGTATAGGCCTGCATCAGATCACATATTCACTCTTTACACATTCAGTACACATTCACTTTTCACACATTCAAACAGCACACATTCACTTTTGACACATTCACTCATTACACTCTTTTTTTTTAATTCTGACCCCAAATGTTCAAGATAGTAATTCTGTGACTGCCCTTATAAACATGACATGTAGCATTTGTAGTAGATTGGCTGAAATGTCATTTCACACCACACCTGTGAAATGACATCTCATTCAGGATTTAAAAAATGACACCTATAACATTTATGAGGTGTTTTGGAAAAATGGGTATCCTGAAAGTCTGGAGTCTATATATTGAAAATTAACAAATGTGTGAGAGAACACTGAAGTACTGCAATGTTCAGTCATAACCTGACATACAGATTTAGTTTCTGCCGTATTGGTCATTGTAAGAACAGATCTAGAAGCAAATAATTTGATGTATTTTATTGGACCAGCATAGATGTAACAAAAAGAACAAAGTGCTTTAGCTTTCGGACCAACCCAGTCCTTCCTTGGAAGTGTAATGACAGTAATTTAGAACATCTCATACTTTTAACACCCACATCATGCAGAAAAAAAATACAGAACAAATTCCCATTGGTTTAAAATACTGATTTAAAAAACAACACAAGACTCCTCAGAAAAGCTGAGAAAACCAGTTCAGCTTCAGCTGAAACAACCTAAAGGTCAGATGTGCTTAGAGCATAGCATCATGCTAGGAGTGCATGGCACATAAATTAAAGTGACTTAGAGATACCTTCAGAGTGAGATAGGGACATCTGGAGCATAGATCTGTATAACTCAAGTATGAGTGCAGTTCATGAAAAACAAACCCCACTTGGATTGTCATAATTGTAAGTTAAAAATAAGCCACAGAAGACAGAACTACAAAAAATGAATATGCATGGCATACAAAGGGTTTGAAGTAAAGTTTAGCTAATGTGAGCAATAGTTGGAAAAATTACCCAGCTATGCTCTCAAACTGGTTATTATGCTCCATAACCATAAGTCCTTTAGTGTTCTAACAGGAGTTTATACATGGTAATTTAAATTGGCAGTATAAGAGCAAAACAAAAAGCTGCTTGACAAAGACCACCAAGAAACTAAGACCATGCAATCTGATGTGTACAGATTTCAACCTGATATACTAAAAATGTGTAAGGAATCTGAATAAGAAATCATAAGAATTAAATTCTCTCCCCCCCCGGGGAGGGATAACTAGTTGTGACGACATACACACACACACACACACACACACACACACACACACACACACAAGTCCTAACGCACCATCATTCACATCAATCAATTCAAATGTTGTCCAAAGGAATTAAACTTGTCCTGAACCTCCAAATAGAAGAGATATGTACAGAGATCAAACATGCAAAAAAAAATCCACCCTCCCCAGAGTAGATAACTGCTTAGAAGTGAATGTACACTATATGTATGTGAGACACGAGTCCTAACATACCTTCCTTTCCACAGATCACTAAAATATTGGCCCAATGTACTTTAATCTGTCCAGGACCCCCATGCAAATGAGATCTTGCACTACAATATGTTCAAAGTACAAAAATGTGACAGTATATAATAAAACTATTGTATGAAGAGTAACAGGCAAGGAATCTGAATAAGACCCAATTGAATTAACCCTGCCTCCACTCCTGGGGAATACAGCTTTTAAAGGAAATAATATTCATTATGGGTGTAAACTAAGAGTCATAACACACTGTAACACCATTCTGTCATG
The DNA here is from genome assembly GCA_016271365.2 of Neoceratodus forsteri. Lineage (NCBI taxonomy): Eukaryota > Metazoa > Chordata > Ceratodontiformes > Ceratodontidae > Neoceratodus > Neoceratodus forsteri. The sequence continues at coordinate 358,623,705 of CM057458.1, forward strand.
TATCTGAATATAAGTCCACCTCAATGTAACAGCAACCCCCACACCCACCACACTTACAACCCCCCACATACAACCAAGGAGATGCTGAAGTCCTACAATATGTCTATCCTTTGAAGAAAAGTCTGTGTATGTTTAAGTCCTATAATGTGCCATAAATCCCAAGTCCATGTTCATGTCAACACTTACCATATTGAGAAGTAATATAAGTCTGATCTCAAAAGCCCATCTCTGTTATGTACTTTTGAGATTTCCTTTTAAGACCATTACTGACATCTCTGAGATTGAGTGGTCTGGCCAAGAAAAGTGTTGCCCTACTGGCTTTTCAGTCATCTTGAGATTAATATTATGTCTGTGTGAGTTCATTCTAGTGAGGAGCAGTTGACTTGTCTCTCCAACATAACCTGTTTGTGGACAATTCTTGCATTGAATGAAATAAACAACATGCCATGATGCACATGTATAATTCCCCTTTATCCTGAATTGTCTGTTTTGTGATGTAACCACACAGTTTGAAGTGGAAGTGAGCTCACAAGACAGAGATACTTACATAAGAATAGTAATCATCCAAATCACACTAAGAAATCTGTCATGTACAGTAAAGCACTTCGGTATCAGCGCATCTGTTCAAATGAGGAAGACAGAGATACACATTTGGCTATGTTGAAAAACACCTTTAATGAGCAGGGACACTCTTACAGAGAAATTGGCAGGATAATAGAATATGCAACATAGGTACCAAGGCAACTACTACTTCAGTATAAGAAAAGGACAGCTATCAAAAGAATACCCTTAGTAGCTGCATATCAACCTGACCTTGAACTTCTGCACAAGGTTATTAAGGACCTCCACCCAATATTTAGTGAGGATGAGACCCTTAGTTGTATTTTTAAGGAACTACTACTTCTATCTTTTAAACAACCACCAATCTTAACCAAACTAATTATTAGGAGTAAACTTTAATCAGAACAGAATGCCATTATACTTAATGGTACACAACCCTGTAATCAACTCAGATGTAAGACCTGTGAGCTTATTTCCACTTTGGACTGTGTGGTTACATCACAAAAAAGTCAATTCAGGGTACAGGGGAATTATACATGTGCATCACAGCATGTTGTTTATTTCATTCAATGCAAGAGCTGTCCTCAAACAGGTTATGTTGGAGAGACAAGTCAACTTCTCTGCACTAGAACAAACTCACACAGACATAATATTAATCTCAAGATGACTGAAAAACTAATGGGGCAACACTTTTCTCGGCCGGAGCACTCTATCTCAGATATGTCAGTTATGGTCTTAAAAGGAAATCTCAAAATTACACAACAGAGATGGGCTTTTGCGATCAAACTTATATTACTTCTCAATATTGTAAATGACGGCATGGACATGGATTTGAGATTTATGGCACATTGTAGGACTTAGACATGCACAGAATTTTTCTTCAAAGGATAAACATATTATAGGACTTCAGCATCTCCTTGGGTGTGTGGGGGGGATTGTGAGTGTGGTGACTGTGGGGGTTGCTGTTACATTGAGGTGGGCTTATATTCAGGTGAAAGTCAGGAAGAAAAAGATAGCATTCCAGAAGTATAAGGAAACACAGAAGGAGCAGGACAGACAGCTGTACCAGTTAAGGCAGAAGGAAGCAGGGAGGGAAGTCAGAATAGCAAAGGCCCAAACTGAGGAAAAGATAGCCAACTCAGTTAAGAAGGGGGATAAAACCTTTTATAGGTACATCAGCAAGCATAGAAAGTCAAAGGGAGGGATAGTGAGGCTGAATAGAATGAATGGTGGGTGGGCAGAGGGGGACAGTGAAAAAGCAGGTATACTGAACGAATATTTCTGCTCAGTATTCACAAAAGGGGGGGAGTGCCTAATCCAATTAACAGAAGCACTCTTGATAGGGGGGTCGATCCCAGTCCTTTCACAGAAGAAAGGGTTCTGCAAGAACTCCTACAACTGAAGGTGGACAAAGCAATGGGTCCTGATGGAATTCACCCCAGAATTCTAAAAGAATTAAGGGAGGAACTAGTGAAACCACTGGCTACTCTTTTTAATAAATCATGGGAGGACTGGAGGAAGGCAGATGTGATCCCCCTTCACAAAAGTGGAACCAAGACAGAGGCAGGAAACTACAGACCTGTCAGTCTGACCTCTGTGGTAGGGAAAGTGATGGAGTCACTTCTGAAGGAAAGAATAGTTGAATACCTAGAGGCCAGTGGAGCACAGGACCCAAGGCAGCATGGGTTCACAGCGGAGGGTCATGTCAGATGAATCTAATAGATTTCTTTGACTGGGTGACCAAAGTAGTAGACCAGGGAGGGGCTGGGACATGGCCTACCTAGACTTTAGCAAGGCATTTGACACAGTCCCACACAAAAGATTAATAGTCAAATTAACCAGCCTGGGAGGGGTCCCAGGGTGGTAGCCTGGGTAAAATATTGGCTGCACAACAGGACACAGAAGGTAATTGTAAATGGAGTCCACTCTGAAGAAAGAGGGATTACTAGTGGGCTACCACAGGATTCAGTATTGGGTCCAGTCCTTTTTAATGTCTTCATCAGTGACATTGCAGAGGGACTGGAAGGAAAAGTATGCCTTTTTGCAGATGACACAAAGATCTACAACAGGGTTGATTCACAAGGAGGTGTGGAGAGGATGAAAAGGGACTTGGCAAGGTTGGAGGAATGGTCAGAAGTATGGCAGCTAGGATTCAATGCAAAGAAGTGCAAAATAATGCACCTGGGAAACAAGAACCCAGGGGAAGAATACACAATGGATGGGGAGGTAGTAACAACAACAAAAAAGGAAAGGGACCTGGGGGTAATCATATCAGATGACCTTAAGGTTAGCAAGCAATGTGAGAAGGCAGTAGGGAGGGCTGGGGGTATATTGGGATGTATAGGGAGAGGCATCAGCAGCATAAAACAGGAAGTTGTTATCCCTCTGTACAGACAGTTGGTAAGACCCCATCTGGAATACTGTGTCCAGTTCTGGAGACCCCATATCCACAAGGACATAGACAGGATAGAGGTAGTCCAGAGGAGGGCAACTAAAATGGTGCAGGATCTGCAAGAGAAGCTGTATGAGGAAAGACTAAAGGAGCTTAATCTGTATACCCTTGAGGAAAGAAGGGAGAGGGGGACATGATAGAAACTTTTAAGTACCTCAGTGGAATCAACAAAGTCCAAGAGGGTAGCATCTTTCAGAAAAAGAGACTTGCAAGAACAAGGGGACACAATTTAAAGATAGAAGGAGGGCGGTTCAGGGACAATGTGAGGAAGTATTATTTCACAGAGAGGGTAGTGGATGCATGGAACAGCCTTCCTGAGGAGGTTGTGGAGTCTAAAACTGTGGGAGAATTCAAGAATGCATGGGACAGACATAAGGCAATTCTTGTGGGGTGTAGGAAGAAATAGGCTGTTGGTTAACTAGGATCTGCGGCCTATCCAGTAGGTAGGGAAATGGGCAGACTAGATGGGCCAAGCAGTCCTTATCTGCCATCAAAGTCTATGTTTCTATGACATAATGGTGTTACAGTGTGTTATATTATAGGACTTCAGCATCTCCTTGGGTGTGTGTGTGTGGGGAGGTTGCCTCCTCACAACTAGTTATCTTCGACCTAGGGGTGAATTTAATTCTTATGATTTCTTATTCAGATTCCTTAGACATTTTTACTACATCAAGTTGAAATCTGTACACATCAGATTGCATAATCTTAGTTTCTTGGTGGTCTTTGACAAACAGCTTTTTATTTGGCTCTTATACTGCCAATTTATATTATCATGTATAAACTACTGTTACAACACTAAAGGACTCAGGTTTATGGAGCACATCTGATCTTCAGGTTGATTCAGCAGAAGCTGAACTGGTTTTCTCAGCTTCTCTGATGAGTCTTGTGTTGTTTTTTAAATGAGTATTTTAAACCAATGGGAATTTTTTCTTTTTTTTTTATTTCCTGCTTGATCTGGTTGTTAAAAGTATGGGATTTTCTAAATTACTGTTATTACGCTTCTGAGGAAGGACTGGGTTGGTCCGAAAGCTAAAGCATTTTGTTCTTTTTGTTACATCTATGTTGGTCCAATAAAAGGCATCAAATCATTTGCTTCCGAACCAGTCATAACCTAGACATTTTACTATATTTATACACCAATTTTTTAGCCCAGCCTTCTTATTGCCCCACCTCAAGATCTGCAGAGATGAAAGTTTTCAAATCCTCACCAAAATGTCTCTCTCTACCACCAAAACATCATTCCATGTCACAGGTAGGAATACACATTTTGGCCAGGATTTGAAAAATGACTGTTGTCACGTTCATGAGGTAGTGTGTAAAAAGGAGAGACTAAAGGAGGAGGAAATTTGGAGTCAAAATATTTAAAATTTCTGAAATTCTGAGTGAGCATAGAAAAACTTCAATGTACTCTTGTAACTTTGTAATTTTTACATATTTTGACCCCAAATTTTTAACATAGCCTTCTTATGAACACTTCATGAACAATGGTGGTGAACATGTTCAAATTCTACCCAAAAGGTGATTTTGCTAAGTGACCATGAAATTGCCTTTTGGGGCCTGATTTGCATACCGGTAATTCATCATCACCATCAAAAAGTTTATTGTTTGGCTTAGAAAAGCCTTCAACAAGTTTTTAAAAACACATAAAAAAAAAATGTAAACTATACATAAGTATCATCATAAGCTCTACATTGCTTTCTTTGGAAAATAGTAATTTTTAGATAGTGTGCTAATACACATTTTAGTCATTCCCCTTTGAGTAGTCTCATTAGTTATTCTTAATACACATTAGTGTCTTAACTAAATATATCTAAACACAGGGTAGTCTTTCCCTATCATCTTTAAAAACCCACCACACTTAGTGTGGGGCTGATTCATTTTTTAACTTTACCTATTGCCAAAAAGAATTTAGCTGATTTGTTTATTGCTCATTCATCATGGGTATGCATTTAAATGAGAGTCAGAGTTTCTATATCCATATTATCTGTTATTAATAAAATAACCTAACCAATATAAGCGAGCTTTAGTATACCAGGCACAGTGCCACATAACATGAATTAAATCTTCCCTTCCTCCGATTGTACAACTACAATTTTTATTATCAATCTTTTTATATCTACACCTCAGAACACTACTATCAAATTGTTCAGATTTGCATATTGTGAAGGTTCTCCACATAAGCAGTTCAGTAAGTATGTCTAAGTACACCTTATATCCAAATTCAAAATTGTTCTTAGCTAACCCTTTAGAATATGAGGAGCTCTTAATTAATTATAAGTCTTTCTTTTTCCAATATGGATGGGATGGGTCTTACAATCCTTATCTGCTGTCAACTTCTATGTTTCTATGTTTCAATAGTTAACTATTTTTTTTAGTGATGTACTTTTTATATTTTTCACTTAGTAAGATTTCCTTTTCAACGTACCTTGCTAATATTTCTAGGTTGTATTTTTTAAGTAGTTGTTCAATTTTAGGGAACCAGAATCCATGGGTATAACCCATCTGTAACCACTTTTGCTTTTCTTTCAAGCTCATAGCCGATACTCTAGTTGATGAAAGTCTTGTTAATCTTATCCAGAAGTTAATCTGTTTTACTGCACATAGTGCTCTGACATCTATTAATCCTAACTCTGACTGTATATATGATGCTGGGCATGACCGCCCTATATTCATTATGTTCCTTAATTGTTAAAAGAGTAATTCTTCCAGCATTGGTCATGATTTGGGGTCCCAAAAAAGACTATGTTGAAAATTTGGGGTGAAAATATGTTAAACTGACCAAGTCATGTCTCAAAGTTCAAAATCTTATTGAAGTACATTGAACTACACTTACCTTATTTTCTCATATTGCAGTCATCATTTCCAGCAGCAAGATGTGTCTTCATTTGGTGAGTGGATCTTTGCCATGGAACATGTTTAGGTGAGTGAGGGTGTGTGGAGGTTGTTAAGGGGTTTGGGGTGGTGATTGCAGAGTGGGAGATTGGGGTGGGGGGGTCAGGTCAGCGAGGGATCATTTTCATTTTTAACAAGATTAAAGAGAAAAATCAAGGGACTGTTTTCTTTATTACAGCTAACATTTGAAAAATTAATATGGGGATGGCAATCAGAGGGTGGGGTACCACTAGACACCAGGGACACATTACATAAATGCAGAGACAGTGATAAGAGGGTGAGGAGTGCCACTAGACACCAGGGAAACATTACATAAATGCAGGGATAGTGATCAAACAGTGAGGAGTGCCACTAGACACCAGGGAGACATTACATAAATGCAGGGACAGTGATCAGAGGGTGAGAAGTGCCACTATACACCAGGGAAATATATTAATTAATTTAATACAGAGCCAGCAACATATTAATTAAATTAATACACAGCGAGCAATTGGAGGGAAGGAGGTGCCACTAGACATCACGGGAAACATTATATAAATATGGGGCTGGTGATCAGAGGGCAGTGGGTGCTACTAGACACCAGGGAAACATATTAAATTATTACAGGACCAGTGATCGGAGGGTTGGGGGGTGCCACCAGACACCAGGAAAACATATTAAATTAATACAGAAATGGTGATCAGAGGTTGGGGGTGCCACTAGAGACCAAGGAAACATTATGAAAATATGGGGACATTGATCAGAGGGTGAGGGTATCACTAGGCACCCACTCGAAAACAAGTGCTAGCTCTGAACCTGGAAGTGAACCAGAAAAGAGCGTGGAGCAGGAAAATAGTGCACGGGGGGGGGATAGCACTGTGGTCAATGAAGAGGACCACATGTGCTTCAGCTCCACTGTGGAAGGACACAGTCTAGGTATTTGGTCACATGCTTCCAGAGCCCCTTCTCGCTCTGTATAATAGCAAGACATTAGCATAGTTCCACAATGCAGCCATAAAAAGTAGGGCCTATGTATTTCCATGAGTATTCCCATACCTACAGGCATCCTGAACTAAACCCAAAGATGTCAAATCATGATTTTGCTTCAATTACAAGAAAGTCAAGAGTCCTTGTGTCAAATAAGTCATACTTATGAGAAAGGCTCTTAATCCACCACTTTCAAAACATCCAAGTGTGCTAATACATTTTATTAGACAAACAGTGAAAACAGTAGTACAGGCTGTATAAGTCCCAAAAGGTTTCTTTCAAGGCAAAGGCAAGGCAAGGCAAATTTTATTTATATGGCACCCAATCCCTGGGGCTCTGGGTGCCTTACATTAAAAACAGGTAAGGTCAATACAACAAACAACAAGAATTAAAACAGTAAATAAATCTCAGAATAATTAAAATAACCTAGTATTATGGTTCTTGAAGGTAGTGGTCAAAAAAGTAAAGGAAAAGTAAAGAGTCTTCAGGAGATACAAGGAAACACAAAAGTATGAGGACAGAGAACAATATTTGGAGAAGCAGAGGAAATCTGGGAAAAGAATTAGAAGGGCTAAAGCACAGACAGAGGAAAGTATTGCTCAGGCTATTAAGAAAGGTGACAAGACTCTTCAGATACATTAGTAAGAGGAAAAAGACCAGAAGTGGGATTGTTAGGCTGGAGAAGGAAGGAGGAGAAAGGGTGGAGGATGACCTAGAAAAGGCTGAGATACTGAACAAGTACTTTTGCTCAGTATTCACCGGGAAGAGGAGGATGAGGGACTGAGACTCATTAAGAGGGGTATTTAAGAGAGGGAGGTAGACACCAACCCATTCATGGTGGAAAGAGTCCTAGAAGAACTCAGGAAAATAAAAGATGATACGGCAATGGGGCCAGATGGGATCCACCCCAGAGTACTAAAGGAAGTCAGAGAAGTGCTGGTGAAATCACCGGCTGCCCTTTTCAATGCATCACTAGAGATGGGGGAGGTACCTGAGGACTGGAGGAGGGCAGATGTGATCCCTCTCTACAAGAGTGGAAGTAGCAGCTGGTCCAGTGGTGCTGAGGGTTGAGGTTCTGGATGCCACACCTCGTGCTACGTCAGCAACCCAAGTTCGGGAATGAGCTCGGGCTCCAGGGGTTGGCAGAGGTGGGTCAAGGAGTGAGCACCCATAGGGCTGCACTTCTTCCCGGGGGGAGGGTTGGGGATTGTCCGGTGTGCCAGTGGCTCCTGGTGGAGACCAGGGTCACAGCAGTATGTAGAGTAGCATGTACTCAGCGTGGCTGATGCAAGGCATGGTTGCCATGCGTCGTTGCATCAGGGCATGCACCATGCATTGGGGGGAGCATCAGAACAAGGCAAAACCTGGTCTGTGGGGTAGGCGATGGCACCTGCCCCCATGCCCATGGCCGGGTCCATCCTGCCTGGCCTTGCAGGTTCCTCCGCCTGGGCCCTCACCCATAGCCAGAGACTATGTGTGCAAGAATGCCCAAAGAGGAGGGGTGGCCCCACCATGGAGGGTTAAGCTGGGGGTGCTGACTGTGGGATGAGGGGAAAGAGAGAGGAGGCTCAGGTTGGAGGACTTCAGGCAGGGCAGGAATAGGTAGGATGCCTGAGAGAGGTCCCGTAGACCACGACCGGAGGGAAAAACAGTTAAAAAAAAAAAAAGAGTGGAAACAGAGAGGAAGCAGGCAATTACAGGCCTGTAAGCCTGACCACAGTAGTGTAGAAACTGATGAAGTCCTTATTGAAAGAGAGGACTGTGAAGTTTCTGGAGGATAGCTGGGCACAGGATCCAAGGCAGCATGGATTCTCAGAGGGAAGGTTCTGTCAGATGAATCTTATAGATTTCTTTTTGACAGGAAAACCAGGTTGGTAGATCAGTGAGGGGTGATGGATGTGGCCTACCTGGATTTCAGAAAGGCCTTTGACACTGCCCCACACAGGAGATTGTTAAATAAATTGGGAAGCCTGGGAGTGGGTCCTACGGTGGTAAAGTGGGTTGGGAACTGACTAAGGGACAAGACTCAGAGGGTGGTGGTGGTAAATCACATGAAATCTAAGGAGAGGGAGGTGACACAGGGGTCGGTGCTGGGGCCAGTCCTATTCAATCTCTTCATTAGCAACACTGCAGTGTGTGTCTGGAGGGAAAGTTGTGCCTCTTCACAGATGACACCAAGATCTGCAAAAGCGTGGACACACTGGAGGTGGTGGAAAAAATGAGAAAGGACATAAGCCTACTAGAGGAGTGATCAGGTGTCTGGCAGTTGAGTTTCAATGCTAAAAAGTACAAGATCATGCATCTGGATCACAGGAATCCAAAGGAGGCATACAGGATGGGTGAGGAAATTCTGTCCACCACAAGTCAGGAGAAAGACCTGGGGTTTATCATATGTGATGACCTGAAGGTGATCAAACAGTGTGATAAGGTGATGGGGAGAGCAAACATAATGTTGGGGTTCATGGGGGTGGGCATAACAAGCAGGAGGAAAGAGGTGGTGATGCCACTGTACAGATCACTGGTGAGGTGTCAGCTGGAGTGCTGTGTCCAGTTCTGGAGACTGCATCTCCAGAAGGACATTGACAAAATAAAGGCTGTCCAGAGAAGGGCAATAAAGATGGTACATGGACTTCACCAGAAGCCCTATGAGGAAAGACTTAAAGACCTTACTATCTATTCACTGGAGGAAAGAAGGGAGAGGGGAGATATGACAGAGACTTTCAAGTACCTTAGGGGAATAAACAGGGTACAGGTGAAAAGCATATTTCAGAAAAAACTCTGCACAAGAACAAAGGGTCATGATATGAGGCTGAAGGGTGGAAGGCTCAGGGGTAATGTTAGGAAGTACTTTTTCACTGAAAGGTGGTGGAGCTGTGGAACAGCCTTCCAGCAGAAGTGGTAGGGTTGAAAAAAATACAGGGGTTTAAAAGTGCATGGGATAGACATAAGTGTACCTTGGAGATGTGCAGAGCAGGAGAGCCACAGATCAAATAGGATATGGGGCTGCAGCAGTGAGTAGGGAAATGGGCAGACTAGGTGGGCTGTATGGTCCTTATCTGCTGACAGATTCTATGTTTCTGTAATCAGTGTAGATCAATCACCTTTGGGAAGGCCAGACAAAACAAATATGCCTTTAGCCCCTTTTTAAAAGACTTGACTGTCGGGGTCTCCCTGACAACAGCTGGAAATGTGTCCCCCAGGGTCAGCCCAGTGACACAAAAAATGCAGTCGCCAGATGTTTAAAGTCTGACCCTGAGAACACCAAGGAAGCCCCGAGTTGAAGAGTGGAGGGACCGGACTTAAAAGAGTACTATAAACAAACAGAAATAACAGGAATACATACACAGGTGTCACACTTATCAAAGGGCCACTTAAAACAAAATAAGTAATTTCCCTATAAGCAGACAGTAATATCAAAGAACACATGTAAAGTAAAAGGACCAACAAGATGCTTGCTTAGTAACTGAAGTTGCCCTTTAACCTATGTTTAACACAAATGAAGACTCTTTTGTGATTGAAAGCCAGCATAAGGCTGTGTGGTCCGCTAGTGAACCAGGAGATCCCTGTCTTTAAATGTACTACAACTAGTGACTCACGATGTGACCTTGAGCAAGATACTTGACCCCATGTGTGTTAGCTCACCTAGATGTGAAACTGAGTAGAATCAAGTGGCCAGGAAGAATGTGATGTTGTATCTTAACTGGGTTATCCTGATTAAAACAAAGAGTTCAGTGTACACCTTCCCCTCATGGCAAGTCTTTCAAGTACAGTAGTATAATTGTCTTTCTGTCTGAACTGGCTGCTTACTTTTTTAATCTCTAATGGGAATGAGGGTCTCTTGTTTTTCATTTCAGAGCTTTGGTGTGAATCAAGCCCAGCTACCAAATTTCACAGTGCACCACCCATCAGCTGAGTTCATATTCTAAATGTAACTGCTTGAATTGACTTCCTTTTTTATACTGCATGAAGTGCACTGTCTAAATTTCTTCCATTAAATAAGATGCAATCCCCAACCAATGTGCAGGTAACTGGCAGGGAAGCCTACTAGTGGAGACAGCCATACATGACCCTAGCATTAAAAAACATAAAACTAGCAGTTCAGACCTTGCCCATTCATAAACTTTTAATCACTGTTCATTAGGGGGTGCTACTCTTTTATGACATACATCCATTAAGACAGAAAATTCAGAGCACCCGCACAATAAATCTTTCAAATATTGTCTTTCTGCCAAAATTGGCTACTTAAGTGTTTTGTTTCCAAAGGGAACGGGTGTCTCTTGGTATTCATTTCAGAGCATTTATGTGAGTTAAGCCCTGCTACTAAATGTTGGGGTGGACCACCCATCAGCTGGGTCCCCCACGTTCTAAAATGTAACTGCCTGAATTAGCTTATTTTTATATTGGGTGCACTGCCTAACTTGCTTCCTTTAAATAAGGTGCAAACCTCAGCCAATTAAACAGAAAATTGGCAGTACAACCCTTGCCGATTCACACATTTTTAATCATTTTATTTATTAAGGGTGCTACTGCTTTATGATATACATCAGTTAAAACATATAATTTAGTGCAAACTCTCCCGTGAGCAAATACAGAATAAAAAAAAGTTAAAGAGATGGTGTTACTGCTGTGATTCTTATGGTTTGTACAATGAATGTTAAATTATTGCTTTGAAATAAACAAGGAGTCAGATTTAAATGATGTTTAAGAGTATCACTAAAATACAGTTACACTGCCTATTTAATTTTGCACGTGGATCATGACACAAAGCTCAGTACGCTCTAGCTTATTCCTATGAATCATATTTATTTAGGAACTTAAAGGTATAACCTGAATAGAAATGCTCTTCTATAATCCCTGACAATCTGATTGATTATATAGTTTTTGTATATGCCTTTGTAATAAAATCCATTGACAACAACTCCACTGAGCTTTTGTAGATACAGCACATCTGTTATTACTTCTTTACTTGTAACCTGACCTAAGTAAAAAACAATTCTAGACTGCTATGTATATACTGCAAGATCATTCCCCATAATATTAATTAAAAATTCATCAATATTTAATGTAGTTGAACTCCTGTTATCTGACTATGCGAAAATAAATATGGAAGAGAAGTACCATTCTTCATGGGTAGGTGAGTATTCTGCTGTTAATAATATCAAATTTTAATGTACATTTTGTCCCCTTTTTTATTTTACTGATTTGCCGATCAGATGCAAAAAAGAACATTTTGTAAGCTGTCTTTCAAAATATGATTATATGTATTTTATACTAAAATGGTATCTTCCAAAAGGTATACAAGTCTTAAACCCACACCGAGAAGCCTGGGAGAGCTTGTCAACCTTGTCAGTTGTAAGGGATACTGAACAACACATTGTGCTGAGAATGGCTGGCATTATAAAGCCAGTGAATACTTTCAAGGATGAAATCACTTGCTCTATGTGCCTGCAGGTATTCACATATCCAGTGTCTCTCAGCTGCTCTCACAACTTCTGTCTGAGATGTATCCAAGACCACCTGAAACACAAACTAGCAGGAGATAAGTATTCATGCCCAGAGTGTCGCACAGTGTTTGATGATAAGCCACGGCTGTTGAAAAACACAGAGCTCTCCGACAAAGTTGAACAGCTGTCAAGAAACCAAGAAAATGGAATATTTTGTGACTACTGCCTGGAAGATGCAGTGCCTGCTGTAATGAGTTGTGTTCAGTGTGAAGCCTTCTTCTGTGTGACCCACCTCCGGCCGCACAGTGAGAAAGTATACCTGAAGGAGCACTTGCTGGTGGAGACTGCAGAGGCACTTTGCTTGCGGAAGTGTGCTGAACATAAGGAGCTCCTGAAGTTGTTCTGCAGAGAAGACCATGTTTGTATTTGTACTCTTTGTAGCATTGTGGGACAGCACAAACAACATGATGTCCTCACAATTGAAGAAGCAAAAAATGAAGTGCAGGTAAGCAGGGCTGATTCAATGAATACAAGTCCCAAAAATGACTGCTGCTACAGATTCTCAGATGATATTGCTCCAAAAAAAGTGCACACAAGGTAACTGGTGCTCAAACAGTCAAACAGATAGCAGACAAGTTAGCCTTTGAAAAATGATTTTATAATCCGAATTGTGTCAGGCGTTCATCTTGTTTTATATGTAATAAAGTATATTTTTAGCATTATTGGACAGCCTCAGTCATACATGAAAAATGGGTGCGTGTGCTCTTGGTCTTTTTGGACTTGTCAGATCCTCAGATGAATATCTGCCTGAATTGATGGTAGTTCAGGTGGATGTTAAAGATCCCATGGCACTTACCGAAATAAATAGGGGAATTTCCCCAGTGTCCTGGCCAAATTTCCCTCATTCACTCAAAATACCACCAACAGCTTTATCTGGTTCAAGGTCAGTTGGCATTCATCTGTATTCCCCTCCCCTGGGTCGTGCCTGAAAATAGGCGGGATTTGTCTAGTGCACTTACCTGGTTAACAAAACTAAATAAATATGTTAAGCAACAACCTGATGAAAATAAAATTTAGCCAGCCCATTGGCATGGCTATAGCAATACTGCCTGCCACACTGGTAACCTAGGTTCAGGAGCGGACTCATGTTGTTGGGCTTTGGCTGGAGGGGAGGACTTCTGAGGAGGATGAGATATGCCTTCTGCAGTGCACCTAACACCCAGCAGAGGCTGGGTGTCATGACAGTCTGGAGGCCTAGAAAGGCTGTGGAATGTCGACAAGATACACTGTGTAATTGCACACTGATGTCCCCAAGGGGAGAAAACTGGAGAAAAATAATCCCAACTCTTTAGGATGAACAACAGCTCTCTTGCAGGCCTGGAATCACTGACTGGGCACCATACACTGCTTGGGGGAGGGGGCAAGGACAAGTCCCATTTTGACACTGCTACAAGAGGCAAATTGTTGGGGCACAAAGAGTTATGTTCCAGAGATGGTGGATGTCTGGACGGGGGAGGGCTGCCAGGAAGGAGACAGTCAGTGAAGAAAAGAGACAAATACAACAATTGAAAAAAAAATTCTATTGGCTGAAAGGTAAATAAGATTTGTCCAGTGCTTTGATATACTGTAGTTTCCTAATCGAACTATGCAGGATTGTGGCTAAAAGCACTTAGATGAAACTCCAAGTTTGTAAATTAAGGGGACAATTCTCAGTCACTAATATTAGCACAAAATTGTCACAAAGGCTACTTTGTACTGGTGCAGATTTTTCAACCCAGCTACAAATCTTTCTGGAGTGCCTGCATATGTCTTTGTAGGTACAAGGGAAAGGAGTTGGACTGCTTTGTAATTAGTTTGTTGGAACCTAGGACATTCACAGCAGTCACTGCACTACTAAGATATAGGCTGCTGTGTCCTTTCATGGTTACTGCCTGCTTAAAGCAGGTGATAACTTGGGAGGGAGCCCCTGACAGCCATTCAAGCCAGCCATGTGAACTTGTGTAAAGACTGTCTGCATGATCTACCTCTGGCCACACCATGGGCCAGGGGTTCACCAGTTTTGGACACTGGGTAGTGCACACCAGTATTAGGGAGGAGTGGAGTGATCACTGGACAACAAGAAAGTGTGCTGTGTGGTTAGAAGCCGGGGGGGGATCAGATACCAGGAAACTATGCTATGATTTGGGGTTGGGGGTGACCACTGGATGCCAGGGAGGAATTCTGTTCAACTGTGACACAGCATCAGGGCAAGAGGGTGAACAACTGGACGCCACAGAAGTATGCCATATGGTCAAACATAGGAGGAGTGACAGATTGACATCAAAGACTACTAGAAAGGGAATGAGGGGTGTGTGGGTGGGTGAGAAACCACCAGACGGCCAAGTGCACGGCAACATATGAGCACTGGATCATGTGCTGAGTGTATGTTGCAGTGTTATGTTGTGTCCTCTAAGGAGGGAGAGGGACACCAGGGGGCACAGGCTAAGAATAGAGAGGGGATGATTTAGGAGGGAAATAAATGAGGAGACACTATTTCACAGAGAGGGTGGTAGCAAAATGGAACACATTACTAAAATGGGTGGTATTATGTATATCTGTGAACAGCTTTAAAAGGGCATGGGACAGGGCAGGGAACATGGGAAAGTGAGGGTGGGGGAGGTGGGGTGACAGTGAGATGACAAAGGGAAGGGGGTGGGACAGCTGCATATTAGGGGTACTAGCTGCATACTTAAGCAGACTTAGATAGACCGAGTAGTCTGTTTCCGCTGGCATATTCGTATGTTTGTATATCATGTTTGAGGGCACACAAGTAGATGTTAGAGGGTCACTCTTTGATTACACCCACTGACATCTGGAATAGTAGTTTTTATTGCACTACATTAATGCGGAAAGAGACTCCTCTTTCTTGCTGAGTTTGCTACCACTGAGCAGAGCAGGTTTGGGTGGCAGCACAAATTTCTGTGCACAACCCCCCATTTTGCACCTCTTTGAACTGTTACTCAGAATCCAGCCAAAAGTCTGTAAAGCAAAAGCTGTGAGATAGAATTCTAGTGCTGCTAGTTCAGTGCTCTGTCATAATGACACTTTGCTTATGTATTTATTAATTAAATTTAGAAATCTTGTTTCGTCCAGAGTATTTTATATTTATTTATTTGTCAAGTCTAGGATTACAAATACCTTTGAGCCTTGGCTCTTTTACAAAGGTTCCATGTCAGAGAAATACAAATTATGGGGAACTTCAAGACAGACATTACAACAATGTGGACATTACAAACAGCGTACAGATTAATACAATTCAAGGGTAACATTGTAACAAGGCAGCCAGCGGCATTTGTCAGAGAAAATAGACAACAGATAAGTAGTGCCAGAGTCATAGGGAGAGGGAAGGGAGGTGAAGGAAAGTAGGAAGGGTGGGGAGAGGGTGAAAAGTGCAGCATTGGGTATACCAAGATGTGAGGGTAGAATCTAGTGGGGGGGGGGACCACTAGAGCAGGAAGGGAAGTGGAGAAACAAGGTTAAGTTGGGCAGTCACAGGAGCTGTTGGTAGCGAGATAGTCCTGGAGCCTAGTTTTAAACATACCAATTATTGAGGCAGAGGAGATGGTGGGGCTGAGGCCATTGAACTAGAGTGGCACTCGATAAGCAAAAGAGAGTTGTCCCTGTGAAGTGTGACAGTGGGGGACTTTCAGTAGCTGTAGCATGGATCTCCTAAGGCACCATTTGTTAATTCGGTTTTGTAACAGGGTTGAGACCCCAGAAGGTGGGGCCCAAGACACTCACCAGCAGATTACCAGCAGAGTATATTACAATATTTAAAACAAACAACGCAACAAAGATGTAAACATAACTGAACTAGAGTATGATAGTACATCACTTGTCAAAACAAAGCCTGCTAAAAACAAAACTTCCCAAATGGCCTCAGTTCACAGCATGCCAGTTACAAGAGTGTTTCCTCAGATGTAATATATTCCAGAAGAGTAATACTGAAGAGCTGAAGGGACCAAAACAGAATACACCAAAGCCACTTGTCCATATTTCAATGGAACCATTACTCAGCTGGTAATCACATGAAAATGTTGTAGACCCCCTACAACTCACTGTTAATTAAGGTTTATGTAAAGGTATGAAACTGTTAATAATAGTTTAATTGTGCTTGATAATTGATTTGCCAATTTTGCAGTCATGTTACAGAACAAGGAAATACTGTAGTATACTGTTTTCACTTCATTAGAAATAGACCTCCTGGTTCCACTGAAATATGCAGAAATAAGGTGAAGAGAAAGTGTTTTACATACAGTATGCAGAATTATGATTAGCCTAATAGCCTTCCAGGTACTGTAGCATGCCAATTGTTAATGGCTTTAAAGTTTTTGAAACCTTTATCGAAATAACAATTTTTTATTTAAAATAATAAGATATGACTAAATACTCATCTACTCTGTCAGTGCAAATATTAGATGTGGCAGTGCAAAGCTTATTTATTTATTTATTTACTATTTTTGACCCAAACCTACAGTCATGACCACCATCAACTACCTTTACAGGGCAACCTCTGAGCCCTAGCACTTGTCTGCACCCCCATAGGCTCCTTATTTACCATGGTTTTTCCACATGGTGGGGTCTTTGGGGTGGCAGCTCCTCCAGAGTCTAAATCCAGGGGAGCCTTTTGTGCCGAGTGGGCAAGAGATAAAGGGCCCAAGACACTCACCAGCAGATTCATCCTGCCAGGACAGGATTTTCATACATTGTCCAACCCCATGATACCAGTATGAACAGCATTTGTCAATGCAGAATGTTTGCTTGCTGGTATTGGCATTGGTAGTGCAGGAATTAGAGAGATGCGTAAGAGGAATGGCAATAAAGTATAGAAACTGTGTGTGTAAATGAGTATAGAGTTATGTAGGTGAGTAGCAGGTTGAAAGTATATGTATGAAGAACATGAGATGGAGGTGAGAAGGAGGTAATAGGAGCAACATTTGTGTAAGTGTAATAGTATATATAAAATATAAAGTATAAAATGTATTTCTGAATTTGTATTTGGCTCATAAAAAAAGACATTCAATTGTGCCACTTCATTGTAATTCTGCCCTTTTTCCTGGTTTATTCTAAATCCGGGGTGGAGGCAAAAACCGAAGTGAGCCAGTTTTAGAGCCACACTTAAAGAATTATAATTCAGATATAGAGAAATAGAATTTAATTGTAAAAATTATTATTTTTGTAGCATAACTGGATGGCTTAATAGACATTACATGCTAGTCTAACTTTTGCAAGATGTTTTTTTTGGGGGATTGTAAAATATCATCCCACAGCTGCAAGCTAAGTAACCATAAGATAACATTAAAGTTTATGGGAAAATACTCAGATGGCAAACTGCTCCTGTTCTTAAAATCATCTTGCTGCAACATATTTTTTTTTTTCTATTGGACTGGCGCTCCAAGGAGGCAGTATAGTGCAGTGTTTTAAGGCTCTCACTTGTAAACCTGCAGACCTGGGTTTGAATCCCACAGTCCCCACTTGCATACTGAGTAACCCTGAGTAAGTTACTCAATGTCCCTGTGCTCCCAGGTCACACCTGGAAACAAATTTCAACTCAGTTTGCCTTTCCTGGTTAAACAACTTCCCCTTCCCTACACAAGTCTAATTTTCATTCTGTATTGAGTCTGCCTGCTAAAAAAAGGGGAAGGGGGAGGAGATGTATGTCAGCGACAGAGTGATTTTCTTCAATGTAGAGTCCGACACAGAGCAGGGACTCTGTGGTGGGGGATGAGTGGTATGGCAGACTCTTGTTTTGTAATGGGCAAGGGGGGGCAGAAGTATTGCACAGGCTGGGATCGTGTTCTTTTTTTTTTTTCAATGTTGAGCCAGTGTGGGGGAAGCATGAGAGGGGTGCATAATTGCCACCAAGCTGCAGCTCATGGATGGAGGCCTCATTACACCAGGGGAGCACAATTGCTGTTGACCTACTGCTCATGGGAGAAAGCCCACTCTCTTGAGGGGCACAGGAAGAATCGCCTCTGAGCCATGACTACAGGTGAGGAACATATGAATGACAAATTGTGGTGTTTATTTTGCTCGCCATGAAAGTGAAATAAAGTAAACTGTCATGAAACAAACTGCACTTAGAAGGAGATTCAGGTCATTTCCTTTTTTTTGCCAAAATATATTTCTTGCTGAGCTGATGGTTAAGTTTGCCTGCTGCATTTTGGTTTTATAGGATTATTTGTCAGATGTATGTTTTATTTTTGTTTCTACTGACTTATATTGACTTCTTTGATCATGCCAATATGTCTGTTTGCTAGTTTCTTATGTTGTTGTATATTATTCTGTAGCTGATTGGCAGGTAACTCACACACAGAGCTGGCTGGCTGAGGAGCTTTCCCAGTCAGAAAGTATTATTTTCTGCCAAGTGTATTTTAAAATATTTAACTTGTAAAGCCCCACTTGTACCTTTCTGGTATGAGCCGAGCGGCTGACCGAACGCTGCAGCCCCACCCCAAAATGTAGCATAATTATGAGGTATGGTCTGGGACGGCATTGCAAGCAGTGTATGAAGAATGTAATGTAATGAGGGGGAGGAGGATGGTGTTGCCTAAATGTATTAGGAGTATGATCACTGGCATATTTATATTAGGCCAATACATGTAAATACATGAAGATATAAACATATGAAAGTTGCCAGCAGCAAAAGGCCATCCTGTTCTATCTAGGCTGCTTGAGATTGCAGCTAACTCCCTATTCAGCAGCTGCCCCACCTCCACTCACCTTCCCTCCTTTTACCCTCTCCTTTGCCCTGTTCCATCCCTTCTTGAAGCATTCCACTGTGCTACATGCCACCACCTTAGCCGGTAGTGGGGCCAGTTTGCCACCACCTCTCTGTAAAGAAAAGCCTCCTCACCTCCCTCCTGAATCTACCCCCCTCCAATCTCATGTCATGGCCCCTAGTGTATCTCCCCACCCTCCTCCTGAATAGACACTCTATGTCTGTTTTGATTATCCCCTTCACGTATTTGAAGATCTCAATCATGTCCCCCCTTTCCTCCTCTCCTCCAGTGTGTACATGTTTAACTGTCTTAGTCTGACCTCATATGGCAGTTCCCCCAAGCCCTAATATTAAATGCATGCTGGAGATAGACAATTACATTATAATTGATTTTTTAAGCATAATTCTTCTTCAGACATTATCTAGGAGATAAAAAAAACACTGTTTGTCTCTTTTTCCTTCTTGTAGATAATTCCTGAAGAACACCTATAGTCAAAACTTTTATTCGAATGTTATTTAATATTTTCAGCACTGTATACAAAGTGTCATCACCCTGACTACCTTCTGGTGCCCCACAATGTTTAGTGACAGAAATCCTAAATGTATGCCAACTATTATACTCCTAATACATTTAGGCAACCCCATCCCTCGCCACATTACATTACGTTCTTCATCGACTGTCTGCAGTGCCATCCCAGACCTTACCTCATAATTCTGCTACATTTTGGAGGTGGGTCTACAGTGCTCAGTCAGCCACTCAGCTCATACCAGGATGGTACGAGTGGGTCCTTACAAGTTAAATATTTTAAGATACACTGGGCAGAAAATGTGGATGATGACACCACACAAAGCAGGACAAGCAATCCACTATAGCTCCAGACTAAAACAACCAAGTCGGGGTGTTCAAATCAAAACTTTTAGGACTTGCCCAGCCAGGGCTGTAGCTGAATTTTCACTTACCCCAATTCATTACTATGAAATTAGCTCTCTTTTTGTATTTGCCCTTGAAGGAAATTCACTTGCCCCAGACAGGGGTCAATAGGATTTGCACACCCCTGATCCAAGTGCTATGTAGTGCTCCCCCTCCTCCTGGGCTTTCCAGACAAATAGAGTACTGGTTCCCAAAACTCCTTAGTGCACACACTGCTTATTCTGCAAATTCATGGAAACCTTACCAACCTGAAGCTGTGGCCTCCTCACATGTACTTTTTCGACACTCCATTACCAATGATACTCCTCCAAATTTGCCCCCACCTGCAAACACACCAAATCCCCTCTTCTGGGAAGTCCACCTCATACCCCAGGGTTACTGAGTAGTAAACCTTGATGGAGTACCCCCAGAACCTCCCCTTCTTTTAACCCCTGAACTACTCTGATGACTAGGACCCAAACCAGGTTCTACTCCCTCCACCTCCAATGTGTAGAAGTCTAGTACTGTTTACTGAGACCTCCTTGCAAACAAGGTGTCTGACCAGGTACAACCCAGCAGCACTGGATGGTACTGCACTTGTGTGCCCAGTTGGGGGTCTACAATGAGAACCGACACTCTGGACTAAGTCCTGAACCAGCCTCCTGGCATACACCTCATACGCTTACTCCTACAGTGCCAACCAGATGCCTTGCACCCTGTGACTGCACTAGCATGACCTGCAAGAGCTTACCTGACCTGCACCCAGTTAATTGCATTGGACCAACTCTCTGGGGTGCCCACGGCCATCCAACGATAAGTACCCTGGAGATATGATGCTCCAACACCCTACCCACTCTCATGTTGCTGACTCAAGGACCTTTAAAATTCTTTGGTAATATTAAATACACATGCTGAAGATAGACAATAACATTATAATTGATTTTTTGACCATAATTCTTCTTCAGACATTATCAAAAAGAGAAAAAAAGTCACCATTTGTCTCTTTTTTTTCTTGTAGATAATTCCTGAAGAACACCTACAGTCAAAATATTATTCGAACGTTATTTTTTTGTGTGTATTTCTTTTTTCCCTATCTGGCTCCCAGTCTTCTGTGCATCTTAGTCTCCAGCCACTGTCCAGAGCCTCCCAGCTGCCTTGGGGACCCTTGCCTAGTTACCCCGTGGATTACCCCCTGCAGCGGGGTGGCGGATAGACTCCCCTATCTCTGCCTAGTCCGGATCCAGCATTCAGCGTTGTCCCCCAGAGCCAGGTGCCCCCGTAAGATGGCCATCAAGCTACCATGACCAGTTGCCAGATAATTTTTCCCTGTTCTCCTCATGTGCAAGTAGAGTGTGCAATGGTGCCAGGGGAAGGAGTGCGTACGCATCTGCACACACTCCCTCCGGCACCGTGCCACATCTCAGCCCCCAATGTGTGTTGCCAGTGTACTACTCCCAGCCTCTGCTAGGAGCTGATAGTGCACCGACAACTGAGATCCCTCCACCCCGGATACAGAGAGCAGTCACTCGGATGCTCCATCCCTCTCCACCCCTGCTGACCCCCCCCCGTTGACCAAGTCTGCTCCTGAATCCGGGTCACTGGTGTGGAGTGAGGTGTGGCGTCTAGCACCTCAACCCTCAGCGCCACCAGGCCAGCATTCGAACGTTATTTAATATTTTCAGCACTGTATACAAAGAGTCATCACCCTGACTATCTTCTGATGTCCCACAATGTTTAGTGACCGACATCCTAAATGTATTTTTGAATTTGCACTCTGTTCATAAAAAAAGACGTTCAATGGCCATATAATGGTAATGGTGCACCAAGAAGCAGACATGAATGGAAAGCTGTGGGCAACAGAATACAGGCAGACCAAAACCCATGCTGCAAATGTCATGCCGGCATCATGTTGGAGGGAGCACAATTCCTAAAACTAAGAGAATTGCCAACATTGGGGTCAGGACGACAGCTCAGAAGAAAGCGTATGACCCTCGACAAGATAGTGCGATACACCTGGGCAGTAACTGGGTTGATTGTTCACTATGAATAAGTGCAGACTGGATCATAAAACAGCACTCAAAACTGTTGATTACCATAATGCCACTTACTAGTTGAGATCTCGCTTTAAGAAGAGACAGTACTGATACTGCAGTGAGAACATTAAAAAGTGAAGTAATTCAGTACTCTTGAACGTGCAGACAGCAGTAGCCAGGAAAATGTCAGCGTTTATGGTGACCATTAGAAGCAGGGGATAGTCATCATTGGAGGACAGGTCAGAAGCACAGTAAAAGGTACCAAGGATGAGATGAATGGAGCAGGCTATGATCAGGGGAACGGAGATCCACTGGTAGAGGAGGTAGCATCCCGTGGCAGTAGACAAGTGGGCAACCTCAGTTTAGAGTAGAATATGGTGCTTATGGAGCCTCGTAGCGAAGCAGTGAGACAGCAGGATAAAGTTGACATTGCCTGCAGATGCCACCCCTGATTACAGTACGTGGAGCAGTGTTCAATGGCGTCGGGGTAAGAGCCCATGCATGCAGCGTGGTACAGAGCCACTCAGGCAGGAACACAGAACCACGGAATGGCTCCACTCCAAAACTGCAGGATTGAGTCAGACATCACCAGTGCATGGGGTAAGGGTCCCAGAAGCAATGGTTGAGTACACCCTGTGAGAAACGTCAGCAAACAAAAGTCAGACACCAACACGGGAATGGTCTTTTGAACCCAGTTCACACCAGACAGGTCTCTGGAGCACAGATGTGGAGTTAGAAGGCAATGCAGAAGGTGACGTCTCACCAGAGAACCGGCAGAGAAGTGAAGCAGTCATAGGAGACAACTTTTATTTTTCCTGGGGGAGCCAACAAATGGCCGGGGGTCTGGGGGCCACCAAGGCCCCTAGAAGCTCTGGGGTGTTTGGTTTTCTGTGGTTCAAGTGAAATGCTATATGCAAACAGAAAACTTTGCCCAAACAATCATGAAAAATAGAGATGCCATCCCTTTCATTCTTGTTCCCCCCCCACACAAATTTCTGCAGCTTTCCCACCCAGCAGCAGAGCAAGCATTTTTCTCTGGTGCATAGGCAACATACTCCCATCTCAAAACAAGTAGAGGTCCATCGTCACCTCTGTCCATTAAACAGGTCTATGTGTACACACACACACACACAGCTCAGTGTGCTTTTACTGGAGAAAGAAAGTACAAAAACCTTTTCCCACTAAGCAACACAATGGAATTTCTTTCTCTCAACTCTAAGTCTTACCCGGCCACGCGGCGCTGAGGGTTGAGGTGCTGGATGCCACACCATGTGTCACGCTGGTGACCCAGGTTTGGAAATTAGCCTGGGGTGTTGGGGGTCAGCAGGGGAGAGAGAGAGGATTGAGCGTCTGTGGACAGCTCTCCTCTCTCTGGGGAAAGATCCAGGGAATGCTGGGTGCAATAGCATCACCTGGTGGAGGCCGGTGGATGCACACATATGGCTGAGTAGAGGAGTGGTGTTATGCAAGGACATCGCGGACGCCATTGCATGACCGAACTCTGGGAGGGGGAAGTACAGGGGAAAAAAAAAACAGTTTGTGGATAGGCGACGGCACCTGTATCCACCTGACCACACTCCAATGCCGGTGGTACTCTTTACCTGGGCCGAGCCCAGCTCGGCCCGAATTTACAGATAGAGTGCCCTGGGTGGATAGGGCAGCCCTACCTCGGTGGGCTTAGAGCCAGGGGGGATAGCCGGGCTGATGCCAGGATTCAGGAGGCCTCTCAGGCATGGAGGTAGAGTCAGGGGCACTGCAGGATGCCCGAGACAGTTTCACAAGCTGGGAGGCAAACATACAGTTAAAAAAAAACTTCTAAGTCTTACTCTTAAGGAAAAGATTGTGCAGGGCCAGGGGACTAGCCATTAAATGCCACTTATACAGAGCATTGAGTTGAAAGATGTGTGCAAGCCATATCCCACCCTCCTTGTCCCCACACACATCAGACACACACACACACTTGCTTGCCTCACCTCCTCGGTGTTCTGCCCCCCCACATGCTTGCCCTCTTGTATCCTGATGCTTCTCCCAACACCCATGCTGCCCCTCCAGTGGCAGTGAAAGAACCAGACAGGCACAGTACAAACTATAGAGTAAAACTTTCAACTCTGATGAGCCAGACCATTTACTTTTTCCCTGATCATCTACAGTCTGCTGCTCTGCACCCAAAAAAAATTCACCCAGTCTCTCAACTCTCTGTCTCTCATTTCTTGGGACCTAATTCAAGGAGCAGAAAATAAAATTCACTAGTCTGTCTGTGACTCTAGTCTGTGAGATTGTCATGACTATGTTGCATTACTTACTCTGCCTCTGTCCAGCCTGCTCTAAATATGCCACCACAGTACTTTTCAAGCCATCTGTCCCGGGTCCCAACCCCTAACCCGAGACTGAGTCACCACTCACCTCACATGATTCACCACCCTGCTGCAGCTGCTTGCTTTTAGCCGTCAAACACCTGAAGCTAAAAGAGTCTAAGGCACACCAATGTGGAAACAAACAGAACCTCAAGTGGAATTGCAGTCAAATTAACTGCGATTTCTGCAAGTCTGAAATATATGTATTTTTTAATGAGTAGGGAACAGAGCAATTCAGAGCCATTACGGTAGTGGAACTACTGTGCAGCAGGTAGGACTCTTATCTCCTTAAATACCCAAGTGAGTTTCTGGGGGGAGGGTAGCATTCCTGAGCACAAGAAATGCATGGGCTAAGACCACCCCAGGAGGAGGCACAATGCTAAAGAAGCTTGTCTTGAAATCTATTTAGTTCATACACCAGACCCAGGCCTATGCTGTCCCCTTAGTATATGGGAATGTGTCCCCAAGGGCTTTGGTACAAAACCATGGCTACTAGGCAATTACGCTATCATTCAGATGTGGATTTACAAGTCTATGGTTCCTCTTCCACTAGCTGATAAGAGACTAAATGCATTTAGCCTGTTGTAAGAAGTTTTTCAGTGAAACCCCTGTCCACAAATTGTACCTGCCACCTCCTTAGCCAGTTCCAACTTCTTAGGAAACAAAGACACTGGAGTGACTCTGAAAGCAAGACTGAGATATAAATTATTAATAGACATAGAGCTTCAGTCCTTGTGCTGTTTAGTAGCACTTTATTTACTTATTTATTTATTGAATTTTGATTACCAGATTGGCCCACTGGGCCCACGAAGTTCCCTTTTTCAGGGGCAACCCAGGGAACAGAAGCAATACAATACATGCAATCAGGTGATCCAGAAGCAATACAATACATACAGTCAGGTGATACAGGTTTACGAGAAGTAGACAAGATACTGAGGATAACAGTACAGGCAATTATTCAAATCGTAGGTCATAAGTGCAACACTTGAAAGATTTAAGGATTTAAGGCATGATTTAATGTAGGTTAAGGTGAGAAGAGGGGGGGATGGGTATTGTGATTAGGATCGGGGGTGATTATCCTGTACCCTCACAGTGGCATGAGCTTGTCCCGAGCAAATGGAACTTAAGCCTAGTGCAAAAGATTGGTAGTGGGGGGCTTCCTGTACTAGAGGTGGGAGAGTGTTTCACAGTTTAGGGGCTGTGAGACCAAAGGAATTGCCTCCCTTGTGAATCTTGATTCTGGGGCTTGCCAGTAGGGACCGACCCAAGGTCCTGAGCATTCGAGGGTTAGGCTTAGCTATGATTATTCCTGTTAGGCTTGGTGGGGCTGCTGGGCTCTGCAATTTGTATGCATGGCAGAGCAGGGGATACTGTAGACGAGCCTCGAAAGAAGGCCATTGCAGCTGGGCTAGTGAGATGCAGGGGTGGCTTCTTGGTTGACACATTGTCACAAACCTTGAGACCTTGTTGTACAGGACCTGAAGCCTGCTAACCTTGCCCTTTGCCATGCCCTGGATTACCGGGGCAGCATAGGTTAATGTGGGTAGGAGGACACTGGAGGCGATTGCTCATCTAGCCTCTGGGATAAGTTGTTTTTTTAGCCTGTACATGGTGCCAAGTTTGACGTGGATAGACCTTGTTACCTGGTCAATGTAGGGCTTAAAGGTGAGACCCTTGTCAATAGTTAGCCCTAGGTATTTTATGTTGTCAACTACGTCTATTCGTTTATCCCCAAGGGTAGTAAGTTTTAGGAAATTGATCCAATCCTGGCAAAGGGATCTAGAACCAAACAGCATGGCTTTCATTTTTGCTGCATTGAGGATCATTCTGTTTGAAGTGAGCCAGGCATCGAGTGTGTTGATGTGAACCAGGCCTCAAGTTTGTTTAGGTCCCCTTGTAGGATAGGGCCCAGATCATGTGGCGTGGACCTGGCTCGGAAGATGATAGTATCGTCTGCATATTGAACTACTGAGCTATCCCCACAGTGCCAGTTTATGTCATTTGTGAAGAGAGAGAACAGGAGGGGGCCAAGAATTGAGCCCAGAGGCACACCCTCCTTGATGGGTAAAGGGGCAGAAAGCTCTCCCTTCCAAATGACCCTCTGGGAGTGGCCTGAGAGGTAGCTCTTGACCCAGTTTAGGGCCTGGGTATCAAGCCCAATGCCTTGAAGCTTAGTAAGAAGAAGGTTCTGGTCCACAAGGTCAAATGCTTTGGACAAGTCTATGAAGATAGCACCCATCGACATGCCCTTATCCATTGCCCTGAATAGGTCCACTGTGAATTTGATGAGTGCCATGTCTGTTCCATGATTTGCCTGAAAGCCATGCTGTGAAGGGGCTAGAATTTGGTGGAGCTCCAAGTAGTCTCTCAGTTGCCCATAAACTAGCCTTTCTTGCAATTTGGCCAGGGTACACAGCAGGGAGATGGGCCTGTAATTGCCAATTTGTTCACGAGAGCCACCTTTGTAAATGGGGACCACGTTGGAAGCCTACCACTGGTATAGAATGTACCCTTCAAGTAAAGACCCTATTGATGATCCAGGTCAGAGTTTTGGCCAGGGACAGTGCACCTTCCTGGAGTAGTCTTGGGCTGATTCCATCTGGCCCACCAGAGCCTTTGCATTTGAGAGCTATCAGAAGTTTATGGACCTCGCTTACCTTGACCATTCTCAGGTGAAATTGGGGTCTGTTCAGACAGGGGGATTCATCAAAGGTCTGTACAGGCTTGGGTGTTAGTCACCCTGCCTTGTATGCTTCATGGTTGGTGAAGTGGTGGTTGATTGCTGAGGCTATAAGCTGGCAATCACTGATACACTGTCCTTGTACCTCAGTTTGACCTTGTGCCTCCTTGGAGTTGTCCTTAAAAAGTTTGTTGATTTATGCCCAGAAAAGCTAAGGTTCCCCAGTGTGGACCGTTGGAGGCGGGTTACATACTCCTTTTTGGCAAGTTTGATGTCTAGCTTACATTTATTTCTTAGGGTCTGGTAAGTAACTAGGTCTGCAGGAAGGTGGGCTAGCTGGAATTTCTTCCAAGCCTTGTCCCTTCTTTTCATCTGAGATTTCACAGAGTGGGAGATCCATTTATGACAGTCTCCTTTTGTACGACGTTTTTTGAAGAGGGCAAAGAGAGATGCCACATTGAGGAGTGAGTTTTGGAAGTAGGCAAGGGCCTCGTCCAATGTCAGGGGAGCCTAATTGGGCTTCAGTCCAGGCTACTTAGGTAGTCATTAAATTTTGCTGGCATGAAATTAGAGAAGTCACGTACTGTGAGTATTCTGGGGGGAATTTTCGGTGCTCTGTTCTTCCACTTTAGTGCCAATTACAGCCAAAAGGAAATGCAATTCAATTTAAAAATTAATTGCATTTTATTTTTTAAGTAATGCATGGGCTAGGACCCATGCCCCGGGGTGGTTTTCAGCCCTCATAGTTGGCACTTAAGGAAGTGGTGGCTGGCAAGGAGGTGAAGCACGGCCAAAAGAAAGAAAGGAGAGGGAGAAGGACAGCATACAAAGAAACATATATTTCCATCATTTGTGAATCAGAACTTTTTGTTTATGTGACTATACTTGGTGCAGACAGTGATGAACAGTACTCTACCTGGAGTCTGGACTGGCTGCTGTCCTATGCTGCTGGTCAGCAGTTACCATGGTGTTCTTCAGCTTCTGTGTTGTGGCTGCTGCCACCTGCCAGGCCCGCATTGGGCTGCTTTTTATTTTTCTCCAGATGATCCAGATGAGAGCTACCCCTCCTCCCTTTAGAGGACCACTCTGACTGTCGACCACTTGAACAGACTATTCGACTGACCTCCATGCCAATGCATCTTTAAGTCAAATCAGAAACAATTTGCTGCTCTGCGTGCTGCAGAAAGATCACTACCTCATGCCCATTGAAGGACTCCTGAACTAAAGAAAGTAGACAGTGTTGAGTGACTCCTATCTTGCACAGTCTTGATACTCTACCACATCACTTGACTGTACCTGCCACCACTAATAGGGAGAGAGACGGTTACTGAGAGTGGAGGGTGCGGTGCTACACTACTTTTTTCCCCATGCAGGGCAATGGGTTGTAGCTGCAGGAGCATCCCTACTCCCTCTGTCTTCAGTTTTTAACCCAATGCAATTCGGGGTTAATATACAGCTTGGCGGCATATCATATTAGCCTTGAATTGCATTACACAGGGCCTTACTATAGCTTCCCGGGGGGTGGCCTTCAACCCACATGGTCAGTGCTGATGGAAGTGTTGGCTGGCAAGGAGGCAGAGCACAGCTTCTCGGGGGGGGGGTTTCAGCCCTCATAGTTGGCACTTATGGAAATGGTGGCTGGCAAGGAGGTGAAGCATGGCCAAAAGAAAGAAAGGAGAGGGAGAAGGACAACATACATAGAAACAAAGGAGAGGTGGCTAGTGAACGCATGAAAACATGAAGTCAGCTCATTTCTGCCTGCTTTACTACTATATTTTGTATTATTGCAGACTGCTGTTACGATACCAGATGTGCAGATCTTTATGTCAAAAGGGGGTGCGACTGGTACTGCAATCGGATGGGACATTTTCTGTCCCCACAAACTGCAAACAAATAACATTATGCTTCTCAATACTGCAAGACTATAACAGTGGGTGGCTGCAATGATCAGGAACCACCTGCCATCACACCATCAGTTTGTCGTCTACACTAATTGAGACCTAACAGAGAGGTGGATGGCTAATGCTGCAATGATGAGGCGCTCCCTGATTGTGTTGGCCAAATCATTTCAAGTTGGTGGCATGCTTGCAGAACTAGTGTCAGCAGGAGCATGTGATTGCATTGGTTACACAAGGACAAGCCCACAAATGCAGTGGCGGCATTAGCTACCACAGTGCCGCACCTCCACAATCCGCTTCTCTCCTAAGCTGCCAATTAATGTTTCTTGTGCATGTGCACAAGCAAACATAAAAAGAATAATACAAAAGAAAAGTAAGCAAAAGAATGTATCCTATCCAGCTTACTCATTATAATCCAAGGATCCCCGAATAAACGTGACATAAACCCACATTGTATCTAGTTGTTCCCAGTATGTAAAAGAAAACCATACATTAATCCAGAGTCTGTAGGAACAATGCATAGCCAGTAACATACACTATCTCATTTTAGATGCAACTAAAAGAAAAATTAGAACAGATCAGCAAGGATCATTGCAATATATCCCTTATACTTTAAAATGTGTCCAAGATAAAATGAAACAATGATAGCACCACATAACCATGGGTAGATATGCTGATTAGTCCCAATAGATCCATATTAGAAAGAAAAATAAAAAAAATATATCTCCCTGCAACCCAGTAGACGGGGTTGCTTCTGAGGTCCCTCGGTGATAAAATAATCTGTAGTAAACTCCCCGCACCCAATTAAATGGGCCGTTTCTGTGGTCCCCTGTTGTCCATCTGGACTTTCAGTCAGTGCAAGCCTGGCTGTCTAATAGAAATAGAAAGGTCTGTCACAAATGTTCCAGAAGCTTCCAGCATTGGGATACGAATAACTGAAGCATCACATATCCCAAGTTAACAAATAAATTAGTCCAAGTCCAAGAGATTGAAAAAGCATGGCTTAACAGTACAAAATATTCTAAAGACAAATTAAAGCTGCCAGGCTGTAGAAAATAAAAACTCCCGACTACTGTGTAAAACATAACCCTTCCTAGATAATACAAGAACTGTAACCACAAAAAAATGTTCAGGGGTCACAACCATGAAGATGAGAGTTTCATCAAAAATTTGCAGGCTATCACCTGAAAATGAAAACTGCACCAGACGGATCCACAATCAAAGTTCACTGCATAATGCATAAGAATGAGGTTTCCTGGCAGTATTTACACTGCAGCTAAGGTGTTCACGCTCCGAAAGACCAAAAATTTCAGATGTGGGAAATACTTGGAGAGCTCCTTTGTGCTTGCTCCGCCTATCCAAATTCCAAAACACATGATGCAGCTGTTACAAACAGCCTGGCTGGATATCAAACATAAAATTTCACCCCAGCTGAATATAGGGTTTGCTAGCTGATGCTCCTGAACTAGTGATGTCATGTCCCCAAATACAAAAAAACAGCTTACCTTGCTAGAATAATGAGCTATTTTCCTTTGCTGTTTGAAGAATGTGAACCTTGTCCTGAAAGTACAACAACCTCAAAATAATTGCTCTGGGCTTGGCCTGGGGTGGAGGTTGAGGCCATTAAGAACGGAGTGCTTGATCAATATAATAGTCAGTGCCCATAACCAGGAGACTTGCAATTTCTTTCAGGAGGCTTCAAACAAAAGGGAGCATGTCAGCACCTTCGGACTGCTCAGAGATGCAGGGGCGGAGACTTCAGGATGGCTGATGCTGCAATGATAAGGCACTCCCTGATTGTGGCGGCCAAAATCATTTCTAGTTGGTGGCACGCTTGCAGAACTAGTGTCAGCAAGAGCATGCGATCGCATTGGTTACACAAGGACAAGCCCACAAATGCAGTGGCCGCCACAGTGCCGCACCTCCACAACCTACTTCTCTCTTAAGCTACCACATAATGTTTCTTCTACACGTGTGCAAGAAAACATAAAAATGCTCAATGAAAAGACAATGATTGTGTGCAATATGGAACCAGATATCTTTCCTTCCCACAGCTGTCTTACGTTCTGCTCCACCTGAAATACTTAAGGTGGTATGTTCATAGTGAGAACTGACAACCTCCCTTCCTGGTGGAGATAAACATTACCTGGGATACATAGCTCTCCTCCCTCTCCACTGGGCCTCCGGAGTTCTAGGCTCATTTCCAAACTATAGCCACTGGTGTCATGAGCCACAGTGCATTTATTGCACTGACTGATCAGTTATGCAAAGTTCTTTACATTTTTTTCAATGTTTTGATGAATAGAGTAATGCTTGTGAATATTTATAATGTTTTGAACTTTGGCCTTTCTCTATTCCCACCCTTGGTAGGTAAGCTGGGTAGCGAGTAGGGAATAGAAGGCCCAGCACCAAGGTTGAGCAGAGTGTGGGAGGAGTAGGAGGCAGGGGAGGATGGTGGGTGTTTTGCAGTGTGTTAAACAGGGAACTGCCATGTGAGGCTGGCCTTTATTTGGGATGTGCTATTCCCCCAAACTGAACCTCGGGCTTTAGCCCTCCCATTCAATGTTTTGGTGAACAGAGTAGTGCTTTTGTATACTTATAATGTTTTGAACTTTGGCCTTTCTTTATTTCCACCTTTGGTCAGTAGGCAAGTAGCGAGTAGGGAATAGAAAGCCCAAAAAGATTACCTTCTCCAACTCATGGAGAGTATGACCAGTAGCATGCAGGACAGGAAAAAAACCCAGGTGGAGGAAACCCCTGAGGACCCATGGCGACTGACCCGCCCATCCTCAGGGCAAACTAAGAGGAGATTATCCTAGCTTCTTAGAAGGATATTCAAAATTTTTGAGTCAGGTGTAATGTTCGTAGTGATGAAGTTCTATCTTCAGAGTCTGTTGAATGATGCATTCAGGAGGGCCGATTCTAGAGGTTGAAGAGGAAGGTCCAGTCTGAAGAAATGTCCAGATCCCAAATATGGATTAAGTAAAGCTGGAAAAAGGGCTGAACATAGTCCAGGATTCAAATGTGATATTGGTTGATATTCAATGGGGGTACAAAATCAATGTAAGCATGAGGAGCATGAGTTGAGTAAATGAGCTGCCAGACTCCGAACTCTGGGAAGTATGATGGGTTATGAAATCCTTTAAGTAATCTGTCAGACTTTGTAGAAGATAAGAGTAAGATATAGTGCTTATTTCCTTTGTAGAGTGGCAAGTGGTTCAGATATTTGCAAGGTTCTCAGAAGAGCTCGATCTCAGTACTGATTAAGAAAATGCAGGAATTGAAAAGGCTAGACGATGGGGTAGCAGAGGCTTTGACATTCAAATTAGGGTCTCATGGCTAAGAGTTCAGCAATTTGCAATGTTTTGCTATTTAGGCATCTATGGAGATGATCAAGGATTCAGACAGAAGCTTTAGGTACGTGGTAGGAGGGGGTAATTGAAATATTTCAGACCAGTGAAGGAAGGGTGACATGACATATGCTGTAAAGATGGCAATCAAATACTGATAGGAATGACTGGAAAGTGCAGTACAATAAGTCTGAGGTCTGAAGCAAGTTATTATTGCTATAATGAGGTTTGCATGGGCTCATATTCAGGAAGGACTGTTAGTGTGAGATAGTGGATATGGGTATTGCTGTAGCTTAATAGCCAGTGGAAGGAGCTTAAGTGGCCATTCTGGATTTGCCTTGCTGGGGATCCAATGTCTGTATGTTGTGTAGAGCCCAAGAAAGAGTCTTTGAATGTGTCTACTGACTGATATGGCAAAGGGAAGTTGATAGCAAGCATAGAATGCAATGGGTGCATTGCATGCTCGTCAGATGTAGAACTGTTGTGGAGCATAACTGTGATAGGAAGACAACTAGGTTGGTTGTGGATGCGCAGAATGATGAATCAAATGGAGGCCTGCTCTTGGTAATGGTATTCACTGGAGGGAGAATGGGGGATAAATCCCAGTATTTTAGTTAAAAAGGACCACTGGATAGATAGCTGGCATGATTAGAGTAACGTAATAAAGAGATGTAGATAACTTTGTGAAGTATGGTGATGTCCAGGGGTCAGGGAACAGTGGCTTGGATAATGTAAATTTAGCAAGGCAGCTATGCATCAGAGATCCACCAATACATTTTCTGAGACATGAGCTGGAGAAGGGTCTTAGGAATATCCAATGGCTATTCAGGGAATACAAGTCAGAAATCATGATCAAACTCAATCAGCGCTTTGGGGTGAAGACTATAATGAGAAAGTACAATGGACGATGCCAGTACTGCTATGAGGTATCCTGTGGTTCTCGTTATCCTTGAGGGTTATGGTTATTATGAAGTTGGTATATCACAGGAGGGAATTAGGTTCACGTTTCCAGGTAAGACGATAGGCCTGAAAGAGACTCCACTAGATCATGGATCCTATGAAGAATTCAGTAGCTAATGACCTCCATGCTGTTTGAATTAAATTCAATGTGTAACGAAAGATCCTGCAGAGTTAGTTGAGAGATAATATCTTCTATAATCCAGTAGAATGGGATTCAATAAATGAATCTTGGGGAGATTATCGGGAATTACTGATATTTCATATAGTGGTTTAACAGTCCATATGGCTTGCTGTTTGAGGGACGTCACTGGAAGAGGATTTCTTTAGGTGAGAAGAACAGGTACTTCTTAGAGCGTTGGATGGGAACTGTAATGTTGGCCGAGGTAGGAATATGAGGCAGATGAATGGGTAGGAGTAATTGAACAGGCATGGATGCTGGACATCGATAGGTGTAAGAATGCCCAAAAAGAGACACAGCAAACATGCAGGAGATCCGAGCCACCAGGCAGCAAGAAGGAAGGTAACAGTCCAAGGATTGAGGGAAAAGTTCAAAGTGGAAGTCTGCTTACTGGAGGAAGGAGTCTGATAGGAAGTCAGCAGAGGCCGAGCAGTACTGACATTTGCAGGTGCAGGCAAGGTACAGGACTGGGAGCAGTTGCCACAGCATTCTGGAATGGAATGCAGGAAAGCTGAAACAGGCCTTGGGTGGTAGATCCATGTAAAACTGAGAAGCAAATCCAGGTACAAGGTGCTGCAAAGTTGAGGTATGAGGTTCCTACCTCCGAAGGAGATGGTGAACATAAACTGCTGATATCAAAAGGTGCTGCAGTGACAAGATATGAGGTTTCCATGTCTGAAGGAAATGGTGAACATAAATTGCTGATAGCAAAGGTGCAGCGGTGAAAGGGAATGGTTTCCCACCTCTGAAGTAGATGGAAAACTTGAATTGCAGACAGTAAAGGTTTAGCGGTGATGGAAGGAGATGGTGAACTGGAATTGCTGGTAGCAAGGTGCTCTGGAGATGGGTAATGGGTTCCCATCTCTGAAGAAGATGTCGAACTGGAACTGCTGATAGGAAAATGCACTGGAATCACTAATGGAAGACTTCTGGATGAAGACAAGGGCAGCACAAGGGGAAAATGGGATAAGGGGGTAGAAGGCCCCGGGCACACGTCCTTGAAGATGAGCAAATGGCACATGTCCAGAAGGAAGCAAGGGGGAAAGTGGGCAGACGTGTTGGAGAGGAAGGCAATAGGGAAATAGAATCATTTTGAGTAGCAATGAGGGAGGAGATGGAAGGATGGAGCTGAAGGTCTGGAGGTTGGAGGAGGTTGAGCCAGAAGGCAAGCCGCTACAACAATGCGTGGGAGCATGGGAGGAGGTGGAAGGCAAGCAGTAAGGAAGTCCAGGAGTCTGAAGAACCAAGTGTAGATGAAGACATAACAAACTGATGGGATCCAAATCCAGAATGTGAGGAGGCCAAAGGCAGGGACAAGTACATCAAGTCCATGGAGGTATAGGATGTAGTTGGATGAGGTAGAAGATTGAAGGCATATGGGTTATAGTGGTCCCGTTCCCAAAGGGAATGTGGCAACCAGATATCAGGTACAGAATGCAGCTGATTGAAACAGTAGATTGAAGACACAGGCACCTGTCCCTGGTAGTCAGAGCAAGCTAACCTTCATTCAGTCCCATGCGAGGCAAAGTTAGGGATGGCGACTGTCGGAAGTTGACTGGGAGTATAACTGGTTGAGATTGAAGGTGGAGGAAATGGGCTCCCATCCCTGGTAGACAGGGGAAGTCTACTTGCACTGCTGTGCCTCAGTAGGCAGAATTAGGGACTGAAACCAGAAAAACTGCTGGTATGAGCTGAGCAAGTAAAGGAGCTCAAACAGCAAAGCAAACAGATGGGGGCAGGGCGAAGGGATTGTTAGTAGGGAACAGGAGGGGGATGAGCAAAGCAGGACCATAGGACAGACAAAACAGAGGAATAAGGAATAACGGACAATGGTGAACAACATAGAAAGATATGGGGAGGAGTACTATTAAAAAGGCCAAGGAACCACAATTTGAGATCCAGAGAGGAGGTATGATGCAGGAGCTTCAGCGTCGAAGGTGGAGGAGGCAGGAGAGTAGGATTGCTGGAAGGATAGGAAGTACCAAGGGTAGTATGAGTAAATTCAGAATCATGAAGCTGAGCAGGGTATGTTTTTTTATTTATTTATTTATTTTTTAGTTTAGTTTTTGTGGCCCGGGTAAGTGCACTAGATAGTTTCTGCCTATTTTCAGGCACGACCCGTGGGAGGGGGATACAGATTAATATCAACTGACCTTGAACCAGATTAAGCTGTTGGTGGTATCTTTAGTGAATGTGAGAAATTTTGCCTGGACACCGGGGAAATTCCCATACTCTTTTTCGAGAAGTACCATGGGATCTTTAACATCCACCTGAACTACCATCAGAACAGGCAGATGGGACCTCGGTATAATGTGTCATCCGAAAAATGGCACCTCAGGAGTGTAGCACCCACCTCATGCTGCACTACAGTGTCAGTATTGGGATTTAACCCAAGTGCCTGGTATGGGGATAGAACCCACAGCCTTCTGATCTCCTGGCCTCAGAGGTGAGTGCACTACCTGCTGAGATTAGGGAAAGCACAAAAGGAAAAAGCAGGAATAGCAATGCTGGTGGATAAAACCACAGGAGGAGGTGGACTGCAATAGCTGATGGAGTACAGCAAGTGCAATGTCATTTCAGATGCCAGCTGAGGAGTCACATGGTACAGAACTGAGGTAGTAAAAAGTAAGGTGTTGGAGACAGAAAGCCGGCAGGATGAGCGAGAAGCCCAAAAATACAAGGGAGAAAGGGGCAAGGGAAGAATGAGGGATGACGGGAGTGGAATAGGCAAGGAGGATGGAGGGTGTAAATCAAAAGGGGATGGGAAATTTAAGAAACATGACTAATGTGATAACAGTAAACAATGCAGAGCAGGGGAGGAGCACTCATCACAAGTATTATCAAAAGCAATTAGTGATCATTGCCCTGTGCAATGTAATTGGTTAACCAAGGTACAAAAAAATCCTCCGGTCTTTATTGAGACCAGGAATTTCAGAGATCTGACATTAACCCTAGTTAATGTTGAATGTAGAAAAACTGATTGGTCAGTTCTTAAAACCATCAAAAATTTAGATGAATACATTTATTCATTTTCTCAACTAATCAATTCCATTCTTGATAGAATAGCTCCAATAAAACATGCGCATAAGGACCAATAAAAACAAGTGGGTTAACTGGGAGTTATTAAACTTGTTGAGACTCTGTGACAGAGCTTGGAAACAGTATAAAAATAACAGGGATAATTCTAATTTAATAAAATACAAGTGACTAAGGAATCTGTGTAAAACTGAGGTTCATAAATCTACAAGAAATTACTTTCTCTCAATATAAGCAAGAAATCCTAATAACCCAGAAAAGGCCTGGCAACTCCTAAATGATTTGATGGGTAAAGGACATAAAGAAACTGAGTTTGTCATTCAGGAAGGTGATAACCTAATTAAGGAACCCATTCTTTTGGCTGAACTATTTAATGATTTTTTTTGTGATCTTAAAAAATGCTTGGGTAATAATAGTTTAACCACATCCATTATAGATGTTCCTGTGCCCAGTGGTGACTCCAAATTCTACTTTAAAGTTCTAACCCCTGCTATTATTAAGGACTATGTGCTTAAGAATGACGAGCGATGGCAAGGCACATTTTATTTAAAAGACGGCCAATCCCTGATGCCCTGGGCGCCATACACAATTTACAAACAACATAAATATACTAATAAAACAGTCAAATAAAACATCATAAAAAATGTTATACATTTCATAAATACAGGTAAAATGAGACAGCCAATACTTACTTATCTCCCTGGGATTTTGGTGCCCTAGTGTACTTCTGAAGCAGTTAGGCCAAGGCAGGACTAGACAATAAGGTCTGGGAAGGCCTGATTGAACAAGAAGGCCTTGAGGTTGGGCTTGAATACTTCTAAAGAAGGGGCCTCCCTTACAGCTGGAGATAGTAAATTCCACAGGATGGGGCCAGTGACACTAAACGCCCTGTCACCAGCTGTTTTTAACCTCATCCTGGGAATCACAAGGAGGCCCCTAGAAAAGGAGCACAGGGAGGTTATCGAGACAGCAGGTGTTAGAAGGTCAGACAGATGGCCAGAGCCCAGGCCATGCAGAGCCTTGAAGGTGAGTAAACCCACCTTGAAGAGGACCGTCCACCTGACCGGCAGCCAGTTCAGCTCACGCAGCACCGGTGTAATATTACAGTACTTTAGCTGTCCTGTCAACAGCCTGGCAGCATCATCCTGCATTAGCTGCAAACGTCAGAAGGATCCCCTGGAGACCCCGAGGTAGAGCACATTACAGTAACTAAACCTCAACATCACTAAGGCATGCACCAAGGTGGGGAGGTCCAGAGGCGAAACTAGGGGCTTTATCCTGGTGATATTCTTCAGATGGTAAAAACTGGTACAGACAGTAGAAGACACCTGAGATTCAAATGTCAATCCACTGTCCAGAATAACGCCTAGGTTTTTCACTCTAGAGGAGGCCTTCAATGGACCAGATCCAAGGATGAGCCCTGTTTCTGCACCAGAGGCCAACCTATCATGTGCCCTGTTCGACTCCACCACCAGTACCTCCATCTTATTGGGGATCAGTCACAATCAGTTGGAGGCTATCCAGTCATTGATCTCGATGAGGCAGGTATTTAGCACGTCTCTTGCACTGGATGTTCCAGGGGCAAAGGAAAGGTACAGCTGAGTATCATCTGCGTAACAGTGAAAATCCAGATCATGCTTCCTAATGATCTCTCCCAAGGACAGAATGTACATGGCGAACAACATTGGTGACAAGACCGAGCCCTGGGGTACTCCGCAAGATAGGAGGCTAGAGGAGGAGGAGAAATTCCCCATCACTACCCTTTGCCTCCTGTTGGTGAGAAAAGACTCAAACCAGCAGATGACAGTGCCAGTGAGTCTGCAGAATTCCCTCAGGTGGTCAAGCAACACACAATGGTCCACCGTGTCAAATGCTGAAGAGAGATCGAGGAGAACAAGAATTGTCCTCTCTCCCTGATCTCTTGCCCTGAGTAGATCATTGTGCACCTGAACTAATGCAGTTTCTGTGCTATGCCTCACATAAAACCCAGACTGGAGATGCTCATATAGCTCATGGGTCATGAGATGCTCCTCCAGCTGAAGTGCCACAACCTTCTCAACAACCTTATCCAAAAAGGGAAGGTTGAAGATGGGACAGTAATTTGCCCTGACGTCAGGGTCCAAAGATGGTTTCTTCAGAAGGGATCTCACTAGTGCCTCCTTCAAGACGTCAGGAAAGACCCCTTCCAACAAGGAACACTGGACAATCAGGGAAAACACCAGGCCAACGGAGTTAACACATCCCATCAAGAAATGTGTAGGGACCAGGCCCAGTTCACAATAAGTGTGCTTCAACTTGGTAGCAACCTCAATGACCACCACCACCTCCATTGGTCTAAACTAACCCCAGCTAGGTGGATTGCACTCAGGACACCTAAGGTGATCACTGTCAGCCATACAATGGCTCACTAGTGGCATTCCCCACTGGATATTTGACACCCTGTCCGAGAAGAATTGAGCAAACTCTTTGCAAACAGCATTAGAAAAGGCTTTTTTCGGTTGCAGATAGGCTGGATTCAGAAGCCTATCTACAGTACGAAAGAGCATGGATTGTTGATTCTTCCCAGTGGCAATCTCCCTGGATAGGAACTCTGCCTTCTTATGGTTGATTGCCCCATGGTATACACATTAGTGTGCATGCAGGACCAGTTTATCCATCTCTAGCCCAGTCCTCCGCCGTCAGCACTCCAGCCTCTGACCCTTCATATTCAACATCTTAAGCTCCCTGTCAAACAATGGGGACCTCAGGTGAGAAGATTTGGGTCATACACAGACTGGTGCGAGGGAGTCGAGCACCTCAGACAATGCCCTATTATAGGCAGTGACTGCCATGCCCGTACCCCCAGCGCATGTAATGCCCACACTAGATAGATCAGCTGCCACCAGAAAACCCTCAGGGGTCAAATCCCTTAAAAGGCAGTAGCTAATCATCTCCACAGAGAGAGGGCTGGCAGGGGAGGTTCCAAATAAGAACTCCACCGTGCAATGATCGGACCAAGCAACCTGATCAGTCTTGAGATTATTTATCTCAAGCCCCAGCAAGAAGACCAAGTCCAATGTGTGGCCACCCTGATGGGTCACAAAAGAAATTTGCTGCAACAGGCCAAGAGATGACATCATCTGAAGGAGATTGTAACCCAGCCTGGATGATTTGTCATCAGCCCAAACACTGAAGTACCCCTGAACCAATATCTGGGGACCTCCAACGTTTCGCCGATGACAAAGTCGGGTACCTCCTGTAAGAAATCTCCCGCCACCCGGGATGGCGGTAAATCAGGAGAATCCTGCAGCCTGTGCCTAGATTTCCACCCACTGCCACACTTTCAAAAGAACCTGGTGTTCCCACTGGGTGCAGGGTGAAGCCTAGTTCAGATCTAAAACAGATGGCTACCTCACCCACCCCTACGTTCAACTCTGGGGTAGTGCACTACGGAGTACCTGGGCAGAACAGTGGCCTCTAAAACTGGGCCAGCATCATCACCTACCCAGGTCTCTATGATGCAAGCCAGGTCAACCATGTAAATCAAGTCTGCTATAATTGCAGTGTTATCCCTGTTTGATCTGGCATTGTAGAGCACTGCCCTCAGCGATTTGGTGAACAATGCAGCCCCTCTGGCTACCTGCCCACTCGGTCTGGTGAGAACCCTGGGAACAGGTACTAAACAAGTCTGGCCTCTCTCTCTTGTTTATGTAGGTCATAACCCTCCCCCGCACTGTTGACCCCTCCCCACCCACATCACATCAGTCCTCTATATCAGCTCTCAGGAGGAGTAAACCCTCTAGTTTTCCATTTGCTCCAGACATTATCTATTTCTCAAGTGAGAGTCTTAATGTCGCTGTTATCCATTCCATTATGCTCAGTTCTGTGACTCTATCTGGTCACATTTGGAGGGTAAGAGGGTTCTTCCTTAGCCAGCAGACTGTCACCCCTTTCAGTGCTGCCATTCAATATGTCCAAAATAGATTATGGCAAGTCTTATTTCCCCCACCCTGGAACCTGTATGCCCCAAACCAGTGTTTCAAAGGTGTCAGGGATATCTTTATCCCAGAGGGCTCTTTCAGTGGTATGTATTTGGTTCCAGTAGGGTCTCAGCAGAGGACAGTCCCTAAAGATACAGAAAGGAGAGCCCTTTTGTCTGCATTTCCTCCAGTAAAAGAGGGAGTTGCCTTCCTGAAAGTGAGCAGTGATAGTGGGAGTGTGAAAGAAATGTACCATACACTTCCATTGAAACGTTCATCATTCAGGTGAGGTGGGCACCTTTCAGGCTTAGTCCAAAGCTCTGGACCAAGATTCATTGGGGAGTTGAATCTGTGCCTCCTCTTTCCATTGTGCTTTAAGTTGGGCAAACTCCAGGTGAACTGTGCCTAGCAAGGTCTGGTGAGCTCTAGATATTGTGCCTCTTCTGCCTGTGAGCACTGCTGCCCAATGCAGAAATTCTTCCAGTGAGCACATGTACCAACCCACTTGTGATATTACGTTTCAGGATGTCAGATAGTGACAGATCTGGAGGTATCTCTAGTGATCCTGCACTGGCAGACCAAACTTTTGTTGTAGTTCTCTGAAGGGGATGCACATATTCCCTTAAACAAAGTGCCAAAACCTGGCTATCCTCTGCAGGTTCCATCTCCTGAACCGGGTGTGTGTGAATGTGGGGGAAGGGGGTTGAAGTCTGGGTACCCTGTGATATTTGTGAGTGGGCCTATCATGTCTGAGGATTGCATGATATTTTTTGCTTTCAGCAGCATACGCAATGTGTGCTTGGCCCAGGGGTTGGAGATTTCAGAACAGATGCATGCAATGAGGTGCACGTGTGGGAGGGCATAAAGGGGAGCCAGGAGGTGCTGCTGCATCTCAACTTCTAGCCTTCCTGTGTCACTTCTTTGTTTGGTCTAGCTGATGACAGTCACTAGCTGGGCTGCAAGGCAATAATGTTTTATATCTAGCATGGCCAGGCCGCCCTTACTGTGGGGGAAAGGTCGTAAATTTGTATTGATTCAATGATGTCCAGAGGCCCAAATGAATTGCAATATATCCTTCTAGAGGCAACTCCAGAACTGCTCTGGAATCTTCACTGGGAGGGCCTGGAATAGGAATAAAAACCTCTGGAGGAGGTTCATCTTTACCGAGGCCATATGGCCTCTGTTACTGAGAGGTAGAAGATCCCAGTACTTCATGTCTGCCTGAGCCTCCCCAGAAGTTACTCATAATTCAAGCCAAAGAGATCTGAAAGGTTTGACATGATTCTCACCCCCAACTAGCATAACACTTTCCTCAACTCCCAGTGGAAGGAGCAGGATGCCTTGAAGGAGCTGGGCATGTACCCCTTAGTCTCTTCACTTCCGATTTGTAATAGTTAATTTTGTACCTCACCACTTCCCCGTAACACTCCAGTTCCACATGAAGGGCAGGCACTGATGTGTCTGGAGAGGTGAGTAAAAACAACAAATGTCCACATACAGTGAAATCTTATGTTCTCTTCCACCTTCCCACAGACCCCAGATGGCTGGGTTCTGGTGAACCGCATTTGCAAGGAGTTCTATACAAAGTGCAAATAGGAGTGGCAAGAGGGGGCACCCCTGCATCATTCTCCTAGTCAGGAAAAAAGGCTGTGACCATAGGCCATTCACTTTAACTTGTGCCCGGGGTGAGGCATATAATTCCTTAATGCTAGTGTGACACGCCTTGTCCAGCCAATCTCCTCCAAAGTATGGTGAAGAAATCCCCAGTTCTCCCTGTCAAAGGCCTTCTCTGCATACATTAACACTGCCATGGCAAACTCAGGGTGTTGTCTGTGCCATGACAGGATATTGAGCAATCTGTGAATGTTGTCATGGATAAAGCAGCTGTTGAGAAAACCCATCAGGTCCAGGTCACCCACTTCTATAACCTAGCAGCTAGAACTGATGTAAATAGTTTCAAGCCCACATTCAGGAGAGAGATAGGGTGTCAGAATCTGCACACTGTGGGGTCCTTATTGGGCTTTGGTAGTTCAGAGACATGTGCATATTGCCACGGTGGTGGGGCCCCTTCCCTATGCTGTACTCCTCTAAAGATACCCTCCAACAATGGTGTGAGTTTATCCGAGAAGGTCTTAAAGAATTCAGGTGACATCCCATCCAGACCTGGAGACTTACCTATGTGCAGGCAGACGACTGCAGTCTGCACTTCAGTCTGGGTAACTGGAGCATTCATCTCCTCCTGAGCTTCCTCTATGAGGCAGTTTGGTTTTACCCATCCTTAAAAGTCATCCAGTTTCTCCTGGAAGCCCACAATACTGTTCTGTGTTTACAGACACTTGTAAATCCCCCCCCCCCAAAAAAAAATCTTGTCTATTTTCATAGAGTCTTTTTTGTAGGAGTCATGGGCTCCCTGCTTAAGTAGTTGAAGTACTGTGTGGTTTTTTGCCTCTCGGTGAAGCTGCCAGGTACGTAAGAAGAAAGACCTGTCGATTGGACATGGTCTGCTGTAATAGTATAGATAGGGAGAAATGAACAGACTGGATGGGTCAAGTGGTGCTCAACTGCTGCCAAATTCTATGTTTCTGTTTGCCAACTCTGTTTCCAGATTCATAACACCTTGGGAGGGAGTATCGCAGGGCCCCTTCTTCTTTTGCCTCCAGGAGATGGTTCAGGTCTGCTCTACATTTCTCCAACTGCAGTATGACCTGCCCATTCAAAAAAAATGATGTTCTGATTCCAAGCCAAACAACTTATTTTCCAGGTCTTGCTGCTCTCTAAGCCTTTCCTGCTTCTTTGGTAGCCACAACGTTAATTGTACAACCTGTGATTACCATTTTTAAGCCATCTCACCACATCGCATCAGTAGTGATCCCTCTGGGGTTACGGGCCTTGTACTCCTCTGTGCATGCCTCCACCATTTGAATGCACTCTGGATCATTCAGAAACAACACCTTCAGTCTCCAGTATGGGGTTTTCTTGCTAGATGCAACCAAAAAATCCAGCAGGACAGGAGTATGGTCTGACAGTGTCAGGTTCTTGATATCGCACCACTCTGCTGCATATTCCCAGTTAGAAGAAAGAAAAAAGTAGTAAACATGTAAGCCTGATGGGGAGAGGAACAGCAAGTGTTGGGCTGGAGGTAACACCAAATTTCTGTCATCCCCAGCTCGCAGGTACCCACTTGGGATTCCCTCCATCCCTGCTTCCTCAGATCTGTCAAGTTGGGGCTGCATGACCCCAGCAAAATCTCCTCCTACTAAATAGAGGTCAACAGGGTGTGGTGCTCACATGACCAGCTTGTCTTTTAGGAAGGACACTTTGCAACTGTCCTGATTTGGGGCATAAATGTTATCTAAGGTACAAGGGACCATGTGTAGAGAAAGCCTTTAATATATATAAAGTGCCCTCTGGGTCCTCAGTTTTTCTACCTCCAAGGGGCAAGATCTGTACACCACAGTTGCCACCCCCCCCCATCTATGGGGGTGGTCCTGGAAAGAGAAAGAGTACACTGAGGCCACCCAGGACCTCTTTAGTTTGACATGTTCACTTTGTGTCAGGTGTGTTTGCTGCAGGAACAAAATCTTAGCCCCCAGTTTCTTGAAGTCTTGCAGCACCCTAGACCACTTTACAAGACTCTTAAACCTCCTGACATTATGGGCCTGATTTT
The DNA here is from genome assembly GCA_016271365.2 of Neoceratodus forsteri. NCBI lineage: Eukaryota > Metazoa > Chordata > Ceratodontiformes > Ceratodontidae > Neoceratodus > Neoceratodus forsteri. The sequence goes on from CM057458.1 coordinate 358,667,805, forward strand.
ACAAGGTTGACATAGGGCTTGCGTCAAGCCCTGCATCAACCGCAATGTTTGCCACAGCTGTGCCAAAGAGTTTGCTGCAACCTGCACCAAAGTTTAGTACATTTGGTGCAGTTGCAACATTTTAATCAAGTTACAGCAGCTTGCGCCAAAGCTTTGGTGCAAGTCCTGTAAATTGAGTCCCCCACAAATGCAAAGTTAGACTAGAAGGGAGCTGGTCTAACTCCCTGTGTCTGGTGCAAGGGATTTGCAGCAGGGCTTTTGCGGCACAGGTGGCTTGTACAATCACGTTTGCAGCAATGCTAGAGGCAATTTGCCACTTGCTTCCACTTCACTGCCACAAGTCCCTTGTGGCGATCTAACCACTTTGCAAACTATGGCCCTATATGTCCTATATGTCACTGTGTGCCTGTCAGCCATTTTGTATTCATGTTTTGAAATCTAGGCTCCTCCAGGGAAATCCCCCTTTCTTCACAGCACCCAGTCCCCAACAACTGTAACATAGAACAGCATGAGTTGTATATAAGAAGTAACCCCTCCACTGGGGTTCAGTGCTTAAACTGGTTCATGACCCAGCCAGTGAACTGTGGTGGTGGTAGCTGAGCTACTGGGTGGAGCTGGCTTGTAGCCTGACACATGTCCACCTGACACCGATTAAGCCACCCGCCTTCCATTATCCTCCTGGCAACTTTGCACATTCAGCCTTCCTCCTCTGCTTTGAAATAGGTTGAAGTACCAGTGTTAACATTTTCCCCTGCCTCCCCCCTTCTGGCATAGTACCTGTCAAGAGCTCTGTGTGGTGACACCAAGACCCACGTGCCCTCCTCCACCAGCACTTATCTTCCACTCTGTGTCCTGTGCTCCACTGTGACTTGAGCTGTGCCCCTGATGCAGCTTCAATCAGCAGTCATCTCAATTATGTCTTGATTAGTACTGAGGGGTAGAGGGGCACCAACCAGACCTCCCATGAACTGCACTACCCTCCTTGACACAGCCACTGTGCTCTCCCCCTGAAGGACTGCAGAATTAGTCCTGATCCTGCCCTGCTAGGTAACCTTCTGATCTGTACTGTTTGTACTGGGAGGCAATCGCTCTCCACAGGAGGCCGCACACCTCAGCATGTTTCTCACCATGGTACCTACCCTTCCCCCCCATACAGTACTATCATGTTGATTCTTGACCTCCTGAGGACTCAGGAACTGTTGCTGGGCAAGATATGCATGCTATACCTATATCAGATTGGCCTCTGCTCGAGAGGCATTGCCAATTACCATATGTGTGATTTCGTGCTTCCTACTCAATCCCCCCTGCACTAGTTCAACTTGGGATTGCTGACATTCAGACCAGACACTATGTTCCAGGGAAGCCAGGTTATCGGAATTCCCTCCCTGTCTGTCAAATCATTCAACTGAGCAGTACATGAAGCATACCAACCTCTTGGGAAACTCAGGTAGAAGCAACAGAGAGGCCACCCACCACCACACAGACTCCCTCTATCTTTTGGCAGTGAGCCCCATGCTGACAGTATAAGAATGGTTGGCCCCTTCACCAGTCCACTCAAGCCAAATGAGAACCCAGTGCAATACCTCTCCTTGCTGCCTCTGGACTCTACCACATGGGGTCACTCCCCTCCCCTCCACAGACCAGTGCAACCATACTGGCCACAATTTCCTCAGTTTATTATGCAGCCCAACATAAAATTAGTATCACTAACTACATTAAAAACTACAACAGAAACAACAGCTGATTAAGAAAATTGTGATTAACCCATAGCAGATTCAGCAAGCATTTGTCAATGCCGAATGTTGCTTGCTTCTATGTGCTGTTTAGGTATTTGGAAGTCATTGGAGTGCAAATATTGAAAATTTGCGAACCTACGAGCGTGCGTAGGAGCTGCGCAATGCACGCTCGTAAAACAGTCATTGTTAGGAAATTTTTCACGAAATGTTCAACATAGCCATTTAAGACCTCTGGTCATGAACAGTGTCAGTGTGATTTTGTTAATGTGTCCCCACGCATTGAGTTTGCACGACTCTTCATTATGCGCTACATGAAATGAAACAACGTTTTGGGTAGGATGTGAAAAATGACAGCTGTACTGCTCATAAGGAGGTGTGGTAAAATGGCAATGTTGAAAATCTGAAGTGGAACTATTGAAAATTAAAACCTACAGCGTCGTGGGAACTAGCATAACACACTCAGTAAAACAGTCATTTTAGGAATTCTTTCACAAATTTTCAACATTGCCATTTTAAGATCTCTGCTCATGAACAGTGACACTGTGATTTTCTATATGTCCCTACACTGAGTTCGCACACCCGGCCTAGCCATTGTAAGCTACATGGGCGGAAACATGTTTTGAGCAGGATGTGAAAAATGACAGCTGTACTACTCATGAGGAGGTGTGGTAAAATGGCAATGTTGAAAATCTGGAGTGAAAATATTGAAAATTTGTGAACTTACGAGCCTGAGCAGGAACTGCGCAACGCACGCTCGTAAAACAGTCATTTTTAGGAATTATTTCACCAAATTTTCAACATAGCCATTTTAAGACCTCTGATAATGAACAGTGTCACTGTGATTTTCTTAATTTGTCCCATACATTGATTTCGCACATCGACTGCGCCATTCTGCGCTACAAGGACGGAAACACATTTTGGGTGAGATGTGAAAAATGACAGCTGTACTACTCATAAGAAGGTGTGGTAAAATGGCAATTTTGAAAATCTGGAGTGAAAATATTGAAATTTACATGAACCTCGAGCCTGCGTAGGAACTGGTGGTATTGGGCCCGAAGGGTGATTTCGCAGTCACTGCGCGAAATCACCCTTCGAACCTGAATAACGCCATGACAGTGACATCATTCATGAGAAGGGGTCCTAAAAACCCCATGTTGAAAATTTGGTGCAAAAATTCCCAAAAATGCCTGAGATATGCAATAAAGTTGAACCCCTCCTTTCTAGCCCATTATACAGCTTACCGGCATTTCCTCAGTTCGCGGTCGGCTTTGAAGAGTGCAGACGTGTTCCCGGTCCACCGAAGATCGTCGCGCCGGAGTCTGGAGGTAAGTATGGGGTGAGGGGTGTGTGGAGGCTGGGTGCGCAGTGGGTGGGTGCGGGTTGTGGGAGGGGTGGAGATGCGCCCAGGACCATTTTTTTACAGGTTTAAAACAAAAAAAAGACTCGAGGGGCGTTTGCCACGCTGGGTGGGCTCCCAGCATGGCACAAGGACAGGGGCAGTTCAGCCCGGCAGTTAGGCACCCGTCGGCCACAACTGATTGCCACGCTGGGGTGGGCTCAGCGTGGCACCACGGGGGGCGACAGCAGCTCAGCCGGCGGGATTGGGCACCCATCGGCTACACGGGGCGTGCGGGTGCAGCGCCTGCGTGTGGGGGGGCTACGCTTATCAGTGCTCACTGAAGCGTAGCTCCCCCTTTCAACTGTATGCCACTGCATTTTGGAGCGTGTCATAGACAGCTCCAAAATGCGAACTTACAGAGCGCCTGCCAGCTCACTGACTGAATTGGATGGAGAGGTGACACACCTCCGAAATCTCCGATGATGGCACTATGTTTCATGCACATGCGTGCAAGCAACATAAAAATGACAAAAACAGTGTATCGCATTTCCCTACCACTGATTTAACCTCTGTAATATGTAGGTATGCATTTTGCTATACCCCCTCCCGGCTTCAGAAAGGGCAGAGCCCCCCTGTGCTCACATCTGTCCACCCCACCTTTCCACCTTTGCATCTAGGTAAGTCCAGAGTGAATTCTAAGTCCTGCCAACAAAACTGGCCTGCTGAATAAATTGCCTCTTGTTAAAGCACAGTTAGTGTAAGTCCAGAGTTGAGGTGGATGCACGAGGCAGCAAATCCAGCTGTACTGCTTCAGAGCAGGGGCCTCCCAGCGCTGTTGCTCCTTTGTGTTGCTACCTGTTCCTTTTCCTAGTCTTAGAGTCTTGCTGCCATGGACCATTCTCAGGCAGGTTCTCCAGAGTGGAATCAGGGGCTGAGGTCAGATCCAGTGGAACCCCCTGTTTTTAAAGCAGAAGCTTGGCTTCAACAAGACTGAGAAAAAAAATACACCCCTTCCTGCAAGTGGATTTTAAACTGTGTGGGTGCTTTAATTTGGGGCTTAATATTATTCTGTACCAGGTGTTTCCTAATTTCCAACATGGTACACCTTTTGAGGAGAGCTGGGAGGTAAAATCAAGTCTAGTGTGCCCAAATAAAAACTCTTTTTTTGTTCCATGCAAGCTGAAGTACCTTGATAATCCAAACACTTAAAGATGATTGACCTCGGCTGCACCTTGGGGTCTGAGGGACAGAGGCCAAGAGCATGGTATGCTCAACTTTGTTGAGGAGCTTGTCCAGTGGCTAGGATAGCAGTTTCAGTAGAGATGATTCCAAGAAAGGGCCCATCTCCCCACTCTCTGTCCCCCTCCAAGAGGCTGTACATTGAAATAGTCATTCCAGGACCAGAGCTCTATATCACCAAGCTTTCCAGTCAGTTCCCACTCCTGGCAGCACAGGAATTGCAGAGCTGTGGCATTAATGTCCAGTGTGGCAGCTGTGACTTTTAGGTCCTCCTCGAGGTCAGCTGTGCATTTTGTGACTTCTGTGAGCCTTTTGCCCATTTCCCAGACAGTGTTTTCTAGTCTTTCCATAATGCTGCCCAGTTTTTTTTCAGATTGTAACAAAGCCTTTTGATGTAATTGTAAATTGCTCCTCTGACTCCTCATCACTGGGCAGGTTGGGCTGCTCTCATATAGCAGAAGCAGAGCAGCTCCAAGAGCAGGAGACCAGAACATCTTTTGCTGACCTACACAGGTAGACTTCACAATTCCAGAATTCTCCAGTAGGTCCCTCTGCCCTTCCCCCTGCTGTGATGGGTGGGACTAGACCTCCATTCCACCTGAAACTGGCCACTTGAAATGAGGTCCTTAGGCTTCTCACAAATTTGAAGGCTGAGAGCACCCCAGGTCATGACTCACTGGAACCAAAATTCCTTAAGCTGGGAGCTCCAGCCCTTGCTCACCCTGTCTGAGACCTACTAAACCAGTCCTTCATGACTAATACAGCACCAGATAAATGGAAGGTGGGTGTAGTAGTACCTGTGCACAAGGGTGGCTCCAGCTCTGTTGTTGAAAATTTTAGGCCAATATCTATTCTTTGCCCATTGGGCAAAATACAGGAGCGTATCATCTACAATCACCTTCAGGATTATCTGGACCAACACAATCTGCTCTTACCTTTCCAACATGGCTTCCTAAAGAACTACAGCACTCTCACAGCCCTCATAAAGGTAACGTCGGACATAAACCAAGCCATGGACAAGGAATCTACCACAGGGGCCATTTTTGTCAACCTTACAAAAGCGTTCGACCTGGTGAATCATGGTCTCCTGCTCCAACGGCTGCAAGGTACTGGCCTCGACTCCAGCGCCCTACACTGGGTCCATAGCTATCTCTCCTCACGATTCCAAAGGATCAAGTGGGCTGGATCTATCTCGGACCTAAATCTCATATCTCACGGGGTTCCTCAAGGCTCCATATTGGGTCCGTTGTTGTTCTCCCTTTTCATCAATGAGCTGTCTAACGACTGTGGTGGGCCTTTCGTACACCTTTTTGCAGATGATGCTATCATCTACTGCTCATCCTCCAATGTTGCTTGGATAAAAAGGGAACTTACTAATGACTTTTCAGTCCTTGAGGATTGGTTCCTGCATAATCAGCTTGTTCTCAATACAAAAAAGACCAAAAATGTGTTCTTCTTGTGCCCTCCTCCCTCATGCCCCCTTACCCCTCTATGCATTACCACTCAAAACGAAAATGTTCTGGAGACTTTAAAAACCTTCAGATACCTGGGAATCACACTGGACTCCTCTCTGTCCCTTAATTCCCATGTTGCCATCCTAATCAAATCTCTTAATCAGAAGCTGGGTCTGCTATTTCACAAGTGACCCTTCCTCACCTCTACCTCTTGCCACAAGATTGCCTCTGCATCACTACTACCTCTAGTAACCTATGGGGCTCCCTACTGCTCTCAAACAACTCACCCACTATGTCTCTCCTTGAGTAGGCATACCACTTAGTGGGGAGGTTTGCCCTTGGGAGCAATTCCCACCTCCACCACTGCGATGTCCTCTCCTTCTTGGGATGGTTGCCCTTTGAAGTGAAACTGAGGTTCTACTTCTTATGATTCACGCACAAACTTGTCCACAAGTTCACCCCCCTTGCCTTTGCCCAAGACTCCCTCCTCATTCTCTTCACTTATCCTCCCTACCACTTCTTCAGAAACCCAATTTGAGGCTGGCCATCACACGCAAGTCATTCTCCTTTGCAGTAGTAGTCGACTGGAACTCCTTGCCCCCCTTCATCCTGTCCTGCTCCTCACTTCCTTTGTTCCAGTCCTCTCTCCTTGTCTTTCTTGCTTCCTCTGTAAAATGCACTTGCTTCCATTCATAACTCCTCTCCTCTTCTCGAGGGCAGGTGCAGCAAATGTCATATCGTAGTATGCTACCTGGACTCCATGAACCTGGCTAACCCCTGTAACATCAGGATATGTGCATCTTCTTATGCATGATGTTGGTTGCTGATGTTGTCTCCACCTGCACATAGTTGCTGAATAGTATGTCTGTAATATTGTATACAATCCTCTCTGACTGAGACATAATCTCCTGTACATACTGTTATCCTTCTCTGTAAATAACTCCTCCTGATTATTGCTGTAATTGTCATGTATATTGCAGTAATGCCTTGATATAGCTGTACTTGCTTTGTATACTGTACATACTGTTATTCCTCTCTGTAAATAGCTCCTCCTGATTATTGCTGTAATTGCCACGTATATTGCTATTTTGCCTTGATATAGTTGTACTTGCTACTGTATGTATTACATGTTGTTTGTCTCCCTGGTTGACCCTGAAAAAGGGACAGCAATTGTCTCAGAGGTCTTACCCAGTTACCAAAATTTCAAATAAAATAAAATAAATAAATAAATAACAATCTGTGACCATCTGGGTAGCTGGTAATTCTTCAAGTTTGCTTTTTGGTGGCATCCTGGTGTTGGCTCATTGTATTACCCATGCAGGTCAGTCTGGTCTCAGTAGGAGGCGATTGAACCTAGTGCATTAGAAGAATGCGGAACCAGAAGTCTCAGAATACAGCATTTACAAAGGATAAAATATCAAAATGTGAAAAACATAACCATTTATAATTTCCTTATTTGTTTTTGGTAACCAGGTGAGTGCACTAGACAAACAGATGCCTATATTCAGGCAGGACCTGGAAATGAAGAATACAAACAAGTGCAAGTCAGCTATAATAGCTTATTTACAAACAAGAACAATAAGCAATAATACAGAATATATGAAGCCTAGGAATACTATTTACTCAAGACAGCTAAAATGAGATTCAATATCTTTTTTTTTTTTTTATAGGAATTTATCCTCCACGTCTTTCAGTCCACCCAGCTCTGGACAACAATTCCATCAGCATCATAACCTTCCTTCTCCTGGGTTTATTCTGCAACCTGACACATACCTAGAACCACTAAAGAGGTGGCTGGGATGCCATGTCAGTAATGTGAGACCCTGCATGAGTTGCTGGTGTCTCCTTCAGCAGTCTGAGTTGATTTTTCCCCCCAGTTTTCACCCTGATGGGAGCAAGCATACAATGATGTGAATATGTAAGCAGAGGAATATAATGTGCCAGTGCCCAGTAGTGTAGCCGTCCTGCTGTGCTGGTTCTGGCTCCAATACTACTTAGGCTCAAGTAGGTAGTAATCGCTCTTCAGGACACAGATGCCTACCCACCCTGAAGGAGGAGGGATGTCCTAGTAGTGCTCAGTCCTCTTTCCCCAGGCCAGGCTCCAGTGATTCATGCTTGTTTATGGACCGGGGTCACTGGTGTTGTGAGTAGTAGGGCTTCCGCTATGTGACAGGCTGCCTCCCGATATCTCATTTTCAGTGTCATCTTCCTTCCATCTGATTTTACAGCTCAGAGGACTGATGTAAAATAAGATAAACTGACTAAAATAGATGCTCACTGTAGATGTTGTAAGAAAGAAAAAGACAGAGCTGGATGCCCCAATATGCCAAGAGGATGTCCAAATGGTGGTTAGTAACCTAAAACAGGCAAATCCCCAGGGCTAGAGAGGCTAACACCAGAATTTTATAAACTTTTTTCAGAGCTCAATACCCCCAAACTCAGCATTGTTTATTGAGTCACTCAACACAGGCATGGTTCAGAGGACTGGAGAAGGGTGCATGTAGTCCCACTGCACAAAAGTGGCAGAAGGCTGGAAACAGGGAACTGCAGGCCAGTCAGCCTCACCTCAGTGGTGGTTAAAATCATGGAGACACTGCTGAAAGAAAGGATAGTGGCACACTTGGAATCTGTTGGTGCTCAGGATCTGAGGCAACATGGAGTCACATCAGGAAGGTCTTGTCAAACGAATCTGATAGACTTTTTTGATTGGGAGACTAGGGAAGTGAATCAGGGAGGGGCTGCAGACATCACCTACCTGGATTTTAGCAAAGACTTTGATACTGTCCCACGCAGAAGGCTGGTTAACGCCTGGTTAAATAAAGTTTGATTGATTGATTGAGTAGTCTGGGCATGGGGCTTAAGGTGATACAGTGGGTTAGAAACTGGCCGACAGACAGAAGGCAGAGGATGGTGGTAAATGGGATCCAATTTGGGGAGAGTGGAGTGACCAGTGGAGTGCCACAAGAATCAGTACTGGGACCAGTTCTGTTCAATGTCTTCATTAGTGGCATTGCAGAGGGGCTGGAAGGAAAGGTCTGCCTATTTGCAGATGACACCAAGATCTACAACAGGGTGGATACTTCAGAAGGGGAGAAGATAATGAAGAGGGAACTGGATAAGCTTAAAAGATGGTCAGAGGTGTGGCAACTGAGGTTCAGTGCAAAAAAGTGCAAGATAATGCACCTGGGTAGGGAGAACCCTGGGGAGACCTATAGAATAGGGGAGGGAGGTGCTGACCATCACCAAAGAGGAGAGGGACCCAGGGATTATCATATCTGATGACCTGAAGATATCAAAGCAGTGTGCAAAGGCTGCAGGGAGGGCCAGTGGCATTCTGGGGTGCACAGGCAGAGGTATTACTAGTAGGAGGTGGGAAGTGGTGATGTCATTGTATAAAACACTAGTAAGGCCTCACCTGGAGTACTGTGTGCAGTACTGGAGACCACACTTGCATAAGGACATAAACATAGTAGAGGCTGTCCAGAGAAGGGCAACAAGGATGGTGCGTGGTTTGCACCACAAAACATACGAGGAGAGACTAACGGACCTCAATATGTACTCACTGAAGGAGAGAAGAGAAAGGGGCGACATGATAGAAACTTTTAAGTACCTCAAGGGCATAAACAAGGTGCAGTTGGGAGATCTTTTCCAATGTAGAAAAGGTACCGGAACAAGAGGGCACGAGATGAAACTGGAGGGTGGGAGCTCATTTATTTATTTTATTTCATTTTTGTTAACCGGGTAGGTAGGTACACTAGACAGGATAGCTGCCTATTTTCAGGTACGACCCTGGAGATTACAACAAAGGGTATGTAGACAATAGCAGATACAAGAAAACATCATGGGAACAAGTAGAAGTCAGACATAGTACACTTGTACAAAATTTTCAGCAATGACAGTACATTTGCAGGAATCTATATGTAGTAACAAAACAGAAATATAAGTGCAAATAACTAACAGTCATAAGTCATACAACTAGTGAGTAAGTGCTAGAAGAAAGGAAATAGCAAGATTTCCAGGCAGGTTTGAGAGTAGTAGAGGTTGGAGCTCGTAGATTAAGAGGTAACGTGAGAACGTTTTTCTACACGGAGAGGGTGGTGAATGCTTGGAATAGTCTGCCACAAGAGGTGGTGGGGCAAGCACAGTGTAGGGGTTTAAACATGGCTGGGACAAGCACAGGGAAACCTTGGGCGGGAGGGGAGGGGAGTGAAGAAAAACCATTGACCACGTAGCGTGAGTGGATGCATACAGTATATGTATAGGGCCTATGGGCAGACTGGATGGGCCTAGTGGTCCTTATCTGCTGACAATTTTTATGTTCTGTGTTTGAGCAGTGGGAGGGGAGAGGGGGCCCCCACGTCCTGACAATATGTCCAGATTTTGGTAATATCAAAACCCAACAAAGATCCAGCAGTATGCGAGTCATACAACCCTATCTCCTTCCTGAATGTGGACTTCAAGGTATTCATGGCAATATTGGCATCAAGGATGCAGAAGTAGGTGGAACCCCTAATTCACTGGGACCAAACTGGCTTTATTAACGGCTGAGTAATCCATGATAACATCTGGCACTTATGAAACACCATTTTGTGGCAAAACCAGCAACCTGACTTCGCTCAGGCGGTTTTCATTGAAGGCCTTCGACAGGGTGAATTTGGGTTCCTAAGTCATACTCTGGAAGAGATAGGCATGGGTGACTCCTTCCACACCAGTATTCATGCCTTGTATGCTTTACCACAGGCTGTAGTTAGGGTCAATGGGCTCCAAACAGAACATTTTTTCTGATTAGAGATAAAAGGCAGGGTGCCTCCCTCACCTCTCCCACTCACCCGGTGTATCCGATCACTGACAGTTGCAGTCCAACGGAACCCAGTGATTCAGGGAGTCTGAGCTGAAGGAAGAGATCATAAAATCTCTTCGTAGGCCTACAACTCCCTGTTTTTTCTAACCTCCCCAGAAACATCGGTCCAAGCACTTCTACAGAAATTAGAAGTATATGACACTGAGACGTTGTATAAAATCAACTTCAACAAGTTGGAAGCAATTAGATTATAGGAGGCTCCAACCCAGTGGCCTTCAAGGCCACCTTCCCCTTCCAATGAGCACCATACAATATAGTCCACTACCGAGAGGTGCGTGTGTCTCTCTAACATGTTGGGGTTGTTTAGATTTAAAGGAGAAGTCTTACATTTGCAGTGCTCTGTATTTGCTTACCTCACTCCTCTCACATCATATTCAGTCCCTTGCTTGGTGTTTACAGTCAGCAATTGTGGTTTAAGGAGCATTTGAAATGCAAAAAATACAGTTTTTAAACTAAGTGACCTAGCTGTCCATTTCTCCATTCGCCGAAAGGAGGATGTGTGTCATCTGTGTAAAGGAAGCATTCAGTCTACTGCTTCCCCACAACGTTACAACTGTCTTACAGTGAGAGATGAGCAGCACAAAGAAATAGATTTTTTTTTTTTCTTGTGAATGCCATGGAAAAAGTACAATGGAAACAAATAAAGGAAGACATTGGGAAGGCAACCAGACTTTGTATAAAGGACATGAGTAAAAGTAGCAGGGAGAAAAGGCCACTATGATACTCAAGGGAGGTGCCACAAAAGTGAAGGAGAAAAGGGTGTCATTCAGGAGGTACATTAAATACAGAGGGAGGAGAAGAGGGAGAAGTAACAGGTTAAACAGAGAGAAGCAAGGAAGGCAGTGAGACAAGAAAAGTGCAACCAGAGGAAACAATTGCCAAAGGAGTGGCAGAAGGGGACAAGACTTTCTTCAGGTATGTAAGCGAGAAGAGGAAGGCAAATTTTGTCAAGTTAGTTAGTTTTTATTGACAGGGAAAGGAGGACTTAGCAATTCTGCCATTTTTAAGCCTCATCCTGAGTGGTTGGGGGGGGGGACTACAGATGCAAACTGATCCAGATTTCGCTGTTGGTGTTTTTTTAGTGAATGGGGGAAGTTGGCCAGGACACCAGGAAAGTTCCCTTACTCTTCAGAGGTAGGGAGCGCACTCTGCTTCCTGTGTGGAAAGTGGGTCCTGGGAGATGGAGGTGGATGAGGTGGTCCAGGCAGAGGAGATTGCCTCCCTCCCTATTCAGAGTACTGAGGAGGTACTTTTTTCTGTGGTTGTGGCAGTCGGTATGGAAATTGTAATGGTACCTGAGACTCCTGGCTTGAGAATCAAAACCTTGGCTGAGAAACCCTTAGAGAAAGAAATGGAGGTGAAACAGGCCAGTTTGCTTTCTCTTATGGCTGAAGAAGAATGATGTTTTGCTGAGAGAAAGGCCCAGATGTCTGTACAACGGTGGCTGACAGCTACAGTGACAGCTGTCACAAGTGAAACTGATGAACAGTGTCCAGCATTGTGGACAGATCATCTGCAGTGCTTGAAGTATCAGATGTTCCCTTGTTGGCTGCACATAGTTCAGTGGTAGAGGAAAAGTTGGTGACTATGGCAGAGAAGGCTGAAGACGTCGGTCCAGTTGTTTCTGTTTCTGAAGACCCTAAGGATGCAGCACCAGTTATCCAGGAACCAATTGCTGTGAGAGGTGGCCTGGTTGCTACCCTCCTGGCAGGAAAGGGAAAAAAGAAGAAAAAGATGCATGGAACAAGTGGAATGGCTGCAGGTGCTTCCAGAAGATCTTTTTTCTTGATCAGGTACAGTATGTGGAACACACTATGCTTCTTGGGCTACAACATCTACTTTACCTGCTGACTCTGAGCTGCCTCTCGTGGATGCAGCTGATGGTGTTATGATTGCAAGTTTGTTTGTTTTTTTGTGCTTCTGGGGCAATGGATATGGTTGATTTACGTGTGATAAAAAAATTCTCCCCCATGCTGCTGCAGCCCTTATTGCTGCAGCGTGGTAGGGTGGTCGATGTCTCCTGATGGGTCAACCTGGATGGCAAATTGACCATCTAATTCAGAACTCACTGCTGGTTCCAGTTTGGGCCAAAAAGAATTAAATTTTTTTTTTTTAGCATTTAACATTTTTTGTTGCCCCCCACCACCCTGACAGCCCCCATCTGACCGACCCCCCAAGCCCCATCACCCGGAATTACCGGGGCTTACCTTACGCCTGGCCTAGGAACGGAGCCTGCGGGCAGTTGGTCGCCATCCTGCCACCAGCTTTTTCCTCTGTTTTTACCCTAGGGGCCCCAGGAGTGGGTACGCATGCGTGTGGAGGCACGCATTAGTCCCATGGGCCCAGTAACGGCCCCTTTCCTCCCACCCCAGGCCTAGTGCCTGGATCCTCCTGGCCCATGCTGCCTCCAGCCTCCACCAGGTGGCAGCCATCAACTGGAGGAAGCCCCTTGCACCTCTCCGGAGAGGAGAGCTTGCCTGTTGGCAGCTCCATCCAGCTCTGTCCTCCCCCCCCCACCTCCAACCACCTGGGCTCATTCCCGAACCCAGGTTGCCGGCTTGCCACAAGGTAAGGCATCCATCGCCTTACCTCTCAGCACCACCAGGCCAGCAAGAATTACATTTTGATACTCCTGATACACTGTGACTCCCTGATTCTTTACGAATGACCACCAGTCCCAAAATGCTGTTACTTGTGGTACCCTCTGCTGAATCTCATGAGTCTTCTGCTATTCCCCCTAGTGAGTCCCCCCCATGGTGGAGATTTAGAGGCCTGCTACCCACAAGGAACCTGACCCCTTGACTAATGGTCCACCTGCAGAAGAGCTGTCTTCTGCATCAGAGGATGAGGAGTCCGAGTCAGACCCTTCTCATGGGGAATTAGCCCCAGAACCCCCATGGTTTCGTATTGTGGATCTTTTTGCAAAATGGGCAGAGTCAGCTAAATGGCATTATACTGTTTGCCTAAGGTACAGAGATGGGCAAGATGGGGTACCCAACAGAACCTTTGTGGGTCATACACTGCTTAAGAAATCTCTGAAGTTCTTCTCATCTGATGTTTATGCCCTCATTCACATCTCTAGGGAGTCTGTTTTTGACATCAGTTTTAAAACTATGATTGCCTTGGATAATTTTGGGAAACTGTATTCTGAGCTTAATGACACTATGTTATAGCAACCTTTTCAGACCATTCATCTGACAAAACCTACTTGTAAAACAATTACTGTTCTGTTCTGGAATGAAGGGGTGAATGTTGCAGACATCATGTATTGCCTCCAGCAGAAATATAAGATCCTGGCACGGCATCAACCAGTTTATGATAGGGAACAATTGCAGATTAGAGGGTGAAAGTTTAATGTCAAGCTGCTTCAAACTGATGAAGGCAGTACTCACTTGCTGAAAAGCTTTTTTTTTTCGGTGATATAGAGTATTTTCATGTTCTATCCAGGCCAGCTGAAGGCATGCTATAAATGTAGTGCTTGCATTCATTTGAGCAATGCCTGTAATAGGCTTCACTGTGGGTTGTGTTGGGGTTTTAGGCTTGTTAGTACAAAGTGTGAAAATATTCTGAAACATAATTTATGTGCGTATCCCATTAATGTGCCAATTCATTATTGCTGCCAAGATGTTGCTGGTGGAATAATGTTGCACGCTTCTTGTGCGACTTTGATTTCTTTGCGTCGGGCAATGTTGCTGATCCATGGTTCCCCGTTCTTGTCACCCACATGTGACCAAAAGTTTGTTATATAAATAATGGGGGTGCAGTGGGCAAATCCCCCCATGTCAGGGGGTGCAGGGGGCATAGCCCACCGCAATTGCAGTCGCTCTTACTGCCGGATGGCAAATAGTCAGACCACGGTGCCTGGTGTCAGCAAAGTGCCAGTGCTATACTTTATATCAGCAACTTCATTGTCACTGTGGCATGGGTGAACCATTTATGTGATGAATGAGGTCATGCTTTCAGAAATTGTCCCTGGCAGGCTCATAAAAGTTTCAGTCATTTGCAGCAAGATAACATCCTTGATAGGGCCCAGACTACTACTATGGCTCCCTCAGGTCCGCTTCTGTATATTGCTCCTGTTTCAACCCCTGTAGCTCTCATGGCAGATGCTGTGTCTCCTCAGAGTGCCCCTTCTTTACCTACTGAGCAGGTGGCCAGGCCCCAGCCCCGGCCTACCTCAGAGGTAAAGGTTCAGGGCCATACCAGTGAGCCTGAAGGCCATAATGACCCTCCTATTGACACCACTTTACAGTGTTAGGCCTATGGACCTGTTGTAACCACAGTGATCAAAGCAAATATTCCTCCATCCCCTTCTTCAGTTCCTGTAGAAGACAGTGCTGCCTTTTGGAGTGTACTGGGTGTCACCTGTCAGGCTCAAAGTATCAAAGAACAGACCCTGTAACCTTAAGCAATAGGTTTGACCCTCTGCAATCGGGGCATCCTGGGGTGATACAAACAAGAAAGAAATGGATGGCTCCTCCCTGACTTCTTCCGAACATAATCTCTCCTCTGGGGCAGACGACTGTGTACCAGGTACTTCTGGAGACAGCAGGTCTCATAAGGTGACAAGCAGAAGTTGTTCTGGCAAATGGCATAAAATATGAGAATGACTTTGCTGAGTTTTCTTTTCCTATCTTTGTGGATGCCCTGAATAACTTTAACATGTGTCTCCCTTAATACATGCAGCATTAAAAATGGGAAGAGGAGGATCATTACTTTCTCTGCAGCTCAATCTTTGGGGTATCATGTTTGTTTATTTTTTCAGGATACCAGGCTAAAATCTTTAGAGGATATAGCCCAAACCCAAAAGTTATGGGGGTCTCTTTTTGGTCATTGAGGGATGACTCTTGCTCGGGGTTGGGACTGTTGTTTTGGGGTAGCTGTGACAGTCCAAAAGTTGGTGGATATCATTCCAGGGTGGGTAGTGTTGCTGGATGTTCCCATTCAGGACCAGAGTTTTAGGCTGATTATGTTAATGCTCCTCAGCTCAAATCTAAATGCAATGAGGTTTTTCAGGCTATCCAGCCCTTCTTATACACTGCCTGATACATGATTCAGGTCTTAAGTACCCTCTGGATGAAAAAATGATTGGATCACATGCTCAGAAAACTTACTGTCATTCTAATTTTTTGACTCATAGAAACATAGAAACATAGAAGTTGACCGCAAATAAGGACCGCAAGGCCCATCTAGTTTGCCCATTTGTTCTACCTTATGAATGTGCCATAGGCCTTTGCTCTGTCAATGGCTATCTATTCATACTCATCTGTATTTCTCCCTTATGTCTATCCCATGCCTATCTGAAGCCCTGCACTGTATTCATATCCACGACTTCCTGAGGTAGGCCGTTCCATGCACCCACCACCCTTTCTGTGAAAAAGAACTTCCTCACATTACCCCTTAATCAGCCTCCTTCTAATGTCATGCTGTGTCCTCTGGTCCTGCTATTTTTCTTATATTGAGACATGTTAGACTCTTTCACCTTGTTAATGCCCTTAAGATGTTTGAATGTTTCGATCATATCACCTCTCTCCCTCCTTTGCTGTAGGGTATACATATTAAACTCTGTTAATCTGTCCTCATATGTTTTCTGATGCAGCCCCTGCACTATTTTGGTTGCCCTTCTCTGGACTGCCTCCATTTTGTTAATGTCCTTGTGCAGGTGTGGCCTCCAGTACTGCACTCAGTACTCCAGATGGGGCCTAACCAGTGTCTTGTAAAGAGGTATTATTACCTCCCTCTTACGACTTGAGATACCCCTACTAATACACCCCAACATTCCTCTAGCCTTACCTACTGCTTTAGTGTTCTGCTTGAATGATTTCAGGTCATCAGTGATGATAATGCCCAAGTCTCTTTCTTCCCTTGTGATTGCCAGCAACTCCCCTCCCAACCTATAGGTAGCTACAGGGTTTCTCCTCCCTATGTGCATGATCGTGCACTTCTTTGCGTTAAACTCCAGTTGCCACTCTTCCGACCATTTTGCCAGTTTTTCCAGATCTCTTCTCATTCTGCTCACCCCATCTGGATCATCTACTCTGTTGCAGATCTTGGTGTCATCTGCAAACAGGCTAACCTTACCCTCTAATCCATCCGCAATGTTACTGATGAAGCTATTGAACAGGACTGACCCATGGACTGATCCCTGAGGTACCCCACTTGTGACTTGCATCTCTTCTGACTGTATACCATTTACCACCACTCTCTGTTTTCTGCCCACCAACCAGTTTGCCACCCAGTTGACCAACATCTGACCCACCCCGAGTCTACCCAGATTATTAATCAATTTTCTATGTGGAATAGTATAGAAAGCTTTACTGAAGTCAAGGTAGGTGACATCAACTGCACCCCCTTGGTCCACCACTCTGGTTACCCAGTCATAGAAATCTATGAGATTAGTTTGACAGGACCTTCATGTTGTAATCCCATACTGTCTTGGATCCTGTGCTCCTACGGATTCCAGGAGATGCACTATCCTTTCCTTAGGGAGTGCCTCCATAATCTTACCCACTACTGAGGTAAGACTGACTGGTCTGTAGTTCCCTGCCTCCTCTGTGCTGCCACTGTTGTGGAGTGGGATCACATGAGCCTTCTCCAGTCTTCTGGGACCTCTTCTGTACTCAGAGACTCACTAAACAGTTCTGATAATGGCTCTGCTAGTTCCACCCTTAGCTCCTTTAGTACCCTGGGATGTATGCCATCAGGTCCTATTGTCTTGCCCACTCTGAGCTTAGCAAGCTGTTGTAGGACCCTTTCCTTCATGAAAGGACTTGTGACACCTCCTCCCTCCCTCCTGTGTCCATGGTGCTGAGCTGTGGGCCCTGCCCTACCATCTCCTCAGTAAATACTGAGCAGATGTATCTATTTAGGATAGATGCTTTTCCTTGGTCCTCCTCCACACACTCCCCCTTATCCCCTTTCATCTTAGCAATACCCCCTCTGGACTTTCTCCTTTCACTAATGTATCTATAGAAAGTCATGTCCCCTTCTTTTACTCTTCGTGCTAGTGTTTCCTCAGTTTGGTCTTTGCCTGCTTCATGCCTCCCTGCTTCCCTTAGGGAAGTTTGTATGCCTCCCTATCTTCGTCCCGCTGCATTTTATATTTCCTGAAGGCCAGCCTTTTGGCTCTGATCTTTTCTGCCACTTTTGAAAACCACAGTGGTTCCTCCTCTTTGCTCTTGCTTGTCTCCCTAACACAATGGGATGTTGCTACAAGTATTGCATCCTTAATGATTGCCCACTATTATGGTTCATTCCACAAATTTACAGGATGCCTATATATTTTACATATTTTGAAACCTTTTTAAAGGCATATTAGCCTCCTGAATTGATTTTTCTTTGTATCCAAAGTCTCCCACTTACTGCCACTGAAACAGTAACTTTTGACTCCTCAGACCAGTGGGCAGTAGGCTATGTAATCCATTTTTTATATATACTTCAAGTTTATTCAAATATCTTTAAACAAGTTACAGATCCAGACTGTTTCTGCTTTATACATTAAAGACTAACAGTTGATCTCTCATTCACAGCAATACATTTTGAAACACCAGCCATCTGTCTGTGCTTGTGCCTTATGGCACCTCTCATAAATCTCAACATGAACAGTTCCTTACAAATTAGTTAATAATTTCAAATATTATATCTAAACCTAAAAAATTACATTTTCAGGCATATTATAAAAACAAAAGACAAAGAAAAATTAATGATAAATAATATTAAATA
The DNA here is from genome assembly GCA_016271365.2 of Neoceratodus forsteri. Classification (NCBI taxonomy): domain Eukaryota; kingdom Metazoa; phylum Chordata; order Ceratodontiformes; family Ceratodontidae; genus Neoceratodus; species Neoceratodus forsteri. Next base: position 358,686,156 of record CM057458.1, read on the forward strand.
AAATTCTGTACCAGGATTTATATATAGAAAAGAGGGAAAAATAGAATTCTACAGGTCTTAGCTTCAATAGTGCATGTCCTTCTCTATCAGGTTTCCCAGATACCCATCTATGAATAAAAAATATGTGCTCCGTCTGTTAGATTTAAACTCTACTAGTGTATGTTGCCCTAGGCAGGGGCTCAAGCTGGGCCCACCCGGCCCCCTATTCTAGCCGCTATCTATTCTCATAAAGCAACCATCTTGTCCACTTATTTTGATACAGTGCTGCTTGTTGCCTAAGGTCGAAAGTAATTTTCTCCATCCTATGTAAGGTCTCTGTTTGTTTGACCCAATCATTTAGGGTGGGGGGATCACCTGAGAGCCACTGCCTGGTTATTGATTTCAATGCTGCAGCTAACATAATTAGCCATAAATATCTCTCATCTTTATCTTTAAGCTCTGTAGGAAAGAGACCCAAAATCATATGCTCTGGACCCAGTTGGGCCTGTACTTGAATTAATTGAGTCATTCGGTCTTCTATTTCTCTCCAGAATGGCCTGATCCTTGCACAGGACCAGAAAATATGAGCCTGGGTGGTGAAGACCTCCCCACAACCCCGCCAACATAACGGAGTGGCTCCGGGCATATAATGTGCTGCCTATACTGGAACTAAGAAATAGCGTACTCTTAATCTCCAGCAAAAGTCTCTCCAAGTCAAAGACCCAGTCGTCACCCAAGTGCTTTTCCAGATTAATGCCCATTGTTGTGCAGAGAGGTTAATAGCTAGATCTTGTTCCCATTTAACCCAGAGATATTGGGATGTATGACCCAGATCTGTAATATAATTTGCATAAAGAACTGAGATTGCCTGCTGCACCCCATTTAAGCACCAAAATCTCTGAAATAGAGGTGTTTCAGTTTGCATTTCCTGTGTCCTTGTGAATTTATGCATGTGTTTATAGAGATAGTCCCGTAACTGATAGTACCGAAACTGATCTGCATCGGAAAGGTCATAGGCCTGTTGAATGGCTGCAAAGGATAGGACAGATTGTCCTGAAAGCATTTGATAGGGAGAATGAAACCCTCGTCCTGCCTGTTTTAAATACCACTTATCTAGTTGGGCTGGCATAAAATTTGAATCGTATGCCCACCATCTAAATTTCCAGAGTTGTCTACTTGTGGATCCTCTCCTCATACCCTTTTTCCAACCCTCAAGCACTATCCGAGTGCCCGAAAAGCCTTAAATGTCCTTGAGGTCTCCTTCAGCAAATAGGAGCACCACCAGAGGAGGATTTCTCTGCTCCAATAGAGCTATTTGTTTCCAATGTGTGTCATATCCTGGAGTGTCCCACAGTAAGGCTATTCGCATTTGGGCCACTACCCAATAGCCCTGCAAATTGGGCATCGCCACTCCCCCCTCTGATTTAGGTAGGTACATTAAAGATCTCCGTATTCTGGGTCTACCACTGCCCCATACAAAATGAAAGAACATGTTTTGCCAGACTGCTATTTGTGCTATTGTAACCTTACATGGAACACATTGGAATAGATATAGTATACAGGGTAGGGCATTCATGTTAAGGGCTTGCACTTTAGCATTTAAGGAGAGTGGAGCAGCGTCCATCTCTGAAAGTCACTCCTAAGTTGCCTTATTATTGGTGGATAGTTAAGATCCCACAAGAGATGTTGTCTAATCCTATGTGAATTCCTAAGTATTTCAGAAAGTTCAGGTCCCACTGCGTAGGGTATAGGGCCCTTATTTCCCTAGTTGGTTTATAGTTAAGACACAGCACTTCTGTTTTGTTTTGGTTTAATTTAAAACCTGCTAATGCTGAAAATATTTCCATCTGCTGCATTATCCCAGGTAAAGAGACCTCTGGATCAGAGAGGAAAAGCAGCACATCGTCCGCATATAAGGCTAATTTATGCTTATTTTCCCCCAGTTCAATACCTTTAATTGCTGGGTCTTGCCGAATACTTTGGGCCAGGGGTTCGATATATAGGGCAAACAGCAACAGAGACAGGGGACAACCCTGCCTAGTACCCCTCCCCAACCCCAAGCCCATGGAGAGGTGGCCACTTGCTCTAACATATGCCCAAGGGGAGTCATAGAGTTGAAAAAGAATTGTAATGAATATCTACGGGAACCCAAGCCAGGAAAGGAGACCCCCCCAAGAAAGACCATGATACTCTGTTGAATGCTTTTTCTGCACCCAAGCTCATGATTAAGGAGGGAATCTTCCATTTATTTATATGATCGATTATATGGGTGGTTCTCCTAAGGTTATCCTGGGCCTGTCTACCTGGGATAAATCCTGATTGATCTAAATTTACTAAGGAGGGGAGATATTGTTTTAAACGGTCGGCCAGAATGGAAGCAAATATTTTATAATCCGTGTTCAGTAAGGAAATCGGGTGATATGAGGTACACTTGGTGGGATCTTTTCCCAGCTTGGGTACCACAGTGATTACCACCTCTGCCCAGGAGGGTGGTATCTTCTCCTTGCCCCCAATCACCTCTAGAAAAACCTAGGCTTATAAAGACTGGAAATGATTTCCCATTGTTTTATAGAATTCCAACGGTAAACCGTCTGAGCCCGGACATTTCCCCACTTTCGGCTTTCCTATTGTTACCTTTATCTCTTCTGTTGTGATGGGGTTAAGGAGATGCTCTCCCTGCTCCTCAGTCAACCCCGGAAGTGTCAACCCCTTCAGATACTCTTTGATCTCCTCCTTTTGAGGGCTTATCTCCTCTGTGTATAGTTTAGTATAGTAAGTCTTAAAGGTTTCCACTATCTTGTGAATTCCCAGAACCAATTTCCCAGTTTGTGGGTGCCAAATATTGGTTATCATGGCCCTAGCCCTCTGTGCATGCAGCCTGCTGGCTAAAAGCAATAATGAGCGCAGGCCTCCCTCATGGTACCTTTGACGTAAAAAGAGCAGTTTCTGCTCCACTTGGTAGTCCAAGATATCCTCTAATTCTCTTTTTAGCATCAGAAGTTGTTTCATCCATCCCCTCTCTACTTTCTCCTTCTGAAGTCATTCTAGTTCTTGAATGTCTTCTAATAGTCTATCTCTGTGGGCCTCTCATTCCCCTTTCTTTTTTGGAAGCCAATTGTAAAAATTTACCTCTGAGCACCGCTATCGCAGTATCCCATAATACTGAGTGTGTAACTTCTGGGCCCTGATTGTCTGCCAAAAATGCTTGGTACGTCTGCAAGACAGTCTCCTTGATGTCCTCATCCCTCAGTAAAGAGACATTTAAATGCCAAAAAGTGTTCCTACGAATGTCCCCGAGGTTCACACTAAGGTATAGAGGTGCATGGTCCATAATAAAAAATCCCCATTCCAGGAATCATAGACTCTCTGCATCTCATCCTTAGGCATAAAAAAATAGTCTAGCCTGGAGTACATGCCATGAGCCACTAAAAAAGAGGTATAGTCCCTTTGTTTCCCATGTCCATTCCTTCAGACATCTACCAGTCCCAGCTCCCCTATTAGTTTGTGCACTTTTCGTGCCACACGGTGCATTGTTCAAGAGGCCTGGGAAGAGGAGTCCAACTGGGGGTTAAACATCAGGTTAAAATCTCCCCCACAAATTATTACTCCTTCTCCTCACGCCTGTAAGATTGTCAGGAATGTATGGTATTCCTGAAATGCGGAGCCTGGGGGGAAATATACAGAGGTCAAAGTGATAGTGTTTCCCCCTAAACTTCCCCTTTAAAAGCACATAGCCCCCTTCCTTGTCCACCTTAGAAGTGACGCTTTCAAAATGGGTTGTAGAGGGGACAAGAACCACCGCCCCCCTCCTCCTACCTTTTTTATAAGAAGAAGCAGCCATATCTGTAAAACCCAACTTTAAAAATTTGTCATGCTCTTGTTTTGTCATGTGCATCTCTTGTAGTAACAGGAAATTTACCGAGGCTCTCTTCATCTGGGATATAACTTTTGCTTCTTTTAATTGGACTAGAGAGTCCGTGTACATTATAGGAGCAAATAATAGTACCTTTACTAGCCATTATCAAGTGGGGCAATAGAAACACAGAACTCCCTCACATAGACTGCTACCCTATAGTTTTAACCTGAATCAACATTTCCTTTTCCTCATGTAATTCAAAAATCACATTGTTTGCCTGATACGTAATTAAAAGATACATTAATTAAAATAGCGTTTAACATCATTAGGTCCAACCGGGGCAACCTTATTATTTCCAATCCTGACTTCCAACAATGGAGTCCCATAGCCATGGGACCCAGTTCCCTCCAACCCCACTTGGGGGGAAAGAAGGTATAAAGGGGTTTGTTATGCCTCTTCACTGAGAGACCCTCCTCTGCGAGCAGATGTGCGTAGATTACAGCTCACTGCCAGTCCTGAACTAGGCAACTGCATAGTTCTGAATGACAGCGTAAGGTAGGAACACCAAAGCAAATCAAGGAGCCCAGCCAACAGTAAAAGCCAAGAACAGCATATTTACAAATGAGTATGATCAACAAATATTAATTATCCACTCAGGTTTGTCCATTCCAAAGTATTAGTTATTCATTTTAAAGAGTTTACATTAACTAGTGGGAGAGAGAGAAGTAGGGATAAGTACCTGAGGAGGGCCCCCCCCCCACACTGAGACCTGCTGCTAGGAAACCGGAGGTGAGAGAGAGCGGTTGCACCTTTCAACATTGCTGCTTTAAAGATCTCAATTTAGAGTTGGCTAATTCATCTCACCCTTGTTTCCATTATTCTTATTCCAATTAGTACTGCAACAATTATCTTCGTGAAAGCAGCCTTCCTCCCAACAGAGTAGAAGCTCAGTCAACCGAGGACAGCACCGATACTAGTTCTCAAATTGAGCCAGCCCATTTGTTAGCCAAGCTGTCTTGTCAGATCCAAGTTCCCCTGCCAGGCAAACTGCTGAGATCACCCCGCGCGGTCACAACGCCACCTGCTGACAGCTTCATGGGATTGCAGTGCGTGAAACATGCAATGGGCCTACAGAGCTCTCTTACGTTGGACATTTTGAGCCTCGATCGACCGCTGCACCCATCTCCACTAGGTATATCACAATTTGACCCAGGAATCCACCAGCCAGCCCCCCTCCCGTTCCCCAGCCTAGGTCCCATAGCAAGTCCTGAGCCCTCCTCAGCTCCCCACATCCCTCTCAACTCCTCAATCTCATTTTAGATAGTCCACTGTACCGTAGAAATGAAACAGTCATTTGTTTACTGTGTGAAACTCAACCATCCTATCAGGTCAGCTATATGTATGTACTCCCGATTCAGAGGCCAAGTGCCCTCAGCTATAGTGTCCTTATGGCAAAGAAAGCCGTGACTTGCTGTTTTCATGAGGGGAGGTACCGTCCTGCTCTCTGTTTCGACTGGGGACAATGACTTGCCTGCTTCTACTCCTTCGTAGGGGGTATGACTTTTTGTGCGCACTGAGTCCCATAGTCCAGCACCACTCGAGCTCCCCTTATCACCCTGTCATTTTGGTCCTCCCGGAGTCCAGCCACGGCTCCGTATTTGTTGTTGGTTATCTGGATGTACTATCTGATTTGAAATATCAATGCCAAACTGCTCCAGGAATTCCGTGACATCTTGCAGTTCCTGAAATTGGATAGGGCCCTTATCAGTAACTATTTTGAGCTTCACGGGATACTCTACATATGCTTTGCGACCTTTTTGTTGGAGTTGTCTGACCACCGCAAGCACAAGACGTCTCCTTGCCAATAACTGGGGGGTAAAATCATGATAAAAAAAAAGGCGCACATCCCCAAAGTCTATACTTTTCTTTGCCCAGGCAGCTGTCAAGATTTCTTCTTTCATTCTAAGATCTAAAAATGCTTGGTCTTGTCTTTGGATCGCGGGACTTATGGACAAGAGATCTGTGTGTTCTAATGATGTTGAGATTCTTCTCTGGGGGAATGGCGAGAATTTCATGTAAGAAAGAGTCTATAAACTCCACCATATTTCCTGTCTCCATGCCCTCGGGGAGACCATGAATACTAAGATTATTTCTCCTATTTCGGTTCTCAAGCTCTTCTAATCTCTGCTCAAGGGTGTTTGTGCGCTGGTGCAGATCTAATAGAGCTATGTTATGGATGTCAGTTGTTTGCGAGTAATCTGTAAGCATGGCCTTAAGATCTCTGGTTCGGTGAGAGAGGTCTTCAATATCTCTGCACTGATCTGTGACTTTGGATTCCAATCTCTGGAGAGTTTCTGTCATCTGCTTAAGGGTTTGGCACAATTGCTTGGATGTGATGATACAATCGGCCTCTTCCCCCAGGTCATCCCACCCGGTAGCATTAGCTGCGACCCTCGGTGCACTGTAGGCCTCCATATGTTGCTGAGTTCTCGACGTAAGTTTCAATTGTTTACCTTGACTATTCGCAAGATTTTGTTTAGAGCGCTGTTTCGGGGCCATGAAATAAGTTGGTAGCGATTGTTTTGTTGACAGGATGAGTGGTTTATTCAGCCTGATTGGAATGGATTGTTACTGTTCGGGCGTGAGCCTGATAGCTAAGCCGCCATATCTGTGGTGCTCCAACCGGAAGTCAGCTAGGCTGTGTAATCTAAGATCCGAGGCAAAACATTGGTGGAACTGGTTAGACGGACTCTGTTAAATGCTTGTATGATTCTGTGGCAGCTTGTGGAGAAGATACTAAACTGGATTTAAAAAAATGTCAGCACTTGGATAAATCTAAGGGAATAAAGATTATTTAAAATACTTGTCACTGTGGGGGAAACTACGGGCCTTAATTCTGGACAGTTATTTAACTCAGACAATCTAATCAGGAACAATTAGTGTAGTATGAGAGGAAATGAAACAGCTACAGTACAAGAGAGCTACAGTACTTCTCTACTGACTGAGCAGAAGTTTGGAGTGCAGGGGACAATGCTGTCTTTAACCCCTTCGTAGCTATTCCCAGTGCCTTACTAAAATATGTTTCTCTGAATTACTTGACTCTGATGGGAGCATAGTCTCTGATCTCCTGGGGATGGTTAAAGTGGTAAACAAACGTGTGAATGTTTTTTTTCTGTGCAATAGGAGGTCCCAGATGAGCAGAAGGAGTTCTGAGTGTCTCTACAGCATCATTCATTAGATCCTGGTTTGGATTCGGCTTTAGTTTGGTCTATTCTGTCTGTGGAAGTGAAACAAGCTGTACTGCCTCTATCTTATGGCACAGCTCCAGGTAAAGATGGCTTAAGTGTGGAACTGCATAAGCTGACAATTGATGGTATAGCACAGGATTTGGTGGACTTATTTAATGAATGTCTCAGTGCAGGGCTCCTACATATAGTATGTATGAAGCTGTGCTGATATTCGTTCACAAGAAGGGTTCTACACATGATTTGGTTAACTGGAGGCAGATTAGCCTTTTGAATGTGGATTTTAAAATATTGTCCAAAATCCTGGGGGTGCGTTTAAGTTCGGTTCTGGCTGGGAAGTGTTATTGATCCATCACAACTGTGTGCCATTCCTCACAGAAAAATTCAGGAGCAGACATTCTTATTGTGGGAGAATTTTGATGCCAAATCTAGAGATCAGCTACAGAGTTATCATTTTTTATTTTTATTTATTTCAGTCTGGGATTAATACCTTTGAGTCAAGGACTCATTTTCAAAGGTTCCACGTCAGTGTTGAACAAACATTACAAAAATACAAGATTTACAGAGAAAAAAAAATGAGAAAAAACATTGAAGCATATACACATGCAGTAATAGTAAAATCTGAACTTGTACATATCAAATTAGTAAATATTAACAGATAGACTGATTAGATAAGAGGGGGTTGGGGGGATCAGCTGAAGGTGGCATCATCTGAGGTGGGAGAGAGGTGGAACTTTCAACCAAGTGAGGCCATCGTCAGGTAATTGGGGTAGGGGAGTGGGTTAAGAAAGAAGTAGTATATAGCAGAAAGATGTAGAGGGGGTAGGTAAATGGAAACCTGGGGGCAAGGTAATATCTCATTAGCACATGCAGGTGGCATTGTCTGAGGTGGGAGAGAGGTGGAGCTTTCAACCAAGTGAGGCCATCATCAGGTAATTGGGGGTAGGGGAATGGGTTAAGAAAAAAAGTGGTTTGCAGCTGAAAGATGTAGAGGGGGGGGAAGGTAATGGAAAACTGAGGTGAGGTACTATCACATTAGCACAGGCAGGTACAATTCATTTTAGAGTCAAGGAGAGATTTGAGCCCAGCTTTGAAGATACTAATCTTGGTAGTATCAGTGAGGACAGCAGGTAGTTCATTGTACCATTTGGACCTTGATACAGGATGGAGTTCTGGGCAAGTTTCGTCCTTTGAAGGAATCACCATCTTGTCAGCGACTGCACTACTGGTAGATTTCATTGAGACAGCCAGCTTAAAAGTCTCCCAGTGTGGGATGTCAGTCTAAGTAGTACTTTTTATAGAAGTAGGCAGGTTTGGTATTGCCCTTTAAGATGGAGTGGGAGCCACCCAGTTTCAGTGTACAGCGAGCAGGTGTGGGTGTCAAGAGTAGCCCCCAAAGTAAGAGGACAGGCCTTATTGAGGAGTGTGTTGATCCTGCTAAGAGCAGTTTTTGTGCCCCCCCCCCATTAATAGGCAACTCATAGTCAATAGTAGACAGTATTGAGCTACTGGTGGCTAGTTTGAGTGCATCCTGTGTCATTGAATGTCTGTGAAGACAAAGTACACCAAGTTTTATATTTGCACTCTTGATAACAGAGTCAAGTGGTTTGAAAAGGTGAGCATGTCATCAAAGGTAATGCTGAGATATTTGAAGTTAGATACTTGGTCTAGGATTTCACCCTTTTGGTTATGAATACACAGGGGCAGGTATTTATTTTTGCTTTGGGAGGTGGTGAAGAGCATACTCTTTGTTTTTGTGATGTTTGGTAGTAGCTTGTTTTCTGTAAACCAAGATTCAAGTTTATGGAGTTGCTTTGGAGTTCAGTTGTGATGGATTGTTGGCCTTTGCCAGTGACTGAGATCACTGCATCATCAACATAGAGAACTATGCTTGCTGAGCAAGCCATTGGGGTGGAGTTGATGGAAAGGCTAAAGAGTAGAGGACCGAGGATTGACCCTTGTGGAACCCCAAGATGCACCTCCTTAGCAGCGATAGGGTATCACCAATTTCGACTCATTATGATCTGTTAGAGAGGTAGCTGTCAAACCATAGCACCATATCTGGGGATAGACCTGTAGACAGAGGGCAACTTAGGAGGAGGTTGTGATTAACAGAGTTGAAAGCCTCTGTGAGATCGATGAAGACTGATCCAACTGCTGACCACTATCAAGGTGTTATATAGTTGGGATGAATAATCAACTAGAGCAGTGAGTGTGGAGTGCTTTTTATGGAAGCTGTGCTATTGCAGGCAGAGTAGGTTATGTTTTTCAAGGTATTCAGTAAGCTGCTTCAAGACCCTTCTTTTGAGTACTTTCAAAAGGGGAGGAAGGATGGATATAGGTCTGTAGTTGGATGTTTGGGTTTTATTCCCTGCTTTAAAGACAGGCGTTATGTTAGCAGATTTCCATGCATTTGGAAATACTCCTGATTTTAGAGAGGCATTAAACACCATGGTAAGAGAACCAGCAAGTTTGTGAAGGAGTAGACCAACCAGCTTCATGTCAAGCAGATCTACCCCCATCCTGGTCTTGCCAAATGCACTTTTAATATGCTTGATGGTTTCGGCTTTGGTGACACATCTAAAGTAAAAAGGTGGTACATCTTTCCTTGGGGGATCTTGAGGGACAGTTGGGCATTGCTGAACATGCATATCTTTGAAGTAGTCACCAGGGAGTACACTTGAAAGGTCAGTGAACGTGTTGTTGAGCTCATTGGCAATTTCAATGGGTTCCTGTAGGGGCCCCTTCACAGTCAACAGTAGATCTGGGGGAGTCTTGGGGGCTTTGCCCATTAAGGATTTAAGAGAGCACCAAAAGCTGCCTTCCAGAACCCCAGGTTTTGGTTAGTAGATCCTTATAGTAGGAGGCTTTAGCCTGTCGGATGAGTTTGGTGCAGGCAATTCTAGCTGCCTGGTAGGTATTAAATGCAGCAGGTGTACCAACTGCTTTTGCTATATGCCAAAGATTGTCTCTGTTCTTCATAAGTCCAATAAGGGAGTTGGAGAGACAGGGATTGGAGGTTCCCTTAATTGTTTTAATTTTGTATGGTGCAAAAATATCAAAAGCACGGTTGAAAACCATTATGAAGTAGTTAAGTGCCTCATTACCATCTATATCCCCAGCCAGTGGGGACCAATCCAGTTGTGTCATGTACAGCTTGAAATGTTCAAGTAGTCCAGGCCTCAGGCAGTGTTTTTTTGCACACCTTGGGTGAACTCTTGGGGAAATTGTTAGACTAGGTACACTTCACAGAGAAGTGGTCACTGAGGCTGTCAGGCAGGACAGTGACATTAGATATATGCTCAGGGAGTGTGGTCAGCAGCCAGTCTACGAGAGAGCTTCTCCCTGTTTTGTAGTTAAGCCGGGTGTCAGCAGTGACCATCTGTTTTAGGAAAAGGCTAGTAATTAGATCATTGGCTTTTGTTTCATTCTGTGAGTGACAGTTTATGTTAAAGTCACCTACAATGATCTTCTCCCAGTGGTTGCCTAGTTGCTCTTGGCTTCATGGACATGGTTAGCCCAGCAGGTTGGCGCCTGGAGGTATGTATACTGTGTAGACCAGCAGGACTTTATTCTGTGTCTCTATGTTTAATTTGAGGTTCAGAATTTAGGCCTCTTCTGTGTTAAGACTGTTATCAAGGGCCTGCACCTTTATTCCAGACCTGACATATACTAGGCACCCACCCCCGCGTTTAGCAATCCTATTGTTGGAACGAGTTGTAGCCATCAAGGGAGATAGATGCATCCAGTGTCTTGGGGGAAAGCCAGGTTTCAGTGAGTGCTATAATGCCTGGGTTGACCACCTGCACCCATGCCTGGAATTGTGCAAACTTGGCGAGGAGATTGTTAATATTCAATGATGTAAGTTGACCTTTAAGCTTAGTCATTTTAGAGTGAGGGAGTCCAGAGTTTGGGTGAATATTCCCTGATAGTAGCAGGAGCATCGGGATTAGAGCACAGAGAAAATGATAAAGTACATGGAAAGTTGATTTAAAAGGAAAATGCTGATGGTTAATTACATCCAGAGGAAATGATGAACTGTTGAGATCCAGGGTCACATAATGTGTTAAGATTCCTGAAAGATGACAAACTGTGGCCTGGGCATATACAAGGTGTGAAATCCTTTTGTCTGTATGTTTCCTTTGATCTTTAAAGTCCTCAGAGACAAGTACAATACCTTTGGTAGCAGGTCAGACAAAAATGTTGATTCAGTCACAAAATGTGTTAAAATTCCTGAAAGGTGTTAAACTGCAGCCTGGGCATATGCAAAATGTGAAATCCTTTTGTCTGTATGTTTCCTTTGTTCTTTAAAGTTTCAGCCAGATGTAATGATACCCTGTGGCATTTTTTGAACCTTATATGTGAAATTACTATTACAGTCTACACATGGGCACGTATCTTCCATCTGTATAATTTACACCTTTATGTGCCTTGTACCAATATTGTTTTAATTTTGTTTCACTTCTGATTGTGATGTATTGCATATCTCTTGACACTGTATTCTACGTACCTGTATCTCTCTGTGTTGTTGGCCTCCCAGGTCGTGCCTGAAAATAGTCACTTTCATGTCTAGTGCACCTACCCGGTCATCAAAAATAAATAAATAGATAAAGTCCTAAGTACAGCTGCTTTAGGAGTGGTCAGACGAAAATGTTGATTTAGTTGCAGGACCCAGCATCACCATGTTTGTCAGACTAGTTGCAAGACATATACTTCCTTGGGAAAGTTTCAAGAAAGTTGATTTAAAATTAAAAAGCTGATACCTGGTGATGATGTTTTGCAGAAATTCAGTCCAGGAGACTTTCACAGATGTTGTGTGCAAGAATGGTGCAGGTATTCCAAGCAGAAAAACATGTAAATTAACAAAAACTAACTTACAGACACAGACAAGCACAAACAACCACCCACTCAGCCCCAGGAGGAGGCGCTACCACTATCATTAGACCAAGACAAGACCTTTGATAGAATATCCCTTTCCTTGTTGTTCTTTGTTTTCCAACATTACGGGTTTGCAGATCTTTTTGTTTCCTGGATTGAAAAGTGTTATACGAAGGCAGTGGGAATTCCAAATGTTAATGGACATATGGGTATAGAATTCCAGTTTTGAAAGGAGTCCAGCAAGGTTGCACTCTCAGTCCCTTTTTATATGTTTTAAGAACAGGTCTGTTACTGTGGGAAGTAATCAAAACAGAGCAATAGGAGATATTGATATTATGCAGTGTATACCAGTGAGTAAGAGCCTGGCTTATGCAAATAATCTTTGTTTGCTTGAGAATTCCACCACCTCTGGGCAAGCTGTGCTTGCTGATTTAGAACTGGTTTTGGACTGCTCCGGGGTTGAAGATTAATCAGTCTAAATGTGTGGGGGTGGGATTGCATAGGTATGACACCAGACAGTCGGTAGTGAATGTTTCTTTAGTTCCAGGTCCTATTAGATTATTAGGCATCTGTTCTGGTAACCAAATGATAGGACTTATAATTGGACACAGACATTTCAGGAGGTTGAAAGGATGGTTCATGGAGAGACGCACCTCTTGACTTCAAAAAAGAAGGGGGTTTGTTACATCCCTTTCTCTTACCTATAATTTTGTACCTCAGTTATACATTACCCCCACCCCCACCCCAGTATCTATGGAAGTAAAATTATGTACTTTGTTCTTTCAACTATTTAGGGGTAGTAGACTGAATCCTATAAAAAGGAATATTACTTATGATATTACTGATCTGTCAGTGGCTAAAGGAGGGGTTCTAATTGTTAATCTGGTAACTTTCTTTTACAGTATATTTTTCCGGTTAATTTTAGTGCTTCGCTAAATGGTAAAGGAGGAAGCTGGACAAGGCTGGGAAGATGTGACCTGTTCTTCCTGAATTTTTAAGGGATTGTTTGAAAAACGTTGAATTTGACATGTCCCCTTTTCATTCCGGCAGGATAAGCCTAAGAAGATTTTATACCAGTACATTTTAAATGAATCCTGTTCTGCAGTTTTAACTTTTGGAAATTGTCCTCAGGCCCATTATAAGATCATTCTGGCTACCTCACTCGAAAAGAGGATTCCAGCATGAATGCGTGATGTCTTGTGGTTCTCCACACATGGTAAACTACAGTTTAAAAATAATCATAAACATAAAAACCTGGAGCAGAGTTTGTCCAAGAGTACACTGTGATCGAACTCTGAAAACTGAAGCACATCTTTCTATTGACTGTACATGGGTACAGGAACTGTAGGTGCAGACAGGATTTCAGGGCAATGACCCTTTATTCTTATCTATTACCTCGATGTGCTTACGTAACTGAATGAGATGATATGAGATGATGCTTGTGTAACTTGATTTGCTTTGTGGCTTTCCACCTCTCCATCCATGAGATATACCACCCTGTAGGGGTACAATGCAAGGAACCCTAGAGTAGGGTTCCCCCCTACAGGCGCCGTGGGAATTAATGTGTCGGCTAAAGGTAGGTTAGGAAGAAGCCCACAGGTAAAAGAGATGAGTTGCTGGAGGAGGAGGGGTGGATGGTGGGCAATTAAAAAAGAATCCAGGCAAAGCCCAGGATGTGTGACCTTTAAAGCTCGATGGGGGAGTAACGTTGTTGCTCCACCCATTGAACCTCGGGCTTAAAGCCCTCCCATTCAATGTACTTACGCAACTGGATGGGATGATATGAGATGATGCTTGTGCAACTTGATTTGCTTTGTGGCTTTCTGCCTCTCTATCCGTGGGATATACCACCCTGTAGGGGTACGATGCAAGGAACCCTAGCGGATGGATCCCCCTACAGATGCTGCAGGAATGAATGCGTCGACTAAAGGTAGGTTAGGAAGAAGCCCAAAAAGAATAACCAAAGATGTCAAGCTTCAAAGAGGCAAGGATAATGAATGAATTCTGGGAAGAGAAGGGCTAACTTCCTAAGGACAGAGAGGAACGCCGGGGCCACCATCTGCCTCCATCCAACAGCAGAGCCTAACTAACTAACCTGAAGAAAGCACTAACTCTAACTAATATTATGACCATTGGCATGGAGGAGAGGAAAAAAACCCTTTGAGGAGGAAACCTCTGGGGATCCAAGGCCTAGGCAGCCTTCCCTCCAGGCTGACAAAGTTTAATTGAGGACGATGTCGATAAAGAGAATGATTCATAGATGAGGGATGTAAGTAGGAGGATGATGATGGGATAGGGAAAACTCAAGGAAGCACAGATTAAAGAAGGAACATGAGGCATCAGGGGCCCAAGGAGGGTATGCTCGAGTAGTCAATGAGAGATAGTAGCTCAGTGTAGAAGCCAGAGGAGCAAGGGGTATCCATATGTGCTCACGAGGAGATTCTAGATGTGCTGATGAGGAGACCAAGGATAATGCATACTGGCTTGATTGAGTGATGAGAGTGAGCAGACACTGAGGTTGAAGAGGCATGCTTGATTATGCGATGTAAACGATTAGACCCTGAACGATTAGACCCTGAGGTTGTAGTCGATGGGGTATCATAGGATTCAATGATAGGAAAGTTCAAGTAAGCAATATAAATAGATAAACCTTGAGGAAATGCTGAGTGAATGATGACTGGATTGATGAACTCAATACATGCGGCAAGTTGGCCGCGGGTTGATAAGGTGACATAGGAGTCATGATAGGTACCCCCAAAAGAAATATTGATAGCAGGCCACAAATGGAGTGAATCCTGGAGGGCCAGTACAGAATTGGAAGAGGAGGAGACAGGAATGATGCAATGATGATGATGACTGCCACAGGAATGCAGCGGTTCGACCTGAGAAGATCAAGGAAAAGGAGACTGGAAATAAACTTGAAACTGAACTTGAACGATGGTGGAGAGCAGTCAGCTGACACATAGTAAAGGTGATGGACAGAAAGGCATGGCCAGAAGCAGAGATAGAGCTGAATCCAGATGACTGAGGAAGATGAATATGGATGATGATGATGGCTGCAGGAGCACAGGAGGTAGATTAGGTAGCATGAGACCTAATGGGAGATAGCCCAAAGAAATATCGAGTGCAGATTGAGCGATTGAATTAGATGAGCAGGTCGAGGCGAGGTATCGAGGATTTGAGAGGGCTAAGGAGTCATCAAAGGATCTCTGATGGAGGGATTGATAATAGACGACAAGGAGTAAGAAAGCTTCTCGAAAGGAGGTAGACTCCGAATGGGAGGAGAATACGAATGGGAAGGTGATGGCAGGATAGGGCCAGAGACAGGATAGGAGACCCCCCCCAACAAAGAAAAAGTACCGGACAAGGAAGGAGGGAGATCACCCACGAGAAGGAGAAACAAATGAAGGGACTCGGAATGGCAGAGAGAACAAGCCAGGAGTTGCAATGCAGAAAAACGGCCATGAGGGAGGGAAGCCCAGAAGGCAGAGACAGCCAAGGCAGACAGAGAGGCCTAGATGGGAGTGAAGCCATGATGGCCGGTCAGACGGAGTCGATTGGGAGGAGAAAAGGCACCAGGACGAGGAAGATAAAATTAGGAAATGGATGAGATATGATAAGGGATTGAAGCCATTGAGGCTGGTACTGGAAAGTGAGGTAGGAAAGGATGAAGGACGGTAGGGAGGTCAATGGGGAGCATGGGACCCAGCCGGTACATGGAGATCAAGTTGGTTCAAGGTAGCAGAGAGGGGAGGAGGATGAATGAGAGGGGAGCGATGGAGAACAATGAGGTTGGGGCTGAAATCAGCCAGAGATGGGCGGTGGTAGTCCAGTAGTAGCAGACATAGGAATGACAGGCAGGCCATATCAGAAGTAGGATGATGAATGAGGGAAAGCCCGTTGCAGCCATCTGAAGAGGGAAGGTGTGTACTCCAATGACCCAGGAGTGCAGACCAGAAGAGGGAAGCAAGGCCCCAGAGGCAGCGGGCAATGGCAGAGAAGAGAAGCCACAGGGCAGAGGAGGTAGAGCAGAGGAGGGCATGCTACACTGCAAAACATACAGACCTCCAGTCTCCTAGCATTAGAAACAAAGGCAGTAGCCTGTAAAGTGGAGCAAGGGGCAAGAAAGTGCAGCACAGCCAGAGGAGAAAGCCAGAAGCCATAGAAAACTAATAGTAGAAGCCTGAGGTAGAATGAAACTGAGCACAACTGAGCCTTGAAGACAGAAGCTGCTGATCCCGAGAAGGAGGCACGTAGGAAGCCTGAATGGCTTCCTTTTTTTTTTTTTTTTATGGTGGATTGGACCTTCAGATCAACAAAGGATCTTTGTCTAGATTTGCAATGTGAGGCACGAGAGCAGCTTACATCAGAGCTCGGGGGAGCAGAAGCCTGACATAGATCCAGATGCCAAGAAAATTAGCCCCAGTAGCTAGCCAGGAAGGCAGATAGGGTAGGGTAAACCATGGACAGTGAACCAGGGTAGCCAATTCCAGGAGTGACCCCCAGACAGGTAAGCATCTAAACGAAGGGCAGAGAGGCTGAGGAAGAGTCACAGAGGACTGCAGCTAGCAGAATCGAGAGAGCCAGGAGGAGAGTGAGGCATGAATGGCTGAGCAGCATAGGGATCAGGCCAGCAGGGAGCCAGGAAGTAGGAGCGAGCTGAGCGAGAGCAACAGAAACCGGGAGACGCGGCTGCAGTGGAAACGTGGAAGCGACAGGAGGAATGGAGCAGCAATTTTGAGTGGTGCACAAAGCAGGAGGGAAGCAAGCAGCCTGGAGGAGCAGGGAGTGACAACAAGTGACTGGAGGAGCCAGAGAGGTGAGATGGCTCAGGGAGAGGACAAAGCACCCCAAAGGGAGGCCAAGAAAGGGACACCATGAATGAGCTGAGCCCTGGTAGATGCAGAGGTGAGCACCTGAAAGAAGCAAAAGCTGCCATCCATGGGGCAGACAAAGGGAAGCAGAGAGATAGGAGGGGAAAAACAGGGAGGGAAGAAAGGAAGTGGCAGGGCAGGGAGAAGGAAACAGCGGGAGCGGTATGCAGG
Source organism: Neoceratodus forsteri (assembly GCA_016271365.2). Taxonomy (NCBI): domain Eukaryota; kingdom Metazoa; phylum Chordata; order Ceratodontiformes; family Ceratodontidae; genus Neoceratodus; species Neoceratodus forsteri. The sequence goes on from CM057458.1 coordinate 358,703,159, forward strand.
TAGAGGGAGAGGAGTGCTCGAAGGCGCCGATGTAGAAGAGGCACAGAAAACAAGCAAAGGAAAATGTATACAAACAATCGGGCAGCCAGAGGCAGCTGCAGAGAGGAGAGGGAAAAGCAGCAGAAGGCCAGATAGGTGGAGGAGAGCAGCGCCTCCAGCTGCAAAGAAAAAAGAATCCAGGCGAAGCCCAGAATGTGTGACCTTTTAAGCTCAATGGGGGGAGTGACGTTGTTGCTCAGCCCATCAAAGCTCGGGATTAAAGCCCTCCCATTATGATGAATTTATTTATGGTTTCTTATTCTTCCCTTGCATAAAAATGATTATACTACATTAATGGTCTGGTTTGCAGTTATTACATTTTTCACGTGGGAAGCCAGATGTCAACTGGTGATCTGTCAAAAAGATATTAGGGTGCAAGAAATTTTACAGTGGATTACCACTGCCTCAAAGGGATATATTACAAAGACAGTAAGCCTCACTCATCAACTCTTCAGTCCGAATTATGGAACCATGTCTCCTGAATTTTTCAGAGGTGAACTTTTTTGTAATTTTTCCCCCTTTATTATCTACCGCTGTCATAACTTGAGTATTCTTGGGAGATAATGATTTTTTTTTGTTTGGGCACATTGTCTCTGTTTTTTCTTTTTGTTTGTTTGTTCTTGTGTGTGTGCCTAGCTTTTCCTTTATTTATTGATTGCTGTATATAGTGCTGTTTTTGTATTTCAGTAAAAGTGACCCTACTCTTCAAAGGCAGGGTGCTTGTAGTTACTTTGCTGTCAGGATAGATGGCTGACCTGGGAGGAGGAGGAGAAGGAGGTGGAGGGGAACCTGGCCTGCTGCAGCACCTGGAAATACTACTGTCATGTAATTATGAGAAACAGCTTTTGGAGATGTTCTGTGGGAAGTTAAGTGGTGACCACTGAGCAAGTTACTGTTGGTAAGATATACAGTTACCAGGTACATCTGTACACTGACCTGAATTGATGGAGATTTCCATGGGAGATGATGAACAGCAACAAGATACTGATATAGTGCATAGTAGAGCATTGTTCTATAGAAATCCACCCTTTTCAAAATGCTGTTGTACCACAGTTCAAAGGTCTTGGAAATGTGATTGTGCCTTCTGTGGTAGAACATTATCCTAAAACCTCTAGAGACTGCACAAGTCAATTTCACTGTGAAAGAGAAAAAAACACAATGCACACATGTTTCATAATACTATACACTATGAAAAATACAGGATGAGAACAATTTATACATAACCAGTGTATTCTGCCACCTCAGGGCTCTGATTCCTGTGGACCTCTCAAGCTTCACTTTTGAGATCAGAGGGAATCAGAACCCCTCTGTGGTAGAACACACTGGTTGTGCATATTGCCCATCCAATATTCTCTATGTGTCGATTGCTGGTATTGCTGAACAAATTGTGCCTCTCGTACAGCTGCTAGCAGATGGAGACGCACCACTGGCAGCCAATGGTGTTGCCTCAGATGTCGTGGTCATTCCACGGAATGTTGCTATTGCATCCCATACATACAGTGGCTTCAAGCCACTGCCTGAAGATGAGGTCTAGTACTGTGTTCCCAGAATTTATAAACAAGGATGGGGAAAGTCTGAATATTGACCCTACGACTACCCAACTGGTTGCAATACAGTCAGATGGCTCATTTGATGATGTAGTGGCAGCATTGTGAGCAGCAGTCTGGATACAAGCTCCAGACTTGCTGGGTCAACCAGGCAGGAGAATATCCCGGCACAATCAATGTCTACTTCACCTCTGGTGGTTCAGAGTGATGTACAAATGCAGGCTGCAGCTGTTAGCAGTATGGAAGAGTCCACTGCTGCTACTAACTCTAATCAGGTATCGGCCCCTTTACAAGTGCCTGATGAACAAACTTTTCCTCAAAGTAATGATGGACTCATAGTAATGGATTGTCTGGCAGGTCCCAAAGACATAGTGCAACCCCAACCCCTTGACAGGCCAGCTAGGTTTTCAAACACTGTACCTGGTGGTTCATTGCCTCTATTGCCTCCTCATGAATAGCAGTTAAAGAGGGGGGTGCAGGATATCTCTCCAGAGGATTCCAAAAGGCAATCGCACCCTCAGCCCACCCAAGTTTTCTGATTTGTTTTCCTCAAATGCTGAGCCTACTCCTCAGAGGAATGCAGTTTATCTGAGGTATATAGGGGGAGATGAATATCCCCAAGACCGGGCTTGGGTGATAAGGAATCTAAGTAAGGACTTAGTGTCTTTTTTTGCAATGGATATGTATGCTTTTATTCACATTACCTCTGAAATCGATACACCACTGTAGGCACCTTTCATTGTGATACCTTTGACCAAGCCTGTGGTCAAAGTGGTGACCATATTGATTCACAGTGAGGGGGGAAATGTATCTGATATATTGTATTGGTTAAAGCAGAGGTGTGAAATACTGGATGTACCAGCCCCTTTCTAGATGGGGAAAAAATCTGGATGTGAGATTGGAAAATTCGTAAAATTACACTATGGAGATATGGGTCTCATCCACCTCCCTAATAGTTTCTATTTGGGGCATGATGGAGTTGTCTGTTTCTATGAGGGGCAGCCCTGGTTTGCTTTAAACGTGGATTGCTAGCATATTTCAGTAATGCATGCAATCAGCAGCATTGCAATAATCACTAGGCTTATGGTAATAATAATTCCTCCTGCCACAAATCTTTTTAAATGCAATCTTTGTGAGGAACTTGGTCACTCTTTCAGGAACTGTACCTGGGCATCCCATAATAGGGATGCTGAATATGACCAGGACCATTTATTTGGGAAAGCACAACAGGCCAGACAGCATAGGCATCCAGCAGACAATACTGCGCCAGTAGACCATATCGGGAACTTTCCTCTTAACCGTCTCAGGCTCTTCCTGAGGACGATTCACTGCAAGCAGAATCAGCAGACCTACTAGTGGTGGTGGAGAAAATAGGGGAAGAGAAGTTACCATTGCAGCTTCCTGAGCCCCAGTAAAACACAATGATAGAGCTCACACAGGTTGCACAGTTGGTTTCAAGCCCAGTTGCAGAAGAAGCTATTCTACCCCCAAACCCCACATCAGAGAGTGTTCCAATAGAACCTCCTCTTTAAGACACTGATGATATGTTTCTGGTCACCGGGAAAAAAAGAGGCACAAGTAAAAAGTCAAAACCTAAAAATATCCCAGTTAAGGTTACAAACTGTTTTTCTGCACTTTGCAAAAAGAAAAATTGGGGGATACTGATTAGGAAGCTGAGGAATTTGACGGGTCCCCTCTGTTATCCTAGAAAGATGTCTTCTCTGTTCCCAGAGGACTTGTAGGTGGAAGATTGTACCGCCAAAAAAAAAAAAGAATAGTACTACAGGGTTACAGTCATTACATATCAGAGGAAATTAGCTAAGAGGAGTGTCACGATTTTCTTATTATTTTATGTTATTCTGACTGGGTAATCTGTGGTTACCTAAATGTAAATAGTGTCAAATCTCAAAAAGTGTCTTTCTACTTTTTTGTTTTGGAGCAACAACATGGGGACATATTTCTGATACAAGATACTAAGGTGAAGACCCATTTTGAAGTAGCCAGAGCATTTTAATGGTCCATTGATCCCTCATTCTGGTCCCCGACTGTGGATGTCTGCAGTGGGGTAGGAATCATGTTTCAAGGTTTCTCCTGGCAGGTTACCCAATTAGTGGATATTCATCCAGAAAGGGTACTGATGTTGGATGTCACACATAGGGAAAACCCACCTCTGCATTTTTAGTGTTTATGCTCCACAAACAAAAGTAGAAAGAATTTATCTATTTAAGGAACTATGTTCTTATCTTTTCACTTCATAGTTGGTGATCCTGGATGGAGATTTTAACTGCCCATGTCTCTAAGGACCAAGAATGCTGCAAACCAAAAAGTTGTAGTGTGATACATGTGTTTTGTTACAAATGATTGAAACTGTGGGTCTGAGGGATGCCTACCAGTTTTTGCATCCCTCTGGAGGTCATACTGTCTGTAAAGGGTCACTTACATCAAGGATAAATTTTATCTTTTTGTGCAAAACTCTTAGGATATTGGAAGTTACCACATTACTTAATTTGCAAATTATTTGCTTTTAAGGTGTACTGTCTGTTTCTGATGCCCACTGGTGAGTAAAGGCACCTGACATTTCAATGCCTCCCTTTTAAATGAAGACATGGTAAGGAGGAGGCTATGGAGATCATTATGGGCAGCACATTTGTCAGTCAGGTATGTTTACGATTCAGTGCAGGACTGGTGGGAAGACACAAAATGGGATTTTAAAACTTTTTCAGGATACACTCCCTCAAGTCCACGTCTGCATGTAAAAAATATGTCAGGTTGAGAATGCTGCTACCTAGACTTCTAGATTTAGCTAGCAGGATCTTGGGAGATTTTTTGTCTCCGATAAAAACAGTGAAAGAGGCTGTGAGAGAAATTCAGTATAATAGAGCTATGACTCTACAGCAAGAATTACAATTTGGCACACAGGGTGCAAGTCAAGGTTTTGACATTTTCACCAGTTGCTAACAAAGGGTGGAACAGAGAGTTTTTTCTAGGCCTCAGGATAGGGATGGGATGGACATATCCAACATTTTAGACATGTTGCATTATCACAGAACAGTGTATTACTGTGTTGTTTTCAAAGCAACCTTTATCCAAGGATTTTTCCTTTTTGCAATCTCTTCAGTTACCTGGACCAGGCTAAATACGCACTACTCTGCCCAGTCTCCATGCTGAGGTAACCACAGGAATTCAGTCGTTAAAAAATGGTACTGCCCCAGGGAGAGATGGTCATGCCACAGAATTTCATAAGACCAATATTTTTGAAGTAGGTGCTGCCTTCTGTATAACAGTATACTATCCTTAGGAAATCTCACAGAATCTATGTCCTAAGCATTCCTCATATTTCTTTATAAAAAGGAAGATTAGACCAGATTACAAAACTGGAAACCTATCTGCATTTTAAATGTAGTTCAAAAACTGTTTTCTAAGATTTTGGTGAAGGGGCTGGAGAAAGTGGCAGTAGAATTAATTTCTCACTGTCAAAATTATTCTGTCCCAGACAGGTCAATTCATGATACCTCGCTCATCCTCAGGGAGATTTTTTAGAGGGGAATGTTGGGAAATTTGCCGGGATATGTTTTATCCTTTGTCCAAGAAAAATCTTTGATCATCCAGATCATGTGTACCTCTTTAAGGTATTAGAAAGTTCAATGGGCTTGCGCAACTGGATGAGATGTATGCTTGTGTGACTTCGATACATTATGGCTGTTCACCTCTATACCAACTCTGTAGCGGTATGATGCAAGGAACCCTAGAGAAGGTTCCCCCATAGGTGCCATGGGAATAATTCCTTGGCTAAAGGTAGCTTAGGAAGAAGCCCCATGGGAATGAGAGATGAGCCACTGGAGGAGGAGGAGGGGTTGATGGTGGGGCAAATGAAGAAACGAATGAGGACTGGCCCAGAGGAGGGCCTTTTAAGGCCTGGTTGGGGGAGTGGTTTGTTGCTTAGCCCATTGAACTATGTTCAGCCCTCAGCCATCAGTTTCAAATGGGCTTGCACAACTGGATGAGATGTATGCTTGTGTGACTTCGATGCACTGTGGTTGTTTGCCTCTGTATCCGTGGGATATACCACCCTGTAAGGGTACGATGCAAGGAACCTTAGAGGAGGATTTCCCCCATAGGTGCTGTGGGAATAATTCCTTTGGCTAGAGGTAGCTTAGGAAAAAGGCCCCAAAAGAATACCCAAAAGGGTGTCGAGCAACGAAGAGGCAAGAAATCAGAATATATCGAGACCGGAAATTAAGTTGCTGATAGACGAAATGGGAAGGACAGGAGAAGAACGAGATATGACGAGGATGATGAATGAAATGAAAGCAGAAAAGATGCAGAAGGAAAGACTTCCTAAGGAGAGAAGGAACAGCCAGGGCCACCCTCCAATTCCATCCAACAGTGGAACTAAACTATGGAACCCAAGGAAACTCCAACCCTATCTAATATTATGACCATTGGCACAGAGGAGAAGAAAAATCCCCTTTGAGAAGGAAACTTCTGGGGATCCAAGGCCTAGGTCGCCTTCCCTCCAGGCTGAAGGACGTTTTGATAAGTAATGGCTTAGCCACTGTAATTGAGAGTCGAGATCGAGGGAGGAAAATATTCCAATTTGGACGAAGCTCTCACTCTGTCCTTCTAAATGGACAGCTGTTGAGGGTTGTGAGTGATGTCTCTGCAACTAGGTGCTGAAAAGCAAGAGAGGAGAGAGAGATGACTGCTGAGGCACTCAGCTAGCCTATATGAGCCAATGAAACAGACCAGGTGAACCAGAGGCATAGAGGGTGCCTCCAAATCCGCTCGAGCAGCCAAAGAGGCTATGATGAAAGCCCCACCCCTCACAGCTGGAAGTCATAAATTCTACATCCAGAAGTGTCGCTGAGATGAAGGATGACTTTGCATGCTCTAGATGCAGACTTTTTGGGTGCAGAGCAAGACCATCAGCTACAGGTTAGTCCTGAGCCATGGAGCAATGGACATGGAAAGCACGTCTCCGATTGGAGAGCAGGTCGAGTTGAAGTAGCATGAGACTCATTTGAGGGGTAGTTGATGTGGATGAGTAGACCTACAGAGGTTATACTGAGCGAAAGAGACCCTGATGTGGGTCGGGAGGAGACTGGATGTGGTTAGTAACCACAGGAGTGCATGCCAACCAGGTCCATTGAAAGCTAAATTAGGAGAGGATCAAATGCATGAATGGTAGAAAAGAGAATGGCCAGACGAAGCCCGCAGCTGATGGGGGTTGACACCAAACAGCAAAATACAGCCAAGATAAAATAAATGAGGTAATGCAAGCACAGAAGGTGGGCTGACAAAACAAATTAAGGAGAAAAGGCGAGTTAAGGAACAGTAAGATAAACAAAGGAAGTGATGGATTAAAACATTGAGAAGTAAAGTAAATACATTCCATTCATTACCGGTAATGATGGAGTAGGGTACAGTATAGGAAGGATGAGGCTCGATAACGATGGAGGTTTGACACTGAGTGGAGGATAAATGAGTCTAGTGGTCCAGAACGTAGGACTAGGGTAGGAGGAGGATACGAATAGGTATAGCGATAGCAGGATAGGGAAACACCCCAAAAAGAAAGTATGAGCAGGGAAAAGAAATGACATGATGCCAGCAGCAAAAGAATGTAAATGAAGGCTGACCATGGAGTCCGAGCAACACACCTAGACCAACTCCAGTGGAAGGAGGAACAGCCAGAAGCAAAACTCCAACCACTACCAGTGGGTAGTCAGAAATGGGGAAGTCATGAACAGGCAACAGGAGGATGGAACTACCAAAACAGAGTGGGAAACGAGGGCTGGCAGGAACTCCTGAGGTGGAACAAGGTGCAAATAAGGACTCTGGAAATGCTAGTGAATAAGGGAGGTGGCAGACATAAATGCAATGAAAATGGTGAGCCTCCAGAAAGGAAGACAGGAAGAGGAGAAAATGGCATGGGGAGAAATAGCAGCTCCAACCCCAGCAGAAGACCTCCTGATGAAATGTCCCGAAGAGGACACGAAGCACTGGGGTAAAGTGCTGTGGATCTGTGCCCCGACAGTCAAACTGCATGGCTCCATTCAGTTGTCAGTTTCTGGCAGAGTGCTTTATGAATGTGATGATAGATCCCAGTAGAAGACCCCAGGACTCCCCAGTAGAGGCGTGCCCAGTTCGGAGCGGCAATAATGTGATGGGAGAGCAGCACCAGGGGAGTGACATCACAACTGGAAGAATGGGAGTGGAACAGAGCTGGGGCCCAGTAGAAAGAAGCCAAAAAGAGAAACAGCATGCCAAGGCCCTAGAGAATTGAAAAAGGATGGGACAAGGAGCCACGATGCAGAGGTAGAGGGAAAAAACAGCAAAAAAAAAAACAGAAGAAGGAGCTGGAAGGGGAAAGGACAGGCAGGGTAGAGTGGGAGGGGTTGGGGGAGCACAAACAGGCAGCATCCTGCAGAAAGGAAACTGCCACCCCAGAGCAGGCTGATGCCGAAAGACATGGAGAGGGAGGGGGGAGAACAGGGAGGAGAAGGAATGGTGGTGAGCGTCAGGGAGAGGGAAGGACGATGGAGAGGCACAGATGATGGCTGCCGAATGGAGCAGCAGGGGAGGAAGGGGGAGCTGCAAACAAGTGGGTGGCCAAGGAGAATGAACAGAGCAGCAGCAGCAGAACACCGCAGAAAGAATGAGGAACATTGAGGGAACCAGAACAGGAGAGCGAACTGGCGGCCAGAGGTGACCACAGGGAAAGAATAGGAGGAACAGGGAGTGAGGAAGAGCGGTGCCTCCGGCCGCAACAAAGAAAAGAAATGAGGACTAGCCTGGAGGAGAGTGTTTAAGGCCTGGTTGGGGAGTGGTTTGTTGCTCCGCTCATTGAACTCTGGCCAGCCACCAGCCATCAATATAGGGAATATCAGAAGTTCTTATCAAATGGTTTCAATGCTTTTATGCCCAGGCCAAAGTATGTCCTTTTATTAGTGATTGTGAGGGAAATCTTTTAAAGGTTTCCAGATAGGTTAGACAGAGTTGTCTACCTAGTTCCCTGTTGTACATTCATTTTCGGGATAGACCCTCTACTTTGGAAAATACAAGACATAAAGGTCTTGCAGGGTTTAGTTGTGACAGAGGGGTGCCACCTATTAAAGTTTAATTTTTGCATACACAGATAATGTGAGTCTTTTCTTTAGTAATAAAAATAGAGAAAAAGGTTTGTTGGAGGTACTGAATACTTTTTCTAATATATCAGGGTCCATCCTTAATATTGGGAAGAGTAAAGGGGTTGGAATTGGAGAATTTCAAAATGTTAATACCTATCTGGCAGGCTTTGAAGTGGCAGGATCACAGATTGTATTATTATTACTTTTGGTTACATGGACATGGTCCAACATAATTGGGAGTTACAAATAGTAAAGACAGCAGGTTTAGTGCAAAAATGGCAGCAATGGAGGCTATCAAAACAAATAAAAGATGTTTACATACAAATATATGAACATACAAAATTGCTGGCAGAAAAAGGCCCACGGGTCTATCAAGTCTGCCCGATTGTGCAGCTCTTAGTTTCATATCACTACAGTTGCCCCACCCCACCCAAACCCTTCCTTCCTCCTCTTTCCTGGTACTTCTCCCCTTTGTGTTTTTGTTTGTGCTAACCTGCCCTTGACTCTATCCCAACACCACTTAAACCTATCAACTGTCCTTTGAGGGATTAACTCCTCTGGCAGTGTGTCCCAACCTGCCACCACTCTCTCTCATGAAGCAGTGCTTCTTCATCTCCCTTCTAAACCATCCCCTTCCAACTTCAGACTGTGCCCTAGTGATCCTTCCCTCTTAAGCGGAACAATCCTCCCTCCCTGACTTTGTTTATGCCTTTCAAGTACTTAAAGGTCTCTATCATGTCCCCTCTTAACCTTCTGTCTTCCAGCAAGTACATGCTGAGCTCCTTCAACCTTTCCTCGTACGGCAACTCCCCTAGTCCCATGATCATTTCTGTAGCCCTACGCTGCACCCCCTCCAGTAATCTCACATCCTTTTTGAGGTATGGCCACCAGTATTGTACACGATACTCCAAGTGTGGCCTCACCAGTGATCTATACAATGGCAGGATGACCTCCCCCTTTCGAGAGGTGATCCCTCTGGCAATGCACCCCAGCATCCTATTTGCCCTTGCTGCCACCCTCCTACACTGTGCTGATACCTTCATGTTCCTTGTAACTATAACCCCCAGGTCCTTTTCCTCCTCTGATGCCATTACCTGTACTCCCCCCAACCAATAGCTGTTCCTGGGATTTCTGGTTCCAAGGTGCATGACCTTGCACTTCTTAGCATTAAACCTCAACTGCCACTCCCTAGACCAATGTTTGAGTTTAGCTAGATCCTCTCTGAATGCCTGCCTCTCTTCCTCATTGTCCACTATTGCACAAATCTTAGTGTCATCCGTGAACAGGCTGATCTTACTCTTGACCCCCTCTGCAATGTCTCCAATGAAGACATTGAATAAAACAGGGTCCAGCACTGAACCCTGTGGTACCCCACCTGTTACTGGCTGTGACTTGGATGTCTTCCCCTTTAAAACTACTCTCTGTTGTCTGCCCTGCAGCCAGCTCTCAACCCACCACACCAGTCCCCTCGATGTGCCATCCGCTTGCTCACTAACCTCCTGTGTGGCACCAAATCGAAAGCCTTGCTGAAGTCCAGACACAGGACATCCACAGCATGGCCTTTGTCAACCGCTCTAGTGACCCAGTCAAAGAAGTCAATCAGGTTAGTTTGGCAAGATCTTCCTGTGACAAACCCATGCTGTCTCTCATCCTGCAGGCCATTGCTATCGAGAAAGATTATCAACCTCTCCTTCAGAATGGTCTCCATCAACTTCCCCAGTATAGAAGTCAAGCTCACTGGTCTGTAGTTACCTGGTTGGTCGTTGGGTCCACTCTTGTGAAGAGGCACCACGTGAGCCATCCTCCAGTCCCTGGGTACATTTCCCATCTCCAAGAAGGTGTTAAACAGATTTGTCAGAGGGCCTGCCAACAACTCTGCCAGTTCCTTCAGGACCCTTGGGTGTACACCGTCAGGTCCTGGTGCTTTGTTCACCCACAAGGCTTTAAGGCCCTTCAGAACTCTATCCTCTTGAATGACCCCAACTGTTATCTCTGCCCGCCCCTCCACCCTTGTCCCCTCTCCCCTGTGGTATTGGGTCATCCCTTTCTGTTGTGAACACTGAGCAGAAATACTCATTGAGTGCCTCTGCCTGGTCTTCCCCTAGTTTTGCCCATCCTCCCTCTCTTGATACTAACAATGTCATCCCTACAACTTCTCTTCTCCCTTTTGTATTTAAAAAACTTCTTAACCCCCTCTCTGATCCCTTGAGCCAACTTCAGCTTCTTTGCTGCCTTGGCTGCTCTGATTGACTTGGTCACCTCCCTAGATGCCTTTGAGAACACTTAACTATCCTCCTCACTCCCAGATTTTTTGAACTTAATGAAGGCCAATCTTTCCCTTATCTTCCCCTCCACCTCCTTGCTGAGCCAGCTAGGTTTTTTTGACCTGGACTGCTTACTCTGAGATTTGGCACATGTGTTCATGGCCTCATTTAGCCCCTTCCTAATGATTGCCCACTTCTGTTCAGCATCCATCCCTGGGTTAATTTATGCTAAATACCCCTCTAGGATGCTGCCCATTCTGGCAAAATCTGCCTTCCTGAAATCCAACACTCTTGTCCTGGTTTTAGCCAACTCCCTCCCTGTGTTAAGGAAGAACCACATGGAAAGGTGGTCGCTTCTTGCAAGAGGGTCCTGTACTACCACATCCTGGACTTGGTCTCCATTTTTAGTACCAAGTCCAGTATGTTCCTCCCTAGTAGGATCCATCACCACTTGCACTAGGTAACTGTCTTCGTAGCCTCCGCAGCACCTGTTCCCTGGTGTGTACTATAGTTACTGTCTGCCAGTCAACCCCAGGTAGGTGTGAAGTCTCCTACTATAGCTGTATTCCCTCTGCCACTGACCTTCCTGATTTGTTCCCCACCTCCCTAGCCACCTCCTCGCTCTGGGAGGGTGGCCTGTACACCACGCCCATCCTGAGCTTCTTACCTTTAGAGCTTTGGAGCAATATCCATATGGCTTCTGGCCTCCCCTCATCCCCTTCCTCCCTGGTACACAGTATCCCCTCTCTGACATAAATAGCCACCCCTCCCCTTCCCCTTCCCGGCCCCTGTGGAACACCTCGTATCCCAGAATCATGAGATCTCAGTCATGGTATTGAGTGGCCCAGGTCTCTGAGATGGTGGCAATATCTACCTCCCCCTCCATCATCATTGCCTGGAACCCTGCCACCTTGTTTACTAAGCTCCTTGCATTCAAGGGTACTGCAGTACACCTTGTGTCCTTCTCTTCCTCCTCCCATCTCTCTCCCTTCCACTTTTGTCTTGGTAACGTCTCCTCATTCTTCTCTTCTCTCTCTGGGGGCAAGGACTTCCAGTCTCCCCTGGAAGGTGCCTCCTCCCTGCTATCCAACTCAGCCACTCTCCCCTCCTCAGTTTAAATCTATGCTGTTTTTAATGTACTTCTCCAGCCCCTGTGTCAATGCCCTTGTACCCTTGATGTTGAGATGCAGTCTATCCTTGGCATAAAGCCCCTTATTTTTCCATGTCTCACCCCACCCTCCTACTACTCCGTACCCCATTTCTGCACACCAACCCTTCAGCCATCCATTAAACTCCTGTTGTCTTAGCTTTCTCACTGTGCTTGCCCTAGGTACCAGGAATACCTCAGAGAACATCACTGAGCTTCCCACCTGATTGCAGATGCCCCCCCACTTCCCTGAACCTCTCCTGCACTTCTTCCACTGTCCTGTCCTTTAGGTTGTTTGCTTCTAGGTGCACAATGATGCAGAGGCTTCCCCCTACCTCCTCCACACATTTCTGGAATACACTTCCTACTCTCCTGTTGTCATACCTGGTACACCTCCACCCAGGTTCAGCTCTTCCTTGCTTCCTCACCTCCCATCTCATCCCCTGATTATAGAATCCCCTAATACAAGTAATCACACCCCCATCCCTTGTACTTCCCTATGGTTTGCTGTCCTATGAGACCCTTTTCCTCAGTGTCTTCTCCTTTCATACTCTGCCCTTTTCCCCCTTCCGTCTCCTCCAGTTGTGCCTCCACCTGCTCTCCTCCTCCCCATCCTTTCTGTGCTCACTCCCTTCCACAACCACTCCTTTTATGTCCTCCCACTGCCACCTGCATTGTGCCTCCTCCTCCCCCCCCAACATGTTTTGGCCTTACTCCCCCTTTGTTTAATGTGTTTGTGCCAACTTGATCTGCTTCACTGCCTCTTCCCACTTTTACCCCATCATCTTCCTTCTCTCCTTGCACCCTATATTCCCCCTTCCCTTCAGGTCACCTGACTCTTGTTTTATGGTGGCTCCCCCAACCTTCTGCTCTGTTTCATCAACCAGTACTGCATACCTGTTTGTTGTCTCCAAACTCCTGTCCCTGCCCTCCCTGAATCCCTTCCCTGTCTGCTTAGCCTGAACCTCTTTTCTACTTCCTCTCTGTCTACCCATGTTCCCTACCACCTGCCAACACACCCTTTTTTCTTATAAATCTTTGTTAGTAACACAATTTCTTTGAGTTACATCTTTCCCTTTTCTATGGTCCTAGAAGCAAAACTTTACAGTCTTTTTTCCTTCTTTTTGGGGGTAGTCGGCTTATTCCCATCAAGAGGGGAATTACATTTTTACTGTTGGATAAGGGAGAAGTTGGAATGAATAATCCAGTTGCATTTTTTTATAGTTTATTTTGTACTTTAATTTGAAACACTAGTTGCTTTCAGCAAAGAAACCTTGGGTATCTTTGTTATCAAAATGGTTTCAGCCTTTCCTAAGGAAATGAGAGTTAGGTAAGCTGCAAGGCTTTGGTAAAGCACAAAAAGATGGAAATCCTACTTATGTTACTGGCACATTAATTAAGGTAAGATAATGAGATGTGTACCCAGAAGGGATCAGAAAAATGATGAGAAAAGGGCTATATGGGTCTATCATGGAATCAGTTTTTTATATAAGTCCAGATTGTCCAGCCTGCCCTAGGGGAAAAAAAGTGTATTTATTCTGAACATGTTGGTTAATAAGAGAGTTCCCCTGCAAAGGTGGGATGTACTTTGGATGAGCGCCCATGGTAGGCTAAGGGTTAGGGATGCACATAAACACAAAAGTTTGGATGAAAGGTACTGTCTCCCACAGGGATACATCCAGGTGTTACAAGCACAAAAGCATCTTTTTCTGGCTTGTCCTTATGCAAAAGGCTTTGGGAAATTTTGGGCTACATGTTGGGGGTGGCCACCTATAGCACAGATTCCATATGACTGTTTATTTTTTGTTTAACCCCTCCTGGATGGGAACATTTGCATGTTAATACCATTGGTGTTTTTCTGTTTGTTTACAATATGCAAATTTTATATCTGGCAAGCTAAATGTGCTCTTTTGTTACAGTAAAAAACACTTATGTGTTGATTTACTAGTGTAGATTCATACAGCATTATGGAAGGTAGCTCAGAGTTATTAAATACACTTTTCTGAGAGTATTTTTAAAAGTTTAGGGTGTGCATTCCCTGATGTTACATTGGCTGTTTAATGGCTTTTAAATATTTATTTTGATGTCAGATAACCAGTCAGCATTTGTTTTTTTTTCTTTCTTCCTTTCTTTTTCTGTTGGACTCATGTGATTTTCACTTTATTTTGTTATATTTTTCTTATGTGCTAAATAATAGTTTGTTTTCAGTTTTTTTTATTATTTATTTAAACTTGTGTTGACTTGTACATTTGTGTTTTTATTTTACCAATAAAACATTCCCCTACTCTTTCAAAGAAATGCCACTTGATCTTTAATGTCCACCTGAACAACCACCAGAATAGGCAGATGGGAACTCAGTTTTAACATCTAATCCAATAGACAGCACCTCAGAAGTACAGCACCCCTCATGTTGCACTACAGTGTTAGTATTGGGATTTACCACAAGTTCCTACTGTAGGGCTAGAACCCACAACCTTCTAATCTTCAAGCTTCACAGACGAGTGTGCAACCTGCTGAGCCACTGACAATGAAAAGGGGAGTGATAGTGAAGAAAAGAAGGTTGGTAGATGGTGACTGTGCTGAACAGGATCAGGAAAAAGCTGACATTCTGAACAGATACGTCTGCTCATTCTTCACTGCGGAGAGGGAGGGGTATAGACCAATAAGGAGCAGCAGGAATACAGGAGGCTGGCAGTGAACACAGTTCAATTTACAGAGGAAAGAATCCTGCACCACATCCATTTTTAGTCACCTTATTTATATGCCTGGTATATATGTGTGTATTCAATTGATATCCTACAGGGTATTTACGTATTTATCATTTTAGTAGCATACGTTTTCCCAATATGTTGCACTGTCACTTTAAATCCTAGTATTTTTAAGCACCTATCACATACACTGGTTTAGCTTTGAGAAAGCGCATGTTCTCACGTGAAAATGTTTGGTCACAATCTTTTGAGAGAGGGTATCCTTATTCATGCATTGTTTTGCTGGATTTTATCTTTTGGATTATCGTAATAAAGCCTTCTTTGAATTACCTTCATCTGTTTGGGGTGGATTCATTTGGATTCTACAGATGGAGACTGTGCTACCGGAGTTCAACTCTTTGTAAGTACTTTGTCCTTTCTTTACTCTGGCACTGGTACAGCCTGTTGTGCTTGTAGTTGCCTATTTTGACAATTACAAGAAGGGGCTTGAAAACCTGAAAGTAGAAAGCGCCATGGGACCAGACGGGATACATTCAAGGGAGCTTAGGGAACTCAGGGAGGAGCTTTCTGCACCATTGACAGCCTTCTTCAACATATCACTGGAAACATGAGAGGTTCCAAGTGCCTGGTAGAGAGCTGACATAGTTCTGCTCTATAAAAGTGTCAGCAGGGAGGATGCTAACAACTATAGACTGATCAGCCTCTCATAAGTTGTGGAAAAATTAATGGAAACCCTGTTAAAAGAAAGGCTAGCTAAATATCTTGAATCCAGGGGCTTGCGAGACCAAAGACAGCATGGCTGCACAAGGGGGAGGTCATGTGACACAAATCTGATTGATTTCTTTGAGGGTGTAACCAGGGAAATAGATAAGGGGAGGGCAGTGGATGTGGCCTACTTGGACTTCAACAAAGCCTTAAACACTGTACCACATAGGAGACTGATAAAATGGATAGTCTATGGGTGGGAGCCAGTGTTGTAAACTGGGTATAAAAGTGGCTAATGGATATGTAGCAGAGGGCAGTGGTAAACAGTATTCATTCTAATGAGGGAGGAGTGACCAGCAGGGTGCCACAGGGTTCAGTATTGCAACTGGTCCTGTTCAATATCTTCATAAGTGGCTTTGCAGAAGAACTTGTAGGGAAGGAATGCCCTTTTGAAGATGACACCCAGAGCTATAATAGAGTGGATATTGAGGATGAGGTGGAGACAATGAGTGGGGACCTTACAAAACTTGAAGAATGGTCAAGAGTAAGTCAGCTGAGATTCAATGCCAAGAAGTGTAAAATCATGCCCCTGGGGCACAGAAACCCAGGAGCTGAATATAAAATGGGGGAGAAATACTGTCAGTCACTAAGTAGGAAAGGGACCTTGGGATTTTCATATCTGATTACCTCAAAGTTGAACGGCAGTGTAACAAGGCAGTGGGTATGTGGGATGTTAAGATGCAGAGGGACAGGTATCAAAAACAGAAGGAGACACATGATATTACCTCTGTATAGATCATTGGTGAGACCAGGAATATTGTGTACAGTTTTGGAGGCCACATTTCAGAACAGACATAGACAGGGTAGAGGAAGTCCAGAGGAAGGCAACTAAAATGGTACAGGGATTGCTGAGAAACCATACGAGGAGAGACTGAGGGATCTCAATTATTACACCCTGGAGGAGAGATGGGAAAGGGGTACATGATAGAAACATACAAGTACCTCAAAGGGGTGAAAAGGGTACCAGTGGGAGCCCATTTCAAATGAAGGAGTGCAACAGAACAAGAGGGTATGCAATGAAGAAAGAAGTGGGGAAAATTCAAAGAGGGATGTGAAGAAATACTGCTTCACCAAAAAGAGTGGTGGGCGCCTGGAACAGCCTGCTACCAGAAACAGTAGTGGCAAAAAACAATTGGGGGTTTCAAACATGCATGGGATAGGCATAGGGGAATACAGGAAAATAAAAAGGGTGCGGGTTGCCAGATATCAGTTAGGGTCTGCTGAGGCAGAATAGGTAGGGAGAAACTCAACAGACTAGGTGGACCAAGCCATCCTGTTCTGTTGACAAATTCTATGTTTCTGTGTTACAGTATGATCTTTTTCTGACAGTAATCATCTATGTTGCTAGAAAGTTAGGCTAATTGTGCAGCTGAAATTGTTTGGGTGTCCTTCTACTTCTGGGGCCTATGCAGATCTACAGTTAACACTGTTAAGCCCAGCTCTGATTGCTGGCAGGCAATCAGAATGTAATTCCAAACATTATGTCATAATTAAAGATACAAAGTCAAACTGCAGCACCAAGATGTAGTTAAAAACTGCACACAGCTTGCAGACCTGTAATAGTTTACAAAATGAACCATAAAAATTATGTGGTCTCATTGTTAAAACGTGTCACACCACTATTAATTAATTTTTCTGACAACTGCACACTTCGCTTTAGCTATATATTTTTAACAAATAAAAGCCCATTTTAAAGTGGGACAACACTCCAGTGTGCAGTCATAACAGAAAGTAATACAGATGCTAAATGCCTCCCTGCTGATGGCCTGGAAAAGTTCTTCTCTTCCAACAATTCATGCCTGGCATTCTGCCCTTTCTACATGAACTCTATTCGACAGACTTCCTCTGGTGACTACTGGTAAACTAGAACTTTACTACAATAAGTGGGACCCCTTTTACATTCACATCTATGCTCAGTACCTTCCTCACCCCTTGCAATTCCCTATTACTTAACTTCTAGAGTTCAGGTTCCACGTTATGGATCTCTTTCCACTTTGGTATCCCCCGTCCCTTCCTTGTATACCTACTGTGTGAGTTGTGTATTTACATTGTTAACTTTATTTGGTATCTTCTACATGTAGTTTTATTGCACAGGTATATATCTTATCTTGTTATTTTGTACATGCTTGTTGTTTGTATTAGTGTATTTTAAATGCATGAGACCCCAGTGCCTTACTGGATTGTTGGTTTGTAAATCTTGTGATGTTGTTGTTCCATTTTTGTTTTCTGTATTATTTAAAATGTCTTAATAAAAAGGTTTATGATAAAAAAAAATTAGAAAAATAATGTACCTCTCAGATGTTCGGGGGGGCTACTATGCCTTGTGCATGACAGCCTCCCAAGGTATGCATTATTATTACACCCTGCTATGTGTTTTCCATTACATGCCACAGCCCAGCCTATACACTCCAAGAGTATGGCAAATCAGGACCTAATCCAGTCCCTAAATGACATTTCCAGAGGTGCCTCTTAAAATCCAGTGTGAATAGAAACTCATCAAAATGACTGGGTTTTAACATGTAGTGGGAAACATTGAAATGTTCCCTCTGTATGTATACCCCACAGTTTTCTCCTCAGACTGGAAGAAATATGTACAGTCATATGCATGGCCAGTATAAGAATGTGTTCTACAACAAAGTATCAAGTTTAGCATTGACATTTTCACCAAAACAGATACTATTCATTAGAGCATGTTTTTGTTGAAAAGTATGGAAAATCCTATTAATCCTTGGTAGGCAGACATTTAACGAAGCTTCACAGTCTTCTTTCAACTGCTTTTAAACTCCACTGGATAAGTCATCATTTGGAATAATTTGCATTGTCTCTCATAATCATCACTTCTTTCATCCCTTTCAGTTCAATTCAATTTTATTTTTATAGTTAAAAGTATGTGAGCAAAAATGCTTGTTTTCACAAACATCCAGTGGTACAAAAATTCAATAACACAGAGAACAAAATCTGATCAGATCCACCAGGGCAGCATAATGAAGTTAGTGAAGTTGTGTGGAATTGTTAAGGAGGTATGGAGAAACAACATAATTATTTGTAAGTAGTAAGATTTGATTTAGTTTCTGTTCTAAGGAAGACATACACATTATTAAGAAAATATATGTAGGTGTATACTGTGCTACAAGAACATTGTTTTAATTGATTTTCTTTTGCATTTATGATTTAACTGCAGCTTCAAATGCATTTTTCTCTGGCTAGCCCACTGAGATGGATTACCTAACTCTACTTGAAAGCACAGTACAGGTACAGGTCATTATCAAGCAAAATGAATTATAAAAGTATGTATAATATAAATGTATCATACAGATGCAATGCACCACAGTAGCTACAGAAACAGAGAGAGAAGAAGTTTAGAACATTAACAAGTTTAGCAACATCCTCACAGAGGGCTTCAAATCTGCTTCATAGAATGGATTTATAGGCAAAGCAGTAGAAATGGGAACAGCACTGACTCTTACTCTGCTCCAGACAAAAATATGCATTTGAGGCTGTAGGTAAATAAATACAAAAAGAAATAGAAAATTATCACCCTGACAGTATGTGTTCTGCTCAGTCAGAAATTGGAACAGCACTGACTTACTCTGCTGCAGACACAAATATGCAAATGAAATAGAAAACCATTCTTGGCACTCCAAGGAGAACTTGTCACCCTGACAGTATGAGTTCTGCTATGATGACTGACCCCACGCACATCAGTTGGTGTAAGATACCTTCTCTGAAGAACAAGTCAGTAATTTTAATGTTTGACATTATGTTGTGCTTACAATCCCCGCTGTTCAGTCACAAAAAAACACAAATTTTATGAGGGCAGAGGACAATTCTGAGGAAAAAAAATCAGTGAGTTCCCTAACAATCAGGGGCAGCTGACAGGTATGACAGGGCTTGCATTACCTGCTCTGACGCAGTCCCCAGACAAACAGGTTTTGAATCTGTAGCTCATTTAACAGTGAAGAAGTGACAGTATGCCTGCAGTCAAAAGAAAGCAAGGTGCACTGGTAGCCTTGCAGCAGGTGCCTTCCTGCATCTTAATAAATGCAAATACAGTAAAATGTCCTGTGTTGCCACATGTTTGCATCTTGATGAGTGTATAACATCATTCAGCCATCCAACCAACACAGAACCTAATTAAAGTTCCACAAAAAGTATAACTCAACAAAATAGGCTGCATTTATATGAGGAAAAAGTTTCATACAGTATATGTACTGTATAAAGAAATACACCAGTATACTTCCCTGTGATGTTCTCTTCATAGAAGGATACAGTACACTCCTATTAAACTTTCCAGTCCTTGGCAATTAGCATATAGCTGGCAAAATACAGTTCTACAAAAGTCAGGGGAAAAAGTATTCCACCCCCAACCCCCACCCCCATAACCTGTGTGTCAGCTGCTTTAGTGACACAATATTTCTGTTAAAGAATGGGTAATAAGGTTTGGAGCTAATGTACATTTTATGGGGTTTTTCCTTCATTCTAAATGGTCTCTTTCTGAGGATGTGGTGCTCTTTTGTAAGGCAACCTCTGCCCTGCAGGCATGAGCTCATTTGAATGCCTGCTTCAGCTTCATTGAGAGTAAAGAGATCTAGACAAGAGGAAGTGGATCCGAGATTTGGAGCTCCAGCTGATGTCTGCATGTGGAAAAAACTGCACCTGCTTTCAAAAGCAGAGCATAATTACACAACCAGATGGCCCAAGTTTTCCAGAAAGGATGTTTGTTGATCTTCTTGGTGGTTTCCAATCGGAGGATATGTGTTTATCCTTTAAGGATCTGTTACTGTGTGCTGCTTGCTGGCTGAGAGCTATCTGCGTCTAACACTTACTGACGGTATCCAGTTCCAAGACTGTCCCTGTATCTCTCACTTTCTGTTTCTGTAGTGTGTGTTTGCACATTCCTTCTTTAGTAAACTTGAACCACACTCTGTTTGTACTAGATTAAAGTCATTTGAGGGCCTCGGAATTAGAGTTATGCTTAAACTCACTGTGAATCGGAAACAACCTCCCTGGACATTAGCAGTTACCGGCCATTAATAATAAAATGAGGGCAGGCGCTGCAGGGACGTGACTTTCTCTTAACAACCAGCAGAGGAACTATACTGAAACTATTAGACCCTGGTTTGAGATTTAAAAAAATGCACACAAATCTTGAAGAAAGCCTCTAGGGGATTTTTTTCGAGCACTATGAGATTTGGCTGATTACGATGCTCAGAATAAAGGGAAGGGGAACAGAGGGATGGGGGTGGTACAGTGCACAGTGGGCGGTAGCGGGAGGGTTTCGGGAGCTTGGTGGGGAGGAGCTGCCATAAAAGAGCATGGACACCAGAGAGGGGCGGGGTTGTGATGGGTGGAGAGAATCCGGGTTTGTTTTAATTAAGGAAAAAAATGCAGAGTCCTCACTCTGTTCATTAAAGGACAGCAGGCTCTGCCCATGCAGCCCTAAAAAGGTAATAATATTTACAAAATGTTACAGTATTTACAATAGGAACAGTGCATATGACAGGATGATCTAGAATAGAAAAACAAAATACAGGGCACACAATAAGAGAGTCAATTTATAGACACTTATAAACTCTACAGTCACTGAAGGGTTGGTGGACATCCAGGGGGGTTATCTACAGGGGCAGACACAGGTGGTGGATTGGAGGAGGTGGTCCTTGAGGGAGGAGGTGAATGAGTCAATAAAACTACAGACCTGAAGTTCAGGGGGCAGTTTATTGTAAAACATAGGGCCCTTGTATGTGATGGAGTTCTGTGCATGCTTGGTGTGGTAAAGGGGTGTCAAAGATATGACAAGTGGCCTCTAATTGCTGCGCTGGGAAATGATAAGGGTAAAGGGAGTTAACATTGATCGGCAGTAGGTTATGGTGAACTTTGTGTAAGAAAGAGAGCATTTTAAATTGGAATCTGCCTTCAAGGATGAGCCAGTTGAGGGAGGCATAGAGGGTACAGTGATGGGTCATCTAGGGGAGGCTGTTCACGAAGCATGCAATATTATTGTATGTAGTCCTGAGTTTGGAGAAAAGGGGGGATGTGCTGGGGGAGAATAGGCAATAGAGCCATAATCAAGGAGGTGAAGGAGAGGCATAGTCTGGAGATGGGGATAAGGAACTTTTTGATTTGGAATAAAAGACCTAGCCTCATATGGATTTTCTTGATGAGGTTGGTGATATGGATATTGTAGGTCAGGTGAGGGCTCAAGTACAGGCCAAGGTGTTTGAATTTGTAGGCGTGTTCTATGATGTTACAAGATTGTCTGAGAGGATTGGCCCATGACTGGGGCTTTTCTTGGGCAAGAGAAGATCATAAACTTGGTCTTCTTGGAGTTGAGAACCATGCCTTTGGCAGAGAACAAGTGTGTAGCTTGCTGAAGTCAGTCTGCAAGCATTGAACATTGTATCAAGGTTAGTTTCACTGCGAGAGGGCTGCGCCATCAGCGTAAAGGACTAGTTGGGTGGTTTGGCAGATGAAAGGGAGGTTAATAATGAAGAGAAAGAACAGGAGCAGGCCAAGGATGGAGCCCTGGTGTACCCCATATTTAATTGGACATTCAGCAGAAAAATGACTGTTGATATTAGTTTTCTGTGATCTGACAGAGAGGTAGCTTTGGACCCATTTGATTACATTTTCAGATATGTGCAAGCCCTTGAGGGTGTCCAGGAGAAGGCAATGCTCGACCAGGTTGAATGCCTTGGTCAGGTCCACAAAGACAGAGCTTGTGTACTGGCCTTTATCGCTTACCTTGAGGATAAGAAGGGGAAGAAAGGAGAACAGAGGCAATCTGGCTGCAGCTCCTAGACTCAAGGGTAGGAAACTGAGATTTGGGATGGTATAGGCCACTGTCTCAATCTGATGAGCTTGACGGGGAATTAGCAGGACAAATCAGAAAAGTATATGTAGAAAATGGAAGGTGGTCATCATGGGGGATTTCAACATGCCTGAGGGTTGACAGGAGCATTCCAGTCACCTCCAGTGCTAGGGAGCGAGTGCTCCTGGATGCAATCCAGGAGGGTCTCCTGACACAGTTGGTTAGTGTACCTACTAGGCTAAAGAACACTTTAGATCTGGTGTTGTTGAATGGGGAGGCAGTAAGGGAAATAAAGGTTGAGGACCCACTAGCCGACAGCGATCACCAAATGGTGTGGTTTAATATCATGATGTGCAGGGAGGCAGAGAAATCAGTTACTCAGGTAGTAAACTTCCAGGGGGCAGAATTTGGGAGGATGCAGGAAGTACTGAAAGGGAAACTAGAGGGCATAAGGAAGGAGATGGATGCAGAGCAGAAATGGGAAATTGTTAAAAGGGGGATTACAGAGGCAACAGAAGCTTGCACCAAGACACAGAATAAGAGGAGCAGAGCAAGAAAACCATGCTGGTTGAACAGCGAGGTAGTGGAGGTGGTGAGAGCAAAATGAGAGGTGCACCAGAGGTATAGAAGGACGGGGAAGGAAGTGGACAAGGGGAAGGAGTATGCAAGACAGTTCAGAGAGGTGACCAGAAAAGTGAGAGAAGCCAAGGCCCAGAGGGAGCTGGGATTAGTGCAGGAAATTAACGGGGGGGGGGGGGACTTTTTCAGATACATCAGGGAGAAAAGAAAGTGCAAGGAGACAATAGTGAGGATAAAAAGGGGTGGGAAGTGGACGAAAAGGGGGGAGGAGCAGGCAGAAGCACTGAAAGAATACTTTTGCTCAGTGTTCACGGAAGAAAGGGGACCAATACAACCATGGGCTGGGAGGGTGGGGACAGGGCGAGAGGAGGCAACAGATAGAAGAACTGAGGCAAGTAGAGTCCTAGAGAGACTGAGGGCACTGGTAGATGAAGGCACCAGGGCCGATGGTATCCACCCCAGGGTGCTGAAGGAGATGGCAGAGGTGTTGGCAGAGCCGCTGGTGGATCTGTACATCACCTCACTGGAGTCGGGATGTGTGCCACTGGACTGGATGGCACATGTAGTACCATTACACAAGAGCGGACCAAGGGATGCACTGGGTAATTATCGCTCAGTAAGCCTCACCTCCATAGTGTACAAACTCATGGAGACAATACTAAAGGAAAGACTGGTGTTGTACCTGGAGGACAATGGCCTCCAGGATGTGAGGCAGCGTGGGTTTGTTTCAGGGAAGTCTTGTCAAACCAGCCTGATACAATATTATGACTGGGTGGCAGATGAGCTGAATAAGGGTCATGCAGTGGATGTTCTTTACTTGGACTTCAGCAAGGCCTTTGATTCTTTGCCTCATGGGTGGCCTGGGGGGAAGCTAACTGGTGGAGGGGTAGGGGCAAAAATGATGAACTGGATTACAAGCTGGCTGAGTGGGAGGCTGCAATGGGCGGTGGTGAGAGAGGAGCTCTCAACTCCAAGACTGGTGATGAGTGGGGTGCCACAGGGCTCTGTGTTGTGGCCAGTATTGTTCGGGCTCTTCATATCAGACATTACACATGGGGTGGTGAACAACATAAGTCTGTTCGCTGATGACACTAAAATTGGAGCAGTGGTGGATGGAGAGGAGGGATGGAAGCAGCTGCAGGGGGACCTAAGCAAGCTAGAGGAGTGGTCAGAGAGGTGGCAGCTGGGGTTCAATGCAAAGAAGTGTATGGTTATGCACTTTGGGGTGAAGAACCCAAGCGGAGAATACTAGCTGGGAGGGGTTAAGCTGGGAACCATTGAGGAGGAGAAGGACCTAGGGGTAATGATAACAGGGACCATGGGCAACACTGCCCAGTGCAGGAGAGCAGCTGCAAAAGCAAACAAAATGCTGGGATACATAGCAAGGGTTTTCGCCCAGGTGAGAGAGGTGATTTGCCCCTCTACAGGTTGCTGGTAAGGCCGCAGTTACAGTATTGTGCAGTTTGGGAGGCCATACCTAAAGAGTGATATCAGGCTACTGGAGGGGCTGCAGAGGCAGCAAAGATGATATGTGGAATGGAATGGAGAGACTATGGCAGCAGGCTGAGATACCTGAATATGTACACCCTGGAGGATAGAAGGACAGGGGGACATGATAGAGACATTCAAGTATCTGAGGGAATCAATAAGGATGGGGCAGATGGGGTCTTTAAGTTAAGGAGGGGAGGGCCACCGGGGCATGTCTAAGAATAGAGGGAGGAAGATTTAGGAAGGAAATGAGGAGACACTATTTCACAGAGAGGTGGTAGCAAAATGGAATGCCCTACCAGAATGTATGGTATCATGTAAATCTGTGAACAGTTTCAAAGGGCATGGGACAGGGAATGGGGAGAGTGAGGGGAGGTGGGGTGGCAGTGGGATGACAAATGGGAGGGGTGGGGCAGCTGCAAACTAGGGGTGCTAGCTGCACACCTCGAGCAGACTTAGATAGACCGGTGGTCTGTTTCTGCTGGCACATTCATATGTTCGATATCATTGCTGAACCTGACCAGGGTGGTTTCAGTGCTATGTCCATATCTGAAACCATGCTGAGCAACAGAGAGCAAGTTATGATGGTCGAGAAGGTGGTGAGCTGGAGTATGGACAACTTTTCAATGTATTTGGAGAGGGCAAGGAGGGAAATAGGTCAATAATTTCCTACTTCATTCCTTGACCCTGACTTGAACAATGGTTTGACAGTGGCAGTTTTCCAGGTGCTAGAGAAAAGGCCAGAGCAGAGTAGGCGGTTTAGTGTGCTGGTGATTGAGACTGCTAATGAATTAATGGCCAGTTTAAGGATTTTAAAATCGATTCCATCCACCCTTTTGCTGGGTTTAGGGTTGTTACTTCGGATGAACTATATGGTGTCCGAGGGTTTTAGGACCCTGAAACAGAGTCTGGGACTGGGCTCGAACTTAGAATTGGGGCAGGGGGTAGGGGTGGATGAGGGGGAGGGGGAGTGGATGGGGGGATTTGTATTTATCAAGGTCACCAAAGAATGAGTTAAAAATATTTGCTACTTCTGAGGGGTCATTGGTCTGCTTGCCACCATGGATCAGAGTGATTAGTTCAATATTCTTGTGTTTCCCGAGTAGCGTGTTTAGTGTAACCCAAAGTTGATGGGGGTTGGATGTTTCCCTGAGTTGTTTATTACGGAAAAAGTAAATTTTGTTTTTTCTGATGACTGATTTTCACTTATTTCTGAGTGCTTGGTAGAGGGAGAGTTGAGCAGGGTCTCTGTGCGTGGTGTAACAGTTCCATGATTTGTCCCTGATCCTCATCAACTTAATAATGTCAGAAGATACATAGAAACATAGACTTTGATGGCAGATAAGGACCGCTAGGCCCATCTAGTCTGCCCATTTCCCTACCTACAGGATAGGCCGCAGATCCTAGTTAACCAACAGCCTATATCTTCCTGCCCCCCCCACAAGAATTGCCTTATGTCTGTCCCATGCATTCTTGAATTCTCCCACAGTTTTAGACCCCACAACTTCCTCAGGAAGGCTGTTCCATGCATCCACTACCTCTCTGTGAAATAATGCTTCTCACATTGCCCTGAACCGCCCTCCTTCTATCTTTTAAATTGTGTCCCTTGTTCTTGCAAGTCTCTTTTTCTGAAAGATGCTACCTCTTGGACTTTGTTGAGTCCTTGAGGTACTTGAAGTTTCTATCATGTCCCCCTCTCCCTTCTTTCCTCAAGGGTACACATATTAAGCTCCTTTAGTCTCTCCTCATCTGGCTTCTCTTGCAGACCCCTGCACCATTTTAGTTGCCCTCTCTGGACTGCCTCTATCCTGTCTATGTCCTCATGAGATGGGGTCTCAGAACTGGACACAGTATTCCAGATGGGTCTCACCAACTATCTGTACAGAGGGATAACAACTTCCTGTTTCTGCTGCTGATGCCTCTCCCTATACATCACAGTATACCCTGGCCCTCCCTACTGCCTTCTCACATTGCTTACAACTTAAGGTCTGATATGATTACCCCAGGTCCCTTTCCTGTTTTGTTGTTGTTACTACCTCCCCACCCTTGTGTATTCTTCCCTGGGTTCTTGATTCTCAGGTGCATTATTTAGCACTTTTTTGCATTGAATCCTAGCTGCCATACGTCTGACCATTCCTCCAACCTTGCCAAGTCCCTTTTCATCCTTTCCACGCCTCCTTGTGTATCAACCCTGTTGCAGATCTTTGTGTCATCTGCAAAAAGGCATACTTTTCCTTCAGTCCCTCTGCAATGTCACTGATGAAGACATTAAAAGGACTGGACCTAATACTGAATCCTGCGGTACCCACTAGTAACCGCCCTTTCTTCAGAGTGGACTCCATTTACAATTACCTTCTGTGTCCTGTTGTCCAGCCAATGTTTTATTCAGGCTACCACCCTGGGATCCACTCCCAGGCTGGTTAATTTGACTAATAATCTTTGTGTGGGACTGTGTCAAATGCCTTGCTAAAGTCTAGGTAGGCCATGTCCACAGCCCCTCCCTGGTCTACTACTTTGGTCACCCAGTCAAAGAAATCTATTAGATCTTTCTGACATGACCTTCCCGCTGTGAACCCATGCTGCCTTGGATCCTGTGCTACTAGGTATGCTAATTTCTGAGTTCCTCCATAGTTCAGCTCCATAGCTCAGGAGTTAAAGCACAGCATAAAATGCTGGGGGCCTGGGTTCAAATCCCAGTGGAAGGCATACATTTTCCTTTCACATTTCCTTCATGATTTGCTTCGCAGTGACTTACTGCACTGAGAAAGTTGATTTGTGCCTCTGACATGCCTACTTGCTGGCTTATGCAATACATAGAAAGGAAAGTGTGGGCCCAGAAAGAGATGGCTAGGTCTGCTAATTTCTGAGTTCCTCCATTACTCAGGGGTTAGAGCACAGCACGGAATGCTGGGGGCCTGGGTTCAAATCCCAGTGGAGTGCACACATTTTCCTTTCACATTTCCTTCATCTCTTTCAGAATGGAACTTAAAAAAGATGTGATGACCTTATCTATTTTTTCTCATTTCTGAAGTGTACAAATAGTTTTTTGCATGTATGCATTGTCATCTTGTTAGTTTTGTTGTTTATCTGTACAAAATGTATTGTCGTGGTTTCTTCTGAAAAGGATCTTGTTTCCAGTCAGCTTACCTAGTAAACAACCTGTATATAGGAAAGAGGAAATGGTGTGTGGGGGTGCATTCAACTGAGTCAATAACTTTAACGCATTAGTCCTTTATTATTTAGTTTAGAGGGCAAACATCTGTTGTTCTTTAATTGTTTGCATTATCTGTTACTCTTCTGTTTATTTTTATTTTTTTCTGACATTTTAGGAGGACAGAACAGTGTGATAAATCAGACTTCTTTCCACTGTGTTCCTGGATACACAATTAGCAGATGATCCTAGGCCATACGCAACCATGTCCTGTACACAAGAGATTATTAAAACAGAAATGCAAATTCAAACAAGCAGTAGTTGAAGAGAGGTTTATTAATCAACAAAGTTGTTACAACAATACCTTATTTGTAAATGTATGTATGTATATATAGATAGATAGATAGATAGATAGATAGATAGATAGATAGATAGATAGATAGACAATGGGGTGGAGTTTTCTCTGTGAAATAAATTGTGTTATTCTCATGGGAGTGAGATAATGCAGTTGACATCCACACAGTGATAATAAATGCCATTTATCCACACTGTGCTTACCTCATAAGCATTTATTTCAACTGTGCTGATGTCACCCAGCAACACTTAGATTCTGCCTAAGTGTTGGGACTGCTTTCATGAAGTTAATAACAAGAATGTAGCTCATCTGTCACACCTGCACTTGTAAGTCCTTCTTTCACTTTCATCTTGTGCACTCTATGAAAGCCCCAAAGCAAGCAAATGGCAGCCTGAGTTTCATTCTGGAAAAGAAGCCAAAAAAGAGCAAAGCCTTCCACATTCATGAATACCTCAGCTACCAAGGAATAGAGCCTGCTTCATCCCAAATGACAAGACAGTGTTTCAGCTTGTTTTAGCAGACTTTTAATGTTTTGCCCTATGTCTTCTTTGTTTATTCCACAAGATAAAGTGAAATAAAAAAAAACCCTATTGCATAAATCGCACACATAATGTGCAGTCATGTGCTATGGAAAATATTTTCACTCCTGCAGAGTGACCTCTGGATGCTCTCACTTGTGATTTCACCACTCATGAGTTTCCCGAGGTCACTCTGCAGGAGTGAAAATATTTTCCATAGCACACTCCTGCCCATCGTGTTATATATATATACACACACACACACATGTTTATATTTAAAATGTGACTGCAGTAAGTCTGAATTAGAAATTGCATGTATTACATTTTCAATAGTTTCATACTGTGGAAATGCACTGTGGAAACCTAAGGCAGTAAAGGAAACTGGGAGGGGGTAGCTTTCACAGGCAGACTAGATGGAGCACAAGGTCCCCTTCTGTTGGCACTTTCTTATGTTCTTATGCTCACACAACTTTTATTCTGTTGAGTATTGCTAGTGGCCTTAGTAAAGTTTACCAAGGAATGTAAACAGTCAAACATACTGTAAATACCCTTAATGTCAGTCTCAAAATACATTACCACAACGGGGACTAATTAGTTAGTCTGAGAAAAGCCTTAAGTCCTAGCAAACCCAATTATTAAGATCGGATCTGGGAGAATAAGAAGACTTTACTAATTCAAAGAAAAAATTGTAACAATTAAACTCCAGTTCAGTAGAAAGGATGCCTGAAACTCTTTTGTTCTAGTGAGATTGGAGCTTTAAGTTAAGAAAAAAACACAAACAAATGTTTATCTTATTTTGTTTTCATACGTGGTTTCAACTGTACTTTCAGACTAGAAAGTAATGTACTGTTGTTACTAAGATGAATATCAATATAGTATTTAAGTCTGTAATATTACAGCAATGAGAGATTGGAGAACATTATATTTTATCGATTGCATGTTTTGCTTACCATTTATTGTGTAAATAATTGCTTGCTTTTCCAGATGTCCTTAACAGAAAAATTAAGAGAACTCAACAGAAAGAAGAACAAATCCGAAGGTACTATTAAACATCTTAGAGAAATGAACTCACAGATACTGGTAAGGATTAGTTCCAAGAGAATGCTCTTACTATATAAGGATTGGCTAGCTGTGTAGACTGGCAGTGAATTATAAATCCTTTCAACTCTATGGTTGGTCATCATTTTGGACCCAGCCCAGATTATGGGTTTAGCTGTACACGAGAAACTTCATCACAGAAACATACAATAGCAAAATGCTGGGCTGAAAAAGATCAATGCAGTCCATCCAGTCTGTCCCAAGGTCCCTCCGGTCATTCCCAAACAACCAAGGCAGAGACTCAGCCCTGATGGTTATTTGCTGGTCTATGTGAAATGAATTTAGATGGACTCTGCCCAGGTCTTAGTGGACAGGTGTCCACACCACAAAAAACACCCTCACAGCTGTCACTAATCTGTGCCATTACTGATTGGCTGGTATAAGGGGTCAAAGATTCCATGGGCATACAATACCAACTACTCTCTCACCAGCTAGGTGTCACCACATTTTTAATAAATAAATAAATAACTTCCTCCTCTATGGTAGGGCTAAGGCACGTTGATAGGGTGATATAGGGAAGCTTGCAATATGAGCTACCCAAACCTCTCTCCAGTCTGGCACTTTTTATAAATGCTACAAAATTTACCACAAAACTAAAAGAGCAAGTTTGTCTTTACAGGAGAACTGTGGTTAACCTGCAAGCCTATATTTTCTGTTAGCTGTTTCTCAAATACTGGTTCACATTATGTTACTGTTCCATCTTTAATTGAGTAAATTTTGTTGATGTTTCTGAGTCTGGACTCTTTTGCCAATGACCATGTTAGAACTGTATCGATGTAGTTTATGTCCTTGCTGAGCTCTTACATTGCTGGCACAATGGGTCAGTGTTTTACTGCAGAGTTCTGTGGCTGAAATGGACACAACCTGCATCATCACATTCTAAAATGACAGTTATACTGTAACTAGTGTTGAAATCAGAATCACTCAATAAGTTTATTTGAAGACCAAGAAAGATGAAGCAGCAAAAGAATTGGAACCATTACTTACAAAACAACTTCTACAGGAACAAATTACTAACATATTCTCCTGTAACTAGCAGACTCAACATAGAATTTATTTTTTGAATTAGACAACCGTCACTATTTATTCCTGTAATATTGCACTTATTTTTCCAGATAGATATGTTATATATTTATATATGCCCCTGTGGTACCGTGGGCAGTGAATTGAATTTGTATTGTACATTATTCAGGCTAACTGGAATTGCACTGCAAACCCAACTCTCATCACCAAGCTAGTGGAGGCAGCACATTCAAGCAGTGGGGGGCAAGTGTCACAACATTTGAATGCCTACTTTGGTTAGGTTATTGAATGGGATCAGTCAGCACTAAGGCACCCCCCATCCCCATTCAAGTGTGGGTCTGGTCCCAATTTGCACTTTGTGTGCAAATGTTTTTTTTTAACTTACTGTTTGTTGCAGTATAGAACAGTGCATCAGACTGATTTTACTGACTTGTAAGCGGACATTTTCTGTAACTACAAATCCCAGAATCCCCTGCAGCTGGCATCAGAGGAGGGCTGCAGCAGTGGGAGATTCAATAGCCCACAGAGCATGTTCTGTTCCCCTTTAAGTGGCATTGGAATTCACAAGTTGCAAAGCCAGTGCACCAGTAAAGTGGTAAAGTTACCATCTGACCCCTGGCATGGCTGCCATGGGCACGCCATGGTATGGAATACTCTCTTGGGATGGCTTCACCAGGACAGGAAAACTCTCTGGGTTGATGTCCCATGGCTGGAGCATGCACAGGTGTCGGGGTGACCTGGGGGTGAAGCCATGGCTGGGGTGAGAAAATATAAATAAAAAAAAAAAAGAATTCCCATGTGACCATCCAGTGCATTGAACAGTTCCACATACAAGGAAAAGGTAAAGAATAATGGGAAGAAAAACTTAGTGTGGCACGGCAGCAAGTTACCCAGCCCTTCAAGACACCAGTAGCCTGATGCCTACAGCCTATTATGGTCCTTACCTTCATGGTGGATCCTGAGAGGTCCAGAAGGGAGACCTGGTGCAAGGTTAAATCCACCTGGGAGCACGTACAGAGGGAGCCATCAGGTGGGCTTCATAGGGAGGACTGCAGGTGTCAGGGTGGGAGTCTGGACACAGACAAAGGTAAGGGGCAACCTACCAAGGGGAAGACAGAGTAAAAGAAAATGCCATGTCTGACTGTAGAAGGTATGATGTGTTTGCAAAACCCTTCAGTAAAGTGTAGGTGTTAAACATTTTGAGAAAAACACCAGTCTCCAAAGGAAAAGCTGCAAAGTACAGGATGTACTGTGCATTATACGAAATGTTCTAGACCATGTAAAGAAGACCCCTTGTTCCATGTGTAGGTTGACTTGTGGGTAAGAAACATGGGGCAAAAATCTATTTAATTCAAGTTCCATACATACACACAGGTGTTGAGTAAATAGCGAAACCTGGAGTGTGAGGTACCGAGTGCTATTGGTGCCAGGTAAAAGGTGCTTCATAACAGATGTGTTCAAACATCTACCCACCTGCAGAAAAATATATTGGGAGTAGGGGTTGCAGAAAGGCTCAAAAAGATAGACATATGCTCCATATTCCTGAACATTCCAAATGTTCCAAAAATCCTAAAATGTCCTAAACTGCCTTGAAATGCTTAGATATATTTAGACGTGTGTTCAGGGCTTAAATGCATGTACACATTGCAGTCAGCTCAATGACAGTTCAGTCAGTGGCATGCCGCAGAGGTGTGAGTGGGATGTGCTGGCCACGGCTCTGAAGAATGATATTAGTGCTGGCACCTTTGGGGTCAGGGAGGGGGGTACTGGCAATGTCAGGGTTTGAGTAGGGGGGCCTGTAATATTACAATCTGGTGACACCAGGGGATCATAAGGGGGGTATATGATATACATTATTAACACACTTGGTGACAGCTTTGAGGGACTGGGATGGGGTACTTATTATAAATTATTAACAATAATGGTGGTAACATTGGGGGCTCTGGAAGAGGGGCATGTGTATTAGTTTATTAGCAACAACAGTGCCAGAATCGGGGGTTCGGAGGGGCATGGAAAATCCATATTGTTAATGTTAGGTAACACATGACACACAGCGCATTGCCGCAAACAGGCTACGCTCCCCAAGGAGAATATTCTAAGTATCCTTAGACATCTCTTCTAGCTCAACTCTCCAGATGCAGCTCTTCTAGCTCACACTTCTTTGCTACAAAGACCTTCTTGCTCAACTTTCTCTGGACACAGCACATTGCCTCACACTTCTCTGGCTACAGCCTTCCTGGCTCAGCTTTGCTGGACACAGCCCTTCTGACACTCAGGATACAGGAGCCCTGTGTAGAGGCATCCTGATTCCAAAGGAGCCCAGTCCCAGGAGCAACCCCATGGTCTGACTCCCCAGTGAGTCGAGAGTACACCAGCACTCAGACATGCACCTGTGGCTGCCTGTTCCCTGATCCACCCCACTTGATAAGGGCTAACTGACACCTTAAATACTATATTCCAAATGAGTGAGAAATGGATTTAAAATGTTCAAAGGATATGCACACTGTGCTTCCGACTCCCAGAGGTGCTTGAAACTTCTAAAAATTCTGATAGTTCAGGAGCCCTTCTGAATTCATTCAATGCATAGAAACATAGAAACACAGAATTTGACAGCAGATAAGGACCGCTTGGCCCACCCAGTCTGCCTATTTCCCTACCTAATGGATAAGCTATAGATCCTAGTTAACCAGCAGCCTACTTCTTTCTACTCCCACCCCCTAGAATTGCCTTATGACTGTCCCATGCATGCTTGAATTCAACCACTGTTTTTGACTCCACAACCTCCTCTGGAAGGCTGTTCCATGCATCCACAACCCTCTCTGTGAAAATACTTTACATTACCTCTGAGCTGCCCCCATCTTCAAATTGTGCCCCTTGTTCTTGCACACTCTTTTTGAAAGTTGCTGCCTCTTGACTTTGTTGATTCCTTGAGGTACTTGAATGTTTCTATCATGTCCCCCCTCTCCCTCCTTTCCTCGAGGCTATACATATTAAGCTCCTTTAGTCTCTCTTCATATGTCTTCTGGTGCAGACCCTGCACCATTTTAGTTGCCCTCCTCTGGACAGCTTCCATCCTGTCTATGTCCTTGTGGAGACTGGGTCTCCAGAACTGCACACAGTACTCCAGATGGGGTCTCAACAGCTGTCTGTACAGAGGGATAACAACTTCCTGTTTTCTACTGGTGATGCCTCTCCCTATGCATCCCAGTATCCCCAGCCCTCCTTACTGCCCTCTCACATTGCTTGCCCACCTTCAAGTCATCTGATATGACTACCTCCAGGTCCCTTTCCATTTTTGTTGTTGTTAGTATCTCACCCCCCATTGTGTACTCTTCCCCTGGGTTTTTGTTTCCCAGGTGCATTACCTTGCACTTCTTAGCATTGAATCTAAGCTGTCATACATTTGACCATTCTTCTAACCTTGCCAAGTCCCTTCTCATCCTTTCCATCCCACCTTGTGCATCAACTCTGTTACAGATCTTTGTGTCATCTGCAAAGAGACACACTTTTCCTTCCAGTCTCTCTGCAATGTCGCTATAAAGACATTGAAGAGGACCGGTCCTAAACTGAACCCTCATGGCACCCCACTAGTAACCCCTTTCTTCAGAGGGACTCCATTTACTATTGCCCTCTGTCCTATTCTCCAGCCAATTCTTTACCCAGGCTATCATCTTGGGACCCACTCCCAGGCTGGCTAACTTGTATATTAATCTTTTGTGTGGGAGTGTGTCAAATGCCTTGCTAAAGCCTAGGTAGGCCATGTCCACAGCCCCTCCCTGATCTACTACTTTGGTCACCCAGTCAAAGAAATCTATTAGATTAGTCTGGCATGACTTTCCCACTATGAATCCATGCTGCCTTGGGTCCTGTGACCCTCTGGCCTCTAGGTACTCGACAATTCTTTCCTTCAGAAGTGATTCCATCATTTTCCCTATCACTGAGGTTAAACTAACAGGTCTGTAGTTTCCTGCTTCTGCCCTGCTCCCACTTTTGTGAAGGGGAATCACATCTGCCATCCTCCAGTCCTCAGGTACCACCCCATCCTCCCATGATTTGTTAAAGAGGGTAGTCAGTGGTGTCACTAGTTCTACCCTTAGTTCTTTTAGAATTCTGGGATGAATCCCATCATGCCCCATTGCTTTGTCCACCTTCAGTTTTAAGAGTTCTTTCAGAACCCTTTCTTCTGTAAATGGGCTGGTATCAACTTCTGTATCCAGAGTGTTTCTATTGTTTGTTTTAGGTACCTCCTCTTCATTTGTAAATACTGAGCAAAATGTTTGTTTAGTATCTCTGCCTTTTCACCGTCAACCTCTGCCCACCCCTCCCTTTATTAGCCTCACTATCCCTCCCTCCTTGGTCTTCCTTGGCTCCCTGATGTACCTAAAAGGTTTTATCCCCCTTCTTGACTGAGTTGGCTATCTTTTCCTTGGTTCAGGCCTTTGCTGTACTGACTGCCTTCCAAGCTTCCTTTTGCTTTAACTGATACAATTCTCTGTTCTGCTCCTTCTGTGATTCCTTGTACTTTCTGAATGCTTTTTCTCTTGAACCTTCACTGCCACCTCCTTTGAGAACCATAGTGGTTTCTTACATCATTTTGTTTTGTTTATTTGCTTCACACAAAGGCTTGTTACCTCTGTGATGGCAGTTTTATTATTCCCCATTGTTCTTCCACCCCTCCTTCCTGTTCATGTGCTAGTGCATTCCTTAGGCACTCACCCATTTTGGCGAAGTCAGCCCTCCTGAAGTCCAGTACTTCTGCCTTTGTATGGCTTGACTCTATTGCTGTGTTTATTGTGAACCATACTGTTCAATGGTCGCTAGTTCCCAGATGGCTACCCACCTCTACGTCTGTGATCCTCTCTCCATCTCCATTTGAGAGAACCAGGTCTAAGATTGCTCCCTCTCGAGTGGGTTCCAATACTAGTTGTCTAAAGCATGCCCCCTGTAGGGCATCTAGAATAACCCCACTCTTAGAAGTGGCTGCTGCAACTGCACTCCAGTTAACATCTGGCATATTCAGATCACCCATCAGCAATATCTCCCCTTTTTCTGCCATTCTAAGTATACTTTCTATCATTTCCTTGTCCATTTCCTCCCCCTGAGAGGGAGGTCTGTATACAACCCCTGTGCGGATTGTGGTACCATTGCCTGTCTCCAAATTGACTCACAGTGTTTCTTCTCCTCCCTGTTTACCCTTTTGTTCTGTTGCTTTGATTCCTTCCCTTATGTAGAGAGCTACTCCTCCTCCTTTTTTACCCTCACTGTCCCTCCTGTAGATAGTGTATCCTGGTATGTTTACGTCCCAGTCATGGTTCTGTGTGTACCATGTTTCTGTGACTGCCACAATATCCAGATGTTCCTCCTCCATCAAGGCCACTAATTCAGGAAGCTTGTTACCCATAGTACGGGCATTGGTACTCATTGCTCTCCATTTTTTGATGGCTTTACCTTCTGTAGCAGCATACCCCACTGACCTTTCTACCTTGGTCTTTTTCTCATTTAGTACCCTGTTTTGTAGGGGGAGGCTGGGATTTTCCTGCTGCTTATCAGTGCCTCTCCCTTGACTAGTTTAAAAGCTTGCCAATGAAGCATTTAAACCAATTGCCCAAAAGACTTGTTCCCTTCCTGGACAGATGCAGACCATCCTGCCAGTATAGGCTGGTGTCCCTCCAGGTGGAACCCCAGTCCCCAATGAAGCCAAACCACTGTGCTCCACACCATTTTTTCAACCATTCGTTAAACTACATGGTACAAAGTACCCTCGCCTCACCCATGCCACTGACAGGCAGCACCTCTGAGAAGGATACTGTGTGTGCTACTTGTCTTAGGCCCCTCCCCAACTCTACAAAGTTCTTCTGCACTGCTCTAATCTCATGATGAGCCAAGTCATTTGTCCCTAGGTGGACAATGACATCCAGCTCAGACTCCCGTGCAACTGTTCTTGTGATCCTAAGGATGTGCTTCCTCTCCCTCCAAGCCATGGCACCAGGCAGGCACCTTACTTCAGTTTGCCCTGCTCCTCCCAGTTCTATCCCCCTAATAATTGAGTCTCCCACCAGGAGCTGCTTCCTTTCCCTGTGGTGTCCTCTGCCTCCTTCCTGAGGGCCTCCCTTGTGACAGTTGTCTGCAACCTCCTAAGTCCCCTCTGTGGGTGCATCCATAGGGGAACTATGCTCCCCCAGAATGGTGTATGGATTATGGAGTGGAACAACTGACTGGGTGTGCCTCTGTTCCACCACCCTTACCCTCCCTGAGCCCACTGTGGTCCAACTGCTGTGCTTTCTTCGCAACCTCTGAGGTAGTGGTGGTGGCTGTGGTGCTCCCTGGAATGGGGAGGTTCTCTACTGCTGTCCAGTGCGGCCTGAAGACGGGAAACTTCCTCCCTCAGGGCAAAGAGTTGTCTGCAAACAGGGCAGCATCTCAGCCTCCAGAAAGACTCCCAGAAGACTGCTGCCCCACAGCCATTACATTGCACTACTCCCCACATGTCTGTCTACCTTGTTTATTTATTTATTTATTTTTTGTTTGTTTGTTTTGTGTGTGTGTGTGATTGGTTTGTTATATAGAAATACATATATTATATAATGTGTGTGCTTATATTGTCAGTGCAGTGTGCTAGAGCGGATATGACAGTGATATACACCTTGCCCTCTTGAGGAAATGATGTCAGAACCCCAGGTATAAAGGAACTATTTCCAGGGGTGGGTGGGGTGAGGGGTGGGAAGGGTTTGGGCCTAAACTGTGCCCTCACGAAACAATCAGCTAAAAGCTCTGACCTACCATGCAGATGAGTGCCTTCCTGTCAGCAAGATGCCCTACATGACAATTTGACAGAGAAAATACCTGCTAATCAGACAGAGAAAATCCAAACATCCAAGTCAGACACAGGTAAACCTCCCCAGCCCTAAAACAGCCAGTGACTTGTGCTCTGAAAGTAGTCAGCCCCAAAACACATCAGCTGTGAACGAGGACAGACACAGTAAACAGTATTCAGTCCCTGTGGGTTTAAACTCTTCCTGCACCGAAAATCTTAACAAATGTAACAAAAGTAAAGCAAGGTCCACCTCCCTCTGTTGATTGAAAGACTGCCTTTTCTGATAATTCTAAGTTCCTTATTTCACCCTTCAGTTAGAAGTATCCTCCATCTGAAGAATATTAACTTTGCTAAGGAATCTGCTTCAAACCAAAGACAATTGTAAATTGTAAGGTTCACCTCCCTCTGTTGTGAGCACAACTCACTTTCTTGCAAATCCTAAATCTAGTGTTGCAGTTTCCAGCCAGAGGTAGCTTCACCTGAAGAATATTAGGTTAAACAATGCAGACTTTGTTATTCATTTCATATTCTTTTTATTATTATATCCCCCTACGTTTCTCTCTGATAGTAGATCTTGTTCACAGGGTGGTTTTTCTGTTTAAAAAGGTTTTTTGAAACATAAACAACATGCCAGTCTTTGTTGTTCAACATTATTACATCATCATAATTTATTCAACTGATCATACATACTCAGAGGTGCTAGATCACTGTTTGATTGTTCTACTTACTTTTAAATTTACTGAAAAAATGCTGTCTATTTCTTCCAGACTTGCCTTTGTTAAACACTCTGAACCTGTGGGTTATATAATTACTTTACTTTCCCCACTGGTTTACTTCATTTGCATTTCATTTTATGCATTAAGCCAAAGTTACACATTTTCTTTTTCTTACTGCTATAAACAGCCTGAATTCGCATAACTGCTGGGCCTGTGTTAACAAAGCTTAATTGGCTTCAAAATAGCTCTAGGACTTTAACTTTCTTGTAGTGCTGGACACTTTTTCAGTAGGCCTGTTGTGGCCTACTCGTGTTTCTTAGTATCCTGCAAAACAGACCAAATAATTCGAATCACTGTTTTTATTCCACCTCACTTGGCTGTACTGAATCAATTTTAACTAACATTGCCAATTTTCAGGTTTAAGAACATTTAAATTTCTGAAGGTTTTTACCTCGATGTTTGTGGTTCTCATTACTGGCGTCCTCCACAGCACTCGATCACTACTGTTAGTATGTGTTCAGACCTACCTCTCGGGCCTGCTTGTTAGTACTGGGGAGATGATGCATCATTCCCCTGTAGTCCCGTGAGAGCAGGAAGTTGCTAAGCTAACTGTACCTAGATTCAAGGTAGCCTGAACAGCATGCAGGGCTCTGTTTCGACTCGGACCAGCTCGAAAACTCTTGGATAAAGCAATGGCCCACTGCCTTACACTCTCAGCATATTCTCTTCCACATAAAGCTCATCTGGAACACTTTCTGGAAACAAGTGAACCTGAGTGTAGGTTCACAATGAATCTTCTGGATAAGTCCTGGAGAGGACTCGGAGTACATTTGGCCTAGCTAGGCCTCTCTCTATCAGTCACAGTGCTTGGCACTATCTCTTTTCTTCTCTCACAACTGTGCCCTTCTGGCACCATCTCTTCTTCTATTGCAGTACTGCAGGTGCCCTTCTGGCAGAATACTGCAAACTCTCTCAAGGAGTGCCCATCTGGCACAATCTCTTCAGCTTCTGTCTCAGTTGGTGCCCTTCTGGCATTACCACAACTTCTAACTCTGTCAGTGTCCTCCTGGCACAATCTCTTCAGCCCTCTTTCTGACAGTTTTGAGCCTAGGAGAGAGTTTATGGAACTTCTAAGGAGTGGGCCCTGGGAAGGAACCCACATGCAGCAGGCCTGGGAAGGCCCCAGCCCCCTAGCAGTACTAGATCTGTGCACTGCTTGGCATCCCACCGAATTGCTCCTGCACTTCTGAAGGGCTCAGAACCATCTTTTCTTCTGCTCAGACACTAAGTGGGCAGACAGGGCTGTCCATCAGGATGGCATGGCACACGGGACTCCAGGGGGGGTTACAAGAGTTTGAGAGATACTGAAGAGTGTGCTAAATAGTCGATGCCCACTATGGAGAGCTAGCATGCTTCACTGAAGCTGTAAGTCATAACCCAAGCAAGCAGTAAGGAATGACCCTTGTCTGCTCAGTTAGCCTAGTCCTGCAATATGGAGAGAAGATACCATGAATGTTATATGTAATGTCGATTTACTATGTAACATCCGTGATGAACAATTTATTGTCTCAGGGTTTGTGCACTACTCATTCTCATTTGCTTGAACTCAAGAGTCTGTGTACCCTGATTCAAGCTTGCCTAATTCAGGAATGAGTGACTTGCAAATGATTAGGCATGAACTAAAAAATAAGAGGTGAATTGGGAACTGATTGTTTACTGGCACTTACAGCCAATCTCCAACAGGGCAGAGAGTGCCCAGACATGTAAAATTCCGTGCTTGCACCAGAGATAACATATCCCCAAAGGATACTTAAAAGTGCCACTGTACTAATTTTATGAGGGTCTACACCTCCATGTGTGCCTGAAAAGGAGTCACCTTGGGTGGTGCAATTGTACTTTTGACTTTTACAAAATGGAATCCAAGACTATCTGCCTAAAGGACAGACCCACTGAGTCTGTTACAAAGACTTTTTGTACCAAGACCTAAACCATCCTTATGGACAGGGGTTACATGTAGAAGTCCAGTTTACCTGGATGATGACATAACTGACTTTGAGACTGTCACATTTTTGTACATCTCTCCAAACCAAACACATCCTCTAAAGCCTTAATCCCAGTGCAAAGCATACTGGGTATGCAAATCCTTGTGTGAGGCAGATCCATACTTTGCCAGAAGAGACATGGCCTTTTAGAGTACGTGTATGGTTTAAATAGATTTACAAAAACAAATTATTTGGTCATTTCTTCTCTCCTAGCATCCTTTTGTGGATCCTATGGACTGCTCTTCCTGTAAACAGTCTCTTTGGTATGGTAACTCCTAGTGTACTAAATGCCTGATAGCTGAATTTGGGATGCAATTGCAATACAGAAAGTAGACAGATTAGACTAGGTCTGACTCAGTTTTGCAACTCCCATGTTCCTCTGCTCAGTGCAAGCTTTACAACAGTAGCAAATATAACCTGATTAGTACAATGCACAAAGAAACATGTAAAAATGTTAACCTTTCAAAAACTGCCTTCATATTCATTAAATTGTTAAGACCATGGGTTTGGTTTTTAAAGAGCCTTTAGAGCAATACAAGTTGTGTCGCTCTAGGGCTGTGGCAAACTTCAGGTGCATCAGGGACCCTGCACCCAATTTCATAAAAGGAGGAGGGGTCCCTGCACCAAAAAGTCAGGTGTTGCCACAGCTGTAGGCTAGTGCCAAATAGTCAGCACACTATGGGAATTGTTACAGGGATCCCCCTGCCCAGCACAACACTAGAGGGGCCAGGATGGTTGGGGGTGTGGTGAAACTGCTTGTCAAGTGGAGGCTAGGGCAGATGTGGCATGGGAGTAACATAGGGAGCATCAGGGAGGCAGTGGGCATGTGAGGGAGTGATGTGGCATCCAGTGGGGTGCTGTTTCAATAGCCATAAAGTTGATGGGATGGGACTGCTGGTGGTGGGGTTCCAGGAACAGAATGTGCCATGGTTCCAGGTGGGCAGAGCCCTGGCAGCAGTTCCATAGGTGTATATGCATAAATATGAAACAACATACATTTCAGACAGTATGGTGAATAAAAACAAAATGGTAATATTAAATGCATGCTGACAGCTGGCCCATCAAGCGCAGCAGTTGGATTTCTGCTATGATGCAGGCAATCCGGGTTCGAATGGACTTGGGTCCCTGGAAGGCCGGGGAGGTTTGAGTGTTTCACAACTCTAGCCTTCTCCAGGGGAAGGGTGGGATGTGGTCCAGTGTCTGCTGACCCCTAGTGGAGACCGGAGGTATAGCAGTGCACCAACCAATTAACTGGGGGCATGGGCGGACATTGACATATGCCTAGATGTCATGGCATGCTGTGCTCACGAGGAGAAAATGGGAAAATTTCTTCTCCACTGGACCAGATGATGGCCATCCGATCCCTCCGTCACCATGAGTGCACTGGTCAGGCCCCCAGAAAGACCACCTCAGCAGCACCTGAGGGGCCAAGTAGTTGTTCTGGTGGGCCCCTACCGGTGATTTTCTCCTCAGAGGGAGAGAACCCATGCGGTGAAGAGTTACACTGGATTACCCCAAGGGTGGCTGCCATCTGAAGTAGGGATGGATGATGGCAACAGGCGGGGGGGGGGGTACAAGTGAGTGATGGGAGGAACAAGACCATTGATGGCCTGAAGGAGAGGCCAACAGGGAAGATACTGGGAGGGAGGAAAATAGATAATATATAAAAAAAAATGCATGCTGAAAATAGAAAATAGAGTTAGAATCAACATTTCAATGTTTTGACCATAGGTCTTCTTCAAGAATTATCTAAAAGAAAATAGAAAAGTTAGTTAGAGGTAAGAAGAAATACGAGATATAAATGTGAGAAAAGAAATGGGGAGAGGCTGCAGGAGAAAAAGTGATAAAAGGTAAGATAAGAAAAGAATCTGGAAAACAAAAAGGTGATGATGGGTGTGAAAAGGCATTGTAGGAGTGCATGAGCTGAGGAGTCCTCAGGTGGAGACTAATTAACAGGACCTAGTAAGAAGGACGAAAGGTGACACACATGTGGGGGAAGGAGACAGATAGGGGCATCTGTAGAAAATGAAAATGGATGTGCACCAGCTATGTGTGCACATCCATTTTCAATTTTGTACAGATGCCTCTGTCTCTGTCTCCTTCCCCCACATTTGTCACCATTCAGCCTTAATTAGTCTCCACCTGAGGACTCTTCTGCTCATTCACTCCTACAGTACAATGCCTTTTCACAGTCATCATCACCTTTTTTCCAGATTCTTTTCTAATCTTGCCTATTATCACTTTTTCTCCTACAGCCCTCTTCTATTTTCTTTCCTCACATCTATATCCCTTATTCCCCCTGCTCTCCACTAACTTTCCTTTTTCATCTTTTAGGTAATTCCTGAAGGTTCCATGTGATATGAGTGAAAGCATAACAGTGATTGCCATATCATCGAGTGCACATCACCGAAAACGCAAACAGGGATGTGCACCACAATGACAACAATAACAG
Organism: Neoceratodus forsteri; assembly: GCA_016271365.2. Lineage (NCBI taxonomy): Eukaryota > Metazoa > Chordata > Ceratodontiformes > Ceratodontidae > Neoceratodus > Neoceratodus forsteri. The sequence goes on from CM057458.1 coordinate 358,745,800, forward strand.
CGCCCATCGGCATCATACAGGAAATGAGTGACAGTGACTTTTCCTTTATGTGGGGGGGGGGGGCTATGACTCTCGCACCACCCACAAATAAGATCCTCAGCTCTGAGGTGGGTCTGACACTGGGGTAAAGGGGAATCTTCAGGAGGGGGCAATTCAATCAATGTGACAAAAATACTAAGTCCCATACTGGCATAAAAATATTCATTGCACGCAGCTAGAGCTGAACCCACAGCCTCTCACACCAAAGGGACAACCCCTACCACTATGCCAAACAGCCAGCTGGGAACTGCTTGTCCAAACTTCCTCCCATATTCTGTTTCCCTATACCTGCCTCCCAGAGTCGCTGTATCTCCCTTTCACGATTCTTGTCCATAACAGTCACTGTTACCCTCCTTGCTATCCTTTCCTACTTGCTGTCATTCCAGGCAGTCAAACTGAGTCACTCATACTGAGTCATTCAATTTGAGTTGCACATATCGCTGGATACCATTCCAGAAGAAGACCTATGGTCAAAACATTGAAACATCGATTCTAACTCTATTTTTTATTTTCAGTTTGCATTTAATATTACCATTTTATTTTGATTCACCCTACTGTCTGACAGGTATGTTGTTTCAGATTTATGCATATCCAAGTTAACATAAGATGGGGCCTTTGTAGACCCCATCACTGTTCCACGACTTTGTTCTTAAGAGGTATTTTCATACCTAAGAAAGTTATTAATGAACACCAATCTAGCAAGATCAAGGAGGAATTCAGTAGGGTGGAGCACCGTTCCATTTCTTAAGCTGTATTTACACTACTAGATCTGCACCATTGTCAGTGGTGCAGATCAGTTACACTAGTGCAAATCTGGCAGTGTAAGCAGGTGCTGGAGTGTTGCAAGAATCTCATTGCAGCCCAGAGCATTCTTTGTTTGGGTTGAACAAAACACTTGTGCAGGCATTTTCTCTCCGTATAAATGGGCTGCTCCACTCACAATTCTGCAGCTCATCCTGTCGACCCAGATCCACAATACCTCAGCAACCATTCCATGCTCCTAGTCTCCCTCTCCCTAACCCTACTGACTTGAAATACTGCTAATTGTCCAGGAAATAAACTGTAAGCAAAAAGTCAAATAATTTCAAACAAAAAGATGGCACTCGTCACTTACAACCTAAGACCCCCCTAACACCCCTCCCTTGCTGAGCCCAGCAGAAATACTGACTGAAATGCAGGAAGGACTGTTTACAACTCAGCCTGAACTTATACCTATGTGGGTACTGGCAATATAAATGCATATCTGGATCAGAGGGTGGAGTGGTGCAGCAAGAGACTGCAACATGACAGAATGGAAGGTAGTGTAAACGTACCTTTTGTTCCAGAACTTCAGTGAGTACCTTCAATCAATCAATCAATCAAATCTTTATTTATCCAGGTGAACACCATTGAACTTAGGTCATTTACAAGGTGGACCTGGTTAGCACAGGACCACAGGATATACAATAAATGAACAGTCACAACATAACACCTCAGTAACATTATACAATACAGAGATACAATAGTTAAACGTAGTCATAAGTGGAGAACAGTTTGGAAACAGTGGTTCCATTCCTTCATGGTGTTTAACGAGTCTAGTAACAGTAGCTGGAAGTACTAATGAGGACAATTGTTAGGTAATGGTATACTACATACAATGCCATAAGAAACAAGACAGATAGTGAGTTAAAAAAAGAAAAAAAAACAGTGTAACAGGGTAGAAGAGGGTATGTGGTAGGCGAGGTGAGATAGGATACAGGCAGGGTGGTAGGGGATAGACGAGGGACAGATGAAGCCTCGGAGAGGACACAGGACAGGAGGGTGGGGAGCACAATTAGGTATTAGAGAAATGTGAAGGAGAGGCCACAAGGTCAGGCATAGTGGAGAGGACAATGCCATCATGGTATGCTATAAGTGCAGGGAAGTTTAGGATAGGGGAAGCAGTTGCAAATTTCCTTGACTGAATGGTCATATAGTGTCTTGAAGGAGGATAGACTGACCGAGGTACTAAGCTTTAGCAATTTTTGTATTTTGTTCCATAGAGACGGTAGAGCAAAGCTTATAGCCATTCTCCCAAAGCATGTTTTTAGCTTAGGTAGCTTTAAGGAAATAAAGGAGTAGCTTCTCAGTGCATAGTTCCCATGCTGGCATAACGGAAGACAATCAGAGATATATAGGGGTAGTTTTTTGATAATAGCTCTGAATGTCCAGAGTACAGCATTTCTGTTTCTCCAGTACTGAATGGAGGGCCACCCCATGGCAGCATAAAGGGCACAATGATGAGTGGAAAAAGGTAGGCCAGTAATGAATCTCAGAGCCCTGTGATACAACGTATCCAATTTAGCAAGATGAGAGTCAGGGCAGTGACTATAAAGAATGTCAGCACGGTTGACCAAGGAGAGAAACATTGTTTTTACCAGCCACCACTTGGCTTCGCTAGTAAGGAAGTTATTAATCCTGAAAAAGAGTTCAAGCCTCTGCCTCAAATTCTTTAGCACATCTTCGATATGGTCCATAAAGGAAAGTCTATGGTCGAGCCACACTCCCAAGTACTTGAATTTATTGACAAATTCTAGGTTTTCTCCCAGGATTGTTGTGATCTGTGGAATGGCGCCAGCAGTGGCCGGGTTTGCAGCATGGAGAAGTGGAGAAAATAGCATTGCCTTAGTTTTTTTGGCATTTAATAGGAGCTTTTTATTTAGGAGTTGACTCTGAAGTAGAGTAAATTCAGATTGTAGGTCTCCACAGGCAGCTTCTGGCGAAGGACAACTTACTGTAGATAAAGAACCGTGTCATCTGCGAACAGATGGATATTGGCCTTAGTTATGTTGGTGTCAATGTTGTTTATGTAAATTGAAAACAGTAGGGGACCAAGAATTGATCCCTGGGGGACCCCTCTTTGCAGAGGTTTAAGGGGAGAAAGTTCACCTTCTACCTTGACTTGCTGCCACAGGTCAGAGAGGTAGTCAGCAAACCAATGCAAGGATAGTGAGTCCAGTCCTATCGCCCTCAGGGAAGAAAGGAGCAGGCCATGATTGACGGTGTCGAAAGCCTTACTTAAGTCTAAAAACACTTCACAGATGAAGTTTCAATTCTCCAGGTCTCGCTGCCAATCATTGGTCACTTTGGTTAGGGCCATAATGGTGCTATGCTGTGCTCTAAAGCCAGATTGCATTGGGTTTAGAAGATTCATAGTTTCCACATAGGTTCAACCCCTCAGAATAGGGGAAGGAGGTATATAGATCTGCAACATCCATTGTTACCAAAAAACAACCCCTGAAATCTGCATTTTCTTTGCTAAATTTATCAATCAGTTTTAAAATGTCTTGAGTACAGTATCTTGTAGACAGGTTGGTATACAAGGAACAAAATCCTGAATGTTATAACAAAACCAGATCATGGTTCAAGGACTAAGTCTATCCTCAAGACTATAGGTCTCCCAGGGGTGAACTCAATCCCTTATGCACTTGGGAGACAATAAAAACAGGTGTAATTCAGTCTTTTTTCTAAAGTGCTTCACCCACCTATGTCTCTATACAATCCTTCTTTACGGCATTCTCTACTAATGGCCATATCTGATATTGGATCAGTTTCTCTGGGTTACAATCAAGAATTTTATAGTTTACTTCATTACTAAGCTGTCTTAAGCATTCTTTATTACACATATCACAGTCGAGAAAGACTGTTCCTCCCTCCTTGTCATCCTTTTTAATTACAATATTTCCATAATTTTTCGGGGAATGTATAGCTTCCTGTTCACTTAATGATCAAATCCAATGCATCACATTTTTATGACTAAAACTCTGATCCATCACCTTCTCTACACATGAGAAGTAGTTACCAGAGTTAGACGAGATGGTTCCAGGAGGGAGAAATGGTTACCTGACTCCTAAGGCTCGATTTTTAAAGCCCTGAGTCAACTCTTGTTGTTTGGCACAGCTGTCCAAACTCCTTTGATGCAACTGCACCCAATTTTAGTTTTCTGGGCTACGTTGTGATTCTATGAGCAGCCTTGCACTAAATATTTGGCGCAGCCTCGTAAAAATTGGTTATGAGAAATGCTGGGAATCTAGGAGCTGGCCTAACTTGCAGCATTTGGCACATGGGAGTGAAAATCTCGATCAGTGCTGTGGAGATTGTCGCAAGCCTCATGCTGTATCATCAGCACTGCAGGGACTTGCAGCATTCTCAGAGCTTTTGAAAATCGAGCCCTTTGTTTTTTCTTAAAAATCGTGCATTTTATTCATTTCTCTTTTTTCTGTATGTATAAAATATCACCTCAAATGTAATTTCCCGAAAAACCTCTGTAGCTCCTATCTGGTTCTGAATCCACTCTTTTGTTTTTTTCTTTTTACTTTTCTTTTTCTTGTAGTTTTTTCCTTTCCTTTTTTTTTTTTTGGTCCTCCTTTCAGGAGCATGACTCTCCTCCGCACTTTCCTCTGTGGTCTCTCTGGTCATTTGTTATGTTCCCCCTCCCTCCCTCTGCCAAGAAGAACAGCATTGGGCAGCCCTCTTGATGCACCCACCCTGTCACCACTATCTGAGGTACTAGGTGTCTCTCTATATGTGAACACTTTTTTTGGTTGCCCACCTAGTATTCTGCTTAGAACTCCAGTCATATTTGTAATTGTCTCTGTAATCAATCATATCTCTACAAAATTTCCTGATTTTAGCATTCCTGATGGTTTCTTTAAATTTTGCCAATTCTACCTTAGTTCTTTCAAAAATCTAGCAAATTCTTCCTCTGTTTTCAACTTCAGCTGTTCTTCTAAAGCTGTAATCCTCTCTGACAGTCTAGTGTGTTCACCTGCTGTTACCTCTGTTGTGGCCACCATAAAATCAATGCTACACTTGCAGTTCCATCTTTTCATAAGCTTGCTGTCATGGTAACCTACATTTGGCTCAACTAGCACTCTTTAGCTCTTCGGTATGCATCTGTTTTTCACATACAGTACTTAGCTGAGCTGAGAATGTTCCTTTATGTTTATCACCTTTCTTCTTCAGATTTTTAAGTTTTTAATTATTACTTTCTCATACTGTACATTTGCTGTTAATTTATCAGCAGTAAATTATTTTGCAACTTCATCTATCTCTGTCTCAGTGTAGCCAAATACTTAAGATTTTTTCCAAGTCAGAGTAGTCACAGTATCAAAGTCTTCCATTAAGGATTATGAGTAGAAAACAGTGACAAATACACAGTAATTCAAGACAACTGCCTGTAAGCCTAATTTAGGCAGCTACCATAGGGTATGTAGTAATGCAGACTAAAAAAAAAACATTTGTCAATGCTGAATAATTGCTTGGAGTTATGGGCTGTGCAGGTGTTTGGGACTGATAGGCTGTACACACAAAGGTTGTTAAACACTTATTTTTTAATTTTTTTTTATTTTGACCCCAGCTTTTGAAGATACTTTTCTTAGGATTCACCTTATAAACATGACCTGTACAATTTATAGCATATTAACTAAAACGTCATTTTCACTATAGTTGCAAAAATACATCTCGTCCAGGATTTAAAAATAACACGTCACATTTATCAGGTGGTGTGAAAAATGGCTATGTTAAAAGTTTGGAGTCAATATGTTGAAAATTAGTGAAGCTTGAGTGAGCACTGAAATAGTGTAATGTTCAGTAGTAACCTGGGCATTTTACACCAACTTTTCAGCATAGTCTTCTTATTACCCCACCTAATGAACCTAGTAGGTGAACATTTTTTAAATCCCTCCAAAATATAATTCCACAACACAAAAACGTCATTCTGGGTCACAGGTACGAAAACATATTTTGTCCAGGATTTGAAAAATGACGGCTAACACATTCATGAGGTGCTGTGAAAAAAATGGCTACATTGAAAATTTTGGTTCAAAATATTTAAAATTACCAACGATATGAGTGAGCATAGAAAAATGTCAACGTAAGTGCATTACTATGGCATTTTTACATATTTTGACCCCACATTTTCTACATAGCCTTCTCATGATCCCATCTCATGAACAATGGTAGTCACAATTTTCAGATCATGCATAAAAGATAATTTCACAATGCAAACACAAAATTGCCTTTCCAGCCTGATTTGCTTAATTCCACCACCATTGGTTATGAGGTGGGGTCCAAAAAAGATCATGTTGAAAATATGGGGCCAAAATATGCAAAAATGACAAAGTTATGCATCAAAGTTCAAAACCCAATTGAAATACATTGAACTGCAGTTACCTTAGTTTCTCATATTGCAGTTAGCAGTTCCAGCAACAAGACGGGTCTTCAAACAGAGAGTGGATCTTTGCCCTGGGACCTATTCAGGTGAGTCAGAGTGTGTGGGGTGTGTGGAGGGGTTTGGGGTGGTGACAGCTGAGTGGGAGGTTGAGGTAGGCTAGGGTGTCTGTGTGTGGGGGAGATTGACGAGGAACAGTTTTCTGTTTTACAGGTTGGAAAAAAACATAGAGGGATGGTTTTCTTTATTTCAGGGTATTTCAATACTGGGATTGGGCACCCCAGTGTTGGGCTCATTGGGGAAGGGGCAGGCAGCCTGGAGGGGAGGGGGGTCAAGAGAAGCAATACCAGGGGTGGGCATCTTGGACCGCTTACATTTTAAAAATATATTTATAAAGCTGAGAAAGGAAGGGAGAAAGAAAGGGTAGTGGGGGTGGGTATCCCACTACACTTAACAGACACAGAGAGACACATAGAGAGACAGAGAGAGAGATAGATAGGTAGATAGATAGATAGATAGATAGATAGATAGATAGATAGATAGATAGCTAGCTAGCTAGCTAGCTGTCTCAATGGGTGGGTGGGCAGGTGAGCTACCTGAAGGCACTCATAACCTATTTTTTTTTTTATTTCTCTTTATCCCTCCTGAACGCCCTCATCGTACCACTACTTCAGGCTTGCTCAATGCCACCACCCCCTCACTGAGCTCTTCGCCCTGGAGAGTCTCTGGTGACTCCTATCTTCTCTCACCTCTGTGGAGCACCTTGCACAGCAGGGTCTGCCTGTGATTCCTGGACTGAGTGGCTGGAGCAGCCATCATCTAGGTCTGACAAGGGTGGTTTTACATTTTTCTGGTTCCTTCCATTCCCTGAGGATGCCGCCGGCTGGGCAGGAACATGCTATACACGCCTGCCAAGTGCCACAGTGTCCTCCCTCCCGACTCCCCCATATAGGAGCCACCATTGCCCCTAGAGTCGATGCTTCCACTGGCCTGCATGGATATCAGGTGCATTGAGCACCCCTGGTAACCCACCCCGAAGGAGGACAGCATCCGTTGGGATGCTCAATCCTCCTTCCCCCAGCCGACCCCCAACAACCCGAGTCCGTGCCCAAACCCAGGTCACCAGCATGGTGCGAGGTGTGGCATCCAGCGCCTCAACTCTCAGCACCACTGGGCCAGATTAACCTATGTTTTTTATGATATTTGTAATTTGTGCATGCTTATTGATACTATGTAACTCCCATCACCCTTTCCCTCCAGGTCATACCGGGAGATGAGCAACTTGTTGTTCAGTGTTCCTTACCTGGTGAAACTTTTCAATAAATAAATAAATGAGACGGGGAGAAAGAAGTGGTAGTAGGGGTGGACACACTGCTCCACTTAACAGAGACAGAGAGACAGATGGATAGCTAACTAGCTATCTATCTCTGAGGCTCCTGACAGCATCAGAAACAAGGCTGCACTAGGAATGATGATGCTCCAAACTATATCAACACAGTTCAAGCAGAGAAGGATACTCACCAACCAAATAACAGACACTCGGGTTCCAAAAAAATACCAAACAGAATCCAATTTATTCAACATACATGTTGCATGCTCGATGCATTTCAGACATTAGTCCTTTATCAAAAGCTTTTGATAAAGGACTCAATGTCGGAACGTGTCAAGCATGCAACATGTGTGTTGAATAAACTGATTTCATGTGGTATTTTTGGAGCCCGTGTGTCTGTTATTTGGTTAGTGAGTGCCCTCTCTGCTTGAACTGTGATCTCTCAGGCTCCTAATGCTCAAAACCGATCAGCTGCTTGCAAATGAAAGGACCAAAGCCCACTCTGACTGCAGCAGATTCTGTCCTTTCAACTGCATGACCTTTCTGCCCAGCAAGCAGCGAGTGGTGTCACAACCACAATGTCTGCTCACTGGTCTGGACTGATGAGCCCCTTTGGAATTCCCCCCCCCCTCAAATCCAGAACTCATCCTCTGCCTTCTCCATCAGCTCTGCCTTCAATAATTACCTTGTTCCTAGCTGCTCCTGCCATGTCCCTCCCTAACCCCCTTCTCTAAGCCCTGGACAAACCCTACCCCTCTACCTACCTACCTACCTACCCCTACACCTCTACCGTCACCTTCATTTTACCCTGTGCACACCCACCCAAATTCCTAGTTCTCCTTCCCTTCCCCCAAATTTCTCCCCCTTACTGGCCTCCCTTGATCCCTCACAGAATATAAGGGGCCCCCGAATGATCTCCATGGGTCCCTCTCCTACCCCCCAAAGGGGCTTGTTTCTCTCATCTACTCCCTTCACCCACCATCCTGAAGGGGTGTCTTTGGGGCCCTTCCTTATCCCCTTCTCTCTGGTCAGTGCAGTGCAGGGTTCTCGCATCCTGAAGTGGTCTCCAGGGACATGACTCTTCCCCCTCCCCACCCACTGCACCACTGCCTCTCTTTTCCCCCTTTTCTTTCAAGTAAACACTTGTTACTTATTAACACAGCACTTATTATTATTCACTCTTTTTACCTATCATGTGCAACACTGTTGTAACACTGTTTGCAGCATCTGCCTTACAACTATATGTTAATTTTGAACTTATAACTTGAATGTTTAATGTCTCATTCCTAACGCACTTCTTCCCCCAGGACACACCGAAATGAGCAACTTGTCACTCAATGTGCCTTCCTGGTGAAACATTTCAATAAATAAATAAACTACCACTGTATCTCTTTCGGCATTATGTAATTTGTTCTTGCAAGGGCAACTACACATATAATAGCTATTGCAAATTGTAACAGCAAATCTATTGTGTAACTACTATGTTACTAATTTTCGCATTATTAGATTAGTTTTACAAGAAAAGGTAATCACACAGAAACTTAAAAGTGTAATCAGAATGGTAACTAAAATATGATTACAATGTAACTTCAGTCTACTACACTTAAATGCTCTGACTGGCAACTCTTTAGATGATGTTCCATGTCTGTGTGCCAGTTTTTCATGAACTTACAGGTTAATAAACATGCTGTCTAATACTGTGAATTGATATATACTGTAACTGCACACAAAAATATTTAATTTGCATAATTACTAACTAGCATTGTAACAATATTGTGGTTCCAAATAATGTTATTATTTCTGATTAATGCCTAGGTAACATGTATTTTCAAGTGCACTTACACTTACCAAATGTCAGGACTGTCTGTGATGTAAGTTCTCATTCAGAAATCAGTGTCTCATGAACTTACTGCTTACTAAACATGTAATCTAATTATTGGACCATATTCACATAGGTGGCAGGGAACTAGTTAAATGTGCATACCCAGGCCTTGCATATCAACAGCAGCCATCCAATCAGATGGACTGCTCACCAGCAGACTAGATCCTGCACTCTGTGTGGAGTGGGGAATTGAGGGATGTAGCTGATCCTCCCAGTACTGCTGTTTTCCAGTAAAGGGACCTACTGGTCAGCTTGTGTTCACTGCTGTGCCCCTAATCCTCATGATACAGTCAGAGGGCTGGGGTAGCTTGGTGTGAATGATGGTGCCATGGCAGCCACGCTGTTCAGACGGTGGGAAGGGCATGTAAAGGCTAGGAAGGGTCCCTGCCAGTATATCCAGCATGACCCACCAGCACTCCACACAGCAGATTGGGGATATATCATGGCATGCAGACATGTCCCACCCCTAGCTACACACCTGGGCAGCAGCAGGACAGGGGTGTCAGTGCAGAAGAGGTGTGAGTCAATGCCACAGAAGCAGCACATTTCTTAGTAACTACAGCACAGTTACAAGCCAATAAGTAAATCTGTAAAGGATTGATTTTTATTACATAAGTAAACAGTGAAGTTATCAATTAACAATATTAGATTGTGTGTTTATTAAGCACAGTTCATGAGGGAATGATTTCTGAAGGAGAACATACATCATAACTATAGCATTGACATTTGATCAATGTGTTTAGTAGTTAGACCCATCTTCTTACACTTTAAGTGTCAGTTTCTGCATACTTACTTTGCAGATACATGTTAGTTAGACATGAACTGTAGAAACAATGCCACAGAAGCTGCACATTCCTTAGTAACTACAGCACTGTTACAAGCCAATAAGTAATTATATAAATTAACAATTTCTATTGTATGCCAATTAATAATATTAGATTATATGTTGTTGTTTTTTTATCACACAGTATACAAGTGGCACTGGATTCAAACCCAGTTCTCTAGGTTTGCAGGTCAGTGCTCTTATCCAATATGCTATACTGCAGTAAGCTCTTGAGGAATGATTTCTGAAAGATAACATACATCGGTAACAAGTATCACTAACTACACTGTAACTACTGTATAACTACACTAAAACTGTGCTACTATGTAGCTGTTGACTGGTTTCACAATGTGTGTTGTGTACTTACACAATTTTAACTGTGCTGCTTCTGTTTCATTGACCCACACCTCTTCTGCACCCACACCCCTGTCTTGCTTCTGTCCAGGTGGGTGGCTGGGGAAGGGGTATGGCTATATGCCCAATCTGCTGGGTGGAGTGGTGGTGGATGGTGCTGGATATACAGGCAGAAACCCTTCCTTAGCCATTATATACCCTTCCCACTGGGTGAATGGGGTGGCCTCCATGGCACCATCCCTCACACCAAGTTGCCCTGACCCTCTGACTATAACATGAGGGCTGGGAGCATGGTGGTGAACACGGGCAAATAAGCAGGTCCTCTTACCGGACAATAGCAATACTGGAAGGACCACCCATATCCCACTCCACACAGAGTGCAAGATCCAGTCTGCTGGTGGGCAGTCCATCTGATTGGATGGCTGCTGTTTATCGCCAGAGCCTGGGTATGCACATTTGACACATTCCCTGCCATCTAGGTGAAACGGTTCAATATAAGATTGCATGTTTAGTGATGCAGTAAGTTCATGAGGGACTGATTTCTGAATGAGATCTTACATCACAGCTACAGTATTGACATTTGCTAAATGTAAGTGTGACACTTGCAAATACCAGTACATGTTACCTAGGCATTAACTGTGAAAACAATAACATGATTTCTAGCCACAATATTGCCACAATGCCAATTAGTAATTATGCAAATGAAATATTTTTGTGTACAGTTATATATCAATTCACAATATTAGACTGTTTGTTTATTAACCTGTAAGTTCATGAAAAACTGGAATACAGACATGGAACATCATTTAAAGAGTTGCCAGTCAGTGCATTTTTATTTTATTTATTTAGTTTTTGTTGACCAGGTAAGTGCACTAGACAAATCCTGCCTATTTTCAGACACGACCCGGGGGAGAGGGATACAGATGAATGCCAACTGACCTTGAACCAGATTAAGCTGTTGGTGGTATTTTTCAGTGAATGAGGGAAATTTGGCCAGGACACTGGGGAAATTCCCCTACTCTTTTCGATAAGTGCCATGGGATCTTTAACATCCATCTGAATTACCGCCAATCCAGGCAGATGGGACCTCAGTTTAACATCTCATCCAAAAGATGGCACCTCAGAAGTGCAGCACCCCTCTCATGCTGCACTACAGTGTCAGTATTGGGATATTAACCCAAGTGCCAGATGTGGGAACTGAACCCACAGCCCTCTGATCTCCCGGCCTCAGAGGCGAGTGTGCTACCTACTGAGCCACTGACACTGACATTTAACTGTAGCAGACTGAAGTTACATTGAAATCATAGTTTAGTTGATACCGAGTCCATATAGCAAGGAGAGAGCCACGCATGAAATACAGCACTGTAAGAAGTAATAATGGTTCTATGGTGACAGGGTTTTTTTAAGCATGCGATAAGAACCACTACCCCTGTGTCTATAGGCTGCCAGTAGGAAAGGTGAAGGATGCTGCTGGGGCAGTGCCTGGCCAAGCTGCTCCCATGGTGGAGTGGCTAGAGCACCTGGCTCCAGTGGTGTTGGGAACCAGGGGCTGCAGTTCAGTTCTCACCAGATCCCACTCTGCTGCAGCTTCTTTTTTTTTTGGGGGGGGGGAAGGTTCCTGGTCTGATTTGTTTTTTTCCCCCCGAAGTCCACAACCCCTCAGAGTTGATTATAATTAGTCCGGGAGGTGCGGGGGCAGAGACCCCTGCAAAAACTCAGATATTCCTCTGGTGTGCGCTTTGTTTGTAGTGGTCAGTGTGTTGTTCCGTCCTTATTTTGCTGCACACTGCTTTGTGTGCAGCATTGTTGATGTGCAGTTTTCACCATGACATTATGACCTGTGCCATTTTAGTTACCATTCTGATTACACCTTTACATTCTTCTGTGTGATTACCTTTTAATTAAATGTCTGACATAGACTCTTGAAACAGAGCACAAGATCTGCATTCATATGTTGTTTTAGCTTGTGAGAACAAATTTAATGATGCAAAAATTAGTAACATAGTAGTTGCACAATAGATTTACTGTTACAATTTGCAATAACTATTAAATATGTAGTTGCCCTTGTAAGAACAAATTACATAATGCCAGAAGAGATACAGTGGTAGTTGCACAACAGATTTTCTGTTGCAGGGTTTGATCACCAGAACCTTCAATGGTCTGTTCATTTGTGTGTTAAATGCTTCATTTTGGCTTCAGGTACACACTAGAATGCAATATTTTCTATGTCTCTTCAGCATACTTGCACATCTTTCAACCTCAGGATGGAGTCAACCATGACCACAGCCTTCTTGCATTTTGATTTATTTATTTGGTTTTTGATTACCAGGTAGGTGCACTAGACAATAATATGCCTATTTTCCGGCACAACCCGGGAGAGTACAAATTACAAACAATTGTGAAACACAGTACAGTAAAACATTACAATTTCCAATGAAAAGGGTAAACTAGTTACAATACACAAGCAGCTGAAAAATAAATTCTAACAGAGTGGGGAAATCATTGAAGCAAGGAGAAATAAGTACAATAGCAACAAATCAAGAAATAGACAGAACAGTGTAACTAAATAATTTAAAAACAGAAGGATCGTTGTACATAAGTGCAACAAGTTAAGCAGTTATAATAACTGGTCAGCAGTTTTTCTCTATGGGCTGATCCAGTTGATATTTGTCATAATAACCATCTGGTTATCGCGGCATTCATGAGCCATGTCAATTAAACTATGCCACTCCCTCATTGGCCAACGTTCCATGTGTGGGCGGGTCGGACACTGTCACAAACATGGCGGCTCCCTCTCTCACTAATTGAGGAGCCACCACAATGATGTTAAACGCACCTTATTTTTATTTTATTTGTTTTAACAGAATCTGGTTGATCCTGCCATCTATTTTTCTTTGTTAAACTCTGTCTGGTTTATCCTGCTTTTTGTTCACTTTGGAATGGGGCCTTGCCTTCACACACAGTGCCAGCCTGATCAGGACAACTATCTCAAACTGCAAGTTAAAAAAAAAAAAGAAAAGAAGAAGCAAACAAAGGACAAAAAAAATAATTAATAACTGATGAGAGAGGGACAGGGAGACATAGAATCTAAGTCTGCGTGTGAGTGTGTGTGTGTGTGTGTGTGTGACACTTGCTCACAGAAACTGGGCTGGAGAAAAATTGCTGATTAGCAATTATGAAAAATAAAAAATTGGAAGGTGTGCATATGAGAAATGAATTCACTCCCTCAGTGTGGGATGCTTTGATGAACTCCTCGGGCTTTGCCCTCAGGGTTTACGAGGCATCCCACACCTCAGGTGTGTATTAAATTCTCATATCACACACTTCTCCATCCTTTATTCTCTATATAACAAGCACTAGTCAGGTAACATAAGTTGGGAGATCATGGAGGTAGGAAACAGGTACAGGGTCAGAGACAGAGATAGTGGTATAGCGGTATCCCATGATATGGGTGAAGCAAATTGAGCGACTCAAAATGAGCGACTCAGTTTGTGCGCCAGCATATACAGTGACTGTGAAAGGACAGTGAGGGGCAGGAATAGTGAATTAGGTGGGTCAGAATAGTGAAGTTCAGGAGGTTGCGAGTGTAGAGGTAGTAAGGTTAAATAGTTGAGTTCAGCGGGCTACTGTGGAGCTGGCCACCAGGTGTGGTGGTTACAGTCACTACCTATGGTGCACATGGATCTGGGTTCAGAACTGCTTGTAGGTTTCATGTTTTTGTATCTGGGTGTTGCGATTTAATTTATTTTTATGTACTGACCTCCTGTTTCCCCGGTTGTTCCCCACCCACCCGCAGGTTGTCAGTCCTGCAACAGTCGCCCTTCCCATGTTTTCCTTCCTGCCCCAGTATCCACCCCCCCTCCCGGAGTTATTATATTTAGTTGGGGAGTACAGGGGGCTTGCCCCCTGCAAAGGGGAATGTGGAGGGCAGAGCCACTGCATAAAAAGTAAGTTAGTATAGAACTCTGTTTAGGTGGCATTGTTGTGGTTTGGTAGCTTATGTTGCATTCAGTGTAGTGCTGATTCCCAATTTTGTTTTCACTAATCAGTACTCGCTGTTATGCAAGTCATGATTTAAGACTCACTATTACCATATGGAACTGGTATAGCTCCTTTTGAAGCAGACATGAGAAAGGGACAGAGAAGAGCCTAAGAAGAGTTCCAAAGATTCAAGGCAAAGTGGGAGAAGACCTGAAGTCCCATATTGGTCATACACCTAGAGAGCAGCTAGTAGGGACTGATCACAAGATCAGAGGGGTAGACGAGGGCAGAGGAGTCAACATAGAGGCTAAAGAGGAGAGAACCCCAGTTCTAATAATTTTGTCAGTTAGGTGCCAAGGGCATAGAAGTGGCTAGCTTCAGGAGATAGCCAGTTTAGACCAAGATAGCTGACAGTAGTGGGTAAAATGGCTTGATGCCAGAGCAAAACAACAGATGTTGTTGCATGTGGTGTCCCATTTGTGAAGGTTAGCTTTAGCAGCATGTGTGTATAATACAGCCATAGATGGCGGTAGGAAGAAGGATGCCCTGTGCAATAGCAATTCTGGCAGAGGGTGTGAGGGCATATCTGGTTTTAAAATCCAGGCTAAGCCTGGTGTTGACAACTTTACAAGTACTGAAGATGTGCTGGGCAAAGTCCAGAGAAGGGGTCGAGGTAATACCAAAGTATTTGAATCTGTTAATATTTTCTAGGGGAGTCATCATTACTGTAGATGGATAGGTGCACAGCACACTTTCTTAGTCTAGGGGCAGACCAAATAATATAGAGTGAGTTTTGCCAGCGTTAAGTATTAATTTGTTTTGGGAGAGCCAGGAGTGAATTTTGCAGAAATCTGAGGTAAGGCTGGAGTTTAGTTCAGCCAGGTATTTAGAGCTAGAGTAGAGCGCTAGGTCATTGAGCAGAAAGGAGCAGGATATGGCATTTATGGACAGATCATTTTAAAGATAGTGAAGAGGAGAGGACCAAGGATAGCTCCTTGTGGAACCCCAGTGTTAATGATGGAGCAGCCAGAACAGCTGAGTTGTACTTAACAAACTGTTGTCTATCAGTGTGGTAGCAGTCATACCAGGAAACCATATCAGAGGAGATACCAAGGGATAACATCCTGGACTTTAGTAAAGGATTGTCAACTAGATCAAAGACTTTGTAAGGTCAATGAATACTGCACCTGTGAGTAGTTCATTATCCATAGCAACTTTGGTGTCATTCGTGAATTTGTGCAGAGCAGTGGTGGTACTGTGGCCTTTCCTAAAACTATGCTGGACATCAGAGGAGGGTTGTGGTCAAGGAGATAGGTAATGGATTGGGCAGAAACAATTTCTCAAGCAGTTTATTCAGGACTGAAAGGATAGCTATAAGAGCGATTACTGGTGATGGATTTGGTGTCAACTTTCTTGAAGACTGGGACAATCTTTCAACCTTTCAGATATCAGTAAAACCCCAGAGAATAAGGACAGATTATAAATTCTAGCTAGAGGGAAGGTGAGGGGAGGCCAATTTTAGCAACCTAGGCTAGAGATCATCAGAGCCTACACTACAGCAGATGGAGACAGAGTCAAGTAGCCAACGTACCTCCACATTTGTGACTGCACATAGGTAGAAATAGGGAGTAGTATCAGGAGTGTCCTTAGGGATGAAGAGGGTGAATGATGGGAGCATCGAGGCAAGACAGGTGTATTTGGAAATGTCAGAAAAGTGATGGTTGAAGGCATTGGCAATGGTGACAGGGCTGTTACAGTGAATGCCATCAAGCACCATATCATGGCTAGATTGGGTACGCTGCCCTCCATAATACCTTTGATATGATTCCACATTTTTTTAGAGTCATCAATAGCATCAAACAACAGGTTTTTGCAGTAGGAGCTCTTTGCATGGTGTATGGCCTTTTTACAGTCTTTTCTCTTGGTCCTGTACTCCACCAAATCAACCTGAGGATCAGAGGTTTTAAATTTGGACCAGCCCTTATCCTCGCCTTTAGTAAGGCAAGGAGGTCTTTATGTAGCCACCTGGTGGGAGAGCCTTTAATTCTGCATTTCACTATTGGGGAGTGCAAGTTTTGGAGAGTACAAATGTGGGAGATAAAGTAGTTTAGGGCCTCATTTACATTGTTGGTGTCATAAAGTGGTCTCCAATCGAATAGGGATAAGTCTGTAAGGAAAGCAGTGGGGTCATATTTTGTAAAGTCGTGTAGTGAGATTTATTCATTGTTGTGTTTTGTCTATTGTGTCATTTATTCCTTTATCTTTTTATTCTAGATAGACAGACAGATAGATATAGACAACTAGATAGATAGATAGATAGATAGATAGATAGATACTTTAGTTAAAAACACCTTTCAAAAACCAAGGCACTTTACATAAAAATGATATAACAAATCCAACATGATAATAAATAAAACAATAACAGAGATAAGAAAAATGTACAACATAACAATTCAGTCTCCTACAAAATCTTGAGAACACAGCCAGGTCTTAAGTTTACTTTTAAAGATGGTAAACAAAAGGGCAGTACAAATATCATGGGTAAACCATTCTATACGAACAGGTCAGTACAGAGAATGTCCTGTCGCCAGCTGTCTTTAGTCTTGATTTTGGAACCACCAACAGCCCAGTACCAGTGCAGCATAGTTCCTGGATATTGGGGCGGGTTGCAAGGTTGTAAGGTACTGGGGTCCCTGTCCATTAAGTGCCTTATAAGTAAGTAGAAGAATTTTAAATTTAATCTGCCATCTCACAGGAAGCCAGTGCAGAGCACAGTGCTAGAGTGGTATAATCACTCCTCTGTACAGATGTAACAAGTCTAGCTGCTGCATTCTGAAATTTTGTAAAAACAGCACTCAGGCAAGATAATTTCAGTAGAAAGATTTTTTACTTGTAAAAAATCATTTTATCTAAATATTGTACTCACAGAAACAAAAAAGTAAAGTGCACAGTTCTTGACACAATATTATTTAGTGCAAAAAAGTGCTTTCAGGCTCCCACAGTCATGTTCTCAACCTCAGCGCTTCGAGGTCTCCTACTCTTTCATCAGGAGGTGTGGCTACACAAGTTACTCACTCCATATATATTCACTGACTCAGGTGCAAATCATAACATCAAATGGTTCTATGTGATAATGGTGAGCGCCGAATGGCGACCCGCATTATAGCGCAGTCAGGGCGGCGAAAACAATTTCGCCACCCTGACAACCTCGGCGCATGGAGGAACGGTGCCAGAGACGCAATAGATTTGCTGCTTCACTCCCCACACCCTCCTACTTAAGGATTCTCAACTCCAGAGGGGTGCATGTCGGGGGGGCAAAAGCAAAAACACACACAAGTTTGGGGCAGAGGCGCAGCAACAAAAAAAAGCATGATGAACCAGACCCAAACCTGGAACCCCATGCACATAGCGGAGAGGCCAACCCCTGACACCATGGCGCAGCTCGGCAGCTGACTGCAGTGCCACCCCCTATCTCCTCCGCCTCCTCCCAGGCCACGCTCGCCATGCTCGCCCCGAGTGTATACATGGCGACATCCCGTAAGCTAGGGTCTCACCCACCACATCCAGTCACCTCCTGCCCCTCACCTTCAGGCTTTCACCCACATTGTGTCTCCATTTTGAGGGCGCGTGATTCAGGCACCTACGTCACAGGCTACCAAATCAAATTAACCCATTTACTTAAACCAAATTTTGTAACTGAATGGGAGTGATCTGCATCCATCCCTGCTCTCATTAGTGAGGCTGGTTTCCACTTCCAGTTAACCACTGGATATTTTAGGATAATTCCCTATTAGTAAACCTTCCCCACTGCAGAAATAGATGCAAACCTTAATCACACCAGTGACAAAGTTAATTTCAATCTTTAAGTTAACAATTGGTGTGATACTGTATGACTAGAGACAAACTTTGGTGGTTCCAATATATAACAAGCATTTGTCAATGCCGAATGTTTGCTTGCTGATATTAGCATTGGACGTGCAGGAGTTATACAGATGCAGAATAGGAGTGGCAGTGAAGTACTGAACTCACGCCAATCCCACCTCCACCCTGCAGTGATGGACAGGCATGGGGATGTGCCTGCATTGCCCATAATGCTCATGGTATTTCACCTCACTCTATCCTGTAGACACCGACAAGTGTTGAGGTGTGCCTTGGGGTGTTCGGCTTCACAGTCACCCCATTTCATAAGGACATACACTGAAATGGGTACAGTACAGGAGAATGGGGTGAAGTCTGGGACTGAAGAGTTCAAGGCATACCTTGATGCCTGTCACTGGCTTCAGGGTGGGGGTGGGATGGCATAAGCATTACAGCCGGTGATCCAAAGTTACACCTCTGATGCCTGTCAGTCTGTACAGGCTGTGACATTATGGTTAGAAACCCTAACACCCCGGACATGTGTTGGCATTTGCACTACAAATTTTCAACATGGCCTTTTTGTGACCCCCACCTCATGAAAGCATTTGGGACCTCTTCTCATGAACAGTGGCTGTGTGATTTTGATAACGTGTCCTGAACTTCGAGTTCCCACAGTGACCGTGCCATTCCGCACCAGATGTGTGAAAACACAGATCAGGCAGGATGTGAAGAATGACATCTGTACCATCCATAAGGAGGTGTGAAGAGATGGCAATATTGAAAATCTGTAGTGAAAATATTAAAAATGCTTGAAGTTCCGTGCGTACATGGAAACTGCGCAACACATGCTTGTACTGCAGTCATTTAGTGGAATTATTTCACCAAATTTTCAACATAGGCATTTTGTGACCTCTGCTCATGAACACTGTCACTATGATTTTCTTAATCTGTCCGAAACATTAATTTCCCACAGCGACCGCGCCATTGTGCGCCAGATGTGCAAATGCAAATTTTGTGCAGGATATGAAAAATGACAGCTGTACTGTTCATAGAGGGTGTTGCAAAATGCTAATGTTGAAAATCTGGAGTGAAAATATTGCAAATTTGCGCACTTCTGAGCATACATGGAAACTGTGCAACACATGCTCATAACTTTTCTGACTAAATTTTCAACACAGGCATTTTAGGTCCTCTGCTCATGAATAGTGTCACTGTGATTTTCTTAATGTGTCCCGAACACTGATTTTGCACAGCAACCGCGCTATTTTGCGCCAGAAGTGCAAAACCACATTTTGGCCAGGACGTGAAAAATGACAGCTGTACTGTTCATAAGGAGGTGTGGAAAAATGTCAATATTGAAAATCTGGAGTGAAAATATTACAAATTCACGAAGTTATGAGCAAGCATGGAAACTGTGCAACACATGCTCATAACACAGTCATTTTATGGACTTCTGTCACCAAATTTTCAACATAGGCATTTTAGGACCTCTGCTCATGAACAGTGTCACTGTGATTTTCTTACTGTGTCTCAAACACTGATTTCCCACAGTGACTGTGCTATTCTGCTGCGAAGTGCGAAAACACATTCGGTCAGGATGTGAAAATGACAGCTGTACTGTTCATAAGGAGGTGTGGAAAATGCCAGTGTTGAAAATCTGGAATGAAAATATTACAAATTTGTGAAGATACGAGCATGCATGGAAACTGCTTAGCATAGCTTGTAAACCAGTCATTTGTCTGATTTTTCCTCGAATTTGCAACATAGGTTTTTGGGAGCCCACCTCATGAACACTGGCACTGTTGTTTTGTTACTCAGTCCCAAAAGGTGATACGAACATACGAACATATAAAATTTGCCAGCAGATAAAGGCCTAGACGTCTATCAAGTCTGCTTGAATGTGCAGCTAGCACCCCTTATTCTGCAGCTGCCCCTCCCTTCCACCCTTCCCCTTGTCCTGTCCCATCCCCTTTTGAAGCAGTCCACTGTTCTACTGGATATCACTTCTGCAGGTAATGCATTCCACCCAGCCACCACCCTCTCTGTAAAACGTGTTTCCTCATCTCCCTCCTGAACCTTCCTCCCTCCAGTCTCATATCATGGCCCCTGGTGTCCCTCCCCTCCCTTACTTTGAACAGCCCCTCTGTACCTGTCTTGTTTATTCCTTTCATGTACTTAAAGGTTTCAATCATGTCCCCCTGTCCCTCCTCTCCTCCAGCAGTACATGTTCAACTCCCTCAGCCTCCTCTTGTATGATAAGTCCCCCAGCCACTTGACCATCTTTGTGCTTCTGCACTGCACCCTCCAGTAACAATGTCCCTCTTCAGATCGGGTGCCAGTACTGCCACGCAGTACTCCAGGTGCAGTCTAACTAATGACCTATACAGTGGCAGAATCATCTCCTCCCTCCTTGAGGATATACCTCTTGCAATACAACCCAGCATTTTGTTGACCTTTGCAGCTGCCTTCCTACATTGTGCCGAGTTGTTCATTGACCCTGTAATGAGCACCCCCAGATCCTTCTCCTCCTCAGTCTGGGCTAGCTGCACTCCCCCAGCTGGTAACTGGTCCTTGGGTTCTTCATCCCAAAATGCAGCACCTTGCACTTTTTGGCATTAAACCCCAGTTGCCAGGTGTCTGACCAGGTTTCAAACTTTGCCAGATCATCCTGCAACCCCTGCCATCCCCCTAGGTCATCCACCACTGCTTCTACCTTGGTATCATAAGCAAACAGACTGATCTTGCTCTTGATGTCCAATGATATGTCTGCAATGAATATCCCAAACAACACTGGTCCCAACACCGAGCCCTGTAGAACTCCGCTCGTCGCTATCCTTGGGTGTGAGAGCTCCCCACCCACCACCACCCTCTGTTGTCTTCCCTGAAGCCAGTCCCCTACCCATCACACCAGCTTTGCACCCACCCTGTGCCTTCTAACTTTCCCAGACTTCCATGCGGCACTGGGTCAAATGCCTTACTGAAGTCCAGATACAGGACATCCACTACATGGCCCCTGTCCAGTTACCCAGTCATAGAACTCCACCAGGTTGGTTTGGCAGGATCTGCCATGTATGAAGCCATGCTGTCTGCTGTCCTGTATTCCTTTGGCCTCTAGGTGGGCCACCAGCCTCTCCTTCAGGATAGTCTCCATTAGCTTACCCACAAAGGATGTGAGGCTCACTGGTCTATCATTTCCCGGTTCATTCTTGGGGCCACTCTTGTGGAGGGGTACCACATGAGCCATCCTCAGTCTAGAGTACACCCAGATGTAGTGAGGCATTAAATAGGTCTGAAAAGGTCCTAAGGACCTCTGCCCAACTCCTTCAGCACCCTGGGTGGATGCCATCTGGGCCTGGCGTCTTGTCCACCCTCAGTGCCTTCAAACCCTCCCGAACTCTGCCTCCATGATTTCCCCATCTGTCACCCCTCCCCACCGTTTCTGCCATTCCTCCCCTTGGGTGTCCTCCCCTCTTCTCCTTAGTAAATACCAAGCAGAAGTAATCATTTAGGGCTTCTGCCTTATTACATCCTGCTTCCACCCAACCCCCTCTCCTTCCTAATCCTTACTATGTGGTCCTTACAGCGCCTTTTCTCCCTGATTCACCTAAAGAAGTCCTTCTCCCCTTCTTAATGCTTTGTGCCAGCCTGAGTTCCGTAGATGCCTTGGCTCCCCTAACTGCCCTTGTCACCTCCTTCAACTCCACCAAGTACTCTTTCCTGTCCTCCCCCTCCCTGTTTTTTTGTATCTCCTAAAGGCAGCTCTTTTCCTCCTTAGCTTTTCCATGACCTCCTTGCTCAACCAGCTTGTTTCTTAGCCCTAGCCTTCTTGCTCTGGGCCTTGCAGCACATTCCACACAGTGACCACGAAATCACCTTTTGGGACAGAATAACACCATGACAGTGGCTGAATTCATGAGGAGGGGTCCCAATAACCCCATGTTGAAAATTTGGGGCAGAATATTCAGAAGGGTTGTGCATGGCGCAACTGTGCAACCCACTGATGCGCCCTGGCACGATATTCAAGGGGACTGAGCCTGGCACAAATCCCAATGTGCCGGAGTGCATCAGTAATGTATGCAGCGCAGTAGGGGCGTGCCCATGCATACTCCGCATCCCAATATTCAGCCCGGGATGTGCTGAGCCCATGCATGTGCAACCCCTACCTGCACAGCACACAGGTGAGCCAAAAAGAAAAGGAGCAACAGCTGGCCACCCACAGGTGAGCTGCTGTATTGCAGGGCGCAACA
Source organism: Neoceratodus forsteri (assembly GCA_016271365.2). Classification (NCBI taxonomy): domain Eukaryota; kingdom Metazoa; phylum Chordata; order Ceratodontiformes; family Ceratodontidae; genus Neoceratodus; species Neoceratodus forsteri. The sequence continues at coordinate 358,768,504 of CM057458.1, forward strand.
CGGCAGCTGCCACATGTGGGTGGCCACCCGAGCTCCGGCGGCACCTTCGTGGTAGCACCCCCCATGCCCGATCATGGGTATAAGTATATTTAAAACAGTTAACCCTATCCCTGGTGGTCCAGTGGACCACTCACAGCCCGATCGCGGGCCTCTGTTATGATGATTAATCCTATATCCCTGGTGGTCTAGTGGACCGCTCACAGCTGGATCACGGGCATCAGTAATATCTCATGACGAACCAATCCAACCCTGGTGGTCCAGCAGTACCCCCTTCCACACCCACCCACTGAGCCCCACTGCCCCACTCCCCCCCTGGTCAGCGGCAGGTGGCAGCTCCCCACCGCTGCTGCCCACCCACTGACTCCGTGCGGTGAGGGCTGTCGCCCATTGGTCCACAGCTTGAGCAATGGGCGTGCAGTCCGTACCAGTACACATAATATGGATCATTCACATATCTGGACTGTGTAGTATGGTACGGCAGCACGCCCATTGGCTCACATATGGACCAATGGCGATCAGCCCTACCGTACAGAGTCAGTCGGTGGGCTGATGGGGTGGCAAGGGGTGGGAGCTGCCACCGCGGCTGACGGGAGGAGCGGGCAGTGGGCCTCAGTGGTGGGTGGGGGGTACTGCTGGACCACCAGAGTTGGATTGGTTCATCATGAGATATTACTGACGCCCGCGATCATGCTGTAAATGGTCCACTGGACCACCAGGGATATAGGACTAATCTTCATAACAGATGCCCGCAATCAGGCTGCGAGCTGTCCACTGGACCACCAGGGATAGAGTTAACTGATTTTAAATATACTTATGCCTGTGATCAGGCTGCAAGCAGTCCACTGGACCACCAGGAATGGTGTAATATGACTTTACATGTACTACTGCCCGTGATCAGGCTGCAAGCAGTCCACTGGACCACCAGGGATATTGGACATGTTCTTACATATACACATGCCTGCGATCGGGCATTGGGGCACTTTGCTGCGATGTGCAGGGCGTTGGTCTAGCGGCTGCAACCTGGCAGAACAGGCGCCAGTCACGGGGATCAGTGCACCTGCATGCAAATGGGGCCATAATGACATGCAAATGGCCCCATTTGCGCCTTGCATACATTATGGCCCCATTTGCATGTGCACTTTTGAATACCGCAGTGGTTGCGCCTATCGCAACGGCACTTGTGCTTGCAGATCCCCCTGCTCCACTCCGGCCACTTGCGCTGGTGCAGTGCCACTGTGCCATGTGCACTGCGGGTGGCCAAGATGTGATATTCAACGATGCTGTGCCATGGCGCATCTCCGTTGAATATCACCCTGTCAACGCCTCTGTGCATCCAAGTTGCGCTGCACCCAGGCTTGCACCACAGCCTGGCACAGTCTGAATATCCCACCCTTGGTGCCTAAATTCCCCAAAATTCCTGAGATATGCATCAAAGTTGAAAAAACCCTATTTATGCCATTATATAGCTTACCGGCATTTCTTCAGTTTACGGTCAGCTTTGAAGAGTGCAGACGTGTTCCCGGTCCGCTGAAGATTATCTCGCTGGGCTCTGGAGGTAAGTATGGGTTGAGGGGGTGTATGGGGAGGCAGGGTACACAGAGTGTGGGCGTGGGTTGGCAGAGGGGCCACCGAACTCAACAAGGGACCGTTTTCTGTTTTACAGGTTAAAAAAAAAAAAAGCCTAAAACATCGTGGGACTTTTTTTTCAGGGACATTTGGCACACTGGGGTGAGTTCCCAGCATGCCACCTGAGTGTTTTTTTTTGGGGGTGCTGTAGCCCGATGGGGATTAGGCTCCCCATCGGCACATACGAGGGGAGATCCAGGATTGGGCACCCCTCGCACACAACAAATTGGGGACATTATGCTGATGGGAAGGGGCTCCCCATAGGCAAATTGAACTGGGAAAGGGGGACTGAAGCTGACAGGGATTGGGCCCTCCATTGGCAAAGAAAGACTGTTGGGGGGCACATGATGCAGAGGGTGATGGAGCACCCCCTCAGCACACAACAAATAGGGGAGGGGGTTACAGTATGCCAATGAGGAGTGGGCTCCCCTGTTGGCAAATGAACTGGGTCGAGGATGGAAAGGTACCCCCTGCAATGATGGGTCACTCCCTCATTGCAGCGGTGGATTCACTTCAAGGTGGTGGCACACTGGCTGAACTAGTGTCAGCAGCAGTGTGCCACTGCATTGGGGAAAGTGTGCCAAGCCTCTAAAGGCACTGGGCCATTGCCCCCCCCCCCCGTCTCACACCTCCAAAATCCCGCTTCTCTCTTAAGCTGTGATGAAATTTTTCTTGCGCATGTGCGCAAGCAAACTTAAAAAGGGGAACAGGACAGCTACATCAAATTATAGGCCAGTTAGCTTGATGTCAGTCATTTGTAAAATGGCTGAAAGTTTCCTCAAAATCAAACTTGAGGAAAGTATGTTGATCATAGGCCTTTTTGGTAAAGTACAACATGAATTTAGGAAACAGAGAGGGTGCACCACCAACCATTTGTGTTTTTATGAGAAAATAAGGAAAGGGATTAATGATAATGTTCCCTTTGACATTATATATTTAGATTTTCACAAGGCTTTTGATAAAGTCCCACATTATAATTCAATTGAAAAAATGGGTATATTGGTAATTGACAGTAGGATTATAACCTGGACGAATAACTGTCTGAAAGATAAATATCAGAGGGTTTGAGTGGTGGGGGAATGCTCAAAGCCTATCCAGGTAACTAGTGGTGTGCCGCAGGGGTCAGCACTGGGCCCTGTCCTGTTTGCTCTATATATCAGCGATCTGCATAAAAATGCAAAAATACTGTTACAAAATTTGAGGATGATATTAAACCAGTAAGTACTTGGAGTCAGCAACCAGATATGGTTAGGCACCTCAAAGAGACAGAAGACTGGGGCAACAGGAACAAAATGCCATTTAGTGTTCAGAAATGTACCAGTATGCATCTTGGCAAGAATAATGCTTCTCAAACATATGTGCTAAATGGGGTAGTCCTAGGTAGTTCTATCTGCAGTGACCAATGAGAAAGACTGCGGTATTATAGTTGACAATAAACTTAAGTTTCAAAAACATCGGAATCAGGCTATTATAAAAGCCACCTATATGATCAGAAATATCAAAAGGAGTTTCATCAATAAATCTATAAGCTGCCTGTTGCCTTTATATAAAACTTATATCAGACCATTTAATATCTTATTCTTATAATTTTATTCTATCGACAGTGACCCTTGCAGACAATCAAAGATTCTATCAATGGGATAGGGTCACTCAGGCTCTCTCTAGTTCCAGAGATTGGGCCCCAATTTGGGCACATTTATATAAATACATTAAATGGGACAAATATAGATACATGCAGTTTTGTATAATACACAATTTATATTATACTCCCTCCAAATTATATCGATTAGGTTTCCTACCCACTAGCCAATGTTCTAAATGTCATCAAGCTGCTGCAGATCTAACTCATATGTTATGGTCCTGCGATAAGATTGCTCCCTTCTGGCGTAGTATTGAAAATAGGTTAAATCCATTATTAGCCTTGTCAGGTAGTTTCAATATAGAAACTTGTCTTATAGGTGACTACACATCAATACCAGGGGCAATCAGAGGGCTCGCATGGCATTCATTTCAGCATGTGCAAAAAAAGTCATACTAAGGCATTGGTTGGACTTAACTGTTCCAAATTATCTGGAACGGTTTAATGAAATGCTGTTTGCTTTGCAGGCTGAATTCACAATAGCAAAGCTGTCAAATGGTATGAAGAAATACACTAAACGATGGGAACCTCTTTATACTCTTCTCACAACCAATTAATCATGTTTTTTTATTAATTTTTTCTTTTTATATCCTTTATTTCTTATGAAGCGTTTTCTAGGTTATTGATTCTACAAGGAAGTCAAACATAGATACATAGATACATAGACAGTGTCGACAGATAAGGGCCTATGGCCCACCCAGTCTGCCCATTTGAGCTTGTAAGTTCAGTTTATGTTTTCCTATAAGTCTGTTGCCCCTTACCCCTGACCTCCAGAATTCCTTTATGTCTATCCCATGCTTTCTTAAATCCCGTGATTGTTTCAGCCCCCACCACTTCCTCTGGCAGGGTGTTCCACTTGTCCACCACCCATTCTGTGAAGAAATTCTTCCTCATGTTTCCTCTGAATCGTCCTCCCTCCAACTTCATCCCATGCCTTCTAGTCCTGGAACATCTTTTCGCTTAAAATAGTGTATTCCTGCACCTGTTCCTCCCTGTAAGATACTTGTATGTCTCTATCATATCCCTCTCTCCTCCTCTCCTCCAGGAGTACATGTTCAGTTCCTTCAACCTGTCTTCATAGGACTTGTGATGCAATCCATGCACCATCTTTGTTGCCCTCTTCTGAACCTTCTCTACCCTGTCTATGTCCTTACGTAGGTATGGTCTCCAGAACTGTATACTGTACTCCAGGTGGGGCCTCACTAGTGTCTTGTATAGTGGAATTATGACCTCCCTTTTCCTGCTGGTGATGCCCCTGCCTATACATCCCAGCATCCTATTTGCTTTACCTGCTGCCTTGTCACACTGTTTCCCTACCTTGAGGTCATCAGAGATGATAACCCCAAGATCCCTTTCCTGCTTGGTGCATGCTATATCCTCACCCCCAACTGATATATTGTGCCAGGGTTTTTGTGTCCCATATGCATTATCTTGCACTTCCTTGCATTGAATTTCAACTGCCAAACCCCTGACCATTCTTCAAGTTTCTGCAGGTCCCTTCTCATTCTGTCTACACCCTCTGGTGTGTCTACTCTGTTACAGAGCTTTGTGTCATCAGCAAACAGTGAAATTCTGCCTTCTAGGTCCTGCGCCAATGTCACTGATGAAGATGTTGAATAGAACCGGTCCCAGCACTGATCCTGTGGTACCCACTGGTCCTCTTCCCTCTGTGGAGTGACGGCCATTTACCACCACCTCTGTTTCCTTCCACCCAAGCGTGTTGTTATTGTTGTTCTACCTTGTAACCCATCTGTCTGTGTTTCTGTCAGGTAGTGATTGTATGTTGCAACCATAGCTTGGGTTATATGTGACTAGTGGCAGACATGGGTGGGTGGGGGTGAGATCAAGTAAGCAACAAATTGGTGCAGTGTTTCTCCTTGTTGTAAATGTCTTTTACATTTTCGACTTGATGTCTTGGTTGTTACTGCCTGCTTGCTAAAAACTAATAAAGTATATTAAATAAAAAAATAAAAAACTTATGTCAGACATCATTTGGATTATGGGTCCCAGCTGTGGTATCTATATAAGCCAGAAGATATAGCTAGGGTCGAGAAAGTTCGGAGGAGATTCACCAAGTACCTAGGTTCTATGAATTCACTTTCCTATGAAGAAAGACTACAAAAGACAGGATTATTCACATTGGAACAGAGAAGAACAAGGGGTGACTTATTAATGTTACTTAGAATGATGGGTGACCAGGAATTAAGTAGGGAGATGAATATTAAACTTTGTGACAAACCTCCTAGTCTCAGAGGTCATACAAAGCAAATCAGAATGGCTACAGCTAAGAAAAACAGTGATCATTTTGCATTTCTAAATAGGACAGGTAGAATAAGAAATCTATTACCAGAAGAAATTGTGAATTGTAGGAATGTTGACAGCTTAAAGTGAAAATAGATAACTGGCTAGTTATGAACAGGGCAAAGTGGACTCACTAATGTGGGAAAGCGGTAGTATGGGCTTTATGGCCTCCTTTTGCTCTAAACCCAGTATGAATACCTAGTATGAATTGTACTTGGTTAAACCAATAAAATAACATTAGTTTGTGACATTATGGCACCATAATGTTTAGTAAGACACAATCCTGCTATAGTCTTTAAATTATAGAAGCCACTCCTGACCAACACTAACACCTGAGGTGCAAGGTCAACCCTGGTCAAGGGTGACCACTAGTTTCTGAAATACCTGGCTGACCTGGAGTCTATCTTCCCAAACTTGAGGAGCTACAGGCTCTTCTAACATAGAAGACCTAAGATGATCCAATCATACCAACAATAACTTGGTCTTTCCAGAATTAAACTTCAGCTCACTGTTAGTCTTCCACCCACAGATCTCCGATAGCACATTCTTAAGCACCCTCACTGAGGAGCCCTGCCTGGGTTTAATTGAAAGATGTAGCTGGGCATCATCAACATAGTAGTGAAAACCCAAGCTATACTTCTGGATCACATCTCTGAGTAGGAGTATAAACACTGCAAACAAAAGGGAAGACAAGCTGGAACCCTGGGAACAACACAGTTGGTGATAGAGGAACAAGATCAAATTTCCCAAAATCACTGACTGATGGCAATCACTAAGGAAGGATAGGAACCCATTGAAGACTGCTCCTACTGCATTAACAAACCTTTTATATGGTCCAACAACTTCACATGTTCCACAGTGTCAAATGCAGATGATTAATTCAAGAGGACCAGGAAAGAAACCTCTCCATGATCCCTTGCAAGAAGCAGATAATTTAAAGCCTTATAAGGGACATCTCAGTGCTGTGTAGAGAATGAAAACCCAGATGGAGTGGTTCATAGATGTAGAATTCCTCCAGGTTCTCCTAAGCCATGCCACCACCACTTTCTCAATAACTTTACCAAAAAAGAAGTTAGAGATAGGTCTATAACTTGCAGAGTCATCCAGATTTAAATGAGCCTTCTTTAAGAGAGGACAAACCACTGCATCTTTCAGGACAGCAGGAAAAACATCCTCCACAGAGAGGCATTAAGAACTTCAGCAAGGCTGGACCAATCACCACCTCTCCAGTCTTCATTAGAGAGGCAGGAACAGGATCCAGCACACATTGATTAGGGTCCATCTTGGACAGCACCTTGCAAATCTTCATCAAATCAGTTGGGCAAAAGTCATCCTAGATGACCCGAATTCCTGCTGACTCCTGCTCACGACTACCACAATTGTGTAAAATCACCAGGAGGAAACCTTGGCCCGGATATCTGCAAACTTGGCTGTAAAGAATTCTGCAAACCCATCACACCTCTCCTGAGAAATCTATCCCAAAATCTTGGGTGATAAATATGGGATGGAGAATACCGTCCACTACTCTAAAGTGAGATGTGGGTCTATTTCTCTCTGCTGCAATGATGCCTGAGAAGAAAGTTCTTCTCAAATCTGTCATTGCCCCCTGGTATTCTCTATAATGAGCAACTTGGACAAGAATCCAGACAGGATTTCCTCCACTTGCACTCTAACCTCCAACCCCTCCCTTTAAAAGAACAGGGCACATCATTAAACCATGGAGCACTCCTCTTCCTGGTTGGGGGGTAAAGGATTGGCACTAGAGCATCAACAGAAGAGAGGATGCTATTATGTAAGACCTCCACTGCCTCCCTGACACTTCTACAGGAAGCAGCAATAAAACTGGAGACATCCACAGAATCCTAGAAAACTTCAAGATTGAGTTTACCTCATGCTCTGCTGTGGGCCATCTGTGAAGAGGTATAAAGGCATCAAAGGGACATCAACCTGAAGTATACGGCATAATGATCAGACCAGACCACAGGATCTAGCCAAGGGCTGTTGACCACCATCCTGATAGCAAACATAAGGTCTGATATGTGTCCCCCCACATGTGTGGCAGCCCAAATATGCTGAGCAAAACCCAGCAATTCCATCAACTGGAGAAGCCCAACAGCAATCCCATCATCCTTCACATTTACCCAGCAAATTGAAGTACCCCCACACCAGAAATCTTGGGACTCCAAGAGCTGAGCAGACATCGTCTGAAAACTCCTCAAAAAATTCTCTGCCCTCACCACTTGGGGGAGGGATATTCATTTATTTATTGACTGACTGATTGATTGATTGATAATTCAGAAAACACCTTTGAGCACAAGTGCTGTTTTACAAAGGTTCCATGTCAGGACAGGACAATACAAACATTCAGCAGATGTGGGGGAGCCTGGTTAGGTACAAGTAATAGCAAATACAAGGAACAGTATCAATATGACTAAGCAACAGCAGTTCCAGAGGACATGTTCAGCAAAAGCAATGAGGTAAATCAAGCACAGGATTCAAAGCATTGACAGGTGTGAGTCAATTATAGCAGCTGCATAATGATCTATGAGTGAGTTCATTTTTCAGGAATTTCTTAAATTGTGCAATTTTGGGGAGAACCACTAAGAATTCAGGAAGTTCATTCAGACATTGAGCAGCACAAACTACAAAGGAACTCCAAGACAAGCTTGCTTTCTGGAAGGGTACATCAAGGGCATGTCTAGTCATACTTTTGGTAGAGTATTGGTTGGTAATAGAGCAGAAAAGGTCTTGAATAGCAGTGGGGGTGAGGCCCAAAAGAGCTTTCTTTGTGATTAGGCAAGTCTGGTACTTTAGTCTGTCCTGTATGGTAAGCCAGTTGGTAAGCATATAAAGGGAGCAGTTATGTGTGAGCCTGTCAGCCCCAATAGCAATTTGACATGCCTTATTAAGTTCCAGCTTAACTCTGTTAAGAACAGAGTCACTAGTCATCCCATAAACTGGGAGGCCATAATCTAGGAGCGGGAGGATCATACTGGATACTGCAAGGTGCCAAGCCCCAGAGATGAGGTTCACACGTTGCCTGTAAAGTGCTCCTAGCTTTCTATTGCCAAGATTGACAATGTTGTCCACATGGGCTGCAAATGAGAGGGTATCATCCAAGGTGACACCCAGGTATTTCAAGGATTCAGCCTGTTCAAGGATAACTCCAGAAGAGTTACGGATAACAAGGGGAGGGACCTTTTTTTTCAAATGTGAGCCAGTGAATAGCATGGTCTTGGTCTTCTTGTAATTTAGGACTAGTTTGTTTTATACGAACCAACCCTCCAGTGACTCAAAACTGCATTGGAGATCACTGGAGAGTTTCCCATGGTCTGTACTACTATTAAAGACCACAGTGTCATCAGCATAGAGAAGCACCTTCGATAGAGGGCAAACTTTTGCGAGGCTGTTTATGAACAGGCCAAAAAGGAGAGGGCCAAGCCTTGTACCTTGTGGGATCCCTACTGAGATAGCTTTAACATTTGATAGAGTGGCGTCTATCTTTACCCACTGAGTTTGACCATACAACTCTTTCCGAGGAGAGGCCTAAAGAGTAGAGCTTGTCCAGCATTATAAAATGGGTTGGAAAAAGCAGAAAACTAAATGATCAAATACCATCACTTGACCATGGATTAAATCTCTATTTAATCCACAGTTTCTCAGACAGAACTACTTCCCCAAATCATTGTCTTGTGAATGTCCCTTAGACAAATTCCTGCACACAGACAGAAATAAGAAACCAAAAGTAGCCATTTTACCAGAGAACTAAGCAGGAAAAACACATCACTGATAATATGGAGGTCAGCTTCTATCTGTTTGGCCATGTAACAGTCAATTATTTTCCAGGTGGTGAGCCTCCCAGAAAAAAAGGTAAAAAGACAGAAAGAAGTGAATTAAAACAAGTAGATGCCAAAAATGTGAGTAGGCATGTTACAGTCTGTAGCAGGGATCTCAATGTTCTGCAGCAGAAAAAAGGTAAGAGAAACTTCAGAAATGCTGTGAAAGTGTTTGAAGACTGGCTCAGCAGTAAAAATACAGCAGTCATTCAGAAATAGGTCCCTGCCAAACATTTGTGTGCCCTACTACAGGAGTTCTATGCCTCTGTTCATTGTTTCTTGGGTAAGCGTACACATTCAGCAGAGATAGGGTAAATGGGAAGGGTGGGGTGGCACTGTATGTGAGAGAAGGACTGAAGTGTGTTCATGAGGAGGGAGGAGTAGTACAGAGTCATTCTGGATGCAAATCCAGGATTCCCAGAATAGGACTCTCAGGATGGGAGTAGCGTGCAGGCCACCATTTCAAACAGAGGAGTTAGACAAGGAACTAGTGGGACACATTAGAAGGGTCTGTGGAAAAGGTAATACGGCGGTGTGGGGGACTTCAACCTACGGGAGTGGATTGGAGTACCCCAGCCATCATGAATAGAAGGGATCAGATACTTCTGGACACGTTCCAGGATAGCTTCCTAATTTATTTATTTATTTATTTTATTTATTCAATCTCAGATTACAATACCTTTCAGCTCAAGGCACTCATTTACAAAGGTTCCACGTCAGTGGGAGGAGTGAACAAACATACACAGGCAGTAATACAAAGACTAGGTTTAAGAAACAGTAAAGTACATACTTTAATTACTAGAATTAATAACTTTAGTAGTGGAGAAGAAAGGAGCGGAGGGGGTAATAAGAGAGTGGAAGAGAGGTAAGTAGCCAGAAAGCCTTGTCAGTAGGAGTAGAAAGAGTGGCGGGTGTGGGTAGTAGGTAGGTAGGAGGGGAGGTGGTGGGAGAGTCAGGGAGGGTGGGAAGATATAGCAAGGGTTGGAAAGGTAAAGCTTTGGGGTGGAAAAGAGGGAACTGGAGTGCAAACAGGTGGTAGTATCACAGGTGAAGCAGTCGCAGGAACTATTTGTTGTAAAATGCTGACGGAGCCTGTGCTTGAAAGGACCTAATCTTGGTATTGATAGGATTTCATTGGGAAGTGCATTGAACCCGAGTGGGGCTCTGTAAGCAAATTACTGCTGCCCTTGAGATGTTCTGCACCTAGGAATCTTCAGAGATTGATGGGCTGAGCTTTGAGTGTGCTGGGAGATGGAGTAAGGGCTAAGGAGGTCCACAGTTCCAGGGAGCAAAATGCGAGAAGCTTTTTAGCTAACAGGTATGTTTGGTACTGTATCCTTCTGCTTAGTTGAAGCCACCCAGATTGGGCGTATAGGTCACATGTGTGAGTAAGGCATGCAGCATGGGTGAGGAGTCTGCATGCTTTATTTAGTGCAATGGATATTCTACGGAGTGAAGTAGTAGTAGTGGCACCATAGATAACCAAGCCATAGCCATAGCCATTTCCTAATGCAAATGGTCAGAGAGCCAACCAGATTAGAGAACACCCTAGACCTTGTACTGGCAAATGGGTAGTTTGTGAGGGAGCTGGGGGTGGAAGAACCACTGGCAGAAAGCGACCACCACTCAATGTGGTTCACATCGAAAATGGGTAAGGAGGGAGTAGAAACAGGTACAAGAGTGTTGGATTTCAGGAGGGCCAACTTTGGGAGGATGGGGTAGATAGTTAAATGTATCTAGCCAGAATCCAAACTCATATAGACACTAACTAGAGGTGGGAGGTCATAAAACTGGGGATTGAGGAAGCAATCAAAACCTGCATCAGGGTCCAGAGTAAAAGGGCTAGGACCAAGAAACCTAGCTGATTGAACAAGGGGGTCATGGAGAAAGTAAGAAATAAAAGAGCTGGCTTTAGGAGGTTCAAAAAAACAGGGAGAGGGGAGGACAGAAAGAATTACCTGAAGGAATTGAAGGAGGTGAAGAAGGCAGTAAGGGCAGCCAAGGCGTCTAAACGGCTCAGGCTGACGCAAGGCATCAAGAAGGGGGAGAAGGAATTCTTCTGGTACATCAGAGAGCAAAGGAGCTGTAGGGACAAAATAGTAAGGATTAAGAGGGATGGGGTGGGTGGAAACAGGGGCAAAGCAGGCAGAAGCGTTTAATGAATACTTCTGCTCAATATTTACTAAGCAGAAAGGAGGGGCGCTACCAAGGGGGGGATGGGAGGTCAGGCTCAGGGGGTGGAGGAGGTAACAAATAGGGGAATCACAGAGGGCAGGGCACTGGAGTGTCTGAGGGCACTGAGGGTAGACAAGGCACCATAGCCGGATGGCATTAACCTTAGGGTACTGAGAGAGTTGGCAGAAATCCTGGCAGGGCCTTGCAGACCTGTTCAACAATGCCTCCTGGTCCAGGAAGTGTACCTCAGGACTGGAGGATGGCTCTTGTGGTACCACTCCGTAAGAGTGGTCCCAAAGACAAACTGGGAAACTACAGGTCAGTAAGAACCACATACATCATGAGAAAATTGATGGAGACAATCCTGAAGGAGAGGTTGGTGTCCTTTCTGGAGACCAGTGAGCTGCAGGATCTTGGGCAGCATGGGTTTGTCATAGGCAGATCCTGTCAGACCATCCTGGTGGATTACTACGACTGGGAAACTAGACAGTTGGACAATGGCCATGCAGTGGATGTCCTGTTTCTTGACTTCAGTAAGGCATTCAACTTAGTGCCACATAGGAAGCTGGGTAGTAACCTGGCAGGTACAGGTGCAGGGGCAAAAATGGTGGGATGGGTAGTAAACTGGTTACAGAGAAGGCAGCAGAGGGTGGTGGTGGTGGGAGGGAAGATCTCATCTCCAAGGACAGTGACAAGTGGAGTACCACAGGGCTCAGTGCTGGGACCGGTGTTGTTTGGGTTGTTTATATCAGACATCTCATTGGGCATCAAGAGCAAGATCAGTTTGTTTGCAGATGACACCAAGACTGGAGCAGTAGTGGATGACCTAGGAAGGTGGCATGGGTTGCAGTATAATCTGTCGAAACTGGAGACCAGGTCAGACATCTGGCAGTTGGTGTTCAATGCCAAAAAGTGCAAGGTGATACATTTCGGGGCAAATAACCCAAGAAGGAGCTAGCAGCTGGGGGGAGGGGTTCAGCTAGCCATGACAGAGGAGGAGAAGGATCTGGGGGTGATTATAACGGGCTCAATGAACAACTCAGCACAATGCAGGAAGGCAGCAGCAAAGGCCTACAAAATGCTGGGTTGTATTGCCAAGGGTATATCTTCAAGGAGAGGGGAGGTGATCCTGCCATTGTATAGGTCACTGGTTAGGCCACACCTGGAGTACTGTGTGCAGTACTGATGACCATACCTGAAGAGGGACATTAAGTTACTGGAGGGGGTGCAACACAGGGCAGCAAAGATGATCCAGGGACTAGGGAACATACCCTATGTGAGCAGGCTGAGGGAGTTGAACATGTAGTCACTGGAAGAGAGGAGAGACAGGGTGATATGATTGAAACTTTCAAGTACATGAAGGGAATAAACAAGACAGGCATGGAGGGACTATTCAAGCTAAGGAGGCTAGGGACACTCGAGGTCACAGTCTCAGATTGAAGGGGGGAAGGTTCAGGATGGAAATGAGAAGACACTTTTTTACAGAGAGAGAGTGGTGTCTGGGTGGAATGTGTTGCCTGCAGAAGTGGTATCCTGTAGAACAGTGGACTGCTTCAAAAGGGGAAGGGATAGGGTAAGAGAAAAGGTCAGGGGAAGGAAGGGAGAGAGGGAGGGGCAGCTGCAGTATAAGGGTTGCTAGCTGCACAATCAAGCAGACTCGATAGACCATAAGGCCTTTATCTGCTGGCAAATTTGTATGTTCATATGTACTGTGCTTGAGAGCTGGATTAAACCTTTTCTTCAACAGCAGAATGTTTAACATAAGCACTGATCTTGCCTTTAAGTCAGCAAATAATGTGTTCATTGCAGTCCTGAAACAATTCTGAAAATGGGGTTGACCAAGCAGCACACCACCTGCCAATCAGCCAAGCTGATCTAGCAAAGCTTCAGGGATCCCAAGGGCCATCACCGGATATTGCTATAGGGTTGGTGTGACGAGTCCATGAGCTGAAGCAAAACTCCTTCACTGTAAAACAGACGATGAGGGCAAAGAGTTCCTCACCCTGACTTTCAATCCACATATGAAGAATCACAGTAACAATAATGAAGTGATCAAGGAAAGCCAGTGTGACTTCCTATTTGCAGACCTGCAGACCCTGCAAGCTGGAACTGCCCAGTACTGTTGCACAAAAAGTAAAGTGCCCCCCCAATGCCCCAGCCTTCTACCTGCACCTGAAAAGAGTGCCACAATCCTGTATGGACTAGCAAGAGTATTGGTACACCCTGCAATCAATGGGTCTCAGTTTTCTGGGAGACCTGATATTGAAAATGTCACAAGAAGCAGCATCATCACAGCGGTACACTAACCACTCCATAAGAAGTAAAGCTGTGCAGATATTGTCTGAGGCAGGGTTGGCATCCCGAGAGATAATGAGTATCAGGGGGCACTACTGTGAAAGCAGCCTAAAGACCTACTGCAGTGCCTTCAACAGTGACAGGGAAAAATAGAGCAAGCTGCTAACTGCCGTGGGGAAATAAAGCTCACCCCAACAGAATGTGTTGCTGAAATCCAGCAATTTTGTCTCCACCTCTTCATCCACCCTGCTGCCGTCTTCAACTGAGGAAAGGGAAAATGCATTCAGTATTGATGTCACTGCAGTCGAGCCAGGAGCAAGCATTCGTGCCGAAGGATCAAGCGGCACAGCAGGACCCAGCCCAACCTCCAGCATAAACACAATAAACAAACTGATGATGTTCTGGCTTTAACATGAAGCAGTTCACTATCATCTGTCCTGTGAACTTAAACTATTACAAGTAACTCATGCAGTTCACAGGTCACAAGCAGTCAGAAAGAAAGTGATCTCTGGTCCAATGTTAAATGTGTAGAAGAGTAGATGTTGCAAGTGACATTCCTGAGGCTCCAGTCATAGTTTCAAAGGTTGAAAAGTGTAGCAGGGACAGTTATATTGGTTAGCTGTTCACAGTGTAAAGTGTGACAGGGAGATCCTGCCACCCTGGAAGACCGACCTTTTCTTAAATCTGTTGCAACAGGTCTGTTTCTTAGCCTAATCTATCCCTTTACAATTTCTAGTCCATAAGGTTGGCCACCTATGGGCACCCCCTCCCATTTCTTGACGTTGCTATAGTATCCTCTTTAATTTTCCTTTTCCCCTCTCAGGTCCTTGTACAAGGAGGTTATTGTGGTGACCTCTGAGCTGATGTAAAACAACAGGCTGTATTCCTCGTTGTTGGATTTAGTACGCAATAGCACTATGTCATAAAATACCTTGATGTATATGCATTATGTGTATGAAACTTGTAAATGTTGAAATACCATGGTACTAGATGTTTTTGATAAAGGTAAAACGTTACTAAGGGACTGTATTATAAAAATTAAGTTGTCGGGGTAGAGATATCAGAACCCCCCTCCCCCCGTTTTGTTATTTAAAATGCATGTAAATTGCAGACTGTTTGAGAGCCCTTGGCATCATGTATTCCTGCTTTAAGCTGAACCAGCCTAAAATGTCAAGGTGATTTGCCTATACATCCCATGATGCTTTGTATTATGAGGTTATGTGTGATGTGTTTCTTTGAAACTTGGCTTTATTGCCAATGCCCATTGGGTAACCCTTGCTTCAGTGCTTCTGCACCAAGGTTTTTATAGCTGTGTTTTGGGTTTTTTTTTTTTTTGAGCTCCCATCACCCAAACATACAAGATCAACATAGGGAATGGAATAATTAAGCAATAAGCCACGAGGGGGTGTGGGTATCAGGAGATTTACCATGGCTGGAGTGGTTTGCCCACGAGGCGCAACTGAGTGGGTAAATCCTCGCCAGCCGTGGTAAATCCCCCAATAACCCACATCCCCTGAGTGGCTTATTGCAATTATACCATCACATCTTGTCATGGATGAAAGTTTCAATTGTTTTATTTTATTTTTTCCTGTGGAAAAAAATGATTTTATTAAGAAATATCCTTCCATGGAAAAAAGTAGTCCATGGTTTTCAATGCAATTCTTTATTTAAGCTTTGTGAAGTGAGTGATAATAAAGATAGTGAGGTTTTCAGTGGCAAATAATATGAAATGAGTGTTTTAAGTTGTTAAACAGTAGTAAATAGTAAAAACAGGCTTTCAACTTGTTAAATACTAGTACATTCTATTAGAAAAACTTGATAGTGCTCATACTGTAATGTAAGGTGCCATTCTCTTTATTAGAAAGGAGTTTTTTAAACAGTTCATATATTGTGTAGATTTTTTTATTATGCTGTGGTGCAGAGCAGTTTGGATCTGCTTCTTTAAATTATTGTAAGGTAGGTTGCATTTCATTCTGTGGATGCAGTAATGTGAGACCTTTGACCTATTGAGGATAGGAGAAAGGGCTGCTGTGTCTGAGGTGGAGAGAGATGCTGAGTTCAAGCTGGTAGCTGCGGAGACTTGAGGTGATGTAGTCGGCTGCAGGGACGACTGGAGAATCGGAGTTTCAGATGGTGGGACCGGAGCGATGTACGGCATAGCTGTATTTGGCTGAGGTATATTTTGTTGCTGAAAAAATGTGCTGCCATTTTGAAGGCTTTTGAAAAATTTGAGTTCAGTTTCATCAATGAGGTCAAACGAGGCATACATTTTGTTTGTTAATTTTTTTAAAATGCGAGGCGTACTGGTGACTGTTAGTGAGAGGAAAGATGGCAGCTTTGCGATGGGGGAGTTGGAGTGATATTTTGTTATGGTAGTGCGAGGATGTGGCAGGCTGGCATCTTTGCCAGTGATTATCATAGGATTTACAACGGGGCTAAGGTGCCAGTCTGCCTGTCTGATTGGCTCTTGGTTAATGTCCATGGTATAATTTTCAATAAAGAGATCACTCAATAGATCAGTAGGTGCTGACTAAGTACAGAAGAAGGACATGCATAGTCTGTTGCTGCAAACTGATGTATTGAAGAAGGAATATGCCATTGTTTAAGGTTATCCCCTGTGTTTTAAATAAACATCATACAGAGATTGTGTGTTGAACCTGAAGTTCTGTGTCTGGTCCATTCTGTTATCCCACAACCCCTCTACAGACTTGGTGTTAGAAGTGGGATAGCTTGCTGGAAACATCTGGACTGGGCTGGGGGGACGTTTTCCAGTGGATATCACCCAGATATCCCAAGTGGACTGATGCACCAGGAGTTGCCAAAGGAGAACCAGGAGAAGAAAGTCTGTGGAGTTCTGACCAGAACCATGGCCAACAGACTTGGAGAGAAGCTACAGCCTGGACTGGACCTGGGAGCTTGGAGTAAGGCCTAGCCTGAAGATGACAAAGAGATCCAATGGCACGAGGAAGAATCGAGGATACTGCCACCTCTTGAAGATGCTCCATCTGAGGACATAGGGGAGTTGTTGAAATGGCACTGCATAAAACGGTTCAGATTGAAAGAGAGAGATACTGAGTGGAAAGATAGAGATGTTGGGTGGAGAGGCAAGTTGCCAAATGGGTGAATACCATGAGGGTCTTGCATGCCATCAATGCAGGGCAAACAGAAAGAGCCAGTAGCCCAAAAGACATTAAACTGTCTAACCTTTCAGACAGTGATGACATTGAAGCCTACCTCACAACATTTGAGAAGATCGCTCGAACATGCGCATGGCCAAGAGAACAGTGGGTTGTTCGACTGGCACTGCACCTGACAGGCAGTGTCCAGCTTGTTTATAGCCACATGGACTCCCAAGAGGCAGAGGACTATGACTGTGTGAAGCAGGAGATCCTCAGGTGCAATGACATACACAATGAAACCTATCACCAGAGGTTTAGGTTTCTTAAAATGCAGTCACTGGCTACCCCCCCCCAAGAGACTTATGCCCATCTCAAGGAGCTCTGCTACAAATGGTTGCAGCCACATAACTACAGCAAGAACCAACTTCTGGAAGTGGTAAATTATTGAACAGTTTATTAAAGTTTTACCCCAGGATGTACAACTTTGGGTTCGGGAGCATAAGCCTGATTCACAGGTAAAACCATCATGTTGGCAGAAGACTTTCTGCCAGCTTGACCATCCAGACTCAGAGGGTTCCAGGGACATCAGCAGCTGCAACCACCAGCAATCCGGTAAGGAACTCTTTTACTTATAAACTGTCAAATCCAGCCCCAGTGAAATAAGACTGAAGAGTAGAGAGAGGGTATATTTCAGTAGCAGAGATTGTATGCCATGGTGCCAAAAGAAGGGACATTATGTAAGAAACTGTCCTAGCATAAAGAAAGAGACATCTCACATAGCCTTAGTGAAGTGGAGTCACTTTATAGCTACTTTGCAGATTGGATCACAGCAGATGATGGAACTGATTGATTCAGGGAGCCACCAGACTCTTGTGCGAGCAGATGTGGTGACTGGGAAAAATAAATGACTAGATACAGCAGTCATCTACGTGCATGGAGATACCCATTGCTACCAAACAACCACCATACAAATGACTGTTCAAGAAAAGACACATGAGGTATAAGTGGGGTTGGTACCTCACCTACCCATGCCTGTTGTTATTGGGCATGACCACCCAGACTTTGCTTCATTTATACATTGTCATACTGCCCCGGACTCTGCTGTAGCTGCTGTAATCACAAGAGCTCAAATGAAGCAGGGACATTTACCACCTGCGTTCCCATTTGATGATGATGTTTTTGAGGATCCTGGCAAGGACTGTAAAACTAAGGTGGAGAAGAGGAAGCTAAAAAAGGACAGGACTGATACTCATGCTGGTGTACAGCCAGACTTGGGACACATTTTAAATGTGATATGCAGCATGAGCAAAAAGCAGACCCTTCATTTAACACTTTTTTTCACAGGTGGGGAAGGGAGTGGAAAAAGGTGCCCCTCAGTTTGTTGTAAAACAGGGAATACTGTACAGAGAATATACTAACCCCAGAACTGGAGTGGTAGTAGACCAAGAAATGGTTCCAGAAAAATTCCACTCCCAAATCATGTATCTGTTGCATGACATCCCTTTAGTAGGTCATGCAGGCAGAGATAGCACCCTGAATAGGATATTACCCAGATTTGATTGGCCCTCTATAAATGAAAACATACTGCAGCTGAGTATTATAAAGCATGTGCTGAGTGTCAGAAGGTAGCTCAGGCAGGAAAAAGGGATAGAGTACCACTACAACCCATCCCCATTGTAACTAACCCCTTTGACAGGATGTCTATGAATGTAGTGAGCCCCCTGGAAAAGAGCTCCAATGGTAACAGATTTGTACTGATCATATGTGATTATGTTACCTGATAACTAGAAGCTATTCCCTTGAGAACTGTCACCACCCCAAGTATAGCAGAGGGGCTAGCAATGGTGTTTGGCCACATGGGAATCCCCAGGAAATATCTGCTGATCAGGGGAGTAATTTTAATGCACACCTGCTAAAAGAATTGTACCATCTGCTGGGCATGGTACAGTAGCAGTGCATACTTCCCCATACCAACCACAGACTGAAGGTCTTGTGGAGAAGTTTAATCAGACATTAAAGAGAATGTTGAGGAAGTATGTAAAAGAAGAGGGTAGAGATTGGGATAGCTACCTCCCCTATTTACTCTTCGCTTACAGAGAATTCCTTTAAGCATCCCCTGGTTTCTCTCCATTCTCATTACTGTTTGGGAGGAACCCGAGGGGGCCACTGGATGTGGTTAAAGAACACTGGGAAGAAGGGAAGGAGGTGGGACATCTTAATGTCATAGAGTACATGGCTCAGTTACACAAATGCCCGGTGAGGTATATCAGCTTGGCACACCAGAGCTTAGAAAAGAAGCAAGACTTGAAGAAAGAAAGATATGACCAGGGTTTGAAGACTAAAACATTTCAGTCAGGGGACAAAGTGTTGTTACTTTTTCCCTCCACAGAGAACAAGCTACTCATGAAATGGCAGGACCCCTTCACCATTTTGAAGCAAACAGGAGCAGTGAATTATGAGCTTAGCATGCCTGGAAAGAGACACCCCCTAGAAAATGTACCATGTGAACCTCTTTAGAAAATAGCAGGAGCAGCCTAACCCCTCCCTTTATATCCATCCTGAAGTTAGGGAGTCAGAGGTGGAGGTTGCCTATAAAACGACAGAACAGGCAGGACAGTTGGGGGAGATCCAAATAAATCCTAATGTGGAGCCTCAGCAACAGAAAGATTTGCAGGGGGTATTACAAGAATTTTTTTTTTTTTTTATACTTTGTATTTATTTTTTGCAGTTAATCTTTTTATTGAGGAAACAGCATAACTGTTACAGTAGGTAAAAATACATCAGAAAAGGACAATCAATACTGCATTTAACCAGATATAGCTATACATACAGTATGTGAATACAATTAGTTTGCTAGAGAAGGCGTTTAGCTGGTAATTTCCTTTACAAATTGCATTGCTAGAAACATTACAATAAGGATACAAGGGTTGACAGGCATACTTATCCAGGCTCTACAATATATCAGTCCTTAAACATGCAGTTGTTAAATTCAAGGGGGCTTTAACAATTCTTTTGTATTAGATACCAAAGGTATAGAATGAAATGGGAGACCTGACCTATATATGGCACCGATATTTCCAGAAAAGCTCCACTCGTTTTTTTAGCAAAATGGATAAGACGCGTAAGAGAGACTAAAGAATCCAATGCTACTAACCATGCTTGGAATGGTGGAAGGCATGAGGTCCTCCAATTCATAAGAATGAGCCGAAGGAACTCAACAGATGCTTGGGTGAGCTATAACACCTGCGACTGTGACAATGACCAAGTAACCAAAAGGAAGGGGAATAAGGCAGGTTACGGGCTAGGGTAGTTGAACAAAACTGATGTACTTTACTCCATAAGGGTTGCAGGGGTTTACAGCTCCACATAATGTGAAGAAGGTCTGCTGCCGGTGTTTGGCATCTCCAACATAGGTCCTGATTGGACAGTCCCATTTTATGAAGCTGTAAGGGGGTTCTATACCACAGGTGAATAATTTTGTTTTTAATAAGGAGGCTCTTTTGATCTACACATGCTTTGTGGGCTACTTTCCAACAATTGGACCATTCCTGAGGAGTAAAGGAAGTTCCCAACATCCTTTCCCACCTTGCCTTGGCTGTTAAAGAGGGATCCGGAGCTGCATCCCTGAGCCAGCCTTGAATCTTGCCCACTAGCCCTTTGTTTTGTTGGGACCACAATGATAAAGAGAGCTTATCTTTGAGGGGCCTGACCCACGTCCCACACATCATGCAGTTGCATTTAGCTCTGGCCCAGGTATTATATAGATTGTGAAGTTGCAAGTATTGCCAAAAGCATTCAAGGGCCAGGAAGTGAGAATCCCTCAACTGCTGGAAGGAGACAAAAGTTTTCCCATCCTCCTGAAGTAAGTCCTGGAATATGAATATCTGGCATGGTCTCCAAACTGGCCAGTCAAAAGGTTTCTGGTCAGTTTTCAAAAATGGGTTATTCCACAGTGGTGTGCATATACCAATACTCAAACACCTGTGGCTACTTTTACCCAAGGAGTGCCAAGCCTGGTGGCTAGATCGGATGGTTAACCACTCGTGCATGAATCTGGGGAAAGGGTGGCCCAAAAAAAAAGGGGAGAGATACTACCAAGAGCAGCTCTTTCTATTTCTACCCATACTGGGCTAGAGGAATGCTTATTTAGACATTTATACAATTTAGCTACCTGAAATGCCTGAGAGTATCTACTAAAATCAGGAAGATTCCATCCACCCCAGTCCAGGGGTGGATGGAATCTTCTCTCTACTATCTTCTCTCTACTGTGGCAAGTTTTTTTTTTTGCCCCACAGAAACTTACTCATAAGCATGTGAAGTTTTTGCACCCAAAGCCTGGGGATACTTATGGGAAAGTGAGAAAGCAGATAATACACTTTAGGGGTGAACATCATTTTTAAGACAGCTTTCTTCCCTGCCATAGATAAATGCAGCTGCTTCCAACGTATGACGCTATGGGACAGTTGGGTCCATAGTGGCATAAAGTTTTTATATACCATTAAGGAGATGTCTATAGATATTATGATCCCTAAATACTTGATGTCTTGGCCAGCCCACTTTAAGCCCAAATTCTTAATCATCGCTAAGGTTGTGTTGGGGTTAAGAGGTAAGATCTCCGATTTTGTTTTGTTAATCCTAAAACCAGATATATATTCCCAAACTCAGTAAGGTATCAATAATGGATGGTAGGCCTCTTGAACATCCCCAGTTAGGATCAGACAATAATCCGCATATACTTTGTATAATATTCTTTATTTCCCATCTTTATACCATGTATTTTTGGGTGAGTGCGTATAGCGGCCGACAGGGGTTCCATAGCCAGGACGAACAATAAGGGCGACAGGGGGCAACCTTGTCTAGTGCCCCTGTGAAGCTGGAAAGGGGGGGGACATCATAGAATTAGTTAGTACTTTGCCTATTGGAGACTGATATAAAGTACATATCCAGAAAGCAAAGTATGGTCTATATTAAACCGATTCAAGACCACGTGCAAAAAATCCCACTCTACCGAGTCGAATACTTTTTCAAAATCAATTGCAATTAGTGCTGCAGGAGTGGGAAGTTTTGCCGCTGCCTGCATCAGAGTAACCAGGGCTCTGACATGATCTGAGCTGTGCCGGCCTCTAATGAACCCCACCTGCGACTGATGTACAATATCCGGTAGTACCTTTTCCAATCTCGCAGCCAGAGCTTTGGTTACTATCTTAGCATCCGCATTAATTAAAGAGATTGGCTGATAGTTGCTAGGAAATGTCTGGTGCTTCCCCTCTTTTGGAAGGACCGTAATTACCGCTTCTCTCATGGAGTGAGGGAGTTCGCCCTTACCCTGAGCTTCATTTAGCATTTCAATGAAAGGAGTTATTATTTCGGAGTGTACCAGTTTAAAGAAGTCAGCCGGAAATCCATCACTTCCGGAGGCCTTGTGTGGGGCCATGCACCAAATTGGCCTACCCAATTCCTCCTTCGAGAGCGGTGCATCCAAATCAATTTTTGGGATTCTGTCAGGGCTGGCAGTGGCAAGTGATCTGTGAATTTATGGACCCATACCTCATCCCATCTTACATGAGAGGTGTATAAGTCTTGACAAAATTTAACCATGGAGTCATTACTATCTTTCTGAAAGTATACCAATGTCCCCCCGAGTTATGAAGTTTTGTTATGTGTCTGTCTGCTTGCCTTCTTTTAAGCCTATAGGTGAGAAGCTTGCCTGTTTTCTTCCCCTCCGCCTGATACCGATGTTGGGTACACCTGATATTCAATTCTGCCCTCCTGTTCATAATCATATTAAGTTGGAGTCGGACTTTTGTCATTTCTGTTTGTAAGCAATTACTCCGAAGCCTCCCCGGGTTGTGCTTATATTCGGCCTCGAGCTGCTTCAGTCTACTCTTGAGCTGAAGCATTTCACCCTCCCTCTGTTTTCTGCGATGAGTGGCAAAACTGATAATTTGGCTCCTCGTGGTGGCTTTATAAGCCTCCCAAATCATTGTGGCAGAGGAAGATCCAGGCGGATTCAATTTAAAAAATGTCCTTATTTCTGCCTTTACAAGGGACTGGAAATCGACATCTTCCAGCAGGAGGGGATCCAGCCACCAGGAAGCTAATTTGCCTGTGGTGGTTGGGGTCATATTTACTGTTAGGAGCAATGGGGTGTCGTCAGATAGGTAGAGTGGTGCTATATATGCATCTTTGGTTCTCGCCGTCAGGGGTTCAGAAGTGAACCAGTAGTCCAATCTGCTTGCCATGGCTTTGGCTGCAGAAAAATATGTAAAGTCCCTGTGTGTTGGATGCTGTAGCCTCCAGATATCAGCTAGATTATGTAGTGAGAGCATGTCTTGAAGGGCTCTGAGGGATCTGGTATGGGGCTCTTGTTTATGATTTGATCGATCCAGGAGATAATCTATCGTAAGGTTAAAATCACCCCTAATTATTATCCCTGGATTATCGATAGTCAATTCTAGAATTTGCTGAGAAATCTCATTGAAAAATTCTGGTACGTCTTCATTTGGGGCGTAAATGTTACCTATTAACATGGGATCCACAGGGGTAGCCATCTTAACCAGGATCCAACGGCCTTCTTTGTCCGCTCTTTGGAGCATGATTTCCCATCTCAATTTTTTGTGAAATAGGATAGAGACACCCCTCTTAACCTTCCCTGAGATGCTGTGAGCTTCCCTACCCACCCACTCTCTAGCAAGTTTCTTGGATTCCACATGACTTAATTTGGTCTCTTGTAAAAACACAATATGGCTCTTAAGTTTATGTAGCCTTGTCAATATTTAACTCCTTTTAATTGGAGAATTTAGTCCCCTAACATTCCAAGAGGACAGAGTTACATCTGCTAAGCTATAAATTTTCCCTATATTTGTTCGCAGTATAGATTTCACAGAACACTATACCCCTCAGCGCCCATTCTATCAGCCACAATCACCCATTCACATCCGTGTGAAGCCATCCCTATAATGTATGCCTGTATAAGTTTAAGTCCCCACTGCAGTTGGTTGTTATATTCTTTTTATTCCCCCTTATCTCCCGAAAGCTCCCCCCACCTACTCTGCCTCTCAGCAATCCCCAGTCTAACTTGAGATGATTTGTGGAACCCTTGTATAAGTCATTATGGGGTATTTTCCATGGCACCTGTGTGCCTTTCTGAACCAGCAAAGGAGGTAGAGCTCTGTTACAGGAGCAGGATGACACCAGTTGTCCCAAGCTCCCAGAACCTCCCTCCGGGGATGGTAACAGATGCAGTTCCATTCAGGCCTAAACCCAGTAAGGAAGTCATCTCCTTCCATCTCCTCCCGGGGGGGGGGGTATTTATCCCCAATTACTAAAAATCAGACTAGACACCCAATACATTGGATGAACAAGAGATCACAAATAACATCTGCACCCTGATACAAAAAAAAAAAAAGCGATAGATAACAAAATTGACATTATATGGTTCTGGCAACTGATACACAATCTGTAAGACCATAGATAGTGAGCTTTAACTGCACCTTAAAACATTATTAAGAGACTAGAACAGGAAGTCTGTAACCAGCAAACTTAAGCTTATAACCATTAACTTAAACATTAATTGTTATGCAACTCTGGATATCAGCGGCCCACTAGACCCCAGGCATGGACAATTTCATCATAGCCTATAGGTTAAGCTGAGTTGGGCACCTATTAAGTTTCACTTGCACTTAGTTGCCTCTACTGGCATCATTAGATACCCTTTGTGTTTTGCTGAGATAGAGAAAACAGATAACCCCTCCCTAGTAGCCCATGAGGGCCTTATAATACCCCTAATACCAGCAATACAGCTCCAAAAGTATCATCACCAGTTCAGAAGCCTGGGAGGGAGTTTCGGTAGCAATGAGTTCATCCGAGGCAGTAAATAGGGCTTCCAGGTTCGCGACAGAGTTCTCAGCCTCCTCCGTCTTCCCAATAGGAGTGCAATCAGCCCAGTCTCCTGTCAGAGGGGACCAATCTTCTGACTCATCACATGTCTCTCTAGACTGTCGAAGGGCCAGGGACGGGTCCAATTCAGCAGGAAGGAGGTCAGATAAAGGCTCATACCTGTTGCCCATCTTCACCAGAGTATCCCCAGGACAGCAACTGCTAGTGTCAGATTGTAGATAATGCCTCTGCCGGTTCCTAGAACAGTCCCTTTTCATAGTATGCTTCCTTCCTGCTATGGGCTTTTTCTTTGACCGACCTCTCGACACCAGATGCCAAGTCTGAGTGGTGTCTTTGGTAGGTAGACTTGACGAGGAGTCCTGTTTAGAATCTACTTAGCTAATTTCCATCTTGGAAGACAGATCACCTTCCGAGTGATGATTGCACAGAATAGAAGGTGCCTGATTGGGCTGCTTCTGTCTTAGAAACTGCTCCGCATCTGCAGGACTTTCAAATGTAATGTATTCATCCTGGTAGTGAATCCGTAACGTTGTGGGATATCGCTGGAAGGTCAGAATATTTAGCTTGTAAAACTGCTGTCTCACCTCATCACAAGCCCTCCTTCGGTTAGAAGGCTCTTGAGAAAAGTTCTGATACAGTTGTATGCTCATGCCGTGCCACACAAAGGAACCTTGTTCCTGCACCCTCCTTAGGTAGTATTCTTTTTCTGGATATCTTAGGAATTTACACAAGATTGGTCTGGGGCCGCTCACCTTGTTTGGGGTGGGGAACCAGAGATTGGTGTGCACATTCGATCTCCGGTGGACCACAATTTTTGTCTTGTATAAGCTCAAAGAGAAACACTCTAAGGAAGGTATACATGTCCCTGCCTTCAGCTCCCTCTGGCACCCCCACAATATGCAAGTTCTTCCTCCTAGCCCTGTTTTCCAGATAATCCACTTTGTTTAAAAGATATTCAAGTTTTTTGTGATGATTTAACAGGGCTTTCTCCTGATGCTGCACTGTGTTATTCAGTTGCTGGTTCTGGTGTTCTATATGAGCTACTCGAGAGGCTAAAGCATGGAGATCTTGGCTGGTTTTATTTACTGTTTGCTTTAAGGTTGCAGTGTCCAGCAAAATTTGGTCGAGTTTTGCCATTACT
The DNA here is from genome assembly GCA_016271365.2 of Neoceratodus forsteri. NCBI lineage: Eukaryota > Metazoa > Chordata > Ceratodontiformes > Ceratodontidae > Neoceratodus > Neoceratodus forsteri. The sequence goes on from CM057458.1 coordinate 358,794,535, forward strand.
ACTGCTAAATTAGGGTCTGTTGTGCTCGACATCGTAACACCAGAGGTGGGCTACTTAGGCTTGCCAGCAGGCAGGTCGTCACCACTCTTTCCCCAGTATTTCCCTACTACCAGCCCAGGCTTAATTAGGCCTGATCCTCCCGGGGTTCGCAGTCCCAGTTTGACTCCATGTGACCTCCGAATAGCACTTGCACCTTTATTTAGTCAGGCCCCCAGTCATCTGTTAACTGCAGCAGTGCTGGTATTCTGTGTTGCTTATTCTGGTTACCGTAGCGGGCACTGCCTCTTCATGTCACAATCCCCGGAGAGAGAAAAGGCAACTGACAGCCTCGGGCATTCAGGGCCTGCTCTGTGAAGGACACTGCGACTCTTCTTGGCTCGGCGTCACACCCAGCGTGCTCTTATTCGGGAAAGGAATCACACTGCTTGAAAAGCAAAGCCCACTCTAAATGAAGTAGCTTATTTGCAATCTCTTTTTGCAAACTTGATTAGTAGGAATCAGGAAAATATGTACCCCCTACAAGAGCACGGAGAGATTACACTGCCGCCATCTTGACAGTAGGCTCCACCTCCACATACTTTGTATTTATACCCCCAACTACCTCTTCTCTCCACTCTCTCAGACATCCTCTAACTGCACTCTCTGGTCATCGTGGACTGCCCCTAGAGTACCTATGGTTCCACTAGCCTTAGATACCCGGATAACCCCCCGCCAGGCGGAGTGAGGAGAAAACTCAGTGTTTTTTACCTCCCCAGAACCAGCACACTTGAATCGTGGAGCCTGTACAGCAGGGTCCACCGCTACAAGCCCGAGACGTGTAGGGAGGTGTCGTCACCTAGGAGAGACCAAGGTGTTTTTACCTTGTTCTCCCTAGATGTCGGCATGCAATGGGGCCAATGAGCTGGGAGATGCACTGAAATGTGCCTCCTGCTCCACCCCTTGCCAACATCTACCCAATGCCCTTTTGCTGCCACTTCAACTACTGCACCTACCACCCAGGTTTTCCCAGATGGTGGTATTGCGGCGGGAGCATGCAGAGGACCCCCCACAGAGAAGGAAAGCAGCCATTGGGTGCTCCATTCTTCTCCTCCCCGGCTGACCCCCCAGCACCCCGAGCTCCTTCCTGAACCTAGGTCACCAGCGTGGTGCAAGGTGTGGCATCCAGTGCCTCAACCCTCAGTGCCACCGGGCCAGCTGTATTACAAGAATCTGAGCCCATATTCACAAACATCCCAGGGAGGGCCAAATGAATTGTGCTCACCATAATTGCCATGCAAGACAAGCCCATACACCAAAAGGCCCTACAGATTACCCATGAAGGTGAGGGGTGAGGGATGAGGTACATAGATACATAGATACATAGACAGTGTCAGCAGATAAGGGCCTATGGCCCACCCAGTCTGCCCATTTGAGCTTGTAAGTTCAGTTTGTTTTCCTAGAAGTCCGTTTCCCCTTACCCCTGACCTCTAGAATTCCTTTATGTCTATCCCTTGCATTCTTAAATCCCGTGATTGTTTTAGCCTCCACCACTTCCTCTGGCAGGGTGTTCCACTTGTCCACCACCCGTTCTGTGAAGAAATTCTTTCTCATGTTTCCTCTGAATCGTCCTCCCTCCAACTTCATCCCATGCCCTCTAGTTCTGGAACATCTTTTTCGCTTAAAAATAGTGTTTTCCTGCACCCTGTTCCTCCCTGTAAGATACTTGTATGTCTCTATCATATCCCCCCTCTCCCTCCTCCTCCTAACAGGTGATTCAGGAAGTCAAAAAAATGGAGCAGTTGGCCATAACTGTGCCCTCAAAGAGCACATGGTCTTCACCCATGGTCGTAGTGGACAAGAAAGAGGGTGGGATACATCTGTGCCTAGATTTTAGAAAGCTTGACAACGCATCACTATTTGATGGCTATCCAATGCCCTGAATAGATTACAACATTGACAGGCTAGGCAATGTACAGTGTATCTCCACCCTTGCACTTACTAAGGGATACTGGCAAATCCCCTTGTCACCTTATTCACAAGATAAAACCAAATTTAGCACCCCAATCAGTTTATACCAGTTTGTCACAATGCCATTCAGACTACATGGGGCCCCAGCCACTTTTCAACATTTCATGGGCCACATACTAAGACCACACATTGAGTACTGTGTGGCTTATTTGAACAATGTGATCATATTCAGCCCTGACTGGGAATCCCATGTTAGACACTTGTCCCAGGTACTGCAAGCAATAAAGAAGTCAGGAGTGACCATTAACCCAGCTAAGTATACCATAGCAAAGACCGGGACAAAATACCTAGGGTTCATTTTAGGTAACGGACAAGTGAAGCACAAGATACAGAAGGATACAACAGTAGCAGACAGCCCAATACCTACCACAAAAAAGCATGTGAGATCTTTCCTATGCCTGGTTGGTTATTACCAGAGATTTGTTCCTAATTTCTCAGCCATTGCCAGTCTTTTGACTGATCTCACTAAAAAGAGGTGCCTGAATAAGATTCAGTGGACCGTTATTTGTGATAAGGCTTTAAGGAATATCAATGCCATTCTGTGTACAGCTCCTGTATTGAAAAGCCCTGACTTCAACCAAGTGTTTGATGTCCAACCCAATGCAGCAGAGAATGGAATTGGGGAAGTCTTATCTCAGAAAATAGATGAGGAAGAACATCCGATCATGTATATCAGCAGGAAGCTACATGAAAGGAAGAGAAGATATGCTACCATAGAGAAAAAATGCTTAGCTCTGAAGTGGGCTATTATTGAGTCTCTGAAATATTACTTGTGGGGGGCTGAATTTAAGGTTGTAACTGATCATAACCCCCTTTGCTGGTTGCACCAAATGGGAGAAAAAAATTCCTGAATAATGCAGTGGTACTTAGCTCTTCAGCCCTACTGATTTACTATGTCCCACAAGCCAGGGACAGAACATGTGAATGCTGATTTCATGTCTAGATGTGGTGCCGGAATTGATGTCAATAAAATATGATGGACTTTCCCTAAAAGGAGACAGTGCAGGGAAGGTACCATTAGTCTCCGTTGAGAAATCTGTTAACGTCTCAGGGTAAAGAATGATGATATCCACTATGATTATGATGGAATGTTCATTGTTAATAGGGACTCTGAGACAGAGCTTCTGAAGATGGATGGGTAGAAGCTCCATCCCTTCCTGGGACAGGAAGGTGGTAAGCAGTCTGAGATAACTGCTTCCCTCTTAAGGTGAGGGATGTGTGACAGGGAGATCCTGCCACTTTTGAGGACTGACCTTTTATTAAATTTGTTGTAACAATTCTTCTATTTCTTAGACTAATCTGTCCTTTACAATTTCTAGTCCACAAGGCTCAGCCACCTATGGGCACCCCTTCCCGTTTCTTAACTATGCTATAGTATCCTCTTTAATTGTCCTTTTCCCTCTCAGGTCCTCGTACAAAGAGGTTATCATGGTGACCTCCGAGCTGATGTAAAACAACAGGCTATGTTCCTCGTTGTTGGATTTAGTACTCAATAGCACTATGTCATAAAATACATTGATGTATATGCCTTATGTGTATGAAATCTGTAAATGTTGAAAAAACCATGGCACTAAGTGTTTTTAATAAAGGTAAAAAGTTACTAGGGGACTGTATTATACAAATTAAGTTACTGGGGTAGAGATTTCATAAAACCCCCATTGTGTTATTTAAAATGCATGTGAATTACAGATTGTTTGAGAGGTCCTTTGGCACCATGCATTCCTGCTTTAAGCTGAACCAGCCTAAAATTTCATGGCGATTTGCATATACATCCCATGATTCTTTGCATTATGGGGGTATGTGTGATGTGTTTCTTTGAAACTTGGCATTATTGCCAATGCACTTTGGGGTAACCCTTGTTTCAGTGCTTCTGCACTGAGGTACTTTGTCTTTAGCTTGTTTTGGGGTTTTTCTTTTTTGAGCTCCCTATCACCCAAACACACAAGATCAACATAGGGAATTCATTTTCACTAAAGAGATAGATCAGTAGATCAGTAGGTGCTGACTAAGTGCAGAGGAAGGACATGCATAGTCTGTTGCTGCAAACTGATGTATTGAGGAAGGGTAATGCCATTGATTAAGGTTATCCCCTGTGTTTTAAATAAACATCACAAGGAGATTGTGTGTTGAACCTGAAGTTCTGTGTCTGGTCCATCTGTTATCCCACAACCCCTCCACATAAAGCAGTAGTTGCTGTAAGTTAAAACAAATGTTGTAGTACAATTTGGTGACAGTTGTTGTATTCTGTTACATGGTTCACGTTTCAAAGTGCACAGTTAGAGTGCGGAGCTATTGTTATAGTACAGCTAGAGTGCAGAGCTATAGGTATATTTCCTGACATATGTCTTGGTAATATGCTAAGATATAGTTAGTTGCATATTAAACAAGTAGAGCTATGTTGTCCTGAAGTTTGTGATCATTATCCACCTGTATATGAAATGTTTATACAGATTGTAAATGTGAACTACTTTCTGCAGTGACAGGATACATGATAAAAATTTTACTTTTCAGCCTTAAAAACATATTTCTCTGTATTCTATAACTCCAGTTGATTAACCCATGCTATAAGCGTAATAATGCACTACAGGGTATGAGGTTAAAGGAATTTAATCCAATTCCCAAGTGCTGTGAGGGTACTCAGCCTGCATCTCCATGTCTCACAATTCTCCTGGGGCATAGATTAAATCCTCATAACCCCATATGTTGTTGTGGGTTATTGCTTACGTAATGAATAATTTACTTGGTCAAACACTTTAGTCAAGTCTATGTAGGTGGCACTGACCAGGTGGCCGCTCTTTGGGACCTCATGCAGGAAGTTGGTGTACTCAGTAAGGGCAGTACTGGTGCTGTGGAGCTTATTGAATCCATGCTGCTGTTTATACAGAATATTATACTTATTCAAGTAGGAGACAGGTTGGTCCAAAATTATTCTTTTGAGGGCCTTGGACAGGGAAGAAAGGATGGAAATTGGCCTGTAGTTGGCCACTCTGGTGTGGTAGCCACTTTTATAGTGTATGGTGGAACGTTGTTGTGGATGGAAATCCATCCCTTCAACAACATTGTTATGCTGCACTAGCTCATCATTGTAGCTGTTATGCTGCACTAGCTATGTAGCTAGTGCAGCATAACACTTAAGAGGTGGGTGCGCAAGCGCGATTGGGTGACCAGCAATCCACTGAGAACAGCTGCAGTGGTGAAACAGTCCCAGGTGAAAATGACCACATAAATCATCAAGAAAGTAAGGACACTCTTTGTATGAGTGACCATACACTATAAAAGATTGTTTATGATCACTCATACACTCCAAGGGTATTTTTCAACTCTCGAGGTTTCCATGGCAATGACACCTCTCAAGCTGTGCTCTCGAGGTCTTCAGTTACCATGGAAACCTCTCAAGTGAAAAATACCCTTGTTGTGTATGAGCAATAATACACAATCCTCTTTATGCACCAGTGCTACTTGTACAGATTTCCAAATTTCTGGGAACTGGGAATATTGTAGGGAAAAGTTAAATATCTTAGATAAATGAAGAGCTAGTTCCTCTGGTGCCAGGGCCAACAACTTCATGTCTATTGTATCTCCTCCCACCCTTGTTTTACTTTTACTCAAGACTCTTTTGACATATTTGAGGGTTTCTTTAATGGTGACAGGTTTGAAATAAAATTTGGGTTGGCCAGGGTCTTAACAGAGTATGCTGTTTCAACCAGTGCAGCCTCCATCACTGACCCCAGACATTGTATCGGGATGGAGGACAGAACTGAGTTCTGTGAAGGATGAGTTGATGATATCAACTATTTCAGCTAGGGCAGTGGTGACAACCCCATTAGCAGTGAGCATTTCAGGAGGGGATTTGTCACTTTTACCCAGGAGGTCTTTTAAATTGTCCCAGATGTTTTTCCAGTTACTCCAGTTTTTTGCTTGCTGTTCTTTATAGTGTGCTGCTTTAACCTGTCTTATCTCCCTGGTACACTTATTGCGGTCTTCTTTGTATCTTTGCAGATCAACATGTGAGCCAGTTTCCCTTGCTCAACACCATAGATTACCTCTGTCACGCATTTGAGCTAGAAGTGCAGGGGTGACCCACCCCGCTGCATAGCCTCGCACCACACATTGTTTTAGAGGGCATATTTGGCACAGGTGACTGTAAATTGGGTTTTGAGGAAGTCAAGGGCCATATCAATGTCTGGGATGACATCCAGATAACTCCAGTCTATCTGAGCCATGTATACCTTGAAGGCACCACTTGAACCTTTCCATAGGACCCCCCTGTTAATAGTTTTGGGGGGTCATAGGAAGTTTAGCTGTACAGGCACATTGGACTGGAGAGTGGTCGCTGATGGAATCTGGCAGGACTGAAACCTTGATTAGTCTTTCCAGCTGGGTGGCTAGGGTCCAGTCAATTAGAGTTTTAGAACCAGTTTTGTAGTTGGCACGGGAGAAATCATTAACTACTTGCATAAGGAATAGGATGGACACCAGGTCCTTGTGGGCAACACTAGATTTGGCTGCCCAGTTGATACTGAAGTCTCCAGTGACTATAGTCAGTCCCCAGATCCAGAACCAATATGGGCTCCCAGGCCTTCTCTCTCCTTGCCCCTAAGTACTAGAACACACTACCTACACCTCTCCAGTACTAACCTACTCATTCCAGTTTAAAACGCAATCTACATAACCACCTCTTAGCTTCCACCAATGCACCTGTTTCTTACCTCCTAGAGGCACTCTTTATGCACATCAGCCCTGCCTCTAGATTGCCCTCCTAGCACTTACTTCCCCCCACTTGGCTCGACATCTGTTGCCTTACGGCAGTGTCCTGTCTCTATAATGTAACATGAATGTACTATTTTCTGACTTTATACTGTGTCCGCTTCTTAGAGGTGTCTTGAGAGTGATGCCCACTGAATTTTGTTATTTACCTCGGATTTGCATTTTGTATCTGCTTGTTATTAGTTGTTGCTTAATGTATGTACTACTACCTCATGTACTGAATTGCCATCTCTGCTTATGCTCTGAAGGTAATGCCAGTACCTGACTGTTGGTTACTGTATCTGCACCTTCCTTTTGCAAATTGCCTTTACTTATTTGTACAGTTACCTTACCTTTTTGTAAGTTGCCTGTAATTTGCTTTGTACTGTCTCAGGTCGTGCCTGAAAATAGCCATTTCCAATATCTAGTGCACTTATCTTGTTATCAAAAACAAATAAATAAATAAATAGTTTCCCTGTTAAGGCAGGCTTGTTTGACATATATGGCAAATGATGTGATGAAGGATTGTTGTTTGCCAGGGGTTATGTATACTGACGTAATGACAATAGATTTAAATCCCCTCACCACCTGAATTTTAATTGCCAAGCATTCACAGTCACTAGTGAGGATGTCTACATTCAGTTTGTGACCATGTAAATCAGCCCTAAGGTACTGCAGAGTAGTCAACCCCCCCTTCTTTTGCCATGACTATCCTCCTTACATTTGTTATGGCCATGCAGTGTAAGGACAGAATCTGGGATGAGGGGAGACAGCCATGTTTCCATAAGGGAAATTATATCAGGTTGAACAAGTGCCACCCAGGCTTCAAGCAGTGCAAGTTTAGGAAGTAGGCTACCAATATTTAGGGAGACAATCTTTAACTTTCCTTTCTAGTCCTTACCTAGCCCATTGCTACCCAGTGGGCCTGGGTTGGGGTGAATATTACCTGACATGAGGAGAGGAATAAATAGTAGTTTTTTAATGTCTCTCCTACCAGGGGTAGGCCTTGGGATTTCTTAGTATGTGGGTGGTATCTTATGCTTGTCTTGTACCCTTGAATACCAAGGAAAGGGTCAAAACACAAACCAGTTATGCCATTGGTAGCAAGGCCTACATGTGGGCCAAGCATAGGCTGTGTGTCTATGCTGGTAGTGGTTAGGCTAGATATACCATGAAAATCTTACACTTCAGACCACCCACACATGCCATGGCCACACACTCAAAAGAACCCTGCTCTTCCACCTGAACTGCAACACCCTTCAGGTTGGATCTACAAATTATGGCCACTATCCCACCCCAATGCCCCAGACTGTCTGTCAGTAAAGAGAATCTGTTCTGATGGGTAGTGGCAGGATTCCTCTGCTGTTGTTTACACTTACTGGCTTGCTTTCTTCTCTTAACTATTTCCCATTGGGATCTGCCTAAATGTTCAGTGGTCCAGTATTCCACTTGCCCACTATTCTTCTTTTGACATTGTAGTTATTAACTGGTTCTGCTGTCCCCTCACTGATTATATTTTTTATATTATTTCAATGCTGCTGGTGGAGGCAACCTCTTCCACCTGTATATAATTCCATCCAATCTTTTTAAGCAAAGCCTTTTTTTATCTGTTGTTCAGTAATGATGCACACATTACAGGTGAAGTCCTCATTTAATTCTTCTTGTAACATGGCATAAAAAAAGGGAAGTAAAGTAAAGCATTTAGATTGGTTTAAATGAAACATGTGGTACACAGGCGGCTCCGGGTGTATGGCCGTGGTGTCCTTTGGTGCTGCGGTAACCTTTTGGCCGTCGGAGTTTGTGAGTGGATTTTCTGGTGACCTGTTGGAGCTGGTTTCTCTATTGAGACTGCTCTTTGGGATATTGCCTCCATATCCTGTTTGGACCTGGTTGAGACTGTGAGTGAGCCGAGGTTTTCTGTAGTTGCATGTCCTGAAGAAAACACCAAGGATTGTATCTTGTATGGGAAGGAAACACAACATTTACACATGGTGGAAGGGTGCTCAGAAGAGAGTGAAGATCTGTGGTATCGAATGTTTAAGGAATTCTTATTTTTGAAGACTCGCAGGTTTGACTTAACTTTACTGTGGTGTGTGATGGTGATCCGTGGAGTCTGCCAGACCGGGACTAGCTATCCTAAATTGTGGGTGGCCAGCCACAAGAGTCAGCTTCTGCCCGGGTGGTCTGGGCCCGATTCAACTGGGGAGCCGGCCAACAGGCTTAAGGTCTTCCCAGGCCCCTTTTTTGGCCAGCATGGCCGGCAGGCAAAAATTGGGTGCCGAGGTGGTGGGGCCAACATTTCCTGAGGTGAGGCCCCACTAAAAGGTCTTAAGGTGTCTGGCTTGTCTTCAACATCTGGATTATTACTGAGCCCTGCACCCTCAAAGTGATTTTTATTTGTTTTAGGAGGTTTCTATCCTTCAGAGTGTACTTTTTGGAAAATGAGTTCATCACAATAAATTCTCATGATTTTTTCACTGTGTTTTGGGCAGTGAGAGTGCCTAATTGTTTTAGACCCCCAGGTAGTGAGAGGGCCAGGGGGTTTCAAAAACTAGTACTGTTTATTTTATTTTTCCTGGCAGTGAGAGTGCCCGGATACTTCAGATCTCAGGTGGTGAGAGAGCCTGGGAATTCAAACTTGTACTGTTTACTTCATTCAGTGCTGGAGGTTTAATCTACATTATCTTCATTATCTATTTCATTTTTACTAATCCTGTACTTGCATATGTTGGATGGACTCTATGTAGTGACTCTTAACTTCCTAGAAGTGACCCCCTATGGTATTTTAACCCTGTTTTTAGACTTATTTTGTTAGAGACTGTAGTGCCTGATCTGGCTTTTAACTAATTTTATAATTTAAAGGGGTATATTTGATGTGTCTGTTGTTTAGTGTTTATCTCTCCTAAGGGAGAGTTGTAGAGGTTGTGTATTTTTTCCTCTGCTCTAGGTTTTTTGTCTTTGATTTGTGTTGTGGATTTACCCCCCAGGTCATGCGCTATTCATCCTCTGCTCTTCGCACCCTCTGCCCTTTTTTTCCCCCACCTCTACTACTTTCCGCCTACCAGTGCTGTAGAGCACTGGGTATTGCTCGAGAAGGTCAGGGGTGGGGCAGGTGGCGCAGACAATGGGGGATGAATGAGTGGAGCACCCGCATTGGGGCAGTTAAGTCCAGAAGATGCCCTGGGGTGAAATAGATTCTGTAACATGGTCTATCATGCCTAGTCTCCATACCCAAGGGCACCACCACTATGAGTGGGCAGGTAGCCAAGGTGGCTCATGAGACTCGTCCAGTCCAAGTGATGTTGTGCAATGCCAGATCTGTTAAGAACAAGACTGCAATCATAGCAGACCTTGTTGGGACGACAGATCTGGCTTGCATTACCGAAACCTGGCTGGATGGAAATGCTGGCCCCATACTTGAGGCTGCGATTCCAGACGGGTATTCGGTGATACACTGCTCGAGATTGGACCGCAGGGGTGGGGGGGTGGCAGTCTGTTTCAAGACTGAATTGGACCTCACGAGTGTACCGTTTGAGGATACCAGGTCTTTCGAGTGTACCATTGTAGCAGGTGTAGGCTGTAGGATAGCCCTCATCTACTGTCCACCTGGGGATGAGAAGCTATTCCTTCAGGAAGTAGCGGACTTCGTCATCGATATGGCATTTGTTTTCAGCCTTGTTGGCATACCCAGAGAGATCCTGTCTCCTCATGTACTCTTACAAACATAGAAACAGAAGTTGACGGGAAATAAGGACCACAAGGCCCATCCAGTCTGCCCATGGATATGCCTTGCGGTCCTTATTTACCATTAACTTCTATGTTTCTAACAGCACATGAGGAGACAGGATCTCTCTCTGGGTATGCCAACAAGGCTGAAAACATTTAAAAATAAGGATGATTTTATGAAAAACTGTTAGCGTTGCTCAGAAAATCATTTGGCCAAAAACTCTTGTCCTGAAAATTGAAGAATACATGTGGTGAGTGAATCCATTTCTCCAGAAACAGTAGTAACATAGGGTGATGTCTGTTTTATTTCCAGTATATTGTTGATTTACTTGTGAATTCTAGGGTGTACCAGTTCAGTTTAGCTGGTGAAGTAACAAGAGTCTAAAAATGAAATTTGTATAAAGAAAGCTGTGTAAGTAAAATAAGTCATTTTGGAAACAGATATAGTAAGCATGGTAACTGGCGAATTATGTACGCCTGACAGTAATACAATACCTTTTGTACGTGTGTGAGATGAACGAGTAGTCAAGTCAAACTATTAAGCATTTGTATTGGATAATTGGTAACATAAGAGTGATTCCATGCAGGAACCCAGTGTGGCCCACTACCTGAAACAAAAAGAATCCACATGGAGGAGTCTGCTCCAGCTTCAGCAGGGTCAACAAGCCGGCACCCTGTTTGCCAACTTGTTTGGCAGTTGGCAGACAAGGCACTGGTCTGTTCACCCTGCTATGGCTAGGAAAGAGCACATAAGGAGACAATATCTCTCTGGGTATGCCAATGAGGTTGAAAACATATAGGATAGTGTATGGGAGCTCATACACAACCACACTATTCAAATGCCGAGTGGTTTCCATGTTGACAAGGACCTCAAGAGCAAAGCGTGAGCGGTCCCTGTTGTCACAGAAACCACAAGGTATTAGAATAGCAGGTTGTGTATTGGGGCTCCCATACACTTTTCTATATAGTGTATGGCTCTCCAAAACACATGTCCCTTACTTTTTGATGCTGCTGTAGTCACCAGGGGACCCGCACTCCTCGTATGTTTGCCGGCTGGTCCGCTCACATGCAAAACTCCTCAACTGCCCCCTGTCCTATGAGCGGCACTGTTGGGGGTGGTTGCATTGTGACGTAGCTACTAAAGCAGAATGAAAAGTCATTCTGCTTTAGTAGCTACAGTACATCACTACTGCAACAGAACCACTTGTTTGAGAGTATGGATTTCCATACACAATAACATTCAGCCACACACTATATAAAAATAAGGAATTAGGATGATTTTATGAAAAACTGTTCCCTGTGCTCAGAAAATCATTTGGCTAGTAACTGTTACCCTGAAGAAGAGGAATTTTTTTCCTTTGCCCCTTTCCCTTTGAAACATTGGCAGGCAGCTTTAACAGTACTATGACCAGTGGTTATTAAATACAAATTGTGAAAATTATAGAACATTTGTGGTGAGTGAATCCATTTCTCCAGAAAAGGTAAATACTTAGGCAGGCTTTGTCTGGAGCAGACTCTTCCATGTGGATTCTTTTTGTTTCAGGTAGTGGGCCACACTGGGTTCCTGCATGGAATCACTCTTATGTTACCAGTTGTCCAATATAAAATGCTTAATAGTTTGACTTGACTACTCGTTCATCTCACACATGTACAAAAGGTATTGTATTACTGTCAGACGAACATAATTCTCCAGTTACCATGCTTACTATATCTGTTTCCAAAACTACTTATTTTATTTACACAACTTTCTTTATACAAATTCCATTTTTAAACTCTGGTTACTTCACCAGCTAAACTGAACTGGTACACCCTAGTTGACCAGATAAAGTACTAGATGCTTGATAGACCACTGTATATCCACTTGAGGTGTCCTTGAATACTCCAAACCTTTTTCAATTGTGCCTCTTTCCTTCATGGTGTTATTTTCCATACTTCACTTATCAAGTGACGCTTCAGACCACTTTTTAACATAATGTCAGTTCTTCTCCATACACAGATGAGCTTGTGCTTGGTGGAAATGGAAGGTGATTCATAGTCTCATCTCAACATATTAACAGCCCTGCATGACTCCTTCCTTTACTGTTTCAAAATATGGTATAAAAGGACTCAAGTGACTGTCAGATCACCATTTGCTCGGTGTGTTTCTACTTAGCTTCTACTTAGCATTTTGCTCTTTAAGCAGTATTACACTGAGGATATCACCAGACCACTTACAACTATTGCTTGTGGCTGAGACATACTTAAAGGATACCTAAACAACATTTTGACAACAAACTATTCAAAAAGCTGACACTGTAGGTGGCTAAAGAAAAGGGCTACTGTATTCATTAATGCTAAAACTACATTTACATAATTTACCTAAATGTTGTTCCAGAGCATTTGAAAATTGCAAAATCAGCCTTCCAATTTTAAAAAAAACTGTCTTACCTGCTTCCTAAAATGGCCGCCAAATGTGTTATGTGATGACATCATTGGAGCCAAAGTCAATGAGATATATGGCTCTCTATAGTGCTAACTAATTCTTTTTTTCCCCTTTGTATAGAATTGTTTCACCCAAATGGTCAAAACCATGTGCATTATTTTGTATAATGCACATGTCAGGCTATGGTTCTGTTCATTTTGTTTACTTTAACATGCTGAAAATGTATTTTAATTCAACCGACTTTCTCTGTGGCAAACCACAGTGCAGTACAAATCTCGAATAACCTGGTGGTCTAGTGGTTATGGTGGATCCAGGATGCTACAATGGGGGTGCTGGGGTGGTGTACATGCTTACTATGCACTTTTTAACATTTTTATTAAACCTTTATATTTTCTGCTATTATTCTTTTCTAGTACGTTTTTGACAGAACCTAAAAATGTAATCCATAATTTGAATGTAAACATTTGTACAATCAATAAATCAGACTTCTTCAACAAAGTGAAATGCAGCAGCAGCAGCAAGCAATTACGTTACTATGTGGGGGGCGGTGGTTACAGCCACACCCCTCACCACCCCCTAGAGCCACCAATTTTTTTGTAGCAAAGTTCTAGTGCAGCCCAATGTTAGAGTTCATACTTTCTCAAAACTCAAATATATGCTTGTCTTGACTTATTCTTCCTTGGGAAATAATAATAATAAAGAGAAGAAAAATTAGCATTTATATAGTGAGTTTCATACACATTGTATCCCAAAGTGCTTTACAAGCAAAACTAGATTGGTAGTGAAATGACTGAACATTTAGTGGCAGCCATTTCATACATAATATCCACACACAGCCTTGGACAATTGCATGAACTGGTTTTATGGGAAGGGGAATGTTGGCCAGGACATTGGGGTCAGGTAGTGATCATGGTGCTGGCAGTCCCACATCTTATTTCTCACAGTAATCTGCTCATATTTCTCTTCTTCTGTCTTCCCCCTTCCCTGAACACAGCAGCACCTTGCAAGAGTGGCCTTCTGAGTCCCCCTCTGATATTCATTCTTCACTATTCCTTCTCACACCAAAAACTAGTGAGCTCGTCACCCTTCAGCATCATGAATGCAAGTAGTATAGTCCCTGTTTTATTTTGACATATCAAATATAAACAAATATTTCCAGTAAGTCATGCTCATAGCAGCAGGGAACAAGGGGAATGATGGGCTTTCCTAACCTTAAAAGATCTAGGCTACCTTTGATTAGGCACTATTAAATGATGGGTGTGCACATCATTATGCACGTCATACAACAGTGCCTAATCATAGGTGGCTTATAGCTTAAACGGGTAGGAAAGCCTATTTTTCCATTTGTGCCATGCTGCTATCAGCCTGGCTTACCAGAAAATCATGTTTATTATTAATATGCAAATATAACACAGGAGACTGTGCTAAACACATTCATGATGCAGAAGGCTAGTGAACTCACCAGTTTTTGATGTGGGGAGCAGGTGAGAAGAATGAATGCCAGAGAGGGACTGAAGAGGCCATTCCAGCAGGGTACAGCTATATTCAGGTTAGTTGAAGACATGAAGGAGGACGCTGAACAGATCACTGTGAGATCTGAAATGTGGGGCTGCCAGCACCATGATCACTACCTGACTGTGGATGAGAGTAGCCACAATGACAAATACTCAGAGCAGCAGGGCTGCACCTAAACTGTTACTGTAATTCAGTGTAGGGAGATTACCCTCAGGTGGGGGGGTTGATGTTTGTTAGGACAGTGTTGAGGGAGTTGTGTATAGCTCATTCAAGATTTGGAAGGGTGGCAGCAGCCAACTTGCATTGTGGAGTAGAGCACAGTAAAGTACTGGAGAAGAATTGCTGGGAATTGTCCTGCGGGGTTCTGCAGATCACAGGTAAAGGAGTATACTGACACTGGAAGTCAGGTGGATTCACTCAAGGTATTAGTATGCCTCTCCTGCTAATAATATTGTTATCCATTGTAAGTGCAGCCTTTATGAGGGAATGAATAGCAGTTTTTCTGGTGGGTCATGATGCTTATTGGTTGGCCTTCCATGAAGACCTAGTTGTTGGTTAATGAGGTGGGGAAAAAACACAACAAGGAACTGAACATGCTACCTTCACTGTGCAGAAGGGTGGTGATCCATTCAATGTTTACTGTGGGAGCAGAAGTCAAACATTGAGAATGTGGACTGGAGAGTGATTTGGGAGGCATTTTTTAACAGTGCCAGCTGATGATGTGTATCAGTACAGGTGTGCACAACTCAGGAGGTACAAGACTACAATATGAGGTGTGATAATTCTCTTCATGAGACTGCAAGCTCATATGTAGCCTCAGGCAGTACTAAGGACAGGGTATGGATGGTGGGGTGATCAACAGGAGGCAGGCTAGGTGCAGGGGGTTCACATGGAAAAAGAAAGCCTTATTTGTGGCTTAACAAGAGAGCATGAGCTTTGGAACTGAACAAGACCGCTACTGTGCTGTGTGACCCTGAGCAAGTCATTAAACTTCCTTATGCTCCTAGGCCACACCTGTAAACATGACTTTCAGCTTAGTGTGTCTCTCTTGGTTAACAAAAAACAAAATTCAGTGCATCATATAACCACTAGATCATCAGGTATTTGAAGTGTTGTACTGTAATGCAGTTTGCCAAAGAAAAAAGTCAGTTGGCTTGCAAAACATTTTCCACAAGTTAAAGTAAACAAAATTAACAAAATCATAGCTTAACATGTTTACTGATCAAAATAATCCATGAGTTAATACATGGTGTTGATCATTCTGGTACAACAATTCTAAATAAAGAGGGAAAGAAGAACTAGTTAGCACTATAGAAATATATGTGGATCTCTGTCTCTGGCTCTGATGATGTCATCATGACTCATCACTTAACACACTTGGCAGACATCCTAGGGAGAAACCAAGGTTGTTTTTGGAAAGTGAAAGGCTGATGTTTACATTTTCCAAAAACTATGAAACTGCATTTATGTTATTTACATAAATGCAGTTTTAGCATAAATGTAAACAGCAGCCTTTACTTTGCCTTGCTATGAAGCCAGGTTTTGTAGTTTGCAGTTTTAAAAATCTGCTTGTTTAGGTGCCCTTTAAGGCTAAATCAGAGCACCTAAAAGTACACCATATTAACAGGTCTCTTATTTGATAATGAAATTGTAAGAATTCTCACATGCCATTGTTGTGGACTGTGGTTGATTTAACATAGTTATGTTAGTTAGTTAGTTAGTTGGTTAGTTAGTTAGTTAGTTAGTTAGTTAGTTTGATAACGCAGCTGGTTTACTAGAACCAGACTGTTTTTACAGCAGCAATCTGGGCACAAAGCATAGCACATTTATTACAGAGAAAAAAATACAAGAGATGTCCATTTGGCATTAAATATACATACTATAGAACACATACATACAAACTACCCAGCGATAATGTATAATCAGGTAAAACAGTTAAACCATATATTTGAAAGCAGATGTTCTTTGAGATTTGATCTGACATTGGTATGGGATTTTACTGACCTAATCTGAACAGGAATAGAGTTCCATGTCTAGAAGCTCTGGCACCAAAAGTCATGAGACCCATCAAGGATTTCATGCGGGATGTGTTAAGAGGGTTTGCTTCAGAGGACCTAAGGCTCATACTGTTGACATACAGGAGAAGATGTGATGAGAGACAACTTGTCGAGCTATGCTGCTGCACTGTTTTATGCAACAAGGAGCCAGTGTTGTAATTGTATTTAGCCTCTGGGTTATCCAATTTTGCCTGAATAAACAGGGGGTAGCGGTGGGTTTGTTGGTCTTTCAGTAATTAAAATCTGGAAATTTTATTACAGAGCATATTTTTCTTCTAAGGGTGTGACTGAGGCAAGTTCCCCAACTAGGGATCTATAATCTAGTAAAGGCAAAAGGTTATGTTACGCTATTACCAACCTGACCTCTGCCATTAGGCAGATTCTAAGTCAATAAACTATTCCTAATTTTTGATGCACTTTGTTGGTTATGGCATTTATTATACATCAAAAGGGAGGGAGGAGTTTAGGTAAATCCCCAGATATTTAAAACTTCCAACTTGTTCTAGAGTAGTTTTTGTTTTAGTTTTGTTTTTGTAGAGCAGAAATCTATTAATCTGAAGCCAGTGTTGAACTGCCTTGAAAGCAGTGCCCAGGTTGCTGTTTATTTCCTCAATACTCTCTTTGATGTGTAGAAAATCCCAACATCATCTGTGATCAGGAGAGACATTAAGTGAATACTTACATATGGCATGGCATTTATAAATAATGAGAAAAGTACAGGTCCCAGGATTGAACCTTGTAAGACTCTACAACTGCTGTTTCTGGATATAGAATATGTGCCCTGAAATTTAACAATCTGTGACCTGTTGCCTAGGTAGTCATCGATCCATTTTAAAGATGAGTTACCAAAGCTAATCGCTTTTAGCCTGTTAATAAGTAGTTGGTTGACAAGGTCAAAACCTTTTGTTAGATCTAGGAATACAGTCCTAGTAAACATTCCTCTTTCGAAATCCTGATGTATTTCATCAGCCAGGATGAACAAGGTGTTTGCTGTCTTATGATTCTTTCTAATGTCATGTTGTTGTGGTGCAAGGAAACCATATGTATTTATGTGGAAACTCAATCTTGGTGTACCAGTCACTCCTGCATCTTAGCCAGAAGAGAAAGCAGAGTTACAGGGCATAGTTCCCTATTCCAGTAGCAGACTCCTCCCCCCCCTTATGGAATGGTTTGTTTCCAGACCTTAGGTGATTGTCCAGAAGGAGAGGAGAGGATATAACGTGACCTGATTGGGTTAGCTATCACTGGGGCAGCTAACATAAGGGGTTGACAAATGCAGCAATTGGTATGATCAGATATTTCCTGATATTTCACAATATTTCTGAAGGATTATCTCTTTTGACCCTACAGAGGTACTGCAGTCAGGCAGGAAATTTCTCGGGAGATAGTTTCAGTTTCAGGTATTGATTATACTGGAAAGGCATGTGAGCATTGCTGCCCATTTACACAAGTGTCCAGTTACAAGTAACAAGGAAAGAGACATACAATTTGATATCACAGACACTTCAAAAAAATATCTGACCAAGTCAACTGCTGCAACTGTGGGTAAAAGCCTACTGCTAACCACAGATTTATCCACTTCAGTTTTGTCAAGTGACGATCATATCACCTTTGCAGAAATTTTCCAATAGTGAAAACTGGGAGGGGCCATCCTACCAAAGGTACTCTCAGCAGTGGCACTGGCATACTCTTGAAAGTCTGTAAAAAAATTAATTGAAGTAGTCAGTAATTTTTAACAGATTAGTCACTGGTTCATCACCAAGTGGTAGTAACTACTGAATTTTTTTAACTGGCTTACCAGGTCTTTTACAGCCTTCTAGCATCTCTTTGAATTGTCCAGCCATTTGCTTTTTGCTTTTTGTAGTAGTTGAATTTACAGTAGTTTGTTTGCTTTCCAACCTGCAGGAGTCTATTAGCTGCCAGTTTAAGTTCCAGTCAGTAATTGAGTTAGATTTTTGTGAATTCTTGCCAGACTCTATCCCTATTTTTAATTTGGTCTGTTAAGTGACTGGGCAACCATTTAGTCTTAGCTCCTTTTAATCTCCTTTTAGTCACTGGAGCAACTTGATTTACAATGGAGATGACTTATTTTATGAAGAATATAAGGACAGTGTACACATCTGTTGCCTAGTATGTTACGGACCAATACACAGCAGGCAAAGCATTCAGAATTTTGGTCAAATTGAGTCTAGAGAAATCAAATAACTCAATAATTATAGGGAGAAAGCAGGGAACCTCATTGTGCCAGACACAGAATACTGGACTACAGTCACTGACAGAGTCAGCAAAGTTCCCAATTAATGACAGCCTATGAGTGATCCTCACTATCATCCAATTGAGGACTAAGTAATTTTGTGTTTGATCATTATTATGTCTGATAGGTTCTCTAATAACTTGCTTTAGCTTGACATTACCCAGCAGGCTACTGTAAGTACTGCAAGTCTACAGGTACCTCTACTGATTTTCTGCAGGGGAAGTACTGTTTTATTGCTATTTTGTTTTGTGCTTACAGGTTGTTCTTACAGGTTTTGTTTTGGACTTACAGGTTTTGCAGTCCCTTTCTCACATTTAAGGAACTAATTGTTTTTCTCCCACAGTTCTTCCAGGGGATTAGGGGTACAACAGGGGGGTGGAGCTGACAAAGGCTTAGTAGCTTCCAACAGTAGGAAGATTTAAAAGGTCAGGTTACCTTATCTTTCATCTGGGAGTGCTGTGGTTGGTGGTGTTTATTGTAGTCGCTGCCAAACATTGATTATTTTTCTCTCCATGTACCTATACTGATTTTCTACAGGGGAAGTACCCATCCACCCTGCCCCCCATTTCCACCCACCCCATGCTCATCCTCTAATATAGCCCCTGACCCCCTCATATCTTTCCTGCAAAATTAAGGAAGGGGTGGGACTTACTGCACATCTCAGAAAAAAACCTTTAGCTATGACCTTCCTTTTTATTTTGTCTGCACCACTTTAATCTTCAGCTACAAAATTCCTTTTCTTTCATTCCTTTTCTTTCGTCTGCACCATTTCAGCCAAATTCTCACCTCACACTAGGTGGAGGAGAAATTTAATTTAACAAGAGAAACTGTATTCTTGATTCAATATTCTCCTCCCGTGTTCAGCACCCAAATTCTTCCTTTTGTCCACACTTACTTTCCAACCATCATCCCATGTGCTCAGGCCAACATTTGTTTTTTAATCCACATTCATGATGGCTATGGCCATAGTCAACTGCCAGTGATGCAGGGCATCCTTTCACAGGGCATGCATACAGGCACTAGGGCATGTCCCTCATGCTGGACTATAGGACAACTAAAAATCCAGCTCAGAGAGGTCTGGAACCATACAGCACATCTCCAACACCTGCTGGAGAACCACATGCCCACTGACCTTCATTTGCCATACCATCTTCACCAGGGTAACACCACATGCCATCAGAATCCCCCTAGTACAGAATAATGGCAGATGGTAAAAAGAGGCAGGGGCAGGTTCCACAGGACACAACAGCAGCCTCCAAACCAGGACACACTCATCTGGGTGACTAACCAATTTGTATCTTTGACCCAAACAACAGAAGAAGGGAGCATGGCCAGACCAAATAACCATCAATTGAATGCCCCTTCAAATGAATACATTGGTGATACACCAAAGGTACCAAACAGCAAAGGAAAATGAAAAGTTTTTATTGTAGGTGATTCCATGATTTGAGGAGTGGAATTGCACCTAACTGACCACCCTGCCACTAGTGTGGTAGTCAAGTGTCTTCCAGGAGCCTTGGCTAAAAGAGATTCCAACCAAAGGGACAGGCTAATACAAAAGGAGGGAAACTGCATAGATGTTTTTGTACATCTTGGTAGTAATTATCTGGAAGAATGAACAGTTGAAGAGACCAAAATGCACCTATCTCAGCTGGGGGATAGATTAGCTGGACACTCGCCACTCATTGCATTCTCAGAGGTCCTCAGAGTATGGAAGAGAGGGGGCAGAACACAACAAATACATAAGGATGAAATAGAGGAGTTGAATGCATGGCTCTAAAACTGGTACCTAGAGAAAGGGCACCTCTTCATTGGAAACTGGAGGGACTTTTTGGACAGAGGTCTCTTCAGATATGATGGCTTGCACCTCACTAAGGAGGGTGTGTGGGCATTGGGTCAAAAGTTTGATGTCTCGGTGGAGAATTTAAACTACAATGTGGGGAAAGGGTGACAGCAATAAAAGAAACTGCTGCCTCTCCCCAAAATCCTCCCAACTCGGGGCAACAATCAAAGAATGAAGGCATCATCCAGTAAGAAGGAGTTCAAGGGACACTAGAAAAACAGAATTTAACAACGGGCTGAACCCAAAGAAAGGGGCCAGTCAAACTTGGAAATCAATGTACATGAACGCACGAAGCCTAGCAAATGAAATAGCTGACCTCACAACTATTATCGCACAGGCAGATTCTAACTGGGTCGACATTACAGAGACCTGGTTAAATGAACAACATGACTGGGAAGTAACTATTCCAGAAGAGCACCTTTTTTGAAAAGACAGACCTGGCAAAAAAAGGGGATGGGGTAGCAATATATGTAAAGGAATGGATAAAAGCTACAAGGACTCATGACACACTCTGAAGTGGAAACACTTTGGGTTACACTGGAACCCAGTTGGGGAAGTGGCCACTTGGGTGGGTGTGGTGTACAGACTCCCAGTGATCAGAAAAAAGGGGAACAAGGAGATCCTAGAAAACATACACAAAATGAGTGCTAAAGGGGAAGGGAAAGTGATAGTGGTTGGTGATTTTAACTTACCTGATATTAACTGGAGCACCCATACAGCAGCCTTTTCCAGGAGCAAAGACTTCCTGGAGACTCTGTGTCTCTCTGGTCTAAAGCAGCTCCTCAAGAAACCCACTGGGGGAATGCTGTCCTTGACCTGTTACTCACCAATGGTGATAACATCTCTGGAGTAGAAGTTGGGAGCCACCTGGGGTCCAACGACCACCACATGGTATGGTTCCAAACAAAAACAGAAAAATATACCAAGCACTCCAAAACTAAAATCCTGGACTTTAGTAGAGCAGATTTCGTCAAAATGAAAAAGGAGCTCATGCAGAGCCTAGCCAACATAACTCATGTGGGGGAATAGATGAGTACTGGATCATTCTCAAAACAGTTTTACAGATGTCTCTAGGCAATGTATACAAAATGTGAGCAAAGCAAAGAAAAAAAGGAAACCCCTCTGGTTTTCAAAGGACTTGGCCACCAAGGTCAGGGAAAAACAAACTGCCTTCAAAAAATGCAAGGAGACAGGCTATGAAAAGGACATGGATGTATACAAGGAGAAACAAAAGGAAGCAGGCAAGCTAATCAGAGCAGCCAAAGCAGCAACTGAGAAGAGGATAGCCAGAGAGGTCAAAAAGGGAAACAAAATCTTCTTCAGGTACATCAGCAACAAAAGGAAGAAGAGTGGAGGCATACTCAGACTGGCAAGGGAAGATGGCGGGCATGTGGAGGATGATAAAGAAAAAGTCAAAAACCTCAACAGATATTTTTGCTCGGTTTTCACTAAAGAAGGGGAAGTGAGTGGACCACCCATGCCAGAAAAAAGTACAAGCAGCAGTGGAATTTATTTGGAACCTTTTACAGAAGAAAGAGTCCTAAAGGAACTAGAAAAGCTGAAAGTGAACAAGGTTATGGGACCAGCCAATGTTCATCCAAGATTATTGATAGGCTAAGGGAGGAACTGGCAGCTCCCCTGACCAGGCTATTCAACCTGTCTTTGGAACATGGAGAGGCACCGGAGGACTGGAGGAAGGCCACAGTTGTCCCACTTCACAAAAAATAATAGCAAGAAGAGTGCTGGCAACTACTGTCCAGTTAACCTCACCTCAATTGTGGGCAAAACAATGGAAGCCCTACTCAAGGAAAGATTTGTATCCTTTCTCAAAGATAATGGAAGATTAGAGCAAAGACAGAACAGGTTCACTGTTGGGAGGTCATGCCAGACAAATTTTATCAGCTTCTTCAACTGGGTGACCAAGTAGTGGACCAGGATGGTGCTGTGGACATGGTTTACCTAGACTTCGGCAAAGCCTTTGATTCTGTCCCACACAGAAGGTTATTAAATAAACTGGGCAGCATGGTGGTGGGTCAAAAGGGTGTAGGCTGAATAGTGAGTTGACTAAAAGGAAGGACACAGGGGTAGTAGTAAACGGCTCCCTATCGAAGAAAGGGAGGTGACTAGCGGTGTACCACAGGGATTGGCACTGGGCCCCATCCTATTCAATAGAAACATAGAATTTGATGGCAGATAAGGTCTGCTTGGCCCACCTAGTCTGCCCATTTCTCCACCTAACGCATAGGCTGCAGATCCTAGTTAACCAGCAGCCTACTTCCTCCTACCCCCCACTAGAATTGCCTTATGTCTGTCCCATGCATTCTTGAATTTCCCCACTGTTTTTGAGTCCATTACCTCCTTAGGAAGGCTGTTCCATGAATCCATAACCCTCTCCGTGAAAAAATATTTCCTCACATTACCTTTGAGTCGTCCCCTCTCTATCTTCAAATTGTGCCCCCTTGTTCTTGCACATCTCTTTTTCTGAAAGATGCTACCATCTTGGACTCTGTTCATCCCCTTGATGTACTTGAAAGATTCTATCATGTCCCCCTCTTATCAGTGACATATCTGAGGGTCTGGAAGGCAAAATGAGTCCTTTCACAGATGGTACAAATATATGCAATCGGGTGTACACTCCTGGTGGAGTGGAAAGGATGAGGTTTGAACTTAGAAAGCTAAAAAGTTGGACACACATATGGCAACTAAATTTCAGCTCTAAAAAGTGCAAAATCATGCACATAGGGAAGAGTAAGCCAGAAGCAGAATACCTTCTAGGAGAAGTCAAATTAGAATCAACAAAGCAGGAAAAAGATCTGGGAGTAATCATATCACATGATCTGAAAACATCCAAAAAATGTGAGAAAGCAGCGTTAAAGGCAAATGGAATGCTGGGCTGCATAGGGAGGGGAATTACTAGCATAAAAAGAGAGGTCATCATGCCACTTTACCGATCTTTATGAGACCGTATCTGGAGTACAGTGTACAGTTCTGGAGACCACACCTCAAAGGGATATAGACAGACTTGAGACAGTGCAGAGGAAAGCTACAAAATGATACAAGAACTCCAAGATATAAACTACGAGAAGTGACTGCAAGAACTCAACATGTATTCCAATGAACAACGGAGCGATAGGGAAGACATGATAGAAATATTCAAATACATAAAGGGAATAAACAAGGCACAGATTCAGGACCTTTTTCAGTTCAAGACTCACACAAGAACCAGAGGTCACAGCATGAAGCTAGAAGGGAGCAAATTTAAGGGCAATGCAATAAAGTTCTTCTTTATTGAGAGGATTGTGGATGCGTGGAACTGCCTGCCACCTGAGGTGGTGGAAGTAAAAGCAGTTGGAACATTCAAAAAGGCTTGGTAGAGGTACAATAGAATCATAACACTGAATAGAAGTTAGAGGAAGGGGGTAGGCTTATGGGCAGACTAGACGGATCTGGAGGTCCCCTTCTACCGTCAGTTTCTATGTTTCTAATTAGCCTTACACCTTACAAGTCAAGATTCAAGTCACCAAGTATGATCAATTCTCTAGCACCAAGGATAGGGATCATATGTTGCTGGTCTTTAAGGCCCAAGAGCCCCCCAGAGAGGGGTTATAAACACAGCAACATGTTAATCTGTTTGACTTATTCCCCACATACCTGCAAAATTAACCATTCAATAGATAAGGGTTTGTCAACTTCCAAACTAGAGATGTTTTCCCTCACATACTGTATTACAGAACATAACATCTACTCCCTTCTTATTTACTCTACCTGTCCTGAACACTTTGCACTGGGATATTTTAGTTTCAGAGGTCAAAGTAGGAGGTTTTGGATAGGGACCACGTACTGCTAGGATGTATGGTCCATAAAGCAGCACCCAAGCTTTCGATTCAGGTTTCTTTGAGACCACCCAGCAAATATTCAAATAGGCAATTTTTTAACCATGATACTTTTGCCATGCCAGGGCATAAACTACATTATAAAATGGGTCTTGAAAATCCTGTAACCTCATTGATCAAAACATGTCACATGACCATATGTAAATCCTGCAACATACAACCAATAAAGTTCACAGTAATCAAATGTTTACTTTATTGAACCTAATTCATTTTTATTTTAATTTTTAATAACAGATTAATTTTATAATTGCAATAATGCACTTCACGGCATGTGTAGTAGTGGGATTTATACACTTTTTGCATGGTTAAAGTCACTTGACTGCACCTCATGACACATCTCACAAGGCGTGCATAAATCCCACAACAACACAAGTCCTGTCATGTATTATTGCTTAATTTACATCAGCAGCGGAGGTCATCAGCCCAGATTTAGTCTTGCTGTTATCTGCTAGCATTAGTAATAAAGTGCCAAACACATTTTTCATACATAATGTGACTACCTTTCAATTGCACTTTATGCTTGGTGACCCTGCACAGTATTTGCCCATAACATAGCCAGATTTTTTCTTCACAAAGATACCTGGAAAGTAAGCCAAATTGACACTGAGTATACAGGGAAGGCTGTACAACTGTTGGTCATAAGTTGAGTTAGCAGAGGGGCCAACATTAAAGTTATTGTAGGACGATGGCTGTAAGAATTGAATCAATAGCAGGCATAAAATCACATACAGTATGGGAGGCATGCACTGATTCCTAATGTAGCCATAGTGAATTTAGTTGCTAGCAGAACTTCAAGGACTGTGGACAACAGATTTGATAGCCATGGTAAACATAACAGACAATACTGCTATGACTAAGGATTCAGGTATAATAGGTATAATAAAATGTATAATAGTCATTCTAGGGCATGGGGTCATAATGTTGCAAGACATAATGCCTCAGCAACATACTGCACTGCCAGTACAGTGCAATATATCGCCAGCATCATAAGTCTTTTTTTGTGGGGGTCTCTGTCCCCGCACCCCCTGTTATAAGCTAAAATAACTAACTCAGTGGGGGGGGGGGGTTAACAGTTAAAATTGCATAAAGTGAGAAAAATGAAAAAATCTATGTGTCTGGGACTGGGAATCAAAACCTGGTCCCAAACGCACTACCTGCTTCCCTTGCTGCCAGTGGCTCATCCTGTCAAGCCACAGCAGCTGCTCACCAGACACCTGTCTCAGCAGAGTTCTTATCCTCTGCCTGGGAGTGTGAGAGGGTGCACTACTGCGCATACACCCTCTCGTGATTTTGCACCCTCTTGCTCTTCCCTACTGCCTTGTTCCTGTTGCACGGTTTTGTCTTATGCTGTACAGCATATAACAAAGGGACCTGGCATGTAGTTCTAGATGCAGCCAAATTAAATAAGTAGTGTACCAAGTCTAGCAATCAGTACCACTGAATTAAAGTGATGTGATGTGATGTATGTTTAGCAAGGAACTTAGAGACCAAATGAGGTAGCATGGAAGTAGTTAAGGTAATTGTGTGTACATGTATACATATATATATATATATATATATATATATATATATATATATATTATGGTAGCACAGTAGTGCTACCATAGTTAGGGTTGAGGAGCCATTTACATATTAAACCCAAAATTTTGCACCTTAATAACTTTGCAACCGTTTGACAGATTTGCCTGACATTTGGAATACATGATCAAGACCCATACGCCTTGGGATCTGCCAAGTTTCGTACCAGTCGGATACACAGCTGTGGAGTTATTAAGCGTGATCTGCGTGTGCGTTTCCGCTTTTTCTGGAATTATACGGTTGCGCCTACAGGTCGCACAGTTTGCGCGACCGGCCCGGAATCATCAGTGAACATGCGGCTGGGGTCCCCGATGTGCAAAGATTTTGTAAAAAAATATTAAATGGTTCAAAAGTTATTCAAAAAACAATTTCCCATTATAAGTCAATGGGAAAAGTTAACAAAAAGTTTGACAGTGTCGCAAATGCATTTTTACTTTCGCAAATGGGCCTCTTATTTTCGCAAATCCACCATCTTGTTTTCAGTTAGTGATCAGAAAAATGTTTGCTATTTAAATTTGGGACCCTCTAGCAACCTAATTCTTTTTGTATTCACCTAGTCGGACCCTGAAGATGCTAGCCATGTCTTTATTTTGGGGGAAAACGCCCCAGAAATATGTTTTTCATTACATTCACTATTTCTCATTATCATTCTCAAAAAAAGGGAAATTAGAGGCGTAAAACTCCATTTAATGCATCAGTTAGGGTTGTTCCACAGTGATAAAAGCGAGGAAATTCGATGTTAGGGTTGAAACCCCCTTAGCACCCCTTCAGCCCACCCCCAAATGGAATCGGGGTGTGCATTGGGGTCATTGGTCCTAACTGTCACCCCATTATCCTATTCTGCAGCTTCTTTCCACATGTGATGGGGTGACACTTAGGGCAGTTGACCCCAGTGCACACCCGATTCCATTTGGGGGGGGGCTGGAGGGGTGCAAAGGGGGTTTCAACCCTAACATCGAATTTCCTCACTTTTGTCACTGTGGAACAACCCTAACTGATGCATTAAATGGAGTTTTTTGCCATATATATATATATATATATATATATATATATATATATATACACACACACACATATATAGCAGCAGCCCTGGGCTACATGTGAAGGCCAAGCAGATGCAGTAGGCAGACAACAAAAGGCAAAAAAATCTGTAGAAACAAATTAAATTACCTGCATGATGGCACAAATAGGGGAGAAACTGCAGGCAACAAGGTTGAGCAAGCAGGAGGATGAGTGTAGCAGTTCAGGTACAAATACAGAAAGACAGTGGAGTCTGCTTATCTGTGGGCCCAGATGTAACAGCCCTCAGCAAAGGGAGGCAAAAGGGGGCACATTCAGGTGCAGCATCCCCTGCAGACTTCTGACTCCCAAGGTTAAGTCTCCGTATATGATGCCCTTCTGCTGTGGCCCTTGCAGTAAGGACTCCTAGGCTGAACACTGCTAGATAGTATGAGGTTAAAATCCATTTTAGTCCCCCCCTTGCCCAAGTATTGTGGGTTTTGAATAGCTGTGGCCTGAGGTGAATGTCCTTTTGGTGCTGCCCTACTGTGCCCTACCTGCTGGTTGGTGGCATTGGGGGGCCCTGACTGACTCATGTACACCTGATACAGGTGTGGAATGTGGCTCTGGCCCTGTGATGCTGAGCAAAACAGTCTGAGAAGTACATAGGGCTTAAGGCACTCTTAGTCACACTCTTCCCCAACTATTGCAGGCTCCAGTTACGTTTTGGCCTTAGGTGGGTGGCAAATGTTTCTGGTGCTGCTCCTCTATGTAACAAGGCTGGTTGTTAACGTCAATACAGCAACCCACATTTTGAAGCCACTATCTGCTGTTTAAGACCCTTAAACACTAGTTAGCTAGCTAGTCCTTCTCTGTATTTAAAATGAACTCAAAAGCAGTCAAAAAGACTTGCAGATTTTAAAAACTTAAAAACTTCTCATGCAAGGCCCACCCTGATGGCACAGTAGAAGCACATCATGCTGTCAGTTTAGAAGGGAGCTGTATGCTGTCCAAGGATCAGGGAAGCTGCCACTAGCAGGGATTCCGAATCAAAGGAAGGAGTTATCTTCCTTTCACTGAAGCAGAGACCCCTTTAGTGAACCAAGAAGGACTTGGGATGTATCCATCCTTATGTCCTCACAGGGCTATTGCAATGCCTGTTGGAGAAGGGATGGAAGAAAAAGGGGTGAATAACAATCCATGGCTATTAAGATGATGGTCTCTGGTTCATTTGGACCCTGCACCACACAGCAGGGCTGTGCCGTGGTTGTCAGTTGTGGAGGTCACTGGTTGGGGCTCCAAAGGTAGACAGCTATGATGAATAAACAGCTACATTAAAGATCTTATTATAGAAGATAATTTAGAAACAGTCATGCCTTATGTTTCTAGAACACAACAGATTATACTCTGTCCTGTAAACCAATTTAGTAAGCAGAGGCATATGTTTTGTAATATCTTTGGTGTGGTATCTGTTCCATTGTTCCTCTCCCCCAGTGGGCTGTTACCACATTTGTAATTTAAAAAATATATATAGTTGGTACTCAACCCAAAACATTCACTGCAGTTTTTGAACAAACAGCAGACCCTCATTTAAGCAAATGGCCAGCAGTTAGTAATAATCACAGTAAATAATATCCCCCAAAGCCTTAAATTAAATCAGACACAGTAGAACACAGAAATGTATCACAGACAGGTAATATAAATACAGAGAAGCTAAGAGCTCTGTAAAAATCAGAAACAAATATTATATTGAGGCACCAGACTCATTTTGACAGCTGTCTTCTCTGCAACCCTGCACAGAAAGATAAACTAACTTTCTTCAAATGAGATGCTAAACCAAGGTTATTTCTGCCCATGCCTGGTCGCTGCCCAGGTGGAAGTAAACGATCCCATGGCCGTTTTGGAAGATGAGTAAGGGACTGTTCCTGATGTCACTGTCAATATGCCCCCTGTCAATGAAACAGGTCCATGTAGCCTACTCCCCAGGGTGCATTGGGAGACAGGCTATCAGAACTCAGTGTACCTTTCGTGGTCAGAATTTCAAAATAATAAATGAAGAGACAGACAACCCCATACCTAGTGCTTTATTGACCCTGCTATCTTCTGACTTGAGACTGATAAAATGTACCACAAGTGATTCTTTTCATCTATGGTAATAATGTCATGATTGCCCTTGAAAGGTTATCGCAGTGATCTATCCAAAAGTCAGTCAACTGTATATCGCTATGAGTTTCAATTAGAGTGAGGGAGAAAGTATGCTGCTATCATTTAGGCTGCACATCATTAGAATGATTTACAAGCATGACCATGTTACACCACAGTTATTACTCACATTCTGTGTCCCAGAGCCTTTCCTGACACCAAATGCTGCATCCCTTGACAAGGTGTCAAAAATGATTACTACTGGGGCAATCTCATGTCTGCCACAATGTTTAAAATAATCAGAATCCTGCGGCTTTAGTGCTATTACTACCCTATTCCTGTTCCTATTGTTCTGCTCAGACTGACTATAAGAGACTCAAAGGACAAACAGAGTAACTAGTAATATGCATGCCTGAAAAAATATGCAATGTGGCAAGCTTACTTACAAAATGATAAAGACTGTGACATAATAATAACATCCAAAGTATTGTAATATCACACTAATTATCAGGGAAATTAGTTATTCTTTGATAGTTGTTATATATGCTAAAATCTTTGCTGCAACTTATGGCTATGTTTTCCAAAACAGTTTAAGCACTATACTGTACATAGAGAATACTGTACTTTTCAATGCATGTTATTGAGTTTTGTTGTGGTCTAAAGTTCGTTTTTTTTGTGTGTGAAATAACATGTTCTAAACGAGATGAGTCTTGTTCTAAGTGATAAAAATCATTTTCCAAATGAAATAATTTTCTAAAAATTGCTGGTGACCATAAATATCAACCGTACTACTGTTTTGTTAAAAATGCATCTCAACCAGATTTCACGTTATTATGCTCCGTAGGCAATAATAACCTGAAATTCAATTGATATGACACTTTATAATAACCTGAAATCTGGTTGATATGACATTCCCCAAAGAAATTGTTGCATTCCATTGTTTCGCAAAAAGTACTTCACCTGCAGTATTTTCAGCTGTGTTTTATTCATACACAGTTCGATTTCTTCAAAAATAAAACTGCACTCTATCTAAAAAACTTCTTTTTCTTTCAGGCTGCTATAAAAGCAGTCTAAACCTCCACACCAGCAATTATACAAAATAAAGGATAAGTAAATTTGATGTTATGGATATTTTTCACACACCTTCAGTGTGTGATGACCACATAAACCTCTCAAGCTTTGCTCTCAAGGTTTACTTGTCATCATACACCTCAGGTGTATGAAAAAATCCATAACACACACTTATCCGCCCACCTGGTTCCCTACCTCGGACTCAGCAGCAAGGGAAAGCACCTGAGTGGTGCTACAGACTCCTGCACGGTGGTGCACTCAGCCAGTTCCATGGCAGTCACCCACCCTACCACCGAAAGTCACAGCTGACTGCCTGGTTCCCTACCTCGCACTCAGCAGCAAGAGGAAAGTTCCTGAGTGGCGCTACAGACTCCTGCACAGCGGTGCGCTTGGCCAGCTCCATGGCCATCACCCACCCTACCGCTGAAAGCCATTGCTGCCCGCCTGGTTCCCTACCTCGGATTCAGCAGTAAGGGAAAGCGACTGAGTGGTGCTACAGACTCCTGCATGGCGGTGTGCTCAGCCAGCTCCATGGCCGTCACCCGCCCTACCACCGAAAGCCACAGCTGCCCGCCTGGTTCCCTACCTTGGACTCAGCAGCAAGGTATGGCCGCTCCAGCATTGGTAGTCTCTGATTGGTGCGGTGAGTCTCAGGCGAACCCCAATTGGTCTGCTTGACTTGTAAACAGTTTCCGATTGGGGCACCTTTTTCCTATACCTTAACATTGTGGTATTGAAACGGCTTAGTCTGCTATCTGTTCTCTTGCTTTTCCCACCCCCACCCCTCCCAGGCCTCCTTTAAGTACACTTTTACTCCGCCCACCTCAGTCGATCTCACATTTGATTGGCTTCCTGAGTCTTGTCTCTCTTTATCTCTTGTATTAATCTGAAACTGACTTAGATAGAATTTGAAACATAGAAACATAGAATTTGACGGCAGATAAGGGCCGCTTGGCCCACCCAGTCTGCCCATTTCCCTACCTAATGGATAAGCTGCAGATCCTAGTTAACCAACAGCCTACTTCTTCCTACCCCCACCCCCTAGAATTGCCTTATGACCATCCCATGCATGTTTGAATTCCACCACTGTTTTTGATATGCTAAGATCTCAGTGTACTCTCTACCCTACCTGAAAATAGCAGCCATCTCCCTTTCTCTGGGCTGCAACCCTAGAACTGCCCCTAGTCCATTTTTCTGCTCGCTACCTTTCCCTTGCCCAAACAGAAACAACTTGTATACCAACTTTTCTGATCACTACTGCAGTAACGATCGACGTCCTGCGTCTTACAATTTTTCACCAAATCCATCTGGTATTTTATGAAATTCTTCACCAATTCCACTTGGTGTTTTAAGCTGCATTAGTAAATACACTCAGCTGCAACTGTTGGTTTGATTATTGTATTCCTTTCTCTATTTTGTGGCTGTCTGGTTTCATACCTACACTGGCATAGAGTCTCTCTTATCCAGTCCAACATGAAACTCTTCCTGCTACTGTCCATCCTGGTGACCACACTGGTATCACTCCACCTTAGTACGCTTACTCTACCTAGAGCACCCTTGATTAGCCCTGATTTCCAGCCCCATGATTTCATTTTCTCTAACCTTCCTCAGATGCCTCCACTAATGTGTGACCCTACTCCAATACTATTAAATAAGACCTGGGGCAACTTAGTTGCTTATGCCCTAAAACACTGTCATTTGCCTATCAGTACTCTAAAACCCCTCCAGCCACGCAAACTATGGTATCTCCTCCTACTGGTTCTACTGTTCTCAGGTGATGTTCACTGCAACCCAGGGCCTGTATTCAACCCACCTACCCTGCTTTCCAACATTAAAGGTCTCTCTGTGGTGTACCATAACATTAGAAGCCTTATGTGTAACTTTGCCCAACTGGAGTCATGGGCAGCTCTCTACAATCCTGATATCATCTGCCTCACTGAAACCTGGCTCAAGCCGTCTACCCCTGACTCACTATGCTTCCCCCATCTTACAACATGGTGAGACTGGATAGACCTGCCCCAAAAAGAGGAGGTGGTACGGCTCTGTATTTCAAAGACCACCTCCATCTCTCTGTTATCCACTCATCTCGTCTAATACACTGTGAAGCACTACATGCTCTCCTTTCACTCAGTTCCAAAAAACTATATATTATTTGTGCCTAGAACCCCCCCCCCTCAGGTGACCAATCTGGCCTGGATGAATTATTGGAACAAACAACTCTCCTATCGGGGAGACATGAGGTCCTAATACTAGGGTACTTAAACATAAATTGGTTGGGTAACTCACAACTAGTATCCCTAAACAGGATTCAAAGTTTCAGCCTGCACTAGCTGATCACTGTTTCCACCAGAACTGACATGCACTGACTGGACTTCCGGTGACGTCAGCAATCGGCATGGCAGCTTAATCTTAAGCTCCGTGGCGATAGTGCGAAAATTCACTTGAATCCAGTGCCATCAGTAATCAGAGCTTAATTTGAATAAAGGAAAAATCAAAAGAAATGAGTCAATCAGCGAACTCTAGGGTGAGGAGTTAAAAAAAAAAACACTGCAAGAGCCAGGCAGAGACTGGAGCGCAGCCCGAGCACTCCCTTGTCTAGGGCCTCAGAATTGGTGGCCAGCTCAGGCGGAGAAGAAGAAGAAGGGAATACCTCTCATGGTAGTTCTTTGGATGGTCGAGCGACAGCACATATATTCAAGATGCTTCAGAGAATTGATACCAATGTGAAAGATATAAAGCAAGATTTAAAGCATCTGGAAAAGAGAATGGAGGATTTGGAATCGGGCCTTGACGGGCTCCGAGAGGACCACATTAGGCTCACTAGGGCAGTAACCTATCTGGCCAGGAGAGAGAGGGAACTAACAGCCAGGGCTGAAGACACGGAATCCAGAGGTCGGAGAAAAACGATCTGCATCTTTGGCTTCCCAGAAGGTGCCGAGCAAGCAGACCCAGTGGAATTTGTTAAGACCTGGCTCAGGCATGAATTGGACATTCCCGAAACGGAAATCCTGGAACTCGAGTGGGTTCACCGTACCCTGACTCCCAAACCAAAGAATGACGAACCCCCCCAGTTGATCTTGGTTAAATTTACCCACTATCTGGTAAAAGAAATGATACTCCGGAAGGCGTGGGGCAAGAAAGACTTAAATCTGGATGGTAAGCGAGTTTTTGTTGATCATGATTTTCCCCTCGCCACAATGCAGAAGAGGAAATGGGTATTGGCAGTCATCAAGCAGCTGAAGGAGCAGCACATTAAGGCTTACTTGAGATACCCAGCAAAGCTGCTAATCCATTGGTCTACAGGAACCAAGCTGTACGACTCCCTTCTGCAAGCTAGTAAGCAGCTCCAAAAGGCAGGAATCTCTCTCCCTGATCTGTGGCAGGAAATTACAGAGCAGGCTGTACTGCAGTTACGTTGGTCCACGAGGGAGAAGGGGTCTGGAAAAGACGGATCATTCAGAGGAGCTGGTCCGGGTGAGCAACTCTGTGAGGATTTACTTTATCTCAACAAAGGTTTGATGTCGGCCCAGAGAAAAGACAGTGCGACATGAGAGACGTTGGACTGGACTTTGCTATGTCTCAGATGATCCCAGGAACAGTCGCTGTGGGCCAGAGTAAAATTGGAGGCCCGTCGGGTGGATGGAACACTGGGGAATGGGTTTAAATGTTTTAATAACAGCATTTGTGGGGCAGGGGTAAACGAGGAGGATCAGTAATAGATTTAAGAGCTGACCCTCGGGGAACCAAATTGTAAATGATGTACAGAGTGACCCAAATGTAAGAATCGGACATGCACCAGGCGGAAAATAGGCCGTCAATAGGGGTCGGGGGGTGCATGAGGGGGAGGGGGACCGGCTAGATGCCGCCTGTGCTTCCCTCTCCATATGTCTATGCCGGCAGAATTTATTTGGGTCTGGAAGCCCCGCCTCATAGCCCTATATTCAGTTTCCTTCAAATTTCTACTTTTATGAAGGAGGGACTCTTGAAGGGTGAGAGTAGTTATATGTTTAATTGGAAACCATGGCTCTCGAGGAAGAGACAATTGGGAGAAAATACCACAATTAATCTACTCTGATCCAATGAGTCCTAACTAATATTGGCACTAGGCTTGGTTAATTAGAGGGCAGGAAGGGGAACACTGTGTTCTTTAAGAACCCTCTCGCCCTCAGGTAGAATTCACGCACTGTGACCGGAAGCCCTATCAGTGAAGAGTTCGCCAACTGGAGGCCATCCAGTCCTGTAGCGGCGGGCAGGGTGACCCTTCGGGGGAGTACCTCATCTTTTCGCTGGTAGCTCACCCTGGGAGACCACCTTCCCAGCCACTCTTGTGTAAGAGGGTGGGAGGTGAGGAGCTAATCAGTAGCTCATGCTCCTGGGTGGAGGGAGCGTCCCTCCATACGAGGCCATGACTGGCCTGTCTGTAAATAGTTTTGTTGCTGTATTTCTAATCGTTATTCAGATGTGAGGAGGGTATGAAAGAAGGGGAGGTGGAGGGAGGGGTTATGGGCAAAGGGGGGGTTATGGGGAGACGATGGTGAATGGTAGTACTATGGAGGAAGGGGGCCTGTTTTTCCAAGCCATCCTCCAAAAGACAAGAGACTATAAGGGCTGGCACTACAGTAGAAGATTTGAAGTGAATTTAGACCCGAAGAAACTTAGTCCCAGTGTAACATGGGGACCCTAAAGATAGTTTCATTTAATGTAAAAGGGCTGGGGTCACCAGTAAAAAGACATAACATACTACGAGACTTAGCGAGGATCCACTGTGACATAGGACTCCTGCAAGAAACACGCCTCTCCGTAGAGGAACACAAGAAATTACGACGTATGTGGGTGGGCGAGGTGCACGCCTCATCCCATAAGAGGGCAAAAAAAGCAGGGGTGGCTATTTTGGTGAGGAGAGGCCTAGGGGCTACCCACTTAAAAGCCCTCTCTGATGAAGAAGGTAGGTGGGTGATTCTGTCGGTGAAAATGACGGACAGAATAATACATATTGTCAATACCTATGCCCCCACCCCTTCCAATTCAGAGTTCTTCAGGCATCTTTTTGGGGTAATTGCCTCGCTCCTGGAGGGTCAAATCATTATTGGGGGAGACTGGAATTGTGTAGAGGATACAAAAAAGGATAGGTCATCAACAAAGGGGTACCAAGATAAGGGAAGCGGACCTAAGACCTTCTCCCACCAACGGGTCGAAGCAGGTTTGGTGGACACGTGGAGAGATAAATACCCCTCTAGCAAAGATTTTACTTTTTACTCACACTCTCAAGACTCATACTCCCACATAGATAGATTCTATACTCAGAAAGCGTAGGGGGGTTCGATAATAGATCAGTAGATTTATCCCATAGCAATATCGAATCACGCTAAGGTCAGCCTTACGATTAAGTTGGGAGCCCCGTGTAAGCAGTCACTGTGGCGCCTAAATGCGGGACTTCTTGGGGATACAAAATTCATTTCTAAGACTAAGGAGGTGATAGAGAATTACATCAAAGAAAATACTGGTTTGGTGGCGAAAGTAAAGTATCTCTGGGACGGGCTAAAAGCTGTAGTAAGGGGAGAAGTCATTGCATATGCAGCGTACCAGAAGAAAACCAGAAGACAGGAGCAGGATAAGTTAGAACAAAAAATCAGAGAGTTAGAGAGCATCCATAAGAGGGGAGGTCAACAAAGTATATTGAAGGAACTGAAAGAAGCTAGAGACCAGTTAAATAAACTCCTCTCGGTTAAAACCGAAAACGCCCTTAGGTTCACAGCCCAAAAGTACTACATGGGCGGGAATAGAGCGGGTCGTCTTCTGGCATTCAGGTTGAGAAAACAGGAGGCAGATAGGTATGTCTCTGGAGTCTTGGATCCGAGGGGATCAAGAGGACTAGTCACGGGGGTGCTCCAAATCGCGGATTGTTTTAAAACTTATTATGAGGACCTATATAACTCGGAGGCCCGCCCCAGTCAAGTAGAAATCACTGAGAGGTTTCTCTCTAGGCTTAAACTACCCAGTCTCCCAGGAGAACTGCGGAATGAGCTAGACCGTTCTTTCTCCCAGTTAGAGCTTGTAGAGGTAATTAAGAAATTAAAGCATAATAAAGCCCCAGGCCCGGATGGGTATATAGCAGAATACTATCAAAAATTTAAAGATGTATTATCCCCATTACTGCTTCAAGTATGCAATGTAGCCCACCTTCCAGCAGAGACCCCAGACACCTGGGCTCAGGCCATAATTTCAGTTATCCCGAAACAGGAGAAGGATACCACCTTGTGTGGAAACTATCGTCCCATTTCACTACTGAATGTGGATGTTAAGATCCTGGCAAGAATGATAGCCAATAGACTGCAGAGAGTAGTGACCCAATTGATCCACCCAGATCAAACCGGATTTATGCCGGGAAGACATCTCCACGATAATGTCAGGAGATTAATTACAATATTGAATAGCTTCCAGTCCGGAAGGAGGGGAGAGACTGGACTGGTGGTTACACTTGATGCGGAAAAGGCGTTCGATCGCCTAGAGTGGGGATATCTGGGGGAAGTCCTTCAGAGGTTTGGGCTAGGTCCAAGATTTCAGGCCTGGGTAAAAGCACTTCTATACTAACCCCTCAGCAAGAGTGAGGGTAAATGGAGTTTTCTCCCAGCCATTTCAGATCAAAAGACGCACCCGCCAGGGATGCCCCCTCGCACCCTTACTATTCGCTCTTAGTATGGAGCCACTGGCTGAGGCTTTCCGGTCCCAGGGAAATATCTCAGGTATTGAGGTGGGGGGAGTAGACAACCGCATATCCCTGTACGCTGATGACACCCTACTGTACTTATCTGAGCCCTGCACCTCTCCGCCAGCCGCCATGGGCCTTTTGGAGGAATTTGGGACCATCTCAGGATTCAAAGTTAACGAATCCAAATCTGAAATAATGCTAATGGGAGCTGATGTTTCAACACGGGTGAAGTCTCTCACAAATCTAAAGTGGGGTTCTAAGGAGTTCAGATACCTGGGGATTCGGATCCCGAGGGACTTGAGTAAGTTATTCCAAAGTAATTATGGGATGTTAATAAGGAAAATACGAGAGAACTGTGAGAGATGGGCAGCTCTACCATTATCCATTACAGGTAGGGTGGAATCGGTAAGAATGAACATTCTCCCGAGGCTGCTTTTTCTGTTTGATGCGCTCCCCCATGTCCCTCCAAAAGAGTTCTGGCAGGAAATTCAAAGAGTGATAAGTAAATTCATTTGGGTGGGGAAGAGGCCTAGACTCAGCTGGGCTCTTTTGAAATTGCCTAAGGGGGAGGGAGGATTGGGGGTCCCTGATTTAAAGATGTACCACAGAGCGGCTCAGATGCAGTACTTGGCAGTATACGCCTCTAAGGGAGAGAGGCAAAGCTGGGTCAAAATGGAGTTACAATTGTTAAAACCCCTAACATTTTCGGTAATCATATTTAACAAAACACCCCCTAGATTAGTACAGGAATTAAAAACGCCCGGGACTAGGACTCTGATCTCCTTATGGGTGCAGATGGTGAAGGAGTTGAAAATACAACCCTGGTTGGCAAGACAGGGCATGATACAGGAAAGTTTGGATTTCTTGCCAGGAAGGGAGAACCCTTTGTTCAGATGTTGGCGGGGGCTAGGACTGAAAGAATTTCCACAGCTTTTCACAGGGGACATCATCAAAAGTTTTACCCAACTGCAGCGGGAGTTTGGTATCCCAGTCTCAGATTTTT
Organism: Neoceratodus forsteri; assembly: GCA_016271365.2. Taxonomy (NCBI): domain Eukaryota; kingdom Metazoa; phylum Chordata; order Ceratodontiformes; family Ceratodontidae; genus Neoceratodus; species Neoceratodus forsteri. The sequence goes on from CM057458.1 coordinate 358,832,500, forward strand.
ATGGCTACCTGCAGATCAGGCACTATATGCAGGCCGTAGAGAAGGATAGTTCAGAGTTAAGATCTGTTTGGCCCCGCCCGCTTCTAGATCTATTACAGGAACTGCTTAAAGGACCAATTCACCAGGCCCACCTAATTTCCAAATTGTATGCAGCAGGGGGATCGGGAGCCCCGGAACACGGAATCAGAGTGCAAGTTTGTTGGGAGAGGGAATTGAAATGTGATGATGAGAAACCCAGTTGGGAGGTGATATGGAGGATGGCGGGCAAAACCACGGACTCGCCCTCTTGGAGGGAGTTCAGATGGCAGATTCTTCCGAGATTTTTCAGAACCCCAGTGATATCGAAACATTTTGGCCAAACTCGGTCAGATAAATGCTGGAGGGGGTGCGGACAGGTGGGTTCTCACGAACACATCCTCTGGAGCTGCCCTAAGGTTAAAAATTACTGGAGCCAGGTGGCCCAAGGCATGGGACAGATCCTCTGGGCATAAATTCCGGAGCATCCCCGTTACCTCTTGCTGGGGGAACCACCCCTGGGGGTGAGGGGCTCAACAGCTACATATTTGTTCTTAATTCTAGTAGCTGCAGCCCAAAAGGCAATTACGAAGCTGTGACTGAACAGGGTCCCTCCGACTGTAGAACACTGGCTGGTAAACTGTGACCAGATAAAAGTAATGGAGAGGCTTACTGCTAACTTGACTTTGAAGACTGAGAGATACAAAGCTCATTGGCTTCTCTTCTTCGAGTTCATGGGGGTAAGGGAGGTAGTAGACACCCTGGAGATGCTGGCTAGAGAGGCCTTAGATTAGGTACTGATGGGCTACCCTTGGTTTGAGGTACTCCCCCCCCTCCGGGGGGGGAGGAGATAGAGGAAGGCAACAGACCCACTCTTAGGATGATAGGTACAATTCACCATCTGTCTAGGGAGGGGGAAGGAGGGAAGAGGGGATGGGAATTAATTTGTTGAATACGTGTTGGTTTAAATGTATTAATAAGAAGCATGTAAACTGTAATTGGGAAAGATAGGCAGAAGTTTAGAACACACTTTTAAACTGGGCTTAAGAACCCAGCTTTACTAAGTGGTATTTCCTAAATATCATGGCTATTAGGCGATTTTGTGGAAATTATTGTAGGTTGCTTAAAATTTTTAACAACTGGTTATGTAAGTGTTAATTCGGTTTACTTAGCTCTGCCTATCCAATGTTTTATATGGAGAATGGAAGAATGTTGAAATATTGGATGTTACACAGAAAACTTCTCAATAAAATACAATTTCTAAAAAAAAGAACTGACATGCGCTCAAACTCCAGTACTCTGCTAGACTGGATAATGTCAAATCATACTGAAAATATAATCACTTCAGGAGTCCTAGCGGACGTCATCACAGACCACTCCCCTACCTTCTGCATATGGGGTAAGAGTAGGCCACCCTCATCCAGTCCACATTATATTACCTTCCGTAACTACTCTCACCTTAACCCATGGGCTTTTCTAACTGATATCAGTACCATTGACTGGGCCCCTCTTTACAAATCTAGTGATGTCCAGACATCTTTAAACTTCTTCCTCACCCACTTTCTTGCACTTCAGGACAAACACTGCCCCCTTGTAACCCGCAGGGTGAAGAATTGTCAGACACGCTGGCTTAAATCTGGCCTACTCTCCAAACTCCAGCAGCGGGATAAAAGCTGGCTTCTTTATAGAACTCTGGGTTACCTGCTGACCTGAACACTTATAGGATATTACATAATTCCTGTAAGAAGGATATTAAAAAAGCCAAAAGTTCCTATTGTAAGGAGTTATTAACAAACTCCTACGGTGACTCTAAAAAGTTCTGGTCACATATAAAATCCTTCCTGGGTGCAAACCAAGCATCTACCCCAGATTACACGCTACTAAATGGCGTACACTGTAACAACCCCCATACTATTGTTAACTTCTTTAATACCCAATTCTCTGATCTAACCAAATACACTTCTTCCTTTCCAGTCCAATCAACCTCCTCCTCCTCCCCTACTGATGTCACAGTACCCAAATTCTTTTTCAAGTCAGTCTCCTACCGTGATGTCTTAAGACTGCTCAAGAACAGATCAGATTTCACTGCAACTGGGTCTGATAACTTAGAACCTAAGCTCCTCAAACTCGTGGCACCCTACATAGCTGCTCCCCTAGCTAATATTTTTACTCTCTTTCTCTCTCTCTCTGCCACAGCCATGTTCTGGATATTTGGAAGACAGCTAGGATCACTCCTGTCTTCAAAAAAGGTGACCGTAAAGACCCATCCTACTATAGGCCAATTGCCATCCTGTCTGTCCTTAGTAAAATTCTTGAGAAACTCATTGCCACTCAAACCATGGCCTTTCTCCAGCAATGTGACCTTCTAACAATGGCCCAGCATGGTTTCCGCAAAGGTCATAGTACAACCATGGCATTACTCAAGTTTACATCCGATACCTTGCAGGCCATGGACTCTGGCCTCCTCACTGGTGCCTTATTCATTGACATGACCAAAGCCTTTGACTTAGTTGACCACCCCATCATCCTAAAAACTCTAAAATCTCTAGGATTTTTACCAAATGTTGTCAAGTGGTTTGGAAGCTACCTAGCCGACCGGACTCAGACAGTGAAATTTAACTCTCTTTCTCAGACAAAGCTACCATTAATATTGGAGTACCCCAAGGGTCCATCTTAGGCCCCCTGCTCTTTTCTATATTCATAAACAATATCACCTCCAATCTCACTCACTTAGCTTCCCTGCTTTATGCTGATGATATTGTCCTGTACACCAGCACAAAGAAAATAACTGACAACAATACACAACTCTCCCAAGACCTCCAAATCATTTAACACTGGCTTATAACAAACAAGCTTATTCTGAATGAAAGTAAGACCCAGGCCATGTTATTTGGGTCCAACACAAAACTCAAACCTTTCCAAGCAAATTTCAATGTTTTCACTGCAAATGGCTCATCTGTTGGGGTAGCAAACTCATTTAAATATCTCTGAATCACCCTTGACCTGACACCCAACTTCGATCTCCATATTCAGCAGACTTGCAAGCTAGTTAATATGAAACTTGGTATTGCCTACCGGACTAGCTATGTGCTCACACCATCTGATAGGCTTGCTATAGCTCGAGGAATACTCCTGCCATGTCTCTCTTATGGTGTAGCAACCTATGCCTCCGCCTGTAAATCTAGCTTTCAAAAATGGGATGTTACTTGTAATAACATCTGTCACTATGTTTCCTCCTCGCCTAGGCTGAAACACCACTGTCTCCTCTACTCTGACCTTGGATGGCTTCCTCCTTCAGCAGCCAGGTCTCATGCTTATGGATCTCTCATAGATAACGTTATCAGAGACCAAATTCCCAAACCTCTGGCAGGACTGTTTATTAACCATTTTTCCAGCTATGGTCTTCGTTCAGCAAACAATGCCCCTGTTCACATTCCCAGATACAGAATGTCCAAAGGTGCTAATGCTTTTGCCTGTCATGCCCCCCATTTCTGGAACTCACTTCCTCTAAGTACTCAACTAGCATCAACCCATGCCTCTTTTAAGAAACTGCTTTGACTCCATCTTGTTGACTCCTCCTGCTGCACCTGCTTCAAACCACCCTAGCCCCCATATCCTCTCCCTATACTTACCACTTCTTGGTATTTGACCTCTACCGATGCTTAGTATTTCTTCTTCCAACCTCTTTCCTATCCTATCTTACCTCCATCTCTCAAATACTCACTTCCCCCCTTTACTTTACCCCTCTACATCATCCTATATCTTACTCCTAAAATGTTTCTGTCTCCTAGGCATAACCTTTCCTAGTTATCCATAATAATTTTAGCACTTATGACCAAACCAATATTGTTTATTTGTATAATGTAAATGTTAACTCTCTTTACCTCAATTTTGCTTGTCTCTTGTAATGTTATTCCACTGTTGTCTGTAATGTAATTCACCAGCCTGCTCTGTAGTTTCCTACCTTGACTAGTTGTGATCCTGTATATTGTAACCTGTTATTGTAAATGTTTTGTTTTGTACCCTCCTGGGTCGTGCGTGAAAATAGTCATTGTTATGGCTAGTGCACCTACCCGGTCATCAAAAACTAACTAAATAAATAAAAATACCTCTCCATTATTCTCTATGTCTTGGCTAAAGACTGTGCAAAGCAGTGCCACATTTTTTGTACTCAATGTGAGAAGTTATGTAACAGGAAAATCTGATTTTCTTCACAGATTAGCCTTTTCTTCTGCTGGTAGGCTTGTAAAATGCATTGCTTGTTGGTGCAATCATTCAGCTGTATAACTTCTTGTCTCAAAGGCTCTCCTCAGGCAAGTTTCAGTGCCAGCACCCACTGGACTTAATCTAGTTTGATTTTAGCCCCTTAGCAATTTAAATCCAGGATTTCTGGTAGGAGTTTTTCAAACAACACCACCAGGTCCTTCCCCTGTCTTCCTTCAGGTAATCCTTGGAGCCTGATATTATTATGATGGCCCACAGTCTCCTGCCAATTCAGGACCACTCACAACTCTTCAGTCTCCTTCTTGAGCTGGGCCATTTTCTCTGAAAACCCTGTCACCATATCCTCCAGTAAAGAAGTTCTACCCTCTGCTTAATGTAGGTGTCTGATATGTCCAGCAGCTTCCTGTTCTAAAGCAGAAGTACAACAAAATGGGGCAAAAAATGTGACCCTGTGTTTTTTCACTATAAAAGATTCCAGGCATCTTCCAGTTTTATTTGATGGCAAACATTTGTAGTTTCACCAAAATTTGAGTAGTTTATTAATGTTTTAATTCAGATTTTTTCTGAAGAAAAAAGATGACCACTACATTTGTCTTAGAAATGCCATTGTAAATATGGCAAGAGTTAGGACTGATAAAATAAAAAAATATATATTGTGCACAGCATAGGAGGTACCTAATAAAGTAGATTTGATAGGTATGCTAATATTTTTATAAACTGTAGCTGAAACTAGTTTTTTTTTGAAAACATTTTTGTTGCACTGCTGCTTTAATGCTTCCAGATTATGTGCAACATCTTTCAATTTAGGAGTCAGAGTGCAGCACCTTGACAGAGATCATGCTGCCAAGCACTGCCAGCGACTCCCCCAAGACCTCCTGGTCAGATCCCACAGTCAATGTTAGCTTTTTCTGATCATTTTTTTGCTGTCTCTGCTGCTGGGCTGATGTGTCCATAAGAAATTCTTCCATTTTCCTCCTGGACAGTCTTAAAGCTATAAATGAAGCCATTTGCAGAAGAAAAAAACAAGGCAAGTCAATTTTATTTATAAGGCGCCCAATCCCGGAGGCTCTGGGCACTGAACATAAATAATCAACATGCAGCAGTAATTAAAACATGAAATGAAACCTTATTAAAACCATGTTAAAATTATTATACAGCAGCATTAAAAGGTTTCAAGAGGTCAATCTTCAAGGGACTAGCCAGAACTTAAGATGGCATCAGTCGTCAAAAGCTAGGCTGAAATGGTGGGCCTTCAGCCTCCCCTTAAACACCTCAATCGAAAGAGCCTCCCAGACTGCAGATGGAAGTGAGTTCCACAAGGTCAGCCCAGAGACACTGAAGGCTTTATCTCTTGAGGTCCTGAGCCAAACCCTGGGAACGTCCAGGAGGCCCCTCGAGAAGGAGTGGTGGGAGCAAGCAGAGGACACCGGAGTCAGGAGCTCTGACAGGTAGCTAGGACCCAGCTCATATACAGCCTTAAAGGTGCGAAGACCCACCTTGAAAAGGACCCTCCACCTGACCGGCAGCCAGTGCAGAGCATGCAGGACAGGAATCACATGACTGGACCTTGAGAGGCCTGTCAGCAACCGGGCTGCTGCATTTGCACCAGCTGTAGTCTGTGAAGGTTCCCTTCCAAAGTACACAGCATTGCAGTAGTCAAGACTAGAAGTCACATAGGCATGCACCAGTGTCGGCAGGTCCTCGGATGGAATGAGGGGCGTAATCCAGGCAATGTTCCCCAAGTGGTAAAAACCATTGCTGACTATAGATGATGCCTGATCTTCAAAGGTCAATCTGCTATCAAGGATCACACCCAGATTTTGCACCCTTGGAGAAGCCACCAGGGGAGCAGGCCCCAGAACAAGTCCAGAGTCAGTCCCTGTTGGTAACCCATCATGCCCATGACTAGGCTAGATCACCAGCACCTCCGTCTTAGCTGGGTTGAGTCTCAGCCAGCTGGAAGCCATCCAGTCATTTTAGCCAGACAGTTGTTAAGCACATTTACAGCTCCTGATGTTCCGGGAGCAAAGGACACATACAGTTGGGCATCATCTGCATAGTAGTGAAACTCCTCACTGTATTGTCGAATGATCTCACCCTGGGGCAGCATATACACTGTGAACAGCATCGGTGACAAGATCAAGCCCTGTGGTACTCCACAAGACAGAGGCATTGTGGAGGAGGAGAAACTCCCCATCACCACCCACTGCACCTTGTCCGAGAGATAGGATTCAAACCATCTGGTGACAGTACCGGTGAGTCCACAAAACTCACAGAGCCAATCAAGAAACATGACATGATCCACAGTGTCAAAAGTTGAGGAGAGGTCAAGGAGCATAAGAACTGACCTGTCTCCTCCATCTCTAGCCCTGAGCAGATCATAATGCACTCTCACTAGAGCAGTTTCAGTGCAATGCCTGGCCCGAAAACCCAGCTGGAAAGGCTCATAGATGTCCTAGGACACCAAGAGATCCTCAACAATCTTGCTCAAAAAAGGTTGGTGATCAGACAGTAAATTGCCAGGACATCTGGGTCAAGGGAAGGTTTCTTTAGGAGGGGCTTCACCAGTGCTTTTTTAAGAGCAACAGGGAAGCCCTCTCCACAACTGAGCACCTATCATTCCTGGCGAACACAGGGCCAATAACATTGATACATCTCATTATGTGTCAGTGTTGGGTCCAGTTCACAAAGGGTGTACTTCTGCTCTTTGAAATTTAAATGCTTTATTTGTTTTAAAGCGTATACACAAACATGACAATTTACAAGACAATACATTACAATACAATACAATACAATACACAGTCCCCTCACCCCCACCCCCTCCCCTCACCATGGCATCGACTTGTCTAGGTGTAGCGGTCACCAGCTATATACCTATACTGGGATGCTCATATAGAATACAGAGTCTGCAATTTGTTCCACCGCCTGTCAAATTTAGGCGAACAACTGTTCACACTAGCGATGATCTTTTCCACAGATAGGTTGAATAATAGTTCCTGCAACCACTCAGTGTAAGATATTTCTTCCCCATCCAGCCAGTGCCTGAGTACCAGTTTTTTTACTGACATGGCTATCATAGCTGTGTGAAATTTCCTTTCTGTGACAGGAATGAGAGAGTGATCCCCCACCAAGCAGGCTAGTGGCTCTATATGATCCGTTACACCCAGTAAAGGGTAATCCCTTTATTTAATGCGAGATCAAAGAGTAGCTATCTTTGGGCAGTCCCAAAAGATGTGATACAAAGAGCCAGCCCTTTCCTACAATGCTTACATGTTGCATTGGGGTCCTCACCCATTTTAGCCATCTTTCCAGGGGTATAGTACATATTATGGATAATTTGGAATTGCATTAACCGCAGTCTATCCTGAGATATGCATCTGTATGTGTCCTGCCATATTTTAGTCCAGTTAATTGTTTTCTCCGGAAACTGCCTGGCCCAGTATTTAGATGCCCCCTCCATTTGTGGAAAGGCTTTCTCTAAGAGGTTGAAGTAGATCCCGGATACTGCATGTGGCTCTGTAGCAAGTGCACTAATATGCCACATAAACTCCCCTTCTACCCCTGCTTCCTGATTCAACTGGAAATTAGTTATCATATGTCTGAGCTGGAACACTTTAAAGCTAGAGTAGGAGCCTAGTTTGTTATTTTTGATGATATCTCCCGTTGCATGGACCTGTCCATTCTCCCACAGGTCTGTTATTCGCTTCCCAGCTAGCTGTGGCATCCAAGGGATTGTAATCATTCGCCCTCCAATTTTAAAGTTCAGATTGCCCATCAAAGGTTGACTTGGGTCCTGAGTATGTCTGTAAGCTAGGGAAGCACACATATGTGCGTGGACTTTTACAGAGACCCCCATTGGGTTAACCCTCAGAGGTAGAGGAAGTAGTTTAGGGGATATATTCATGAGAGCAGCAGGGGATAGTTCTCGAGCTTCTATGAGATCCTTCTCCAATAGTGACCAAATAGGTCTGTACTGAGTTGGGCCCAAATCTGTGGCTTGGCTTAGCCATCTCATGTACTTTGCTGTGTGGCTCGCCCAATAGTAAAGTTTAAAATGGGGAAGTCTCAATCCTCCTTTAAGTTTATGGGGTTGTTAATCTGATGTAGGCCATATGGGCCTGTCTATTTTTTCATATAAATGTAGTGATCAAGGAGTGCACTTTAGAGAATCATGACTGCGGCAACCACAAATTCAGCATGTTGATGGGGTAGAATATATGGGGCAGTATATTCATTTTGACTAAGTTAATTCTACCCCAGAGCGATAACGGTAACTTATTCCATCTATCTAAATCTTGTTTGATAACCTGAACCAGTGCTTCAAGGTTACTTACTCTGGAGGATTTTGCACCCCTTGTTAAAAATAAGACAGAGTTACTTCAATTGTTTGTATTCCCACTGCACACCTAAACCTTCCACTACACTTTTATGGGTGACCATATTTAAAGGGAAGACTTTGGATTTCTCCAGATTCAATTTGTAGTTGGATAGTGCCCTGAATTCTCGGATCACTTGTAAAGATTTACTTACTGAGTGTCTTGGATTCATCAGATGGAGGAGTATATCATCAGCATGTGCTGATAGTTTGAGTTCTTGAGCCCCAATAGTTATTCCCTGGATCTCTGGGTCCATTTTAAGCTGGGTTAGAAGGGGTTCCAGGTATAGGTTAAACAAGAGAGGAGACAGCAGGCAACCCTGTCTGGTGCCTGAAAAGAGAGGGATTCTTAGTGAAAAAATTATGTTGCAGTATATTCTAGCACTAGGTGTAGTGTATAAAGATTGAATCAATTGCACAAAGAGAGGAGGGAAGCCGAATCTATGTAGCACTCTAAAAAGAAAATTCCAGTCCACCCTATCAAAGCCTTTCTCTGCATCCAGAGACATCAGTACAGCAGGAGATATGTTATCCCAGGACACTGAGAATATGTGATCTAATTTCCTGAGATGGTATGAGGAAGATCTGTCTGTCATGAAACCCACTTGTATTGCTCAGACCAAAAAAGGCATAACCTGACTCAACCTAGTGGCCAAAATGTTGACCAGTATCTTAAGGTCATAATTTAGAAGTGAAATTGGTCTGTAATTTGATACTAGTTCTGGGTCCCTCCCCTCTTTGTGCAATACAACAATCAGGGCTTCGAACAGATGGGGGTCAGTACCCTCCACTTTCAGTATGGCTCAAAAGAATTGGAGCAACCAGGGAGACAGTTCCTCTCTCAGTTCCTTGTAGAAACTGGGGGAGAATCCATCAGGTCCAGGGGATTTATCTAAAGGCAAAGTGCTGATTGCTAGTTGAATCTCATCTTCTGTGAGGGGAGAGATCAGCTGTGACTGCTTCTCCTCAGAAAGCTTACATAAAGGCAGGTCCGCCAGGTATGAGTCCATGCAGTCTAGTGGGGGGGGGGTTAGACCTGGCCCTATATTACTCTGCATAAAATTCCTGGAATTCCATCACTATATCCCTAGGGTTTGTTTTGAGGGTGCCGTCTGCCATCGATTTAATTGCATTAATCAGTCTTGAGGTTTCCTGTTGTTTAACCCTTAGTGCTAACAGCCTTTCCGCCTTCTCACCCTGGTCTATATATGTGGATTTCATTTTAAGAACTGCATATTCGGCTTTCTCCCCCAACATATCATTATAGAAAGCTCACAGATGAGTAAGCTCCTGCCATTGTGCCTCGCTAGTTGAAGGGGTTAGGTTTTTTACCAAATTCCTAATACTTTCCAGTAACTTTTGTAGCTGATGTTCCCTTTTTTCCTTACGCAGAGAGGCAATCTTTATGAGCTCGCCCGTAAAAGCACTTCAGCCCACCCCATTCCATATCAACCTGGCCTGTGGAATTCAGGTTGTTATTTGTATAATGTTTAATATAGGACTTTAACCCTTTCACTATTCTTTTGTCTTTTAGTAACCGATTTTTAATTTTCCAGGTTGTCTCTACCTGCTGATTAAAGGTTAGGGACAGGGTACAAATCACTAATGAATGGTCTGAAATGACCTCTGGAGAGATCTGGCATGCCATAAGACTTGGGAGGAGTTGCTTACTAATTAGGAAGTAGGTGTGCTTCAGCTCTGAGATCACCTTAGTCACTTCAGACACCTCCACTGGCCTAAACTCCTTCCAGGCAAACTGAGTGCCTCTGAAACTCCCAACCTGATCACAGCGAGGCAAAGGCCTCCTTGGCGGAATCCCCAACCAGATAGCTGACACTCTGTCAGAGAAAAACAGAGCAAACTCTTCACATAAAATGGTTGAAAACGCTTTTTTCAGCCAAAGACAGGCAGGATGTGAAAGCCTGTTCATGGTCCAAAACAGCTGAGTTGGTCTGTTTTTCCCACACAGCAATTTCCCTGGACAGGAATTCTGCCTTCTTATGGGAAATTGCCCCCTGGTACTCAGAATAGTGAGAACGTAGGGCCAGTCTGTCAGCCTCCAGCTGGGTCTTCTGGCAGCAAAGCTCCAACTTCCGACCCCTGATCTTCATCACCTTGAGATCCCTATCAAACCAGCGGAATCTCAAGTGAGAGGATCTGGGTCATATACAGACTGGTGTGATGGCATCTAGAGGTTCGGCAACTACCCTGTTATAGGTGACCACCTCCTCTCCAGTGCCAGTCACACATGCTGCATCAACCCTAAAAAGGTCAGCTAATGCCAACAGTCCCTCTAGGTCCAAGCCCCTTAAGGGGCGATAGCTGACCATCTCCACAGGGGAGGGACTTTTGTGGGTGGGGGGCCCAAACCTGAACTCCATGGTGCAGTGATCAAACCAAATGGCCTGACCAATCTTGAGGTTATCAGCCTCAAGTCCCAGCTGGAACACCAGATTGAGTGTGTAGCCATATTGGTGGGTAGCAGCAGCAATCACTTGTGACGGGCCCAGTGATTGCATCAACTGGACGAGGTCATAACTGAAATGCAAAGATGCATCATCGACCCAGGTGTTGAAATCCCTTAAGATTAACACCTGGTTGATGACAAAGTCCACTACCTCATGCAGGAATTCCCCCCCATCCCACCCCAGGAGGGTGGTGAATGAGGAGAATTCTGCAACCTGCACCTGCACCTGCACCTCCATGCACAGCAATGCACTTGAAGAATCAGGTATTACCAGCTGGGTGCACTGATAAGCCCAGGCTGGATCGAAAAACTATGGCCACTCCCCCACCCCTGTGATCCTTCCTCGGACAGTGCACCACAGTGTATCTGGTGGGGATGGCAGCTTCAGAAACTGGGCTTGCATCATCAACTGGCCAGGTCTCCGTGATGCACGCCAGGTCGACAGAAGAAATCAAGTCCGCAAAATTAGCAGTCTTGTTCCTCATCGACCTGGCATTGCAAAGCACTGCCTAAAGACTTTTTTATTTTATTTTTATTTATTTTAGTCTTTGGTAACCGGGTAAGGCCCACTAGGCACAAGTGCCTATTTTCAGGGGCGACCTGGGAGCACTGGGCGGTTAAGTGACTTGCTCAGAGTCACACAGTATGCAAGTGGAGGTTGTGAGAATCAGACTCAGGTCTGGTCTGCTGGATGTATCAAGCTCGTTTACACCTTGTTCCTCTAACCTCTAGGCTATACTGCCAGCCCAGAGGATTAAAGGATGTAGCCGGTCTTTTAGCTAGCTGCCCACTTGGTTCTGTGGGAGCCCTGAGTACAGAGACCAAACATGCCAGGCCTCTCCCTAGGCTCTGTTTACACTCCAGGCGTCTCCTGCACTGGACAACCTCAATGCTGCTCACACCCCTTCCTCAGCTGCCCTCGGCCCTCGATGAACCAATTGCATTCTTGTCATACCGACCACCCTGCAGCACCTCGCTGCAGTATCAGAAACTGGGAGGTCAGTAAAGGGGTGAAGGTCATGGAGCCAAGAGGCAGCATAGGTGATACGGGGGAGGCTGCGGTACCAACATATCTCCTACCTGGTTAAACCAGTCCCAAAAGGGCACTAGCTGTTATCACAAGAGTGCAATGACAAAAAGAAACACTCACATAAACAGTCACACACACCACTCACACCACCACACACTCAGCAAACCCACAAATTAACACTAGATATTACAAGTGCAAAAACAAACAACACAGACACACACTTCCACCCAAGCAAATTAACTACAACTGTAATACACACCAACACAATCACACACCACACTTACGCCATCCTGCCCTCCTAAAACTAGAAACTTATACAACCCCCACCCTGCAAACAATCCTTCCCACCCAACAATCCTCAACCAAATAAAACCTCAAATGCTTAATATGTAATGCACAGGAGAACAGAGAACAAGAGTGCCAGTAAGACTATACAGTAGCAGCCACAGACACTGGCAGATATTTCTCAAAATTTCTGTGATTTTTTGAGATATACAGTATACTAACATACTAAAATGCCAGCAGAATAGGCCTAACGGTCTTTCGTGTCTGCTCGTTTGGTCAGTCCCCAACCTGGGTGCTGACCTTGCTGGCCCCCTCGCCTCCGCTTCTCCCTTCCCAGTTCGGATATTCTTGCTGCATTGGATTTTGCTTCCAGAACCCTTCCCTGTCCTGTCCCACCCCTCTTGAACCCCTCCACTGTCTCTGCCTCTACCAGCCCCCTAGGCAGTGCATTCCATGGCTCCACCACCCTCTCAGTGAAGTAGCACCTCCTTTCTCCTGAATCTTCCCCCTCAGCTTCCAGCCATGCCCTCTAGTGGCCCCTCCTCCTTCCTTCAAGCACCTCGACTGTTCCTCCCCTATTTACCCTCTTCATGTACCTAAAGACCTCATCATGTCCCCCAGTCCCTTCTCTCTTCCAATGTGTACATATTTAGCTCTTCGAGCCTCTCCTCATAGGTCCTGTCCCCAAGCCCCAAATCATTTTGGTTGCCCTCCTCTGGACCCTCTCCAGGAGGTTAATGTCCCGCTTTAGTGTGGCCTCCAAAACTGCACGCAGTACTCAAGGTGCGCCTCATCAGCAATTATACAGAGGGAGTATCACTTCCTCCTTCTGGAGGTGATCCCCTAGCGATGCATCCCAGCATCCTGTTGGCCTTGGCTGCTGCCCTCCTACAAGTCTCAGAGTTGTTCATCTTGACATCCACCACCACCCCCAGGTCCCTCTCAGCCATCGAGACTTGTAGCATTTCCCCAGGGTGTACACTTGACCTGGGTTTCTGGCCCCCAGGTGGAGTACCTTGCATTTCCCTGCATTGAACCTCAGCTTCCACTTTCTAGACCATCTTTCCAGAGCCTCCAGGTCCCCCTGTAGGGCCACCCTCCCCTCCTCCCCATCCACCACCGCCCCCAGTTTCGAGTCATCCGCAAAGAGACTCATCTCACTCCTGATTCCTGTCCTTATGTCAGATACGTAGGCGTTGAACAGAAGGGGCCCAAGGACTGATCCCTGTGGGACCCCACTAATGACCCTCCTTGGGGATGAGACTATCCCACCAACTACGACCCTCTGAGTCCTGTCCTGGAGCCAATTGCCTATCCATCTGATCCTCTGGTTCCCCACCCCCATTTCTCCCAGCTTATCCAACAGGCCCACGTGAGGAACAGAGTCAAATGCCTTGCTGAAGTCTAGAAAGAGGACATCCACTGGTCTACCCAGGTCCAAGGCACTTGTCACCCAGTCATAGAACTCCACCAGGTTTTTCTGACATGATTTCCCCAGGATGAATCCATGCTGTCTATCTTCCAGGCAGCCTGACTTATCCAGGTCCCCCCCTACCCTCTCCTTGACAATGCCCTCCATCACCTTGCCCACCACCGAGGTCAGGCTGACAGGCCTGTAGTTCCTTGCCACCTCCCTTGATCCCCCCTTGTAGATAGGTACTATATGCGCCACCTTCCAGTCTTGGGGCACCCACCCTGTCCTCAGAGAGATGGTGAAAAGCTCTGCCAGGGGTTTTGCCAGGACATCTGCAAGTTCCTTCAGCACTCTGGGATGTAATTTATCGGCCCGGTGCTTTCTCCGTCTAAGGGAGCTGAGGGCTTCCTCACCTCTCTGCTGTGATTTCCACTTCGGTACCCTTCTCCTGCTTAGCCCTCCCCCACCTGCCAGTGATGCCTCCCTCCCCAGACCTGCCGATCGGTAAGGTCCCCCTCCTCAGTATCTCTGTCTCCTCCCATGTATGATGCAGCACCCCATTTTCCTGGTGAAAACTGAGGTAAGTACTCATTTAGTACCTCAGCCTGCTCCCCGGTCTTGTGCCCATCTCTCCCCTGATTTAATCCTGCTAATCTGCCCCTTCACCCTTCGTTTTTCCCCAATGTATCTAAAGAACCCTTGTTCACTCTCCTAATTTCCCTGGCCAGGTTCTGCTCCTTCCTTGCCTTAGCCGCCCTCACCACTCTAGTGGCCCTTCTAGCCATCAGCTCGTACTCCCCTCGATCCCTTTCACTCCTTGAGCACTTGAATTGCTTATAGGCTGCTTTCTTTCCCCGCACCACCTTCTGGACCTCCCTGGTCCACCAACAGGGTTTTTGGGCCCTACCGCATTTTCGTCTTACTCTTGCACAGGTGCTGGTAGCATCCTGCACCCCTCTCCTGATGATTTCCCACCTACTATCAGCGTCCATGTCTGACCCAATCCCATCCAAATGCTCCTTAGGATCCTTCCCATTTCCTTAAAATCCGCCCCCCTGAAGTCGGTTACTTCCGTCTTTGTGCAGCCTTCTACCCCTCCTAGGTCCAGGCAGAACCAGACTGTGGCATGGTCACTCCCCGCCAATGGGTCCCTTACCTCCAGGCCCCCAATCTGGTCACTGTCTGCCAGGACCACATCCAGTACCCGTGCCTCCCTGGTCGGTTCCCTCACCTGCTGAGTTAGGAACGCGTCTTGAAAGACATCCAACAACCTCTGTTCCCTAGTCACAGAGGATGTCATAGTCTCCCAGTCTGTTCCTGGCATGTTTAAGTCCCCCAACACCACCACCGTTCCTCTGCCCAGTCTGCAGTGTCTCCCAACATCTGCCACCAGACTATCCTCCAGCTCCTCCGCCAGGGCAGGGGGTCTATACACCACTCCTATTTTTACTCTCTTGTCCCCCCTTGTTATCAAGGTGACCCAAATCGCCTCCACAGTTCCCTCCGCCTCCTCTACTCCCCCTATGCCAATGCAGTTTTTGACTATCATTGCTACCCCTCCTCCCCTTCCCTCCCCCCTGTCCTTCCTGAACATAGTGTATCCCTCCAGGTTCAGGTTCCAGTCATGTCTTGCAGTGGCCCAAGTCTCAGTGACTGCTGCCACATCCACTGCTCCCTCAGTTAGCATCACCTGGAGCTCAGGCATTTTATTGCCCAAGCTCCTGGCATTTAGCAGGACTACCTTCCACCCTTTCCCTATAGTTCCATTTCCCCTGCTCATGTTCCCATGGGGATTCTGTTTTCCCCTGGTCTGCACTTTGCCAGTTGGCCTTTTCCTGCAATCCTTCTGGTCCCCAGGGGGGTGGAGACAGAGTCCCTCCTTTATCGGCACCCCCTTGACAGCCTTTTCTCCCATCCCACCTCCCTTCACAAGTTTAAACCCCACTTTTCACCAATGAACCCCTCTATTTTCAACTTAAGGATTCCCTTCCCCTCCAAATTGAGATGTAGTCTATCTCTAGCATACAGCTCCTTATCCTCCCAGGTCTCCCCCCAATCCCCCATCAACCCATACCCTCTGGCCTCACACCACTCCCTGAGCCACTGGTTTATCTCCCTAATTTTCCTTTTGTGTTCCCCACTAGCCCTTGGCACGGGCAGGATTTCTGAGAAGGAAACTGTGCATCCTATGTCATGACAGACCCTGGCGAGCTCCCTGAATCTTGCCTGTATCTCTAGCTCACTATTTCCCTCAATGTCATTTGTACCCAGGTGGACCAGTATGTCTGGGAACCCCACAATCCTTGCCAGCTGATATACCTCGTGCTTAGCCCTGTTCACAGTTAGTCCAGGAAGCATCTTGTTCTAACTGGCCAGGCTTCTCCTCCCTATCCCATTTGATACCCTGATCATAGAATCCCCCAGCAGGAGCACTCTGACCACTCCTTTTCCTCCATTCCCCCTTCCATGTCCCTCATCCTTTCTACAGGCCCCTCCACCCAGCTGGCTCCGTGTTCCTCCCCCTTTCTGGGTGCCACATGCCACCCCCTCCTTATTTACCATGGCCACCCCTCCCTCCAATCCTATGCCTCTCCTCCTCCTGAGTATCCTTCTGTTCCTTGCTAATTCCCCCCTCACTGCTCACAACTGGTCCTTCTCCCCCATCTGCTAAACTAGCCTGGCTCATCCTCCCTTCCTTCCTGTCTCCATTTAGTTCCTCCTTGCTAGTCGTGCTCCCCTGGCCTAAACCCTCAGCTCCCTTTACTGAATCCTCCTTGTACTTCTGGTCCTTCTTTACCTTTCCTCCCAACTGGTCCTTCTCCTTGCGCTTTCCTCCCTCTTCCCCCTGCCCCTCCTGCTCTGATTCACTGCTCCCCCCATTCTCCTGCATTCCAGGTCCCCCCTTCTTCCTGCTATCTGGCCCCTGCCTCCTGCCTCCCACTCCCTTTCCATCTCTAACCACCCCTGTCATGGCTACATCACCCCTCATCCTTGAGCAGAAGAAGAGAATTGAAGTGGTTACTGAGTGTAAGGTCTGATACACCTCCCGCCTTGCTTCCTTCTTTTCCAGCCCTGGCCATCTGCCTACTTCCTGAGAATGTTGTCCTCCGTCTCCCTTTGTGAGGGCCCCAGTTACCTGCCTGCTTCCTTGGTAGTGTCCTTTGGACCCCTCTGCCAGGTTCCCTATGTGACCCTGAGTATTCTCCTGCACTCCTTTCCTATGCCCCCACCCCAGTGCTTGGTGCAACCCTGTGAGAGATTCCCAGCCCTTCCCCAACCATACCAACCCCTTCCCCCAGCTTTCTCCTAATCCCCAACCCCTCCCTAAGCTGTGCTAGCTGGTAGCACACTGGGCAACCACTGAACTTCCAAGCCCAGTCCAGTATCATGGCTGCTCCACACCCTGTGCACCCCACCACCCTCCCAAAGATGCCGGCCCTAATGATGTGTGGTTCCATCCCCTTCCAAATAGGTTTCCTTGGGTGAGCCACCAGGATCCCCCCTAGTCCAAGATACCCCTACTACCTAATCAGGTCACCCACTAATCTTACAGACAGTCCCACTGTACACCAGTAACCCTGTTACTAGGTGCAGTACAACACATTAAACTTATAAGGGAAATGAACAACTCCCAAAGCTCCTCTCTCCCAGCCTTTAAATCCTACCCCCAGTGGCTAGAACTACATGAGCTGCACCTGCAGCCTTTTCCTCCAATTGCAGGACAGGTGTTCCTCTATAAATTCGCAGACTTCTGGGAGGAAGGGGTGGGAGGGCGGGTCTGGGCAGACACCTGACTCGAGAGAGTGTATCAGCCCTGTGTCTCCTCCAAGCCCAGCAGCCAAAGAACCAGGCCCAAGCAAATCTCACCAAATAGGTTTTAAATCAGAAGAAATAGGCCTCTACCAGCGCGAGCCTGTTACACAGTGAAACATCCACAAAATGAGCCCCACTTACAGCCACCAAATCAGTTTACAAACATCCAGTAGAACCCAAAACAATACCCTGCTAGCCCCTTAGAAGTAAGAAAGAAAAGAACTAACCTACCAAGTAAAATCCACAAGAACCCTGTGAAAACAACAGCAGCAGCTACTGTCCTGGAACACAACTGATCCTGTCCCCTTCCAGTTCTTTCTCCTGCTTTCTCCATTTCCACAGTAGGAGCAGCAGAGAGAAACTCTAGAAATTTCATGAAATATCTGGAAATACCTGGCAATGTCTATGGCTACTGCTGTAATACTGCCCAAGGGCAGAAGTCTACAGTTTATAAGACAGTACAAACCAAGGTCAATTGGGAATTTGCAATCCAAATGAATCCAAACGAATGAAGTTTGAGCCTTCTCTCACAAGGTCCGAGATGCAAATTGCAGGAAGGGGGGGAACAGACCTTTTACTCCCTTCCCCCACATACAAAAACAGTTTAATACAAATAGAACAGGCCAGCCAAATAGATCTTCCAAGAGGGGAAAAAAAAACACTCAAATTAATAAGTCCAGGTCCAAGGAGTCTCACACTTCACAAGGCCTGACAGCTGGCCATTCCAACAAAAGAAAATCACAGAGAGGAGAGAGACTGGCAGGCACAGTACCTAGTCTAGATCACAAGTCCAGGAAAAAGTTCCCAGCTGAAGGCAGAACACTGCTGGCAATAGAAGAAAATCCACTCACTGGGCTGCATGGAAGGAAATGGTCACCCCTCTCACAGACAGCCACACCTCCGACCCGAAACAAACGGATAGCAGTCAGCGTTCTTCCCCAAAGACCTCCAGCTAAATGCACCTCCGGCTACACATTACCACATAGCAGCCGGCATCCACAGCCCATAAGATTTCACAGGAGCAGGAACACCCCCTCTAGGGAGTGCTCAACCACAATCCCCGAGTGACAGCAACCACTGGTCCAGAAGACAGGTCCTTTCCACTTGGGAGTGGACAATGGAAATATCCAGGCTCCTCCAGTTGACTCAGATAAATAGAATGGCAGAAGGGGGATCCCCATCCTTTAATCTTCACATACCAGCAAGGTAAGCAGAACTAAGCGGTGGGCAAACATTAAATGACAGTCTCGCTCTGCTCTGAGAGACAAAGAGATAGCACAGGCACTCCAGGCTTACTAAAAAACCAAAAAATTTGACTGCTAAAGCTTATTCACTAAAACCCCTAACTAACCGCTAAGAACTCTACTCCTCTCACCCTACCTATAAATAAGACTAAAATGTATTCCTGTGCAGAAAATTTATCGAAGAAAGAAATATAAGAGGCTTGGAAGAAAGACAAAATGCCAGGCTTCAATAACAGCCTCTGCAAGCACCTGCTCAGTGTGTATCAATCTTGCTCACTGGAATATGGTACCAAAGCACCAGTAAACCACTAGTTATTAGATTATATTGGTGCAGGGAGGACAGAGCAAGAGATACAGAACTGGTTCCAAACTCACCTTTTACAACAGAGCAAAAGGCAGTGATTTATCTTGTGATTAGGTTGGGGTCAGGCTAGCAGATTTATAAACCACCATGAACTATAAACCACTGCTAAATATCCTTACAGTGGATCTTATACAATGGCAGTCCCTACCTCTGCCATGACTCAGAAGAATTAACTTATTAAAAATAAATATCCTTCCCACTATGTTGCATCCATTACAAATGATGCATGTGGGACAGATCAGATAGGATTATAAAAGGCTGGAGAGTACTTCTTCTAGATTTATCTCGGCAAATAAACTGCCACAAGCTAGTCTGGCCAGACTGAAATGGAACATAACACAGGAAGGGCTCAGGTTTTCAGATCTGGGTCATTACTTTCTGGCAGCTGAGACCAGATATACTACATTCTGAGTTGGCAAACCCAAAAAAACTCAATGGGTGGACCTAGAAATGGAAAGTGCACAGTATCCTCCACAGGTGCACTGAGCTGTACAAGGAAATAGTATGTACACCAGGGTACAGTGCCCTAACCCAGTGGTCAAGAGAGACCCTAAATGCTTGGAGGGCACTTTGTAAGAATAACAGTGACTCCCAGGAAAATGTATTACTTCTACCACTGGCACAGAACCCCCGTTTTGTACCAGGACTAAAGGGTGGTGTGTTTCAGATATGGTAAGATAACGGGATCCAATGTGTGTGAGACATTATGCAGAGGAATGGGCCCAAGATATTTGAGTAGATATAAGAGGTACTGGAGATTCACAACACCCTCTGGTATGCTTACTTGCAAATAATACATTATGTAAACTCTCTAGGCAGGGGGCACCCACAGAAGGCAGGCATAGCACCACTAGAACAGCTGATCATGATCAAAAGAAACAAATCAGCCAAGATAATTTCAAGTGTGACTACCCAGAGCAGGGGACTGGGTCAAGATATATCACTTAGCGTGAAATCCAAATGAGAAAGAGACCTTCACTGTCTGATCCCAGACAAGGAAGGGAAACTACTGTATATGTAACACATATAGACCTCCTCACATGTAACAAATACAAGGAAGCACAATACAAAATTTGTGAACAGACTTTACCAACCTACTTAGCATGGTGTACAAGTTTAATCCGGGGGTATAGCCCGTCTGTGGCCATTGCAACAAATATGAGTGCCCCTATATACATTACTTCTGGGAGTGTGAACAGTTGCAACCATTGTGGAAGGCAATTGCAGAAAAGATAGGACACTGTGCTCGAATCTGCTGATTGCTGATACCTCTTCCTGCTTTCACCCTACCAAATGACTGATGTCTCTGGCCATACAATAGTATTTTCTCACCTCTACATAACCCTCTTACTGCCTCAGCCTGTCCTGGCTCCCTTTTCCTGTCCATATACAATCTTGCACTGCAGGCATCTCCCTTACACTTACATACACTTATATAATCTAATTTCATGGCTTGCTCCCCCTCTTCCTCATTTACTGACCTTTTCCTTAATGACACCCCCTGCTCTCAATGCTTATTTCTTCCTTTTGTATTACCTGTTTTTGTTTTTGTGTACCTTGTTCTGTTCATATATGTCACCTGATAATTTATTGTCCAAGGTCCTCTCTATTCACTGCAGAGGTAGGCACCTATGAACTTATGAATGGTCTACTCTGTATGTCTCTGATATATTGTATCCACTTTAACTCATTGTATGCAAAGTGCTTTACTTTGTATGTTCTGATATACTGTATCCTCTTTAACTCGTTGTATGTAAAGCACTTACAATTTGTTATCCTGTTAAGTTTCTGCATGTCTGTACTCCCCCGGGTCATGCCTGAAAATAGTCATTTTATGGCTAGTGCACTTACCTGGTAAGCAAAAGCTAAATAAATAAATAAAACAATGCAATATTCCAGACTGCACCAATATCCATGCTGTTTGGGGTGGAGAACCAGTCTGAAGAAGTCTGGATGCTTTCCAATAAGATAATCAGACTCCTCCTTGCCTTAGCCAGACATTGTACACAAGATACATGGGTGTATTGTCACATGCTAAAAATACAGCTGTGAGAGGAGCTGGTTTTAAAGGTTCTGCCCCTTGAGAGGCTCACACACCAGGTGAACAAAATCTGGTCAGATCCATCACAGCTGCATAATGAAGTTAGTGAAGTTGTGTGGAATTGTTAAGGAGGTATGGAGAAATAACACAATGATTTGTAAGTAGTAAGATTTGTTTTAATTTCTGTTCTAAGGAAGGCATACATATTATTAGGAAAATGTATGGAGGTGAACATTTTAATGGAAGGAATAGGAAGCAATATAGGTTTACAAAAGAACCCCAGAGCAAATGCCACTGAGGTATGTGTTATCTCGGATGATATTGTCCGGACAGCCAAATTTTAAAGAAAACACAATTGCACATATCTCAATAATGCAAAGCATCATGGGAAACATATACAATTCCCCAAGATGGCACAGAAGGTGGCAGTACATGAAAAGGTAATGGATGGCATATGTTCAACCTTGTGATTATTTACGTTTTTTTTTTTTTTTTTTTTTAGAGAAACAGGGTTTTTGTCCATGAGGTGATGAAAGTTACATTTAAGCAATGTACTGATGTCAGGAAGTCAGGTGTAATGATGGACTGTTAGCAGAGAAAATGTGATAGTAACTTTCAGAGGGGGTCACTTTTGATAAGGGCAAGGCAGTTATGCTTGTGATAGTGAGAATATTAGGAAAGTAGGAGGTCTATGCAGAAGTGGACTACAAATATGCACAGTTTCATAAGTATATGCTCAGAGTGCAGGCAAATGTGACATGCAGGTTTGTTTTAGAAACAGGTAAAAAATAGCAATACATGCAATTGATAGAAAGATAGATAATTACATAGACATATATATAGAGAGAGAAAGAGGCAGAATCAGAATGACAGTGAAGTATTGAAGTGATGCCAACCCCACCCCCACCCCACAGAGATGGACAGGCACTGGGTGTGCCTTTCGGTCATTGCCCATAACGCTCATGCCATTTCACCTCACCCTACCCTGCAGACACAGACAAGTGTCGCCGTGTGCCTTGGGGTGTTCAAACTTTACACTCATCCCATTCCATAAGGAAATATGCTGAAATGGGTACAGTATAAGAGAATGGAGTGAACTTTGGGGCTGAAGAGTCAAAGGCACGCCTCGATACCTGTCACTGGTTACAGGGTGGGGATGGGGGGTGGAATGGCGAGAGCATTATTGTTGACAATCCCAAATCACAGCCCTGATGCCTGTCAGTCCCTACAAGGCAGGGTGTTATGGTCAGAAACCCTAATGCCCTGGGTGTTTCTTGGTATTTTCACTCCAAGTTTTCAGCATGGGCTTTTTGTGACCCCACCACATGAACAGTGACACTATCAGTTCATTAGATGAAAGGTGATTTTGCACAGTGACTGTGCCATTTGGCACCACAGGTACAAAAACACATTTTGAACATGATGTAAAAAATGACAGCTGTACTGTTTATGAGGAGGTGTAAAAAATGGTAATGTTGAAAATCTGGAGTGAAACTATAAAAAAAATTGGTGAAGTCATGACACTACTCTTGCTAATGTATACTTTTTTCCAAATTCCTATGCATCCCATTGTTTTCATCTCTATTACTGTTATGTGACTTCTTAACCTAGCAACAGCATTTAAGACATTATAAGGACAAGTAAATGTATTTAATACATTTGCAGACAGTAACATACACTTAAATTTCCTTCATATAATAAATTTAGTAACAGTGGTAGTACAAAGCAATTACTCAGACAACTTGAAAACTATAACTACTTTATAGTGTACATTGACACTCCATAAGGACCTCCTTGAAATTGAGATGCAAATGTCACACATTTATCAGTTTTTCTAACAGGAATATTTTACTATCCTAAATACATTTCTTGCTTCAGTAACTGTTCAGCACATCTATTGCATGACCTACTAATTGACATTTTACACCAGCTATGCAGTGTACTGCTGCTTACTACACCAACATCATAAACTATAAAACAGGATAACTGCCATAACTAGGGAGGCAGTATAGCACAGTGCTTTAAGGCTCTGAGCTGCAAATCTGGAGATATGGGTTTGAATCCCACAGCCCCCACTTGCATACGGGGTGATCCTGAGCAAGTCACTTAAGTTCCATATGCTCCTAGGTTGCCCCTGTAAACAAGCTTTCAGCTTAGTATGCCACTCCTGGTTAAACAGCTGAAAGAAAAAAAGTGCAATATATTATTTTTCTTGCTTTATTTTGCTGCTACAAGCTTTGACTAATACAGCATCCTTAAATATACTCTTTATAGCTTATGTGTCTGTGACCTAGGCAGAACTACACTTAAAATCCTACACATAAATACATTACTCATCAGAGAAGCATTTATTTCAGTAGTATCTACTTCCTTTTCAGGTGCCCATGACACTATGGTCCAGATATTCAAAACTTTGTCCCAGGGCTAAATTAGCACTGCCCGGTGGGCAAAATTTGCCCGGAGCAAAACCGCAGCTATATTCAAAAGGAAATAGTCCCTTGCAAAACCAGCTGAATCTAGCAAGCTAAGGAAGCCGGGCAAATAGGCCGAGGAGTGCAGGGCAAAAATTGCCCGGGATTAAGACAGCACTGAACATAGCAGATAAGACAGCACTGAATATAGCAGATAAGATAGCACTGAAAATAGCAATCAGACAGAGGCAGAGCAAACACCCACAGAAACAAAGTGTTAGAGGTGTAAGCTGCTTTCTAGGAACACAGGAAAGCAAATCAGCCCTGCCAGACATAACTGCAGTACTAGTGAAAGGTATGGAATAACCTGGACCCACAAGTGAAACCAGAATACCGCAGAACACTGTCAAATCTCGACTCACCCCCAAAAAGACACAGGACACAGGATGTCAAGCATAACATAGTATAATTCAAAAAGGGAACAGGTAAGGCACAAAGGCAACAAGAACAAATAAACAGAAAAACACAGCAAAACACAGCAGAATACAGCATGCAATAATGGGGTACAAGAAAAATACAATGAAAGGGAAAAGAGCAGGCCTAACAAAGGGACTGAAAACAATGGGGA
This sequence comes from Neoceratodus forsteri, assembly GCA_016271365.2. Classification (NCBI taxonomy): domain Eukaryota; kingdom Metazoa; phylum Chordata; order Ceratodontiformes; family Ceratodontidae; genus Neoceratodus; species Neoceratodus forsteri. Next base: position 358,856,811 of record CM057458.1, read on the forward strand.
AAATAGTAACAGTAGAAAAAGGCTAATGTGAACAATATGTGCAGTGCAATGGGGAAATAATGTGGAAGTGAGAGGGATGTGGACATAGGAAGGAATGGAGGGAAACAGGATGGCAGACATAGGGCTAGGGACAGTAGGCCTGGGACAGGAAGCAGGATAACAATAGGAGGTAGGACTTAGGGGCGGGCAGGTGCTGGCAGACATCCATCGAGGATGGCTGCCACCCATCTCATTTCCGCTATCAATACAGCCTGCTGTTCAATTAGTGTTCACTGTTGGTGCACCACCCTCCTCAGCAGCTCATCCCAGCTCTCATCCTCCTCTGGACGAGTGGCCCACATGACACCTGACGTGGACCTACAGGAGACAGAGGGACCATATCAGGACATGAAGATGACACAAAGGCACCATGTACCACCACATGGTGGACAGTATGCCCCAACAACCATGCCCATGTGCCAGTACAGAACAAACCACAATGCAGACTAACATGTGCCTGCAGGAGAAGGCAGTATGTAACAGGCAGCATGCAACACCCCAGTGTACATGGATATGCATAGATGGATGCTGAGAAGCCTAACACAGTGGAATCCAGCCACCACAGCAGTGTGCAGACTGTAACAGTGCAAACAGACAGCCACCCCCTGAGATGCGAACGATAAGTGGACACTGAATGACATGCACATGGGATGACACATGGTGGGACATGCTGCCCACAGTCACACAGCTATGATACTCAACACGGATTACACCCCCTGGAGAAGGTGCCACAGCCCCACCCAGGTGTGTAACCAGACATGTCTGTCCCATACCCCCAACAGTGGCCTACCCTCACTTGTGCCCCTCAACAACTGTAGAGACCCAGCCAAACTGCCACCCACAATGCTAAGACACAGCAGCCCTACAAATGATGTCAAGAAGCCCTGAACAGGTGGGTGACTAACATAAGTGTGGAATAGTGGCACGTGACACAGATAAAGACTCGACATGGACCACAGAGTGCAAATGACCACAGAGGACAACGACACTGGCAACAGTACAGTACGGACTGCAGGACAGGTAACCAAGCAGTACACAAACAGGGGAAGGGCCAATGCCCACCCACACCCATGGCCGCAACAGAAGGATGATGAGCCCACATTGGTGAAGAGCATGGCACGGGGGCTGTGCCTCCACCCCAAAGTGGTAGCACCTTGAAGGTGCACAAGCAAGAAGACACACACATGTGAAACAGGGACACAGGCCATGGTCCACCAGTGGCAGGGCAGTGGTAGGCCAAGGATATGCACAGGACAGTGTCACCCTGGTGGCCAAGGCATGGCGAGGCACACACCCACACTTGTGGGAGCAGCTTCTGCCATAGGGTCTGACACCCAGCACAGCATGCTACCACAGAACAACCCCTGCAGCACATCTGCATAACCTATACACAAATACCATGCACTGCTGGGACTGAGGGACAGCACCCTGTAGGGGACAATGACACCCACAACAGAGCTGGAGTCAACAGGCAGGGGTGTAGCCAGGGTGGTCACAGCTGCACACCATGTGGACACACTGCTATCTCTCTCTCCATCGTTAGGGTGAGCTACCCGACCCTGGAGTGTAGCCAGATACTATACAAACGTAGAGCAGGACTGTGTATGTTGCCAGCAGTGGCATAAGAAATACAACTTATGAAACACATGACAATGGATGCTGCCCTGCATGGGTAAATACAAAGCCATGCATAGCACCCCAAGACACTCACAGACCAGCCCACGACCTGTACAGTTGTATTGTCCATGGGAGACAAAGACAGTCATAGACCAATTCCCCTAGTTTAGACTCCAATGAATGAAATCACAGAAAAATACAACATTATCTTTGTTAGGCTTCATGGAAAAAGGAAGCAGTTCAGAGCCTACTTGCTATCCTCCCAGAAATAAAATAGCACACCATGGAGTGCTTGGAGGATGCCTGCCTACGCCCATGCCACAACTGGCACACATGACATGCACAGCCACACAGGCCTGTGTGGCACCGTAGGCCCAGAGGCACCCCCAACAGCCCCTGCGCATGCATGCCACGGAGGTCAGATAAGGGCACACAACAACATACCAGTGTCCACACTACAATGGCATTACACTGGTAGGGAGATACAGGCACCACATGACACTGTGGCCCCCTGTTCGCCATAGTGTGAATAGCCCTGGCAGGCACAAACAACATGTCCTGCATAGATACTGACACACTATACATGGTACTGCAAATGAGACATGCCATGAGAAGTGGAGAACAGTGTTGCCATGGCAGACAGGACAGCAGTAGCAGCAGAAACAGCCAGCACAACAGGCTGACCCCAGTAATCCCCCACCTCCAGGCATAATGACTGGCCTACGGCCATGCACAGACCTGCTGCATCCTGCCACAATGGTGGACATAACAGCAACATGTTGCACATGACAGTACAAGGCATATAGCAGTGCACATGGCAGTAATGGCAACAATAGATCAGACATAGAGCCAGCCATATCACAGGCTTCGCAGCAGAAGGCAAGGCACTGGAGGCATGGAAGACAACACAAATGCATGCAGCCAGCATAGCGGGCCCCACTGATGTAACAGTATATAAAAATGGACCATTTAGGCCCACCGGCAAAACAGGCTGAGCACTATAACTGTGCACTCCTTTCTCTCGCACTAGGCCCACTCTATCCCAACTGTGACTCCTCCTTATTCCAACTGCTAGCCTTACAACTTGCTGCCTGGAGCGATGAATTCACACTGCACTTCTTCCTACTGACTGCAATGTTTAATATTGTATTGTAATACCTGTTTTTGGTATTGCTGTCTTACAATGTCCCTGTGTTCTGGTCACTTTATATTAACTCTTCACTACTATTTGCCTGATGAAATCTGATGCTTGTAAAGTCCCTGTTGTGCTAATTCTATGTCATGTAATCCTCCACTTGTATTTTCCTGATGTTCATTTATGTACCTTGTAATGTACCTTGCAATCTCCCAGGTCGCACCTGAAAATAGGCACTTGGCTGTCTAGTGTGCTTACCCGGTTAACAAAAGCAAATAAATAAATAAATAAAATGGTCATGGGTGCACTGCATGGTGCCACTGGTGTCAAGCATCCAGTGCCCCCCCCAGCACAAAGTTAAGTGTGAACACTGTAACCCCAGGAGGATGTACATATTGTAGCCACAATGGCTAAGGGGTCCCTCCAAGTGAGCATCCTGGAATCCAAATGGAACACAGCTAAATCACATCAGGACTGGATTACCTAGCCAACTGTGCCATGACACCAGACACAGCACTCCACTGCCTGCAGTGGCAACTCAGACACATAGTAGAAAAGCACAGTGGCACACAGTACTCACGCAACACACTCCCATCCCTGTCACTGCTCTCCGCTGTGAGCTGCGCCATTGAAAGCACCCTGTGCCTGTCTGTGGATGGCCTCTGGTTGGTCTGCAGCTCGCCCCTCCTGTCTCTGGTGTGGTCTCTGTGCTCTGCAGTGGGAAGATGGTACAGCAGCATTACTACAATGTCAGCCACCACAGTATGCTAAAGACCACCCTGGACCCTGGTGGCATAGCACAACACACGCATAACTGGCACACAGACCCAGTGGACCACCAAAGCCATGCCAAGCATGACACGGGTCAGTGCAAACTGCACAGTGCATGGCCAATGTGTGCCTGACAATGCCATCCTGTACACACAAGCTGCAACAGCTCCCCCTCCATCACATGTACTCAGCCCCTCTGGATGGTACACTCTCACACACTGTAAGCAGAGGAGTCCCCAACCTGTAATGAGGGAACACAAGTATCGAACCCCTCAACAATAGATGTGGACACACAGACACAACCCAGTGGCATACAACATCCCAAAGGCTACAGATAGAATGACAATGGTGACAGGAAGGCATACGGGATGTGACATGCACACAACTTTACTGTACACAACCGAGTATGGTACATATGAGTCTGCAACAGAGCAGAGCACCAGTGCCAAGGACCTGTCACCCGAGCCACTGGCCAGTGTCATGGCACAGACACAGTAGTGATGGTGGAGTGAACCACACCCAGACACATACCTCTCAACAGTGCCACATTCTGATGAATGCTCCTCAGTGTACATCACAGAAGCACCCTGTACCACATTGTGAGGACTCCACCCATATGCAGTGGACACATATGAAAGCACAGAGCCATAGTAAATGGTGCAAACCATATACCATACAATGGATTAACAGACCCCTGGAACATAAGTGCAAACATGGTGACAGTGTCTGGAGCAGCGTAGGTGTAGCTATGTGTCAGTAATCCACAGTTGTCCCACTCATGCCGTATAATGAGAGCCAATGTACCACAAGTGGGTGTGATATGGTTGGGATGTTGGCCCAGACAACACACCCAACCACACACTGTGGATGTACAGAGTAGGCACAGCTGCGGGCAGCATGGCAGAACACAGTGGATGTGGCAGGGGGCCAGGTGTCATGTGTCCATGCCAATACAATAGGTGGTAAGAGGCAGTGTGCCACAACTGTGCAGGACATTGCAGACAACACTCTTAAGATGCTTTGTCCCCCTGGCCCACACAGTACACACACAACTGACTGGAGGTCCCCATGGCATAAGACCAACATATCGGAGTAGTATTTAAAGTGTACTTTTGAACAGGTAGCGAATGGTAAAATGGCAGTGGGATTTGAACCCATGTCCAAGATTGACCTGAGTCACATATCATTACACAAGGTGCACAACAGTAAATGCATGGTAGATTCTAGCTGGACCCCTCCAGCGTAGCAACACAGTCCTCTCGATGGTATGTTAATGGGGCATGACACACACACACACACACACACACTACACACACACGCACGCACACAAGCACACCACCCAACACACATCCCCACCACCCATTACATCACTGTGGTGAGAGTCATCACTTACCTGGCACAGGCACAGTCCCCTCCTGAACCATCGCCCTGCATCGTTCCAGCAGTGGGCGCTGCCTGCACCTGAGATCCACATATCGGTGGCGGCACTTCTCACCATCACGGGGTATACCCGTGATTGCTGTGAGGCGATGAGCAATTGAAGCCCAGACCTGCCTACAGGGATGGTCACCCTCCCAGACCGGTCCAAATAGGCGCCGATGGCGCTGTTCAGTTAGCTGAACTAGGTTGGCCATCTCCACCTCATCCCAACGCCTGTCATGGCCCACCACTGCCCTTTGCCTACATCTCCCAGACATGGCTAATATGAGAGGGGGGAAAATACTGCTCCACTGGTAACTGACTGGCCACACACCCTGACACTCCCAAGTACTTCAGTCTAGCGCCGCGCAGAAGTATGCCATAGCGCTGCGCTAACCGGAAGTGTTCTTAATGCTTATTCATGACCCCTACCATGACCCTGAGGTCATGTACCATGCATGCATATAGTGCCACATTATGCTGGCTAGCGCGGCGCTTACATCGCGCTATGACAGGGTGATAGCGCAGACATGGGGGGCCTCATGAGCATGCGTGTAGGCCACGCTAAAGCACACAGCGCTGTGCTATTTGGATAGCACGGCGCTACCCCTCCATTAGCCCTGCGCTGGCTTTTGCACAGTGCTGCTGTGCTAGCATGGTGCTAATCGGGGCCATATTCAACAGGTGCATGCAAATGGGGGTACTTGTGTATGCATGGGGCAAACTGTGTGATTAGCATATCATTATGCGCTCATTTACATGACTAACAGGCTTGATTGCCTAGGTGGGCTATAAAAGGGCAAGCAGTGCACCACCAGTGTTGTGTTGTGGTATTGCAGCATAATAACGAAAGTGAGCATCAACAACAGAGTGGTGGAGAGATGCAACGGGGGATGAGCAGCGAGAGGCAGGTATGTATGACTGCCGTAGGACACTCTTGAATGCACTGTGCTGTGTGATGGTGCACAGCCCCTAGATGGCTGCCTGGGAATCCTGCCATCCAATGCACTGTGCACGTTCCCCTGCAGGAAACTGTTCCTTGTGGCACTGCCTGCACACTGTGTCCACCAGGCAGGGGCACTAGTGCACTACCGTGGTGTGTCCTGCGACATTGGCCCACTGACATGACTCCCTGGATGTGTGGCGTGGTAGGCTGTGGCTCCCCTGCAGGATGTACACAGTGTCCCGGCGATGTGCCATCCCATGCAGCATGGTGTCCTGACATTGCTAGTGCACTTGTCCATGCAACCACTGTAGTGCTCAAGAGGGGCACAGTACAGTGCAAGGTGGTTAGCGTAGGGGTGGGCCCAGTCATGGGAGCACATGGCAGCCACAGGCAACAGCAGTGCACATGTGTGTACAGGGCTTGCTGTCCAGACACTGGACAGACAGTGACTATGTGGCTGTGTGCACCGTACATGCACATGCAGCAATCTGATATGTCCATGTGGCCTGTGGCACTGTAGGGGGTGGCATTGTGATGTCTATGTGTAATGCAATGCAGCACTGACATGGCCAATGACACATGTCCCCTTTCGACTATCTCATAGGTTTGGTAGCACGCCAGGAGTGCATCCGTGCCCACAAGTTCTCACAAGAGGAGTTGAACACCCTCGTACATGCTGTTAAGGAGAGGGAACAGGTGCTACACACACACAGGGCCACTGATGCAGTGGTGCACCAAGCTTGGGAGTAGGTGACTGAGGCTGTAAATGCTGTGGGAGGATGTGGCAGAACAACAGAGGCTGTGCGCAAGTGATGGAATGACCTTCTGCGATGTGCAAAGGAGGAGGAGGCACAGCGACTGAGGGACAGAATGAGAACCGGTGGTGGACCACCTGAACACCAGAAGCGGGTGGAGGAGCCACACATGGCTGTGGTGGCATCGACTCTGAGGACGGTGGCAGTCACAGGTGTGCCAGGTGGTGGATGTGAGATGCCTCTCACACTGCCAAGGACAGGTCTGTATTCGAATGTGTAAATCCTGTATGTTGTGATGGCATGGGTGCATGGTCATGCTGTTGATGTCCTGCACAGGGTGTACTGTGTGCTGCCGAACAGCTGCCTGGCATGGCCATGGTCACTGTGGGTTGGGTGGGTGCATGTGGTCACGGGCTTGTGTGAAGGGGTTACGTGTCCTGAGGTCTGCATGGAGTAGTTGTGGTAGTGGTGGTGGTGTTTGGGCACAGTGTCCATGTACGGGTGACTGACCCTGTCCCTATTGTCTCCACAGCGATGTCTGCCAGGCTTGCAGTACAACAGGAGGTGCCAAGGATGTACAGCCAGGTTCCAGAAGTTGTGGAGGAGGAGGAGGAGGAGGAGGATGGAGAACGCCCATCAACATCCGGGCTCTGTGAAGCTCATGGCAGCACAGACACTATGCATGTGTGGCAATCACATGGACAGGGGGTGCAACTGCATGGGAAGGGGAGTCACACCTCACTAGGGGGCTTGGGATGCACTAGCCACCTGGATGCTGCACAGACGGAGGATGTTGGTGTAGGGGAGGTCCTACTGGTCACTGTCACCAGTGGCGATGACACTGATGCGTCAGAGTTTTCACAACACCTGGCTGTTCCTGTGCAAGGGGATGCAGGGGTGGGGCTGCTTGCAAGCATTGGGACGGGTGCCAGTGGTGTATTCAGCATCACCAGTGTGGCTGTACCTGGGCACATGGTGGTGGGCAGTGTGGGGAACATCGCAGAACCGCAGGACGTGCAGTGTCCATCACGTATTGGGATACCGTGCCACAGACCACCACCAGTAGTCGCCAGCAGCAGGACGTGCCTGGTGTGCAACAGCATCCAGTTGCTCCTGTGCCACAGGCACCTCTGCCAACTGCAGCTGAGAGTTCTGTGCCCCTCTGGCAGGATGGCCATGGTGCCCACCCACTTCTGCAAGCTGCTGTCACCTCCCAGCAGGAGACCCGTATGGACCTGCATGGCATATGGAGAGAGCTGCGACATGAGCTGGCACAGATCAGAGAGGCCATCTCAATGGGCTTTGCCTGTGCTGAACAGCAGGCGGAGGACAGGTTGGGCCACCTGGTGGGTGCTATTGACTGTGGCTTTTCTGGCCTGACAGCGGCTGTGGTCGACATAGGGAATGTCCTGCGTGGTGTGCATGGTGGTCACCAGCATGGGATGCTTGGTCATGGTACAGAAGGCACAGGGGCACACAGGTGGGCAAACTGTGGCCGCAGGGCTGCCAGTGGTTCCAGCTCCACAGCATCACACACTCCATCTGAAACCCAGTGCCGCCGTGGCCGTCCACCCACCCTGTCATGCTCCACTGTCTCCCGGGGGCACAGGAGGACGACTCTGCCTGCCTCACCTTTCTCTTTGGCGTTGTCCTCTGCCCAGAGCACCCCAGGGTCTGTGTCCCACGGTACAGATCATGGTGCATGTGTGGAGGTAGGCGTTGGTGATGCCCACAATTAGTCTGCAGCACTGTGCAGTCATCACCCACATGCACGTGCAGACATGCACACACACACTTCCACTGCCACAGTTGCACCCCTTACCCTCACAGCACACATCACACTTCCCCATCGACACTACACAGTTTCTGTCTGTCCCCCCACGTGTGTCCTGCACACTCCTGACCTCACACCACATGCACACATGTTGTCTGATCCACTGTGTTGGTTTACTGGTGTGATTGTTGGTGTCACTGTTCTGTTTCTTTGTGCACATCAAATAGATGATTAATTGTACTTTTTCAAGTTATTGTGCAGTCTGTACTTATCCTCTTGTCTGTAGCAGTGTCCTGATGATGTTGTCCCTGTGCTGTATGGCCCTGCGTACCACGCGAGGGTCCCTCTTCTCGAGTTGCTCCACTATCCCCCTGACCGCTGGCTCTGGCTCACTGTCAGACTGTCCCTCAGGTTCAGGTGCCTGTATCCCATGGTTCATTGCCATGTTGTGCAGCATACAACAGGCTAGGAAGATACGGCATACCTTCTGAGATGTATACTGTAGGGCACCGCCTGATGTGTCTAGGCATCTGAATCACATCTTCAGGATGCCAAACACCCTCTCCATGATGTTCCTTGTGCTGGCATGTGCCTCGTTGTACATCTCCTTGGCCACTGTGGCCAGCTGGAGTACTGGTGTCAGCAGCCAGGGTCGCAGGGGATAGGCACTGTCCCCTGTCAAGAGATGTATACCTGTTAGTGCCGTACTGCAGTCTGTCAGATGCTGTCCTGCACCTCTATGTAGCCCTCCCAAACCACTTCCCTGGCCTGCAATGCCTGCCCCCATCCATGCTGTTGTGTGTATGCCTTGTATGCTGCTACTCACCGACTAGTTGCCCAATGGGTACCCTGCACACCTCAAAAGCCTGGCACAGCTGGAACTGGTGCCAGATGAAGGCATCGTGGGCACTGCCGGGGTACTGTGCATAGACATTGCTGATGCACCCAGTCACATCGCACACCACCTGTCAGTTGATGGAGTGGTACCCCTTCCTGTTAACATACACATCACTGCCATCACCAGGTGGGGCATGGATGGGGACATGGGTGCAGTCAATGGCACCCAGTATGGATGGTAGGTGTGCAACTTGATGGAACTGCTGCATTGTTTCTCTGCGCTCTGCTGCCGTGCTGGGGAATACTATAAACTCCCCAGCATGTGGCAGGAAAGCCTCTAGGAACTGGGTCAGGAGGCATGAGATGGCAGACTGCGTTACCACAATGGTGTCCCCCGTTGGTCATTGGAACATCCCCGTGGCAAGGAAGCACATCGCTGCTGCCACCTTTTCCTCCACTGTCATGGCATGGCTGCATCTGGTATTTGAGTGCAGCTGCTCATGCAGGAGTTCACAGAGCTGCCTCAACATTCCCCTGTTCATCCTGTACTGGCCAATGATGTGGTCATCAGGCAGGGTCTCGAAGTAGACCCTGGGCTGGTATCACCTGTTTGCAGCATGCCATCTCCTTGGCCTGGGTTGAAGCCCATGTTGTGCCTGCTCCCCCTCCTCCTCCTCCTCCACTACAGCTGCCATCAGTGGCAGCATCACTGCTACTGGCACTGCACACATTCCCACTTCCTGTGGTGGTCCCTCCTCCTCTGTGTTTTGCCCTGGGTTAAGATCAGCCTTTTATAGGCGGTAACTAGCGCCGCCCTACGTGTCGCACTATGTATCCTAGCATGGTGCTGGGCCTTTGAATATCCCCTTGCACATCTTTCTTGGCCCCCCTTCCTTTTACCCCTTGCATACATTAGTGGTTTGCCCCACACTAATGCTGTTAGCGTGCGTTAACTGGTCCTTTGAATATGGCAGCTCCGCGCTATTCCCACGCTATTGCCGCACTATTGGTTTGCATGCCGCGCTATGCTTTGAATATCTGGCCCTATGTACAGTATATAAATTTATATCTTTTAACTTCAAAGCATTAAACCTATTCAAATGCACAAAACACAAGCCTTTATTCTCGTCACACCATCACTGTTAAACGTCAGGTCCCAGAAAGTCCAAAAAACAATTGTTCAACTTCACTCTTGCATGCCACTGTCACACCCACTTCTCATGCAAACAACAATCAATTAGGCAAACCCCTTTCGTTTCTGTGCTATGCACTCTTACATCAGAGAGACATAAGTCTTACAGAACTGCTAAAAAAACAAATTTATCAAGACTGGATTTCTGAATTGAAACCTGCTGTTTACAGTACCTACATAAATAATAGTTTACTGGCTACTAACAATGCTACAGACATGACAATAACAACATTTCTGTTTTACATGGAATACTTCCAAATAATGGACTCTTCATACATGCAGACAGGAGGTCACACATCCTGTATTTGACAAAGGAAAAAGCACCTGCTTCATCCTTTTTATTTCTAATATATTTTTATGCCCAACTTGCCCATTCTGTTAGAGCCAAATGCTGACATGCTTAGAGTTAAAAAAAAAAAAAACACAATGCCTATATGTGTGTGTGTGGGGGGGGGGGATATGCCTAGATGCAGTTTCAGTTGCTCCTTAATTACTTCCCCAGGCAGCTCTGACATTCAGTTGTTCCAACATAGGAAAAGGCACCTGCTTGATCCTTTTTTTCCTATTTTATTTTTATGCCCAACTTGCCCATTCTGTTACAGCCACATATTGACATGCTTAGAGTTATTAAACAAAAAAAGTCATGATGCCTGTGTGTGTGTGTGTGTGGGGGGGGTATGCCTAGATGCAGTTTCAGGAACTCCTTAATTACTTCCACAGGCAGCTCTGAAAGTCAGTTGTTCCAACATGATAGATCCACCTCATGCTCCCCCCACATGAAGCAAAAAAAAGGTGGGGGTGGATCTTTAGGAGCTTTTCAGGTGGAGGTGGGGGTGGGTCTTACTCCCCCCAAAAAAACTAATGCTGCCTCCCACTACTCAGGTTCCAGTTCTTGTATCTCCCATTTAAGAAAGAAAACAGTGCCCTGCAACCATTGACTAACATGAAAGCGTATTTATTTGCGGGCAGAAAACATTTCTTGGAGGAGGGTAAGGTGGAGGAGACTATTTACACCTCCAGTCAATTCCACAGACAGAAAACATGATATCACCCCTTTTCTACATGTAAAACATCTGCAGGATCCGTCCACTGCAGCTGTAAAAATAGAGCGTGATCCTTTGACAGGACCTGGGGCACTTCTGTTGATTCTTTGCCAGCAATGGAGGGTGTGTTAACAAGAACTTGGATGGCTTAAGTACAGCAAATACCTGCTTAGAAAGAGTAGAGAGGAGGGAGATCTATGATATTTACTTAGACCTTATGAAGGAATAGAACTTTGCCTGATTAAAGAATAGTATACCCAAATTATACCCCTTCTACTCTTGAGAATGAACTTAGTGAACTATCAGTTCTTTTACCCTACAGGTGAGCTGTTAATGTTATATTTTTCCCATTCTGATTAAAAACATTGTTAGAGATTTAAACTATTCACTAATGCCACTAGGATATATATTACAAATATCTGAGTTTGAAAAATGATCTTTAAAGTGACTGTATGTCTGAAAGAAATATTGTATACTATGCAATAGTCCACTTGATCAATTTATTGGTTGCCATATTAGTGTGGATATAATTATGTCTGAAAATCTTTTGAATAAAAAGACTATACAAAATAAAAAAGGAAAAAAGAAGATTAGAAGAACCAGGAGACCAGAATCATGCCTAAAGGTATGAGGATGGAGTGGGGTTTCCTGCTGGTAACACCATCTGTCCCAGTGAATTTGCAGTATACTGTAGAGCCATGCAACTGGTCCTATACAATGCTGTAACTCTGTGGTAGTCACACACCAGCATGTTATCGAGTGCAAATAGAAACATCTGACCAGCACATCATTGTGACTTAGTCACATGGAATGCTCTGCCTAGAACTAATAACAGACCGTGTGTACTATTCCAAATGGCGGCAGCAAAATGGGTTTCCATACATTTTGTGCTGCCTCTCTTAGCAAGTGAGAATGGCACCATAGGTTTATATTTTGATTGCATACTTTATTTTAAACTAATATGTACATCTGGATATGCAGTGATTGGTGACTGGACTCATCATGGTGGTGAGGCACCTGGCTCCTAGGGATGGGGGGAACTGGCCACCCACTGTTCAGGCATCCCCTGTTGACTGGCATATGACTAGCATTGATTGTGAAGGCAGATGCTTATTTATTTACATTATTTCAAAGTTTGGGCCAGGAAAAGTACACCAAACCAACGCTCATTTCTAGGTGCAACCTCTGGAATGGGGAGCACAGGGAAAAAAACACACAAGTACTATGAAACAATTTCATTTAACAATACATAGGGACTGAACAGGAGAAGTTAATAAAGTTTAGAAAATGGGCTAAGAAATTCCCGGGCTCTGATTGGCTGACAGCCCTGGCAAGGTGGGCATCTATCAGACAACAGAGTCTGGGTATTAAAAGAACCACCCCCAGCCGACCTGATTACCAATGTCATGGTGCTGATCGAACTTTCAGATTCAAAATGCCCCACTTTTCTCTGTCGCTTACTGGGAGAATTCTCAGCTGGCCATGCTCCCCACCTCAGTCGTTCTTTGTTTTGTTCAAATAAATAAAGAAAAACACACACACACAAAAAAAACTGCCTGCTGTTATGTAGCAGCATCTTTAACTTACAAATTCTTTCCTTCATTTTGACACTGCAACGGAACTGCATTTTCATCACACACGTCCCGATGCTGAGCCACCTCCAGAACCAGTAAACTAGCTACCGGCAAACAGACCACTATATTCATCAATTCAGTTTTTGATTTTTCAGGCAATCACAGCCTTACTTAAGTACAGACACTAGTAAAGTTCTTTTATTTAAAAAAAAAATCACCTTATGAGTTGCAACTTGCATACACACACCCCGCTTCCACCCTGCCCTGCTCAAGCCAAACTGAAGCAACTGGGTATTTTTTTTGTTCGTTTCTTTTTTCAATCACCTTAGAGAGGCATCCTTCAGTCTTTTCTTGGCATGCAGGGAGGTGAGATCCATGGAGCGGATATGTAGTCCATGGTTGTCATGAGAAGAGAATTCATAGTTCGTCCTTACCATGAGTCAGCCTCCCCCCTTGCACTTCTGACTGCTGTTAAGGAAAAAAAAGTACTCTGATCTGCGATCATGCTTGTGCTACAGCTGCCATCACACTTCTTCTGTCATCCCGTCAGGATTGTCTTCCAACTGCGCTTATTCACCCCTTTATTAAATAAAATAAGAAATAAATTCTGTGTATGCCCACAATGAAGGTGCTACTGATGGGAGTTTGGGGGGAGGGGTGTTGTCTGCTACGTGGGTTTGGAGGGAGGGTGACCGCAAACAAACAATCTGACTGCTGACTATGTAAATACTGACAGTAGGTTATGTCTTTATTACATTAAAAAACAAAAGTGCTGCTTATGTGTGTGGCTGGGGGTGGTGGCAAACAACAGAGACACTACAAAAGACAAATCATTAATTAATGTGTATGTGTGTGTGATGGAGGAGGGTAACAGCATTTTAATGCAGGCAGAATAACTATTTTATTACAAAATAAGAGTTTTAAAACACACATAACACAGTGGCCCATTTTCTAAGCACAATAATATCCTCCAGGGTGGGCAGTGTTGGGCAATACTGGACCTTCCAGGGGCTATAAGGCCCTCCGCCTGTGCTGTCAGGCCTCATTATGCCCATGGGTGGTCCGGTACTGCCCACCCTGTTGGGTATTATTGCTTAAGCAGCATGCAGAGCACAGGTGACACTAGTACAATAACAACTGATGCAGTAATTTTACAGGGCAGGGTCATAAGAAAACATAGTACAGAACCAGGTACCTTGGCCAAAGGGTATGTGTAAGAGCAGGGGGAAAAGTCAAGTTGCAGGGGATGGCCGGGTGAGGGGGAGAAGAAACAGAGAAGCATGTGCAGTAGTAGCTGGGTCTTCAGTGAGATGGGAAAGAGGATAGGGGTTATTCCAAAGCTTTCTGAAAGCTTTCTGAAAAGGAAGAGTTTGAAGGATCAGGAGTCAAAATTCTTGAGTGAGTACAAGGGGTGGAGGAAGAAAGACAGGAGGGATACTGGTGCAGGGAGGACAGAGAGCAGTAATTTAGAAATGAGGCTGGTGGCTTTGAAGGGACATCTGCCTTCAAGGGAGGGGCAAGAAAGCCCAAAGTAGAGATGGTAATGGCAGGCATGCAGTGTAGAGTTTAGCATAAAGTGGCAGAAGGAGTAATAGAGGGGATCAAATCAAGCTGAACAATGCCATACCTTGTTTCAAAATCTGAAAGCAGTGTACAGTACCATAGCTGGGAAAAGTTGACCTGCTGCACTGGACCATGCTGCACCGCAGTATACTGTATTTAACTGTTAGCTTTTCTAAAATATGTATTTTCTAAAATACAGTAAAATACAGTGTTTACTATCTCAAGAAATAGGAGCTTCCAATATGAAAGAACTCCATTAATGTATTATTAGGGTTCGTGGATGAAACAAAAGAAGTCAGGGATTTTAGACTGCATGAATACAGAAGTTCTGTAGATGCCATTATCATAATATTTGCACTATTAAGATGCAGGAATAGGCTACCCAAAGTATACAGCCCTGATATAATGCTTAGAGAGAGTATGCTCCATTAGGATTGTGATTTGTAACCCATAAGCTTAGATTTTACAGTTTGCTTTTGTTCTCTACACAAGTCCTACCTACAGTAAGTGAACACTTTCTCAGTTTCCATTTTTCCCCACACTCTCCTGTTTAAAATACCCTGATAGGTGCACATGGTTTAATTGCACGTAACACTTAAGTGCACAGCAGAAGCTGTCCAGAGGATGATATGCTCCAACTGAAGCACATCTTAACAGTGGAACAAGGTTTAAGTGGCCTGTTTAGCATAGCCTGGTGCTTAGCCTTTCTCCTAGTCCCCAGACCACCCCCAACCCCCATAAGGTCTTTACTTCTTTGGAATACCAGACAGCTTGTACAGTGGTATAGGAGTTCTGAGTTCTGATTGTAGGAGGGAGCATAAAGGAGTAGACAGTCAGTATGGTACATGAAAGAAGTCTGAGGAGCTAAACTGGGAAATTTGCAGTAATCGACAACACTGAAGGAGTGCCGGAGAATAAACTGGGGTATTTGTTGTGTTGGACAGCATAGAAGGAGTGTTAGAAGCAACTGAGTGATCTGTGAGATGAGTAAAATGCACTGCCTGCCTAAGTGCACACTTTCTCAGCTTCCTGGTTTGTTCCCCTACACCCTCCTATTTAATATACCCTGATGTGTGTTCATGATTTATTTGCATATGCCACTTAAGTGCACAGCATGAACTGTCCCAAGGATGATAAGCTGCTTCTAAAGTACACATTAATGGAATGAAGTGTGAATTGACCTGTTTAGCACAGTCTGATGCTTAGCCCTTCTCCTAGTCTCAAGGCGCCCCCCCCCCCAATGTCTTTACTTCTTTGGCATACAGTACTAAGCAGATGGCACAGGGATTCTGAGGGACAGTTGGAGGGAGACTAAAGGAGGAGACACAGGCAGCAAGGAGTCTAAGGATGTAAATTGGGGCATTTGCAGTAATATATAGCACAAAAGGAATTCTGGAGGCTTAACTGTGGCCTTTGTTGTGCTGGACATAGTGGGAGGAGTGTCAGATGAACTCTGTGTCATCTGTAAGGTGAGCTAACATGCTGCCATCTTAAGTGTCCAAAAATGCTGTGTCCTGAGGGTGTGCACTTACTTTTCTATAGTTCAAATAAAATATTAGCCAAAAATAATCAGGGCTAAAAGAATTGGAAGGCCCCAGACAGTGCATTACCCAAGCCTTCAGATAATCTGATTTATTGGATAATGTGCTATCTGTGTAAGTCCAATATTTGTGATTTTACTACGTATCTTATATGCAGTCGTAAAAATTTCATTTTCTATATGCTTGTCTTCTGAGATTGCTTTTTGAATCTTCTTCCAGGATGTTCAGGATAGTTACATCAATATTTCAGCTGTTATGCTGCATTTTCTACATGCTGGTTTTAAGTGACTCTGTTTTATAAATTGCCTATCCAAGCCATGGCAATGTCTACCTTTTCAGATGTTTGATAGCTTTCTTTATTATATATGTGTATTTTGTGTTAAGATCTGATGTTTACTGTGCATCACATATTAACATAGTAACATACTGGTAGCATTGTAATATGGAAGAAACTTGGCATCTTTATTATCAGACCTTCCTGCCATTGGAAGTGAGTATACCAAACTTGGATATGGACACATACCCAAGTTTAACAGTTGGAATGTTATGGCTGCTCATGCTGTGTAACCCTCAATGTTATTGTCCCTCAGGAATCTGTTTACTCCTACTTTGAAAGCCTGAACAGTGCTACTATAACTTCCACAACCTCATGGGGTAGGCTGTTCAATATGTTTATTGGCCTCTGTAAAGTAATGCTTTCAAATGTGCCCCATATTCTGTCCCTCAGTTCTTTTGTAATCACCAGCTCAAACCTTTTCGTATATTCCACTTTGTCTATCCCCTTTAATACTCGTCTCCTCTCAGCTTTCTCTTTTTTTTAAATTAGAGTATGTCCTAAGCAACTAATCCTGTGCTGAACCCTCTCAATCTTTTCAATGCGACCCCAGACGTTTCTGGGTGAAGACGAAAAATCTAGTCAGTGGCTCGACCAAAACTCAAGTTACTGACATGACAATTGGTGAGGCAAACTGCAATAACTCCCTAACCATTGCTTCCTCCTTCAACCACCTCTTCACTGACCTGCCATCTGCCCCCTTCCCATAGCCAGCTGCCCCAGTCCTCGGCTTCGCCCCCCCAGACTCCCCACCCACCCTTCTACCTCAAGAAGATCATCGTGAGGGAGACCCAGGCTCTCCTTGTGGGTCTCTCCCACCATGCGGGGGCGGGTCACGATGGCCTTGAACCCAGGCTTCTCAGCCTGGGGGCTCCCCACATTGCCAGGCCACTAACCCACATATTGAACACCTCGCTCATAACAGGGGTCATCCCCGACTTATGGAAAATTGCCAGGGTTGTCCCTGTACTGAAAAATGGTGACCCTAAGGACATTAACAATTATCGTCCTATAGCCATACTCCCAGCTGCATGCAAACTGATGGAAAAAGCAGTTGTGTCACAGCTTCTCCACTACATCCAGAATATAATGTCCTTTCCTCATGTCAGCATGGCTTCCGTAAAAACCACAGCACCTCTACGGCACTAGCCAAAGTCACATCAAGGATCAGGACCGCAACCGATCAGGGAAAGCTCATGGGGGCCATATTTGTGGACCTGTCCAAAGCCTTTGACTGTGTTGATCATCTCCTCCTCCTCGGCACACTCCATACCCTCGGCTTCTCCCGCTGTTCCCTCGACTGGTTCCCCAGCTACCTTGGGGGCAGGAAGCAACTCACCTGCTTCAATCATACCCTTTTGCCCCTCCTGCCCGTATCCAGTGTGGTACCACAAGGATCTGTCCTTGGACCAATCCTGTTCTCTCTGTTTGTCAATGGCTTTCCCTCCACTGCTACCGAAGGGCACCTTACTATGTATGCGGATGACCTCGTCTTATTAGCCAGCTCCCACGATATTACCAACATCAATGCCCAACTCAACTCTGACTTCTCCCGAATCAGAGAATGGCTGGAAGGGCACAAACTTGTAGTCAACCTTAAGAAAACCCAGGCAATGCTATTCGGCGCTGCAGTTAAAATCTCCTCCTGCACGACGCCCCTTAAAATCCTTGGTACCTGTGCCTCCCTACTGCCTACAACTGACTCTGCTAAGTACCTTGGAATCACCCTTGACCCTCAGCTGGACCTCGCTGGGCATATCAGGAACATTTGCAATGCTACAAATGGCAAACTTGGCCTTGCTTACAGGGCTAAGGACTGGCTCTCCCCCGCCGCCCAGCTGGCCTTAGCTAGGGGGGTACTACTGCCCACCCTCTTCTATGGTCTCATCGCCTTTGCCTCTGCCCCCTCCTCATGCCTTGCCAAGTGGGATACCACATACAACAACATATGCCGCTTTGCGCTCTCGGCCCCCCGACTTACCCACTGATGTGAGCTCTACTCCCATCTGGATTGGCTCCCCCTGATAAACTCCGGATATACTCCATGGGCAACTTCATCAACAACATTATCCGAATGTCTGCCCCTGCCTCACTCGCTCTCCCCCTGAAACATGCCTCCCCCATCTACCACCTTAGGTCCTGTGTGTCCCAGACCCGCCTGGTCCCCAGGACCCGCACCCTCACTGGTGATAGGGCATTTGCCTCTCACACATCCAAGCTGTGGAACTCCCTTCCCCCTCAAGTTCGAGCCTCCCCCTCCCACTCCACCTTTAAAACCTCCCTCTGGAACTTCCTGAAACCTGCTGCTACCTGCCTGTGTGCTGCTTAATCGCCCAGCCCCATGACCTTTTCTGCTATGGTGCCCCAATCTAGCTATGCCCCCCTTGCTGACTCAGTGCAGCACTCTACTAGTTAAGTTGACGTTTTTGTGTCTTTCACCTTAGGGGAGGTCTCACACCACCCTGTAGCTCCTGGGCCAGTATGTTTTGTGGTTGTCTACATGCAATTCCTTTGCTTCTTCTCACAATCCCTTGTGTTCATCCCACTATTTTGGAGTATGTGCTGTTTCCCTATTGTTAGGTTATTCTGTACCGTATGCACCTGACAAAATGTTATCTCTGTAACTACTACTCTGCCTCACTGTTGGAGTATGTCTGCTGCTGATTGTAATGTTGTCAATGTATCTATTGATAGGTTATTCTGTACTGTATGCACCTGACAAAATGTTATCTCTGTAACTACTACTCTGTCTCACTGTTGGAGTATGTCTGTTCCTGATTGTAATTGTTGTCAGTGTATCTTCTCCTATGTAATTACCCTGTGATTCTCCTGGGTCGCACCTGAAAATAGGCACCTGCTGTCTAGTGTGCTTACCCGGTTACCAAAAGCAAATAAATAAATAAATAAATAATGTCCATTCTGTACTGAATTGACTAGAACTGGGTGCACTGCTCCAGATGCCATCTAACCATGACCTTGTACAGGGGGAGGATCACCTCTTTTGACTGCTTCCTTATCCCCTCCTGTCACATCCCATTGCATCTTGATTGTGCAGCACAGTGCTTGACTGGCTTCAGTTTATTGTCTACAATTACCTCTTGATATATTTCCTTGGTTGTAAAGTCCACTGTTGCACCAGACAGGGTGCATGTGTGATCTAGAACACTTGCCCTTAGGTGTAGTACCATGCCCTTCCCCCACATTAAATCTAAGCACCCATTTCTTTGCCCATATCGCTAACAACATCCTTGTATTTGTCAAAATGGAATGGAGATGTGCTAATGGATTTAATCAGCTGGTGAAATTAAGTTTTAGGAATATATGAAAAGCTACACAAGAAAAGCATATGGGCTTATCATGTTCATCTCCTGCCATCCAGGAAGCTATAGCATTAGATAGCATGTGAAAAGATGTAGCCATAGTTCAATGGAAATTCTACAACAAATGTTTATGGAACTTGATACTGTAGAATGGAAAACCATCAATGGCAAAAAGCTCTGGGAAGCCAAAAACGAGTGATCTGCCTTTTCCTCCCAGGCATACCGATTCTGCTCTGTGGTATGCTCTTCATGACCCTCCCATCCCCAAAAACTTAAATGTGTTATCCCACAATGTTAGTCTTTATGAAGAACTAATACAACTTGAGTTTTAAAAAATCCACTACTCTCCACTTGCACCACTTTCATTGGGTGCTTGTTCAATAGGTTTGCCATGCTTAGTGAAACTGGAGGTGTCACTTTAAATTGTGACCCATATAGCATTTTAAGGAAAACTATGCCTTCATATATTGTAAATTTTATTTGTTTGCATGTCAACAGACAACTCTTTTCCTGTAGCTGTTGGGGATATACGTTTACCTTAGTTTTCACCATTCATGCTAGCCCCCTGTAACTATACTGGGGGATTTCCTTTTTATGGATGCTGAAATTTCATTGTCAATGAGAGCTGCAGTATCATATGAGAACATGCTGTCACAGCACCATTGATATCATGTATCTATATGCTGAAAGTACAAATATCCTGAAAAACTCTCTGGAAACACAAGTTGAATACAGTTCTTAAGTGAAAAACCTTGTATTACAACTCAGACAGTTTGCAAAGCTAACTGAAGGTAAATGTAGTATTTCACACCTTGCTGCAACTGGTTTTTTTGAACTCGAATAAGCACCAGGCATACTGTGGAGTCTAAAGTGTGCTGACACAACATGTTTTCATATGCTAATGCAACTCTAAGGAACAATGAGATTTCAACAACTAGAAAATAGAGACACCCCCCCCCAGAACAGTTACAGGGACTAGTATGAAGAGTAAAAATAAACTACAGCAGCCACATACAGTATATCCCTAACAACTACATGAAAAGAGTTGCCTGTTGACATGGAAACAAATAAAATTTAAAAGACATGAGGGTGCAGTTTTCCTTTAATAAACATATGGCAAACAAACTATTAGCACTTAATAGGATATTAATTAGGGGATTAGCAACCACTAATGAGCTTGTAACATTATAAACAAAGATTTTGTGGGCCAAAAAAGGACCTTAACCCATCCAGTCTAGCCTTTGTCCCTGCCTATTCCATCACCACTAATCGTAGTCGGTCATAGGTGTCACTCCCTCCCCCATTCCTCTATCTAATATGCCCCTGTGGGTATCCAGTAAACAAGGTGACTGAAATTGGGTGACTATAAAAATGATGACTCAATTACGTTGTCTGTGTTCATGGCTAGCTAGATGGGGGGGTGAATGCACACTGGGGTGGACGAATAGAGCAACAAGAAGTACGCGCGTATGCACGTGTGCACACATGCAGGGGGGAGAGGCAGGGGAGTGAAGGTATGTGGGACGGGGTGTGGCAGGCAGCTGTTAAGCTGGTCCACTAGCATGGTGGGGAGGGTGGTCGGCTGGGAGATGCAGGATTCAGGTCTTGTGTGTTGCAGGTTTTTATTCCCCTCAGGCAGCTTTCACTTTTTGTAAGTTTTTCACCTCCCCCCAACATGCACCCCCCTGGAGTTGAGAATCCATAAGTTGAGGGATGTGGGGGTGAAGCCCCCCAATGTGGTGAGTGCAGAGGGTACAGCCCCCACATTAAAAACTAAACCCATAGATCTTTGGTGCCCTTTTTGTCCTCATCACGATGTACACTCACCCTAATGGCAATCGCTATTTTGCGATCGCTCTTATGACATGGAACCACCCTTGTGTATATCCCATGCATGCATGAAGCACCTCACAGTCTTTGCCCCAACTACCTCCTCTGGCATGCTGTTCCAGTAATCCATCACACTTTCCGTGAAGAAGTATTTCTGCACATCTCTCCTAAACTTCCCTCCTTTAGCTTCATTGCATGCTCCCTTGTTCTAGTGCTTCTTTTTCTCTGAAATAGAGCCTCCACTTGCACCTCATTTGCTCATGTAGGTTTCAGTCATGTCCCCTCTTGCTCTCTTCTCTTCCAGGGGGTACAGGTTGTGTTCCTGCAGCTTGTCCTTGTATTGCTTCTCATGCAACCACCTCATCATTTTGGTTGCCCTCCTCTACCACTTCTACCCTTTCGATGTCCTTGTGGAGCTGCAGCCTCCAGAACTGGACACAGTACTCCAGATGGGTCCTCACTATGTAGTTAATAGTTAATCAGGCATTTAAGAAATATGTATAAAAGCAGTTATTTCACTTCACAGAACAACCCATTAGTCTTTGATAAGCACCAGAAATATTTTATAAGCAGTGCATTCACCATTGAAAGATATAGTGATGTCCTGATGTTAAGCAGTACCTGTAGTACCTTTTGTTACTATGTGAGAGACCATTGTTTATACCCAACTCTTTGGACTTTTACCAAGGTTATAAAAAATCAACTAGCCAGCTAGCCAATAACTATTGAAAAAAATGATTAGTGGCATGTAATATGAATGCCTACTTCATTTTTTTAACCATCTATTAATAATGAGCATGAAGAAATATTTTAGATGATGCCCATTTCCACTTAAAATGTCCTGCTGCAGTACAGGGTGCAGGAATGCACTATTTTTAAGCGAAAAAGATGTTCCAGGACTAGAGGGCATGGGATGAAGTTGGAGGGAGGACGATTCAGAGGAAACGTGAGGAAGAATTTCTTCACAGAACGGTTGGCGGACAAGTGGAACACCCTGCCAGAGGAAGTGGTGGGGGCTGAAACAATCATGGGATTTAAGAATGCATGGGATAGACATAAAGGAATTCTGGAGATCAGGAGTAAGGGGCAACAGACTTCTTGGAAAACATAAACTGAACTTACAGACTTAAATGGGCAGACTGGGTGGGCCATAGGCCCTTATCTGCCGACACTGTCTATGTATCTATGTATCTATGCTGTCCTGATACTGTACCTTTAATACCCATTGTTGTTATGTGGGTGACTAGGGTTTGCACTCACCTCTTTTAGGTTATAAGAAATCCTGTAGAGAGGTAGCTAATGACTACTGAAAAATGATTATTTGGGGGCTAATACAAAGGCTTATTTCACTTTATTTGACTTTTTTATTAATTTTTGTTTAGATGAAGAAATGTTTTAATTGACACACCTTCACCATTTAAATTGTGGTGATGCATTGATAATGTACCTTTAGTACTCTTTGCTGCCAGCAGGAAGACAATGGTTTGCATCCAACTTTGTGGACTTTTGTCCAGTTAAGAGATCCAATAGCCTAGTGGACAATTACTACTGAAAAGCCAAGTGTTCCTAGGCACACACCAGAGGGCCGCTTATAGCTCCTAACAATTGCACACCTTTTGTATTATTGCCCTCTTAAATAACTTGTAGTACATAGTAAGATCTACTTTTGGTTTCATGTGTGAAAAAGTTAGGTACTGCATTATACAACAGTAAATAGATGTCACTGTCTGGTATTTGACACCCATTATATGATTTTACAGGGTATATATTCTGCCTTCCATGAAAAAGCTGTTCAGCAGTATAAAGAGATTAAAGCTGTCATAGAAGAGGATGAAAAGCAGACACTCCACTTTATTGAAGCTGAAAAACAGGCTGCTCTGTTGTATACTGAATGCCAGACCAAAGAGTGGGTAGAAGAACTGGAAGACCTCAAAAGGGTGATCCATCAGATCAGCACTATTCTAAACCAGACTAATGCACTAAAGTTTTTAAAGGTAAAACATAATCTTGCTAAGCTCTTCACCGATGCACTTTGGTAATTTAATTCCTTTGCAGACCAACTTTTAAAGTAAATTAGTTTTTGCTTTTAATGGAAAAATTACAATAGAATCACTTTGTTTTTTCCCCCCAGAGTGCAAACTGCAATGAATATCGGTAAGTTGCAAGGTTTTAATCATACTTGTCTATTACACTTTTTCACTCTAATAGTGATTTCACTAAACTTTAGGAACCCAAGGGTCATGTATAATCACAAATTCAGCTTTACATCTCTTTTGCCTATAATCTGTTTGCAACTACCTCCACAGCATTGGCCACATGTGCCACTATCTCAACTCCATCACTTGAAAAATAAAAAATAATATTTTCATATCTTTTCTCTCTGGCTATTGCAACATCCTCTCTTACAGCTGTTCATGGATTTACCGTATTTGTTTGTTTATTAACAATTTTTGAGTGGGAAAGACACACTGAGCTGAAAATTGAAACTAGTTTTCATGTGTGAGTGGGGGAAGTTACCAGTGATGAGGGAGTACAAGCAAAATAAACAGTACAATGCAAAAATATGGACCCAGTAGTAATGTACAGCACAAGGTTAATATATATATATAGACAGATAGATACATATACATCTATATATATATATAATAGAGGAACGGCAGTTAAATGTTAAACCCCAAATGTTGCACATGAATAATTTTGCAACCGTTCAACAGATTTGCATGAAATTTTGAATACATGGTCTCAGATGGTAGATCTCTTGAGTTTTGTCAATTTACATTCAAATCGGATTTGCTGTTTTCATGCAGTAAAACATCAGAAAATGCATTTTTCGCCTTTTGGGGCAAATATCAGGGTCATTTTTTGAGATCACACTGCACATACACCATTTGGTATTTTGGCCTGAATCTTTCAGGGTAGAAAGAGATTATCCTGAGGAACAATCCAGTACTGGTTTGGTGAAAAAATATTAATCCATTCAAATGTTATTAAATTTAGCAATTTCAGGTTATGAGCATGCTCAGTTCAATGTTTGGGATAGATCCACAGTGTGAAAAGGGATTTAGGGCTCATGAAAAGGGATTCTGGCAGCTCATGAACAGGGATTTTTTAAATCCCACTTCGTGAGGAAACAATCCCTTTTCGGGTGCTGCCATTTTGTTTTCCTTTTTCCTCAAAAACAAAATGTTATAACTTTAACTATTGATGTGTTCTGAAGTAAACAAAGCATTGGTTTTGTTCAGGTGAACATCCTCTACAAACCTATGCCTTTGGTTTACTTTACTTTAGTCACAAAATGCTCATTTTTACATTTAAAAATCCCTTTTCATGACTCGCTTCCGATCCCTTTTCGTGAGCTGTCAAAATCCCTTTTCACAAGCTGATCCCTTTTTGTGAGCTGTCAAAATTCCTCTTCATAAGATGGCGACCAGATGGGCCTATCTCTTTAAAGGATCGGTTATTAGTGGATTTTGATAGCTCGTGAAAAGGGATTAGTTTTTAAATCCCTTTTGCGAGCTGTACAAATCCCTTTTGGTGAGCTGTCAAAACCTTTCGTGAGAAACCTTTCATGCGTGTCAAAATCCTTTTGTGAGATGCTGACCAGATGTTCTACCACGAAAAGGGACTGGCTCTAAAGGATTTTGATGACTCCGTGAGATTTGATTTCTCTTAAAAGGATTGTTTTAAAATCCCTTTTCGTGAGCTGTCAAAACCTTTCACAAGTCAGTCCCTTTGTGGGCTGTCAGAATCCTTTCATGAGATGTCGACCAGATATGTAAAGAATCCCTTATCACGAGCAGTCAAAATCCCTTTCTGCAAGCTGTCAAAATCCTTTTTCGCGAGCCAACCCCTTTTCATGTGTCAAAATTCCTGTTTGTGAGGGGACGACTAGATGACCCTACCTCAGGAACATGGATTTTTTCACAAACTGGGATTTTGACACCATACAAAAAGGGATTCAGCTCACAGACAGGGATTTTGACAGCTCATAAAAAGGGATTTTTAAAGGTTGCTATTTCTTTGCCAGTTTACTGCAAAGAAACGGTTAGGACTTTTGGCTTGAAATTTGCAGGGCACCAAGGGGTTGCCCACAGATATGACTTATGCTCATTTAGTGTAAAAACTGTAATTGGTTCCATAGTTAAGCCATTTCAAAGTTGAGACATTTCCCAAAAGATAACATTGTGGTGAAAGCGGTACCTTTCACTGCCTATATCTCGAAAATGGTTTGCGATACAGATTTTTTGCTAAACACAGGTGTACTAAGCACATGTAAAGGTTTTCAGTCCATGATTACAACTGCAGTACAATTTTTTCCAAGGTTGCTGCAGTTACTGAGATATTGCGCCTTTTGCAGCACAGGGGTTACTTGGAATGTGTCTAGGCCTGCGCTGTGTCTCTACAATTATAGGTAGGACCCTTTATGGATAGATGGGATGTGCTTCAAAGAACTGGTATCATGGTAGTGCAGAGCCGGGACAGCCCTGTGCTTCCAAAACCATGTAAGGGTGAGATTATAGTTTCTTAAAAAGTAAGGAAATTCATTGCAAAAAAACTTAATTAATGCATCAGTTAGGGCTGAAGTGACAAGAGTGGGGAAATCAGGCATTAGGGTTAAGACCTAACACCCCTACCATACCACCCCATCCCACCCAAACCCTCCACAGAACAACAGGCAATGGGGTATGCCTTGGGGTCATTGGGCCTAGCTCTCACCCCATTCTCCTATATTGTACAATGTCAGCTTTTTTACACATGGAATGGGGTGAGAGTTACAGTAGGCCCAATGACCCCAAGGTACATGGAGAGTGGGGGTGGTGGTGGGGTGTTAGGGTCTCAACCCTAACACCTCATTTCTTACTTTGTCACTTCAACCCTAACTGATGCATTAATGAAGTTTTTTGCAATGAATATATACATATATATATTCATATCTATCTATCTATCTATCTATCTATATATATATATATATATATATATATATATACACACACACACACACACACACACACATACGCATATATATATATATATATATATATATATGTATATATTCATGGCAAGAAAAACTCCACTTAATGCATCAGTTAGGGTTGTTCCACAGTGACAAAAGTGAGGAAATCTGGTGCTAGGGTTGCCATCCCTTGCATCCCAAGCCCACCCCGTCTCTACCACAACAGGCATCAGGGTGTGCATCAGGGTCATCGGACTGAACTCTCACCCCATCCCATGTGTAAACAAGCTGAGGTGGTGCAGTATAGGAGAATGGGGTGAGAGTTAGGACCGATGACCCCAACACACACCCAGATGCCTGTTGGTGGGGATGGGGTGGGCTTGGGGTGCAAGGGGTGGCAACCCTAACAGTGAATTTCCTCACTTTTGTTGCTGTGGAACAATCCTAACTGATGCATTAAATGGATTTTTTTGCCAAGAATTTGCCTTCTTTTTGAGAATGAGTACTATAAATAGTGAATGGAATGTGGTGGTGGGAGCGGGGGGCCCCCCACCATGTGATTTTTTTGACACATAGTAATGCTAATGGTTACGCAAATGCAAGTGCAAATGAAAACACAGTGGGTAATGCACACGGTTGCATAGACAGGAATGGTAACACAAACACAAATGCAAGCACGTACGGAAACGTAAATGGTAACGCGCACAGTCACAGTACCACAATAGGAAATGCAAATGCTAACAGTAACAGCAACGATGATGCCAAAGAAAATGCAAACAGAAGCACATTCACAAATGCAAATGGTAATGCACCTGGTGACACAAAACGAAATGAAAACAAAACCAGTAATGGAAATGCAAATGTTAACAGTAACGCAAACGCAAGCGCAAATGCAAAGGGTAATGCATATGGTGGCAAAGACGGGAACGGTAACACAAATGGAAACACAAACGTAAGTGCAAGTGCATATGGAAATGCAACTGGTAACATGCACGGTCATGGTACCGCAATAGGAAACGCAAATGATAACGGCAACAGCAATGGTAACACCAAAGGAAATGCAAATGGAAGCATGTATGCAAATGCAAATGATAATGCACACAGTGATGCAAAATAAAACACAAACAAAACTAGTAATGGAAATGCAAATGTTAACAGTAATGCAAGCGCAAATGAAAACGCAAAGGGCAATGCACACGGTGGAGTAGACAGGAACAGTAATGCAAACAGAAAGAGAAACACAAGCACATATGGAAATGTAACTGGCAATGTGCACGGTCACAGTACCGCAATAGGAAATGCAAATGCTAATGGTAACAGCAGCGATCACGCCAAAGGAAATGCAAATGCAAATGGAAGTGAGTACGCAAACGCAAATGGTAATGCACACGGTGATGCAAAATGAAATGCAAACAAAAACAGTAATGGGAACACAAATGTTAACAGTAAAGCAACCGCAAGCGCAAATGAAAATGCAAATGGTAATGCACATGGTGGCATACACGGGAACGGTAACGTAAATGGAAATGCAAACGCAAGCGCATACTGAAATGCAAATGCTAACAGTAACAGCAACGATGACACCAAAGGAAATGCAAATGGAAGCACGTACACAATCGCAAATGGTAATGCACACAATGACGCAAAACAAAATGCAAACTGAAACAGTAATGGAAATGCAAATGGTAACAGTAACGCAAATGCAAGCGCAAACAAAAACACAAAGGGTAACGCTCACGGTGGCATAGACAGGAACGCTAATGCAAATGGGTACGGAAACGCAAGTGGGAATGCTAACTGTGACAGTAACGAAAGCGCACACCTTTTTTTTCACCAACAGCTGCATAATGGAACACAGTGAATGCAAAGAATGTATGCATAATAATTGGCCTCGGAGCAGAAAATGAGCACTTGGAATACTAAATTGCTCATATCTCAGAAACCATACGACGTAAAAAAAAAATTTTAATTTCATATAAATTATGATGTTCATGGCTAGTTTTGCACTTAAACAGGGGGCTAAACATTTTTCTGATGAAAAGTCCATATCTCGAAGCGTTTCCGAGATATGGGCCCTGAAAGGCGTGTCGGACTCTGTAATGTTAGTCTATGGGAAAAAGCATCAACTTCGGAGTACCATAACATTGCATCCCTGTAATATTTTGTCACCAACCACCATAAGGCACATCTGTGGGATGTTGGCTTTCTTTCCGCCAAATTTCAGCCCAAAAGACCAAACCATTCTTTTGCAGCAGGGTGGCAAAGAATTCCTGTTATTTTGGCCATAGTGTCACAAAGTAGTGTAGAAAATCACAATACTTTCACAAAAAAAAAATCACTAAAGTGTCACAAGTGCGACACTACTTTGTGACACTACAGTTTTCAAAAATTTCAAAAACATATTTCTGGGGTGTTTAACCCCCAAAAAAAAACATGGCTAGCATCCTCAGGGTCCGACTAGGTGAAAACAAAAAGAATTGTGTCCCTAGAGGGTCCCACATTTAAATGCCAAGTATTTCTGTGACCACTAACTGAAAAAAAATTTGCTGACTCACGACGCTACAGGGGACATTTGCAACATTAAAAACTGCATTTGCGACACTGTCAAACTTTTTGTTAACTTTTCCCATTGACTATAATGGGAAACTTCTATTTTGAATAACTTTTGAACCATTTAATATTTTTTTACAAAATCTTCGAAAGGCACATCAGGGCCCCTAGCCGCATGTTCCCTGAAGTTTTCAGACAAGTTGCACAAACTATGCAACCTGTAAGCACGAGCAAAGAATGCACAAAAAAGCGTAAATGCACTACTGAATGTTGCTTTACAACACCCTACCATATATCAGACTATTATGAAACTTGGTAGATCCAGAGATCTATGGTACTGATCCATGCCTGCCAAATTTCAGGCAAATCTGTCATACGGTGGCAAAGTTATTAAGATGCAAAATTGCATACTTTAACCCTAAATGGGGTACTCAACCCTTACTATAGTGGCATTACCATGCCACTATAATATATATACATATATACATATGTAATAGATAAACCACTCTGAGATGTGCGGTCGGGCTCCGATATACGCACGCCTTGGTGTGCATTGTATGCACGAGACCAAAGGCTGAGTGCAGCAACCACTCAAGGCGTGCATATATCAGAGCGCAACTGCACACCTCAGAGTGGTTTATCTATCTTATAAAATGTCAAAATTGTTTTGGAGGTGGGTAAAAGTGCAGGTGTGAGGTCGTGCTCTGATATACGCATGGTCATGTGATGTGTTTTAAACAATTAGAACACTTCATTTTGAGCACGATGACCTCCTCATCTTATATCTTATATATGTGTGTGTGTATATATATATATATATATATATATATATATTATAGAGGATATGTCATGGTGTCCTGTGGGATATGTGCACTTGTTTGACTTTGGGTAACTTCATGAGTGGTGCAAGGCATGAGTGTTGTGCTCAAGGTTAAACAGCTCCAGTGCAAATAAATTGTTTATCACACAAAGTCACTATCACATATTTCATTTATGCAACATGCTGGGACCTTGTGTGATGAGTTATTTTTTTACAGCTTTTTTTTTTCCTATGTTGCTGAGTTTGAGTAATTTTTTGGGTGAGAAAGTGGTATTTCGCCCTGTTCCAGTGTGGTTGCCAAGTGAGTTGCTAAAGAGGCAGCACGAGGATGCCATACTGATTTGCTGAGATTGCTCCTGATTGGTGGAGCAACTTACTTTTCAAACATTTTTAGAAAAAAATGGCAATGCTGGTTAGTGAGTGATTGGGACTCGGGCTGAGCATCTCCTACAAGGGATATAGGCCAGGACATTCAAACTGCGCTCCGAATGGGCGCAAGTGCCTGCACCACGCAACTGAGTTGTGCTGGAGTGCAACAGTGCTATATTCAAATAGGATGCGTGCATCCTGTCTGAATATAACAAAAGATGTGGGAAGTACAAAGGGGTCCACTGACGATACGCTGGCGCATTCTCCTGTGTGGTCTGAATACCTGGAACTGGGTTGCGTGGCACATCCTCATAATGCGCCGGGTGCAAATTCCAGATACTCAGACTGTGACATGCAAATGGGGCCATTAGCCATGCAAGGCACAAATGGGGCCATTTGCATGTCTGGGGCAGGGATGCGCCCGGCAGAAAGCAACACGTGTTCTGCATCCTCTGTGTCCTGCAAAAGCACTTCACAGCACCCTGGTAGTCTAATGTCCCTGCCCCCCCCCGCCCATCCTCAATCATATGTAAGAAATAAAACCTGACAGAGTGGGTGGTATTGGGCAATACCGGACCGCCCAGGGGTGTAATGAGGCTCAACGCTGCAGGAGGAGGGCCTTATAGCCCCTGGAAGGTTCGGTGTTGCCCATATCGCCCACCCTGGAGGGTATTATTGTGCTTAGAAAATGGGTACTTGGGTATTTTTTTTGTAATATTTAAGAATAACAGAAAATGATGAAAAAAAAAATTAAAACTTAAGTTAAAGTTGCTTTTTAGTAAAGTCATCCCTCTACTGGTGTCTTTTCCATAACATAGCAGTAGAGGGCAATGTAGCCTTTTACAGTTTTATTGTTTTTCTATTGCTGTGTGCAGCAGGTATCTGCTTAGCTCTTGAACTATCACCATGCCCCCTGAGTTTACTTGTGTTTCATTTTTTTTGTTGTTTGTTTATGAGATGCAGTTTAAACCCTCTTCAGGCTTACTTGTAGTCTGGGACACTGGTGAAGCAAGTGGGCAGATCCAGTGAAGCAAGAGGTAACAACAGGACTTCATTGTTATTTATAGAAATTGTAATGATGAAAAAAAAAATGGATTGGGTACTGTTTTGAGGAGTGGGAGTGAAGCCGGGTTGAGACATGGAGTTATGGGAGTGGAGCCGGTGTGAGACAGGAAGTTACGGGAGTGGAGCCGGGGTGAGACAGGGCCATCAGGCGTGATGTTTGAGGAGAGATCTAGGGAAGCACCAACAAAACACACACAAAAAAAATATATAATTGTGGAAAAGAAATAGAGTTTTTACTTTTTTGGGTGGCAAGTGGGAAAAGAGCCATTTTTAATCTGTCATGCTTCACGGCGAGACTGCAGACTGCTGTGCAGTGGGTCTGTACTGGCGGTATCACAACCACAGAAAAGAAAGTTTTTTGTTTGGTTAAAAAAAAATATTTTAAATGGCTTTGTGATGGTGTGCTACAGGGTCTGTGGGGGAGGTGACGTTTGTTTGTATGTGTGGGTGGGGGCTGCCTTGCTCGGTCACCCGTTAGCAAGGCAGAAAATATGGCAGCTGCTCTATTTAAGAATTCGGGGTGCCCAAAATTATTCCAAGTAATGAGACCCCCCCCGAATGAGAATTTCTTTATCAGTGGGCTCTATTGAAAAATACCCGCCCGCTGAGATCGGTGTCCTAACCAATCGGAAAGCTAGGATTTTCTTACCCATTTTCTAAATTAAAATAAATCCCCCTACCCTGGTAGTCCAACGGAACCCCCTCCCTTCCCTGAACCCCATCCAATCGATAATGAACAAGTGTAACTCCTTTGTAGTCTAGTGGTACCCCCCTCCCAGCCCCGATTGTGGCTAAACACACAATCCCATATTTCCCTAGTAGTCCCTGTGGACCCCCACCCCACCCATTGAGGTAGCCACCTCCACCCCGCTCCCTGCATCCCAGCATGGCCATTGCTGTAAGCTTTCATTCACAACTTTGAGAATGTCACAAGGTTGTGAATGAAAGCTTACAGTGCTCACTGCAAGCCCATTGGTTGACAATGTCAACCAATGGTATTGCTGTGCTTACTCTAAGCTGTCATTCAGTGACAGTGCAGTCGGTGGGGTGCCTCAGTGGGAGGGGGGTCCATTGGCCTACCAGGGAAATATGGGATTGCATGTTTAGCCACAATCAGGGCTGGGAGGGGGGTACCACTAGACTACCAGGGAGATACACTTGTACATTATCAATCGGATGGGGTTTGGGGAAGCGAGGGAGTTCCGTTGGACTACCAGGGCAGGGGGATTTATTTTATTATATGATCGGGGATGGGTGGGGGGAACACTAGACTATCAGGGAAGGCTGCCCATTTGTTTGGCATGTGTTCGGGGATGGGGAGTGCAATCACCCAGAGGCTGGGCTGCTGTGTTGTGCTGTGCAATACAGCAGCCTGCCTGCCTGTGGGTGGGTATGACTTAGGCATGGATTCTCCATGCCTATATTTGCGTGGCAGATCTCCGAGATGTGTGGGCAGCTGTGTTGCACATCTTGGCTGAATATGGGGATGTTCCATGTATGCAGCAGAATGCCCCCTCTGGATGCACCACAAACATTATCTTTGCACTGCGGTGCATCCAGATTTGCACAGTGTATCAACCCCTTTTGAATATGGCCCAGGGGCACAGTTCTGGGATGCACCAGCGCAATTCAGTTGTGCAGGTTACATCACCTTTAAATACCCTGACTACGGTTTTTTGCATGCCAGCAGTTGGCAGTGGCAGTGGCAGTTGGCAGTGGAGGTTTTAGCTTCAAGAAAGATTTTTAGTTATTATTCTGTTCAGCTGCTTCTGTGTATGACGAAGTGGCACTGAGTGGTAAGAAGGACTGAGCAGTTTGTTTGAGAGCTGAGAGTATTGGAAATGGAGTCAAGCATTGTGGCAACTTGAGAAGAGTCATGTTTTTACTTGTCAGATTTGACTCTTGACATTAAAAATCACTAAATCTTTTTTTTTTTGGTATCGTATCTTTATTGGGTGTTCAAAGACAAAAAAACAGAATAAAACAGGCACTCATACATCATTGCACTTATAAGTCCATAGCAACAAGGGTGTGCAATTACAAAAATTACAGACATCTTCTATCTTATTGCGATGATAAAGTTAAAGGGTACCTAAACAAGTGTTTTTTTAAAACTGCAAACTCCAAAATCTGGCTTCTTAGCAAGTTAAAGCAAAGGCTGCTGTTTACATTTATGCTAAAACTGCACTTATGTAAATAACATAAATGCAGTTTCATATATTTTGAAAAATGTAAACATCAGCCTTTCACTTTCAAAAAACAGCTTTGGTTTCTCCCTAAGATGTCTGCCAAGAGTGCGGAGTTATGAGTTATGATGACATCATCGGAGACAGAGACAGTGATCCACATATATTTCTATAGTGCTAACTAGTTCTTCTTTCCCTCTTTATTTTGAATTGTTGTACCAGAATGATCAACACCATGTATTAACTCGTGGATTATTTTGATCAGTACACATGTTAGGCTATGATTTTGTTCATTTTGTTTAGTTTAACTTGCAGAAAATGTTTTACAATCCAGCTGACTTTTTGTATGGCAAACTGCATTACAGTACAACACTTCAAATACCTGATGATCTAGTGGTTATATGATACACTGAATTTTGTTTTTTTGTTAACCAGGAGAGACACACTAAGCTGAAAGCTTGTTTACAGGTGTGGCCTGGGAGTACAAGGAAGTTTAGTGACTTTCTTAGGGTCACATAGCAAAGTGCTGGTCTTGTTCAGTTCCAAAGCTCATGCTCTCTTGTTAATCCACAAATAAGGCTTTCTTTTTCCATGTGAACCCCCTGCACCTAGCCTGCCTTCTGTTGAACACCCCACCATCCATACCCTGTCCTTAGTACTGCCTGGGGGCGCATATGAGCTTGTGGTCTCATAAACAGAATTATCACACCTCAGATTGTAATCTTGAGAGTTGTACACACCTATACTGATGCGCATCATCAGCTGGCACTGTTAAAAAATGCCTCCCAAATCACTCTCCAGTGCACATTCTCATTGTTTAACTTCTGCTCTCACAGTAAACATTGAATGGATCACCACTGTTCTGCACAATGAAGGTAGTATGTACAGTTCCCTGTTGTGTTTTTTTTATACATTTATTGTACTTTTTCTGGCAGGACCTCCTGTCAATTTCCACCTTGGTCACGGCCCTCGGGACTCCCACCTACTGCCAATTGCCGTTGCTTCTCCCGGTCACCCCGGGCTTGCCCCCCGTAGGCCGTGGCCGTGGCACTGGTCTCCAGTATCCCAGTGCCACTGAACCAGTATCTGGTTGGGAGAGCTTCTGTTGGCAGAGGCTAATTGAAGCTTCAGGGAGGGCTTCATGGAGACAGAGGTCCCGCATTGTTTTTTCCCCTGTAGGCTGGTGTGGAGACGTGCAATGACATCCAGCATCTGACCCACCCCAGAGAGCGTTGAATGTGCGTCGCTACAGGACAGCAAAAGGCCTCCACCAGGTGTTGCTCCTGTGTGATCACAGGCCACCCCTTCCCCCCCGGAGAAGGAGAGCAGTCCTAGGGATGCTTGATCCTTCTCCCCCTGGCCGGCCCTCCGATGACCTGGATCTTTCCCGAACTTGGGTTGCCGGCATCACAAGCGGAAATCCAACCGCTGCACTGGTGGGCTGGCCCATGTTGTGTTTTTTTCCCACCTCATTAACTAACAACTAGGTCTTCCTGGAGGGCCAAGCACTACGCATCATGACCCAGCAGAAAAACTGCTGTTCATGCCCTCATAACGGCTGCACTTACAATGGATAACAATATTATTAGCAGGAGAGGCATACTAATACTTTGAGAGAATCCACCTGACATCCAGTGTCAGTTTATTACTTTACCTGTGATCTGCAGAACCTCGCAGGACAGTTCCCAGCAATTCTTCTCCAGTACTTTTCTGTGATCTACTCCACGGTGTGGGTTGGCTGGCTACCACCCTTCCAAATCTTGAATGAGCTATATACAACTCCCTCAATGCTGTCCTAACAAACATCAACACCACCACCCCCCACCCGAGGGTAATCTCTCTACACTGAATTCAAGTAACAGTTTAGGAGCAGCCCTGCCACTCTGAGTATTTGTCATCGCTGGCTACTGTCATCCACAGTCAGGTAGTGATCATGATGCTGGCAGCCCCACATTTCAGATCTCACAGTGATTTGCTCAGCATCCTACTTCATGTCTTCCCCTAACCTGAATATAGCTGTACCCTGCTGGATTGGCCTCTTCAGTCCATCTCTGGCATTCATTCTTCTCACCTGCTCCCCACACCAAAAACTGGTGAGTTCACTACCCTTCCGCATCATGAATGTGTTTAGTACAGTCTCCCATGTTATATTTACATATTAATAATAAACATGATTTTCTGGTAAGCCAGGCTGATAGCAGCATGACACAAGTGGAAAAATTGGCATTTCTACCCATTTAAGATATATGCCACCTATGATTAGGCACTATTGTATGACGTGCCTAATGATGTGCACACCCATCATTTAATAGTGCCTAACTAAAGGTAGCTCAGATCTTTAAGGTTAGGAAAGCCCATCATTCCTTGTTCCCGCTGCTATGAGCCTGACTTACTGGAAAGATATGTTTATATTTGATATGTCAAAATAAACCGGGGACTGCACTACTTGCATTCATGATGCAGAAGGGTGATGAGCTCACCAGTTTTTGGTGTGAGGAGGAATAGTGAAGAACCAATACCAGAGGTGGACTGAGAAGGCCACTCTTGCAAGGTACTGCTATATTCAGGGAAGGGGGGAAACAGAAGAAGAGAAATATGAGCAGATTACTGTGAGAAATAAGTTGTGGGGCTGCCAGCACCTTGATCACTGCCTGATCTCATTGTCCTGGCCAACATTCCCCTTCCCATAAAATCAGTTCATGCAATTGTCCAAGGCTGTGTGTGGATATTAATGTATGAAATGGCTGTCACTACACATTCAGTTACTTCACTACTAGTCTAGTATTGGTTGTAAAGCACTTTGGGATACAATGTGTATGAAAACCACTATATAAATGCTAATTCTTCTTCTTATTATTATTATTTCCCATGGAAAAAGAGAACAAGACAAGCATATATTTGAGTTTTGAGAAAGTATGAACTCTAACATTGGACTGCACAAGAACTTTGCTACAAAATTATGGTGGCTTTAGGGAGTGGTGAAGGGTGTGGCTGCAACCCCCCCCCACACACACACACACACACACATAGTAGTGTACTTGCTTGCTGCTGCTGCTGCATTTCACTTTGTTGAATAAGTCTGATTTATTGATTGTACAAATGTTTACATTCAAACTATGGATTACATTTGTAGGTTCTGTCAAAAATGTACTAGAAAAGAATAATAGCAGAAAATAGAAAGGTTTAATAAAAATGTTAAAAAGTGCATATTAAGCATGCACACCACACCAGCACCCCCATTGTAGCATCCTGGATCCATCATAACCACTAGACCACCAGGTTATTCAAGATTTGTACTGCACTGTGGTTTGCCACAGAGAAAGTCAGTTGGATTAAAACACATTTTCAGCATGTTAAAGTAAACAAAATGAACAGAGCCATAGCCTGACATGTGCGTTATACAAAATAATGCACATGGTTTTGATCATTTGGGTGAAACAATTCTCTACAAAGGGAAAAAAGAACTAGTTAGCACTATAGAGAGCCATATATCTCACTGACTTTGGCTCCAATGATGTCATCACATAACACATTTGGCAGGCATTTTAGGAAGCAGGTAAGGCAGTTTTTTTTTAAATTGGAAGGCTGATTTTACAGTTTTCAAATGCTCTGGAACAACATAGAAACACAGAAACATAGAAACATAGAATTTAATGGCAGATAAGGACCGCTTGGCCCACCCAGTCTGCCCATTTCCCTACCTACTGGATAAGCTGCAGATCCTAGTTAACCAGCAGCCTACTTCTTCCTACCCCCACCCCCCAGAATTGCCTTATGACTATCCCATGCATGTTTGAATTCCACCACTGATTTTGACTCCACAACCTCCTCCAGAAGGCCATTCCATGCATCCACAACCTCTCTGTGAAAAATACTCCTAAATTACCTCTGAGCCACCCTCTATCTTCAAATTGTGCCCTCTTGTTCTTGCACACCTCTTTTTTGAAAGATGCTACCCTCTTGGACTTTGTTGATTCCCTTGAGGTACTTGGAAAGTTTCTATCATGTCCCTCTCTCCTCCTTTCCTCGAGGCTACATATTAAGCTCCTTAAGTCTCTCATATGTCTCGGTGCAGACCCTGCACCATTTTAGTTGCCCTCCTCTGACAGCTTCCATCCTATCTATGTCTTTGTGGAGATTGGGTCTCCAGAACTGCACACAGTACTCCAGATGGGGTCTCACCAGCTGTCTGTACAGAGGGATAATAACTTCCTGTTTTCTACCGGTGATGCCTCCCTATGCATCCCAGTATCCCCCCAGCCCTCCTTGCTGCCCTCTCACATCGCTTGCCCATCTTTAGGTCATCTGATATGACTACCCTAGATCCCTTTCCATTTTGTTGTTGTTAGTATCTCACTCCCCATTGTGTACTCTTCCCTGGGTTTTTGTTTCCCAGGTGCATTACTACACTTCTTAGCATTGAATCTAAGCTGCCATACATTTGACCATTCCTCTAACCTTGCCAAGTCCCTTCTCATCCTTTCCACCCCACCCTGTGCATCAACTCTGTTGCAGATCTTAGTGTTATCTGCAAAGAGACATACTTTTCCTTCCAGTCCTTCTGCAATGTCGCTTATAAAGACATTGAAGAGGACCGGTCCTAATACTGAACCCTCAGGTACCCCACTAGTAACCCTCCTTTCTTCTGAGTGGACTCCATTTACTATTACTCTCTGTGTCCTATTCTCCAGCCAATCTCTTTACCCAGGCTGTCATCTTGGGACCCACTCCCAGGCTGGCTAACTTGTATATTAATCTTTGTGTGGGACTGTGTCAAATGCCTTGCTAAAGTCTAGGTAGGCCATGTCCACAGCCCTCCCTGATCTACTACTTTGGTCACCCAGACAAAGAAATCTATCAGATCTGCCTGGCATGACCTTCCCACTGTGAATCCATGCTGCCTAGGGTCCTGTGCCCCTCTGGCCTCTAGGTACTCAACAGTTCTTTCCTTTAGAAATGATTCCATCATTTTCACTATCACTGAGGTTAAACTAACAGGTCTATAGTTTCCTACTTCTGCCTTGCTCCCACTTTTGTGAAGGGGAATCACATCTGCCCTCCTCCAGTCCTCAGGTACCACCCCATCCTCCCATGATTTGTTAAAAAGGGTAGTCAGTGGTGTCACTAG
Organism: Neoceratodus forsteri; assembly: GCA_016271365.2. Taxonomy (NCBI): domain Eukaryota; kingdom Metazoa; phylum Chordata; order Ceratodontiformes; family Ceratodontidae; genus Neoceratodus; species Neoceratodus forsteri. The sequence goes on from CM057458.1 coordinate 358,895,573, forward strand.
CTCTAGCCTTAGTTCTTTTAGAATTCTGGGATGAAACCCATCAGGCCCCATTGCTTTGTCCATCTTCAGTTTTAAGAGTTCTTTCAGAACCCTTTCTTCTGTAAATGGGCCGGTATCAACTTCTGTATCCAGAGTGTTACTACTGTTTGTTTTATGTACCTCCCCTCTTCCTTTGTAAATACTGAGCAAAAATATTTGTTTAGTATCTCTGCCTTTCACAGTCTCCTCTGCCCACCCTCCTCCCTTTATTAAGCCTCACTATCCTCCCTTGGTCTTCCTTCGCTCCCCTGATGTACCTATAAAAGGTTTTATCCCTTCTTAACTGAGTTGGCTATCTTTTCCTCGGTTTGGGCCTTTGCTGTTCTGACTGCCTTCCCAGCCTCCTTTGCTTTAACTGATACAGTTCTCCGTCCTGCTCCTTCTCGATTCCTTGTACTTCCTGAATGCTTTCTTTTCTCTTGAACCTTCACTGCCACTTCCTTTGAGAACCATAGTGGTTTCTTACATTGTCTTGTTTTGTTTATTTGCTTCACACAAAGGCTCGTTACCTCTGTGATGGCAGTTTTATTATTCCCCATTGTTCTTCCACCCCTCCTTCCTGCCCATTTGCTAGTGTGTTCCTTAGGCACTCACCCATTTTGGTAAAGTCAGCCCTCCTAAAGTCCAGTACTTTTGTCTTTGTATGGCTTGACTCTATTGCTGTGTTTATTGTGAACCATACTGTTCGATGGTCGCTAGTTCCCAGATGGCTACCCACTTCTACATCTGTGATCCTCTCTCCATCTCCATTTGAGAGTATCAAGTCTAATATTGCTCCTCTCGAGTGGGCTCCAGTACTAGTTGTTTCAAGGCATGCCCCTGTAGGGCATCTAGAATAATTGTACTTTTCAAGTGGCAGCTGCAACTGCACTCCAGTTAACATCTGGCATATTCAGATCACCCATCAGCAATATCTCCCTTTTTCTGCCATTCTAAGTATACTTTCTATCATTTCCTTGTCCATTTCTCCCCTGAAGAAGGTGCTGTATACAACCCTGTGCGGATTGTGGTGCCATTGCCTGTCTCCAAATTTACCCACAGTGCTTCTTCTTCTCCTGTTTACCCTTTTGTTCTGTTGCTTTTATTCCTTCCCTTATGTAAAGAACTACTCCTCCTCCTCTTTTACCCTCCCTGTCCCTCCTGTAGCTAGTGTATCCTGGTATGTTTATGTCCCAGTCATGGTTTTGTGTGTGCCATGTTTCTGTGACTGCCACGATATCCAGATGTTCCTCCTCCATCAAGGCCACTAATTCAGGAAGCTTGTTACCTAGACTACAGGCATTGGTACTCATTGATCTCCATTTTTTGATGGCTTCTACCTTCTGTTGCAGCATCCCCCACTGACCGTTCTACCTTGGTCTTTTTCTCATTTAGTACCCTGTTTTGTAGGGAGAGGCTGGGATTTTTCTGCTGCTTGTCAGTGCCTCCCCCTTTGACTAGTTTAAAAGCTTGCCAATGAAGCATTTACACCGATTGCTCAAAAGACTTGTTCCCTTCCTGGACAGATGCAGACCATCCTGCCAGTATAGGCTGGTGTCCCTCCAGGTGGAACCCAAGTCCCCAATGAAGCCAAACATTTAGGTAAATTATGTAAATGTAGTTTTAGCATTAATGAATACCATAAATAAAGATTATTATTATTATTAATATGGCGGCCTTTCCTTTAGTCACCTAAAGAGTCATATTTTTGAAAAGTTTGTTGTCAAAATGTTGTTTAGGTATCCTTTAACTCATTACCTCCTTGGGGGCCATTTTGTGTCAGGTAAACAATGGCTAGTTTAGATTTCATATGGAGCTATTGGAGGTTATTAGTTAACCTGTAGAATTACGGGATGTAAGTTATCTTGCTCATATTTCTCTTCTTAGATAAACAATACCCGTTAAACGCCAACTTGCTACCCTTTCTTTTGTGCAAGATTGGAAACAAAGCAGAAAACATCATATATACTGTATATAAAGTAACAGTAAGAGAGATAATATAAAGATAGTGACAAAACAATTCATTCTGCTGTGACAAAGGTTTTAAAGATTCGTCTGTTACTAGTGCATGGTTATCTTATACACAATTATAGAATTATAACAATCCCCGGAACTATACTGAGGGAACCTGCTCAGTTGATTAACCTAATTAACCTGCAGCTCTTTCATATGAGGCAGCCTAAGTGGAGTACTATCTGATCTCAACCCTATATTCCTTCCCATAAGATCTGTGCTTCAATGGGAGATAGAGAATTGATGACTTTGTCCCATTCGGAAGTACATTTTTCTTCTTTGCCTTTAAGAACCTACATAAGTTTATCTCTGGCCAAAGTTGCCAAGAGCAGGTTTTTCCACATTGAGAGTGTGGGTATTGCACAGGAGACCCAGGTGTTTAATATTATTTGTTGGGCCACTACCAATATCACCCTCACTCATCTAGAATACAATTCCCACTCTTCCCCTGTAGCTACCATGATCCCCATTAATAAGGATAAAGGTAAAAACTCAACATTTTTGACCCACATCTGGGAGATGGCCAGTGCTGTCCCTCCAATATTTTTGAAGGGTCAGGCATATCTAGAAATAATGAACATATGTACCTCTAGCAGCTGTACGTCTGCCGCAAATATCAGAAACCCCCAGGTAGAACTTGTATATCATGCTGGGAGGGTAAAATAACCTGTATGAATTTATATTGTGTATCTTTGAACTTATTGCAAAGCATTAACCCCATGTGGGAGGTGAGTAACAATTGCCAATTTTTCTTTGCTATTACTACCCATAAATCTTCCTCCCATCGGTGTTTAGTTTTAGTGGAAGACTCCGGCATGCAGGCCCTATCCTGCTTGGCAGCCCTTCCTATCAGGCCCTTTTCTTGCATTCTAACCCTATTAACATCCTGTTCCATGACTGCTAGTGGGGCTCTTTCCACTGGGATTTGATTAAGACCTGCACAAAAGCTCCTCACTTGTAGAAAATGACAGAAATCTGAGACTGGAAGCCCTAGACTATTCCTGATAGCCTGGAAAGGGTACAAGTAATCTTTGTTAAATAGATCCCCCAGACATTTAACACCTCTCTCCTCCAAGCTTGCAAAACCTGGATCCTCCAACCCTGGAAGAAATTCTGGATTTTGGGCAACCGGTACCAAGAGGGTGTTATCTTCCCTAGCCCCCCTTATGTGCTTAATTTACTCCCAGGCTTCCAAGACTGCAACCACTAGTGGATTTGGACTAGGTAGCTTCTTGTAGGCCCCAAGAACCCCCTGGATAGATAAGAAGTTATCCTGCCCCGACTTCCCTCCCCTTCCAGTTCTACCTATGAAGCTGCCTCTCTGCCATTTACCCAATTATAAATATACCTATGCTGGATAGCCCAAAAATATCCCTTTCAATCTGGAAAATCCAGCCCTCCACATTCCCTGGGTGCTTTCAATCTTCCAAATTTCATCCTGGATCTTTTCCCCTGCCAGAGAAACACTAAATCTTTTGTTTCATCAAAGGATGCAGACTGCCTGCAGTGGAGTGGTGACCAGTTAAAACTGAGTAGCACGGCAAATGGGAGGAAGCTAATCCACTGCATAGTTAAACAGGGAAGAGACATAATGCTAGAATGTGGGAAATTATTTGAAAAAATTACTTGAAACTTAAAGTTATGCATTCTACAATTTATCTTAGTCTGAAATGTAAAAAAAGAATGAAGTTCTGGTTTGTGTATGCTATGGGTAGAAGCTGGTAGTGGGAAGTATAGCAGGCTGCAGTGTGTGGGACCTGTAAGGAGGGAAGTAGTATGGGGGGGAGACACGTCATGATGACGTGTCCACTGTGTACATAAACACATCATGATGTGTCTACTATGTATATAAATGCTGATGATGTATCTGCTATGCCATAAAGGAAAGTTATGTATACAGTAGCTAAAATATCAACATTTATGTAATGGCTTTTGTGTCCATGCCTGTTGCATAAATAAGAGATAGATAACAGGGACCTGTAAAATACATGATTTGTTTTCACAAGTGCTGCTTGACCTTGGGTAACCTCATGAGTCACATAAGCCAAGAGTGATGTGTCCATGGTCCAACAGACTGACTGAAAATAAATCATGTACTCCACAAGGTCCCTGTTACATATTCCAGTTATGCAATAGGGATCCATTGGGATAGCACAGGGAGTTTTATTTTAAATTGTTTATTTAATTGTTTATGTAAACTTAGATGGACATTTGGTGGTTTTCCCAGTGTAGCTCCCCTTAGCATAGTGGTTGCTAAGCAGTCGGTATGGATGCTGCAACTTTACATTATGTCCAGTACATAATGAACAAATTTGATGCACAATTCTTTTGTTTTTGCTTTTTTTTTGCCCCATTTCATTTGTTTATCAAAAAAGTGAATAAAAATAGAATTTTCTGCCATTTTTGCTGATTATAAAAAATCTAAAAGGTGTCTATAAATGAAACATCTCTCATTTTGTAGATAATTTTGTGCTGAACAACTTTTATGTTCAAAGTACCATGCTATAATTTTGAGTTTTAAAGTTATTTGTATTTGTTTGTCAAAAAAGTGCAAAAAATGTAATTTTCTGCTGAGGGGTCAGGAAGTGGAGGGGTGATACTTGCAGGAGTACAAGTGTGTGGAGAGAGATAAAGGAGGAGAGCCTTGAAAGACAGGGAAGAAGAGGAGGAACGGAGGATCAGAGAGAGGTAATCCCTGAGGAGGGGGGATAGGAGGAGAAGGCAGCTTGACCAGTAGAGGTTTTACAATGCGGTAGAGAGGGAATGAGATTCATAAAAGCAAGATAAGATGAGGAGAGGGATGGGGAGAGGAGGGAAGAGAAGTAATGGGAGGGAGCCGAACTAGAATTGGGAGAGAAAGATGGCACAGTGGGAAAGTCACCAGTTGTTGAGAGAGGGGAGGAAAAAGTTGGAGTAGAGGGAGAAGTGGAGCATACAGAGAGGGCAGTTGAGGGCAAAAAAGCAGAATGAGTAGAAAAAGGGGTCCAAGCTGGCCAGGGCAGTTGTAGAGGCAGTGCTATACACCAGGTTTACATAATCAAACACCAACTGGATTATCACAAGGACAGTCATGCAATGGATCAGAAGTGGGAGGTAGGATTTATTGCAGTATAGTGTGCCATTTTTGGGGTGCAGCTTTTTATAAATGGCATCAATGTGGGAGGAGAAATAAATATTACAATTTAGCCACACTCTACAGAACTTGATGTGGGGGATGTCTTCAAAGGGTAACGATCTAGTGTCAAGAAAACAGGATTTTTTTAACCCTAGCAAGTTTTTGCTTGCTGCCAAAGGTCAATGAGACCATTTTTTTTAATTAAGCAGGAGGTTGTGTGGGAAAGACCCATCACTGGATGTTATCAAAGTCATGCTTCAATGACATTTCCAACTCAGGAACTGAGGCCCAACAGACAAAATTTGTAGTGTCAGCCATGTTTATATGTGTGCAGGAGCTGAGAGGGAGAGCAGCTGCCAGCTACCTTAAAGCAAGGAGGTGATTTAATTGAGTACATTGAATTCAATTCATAATTCTTGGGACTGTGTAAGTAGGTAAAAGTCAGTGTTTTGGTTCTCTGTTTTGGGGGTTGTTCTTTAGTTAGTGTAACTTTTATTTGCCAGGGAGGAAATCTAGCTGAGAGAATATTTGCAGTCATTTGTGACTAGAGTTGTTACCTTCTGTGGTAGACACTTGGTGGATTGATGTCATTTTTTCCCCTTTCTGGGTTAATTGTTTGTTTGTTTTTCCATTCTCTAATAAGCTAGAGGCACCAGAGGTGAGCTGATTGTTTTTCACTGTGAGGGTCTACTTCCAAATTATCCCTCCCACCCACACCTCAACCCACCCAACCCAAAGCTGGGTGTACTTTTATAGGGACTTTCCAACAGGAATTTAACCACTTCCTGTCTAGACAAGGAAGAAGGGAAAAAACATCTACCCAGCACAGAAAGCATCGGTTGTCACCAAGATCTGTGTGGGGTACTTCTTGGGGGATAAAAGCATACTGTTATACTAGGGGCAATAGGTCTCCTGTGTGTTTGCTGACACAGCAGTGTGAGTGTGTAAAAATAATTGTTTTTAATTGGGGGAGTAAAGCTCAGAAAAGAGAGGGCAAACAACAGACATGATTAGTGTGGTGCAATGCAGTGGCTGTGGGGTAGCAGTTTTGTGGGAGACATTCTGGAGGCTGCAGTGCTGCCCTATCTGCAAGCACCTCTCTGGGTTGAGGGCAGAGGTTGGTTGCCTCCAGGCAGAGTTGGCTATGATTCAGAAGTCCTCCTCCCTCACCCAGAGACCATCAATGCCACCCCCACTGCCTCAAAGGATGCTAGTAAAGATGGATGGATAGACAACAGTGGGCTCAGGGGGGATGAGGGAGGTTGGGAAGAGATGCACACCACTTGTGGTTCCACTCCACAACTCCTATGCTGTTCTGGCAGAGCGAGGCTTTCCCATGGTGGAACCTACAGTGGTGAACAAGGTGGATGCGGGGAATCTCCATAGTGGAGACCCAGAGGGGGAGGCAAGGGACCCCAGAGAAGAAGGAAGCAACTCCTAATTGGGGACTCTATTATAAGGGAGTAGAGTTGGGGGTGGCAAAGGGAGGAGGGAGAGAGGTAAGGTGCCTACCCAGCACCTCAGCTTGGAGAGAAAGGTCTTGAATCCTAAGGATCTCAGGGGCAACAGCACGGGAGGGGGAGGCAGACATTATTGTTCACCTGGGGAGAAATGTCCTGGCTGACAGTGAGGTTGGGACAGTGCAGAGGGAGTTCACAGATTTGGGGAGTGGTCTTAGACAGGTGGCATGCACAGTAACCTTCTCTGAAGTGCTACCTGTCTATTGCATGGGAGATGCCAGGATGCTCCGCACCATGGGATTCAATGAATGGCTGAAGAACTGGTACAGAGTAGAGGGTTTTGGCTTCACTGGGGACTGGGGGCCCACCTGGAGAGATGCAAGTTTGTATGTGAGGGATGGTCTTCATCTGTTTGAGGGGAAGACTAGGATCCTGAGTCAAAGGTTTGAATGTTTCATTGACACACATTTAAACTAGCCAAGGGGGGGAGGTGGAAAAATTCAGATGGAATTCAACTACCACCCACCCCACACAGGTAAAGATAGTCAGACAAGAAGATATTAAGGATGAGGAATCACAATGGACTGAAACACAGGGTAATGTCAGGGAAGGCACTGGGAGAAAGAATGTACTGAGAACAAATGGTGGCAAGTCATCAAAACATGTAGGGCCATGTGTACAAATGCCCACAGCCTGGGTAACAAGATCCCTGACCTAGAGGCTTTGATTGTGGAGGGAGATCTGGATATGTTGGCAGTTACTGAAACATGGTATACAGACAGCCATGATTGGGAATATAATATACCAGGGTACATGGTCTACAGGAAAGACATAGAGGGCAAAAAGGGAGGAGGGGTAGCAATGTACATCAAAGAAAGGATCATGGTGACAGATATAAAGGGAAAGCAGGGAGTAGAGAAGGCACTGTGGGTCACCATGGAGTCAGAAAATGGCACTACTATCCACACAGGGGTTATCTACAGATCCCCTATGCAAGGGGAGGATACAGGTAGGGTCATGGTAGATAACATCCTTAAAATGGCAGAGAAAGGGGAAGTGTTGGTGCAGGGGGACCTAAATATGCCTGATGTTAACTAGAACACCTATGCTGCAGCCACATCCAGGAGGAAAGTCATCCTGGGTGCCCTGAAAGGAGCATGCCTCATGCAACTAGTGGAGGACCCCACTCATGAGGGGGCAATATTGGACCTGGTGGTCACAAATGGAGACAAACAGATGTATCGGTGGGCAGCCATCTGGAGTCCAGCAACCACCATACAGTATGGTTTAGGTTAAAAACAGTAGAAGAATCAAGCCACACAAATGCAAGAGTCCTAGATTTCAAGAGGGCAGACTTTGCTAAAATGGGAGAATGCCTCAAGAAATCACTGGCAAAGGGTCAGGGAGGAGGAGAAGAGCTACAGTGGGAGAACCTCAAGAGAGCCATAACAGAGGCAATAAGTCTTTGTGTGAAGCTATCGAACAAAACCTGAAGAAAAAGAAAACCATTATGGTTTTCTAAAGAAGTGGCAGGGAAGGTTAGAGAGAAAAAACTGGCATTCAGAAAGTACAAGGAAACACAAAGGGAGGAAGACAAGGAAATGTATCAGACAAAACAGAGGGAAGCAGGTAAAGCAGTCAGGAGTGCAAAGGCACAGACTGAGGAAAGGATAGCCCAGACAGTGAAGGAGGGAGACAAAGCCTTCTTCAGGTACATAAGGGAAAGAAGAAAGGCCAAGGGAGTGATAGTGAGGTTAAGTAAGGGGGGGGGAGTGGGCAGAGGGGGACCTGGAAAAGACTGAGATACTGAAAGAATACTTTTGCTCAGTATTCACAAAAGAAGGGGAGGGGGATAGACCAAAATTAACCAGTAGATACACACAGGGAAGAGTGGTGGACACCAGTCCATTCACAGAAGAGAGGGTACTAAAGGAATTCTTGAAACTGAAGGTGGACAAGGCAATGGGGCCAGACAGGATACATCCCAGAATCTTAAAAGAACTCAAAGAGGTGCTACTGAGACCACTGACAGCTCTATTCAACAAATCGTTGGAGGATGGAGTAGTGCCAGAGTTCTGGAGGAGGGTGAACATGGTACCCCTCCACAAAAGTGGGAGCAAGGTAGAAGTGGGAAACTATAGACCAGTCAGTTTGACCTCAGTGGTTGGCAAGATGATGGAATCACTGTTAAAGGAAAGGATTGTAGAATATCTAGAAGCCAGCAGGGCACAAGACCCAAGGCAACATGGATTTACAAAAGGAAGGTCTTGTCAAGTGAATCTGATAGATTTCTTTGACTGGGTGACCAGGGTAGTAGATCAGGAAGGGGAAGTGGACATGGCCTACCTAGAGTTTAGCAAGGCATTTGACATGGTCCCACACAAAAGGTATGTTAACAAGTTGAGCAATCTGGGAGTGGGTCCCAAGGTGGTAACCTGGGTCAGTAATTGACTTAGCAACAGGACACAGAGAGTAGTGGTAAATGGAGTTCAATCTGAAGAAAGGGGGTTAACCAGCAGGGGTGCCACAGGGTTCAGTGCTAGGGCCAGTCCTCTTTAATGTCTTTATAAGTGACATTGCGGAGGGACTTGAAGGAAAAGTATGCCTCTTTGCAGAAGACACCAAGATCTGGAATAGGGTTGACACTCTGGGGGGGGTAGCAAATGAGGAGAGACTTGGGCAAGTTGGAGGAGTGGTCAAGAATGTGGCCACTCAGATTCAGTGCCAGGAAGTGCAAAATCATGAACTTGGGAAGCAAAAACCCTGGGGAGGAACACACAATGGGGGGATAATAGCAACAACTAATATAGAAAGGGACCTTTTGGTAGTCATAACAGATAATCTGAAAGTAGCCAAACAATGTGAGAGGGCGATGAGGAAAGCCCGGTGGAATGCTGGTGTGCACAGGGAGAGGTATCACCAGTAGAAAACAGAAGGTGGTGATGCCGCTGTACAGGCAGTTGATGAGGCCTCATCTAGAGTACTGTGCACAATTCTGGAGACCGCATCTCTCAAAGGACATTGACCAGGATGAAGGCAGTCCAGAGAAGGGCAACAAAAATGGTTAAAGGGCTACACCAAAAACCATACAAAGAGAGATTGAGAGAACTCAATATGTATACTCAGGCAGACAAGAGGGAAAGGGGCATATGATAGAGACATTCAAATACCTCAGTGGGATCAAGTTGAGTTCAAGATGGCAGTATTTTTTGAAAAGGAGATCGACAAGAACAAGAGATCACAATATGAGGCTGGAGAGAGGAAGACTCAGGGGCAACGTGAGGAAATATTTTTTCACAGAAAGGGTGGTGGATGCATGGAACAGCCTCCCAGAGGAGGTTTTGGGGGCAAAAACAGTTGCTGTTGGTGAATTCAAAAATGCATGGGTCAGGTAGAAGGCAACACTAAAGATAAGAAGAAGGAGGTAGGCTGCAGATCAATAGGATTTGGAGTTTATACAGTAGGTAGGGAAATGGGCAGACTAGGTGGGCCAGGCAGTCCTTATCTGCCAACAAATTCTGTTTCTGTGTTTCTATGTGTGTGTGGAAGGAGAAATAGAATGAAGAGGAATCATTAAGGAAGATGGAGAATGTGAGTGGATCCATTATGGAACCCTGGAGGGCACTGAATGGATAGGAAGAGGTGGAATAGGGTATCTCCAACTTGGACCTACAACAGCCTGGCTAACTTCTAGGGGTGGAACCAACTTAACATGCGTCAGGGAGACCAGAATGATCAAGTTTCAGTGTTTCAAGAATGCTTTTGTTTGTGTACAGACTCATTTAAAAAAATGAATATACCCTCCCCCATCCACCCATATCTCCGCTGGTCCCTCATCCATTTCAGTATCAAAATAAAGACTCCTTCTTCCTTTTCAAAATCATTCATGGACTTGCTCCTCTACTCCTAAAACTCATCATCTTGCATCCCTCCCACTTCCTGGCCCCTTTCTTCCTTGGCCTCAGCTCTTCTCATTGTCTGCTCCTTGGGCCCCATACACATCCACAAGGGACTGTCTATGAGTGGTCACAATGACAATACAGTGACAGTCCCTTATCTTGCATCTCAAGGGACCCTGACCCTTGGGAGATTCCCAAAATCAGAAAGCCAAGTCTAGAGTTCATTTGGAGGAGACAGATTTCATTTTTCATGAGCAGGGCACCAATTCATTCATTGGGAGTCGCATTGCACAAACAGTTTCCACTCCAAATGATTCTTAAGCTCATGAATAACAGTTTGACAGTGTAGATGATACTAATGGGCATTACAAATTGGGAGGGATGAATGGGAGGCAGTATTCCTCGCATGTCAGAATACTTATTCACACCTCGGCTGCTACTCGTGGAGTAGATGCAGACTACCCAACTTGGCTCTTGGAATTGGTGAATGCGAACATGTAAAATTTTTTATTTTCCTCTCTGCAGCCTTTCAACAAAATATTATTTGCAATGGATGGTTGTTTCTCTCTATTTATTTAACCTACCAGTGCTTCCTTTATTCACACTGGCCATCATGGTTGAGTAATTCGAGGACTGGGAGAGGCTCGACTCTCACTTGTGGCATTCAGGAGATCTAAGATCTGGTGCTTGTGGGGGTGGTATGCCTGCTTAGTCAAAATGACTTCAGTATGGCATTGATTTATCTGTGGCTTGACACTTCGGAATGCTCATGGCTGGTTGGGGTCTCGTGGCAAAAGAGAGTCCTGTGATCAATAGTACCATGGTATGTCGGGGTTTTACGGGCGCATCTTCAATATTGCCCGTAACTCTTCAGAGAATAAGCAAGAAAATCTCAAGGTGAGCAGTGCTTCTCTACCACAAACATCAGAAGTGGATAGCGCCTGTGAGAAAACTGAGACACCCAGATCAAAAGAGGCAACAGAAGTCGGCACGAAACCCATCAACATCCATCTAGAAGACATACAAAAACCAGCTTCCACAGGTAACCCCTTCATCTGGGAGAACCAGGTGGAGTTTTTTTTTGTCTTTGGTCAATACATAGATAAAAGCCTGAAGTCACTGAGTAGTGTTCAGAAATTGTTGGGTATTGACAGCTCCTTAAAAGAATCTATAACAGATAAACACAAAAGCAGTAAAAGGAAAACCACTAGCCTTTCAGGAGGACACACAGGTTGAGACAACCATCCAAAGAGGGAAAGAGTGCAAAATAATAAAAAGAAAGAAAAAAAAGGCTCTAACACCAGTACTGGGGATTTACACTCCATAGCCATTGGAGCACACATTGGTTCCCCAGTATGCACCTACATTATGATATTTTTTTCACTCAAATCCAGGCCTCCTGATAGCCCTAAGCATTCAAAGAAAAATTTGTTGGAAAAAGACATGGTCTCAAAAACCAAGGGCAGTAAAAATAATGCAAAAGAGGCACAGGAGAAAGGAGGAATAGGGAAAAAAGTATGGGAAGAAAAACTGCCTGAAGTTTTATCAAAAGAAGGGGAAGACTCCACAAAAAACACCCAGGAGGAGTTACTGAAAGAAATGAGGCAGGGATTTGGGACCTTAAATCTGGCTGTTACATCACTCTATAATAAATTATCTGAAGTGGTTGATAAACTGAATGCAGTAGCAGTTAGAGCCATAGAATGTGAAGATAGGGTCAGCAAAATCGAAAACACCTTGCCCAAAACATCCTCAATTATTGCAAATAGTACTAAAGAACTCAAATAATTGAAAAACAAAATTGAGGATCTTGAATCCAGGTCTAGAAGAGTAAATCTGAAGACTGGCAACCTTCCAGAGGGAATAGAGGGTAATAACCCTCAAATGTATTTCGAGGAAATGCTCACAAAAATGTTGGGTCTCCCCTACCTGGAAAAACTAATAGAGGTGGACAGGGCACACAGACCCTTTGGAAATAATGACCTACAGGGTAGGCCACGCCTCATGTATGTAAAACCCCTATACTATCAAGATAAAGAAAGAATACTAACAAAAGCTAGAATGGAAAAAAGGCTCCTTTATAATGGAATAAGATTACAAGCTTATCAGGGCATATCACCAGCCATCTTGGCAAAAAGAAAAAACGTTTTGATGGGGTATGGGACAGCCTCAGAAAAGAGGGCATTCAGTTTGCTATGATGCATCCTCCAAAACTAAGAGTCTATATGGATGGTAGAACTTTTTTTTTTCATTCTCTAACTGAGGTGGAAACAGCTATGAAAAAACACCAGAACCCCCCCTGGAGGTAATCCAGAGGCTCCATGTCAATTCAGCAATGCAATAATGGCGATGCCAATTTGAGCAACACTATTATAGTGACTGCAATTACAGCGCCCTGAAATATTGGCGACCAACATTAGGGCAAAGTCTGTGAAATGTTTGTATGATGGGGGGCTTTGCCCCCACACACCCCTTTGTGGGGGGCTTTTCCCTGCACCCCAATTACTAAGATATCCAACACCAAGGTTGTAGCACCTAGGAGAAAAGGGTATACATTAGTCACCCTAATGGTGGTCGCCCATATTTCCAGGTACTGTAATTGTAATCGCTATAAAAGCATCGCTCAAATTGGCTTCGCTATTTTCTACTCGCTGAATTGATGTGCTACCAGTCTGGCCCCAGGAGAATCACAATCAGCTTTGAATATCTAATTATTATTTGTTCAATACTCCAAAGAAATTTAGAATAAATACCCTGTAGTAAAGAGAATATCTAATATAGTTTAGGAGGTGGGGATGAGGGTAGGACACATAAGTTTTTCTGTTTTACACTTGCATGAGGGGTTGAAAAGGGAGCACAAAGGTTCTGTTTATGGAAGGTAGGGGGGAATATGGGTTATATTATGAAGGGCAGTAATGCTATTCTCTCTCCCAGCTAGTCACCAATTCTGTATTTAGCAGAGGCTTGGCAGCCTCAAGGCGGGAGCATCCGTGAGCCAATGGGACGCTCAGATAACTGGAGTAACTATAAGCAATTATTTGATTATGTCTTTTGGATAATCTTGGGCAGTAATAAGATCTATTGTCAGGGGTGGGGAGAGGTAGAAGTAAAATAGCAGTAACTAAAAAAACCAAAAAAAGGGAAATTTTTTTTATAAACTGGACTCTGATAAAGCGTGGGTGCCTGGGTTGCAGGACCTGGAAAATCAATAAATATGTGAATGGAACAACTATTTTGACAGGCCTCATTTAGCAAAAACACAACTGGGTACTTTTAGACATAAATTATGGAAACTTTAAAAATAATGACATAGAATTTAAATGAGTGTAAGGCGAGAACTAAAATAAGGAAGGTGATTAAAATGGTCAAAAAAAGGAAAATAGACTGCCTTCTTTTACAAGAAAAACATTTTAATGAGAGAGATGCATTATACTTCGTAACCTAATGGGGGCAAATTAATTTGTTTCCAAATTCTCAGATATGGCAAGGAGTATTGCTATTTTCATTAGGAGCCAGCTTGGACATATATTAGGGAAATCTATGATAGACAATATGGGGAGGTTTGTGATAACTGAACTTAGCTTACAGTACAGGAAGTTTACTTTGGACTCAATTTACAGCCCAAATCAAGATGACCCTGCTTTTTTTTCAAATTTATATTTAGAATTAACACAGTTCTGCAATGCCAGGATAAATGGGGGGGTGATTTTAATCTTACTTTTTCTCTGTTAGATAGAGCTCCGCCAGCTATGGAAAGAAAGAAACAGGTGGTAGACGTGTTAAATCAAATGCATCAAGTTTGAACCTAGTAGACCCATTTAGGGTATTGTATCCTAACTTGAAAAAATACTTGCCAGCCCGCCAGTGCAGTGGTTGGATTTCCACTCGCGACACTGGCGACCTGGGCTAGGGAACAGACTCGGGTCATCAGAGGGCTGGGGGGGAGATGGATTGAGCACTCCACGACTGCTGTCCTTTTCCAGGGGGGAGGGTGGTGGAGTGATCGGAGCTGTGGCAACACCCAGTGGAGGCTGGGTTGCACCACAAGCTCTGACGCCAAAAGTAAGCTCGAGGGTGGGCGGACGCAGGTCATCATTGCACGTCCGGCCCTCGCCTAATGGGGAAAAAAATTACGCTGCTTGCTGCCAGGATAATGTCTGCCTCTCTGCTCTAATGAGCTCTCAGACTGGCTCCTGGACTTATCCTGTTGTCTTCGGCACTTGGGCTGGTGCCACAGCCCTGCCCTGGGGGGTAATCCAGGGGGTATCTGGGAGTAAGTGCTAAATGTGGGAGTGGGAGCGGAGGGGGGCCGTGATCTGGGTGGATGGCACGGTGGCAAAGCAGCAGATAAATAAAGGAAAAAAAACACGTTATTCAAAGACATATAAAACTTTTTCAAGGCTAGATCATTTTTTTATATCCCGTGACTTATGTAAAGAATTAAAAACAGTTTCATATGAGACAATTAGGGTTTCAGAGCATGCCCCAGTACTTACGGAGATAGGCATGGGAGATATGAGAAATAAACATTTTGAGGTTCTAACATGGAGACTAGATAACTCTATATGGTTCTTCTCAGGTTTTAAGGAACAAATGCAAGAGGAAATTCATTGTTACTGGGCACATAATTCTGAGCAAGATATAAAAATGAATACTCTTCGGGATACAAAGAAAGCATATTTAAGGGGATGGGTGACTTCTCAAACAATTATAAGGAAAAAAGCTCAGGGTGCTAGTTTGGTGAATCTAGAAAGGGAATTAGTGTCAGCCGAAGCAGAACATGCATGTTATAGAACAGATCAAACAGAGATTAGTTACTTATTAGTTAGAGATAAAGTCGAACAAATTATGCAGGAGAAAGCAGAAAAAGCTGAATAAGGCTAGAGAAAAATATTATTATTATTATTAAGGTGAACTACCAAGTAAGATACTAGCTTATCAGCGCCAAAGCGAAGCAAATAAAAATAAAATTCATAGTATTATAAAAAAAGATGGGACTCCATCTTCAGAAATATTAGACATATTAGCTACCTTTCAAGCTTTTTATAAAAAAAACTTTATACTCCAGAGTTTCAAGTGGAGGAGGGAAACATTCTGGAATATATAAATAAGCTAAATCTATACAAAATTCCCAATCAAGAACTAGCAGAGCTGAATAAGGAGTTTACACCCAAGGAAAGCTGCACTAATTAAATCATTACCAAACAACAGAAGTCCAGGGCCAAATGGATTTAAATTTGAACTATATAAGAATCTACTAGAAATATGGATACCATGGTTGATAAAACTGTATAATAGCTGTATAAAAACAGGAACTCTACCAGTCTTTTTAAAAATGATTTATCTCCTGCACCGGCTTCCCCTTCAGCTGACCGGCCCCCCCTTAGCCCCAACATCCCAGAATTACCGGGGCCTACCTTAAGCCTGCCTGTGAGTGGAGCCTACTGAGGGTTGGGTGTCATCCTGCTGTCAGATCCGTGTTTTTCTGTTTTTATGAGGTCCTCCCATTTTACCCTGGGGCCCCAGGAGTAGAGACGCATGCGTGTGGAGGCGAGCATGCATACTACAACCCCAATATGGCCCCATCTGCCCACCTGTCATGCCCTCTGGGCTGCACTGCCCCTGTCCTCCTCCATGGGGCAGTCAAGAGCTGAGGGATACCACGTCCCTCCCCAGAGAGGAGAGCTGCCTTTCGGCAGCTCCACCCAGCTCTGTGCCCTCCCCCTGCCCACCTCTGATGGTCCGTGCTAGTTCCTGAACATGGGTCATCAGTGTGGTGCAAGGTAAGGTGTCCAGCACTTTAGCCCTCAGCGCCACCGGGCCAGCTCTACCACAGTCTTTTAATGAAGCTGACATTGTGCTAATTCTGAAAAAAGATAAAGCAGAAGAGCACTGTGGGTCATATAGACCCATTTCTCTCCTTAATAGTGACTACAAAACTTTCACAAAACTCTTGGCCGAAAGGCTAACAAAAATTGTTCTGGCTTTGGTTCACAAAGATCAAGAAGGATTTGTTTTAGCATGATAACAAAATGGCTCCACAGCACAGAGAGTGCATGCATCAACAATTAGGCTGGTGAGACAAGCAAGAAGCAGCACTCCTCATCCTTAAAGTGCAAAATATAATTTATTTTGAAAAAAGACAAAAGTTATGCCTAAAATAGCATGCCGCTAGGTAGAAGACTTCAGCACAATACAAGGAAAGCATTTAACGTCATAAATGCCTTCATGGGAACAGACATTGCACTTGTCTCTCTAGATGCCGAAAAGGCCTTTGACAGAGTGCAGTGGCCCTTCCTTTTGAAGTATTGAGGGGCTATGGAATTAAAGGGAATTTTGAGGCCTGGATTAAAATGATTTATAGTACACCAAAGGCTAGGGTAAAGGTGAATGGATTTTTTTCACCCTTTTTCCAATTGGCTAGAGGGACGAGGCAGGGATGCCCATTATCCCCACTTTTATTTGCCTTATTTCTCAAGATCCTAGCCATCTGGTTCAGATTCCATTCTCAGGAATTAGGAGTAAAGAGTAACCCCAAGTCAGTCCTAATGATGCTGTATGCAGACGATATATTATTAGCTCTAAATAACCCAGAAAATACCTATTTCAGGGTATGTGAGCTTTTAGAAGAGTTTGGTTCCCTCTCAGGCTATAAAGTAAACTGGGGTAAAAGTGAAATGCTTTATCTAGGACCTCCTTGTAGGATTGTAAACCCGTCTCTAAGAAAAATGTTAAAAGATAAAGTTAACTATTTAAGGGGTCATTTTGGCAACTGACCATAAAAGGGTGATACAACTAAACTCAACCCTCTCATATGTAAGATTAAATTAGATTAAGTAAAATGGCAATTTCTCCCCCTAGTGCTGTTAGGCAGAATAAACATCTTAAAGATTAACATTTTGACACACTTACTTTTCCTATTTCAATCAATACCTATAAGTCTCCCTAAGAAATTTTTCTCAGATCTGGAAAAAGTTGTGAGAAATTTTGTTTGTCAAGGCAAACCCCACAGGATAGCTTTATATAAATTATGTCAAAATAAAGCAGATGAGGGATTAGCCTGCCCAAGTTTTTATCTGTATTACTTAGCTGCCCAGTTGGAAGTTGTATATTATTGGTTTAATGCCCCTTTGAATTACTCTCTGACAGGCAATGGAATGGAAGTAGAGAAAATAAAGGGAATGTCTTTGGTAAATACTCTGGTACTTTGAAAAATGGAAACTTTGACGACCACTAAGACTACTACAGAGGCATGGGGGCAGCAACTAAAATATTAGGCGGGGGGAGGGGGCTCTCTAAATTGACATCTATCTATAACAGTAATTGTTTTAAACAGTCCAAGTTGGACTACACTTTCAAAATATGGTATTTTCATAAGAATATAAGGACCATTGAGGATTTTTATATGGGTCCTTCACATAATTTCAGACAAAATATGACATATCAAATACTCAATTTTGGCAATTTAACCAGGTGAAGAACTTTGTGTTTAAAAAGAAATCCAATTCTTTTCTTTTGAATAAACCCTTGGAAACGGTCTTTGAGGAGATTGACTCAAATAAACATATTATTTCCAAGCTATATTAGAGCTTTTTGCAAGAAGTTACTATCCCAATGGCATCAACATGAGAAGCACAGGAGAGGGCTCTCAATGTTTCAATATCAGAGATAGATTGGGCCGACTACAGAAATATGGAGGATGCCCATATCTGCATTAATAGGTTACTGCAGATTCATTTTAACATTATACATAAAACATACCTTATACCCACTAGACTACACAAGATAGATATTTCTATTCCTGAAACCTGTCAAAGATGTAAGAAGTCTAGGGGCTCTTTATCTCATATGCTGGTGAAATGTGAAAAGCTTATACCACTCTGGACATATATTTGGTTCTTAATAGGGAGACCAATGGGGCTGACATTTCCTTTTGATCCTGGAGTTGCAATTTTTTGTAATAAAATTGATCCATTGGATCTCAAGAAACATAGAAATATAGAAACATAGACTTTGAAGGCAGATTAGGACCGCTTGGCCCACCTAGTCTGCCCATTTCCCTACCTATTGGATAAGCTGCAGATCCTGGTTAACCAACAGCCTACTTTCTCCTGCACCCACTATAATTGCCTTATGTCTGTCCCATGCATTCTTCAATTCCCCCACTGTTTTTGACCCCACAACCTCATCTGGAAGGTTGCTCCATGCATCCACCACCCTCTCCATGAAAAAATACTTCCTCGCATTGCCCCTGAGCCGTCCTCCCTCTATCTTCAAATTGTGCCCCCTTGTTCTTACACATCTTTTTTTCTGAAAGAGGCTACCCTCTTGGTCTTTTTTGATTCCCTTGAGGTGCTTGAAACTTTCTATCATGTCCCCCTCTCCCTCCTTTCCCCAAGGGTATACATATTAAGCTCCTTTACTCTCTCTTCATATGATTTCTGGTGCAGACCCGGCACCATTTTAGTTGCCCTCCTCTGGACTGCCTCCATCCTCTCTATGTCCTTGCATAGATGGGGTCTCCAGAACTGCACACAGTATTCCAGATGGGGTGTCACCAACTGTCTGAACAGAGGGATGACAACTTCTTGTTTTCTACTGGTGATGCCCCTTCCTATGCATCCCAGTATCCCCCAGCCCTCCTTACTGCCTTTTCACATTGCTTGCCTACCCTTAGGTCATCTGATATGATGACCCCCAGGTCCCTTTCCACCTTTATTGCTGTTAGTATCTCCTCCCCCCATTGTGTGCTCTTCCCCTGGGTTTTGTTTCCCAGGTACATTACTTTGCACTTCTTCGCATTGAATCTAAGCTGCCATACATCTGACCATTCCTCCTACCCTGCCAAGTCCCTTCTCATTCTTTCCACCCCCTTTGTGTATCAACCCTGTTGCAGATCTTTGTGTCATCTGCAAAAAGGCATACTTTTCCTACCAATCCCTCTGCAAGGTCACTTATAAAGACATTGAAGAGGACCGGCCCCAGTACTGAACCCTGTGGTACCCCACTAGTAACCCCCCTTTCTATGGAGTGGACTACATTTACTATTACCCTCTGTGTCCTGTTTTTCAGCCAGTGTTTTACCCAGGCCACCACCCTGGGACACACTCCCAGGCTGGCTAGCCTGTTTATTAATACTTTGTGTGTAACTGTGTCAAATGCCTCGCTAAAGCCTAGGTAGGCCATGTCCACAGCCCCTCCCTGGTCTACTACTTTGGTCACCCAGTCAAAGAAATCTATTAAATTTGTCTGACATGACCTTCCCACTGTGAACCCATGCTGCCTTGTGTCTTGTGCCACACTGGCCTCTAGGTACTCAACAATTCTTTCTTTTAGAAGTGATTCCATCATTTTCCCCACCACTGAGGTCAAACTAACAAACCTGTGGTTTCCTGCCTCTGCCTTGCTCCCACTTTTGTGAAGGGGAATCCCATCTGCCCTCCTCCAGTCCACAGGTACCACACCATCTTCCCACGATTTGTTATAAAGAGTCCTTAAGTGGTGCCTCTAGTTCTCCCCTTAGTTCTTTTATAATTCTGTGGTGAATCCCATCAGGCCCCATTGCCTTGTTCACCTTCAGCTTTAGGAGTTCTTTCAGGGCTCTTTCTTCTGTGATTGGACTGGTATCGACTCCTTTATCCAGAGTGCTTCTATTGTTTGGTTTAGATACCTCTCCCTTCTCTTCTATTGTGAATACTGAACGATAGTATTCATTCAGTATCTCTGCCTTTTCACTGTCACCCTCTGCCCACCCACCCTCCCCTTTATTAAGCCTCACAATCCCTCCCTTGGTCTTTCTTCCCTCCCTAATGTACCTATATATGGTTTTAACCCCCTTCTTAACTGAGTTGGCTATCTTTTCCTCAGTTTGGGCCTTTGCTATTCTGACTGCCTTTCCTGCTTCCTTCTGCTTTAACTGATACAGTTCTCTGTCCTGCTGCTTTTGTGATTCCTTATACTTCCTGAATGCTAAATGGAAAACCCCTTGGAACATAGGCTCTCTGGTAGCCAGTAAGGTAATACTCCAGCACTGGAAAGATGTAAAGGCACCATCAAAGGATGAGTGGCAGAAGAAAATGCTGGAGTATGGCAGACTGGACAGAGCAATACGTTTCCTAGAAGATGTTCTGGACATACACAATTCAGTTTGGTCTTCCTTTAGACAAAATGTGGCTAATTAGGTACCATATTAAAGTTGGCCCCTAGATGATATATCGGAGATGATGCTATAAGTCTTCATGATTTTATAAAAGATTGAAGCACCCATGCTCTGAGTCACATCATCAAAATCAAAAAAAAAAATGGCCATTACAAATCAAGCAGAGAATTTAAGTACAGCACTTAACTGTCTGTTTCTGGATGTAGAATAATGAATCCTGAACAACAGCTATTTATAGTGCTCTATCGACTATTCATCCACTTTTGTGCAAGAAAACATAAGCAGATAAGAGTGGCGGATAAATTGAGTTTAGTAAAAGAAAAAATGTTAAAATGTTTACTGTTCATAATTTGCACTGGGTACTATACAATATTTTTTAAATCACATATTAAAGCATTAAATCTGGGGGCTATTGGAGCTGGTAGTATAGCCTAGACTCCCATAGCCAGGGGTGATATTTACAGGCTATAGTTACATCAAGGGCATCAACCACACTGGAGAAACATAGTAACACAGACAATGATGGCAGAAAAAGAACAGTGGTCCATTCAGTCTGCACGTAGCATCCTATTATATCCCAAAACCTTTTGTCAATACAGGGGTTTTGTCTACACTATCCACCCTCTTGCTCCCTGTCTTACTACTCCCCCCTCCCGAGTAACTAGTAAGCCCTCAGTTCTGTCCCAACCATGCTTGAAACCATTAATG
This sequence comes from Neoceratodus forsteri, assembly GCA_016271365.2. Lineage (NCBI taxonomy): Eukaryota > Metazoa > Chordata > Ceratodontiformes > Ceratodontidae > Neoceratodus > Neoceratodus forsteri. The sequence continues at coordinate 358,916,945 of CM057458.1, forward strand.
GTTTTGGTGCCCACCACCTCTACTGGCATATTGTTCCATGGCTCAACCTCGCTCTCTATAAAACAAAACTTTCTCACATCCCTCCTGAACCCCACCTCACCAGCTTCCACTTGTGTCCTTGTGTTCTAGATTCATTACTCCTGTTAAATAGTTCCTCACAATGCACTTTGTCAATTCCTTTCAGGATCTTGAAGGTCTCTATCACCCCCCTCTCATCTGGCCTTGAGCGAGTTCATCATCAGTGTGCTAAGCCAATCCTCTGCCCTGTTGGCCCTGACTCATTTTGGTTACCCTATGCTGCATCATCCCCTTCCTGTCCATGACTTTCAAGAGTGAAAAATCTACTTCCCCTCTCCTCTGGCTGGTGATCTCAATTAAGTGTTTTCCTCTAGCTACCTAGAACCTTGAACCAGACCTGTAAAGGCCTATCAGGAAGAGCCCCTTGAGGGTGATCTTTCTCTCAATCCAGCTGTATGTTGGCTCTACAACTCCAGCTCCCAAGCAGAAAGTGGTTGGGACAAGCCCCACCTATATATAGCAATCTCTGGATCCCATATCTTGGCACTGAGCTGTACAGGCTTAACTCCTTAAGTGCTAAACAAACATACAAATAAAAAGTGCAAACATATTGCACAGTGACTCACCTAATGGGGTTACATTCCCAATCATGCCATGAACAATAGGGTTGCAAGCCTTCCAAGTATGACTTCAAAACATATTGCAACATGTGGTTGCCATGTAAATGGCATGCATGACATTCACAGTGCATGGTGGCCTTTATAAGACTCTGTCACTGAGTTTTGTAACACCCCCCTGCATTAGTACCATATAAGACAGGTGTTAGGGTGCCATAACTTTATAACAGAATTCTGAAGAGTCAATGGGAGATGAAGATTGACATGTGGCCAGATTCAAAATGGAATCACAGAGCAGCATGATCCTGAGAGGTACTGGACACCAGGGAATGTTGAGGCACCAATGTGCGAATGAGGGACCACTTGAACACCTTTTTCTAACTGAGTAATTTTATTGTTAAGATGCACAATTTGGCAAACACAGTAGCAACTTTCTGACAGCTATACATGTGCACATTGTGAACTAGCATTGTTATATGTTAAAAAAAACACAGTTTTACATTTTTGCGCTTATATGACACTGTCACCAAAGATGTTAGGTGATCCTCATTATCACACACTCTTATCTCAGGTGGCACATTTTTGTTTTATAAAAAAGTGTGATTTTGTATACATATTTTCTCCTTTACATAATAGCCCACTTTGGATAGGTAGCATTCTTACCAAGGGGTAGTGACCACAACTGTTTTTCCTGTGACTCATGATTGTTTCGTACTGCTCAACCTGGTTCACATTCTGTTATTGTTCTGTCTTTTCTGATCATTTAGTAGACTCATAGGCAGGGTCACTGGAAAATTGTGAAAAAGTTACCCAAAATTGTGGAGATTTATTTGCAAAAATTGCAGGAAATTGTGGGAGTTCTGATATATAGACCCTGAGAGCTCCACAATAAATTGTTTACTGTTTCCTGCATCATATATTAGTCGGCATAACCTGCTAAATGAATACACTGCCACTTGAATGTGTTTCAAACATGAATGAAAGATTGTGCTCCTAAAATGAATACTGAATTGACCAATGTTTTGCCTGTCTTCCAAAATTTTAAAACATCTGCCTCATACAGTGCTAAATATATTCTATTTAGTGAGCCACAGCAAATCAATATTAAATAAAACCAGAATTAACAAATTGTGTCTGTTTCTGGATGTAGAATAATGAATCCTGAACAACAGCTATTTATAGTGCTCTATCAACTATTCATCCACTTTTGTGCAAGAAAACATAAGCAGATAAGAGTGGCGGATAAATTGAGTTTAGTAAAAGAAAAAATGTTAAAATGTTTACTGTTCATAATTTGCACTGGGTACTATACAATATTTTTAAAATCACATATTAAAGCATTAACTCTGGGGGCTATTGGAGCTGGCAGTATAGCCTAGAGGTAAGTGTAACAACTTATGAATGAGCTTGGTACATCCAGCAGACCTAAGTCTGATTCCCACAACCTCCACTTCCATACTATGTGACTCTGAGGAAATCACTTCAGGTTCAAGTTTATTGTTCAACATCAAGTCATTGCAAAACAATTAGTAAAAAAGGAAATACAGACATAGTAAAATTCAGCAGCATTCATTAATAATTATAGCCTGCCTCTCTGTAATAAACTCCAGTACAAGGTTAAAATGACAGTAAAGAATTAGTGTTTCAAATCATTATGTAGTCTAAAAAATAGGAAGGAATCAAGAGGAAAAGGTCCTTAGAAATCCTGCACATTTACAAGAGTAAAAGGGACTCATCTGAGTTCGGGTCTGGTTACCTACACCCCCAACTGAATTACTGTAACCCGTAATCTCAATATTCCAAAAAACTATGTCAAATTGGGAAAAGAGCCAATTAAGGCAAAAGAAAAGACATTTTCCTCTTGTATACTTCCAATGAGTACATCATTACAAAAAATGAACATTGGGACTTTCTGAGAGTGTAACACACCCAGTTAGATATCCAAACAACGTTAGTAATTCATTATAAATTGAGAGTACTCAGAAATTTAGACAGGTGATACAATATGTTTATATCAGTAGAATTAAAAAATACATTAATTATTTGATCAGAAGGAAGACACAATGTTAACCAGTATTGGCCTAATTCAAAACTTCCAGATCCTATGCTTGTCAACAAGCCTCACAATATCTCCCACACAGGAGTCTTTCATAGTGATCTAAGTGATCACTGTGCTACAGCCTGTATTACGCATGTTCCCACCCGGTCATCTTTCTCCTCATTTAAGCTGAAAAGACGTTTAAAACACCTCTGCCCAGCTTCCGTTCTGACAGATCTCGGCAACATACATCTGGCAGGATTTTTATCTGGCCTCTACTATCACAGAGGTCTATAACATTTTCCAAAATCTTTTACTGGGGCTGATAGATAAAAGTGCTCCCATTAGGAAGATCAAAACCAGGAAAAGGTCTCCTGCCTGGTTCACTCCTTCTTTAAAGAAAGCCCTTAGAGACAGAGATGTTCTGTGGAAATATGCAAGAAAAACGAAGTTAGATACTGACCGGCTAGCCTTTCACATAGCAAGGAACACCTGTACCAAATTGATTAGATCTGAAAAAGGGCAGATTTTTCCAAACTGCCCTTGAAGAAAACATAGATAGCACTGCCAAATTCTGGAAAATCCTCAAAGAGGTCGAAGGTCATTCTCCAGCCTCTCCCCTGCCTGTCAAGATCATAACCGGAGCTACTATTTACACCGATAGGGCGGACATCCTTGAACAGCTTAACAATTATTTTACTACAGCTGGCCTTGCTTTTGATGTTTCACCTGTCAGTAAGCCTGTAGCACATGGTGATGCTACTGATGGCCCAAGTCCTGACACCCTCTCCAGCCTGACCCATCCTTTGTTTAGCTTTTGCCCAGTCTCTTTCAAACAAGTCGAGGACCTCCTACTGACCCTGGATATGAATAAGAGCGCAGGTGCAGCCCTCCTAGAACCACTTTTCTTGAAAATAGGTTACTATTACTTGACAGCCCCCATCACTCACCTATTTAATTGCTCCCTGAAGTGTGGTGAGCTGCCCCCCTTTGGAAAATTGCTCATATTATTCCCCTCTTTAAATCTGGTGACCCATCTGATCTGAATAACTATCAGCCTATTTCCCTTCTGCCAATTATCTCTAAAATACTGGAAAACATCATCACCTCACAGCTTAGAGAGTACCTTGAGTCTGAAAACTTACTTAATCCAGTCCATTCAGGTTTTAGACCCAAGCACAGCACAATGTCTGCCCTGGCCAAAGTATCTAATGACTGGCAAACTGCTGTTAACACTAAAAAACATATTTATGCTCTTCTTAGACCTTAGCAAGGCCTTTGATTCTATGGACCACAACATCTTACTCACTAGTTTGAGTAGGATTGGCCTGGGCAGTACTGTAGCACAGTGGTTTGAGTCCTATCTTACCAACAGAATGCAAAAAATAAAAGCTCTGGGTGACTTGTCTCCATTTAAAAATCTCCCTAAGGGTATGCAGCAGGGATCTATCTTGGGACCTATACTCTTTGCAATCTATATTAACAATGTTGATGCCAGCATCTGTAAAGCTACTGTACATCTATTCGCTGATGATACAGTTCTTTATACCACTAGCTCCTCCTCTGAAACCACTCACAAGGAACACCAGCAGGACTTTATCACCCTTCAGCATGCAAAAAAACTAAAGCCACGATTATCTCACCCCATTTCTCCCATGCCACTGTGCCATCAACAAACCCCCCGATTCACACATTACTAGGTGCATCACTGGAAATTGTGGACAAGTTCAAGTACCTGGGATTCTGGTTAGATAATAGGCTAAGCTTCACAACCCACTTGACTGAACTCCAGAAAAAACTAAGGCAGCAGCTAGGTGTCTTCTTTCATATCAGACATTTGCTTTCACTAAAAGTCAGGATGGGACTAGTCCAAACGACCTTTCTCCCTATGATTGACTATGCAGACTTTCTTTATAGCCATTGCCCCATTGTAGCCTTGAATAAATTAGACACTCTTTACCACTGTGCCTTAAGGCCATCCTGAACTTACCTCTATGCCGCACTCACCACTGTCTCCTGTACGAGCGACTGGGCTGGTCCTCCCTCTCGATTAGGAGTCAAAGAAATGCTCTGCTTTGATTTTACAGGGCCCTAACCGATCGACTGCCTACCTATAATTCTAACTTCTTTGTTAAGCTCATGGGTCATATGGCCTGAGAAGATTTGCTCTGGTAACCTTCAAGGTACCTAGAATAAAGATGCAGTATGGTTCAGCCACCATCTATTGCTCTTTCCCCACTCTATGGAACACAGCCCAAAAGACCATAAAATTGGCTTCTTTGCCTGGGCCACACACTTTCAAAATGCTGCTCGCATGCTATTTAAGGGATACCTGTGTCTGCCTCATGTAAACTTACATATACCTTGCCATTCTCCTGCCCTGGCCTTGACAACTTTAGCTCTAACTTCACCAACAACAGCACTTCCTTCTCTTCTCTTCTCTTCTCTTCTCTTCTCTTCTCTTCTCTTCTCTTCTCTTCTCTTCTCTTCTCTTCCCCGTCTCTCCTAGCTCCTATAGCACCTCTCTCTTATGCTGTTCCCCTAGCTTGTCAGTCCCCTACCCCCTTCCTTCCAATCAAATTCCCTTATACTCACTGAAACTAGTTATCATTATAATCTTCATCATTGTACTTTTCCATGTGTAAATATGCTGTACCGTTATATTACTGCCACTGTATTGTAAGTTATCAAGCCTTTGTCTTTATTTGTATGTTCTCTGTCCAGGCCATCTTGTTAATGAGCTTGCTCAATGATTAAATACCTAGTTAAATAAAGTTTGATTGATTAATTGATTGAAAACTCTCTTCTACTATGGTATAAAGGACATAAGAGTACCACATGTTTTAAATCATCATATACTTTCATCCCACATTTACAGAATTCCAAGACTATAACAGGTCTTTTTTGTTTAAAATATATATAATGTGCTTTTTTATAGCTCCAGTCTAACTTGATAATGATAGTCTGGTTGCGAGGATTTGAAAGATGAGATTCAGTACATAAAATTCAGGTCCATGATGTACTTTGATATCTCTGTATCATTGAAATAACGTCAGGCTACTAATTCTTGATTGATCCAGATTGACTGCCACATCCCTACTCTTTGAACATCTCTGACTACATTCTTTCTGGGTCTATAATACATTTCATATAGCAAGTTAACTAATCCAATTGGCAGCAGGTGTTCCCTAATAAGTTTAATAATTTTGAAAATAAAACCCCCAATATGCATAACTGATTTGTTCTTCCAAGCACTGTCTGGACAACCTCTCGTCTGATAAGAGGAAGAGGGTCAATGCAAATATCAGATGCCTGTCCCTTATCAGAGAAGATAAAGAAAATTGCCCCAGCTCTGCTCTCAATATTTCATCAGGAACTGCATTTGGAACTGATAAGATGCATCATAATATTTTGTTTAGGATAATTTGTAAAGGTCTAATATTTGAAGAACCCCAGACTTCAGCTGCATATATAGTTCCCAATTTTAATTCAATATTTAATACTGTTAGGATGCCTTTAACTGAACCATTTCCTAGTTTATGATTAAATTTCTTGAAAGCATTGAACTAATTTTTCATTTTGGTTTCTGTTAATTCAACGTGTTTGGTCCATGAAACATTCTCTACAAATCTCAATCCTAGGTAACCATAATAGCGAGGTGTTTCAATAAAGGAATTTTATATATATATATATATATATATATATATATATATATATATACATATAATTTAGGCTTTTTCTTTTCTCTATTTCCAAAGATCACTAACTTGTCTGATCTTTCTTTATACTTAAGGCATTTTCTGAACATAATTTAACGAGAAGATTCAATTTTCTCTGGAGTCCAGGCAAAGAAGTGGACAATAATACAATGTCATCTGTGTAAGTCAATAAGATAATATGATTGTCAAACACTTTATGAGAGTGAAAATTAGGATTACAAAGTTGAGTAAAGCTTAGCTTTCTTAATTATGACATATGAATGTATAAGATGAGTAGGAACAAAACAATGCTGGATAGTAGAAAGATTCTGTCAAAAACCATTTTGAGTTTCCTGCTAGATGATTTTGAGACACCCAAGTCTGCAATCTTTGAAGAATGATTCTACAAAACCATTTTTGTGAAGTATCCAGGTGACTAATCGGTGCACATTCCTGGATCAGTTATCAGATATTTTACCCTTTTTGAAATTCAACATCTTTATTAATTTTTTAAAAAAGTTAACAGGAGTAATAGTCCAAGAAGTAGTAAGACAAGACAAAACCCTCCTTCTATACCATTGAAAGAAAGAAGATACCAGGAAGTTATTGGCACAAATGAACCCTAACAAAAAATAACATACTCCTTTCCCAACCCCACCCGGGTGTGCCTTATTAGGTTTAAAAAACGACATATTAGAAAAGATGACCAGATATGTGATAAACTAGTAATGCCAAACCTAAGAAAAGACAAGGTAAACGGAAGAAAAGGAATCATAAAAACCAAATCCGGAATAGTAAGAGGTGAACATTATACAAAACCTAATTCAAATATAATGCATAGAGCTTATCTCTTTTCAAGTACAAAGAGGTCATACAATTCCTGGAGCTGGCTATTAACTTCTCGGTATTTAAACAGAGAGACATCTCTTTAATCCACTCAGCATATGGTATGACAAACTGATCCATCCAATGTTTTAAAACCAGCCTCTTAACTACTATAGAGATTAAAGCCATGTGGAATCTGCGCTCCCGTACTTTAATATTAGAAAACATACCAAGGATGCATATTTCTATAGTGAACAGCTCACCCAGACCCAAAAGTGGGTCTAGATTGGTCTGAATTGTATTCCATAAAGGAGCCACTTTGTCACAGTGCCAGAGAACATTTATTAGGCTCCCTTCCACTGCCCCACACCGCGTACAAGAATTTGAGGGCAATCTACCTAGCTTAGCCAACTTAACCAGAGTGTAATAGAGATTATTTAAGATGTGATATTGAATGAGTCTATGTCTGTCTTGTGTAAGATATCTATGTAGGTCCACCCAAATCTGCTTCCAGATCAGAGGGGAGTCAGGTAGAAAAGACATCCAGGTTTTAGCCCCAGTGAGGGCATTAGGGTACTTAGTCTCTAATAAAAGGGAGTAAATCTTAGAAATTCCATGGGACTTATTCGCATATTCATGAATCTGGTCTAAGAAGGGTCTAACCTGGGATGATCTAAACTTAGTCCCAAAGGTGGTGACTATAGAGTGTCTCAACTGAAACACTCTAAATATATGTTTTTGAGGGATATTCAGTTTATCGCTTATATCAGTTGATGAAAGGAGAGAGTCCTGGGAAAACAGGATTTCTACAGAGAGATCCTGTAGCTGAGGAAGCCAGTCTGGGGCAAGCAGAGCACCCCCAATTTTAATGTTAGGGTTGGAAATGAGAGGTTACGCCATATCCTTCTTAGAGCTAATATTAAAGAAATTCCAACACCGAGTTAGGACTTTTATGGAGGTCCCTACAACCGAACTTTGTAGAGAGGGAGGTAGTGCAGAGATGGTGTAATAAAACACTCTAGGTGAATAGAGACTATATGTATCTAGTAGTTTCCTCTCTAATTGTAGCCAGATGGGCAGATATGAATCAGGTCCAGCTTCAAACCATCTCTCCAATTTGGACAGGTGGCTCACCCAGTAATATAACATAAAATTGGGGAGGCGGAGCCCACCTTTCTCCTTGGGTAAGTTAAGTTTGAGAAAGGCCCTTCTGGGGTGTTTGCCTTGCCAAATAAATTTAGAAAGGGCAGATTGTAATTGTTGAAAATAAGATATTGGGAGCCAAATGTTCAATAGATTTAGAGGGTAAAAGATACGGGGCAAAACATTCATTTTTATAATATTTATTCGGCCCCATAAGGACATTGGAAGAGAGGACCATCTGTGAAGGTCTTGTTGTACCCTTACCAACAGAGCGTCCAAATTAAGTTTCCTATGGGCCTCTGGATCCCTAGTGAGATGTATTCCTAGGTATTTAAATGAGGAGGAGGACCATTTCATACCAAAATGGACAAAGTTAGCATGAAGGGTGAGAGTATTTAATGGGAATATAACAGATTTGGAAATATTCAACTTATAATTAGCTACTTGGCCAAACCTATCAATAATATGCAGTGCCTGTGTTAGAGAGGATTCCAGATTGGCCAAATGCAGAAGAATATCGTCTGCGTATGCTGAGAGAGTCTGGGATTGTTGGTATACTGAGCAACCTATGACCTGGGGGGAATGTCTGATATTGACTAACAGAGGTTCTAAATATAGATTAAACAAAAAGGGAGATAGGGGACAGCCTTGCCGAGTGCCGGTAAACAAGGGGAATTGGGAGGAGAAAACCCCATTACAATAAATTCTAGCGGTAGGGATTTGTATACTGTCTGAATCCAGTGAATGAAAGTTTCTGGGAAGCCCATTCTCCGAAGAGTGGCCCAGAGAAAGTCCCAGTGCACTCTATCAAAGGCTTTTTCTGCATCTAGTGAGATTAAAGCCATAGGTATCTGGGAGTCTTGGGCCACTTGAAAAACGTGCAAAAGGGTTCACAGGTGATCAGCAGGGGATCTGCCTTGAACAAACCCCACTTGTTCAGGGCTCAGCAAATTAGACCAGACCTGTTTAATTCTAAGGGACAAAATTTTGGTTAGAATTTTAATGTCACAGTTTAGTAGTGAGATCAGACGGTAGCTGGCAGGGTCTTTCTGAGGTTTGTCTGGTTTCAGGATCAAAACAATCATTGCTTCCAGCAAAGTAGAATCTAGGGAGTCCCAGGTGAACATGTAGTTAAATAACTTCAAGAGAAGGGGGGAAATTTCCTTACAAAAAACTTTATAGAAGTTGGAAGGAAAACCATCCGGCCCAGGGGACTTGTCCAATGCTAGTCCATTAATAGCATCCTCGATTTCCATCAAAGTAATAGGGGCAATTAATGTCTCAGCTTGGTGGGCTTGTAGGGAGGGGAGATGTAAATCATCTAAAAATTGCTCAACATTGGCATGGGAAGGCTGAGAAGGGTCCCTACTATATAAATTCCTATAGAAGGCCTCAAATATTTGAGAGATATCTCGAGGGGAGGTCACAATAGAGCCATCTGGGGAATATAGGGTGGGAATCAGTCTCTAACTTTCTATTTCCCTTAGTCGAAGGGCTAGCATTCTGCCTGGTTTCTCACCTTGGTCAAAAAAAACAGGCTTTGGTTTTAAGGATAGCATATTTTGCCTTTTCCCTTAGCAAGTCCACATATTCATTCTGAAGCTTCAACAAAGCTTCTAGGTCAGATTGGGAGCAGGAGGAAAGTAAGTTATTTTCGGCCAGCCTAATCTGATTTGACAGCGAGATAGCTTTGACCTCTCTTTATTTTTCCTTTTTGGATGCTAACTTGATAAATTCACCTCTGATGAAACATTTAAAAGAGCACCATATTAGATCCTCCCTAGCTGTAGAACCCATATTAAATTTTATAAAATCAGAAATCAGTGACTTAATGTGTGAAATTGTACGTTCATCCTTTAGGAGTTGTGTATTTAATTTCCATGAGGTGTCTCTATGAGCATTCAGGTCAGGGAGAATTGAAATCCATGCCATGGAGTGATCTGAGATGACAACAGGTTCAATACCTGTCAGTTGGATGTTCTTGAGCAAAATATTGCTAATAAGGATAAAATCAATTCTGGACCATGAGCGATGGACTTGGGAATAAAATGAGAACAATTGATCAGAGGGATGAAGCATCCGCCATGGGTCACATAGACCCAGTAGTTCCATAAAGTCCCTCAGAGCAAGTTGTGTGGGGGAAAGTGGTTTTAATGGCCTGTAGGTTTTATCTAGGTCTTGTGACGGGGCAATGTTCCAGTCACCGCCGAGAACTAACGAGGAGGGCAGTAGACCACTCAACCTGTCAGCCAGTTTCATAAGGAAATCTGGGTCTCCACTCACTGGGCCATAGATTGCACCTAAAACTACACTGACATTATTGAGCAAGCCTTTAACAATAACAGATCTACCTTCTGTATCCTTTAAACAGTCCTCCACCAAAAACGGTACATGCCTTTTCACCAAAATAGCCACCCCTCTGCTAGCTGATGAGCCACAGGAAGCAAACATTTGGGAAAAACCCTGTCTGTGTAGCCCTCTGATTTCCAAATCTAGGAGATGGGTTTCTTGTATCAAAAGGATGTCAATATTTAAAAGAGCATAGTGTTTGAGAATCTGATATCTTTTGGCTATGTCTCTGGCACCTCTGACATTCCACGTTGCAATTTTGATTGGCACAGTTGTCATGTGAGTACTTGTTTAATAACAGAGAGCTCATATATCATTGACCAAAAAGACCCCCAAAAAAGGCACACACCCCCATCCCCAGCCATCTCTGAGACTGAGCTTCACTATAACAGGCTCGTCTCTCCAAGCACATAACCATAATCGAACATGCAAATAACATTAACCATGCCCTGTCAACTTTAGACCTTGTAGCCAGCGAGACAGGCTTTTGATCGGAAAGATTCCCCCCCCACAAACCCATCCAACTATGTACACAAGGTACCCCGGTGAGTATGAGGGCAGTATTGGGCCTGTCTGAAACTATGACGGAGGACCCAACCCCATGCGCAGCATTTTGATGAGAGGCAGAGTCTAAAGTTAAGTATTCATGCCAAAGTGAGACACTGTGATTTGACACTATCAAGATTGACAAATGAGAACAAAAGTAACTAGAGCCGCTATGCCTCCCATGAAATGCTCCCTTCCCTCCCTTTTCTGGTGCGCTATGCAGCTCTCCTTGAGCTAGCTCCGTCTCGGAGCCCCCCACACATCACCCCACTTGAGAGGGAGAGAATGTACCCTACTGCATCAAGGGAGTTAGCTAGAACACAAAAAAGGAGGGGGACTCTTAGATTACCCATACCTGAAGAAATGAAATGGCCACGACAGAGAATTAAATGTCCCCACCTACTTTAGAGATAACAGTTACTCCGAGGAGCGTCCTTCAGATTAACCCGAGGTACTGGCCCGATTTTCCCAAGGATAAAAACCCCACTGCAACTCATGGGACAGCATCCAGACTCAGACACTGCCGACCTCGCGAGAATGAGGAAGTGGAGGGGGGACTGAGAAGTTAAAGGACCAAAAGGTCCAGCCTTGAAAGCAGTCAGTGGAAACACCCGCGGAACGAGTGTTCCCCCTATTTATCTGCTGGGCTGCATGTAGACATGTCTGAGATGAAACCAGGCCTAGTAGGCCTCGCTCAGGCCTATCTAACCTGCACAGCTCATCTCTAGGGGATCAAGGACCCGGGAAAATAAAACCAACCAAGAAGGTAAGAGATTAACCAGAGCAAACATTGAAAACATTAGAGTTCAGACAATCCCAATGAGAGTTCATCCAGATTTGAACAGGTTAGGAATTTTAATGGTGAGATCCGTGGTTGCTTGCTCCGGGGATTCATAAGAGTGCCATACGCCGTCAATCATCACTTGCAACTTGGTTGGATAAACCATTTTAAAATGAATACTTGCAGCTATCAACTTGGTAACCGTAGGATGAAAAGCCGCCCGTTTTTGGCATGTCTCAAAGGGAAGATCCTGGGTTATATGTAGTTTAGCCCCATTTCACAATATAGCTTGAAGCTCCCTTGATTTGATGAGCACATGCTGTTTCTCCAGGTAGCTAAGGAACTTCACAATGATAGGCCTTGGGGGGCTCCAGGCAAGGGTTTCGGCCTGAGGGAATGATGGACCCGCTCTAAGTGATACTGAGGATTAAAGGGAGATGGGCCGACAATCTTGCTGAAAAATTTTTGGAGGAAAGTGATGATGTCAGCTCCTTCTTCCAATTCGGGTAAGCCCAAAACCGGGAAGTTGTTCCTCCTACTTCATCCCTCCAAATCCTCTGTTTTTGACTGGAGTTTGCTAAGTTGCTGTTTAAGTTGTACCACTTCAGGGTCTATTCTCATCCTCCAATTCTCTAGGGACGAGGTTCTTGCCTCCGAGTCCCCCATTCTGATAGACAACATGCTGAGGTCACCTCTGAGAGATTTTAGCTCGTCAGATATGTTCTCTAGCATTTCTTTGAATGGCAACAGCTCCTGGAGGAAGCAATCCTCGGTTAGGGGAGTCCCTGAGGCACTGGATGGGCTGATTTTAGTAGTGCTGCCAGAGCTTTGGTGTTTGGATTTCTTGGTGGATTTCTCAGGAGTAGGTGGCGGGGTGTGCTTAATTCCGGCCTGCTTCATCTCCACTTCCATCGTTATTACAGCACCGGTCTCTAAGTTATCCTCAGGTAGAAAGCTGATCTTTACCACTAGTAGTGTAGAGAAAGCTTAAAACTAAAGTCCGATTAGCGTTATGTCTTGATAGTAGGGGAAAGAAACCTTTTTTATCGGGTGAAATGCAGGAGCTCCGAAGAAGTGCTGCTTCTAGACGCTCTGCATCACGTGACCTCGCTATTTTACCCTTTTTATAAATCAGGAATATTATACTGCTTCACACTCAAAGGGAGCCACTTACTGAAATAGGCAGAGCACAAGGTTAAAGTAGCGGCATCTGAACCACAAAAGAAACCTCACTCAAATGTAAAAAAGATAGGAGGACAAACTTATTTTGTTTATAATATAATAAGCAAACTTTTTTTACACATCACACAAGGTCCAAACCCCAGGTTAATAAAGAACAACCCGATGATCATTTTGCACACTTATGCATGCTTTACCAAGGGATCCCTTGATAAAGCACATGCAAGTGTGCAAAATGATCATTGGGTTTTTCTTTTTTAACCTAAGGTTTGGACCCTGTGCCATGTATAAATATAATACTACCCTTCCAGCTCTCAGGGAATTCTTCTCCCTGTAGAATTATATTAAAACTGTTCAGGAAAATAAGAACCCATCACCACTTAACTTACAAGGTCCTTGTTAGTTAAGCAGTGGCCACGATTTGTTCTGAATGGCCATCTAAAGTATGAACATTTAAAGATCATGTGCAACGGCTTTTACATATTTTTTATAAAAGCTTGAAAAGCTGACATTCAAGTCCCTGTGCCATGATTAGTGTTTCCTGAAAATTTCATGCAGTTTGATTTTATGGTTTTCTTTAAATCAGCATTTATTAATTTGCTCTACAGTGGCTGAAAACAGTGGAGTTATTTCTGTCCTCTCAGTCAAACTTACAGTGCGATGATATCATTTTGGAGTAGCTTACTGTTTCAGATTCCCAATCAGAGCAGTACTTTGTAGAGTTTATGGTTTGCTAAGCTCTCCAAGTTTCTTACAAACCCAGTCTCTGGTTTGTGTTTAGATAGATCAACTTAAAACATATCATTATCTTCTCGTTAAAAGCTGATCATTTCGGTTTCAATGCTGAATTGAAGTAGTGAGAATCTTTTTCTGTGAGAAATCAGCTTGTCTGTATCATAGCTTTCAGTTCTTTCTAATCAAAAATCTGATTTTTTGTTTTCTAACTATATAGCACAGGGCTGTTTAATGAATATAAAATAAATCTAAATTTTGTTCATTCACAGAAACAGTTTGTCTTTGATGTAGCCTTCATAAATATTTTCATGCAAGAAAATTGTTTTATGCCAGATTGACAAACAGTACATGTGCTTGAAATACTGTAGCAGAGTGTGACAGGCACCTGTCTGAATTCACAGATTTTAGTTCTTTGGTGGTTTCTGTGTGAAAATATATCATGTACGTGTACAACTAGAAACACTATGTGACATCTCTATGCACCATAGAACAGTGAAACAGTCTAGGGAGGTCAAATCATGGAAAGCCATGTGTGCAAATGCCAGGAGCCTTAGCAACAAGATGGAAGATCTGGAGGCTGTCATGGTGCAGTCAGACCTGGACAGTGTGGCCATCACTGAAACCTGGTGTAATGATAACCATGACTGGGAGATGGCCATACCTGGCTACAACATATTCAGAAGAGACAGAGCAGGCAGGAAGGGAGGAGGAGTGGCATTGTATGTAAAATGACATAAGGGCCACAGAGATCCAGGAGGAACAAAATGGGGAGAGATACTGTGGGTTAAGCTGGAAAGGAAAATGGAACAGCCATCCGCACAGGTGTGTCTATAGACCACCAGCCCAGGAGGAAGAAACAGACAGGGAGTTGATGCTAGCCATCCAAAGGATGGCAGACAAGGGTGAGGTAGTACTGGTTGGAGACTTCAATATTCCAGATGTGGACTGGAGCATCCCAGCAGCAGCATCAACTAGGAGCAGATTTATCCTGGACTCCCTTCAGGGTGCCTTCTTCAAGCAACTGGTCATGGAACCAACTCGGCAGAAGGCAATACTGGACCTTGTGCTCACAAACAGGGACAGTGTGATGGGGGTAACAGTGGGGGAGCACCTGGGGAACAGTGACCACCAGTCATTGTGGTTTGAAATCACAGAAAAGCAGACCCAAACCACACAAAATCACGTATACTGGATTTTAGGGGGGCAGACTTTGGGAAAATGGGGAGATACTTGAAAGAGGCATTAAGGGGAATGGGACAGGAATCAGGGGTTGAGGAACAGTGGGCAGCATTTAAAATGGAGATTGCAAGAATAACAGAATTATGCATTAAGCAGGTTAGCAAAAGGAAAAGAAAGAGGAGACCATTATGGTTTTCCAAAGAGGTAGCAAAGAAAGTGAAAGCCAAAAAGATTGCATTCAGGCAATACAAAAAGACACAGGCAGAAGGGGATGGGGAGAAGTACCAGGAGAAGCAAAGGTAGGCAGGGAGGTCAGTAAGGGAAGCCAAAGCTCAGACAGAAGAACACATTGCAAAATCAGTGGGTAGAGGGACAAAACCTTTTACAGGTACATAAGTGAAAAAGAAAGACAAAGGGTGATAGTGAGACTGAAGGGGAGGATGGGGCTGCGTGGAGGATGACAACAGTAAAGCTGACATATTGAATAGGTATTTCTGCTCAGTCTTTACTGAGGAAGAGGAGGGCAATGGGTCTGAAGGAGTACAAGGGTGAGAATGGTGCAGAATGGACACAAGTCCCTTTACACGAGAAAAGGTCCTGAAGGAACTGGAAGTAATAAGAGTTGATAAAGCAATGGGGCCAGATGGGGTGCAATTGCAGGGTCCTTAAAGAACTAAGAGAGGTGGTGGCTGAACCTCTGGCTATCCTGTTTAGCCGATCACTGGAAACATGGGAGGTACCCAAAGACTGGAGGACAGCAGATGTAGTCCCCTTATATAAAAGCGGGAACAAAGAGGAAGCAGGGAACTATAGACCAGTCAGCCTCACCTCGGTAGTGGGGAAGATCATGGAAGTGCTACTGAAGGAGAGATTGGTGGAACATCTGGTTGTCAATGGACTACAGGACCCAAGGCAGCATGGTTTCACCGGGTGGAGGTCATGTCAGACCAACCTCATTGAATTTTTTGACTGGGTGACTAGGGAGGTGGATCAGGGGAGGGCAGTGGACATGGCCTATCTGGACTTCAGCAAGACCTTTGACACTGTGCCACGTAGAAGACTATTACACAAACTGGGGAATATGGGTGTGGCAGGACAATAGTGTGGTGGGTAGGTAACTGGCTGGGTGGTAGGACACAGAGGGTGGTGGTAAATGGCTGTCACCCACAGAGGGAAGAGTGACCAGTGGGGTACCACAGGAATCAGTGCTGGGACCGGTTCTATTCAATATCTTCATCAGTGACATTGCACAGAACCTAGAAGGCAGAATTTCACTGTTCGCTGATGACACAAAGCTCTGTAACAGAGTAGACACACCAGAGGGTGTAGACAGAATGAGAAGGACCTACAGAAACTTGAAGAATGGTCAGGGTTTGGCAGTTGAAATTCAATGCAAGATGTGCAAGATAATGCATATGGGGCACAAAACCCTGGCACAATATATCATTTGGGGGTGAGGAATAGCATGCACCAAGCAGGAAAGGGATCTGGGGTTATCATCTCTGATGACCTCAAGGTAGGAAACAGTGTGACAAGGCAGCAGGTAAAGCAGATAGGATGCTGGGATGTATAGGCAGGGGCATCACCAGCAGGAAAAGGGAGGTCATAATTCCACTATACAAGACACTAGTGAGGCCCCACCTGGAGTACAGTGTACAGTTCTGGAGACCATACCTATGTAAGGACATAGACAGGGTAGAGAAGATTCAGAGGAGGGCAACAAAGATGGTGCATGAATTGCATCACAAGTCCTATGAAGACAGGCTGAAGGAACTAAACATGTACTCCCTGGAGGAGAGGAGAGAGAGAGGGGATATGATAGAGACATACAAGTATCTCACAGGGAGGAACAGGGTGCAGGAATACACTATTTTTAAGCAAAAAGATGTTCCAGGACTAGAGGCCATAGGATGAAGTTGGAGGGAGGATGATTCAGAGGAAACATGAGGAAGAATTTCTTCACAGAACGGGTGGTGGACAAGTGGAACACCCTGCCAGAGGAAATGGTGGGGGCTGAAACAATCACGGGATTTAAGAATGCATGTGATAGACATAAAGGAATTCTGGAGGTCAGGGGTAAGGGGCAACAGACTTCTAGGAAAACATAAAACTGAACTTACAAGCTCAAATGGGCAGACTGGGTGGACCATAGGCCTTTATCTGCCGACACTGCCTATGTATCTATGTACCATGTCTCTGCCTCACAGTTGAGGCTGCTGCAGTCTACTGCCACCTGTCCCTGTCCCACAAGCCCCCTGTCTTCTGCTCTGCATGTGAGACTGCTGCATCCTGCTGTCCACTGTCTTCTCCCACACAGTCAGGGATTGTGCAACCTGCTGCTTCCATCCCCTTCCTAAAGAATCAGGGCTGCTGCACCCTGACACCCCCTGCCCAAACAGTTGGGGATGATGCACCCTGTTGCCCTCTGTCTCTCCCCCTCACAGTTAGGGAAGCTGCACCTGTTGACCCCTGTTCCTGTCTCCACAGTCATGGCTGCTATGCTGTGCTAGGCCCTAGTGTTCCAGGTCCCACTACCTCCACAGCTGGGGCTGCTGTACCATGCTGCCCTAGCCACCAGAGGTGGGGCTTTTACTACACCCTGCTACCCACTTCCATTGCCCCAAATGGGCAGGGCTGCTGCACCATCTGTACCCCATCTCATAGTCAGAGCTGATGTACCCTGATGCTCCATGTGTTTTGCACCACACTCAAGACTTCTGCATCATGCTGTCCTCTATCCCTTGTCACCAGAGACAGGGCTGCTGCACCCTGCTCCTTTCTACACAGTTGGGGTTGCCATGGCCTGCTGTGCTCTAGTTCCCCATGCAGCTGCAGTTTGGGCTGCTGCACCATGCTGCCACTTGCCACAAGATGCAGGGCATTTGCTGCACCCTGTTGCATGCCTCCACAGTTGAGGCAGTTGCACCCTGCTGTCCCCCTGCTTCCAGAGTCAGATCCTTTGCTACACCCTACTGCCCACATGCCTTGTCCCTAACAGACATGGCTACTGCACTCTGTCCCACAGTTTGGGCTGTTGTGTCCTGATGCCACCCCTATCTCCTGCCTGAACATTTAGGGCTGCTACACCCTGCTGCCCTCTGTCCCCACTCTCACAGTCAGGGCCACAGCACCCTGTTGCTCCCTGTGTCTCTCTCCAGTTAGGGCTGCTGTGCTGTGCTACACCCTAGAGTCTCATGCGGCCTGCATCCACATTTGGGGCTGCTGAGCCCTGCTACACATTTCCATTGCCCCAAATGGGCAGGGCTGCTGCACAATGTACTCCCTGTATCACTCTCAGGGCTGCTGTATCCTGATGCCCACCTGTGTCCTGACCCACAGTCAAGGCTTCTGCACCATGCTGTCCTTTGTCCCCTGCCACCGTTGTGTCCTGCTACACCACACAGCCCTTTTCTTCCACAGGCAAGGGACAGGGTACAACAAATGGCCTTACTCTTGTGCTGCACCCTTGCCAAATAGTTGGGGTTGTTGCACCATGCTACTCGCTCTCTCTCACCTTCACAGTCAAGAACACTGCACATGTTGCCCCCTGTTCCTGTCTCAGTAGGATGTAGCAAAGGATCTGAATCTGGTAGCAGGGAGACAGCAGGGTGCAACTGCCTCAACTGCGGAGGCATGGAACAGGGTGCAGCAAATGCCCTCAATCTTGTGGCAAGTGGCAGCATGGTGCAGCAGCCCTAACTGCAGAGGCATGGGACTCCAGGGCACAGTAGACCACAGCAACCACCACTGTGTAGAAAGGAGCAGGGTGCAGCAGCCCTGTCTGTGATGATAGGTGATAGAAAAGAGCATGGTGCAGAAGCCTTGACTGTGGGGCAGGACACATGGGGCATCAGGGTACAGCAGCCCTGACTGTGAGATGGGGTACATGTGGTGCAGCAACCCTTCCCATTTGGAGCAATGGTAGTGGGTAGCATGGTGCAGCAAAAGCCCCACTTCTGGTGGCTAGGGAAGCATGGTGCAGCAGCCCTAGCTTTGGAGACAGGGAACATGGCACTCTAGGGCCTAGAGCAGCAGATCAGCCTTGACTATGGAGACAGGAACAGGGGGAAACAGGTGCAGCTTCCCTAACTGTGAGGGTGGGGGAGATAGGGCGGCAGAGTGCAGCAACCCCAATTGTTTGGGTAAGGAGCAACAAGGTGCAGTAGTCCTGATTCTTTAGGCAGGGGATGGAGGCAGCAGGGTGAACAATCCATGACTGTGTGGGAGACAACAGTGGGCAGCAGGGTGCAGCAGCCTTGAATGTGGAGCAGAAGGCAGGGAGGCTTGTGGGGCAGGGGACTGGTGGCAGTAGACTGAAGCTACCTCAACTGTGGGGCAGAGACACAGTGCATCAGGATGCCACATAGTGGTTCTAGTTGTACACGTACATGATGTATTTTCACACAGAAACTACGAAAGAGCTTAAATTTGTGAGTTCTGACAGTACATGTGCTTGAAATACTGTAGCAGAGTGTGACAAGCACCTGTTTGTCAATCTGACATGAAAAACAAATGTTCTTACATGATTGTATTTATGAAAGCTACATCAAAGACAAACTATTTCTGTGAATGAACAACATTTAGATTTATTTTATATTCATTAAACAGCCATGTGCTATATACAGTAGTTAGAAAAAAATTGAGGTTTGATTAGAAAGAACAGAGCATACAGACAAGCTGATTTCTCACAGAAAAAGATTTCCACTACTTCAGATCAGCATTAGAACTGAAATTATCAGCTTTGTAAAGGAAGAGAATGATATATTTTAAGCTGATCTATCTAAATACAAACCAGAGACTGGGTTTGTAAGGAACCTGGAGAGCTCAGTAAACCATAAACTTTACAGAGTGCTGCTCTGATTGGGAATCTGAAACAGCAAGCTACTCCAAAATGATGTCATCGCACTCTAAGTTTGACTGAGAGGACAGAAATAACTCCACTGTTTTCAGCCACTGTACAGCAAGTTAACAAATGCTGATTTAAAGAAAACTACAAAACCAAACAGCATGAACTTTTCAGGAAACACTAATCATGGCACAAGGACTTGAATTTCAGCTTTTAAAGCTTTTATTAAAAATATGCAAAAACCGTTGCACATGATCTTTAAGTTTAAAAAACAGCCCCATTGATATCTATGGAGTGCTCCTCCACACTGACCATATAGTGACATCGCAAACTGTGGTAGCACAGGGGCGGATCAGGGGTGGATCACTCTCAGAGATGGTACCAGGAAGTGGAAGGGGTCAGCATGGCTTGGCTCCACTTAGCCAAAATACGTTCTCTTCCCTTCCTAAATCGTGGCACATTTTAAAAGAAATATATGCACCAAATGATTTACAGAAAGGTAAGGGTTCCTCATGCTTCTGGGGGAAAATTTTGTAAAAGAGCAAGTTAATTGCTCTTTAACATCCTTCTCAACTATTGTTTGTTTGAGTCTGTCCCAGATTTCTACTTCCTAAAATCTTTCCTCTTCCTATTTAATAGTCTCATATTTTATTTGCTTTTATGAGCTTTAACAAATCTGGCAAGTTTATTTAAATCACTTTTTGCTTTTGTACATTTAGCATTAAACCAAGAATGTTTGGCTGGTTTATTCTTCCTATTTACCTTTAACATTGGTTCTAAGATTTTGTTAATTTCCAAGAGTATATCAACAAGAGTGGGGTGATTATGATCTAATATAATCTTCTGCCTTAATATAATCAATTGAACTGAATAAATGACATTGACAAATGCATCTATTATACTTGGTTGCCATCTAATTCTTCTTAAATCGAGAACTTCTATTGCAGTCTCCTGTAGCTATGCATTATCCTCTTTTTTGTTAGGAGCCATTAGGTAGAAGGAAAAACTAACAGGAAAATGAGATGATTCAGGACGTTCAGTTATTTTAAGGTCAACAAGACTTTTCAAAGCCAGTTGATTAATCCATTCTAAGTCAATGACTGATACTCCCATAGGTTCCATGAAGGTAAATTCACCCTCATGGTCACCAGTTGTTCAGCCATTTACTAATAAGAAATCAAGCCCCACCATAATCCTGTTTAAAATTTTATGTGAGAGTTTGTTTTAGTATCTTTGGATTTCTCTTCTGCATTCAACCTGTTATTGCTTATTCTTAGCTTTATATTTATCTCTTCCACAGTTTGAGATTAGCCTGTCCATAAATCCTAGCATTAATATCCTCTACTACAATAAAACTGTATATAGGAAACTTTTAGTTGTTAAATCATCCAATAGATTTTCTAAGTATTGCCATAAAAGTGGAGTAAATCATTTGTTATTTTTTGAAGGGATACATATTAATCAAGATAATCTTAATTTCAGCATTGCCTAACTTAAGTATTAAGGCAAAAATTCCGATCATACAGAACTTTAGTAACTGTAAAATCCAAAGACATTTTAATTATTGTGACCAAACCACCTTGATATCTTCCTGTCTTACTGAGACTAATAGTATGAGTCATGTAGGACGTGTAACCCATAAACCTAGGTACAGTAGGGTTGCATGCTACCATGTCTCTTGAAGTAACAATATATCGAAAGTAGTCATAAATTTATGTGCCTCATGATCAACCATTCTAGAAGCTAGCCCTTTTCATTCTAAGACAACATGTTCAATGCATTTATATCATTTTACTGTTGATCTGAATCAATTGACATGCCATTTAATCAACTGATAAATAAGTCTTGCAATGGAAGAAATCTATTATGAATTGAGATCTCGGAATTCTGCAAAGAGGGAGGATCTATAGTTTCAACATCAATTGAATTCTGCTCAGGCTGATTATTTAATCCATGGGACATTCTATCATTTCCACTAAGCAAATCAGGATGGACCAGATAAAGTTCAAGTCTGTCCAGTAGAGAACGTGCCAACAAAATCTGAGATGCCAAATTATAGTCACTAAACATATTACACATGTATAATTCCATTTGTGTTGTTATTATTGTATTCTGTCTAACTTGCACTTGTATGATTGTTATTCCACTACCCTCTACCCCAGGACATACCAGAAGATGAGCAACTTGATTGTTCAGTGTGCCTTTCCTGGTGAAACTTTTCAATAAATAAATATCCATTTAGAAAGAATCACTGAAACCATTATGAATATTAATCTAGTCAATTCAATCTTTTCCTAAATATATGTTTAGGGTACAAGCCAAAAATATTGCATTGCTCCTTTTTATGTTTCCAACAGTTTCCATTGAATGAATTCTTAAACCAAAGAGTGAGAGTGATCTCTCAATTAGTTTGTCCTGTCTTAATGTATAATTGTCTATTACTGACAATGAGCAAGTCACTTAACCTCCCCAGCACTCCCAGGTTGCTGCTGAACACAGGCACTTGTTCTTAGTGGGCCTTACCTGGTTGCCAAAGAATATTAAAAAAAAATCATAATAATACATTTTTACTACATCATACAGCAGTCAGGGTGCCCTATACTTTACCTTTATTTTACTCTGGCTGCAATCATTTTGTTTAGTTAAAAAATGTTCAGATACATGTTTTGTGTTTTATAAGCTTGTATTCAGACTTCTGTCAAGTGTTTATTGTAGTCTTTGCATGCGAGCATTTATGTTGTAGACTGCTAAGAGGGCATCACTGTTACTAACTAGTCCATTCAAGTTTATAATCAGCTGGGCCATCCAAAATTCTCAGATATTTAAATTAAAATGAGTCCAAATGAAAGTATGTACACAAGGAAAAACCTGCCCTACCACTTACAAAAAGGATTTGCAGTTAGCACCCCATTTATGTGAATGGAATAATTTGCACCTTTATTCCCACCTACTATTTCAGTCTCTGTGGCAACAAAAAGTTTTCTAATATGAACATATGAAAATGCCATCAGAAAAAGGCCTTGCGGTCTATCGAGTCTGCCCAATTGTGCAGCTAGCCCCTCAACCCCAGCTGCCCCACCTCCCCACCCCTCTTCATCATTACCCTCCCCACTCTGTTCCAATCCCTCTTAAAACCACCCACCATGCTACAGGATACCACCTCCTCAGGCAGAGCATTCCATTTGTCTACCACACACTCTGTGAAAAATTGTCTCCTGATTTCCCTCCTGAATCATCCCTCCTCCAGACTCAGCTGGTGCTCTCTCGTATGCCTCCCTCTTCTAATCTGGAAACTCCCTTCTGTATTAATCTTATTTATCCCCTTTAAGTATTTAAAGGTTTTAATTATATCCCCCATCTGTCCTCTCCTCCAGGCAGTACATGTTCAGCTCACCCAGTCTATCCTCATAGGACTTTCCCTCCAATCAATGGATTATCTTTGTCACCCTACGCTGCACCCCTTCCAACAATTTGGCATCTTTCTTCAGGAACTGGTGCCAGTACTGCATGCAGTATTGCAGGTGTAGCCTGACCAGCGACCTGTACAGGAGAAGGACCACCTCCCTATTTCTGGAAGAGATTCCCCTTGCTTTATGCTCCAGCATCTTGTTGGCCTTTGCTGCCAATTTCCTGCACTGAGCTGAGTTGTTCATACTTCCCATTCTAAGCACCCCTGGATCCCTTTCCTCCTTGGTGCTTTTCAACTGAACCCCTCCCAGCTGATAGCTCCTCCCCTGGTTCCTAGCCCCGAAGTGCAGTACCTTGCACTTCTTGGCATTGAACCCCAACTGCCATGTTTCTGACCATTCCTGTAGTTTGATCAGGTCTTCCTGCAGTCCCCTCCAACCCTCAATGTCATGTACCACAGCTGCCATCTTCATATAATCTGAAAACAGACTGATCCTACTCTGGATCCCTGAGTGATATATCAGCTATGAATATCCCAAACAGTACCAGTACCAGTACTGATCCCTGTGATATCCCACTCATCACCGCCATTGGGGATGAGTGTCCCCCCCCACTACCACCCTTTGCTGCCTTCCATTGAGACAGTTATTGATCCATTTGACCATCCTTGTTCCATCCCCTATATACTCCAGCTCCCCCCCAGACTGCCATGCAGCATAGAATCAAAGGCCTTGCTGAATGACTGTCCTGGAGTCCATTATCCTCCAAAAAGGTCACCAGCCTTTCTTTTAGGATCATCTCCATGAGCTTACCCACAATTGACGTGAGGCTCACTGGGCTGTAGTTGCCCAGTTCATCCTTATGGCCACTTTTGTGAATGGGCACCACATGGGCCATTCTCCAGTCCTGTGTTACACATCCTGTGTCCAGGGAGGTATTGAACAGATCAGCCAGTGATCCTGCCAGGATCTCTGCTAGTTCCTTATGTACCCTAGGGTGAATGCCATCTGGTCTTAGTGCCTTGTCTACCCTTAGTGCCCTTAATCCTTCTAGGACTCCATCCTCTGTAATCTCTATATCAATCACCCCTTCCCCCCAGCCCACTCCACTCCTCCCTTATGATATCTGCCCCTCTTTCTCCTCTGTGAACACAGAACAGAAGCATTCATTTAGTGCCTCTGCCTGATCCACTTCCTTCTCCACCCACTCTCCATCCTTCCTTATCCTCACAATGTTTTCTTCCTTCTCTCACTTATGTATCTGAAGAAGTCCTTTTCTCCATCCTTAATACTCTGTGCCAGTCTTAGCTCTCTTGAAGCCTTGGCTGCTCTGACTAGCCTGGTAACCTCCCTGGGCTTCTTTGCATACTCAACCTTGTCATCTTCCCCTCCCAATTTCTTGAGTCTCTGAAATGCTTTTCTCTTGGCCCTCACCCCCCCCCCATGACCTCTTGAGTCAATGAACTGGGCTTCTGTGCTCTTCCCTTCTTACTTCATGTCCTTGTACATGCCCCAGTAGCCTCCACCAGCCCTTGTTCAATAGTGTCCCATTTCTGACTAGCATCCATGCTTGGTTGAATTCCCACCAGATGACTACCCAAAATTTCCACCATCCTTTTAAAGTCTGCCCCCTTAAATTCAATCACCTTGTTTCCTGCACCCACTGTTTCCTTACCCATACTGAGTGTGAACCACACCAAGTGGTGGTCACTCCCAGAAAAAGGGTCCTCTACCCTCAGATCTCTTACAGCCTTCCCATTTGATAGTACCAGATTCAGAGTGTTTTCCAGTCTACTTGGTTCATGGACCAACTGCATCAGGAAGCTGTCCTGAAATGCTTCTATTATGACCTGCTCCTTTGCACTCATGGTAGCTGGGGTGCTCCACTCCACCTCAGGTAGGTTGAAGTCCCCCACCACCACTGTGTTCCCCTTCCAACAGACCCTTCTAATGTGCTCAGCCAACTCTTTATCCAGATCATCCCCTTGATCTGGTGGTCTGTATACTACCCCCATCCTCAGTGTCCTACCTTTTGGGCCTTGAAACTGCATCCACAGGGCCTCTGTTCTGCCTTCCTTCCCCCCTCCCTTATACACCTTATCCCTCTCCCATATATAGATTGCCATGCCCCACCATAATATACCGCTTCAACACAAATTAAAGGTTAAAGGAGACATTTTCAAACTGCTCCAAAAAAGCGAGCAAGTAGATGTTCTGTGCATCTGAGATGATCCGGCACAAAATATTGGTATATTCAGAAGATGTGGGGTTAAGATGCTCCAGAGCATCTCAGGCTGAATATACCAAAGATGCTCCCTGGCCAAACTTGAAATGCTCCAGAACATCCTGAAATGATCCAGAACATCTTGAAATGCTCCAGAGCATTTGGGCAGGACTGAACATAGCAAAAGGAGTAACCCAGCCAGTGTCAGTGGAGCAACAGGGAAGGTCTGCAGGTGAGAAATCAGGGCTGATCAGATGCTCCCTGAAGAATGAGATGGGCCGGGAGCAAATCTGCAATATTCAGCCAAAGTATGTAAATGGCCTCATTGCCCAATTCAGGAGCAACTCAACTGCTTAGCATCTCATTATAGGTTGCTCCACACCTCAGTTGCATGTACTGAGCTGTACTTGGGCTGCCCTGCACCACCCCACACCACAGGTGACCAACAGGTACTGCAGCTCAGGAGGTATATTTGTTTACATTCCTCATGTTACAGCCTGTGTTGCACTGCATCTGGTGGGACATGGCCCACATCCAGACATGCTGGAACTGTGCGCATGCATGCCACTCTCCTGTCATAAATCACCCCATCCCTGCTTGTGGCCCTACCTACTACTGTTCTTTCCAGCCATGGTTCACTGCCATGCCCCTGACATTATTTGTGCCTGGAGGGTGTATGTTGCCTGCTGCCCTGCCTCCTGTACCTGTTATGTCGAGTCTCTATCCTGCCAACCATGTGCTCTGGCACACCAATATCACTGTGTTTGTAGCCCCTATTCTGGCAGGCCACCCATTTCCACAGTTCCACATGGATGTTGGCCCTTGCACTTTCCCTGTCACTGCCCCGGCATTGTCTCCCGCTGTGTGTTGTGCCACAGAGTGCATTGTGTGGGCATGGTGTCCTGCACAACCCACCCACTAGATGGCTGCTAGCAATGTCCCCACTCTCCTCATACCTCTCATTATGTCCACTATCAGGAATTGTACCCCATCCATTTTCCCAGTACTGCCTTTCTACTACATCAATATAACAACACAACTAGCACTCCTGACAATAACTGCAGTAGTATTTTTTTTAATGTTCATATAACAATGTGCACACAATATGCACTGCACAGTAGCAAACACTGATCAGTGTACTTTCTTTAGTGATAATAAGTGCATTCAGCTACCACATTCATGCTATCCCGGTAGTTGCCTCTTGGGGGATTGCACTTTGGCCTGTTTCTTTTAGTCCTATCTACTGTATGTTCGGAGCATCTTTGGAGATGCTCTAAAGATGCTCCAACCATTTGGTCTGAATATAGAGATGAGCAGAACATTCATGGGCATGACCCTTCCAGATGCTCTGAATACATTATAGTCTGTCTTCCACCCATCCAGAGATGCGCGGAGCATCTCTGCTCTTTGAATATCACACTTCAGAGCATCTCCTGAGATGCTCCAGAGCACCTCAGATAGTCCGGAGCATGTCTTTTGAAAATGCCCCCCCCCCCCAAGTGTTTAAATGTACTCATGCTTGGCCAGTGGATTTTGAAACCAAACCAGACAAGGATTCAAATGAAAGCAGTGTCACATAAACACCTTCTTCATCTTGTACTGCATTGTTTTGCCAAATCCAAGTCTGCATGAAAAATTGTTAATATATATTAGAATCATTTATTGAAAATATTAATACTTTTACACAATTTGAAGTACAAATTCAAAAATTGAAAGAAACTGTGGAACTTGGCAGTTTTTGCAAACAATGGTGAGAATTGTGGATTCAGCAATAAAGTTGCAGACTCAATTTTCCAATGCCCCTGCTCATAGGGTGAGTCTCCTTTGCAAATTGTTGTGATATAAGGATAATTTTAGAACTGTATGGTATACAGTACTGTATTTTAATTTATATTATTATTACTGTACATCTGTGCTATATTATAGTGTTCTGTGGTTAGGAGGAACATAAACCAATTCATAAAATTATAGAACAGTGCATGCATATTACTAATGTTTGAACTGAAAACACCCACTGAGTTTACTAGAATGCTGATACAGACTAACAATAGCACAGTCATAATTAGTATTCATAAACTGTTTCTAGAGGAAAGAACAGTTTATAGGTTCAGAGCAGTTCTACTTTAAAGAGCAGCCCATTGTTCTGGACCTCAGGATCATACTGTGTGGGCTGCTTTTACCTAATCTTGTGCCATCCTTAAAGTATGAACACATCTGTTAATCCCCCCTCAAAAAAAAAACATATTTTTCTTCAGTCCTCCAATTGGTTTTGCTGTCTACTCAGGTTACACTATAATTTATCTATCCCTTCTAATAGTGCAGTACCTAGAACTGCATTTAAGACTCTAGATGTGGTCTGATCAGTGCCTTATAAAAAACACAATAATGCATTGGCAACAGTGTGCAATAACTTTTTTTTACACATCCCACATAAACCATGAGACCAAAGGCTTAGTAGTTTATTTAGGTATCACACACCAAGGATGTGCAGAAAGAATGAATTTGACAGTTGCCCATAACTTATTTTATATATTTACTGGTTTTGTGTTTCCTTGTGCAGTATAGCCCAAACAACTTACTGCACACCTCAAAACTGTACATATTTAATGGGGGGGGGGGGAGGTAACAGGGATTTGCACATACTGGGTCCAGATTGTAATCATAGCTAACCAATAATTATGTAGCATTAACATCCCCTTCCTTACTGCTGATTCCTTTTTTGATATAGCCCAATAATCTATTTGTTATCCTGACAAGCATGAGCACTATTCCAAGAGCTCAAAGAGCTGAGGTCCAGTTTAACATGAAGTGCATTTCATATTTTCACTGATCTTTAAAACTCACTGTAATACCCTCTGTCAGTGCATTTGCAGCTCAACTCACAGCGCATCGCCATATGTACTAAAGTGTTGGTGACTTAAAGGAGTACCACACCCTCATATCTTGTAAATGTTGTTTGTTTGCTTGTTAACACACAACTCTTTTCATGTAGCTATTGTGGACATATACGTTTGCTGCAGTTTGTTTTCACTGTTCATACCAGTCCCTGTAACTATCCTGGGGGTCTCCATTTTCTAGTTGTAGAAATCTCATTATGCCTGACAGATGCATTAGCATATGAGAATATGATGAGTCACCACCTTTTAGATTCCACAGTATGCCTATCTCCTTACTTAGAATTCAACAAAACAAGTTGCAGCAAGGTGTGAAAAAACACATTTACATTCAATTAGCATTGTAAACTGTGTTAAATGTAATGTAGTTTATTTTCCCTTTAAATTGCATTCAATCTGTGTGTTTCCAGAGAGATTTTTCAGGTTATGTGTAATTTCTGCATAGAAATACATGGTGTACATGGATGCTGTGGCATCATGTTCTCATACAGTAAAGCTCACCAGGATTAAACTCAACACTGCAGCATGCTGCAGTAGAGTTACTGCAGTAAAAATGCAATTTCAATGGGACATTTGTCATGCAGGAAACTGTGACACTGTGATTGATCCTGGCGGGCTTCACAGTATGCTAATACAGTTCTCAGGGACAATGAGATTTCAACAACCAGAAAAAGGAGACCTCCCTGGCTAGTTACAGGGGCTGGCATGGACAATGAAAATTAAGTAAGGCAATCATATATATCCCCAACAGCCACATGAAAAGAGTTGTCTGTTAACAACCAAACAAAATGTACACACTATGAGGGTATAGTACTCCTTTAAGTGGGCATCAGTTGCCCATTGAGAATGTCCCCCCTGCTGACCCCAAAGTAATATTACTACAGGAGACCATCTGTGCCAGGAGAGCACCAAAGATTAGTTAAATTTGAACTCTCAGAGGTAACAGCATCTTCTTCTGGCAGGGGAAGCATTTGGGGTTGGCCATTTTGCTCCTACAGCAACCCCATTTCAGATCACCCAACAATATGTAACTAATTCTGGGAGACTGGTGATGGTGGCTGGTAAAGCTCAGGGTGCCTATTTCACATTAGTCAAATTGTATCCCTTCCCCTCCTGGGAGAGACACCTCTGACACATCATTGCTCTTACAATTCTGACATTCCCAAAATGCATGCTGCTCCTTGAGGGAGATTGCCAGTCAACTACAAGTTACTTAAATGCACTCTGTACTATATTGTATATCATGGCTTTGAAAATTGAACTTAATCAGAACTTGTCCATAGATCCAAATCTCAAATAATCAGATCAGGATGGTTTGGCATGGCATTCCTTTTCTGAATGTGTACTTTAAGGAATATCATCTAAGACTCCAGCTTGCTCTAGGAATGCCAACAATGAATCTTAAATGTGTTTTTCCAGTATCCCAGAAAACTTGTAAAATACAATAATCTGACACAATGCATTTATTTTTTCATTCATGTTCTGCATTTAGCCCCTAATGTTTTGTTACTGAGGACATTAATATTGTATAAAAACAATTGTGCTGTCCTCCTGACTTCATTGCATCCTCCTTCTTATATCCCTACTGGAGTCATAAATCTCAGTTTGGAACATCATAAGAAGTTGCTGTGGAAATTATTCTGAAATAACAACCAGGGAATAATAACTTCAGCAGGTGGAACAGCAGTGTGATGAAATGGAGTCTGAGACATCTAGATCGTGTTTTCATGCAACTGTTCTCAGTAATATAGAATTAGGGAACATTAATTTAGAAATATAAGCTGAATTGTAACTGAATATTATATAGTTGTAACTACCCCATTCGGGATGGTGGCTTACCTGCACTACTGCTACCACACTCCTGAGGTCACACACCTCTGCTGCTGTTACTGCTGATTCTCTCTTGCTTGACCATGTCTGGTGCAGAGAGAGAGAGAGAGAGATGGGCTGCAATACAATATACAGTGCCTCCTGCAACCTGCAGTCTTAGCAGCTGTGGCTCCTACTGTAGAGACTGTGTCAGGGAAGGAACCTGTTAAGTAAAGTTGCAAAACCATGCCAAAAGGGCACCTGCTGAGAAAACCCATTAAGAGTTTGTGTCTGTGGGGCCATCTTTTGCAGTGTGAAGCTGCTATGAGGAAATCTGAAGCAGTCTATCCTGTGAGAGCTGCTGCGCTGAGAAAACAGAGACTGAGATCTGCACTTTCCTTGAGCTGCTGCAGAGACAGGTTGGGGGCCTGCTAGCCCTTATCAAGTGGGGTGAATTTGGAAACATGGAGTCAAAGGGTGTGTGCCCTGATTACATGGGTACTCTTAATCTGGAGGGTACTTGAACCATGCAGGCTGCTCCTGAAGTCTGGGTTCCTTGGGACCCATGAAGCCACCTCATAGTGCTGTTGTGTGTGCTGTGAATGTTCAGCCAGAAGTGATGTGTAGTGACATTTGAGCCCAAAGAGAGAGAAGCATCTAGAGAGAGAGTACAAAGTGCTATAGTTCATGTCAAAACCAATGCAACAGATACCAAAGCCACAATGTCAAGGAACTGGGATGAAATTGTGGGCCCTACTGCTGATGTGGAAGCTCAAATGGATGGAGGACCCACCCAAGTACTCCTGAATAGTGGTGAACAATTCTTTTTAGTGTTCAAAGACTATTACGATAAATACCTGTCACACAAAAAGTTAATGGATGTGTGAGGTCACAGTGTTGCTTCATACTCACATCTGGGTTTATTCAAATCTGGATCTCTTTCCCAGTGAACACTGCTAGAACTCCTAGTGCTGTAGAGACATGTGCCATAGTGTCCATGGACAGGTATGCACAAAGACATTCCAATCATTGTAGGAACAAATGCCCATTATGTTCCACTGCCTGGAGCAGTTGTATAAAGAGTTCAAAGCACAACAAGGAAAACCACCAGTGCCCCTTCATGAACTTGTCAGGCAAACTTCTACTCATAAAGCCTGTGTCCGACCTGAGGATGAATCTGTGGGAACTGTTTGGTGCCAGGACCAATCTTAAGTAGTGTTACCCTGACACAAAACACACTACTGATTAAAACACAGTGCTGTGCAAAAATACAAATGTGGAACACCAAATGATTAAATGTCCTAATGCAAAACAAATGATAAAATACAGTACAATGCTGACAAGCACGTAAATCTACACAGATCCTATTAAAAACATTATAGCTCTTGCTCATCTTGGTGTGACATAACTGTCATACTGTAGTAAATTAGTTCTGATGGCAAGTACGATAATTAATTTTCTCACTGAGTTTACTAGTTTTTCCTTGTTGGAAATACATAGGATATAGAGGTGGCCTGACAGCAATAAATAGTTGCACAGTGGGATATTACTGAAAGTATAAGGGTAAACAGATGCAGCTTAGTTTCCAGATTAGGAGCTGCCTTCTGGTTGTTGATACTGACCTAGCATGCAGCCAGTCTGAAGAGATTTCAATCTAGGGGGAGAATGAAACAAAGGGAAAGAAAATGACTTAGTTAAATGCAAAGACTGTAGTAAAGAGCAAGTGAACAACTCAATTCTGCCTTAGTCTGAAACCCATCACTTTAGAAACTGTACCAGCTCAAAAGCTACATTCAAACCTGGATATTTAGTGGCATAGGGGATGTAAATCCAAAATGCTTTACATCTGGTTATTCACTTGTTCTTTACTATAATCTTCACAACTAAGTTATTTTCTTTCCCTTTGTTTCTTTCTCTCCCTAGATTAAAAACTCTTCAGACTGGCTACATGCCAGGTCCAATATTAACAACCAAAGGGCAGTGGCTAAGCTGAACTCTAAGAGGCATCTGTTTATTCTTATACTTCTAGTGATATCCTATTGTGCAACTATTTATTGCTGTCAGGCCGCTTTTGTATCATATGTATTTCCAGCAGTAATAAACTGGTAGATTCATTGAGAACATTAATTATTTTACTTGCTATCAGAACTAATTTACTATGACAGTTATGTCACACCAAGATGAGCAAGAGCTGTAATGTTTTTAATCTGACCAGTATAAAGTTATGTGCTTGTCGACATGTTATTGTATTTTATCATATGTTTTTTATTAGGTAGTTTAATTACTCCATGTTGCTCACTTGTAGTTTTGCACATCACTGTGTTTTTAATCAATAATTTGTTTCGTGTCGAGGTGTGTTTGCATGCGATGGCTTGTATAATATCATCAGTATGGATCACTACTTTCATTAAAAGAGGTGGTGAATGCCTGATTTTTTGTTTACTCTGACTTGCCAGTGTACAGAGTTCACCATGAGGAGGTCCTTTTTGATTGATTGATTTA
Organism: Neoceratodus forsteri; assembly: GCA_016271365.2. Taxonomy (NCBI): domain Eukaryota; kingdom Metazoa; phylum Chordata; order Ceratodontiformes; family Ceratodontidae; genus Neoceratodus; species Neoceratodus forsteri. The sequence continues at coordinate 358,949,735 of CM057458.1, forward strand.
TTCATTACAAAATGAGCATGGTTTACACCCACCGAGTACAAGATTACACTCATTTACAAGGGGTATCATGTAAAAATCAGTACCTGGTTACAAGGAGGAAAATAAAATTTGTACAATACATGTTATTAATCATTAATCATAAAGTGCAAATGCTTCATCATACAGAATCTAACACAGATCATCAGTCAACATATATATCACAGCCCAGGACACCCAGTTATACAAGAAAATGACACACAATTCAATGCACCATCTCAATCAACAACATTTAACAATACACGTCAATATCTAACTTTAATACCCCAATATAATAATTAACCAAGCTCTCTCTTGTAGTACAATAATCCCTTGGTGTTCCATAGTTGTTTTGGTACCATTTCTTAATTTTGAAACCAAGTTATATTGGAACCATAAAGTCTCAAGCTTGTGGGCAGGCTATTCCATACTCTGGTCCTTCTATAGAATAAAGAGTCACATCCAACTAAAGTTCTCTTTTTTGGATCTTTATATTCCATTGACTGAGATGATCTTAATCTCCGGTTTGGATATTTTATTTTTAATTAATTTGCAATGTAGTCTGATATTTTACTTTTAAGAGTACTATACATAATTTTACATATGTGTTGATTTCGTCTAATGTCCAAATGTACCCAGTTCAATTCCCTGTATAAGTCACAATGATGTCTTTGTCTTTGTGCATTCTAGTAGAAGTAAAACTTTGCACCATAACCATATTCTCCCAACTGGCCAGCTGGGTGTGCCACATTTGGACAACTACCCAGTACTCTCCCAGAGAATGGAAACCAGAGGTTCTTATAAGCACAAAAGCAAACTTAGTCAGCTTGCATCCAACCTGGATACTAGTCCACCTAGCTGTCCAGAGCCACCTGCTCCTGGACCAGTAAATTACAACAGATTAATCTAAAGAAAAGGATGACAAAGTTTGCCATTATGCTGTAAACTTCCATTATCTGCTAAATGCTTCCACTGATTGATAGATGTCAATTACCCCACCCACACAGTTAAATTCTGGTAGCCCATGATAAAGGGCCTTGGCTCATGGACTTACAAGCAATCCAGATGCTGCACTTTTTAAGCCCCCAGTTATGTCAACTACTTTTGAACATGAGCATGTGGAAGATCATGTAGAACTTGACAAAGAGCCAGATGGAATAATGGCCCCAGCTCATTCTGAGAAACCTCATTCACTGACCAAAGAGGAGGGACATGCACCCTCAGTTGCCAAGAACTGTAAGAAGTCCCATTGTAACATTCAGAAAGTCAAAGCAATTTTATGCATACAGCACCCTATACAAAGGACTCAGAGTGCTTCATGTACATACACCAAAACAAGTAAATAATTAAGCAATAAAGCTTGACAGGGACTGTGCATGGTGCGATAATGGCCTGCCTCAGGTGGGTTGAAGCATGAGGCAAAGCCGAGTGCTTCCACCACCCGAGAAGAGCAATTAGCCCACCATAATGCACTCCATGGAGTGCCTTATTGTGATTATGAAATGGGTTCTTTTTAGTAAATTGGATGTATGTTTTAAACATATTTTTGTTGAGCTACTTTTAGCTGGGCTATTGTGCTGGGTTAACAGCCCAGCTGAAAGTACCTCTTGGCCAATCAGGAGCCAGCATTCTTTCTACCTATTTCATAATTATACAGTAATAGCCATGAAATAAATAATACAGAAAATAAATGTAGGCAACAATAAAAAGCAGAGGTACTACTAAGTAAAATCAAGTAGCAGTACCAAAAGCTAGGTCAAACAAAAACCTTTTTAGACCCTTTTCAAAATGCCTTTACTGAGAGGAATCACCATAGATGGAAAATCATGGAGTTCCAAAAAGACCTGTAAGACCTTTTTGAAGCTCAGGTGCTACCTTCCTGGGGCTTCTACCAACCTATCCCTGTATGTAGTGCATAGTGGTATCTATGTCATACCCCATGCTGTGTTGAATAGCCCAGGGTAATGGGTTATAGCATTGGGATGCAGAGTTCTGGAAATTCTGGTCAGATTGGAATCAATTGTTTATGTAAAAATCTATGTGGGAGGGGCACTGCTGACTGAGCTATGAGGAAAGTGGTGTTCCTCTGGAGCTCCCGAGAGAAACCTTTTCCAGTGACTTCGGATGCTTAAACATAGTTCTATGAGAAAACTGGAAAATCAAGGAATGATGCAGCCACCTGCATGGACTTTTTCAAACCAAAGGGACTAGAGCATGGTGAGAAGTCCCTCCAGCGGTCCTCTTCCTCAACCTCGCTTGAAACACTGATCAGAGACATGACTCTGACCACGGTTAACACTACTTTGAGCCAACTGATACAGATGGTGCAGGACCTGGATCAGAAGTTTAACACCCTCATGCCAAGAGTGTCAACCTTGAAACAAGATTGGACACTTGTGAACAAACAACTGCATGGTCCAAAGCCTCTGTTTTGAAAATGGTTGACACAACAGTGAAGTCTGATAAAAAAAAAAGTGTTACTTTGTTAGCACCTGGAAACAGTTGAAAACCAGGCCTGAGAGCAGAACGTCTACGTGGTTTAACTGCCCAAAGGGTCTGAGGGAGAGGACTCCTTGGGCTTTTCTGAAATGCTATTACCACAGTTGTTGGGCTTATCAGAGAACCAGGGAGTCTTCTCGGTGGAAAAAACTTACTGCATCTCATCACATAGAGCCACAACTGCTTCCAACGAATCTCGTACCTTTCTTATTGCACTCACTGGTGTACGGGACAAAGCAGAGCTCTGGCAATAGCAAAAAGGTGGTGAAGGCTAAACTACAGGGAATCCAACATTTAACTATTCCCTGATCTCTCTTCCAGCATGAGGCTTCAGCAGAAAGCCATTGATTTTGCATGAAGCTGACTGAGACCACTTAAACAGCAACATTAATTCCTTCTACCAGTGAAGCTACATCTAGTATGGACAATCATATGTCTTCAATGAATCCTAAGAAGCAGAAAAATTGATTGCACTGATTGAATAAGAACTAGCTGCAGATGGTGAGGATACAGAATTGACTGATGAAGACTAAATCATTACATTTAGTAGTATTGTGAGTTCTGATGGATTCGAATAAGCATTGCACCTTTGGTACTCCTGGGACACAAACCTAAATACTGTTTGCTTTTACAGTTAATAGTTCTCAGAGTTTTAATCTTTTCTTGCTGTTGGTTATGGACTTAAAACTTTGCTGTTTACATCAATTTACATGTGTGTAGGGACTGGTATCATCATGGTGGCTTTTTCTACCAAAAACATGGACTACAGAGACTTTGTCACAATGTTTCTGGCAATGTGGTAACTGGCCCTTCAGGGCAGAACAATTAGCTTAACAATCTGTTTTTTTAAGTTTATGAGTCAGAATACTTATAATCAATCATTGCCCATAAAGTGCCCTGTAGATAAGTTTACTTATAAAATGGCAAAAAAAAAAAATCTAGAAATCTCATTGGCCAAGAAAGGCCAGCTGACCATACATTAAATCTCTGTATATGCACAGTCATCCTGGTCCTAAACCACATTACACAATGAGCAAATCAGTCCTCCTACAACCAAACCTATATTCCATCAATCTCCCTACAACCAGAACTGATCTTCCACTACAAACATGGCTGCTACCTTTACACTGTAGACTCTTTCAATTGGGCCCTAAAAATAAAACTACCTTAAATATAAAATAAAACACATTAATTAAATGTTGTTTACCAGATCATCACACTCTCTGTACACACATAAACAAATTAGAAACATTAAGTATTGTTTATAGTTTTCATTACAACTGTTTCTTTGCTAACAATGAAAAATCCCCTTTCTATCTTTACCTGCTCATCAGGGAACTCTCTTCTGCTTTCCCTAACAAGTGAGATTATTGAGTCTCTGCCTCTAAAAAAGGCCTTTGTTGTCTGTGTGTGCAGTATGTTAGTAGAGGAAAATTCTGCCTTTAAAACTGAGCAGAATTTTGAATCTCTGTATTCCATGGTAAACATTCCATGATAAGCATTCCATTTCTTGAATGTGGGGAAACACAGAGGGGGGAAAAAAAAGAATAAAGAAAGTAAGCAATAATACTATTTAAACAAAGAGAAAAGGTGGTAAATGTCTCATCCTGCTGTTTATCTTTTAGGACAGAGCAAGCAGTTTATGATGCTGTATTCGAGTGTGGCAGTTTTGAACTACGCTCAAGCTTGCAGCACTGGGGAACTGAGAAGCCTCTGTTATGGCTTCCTTTTAGTTTTGTCTACAGAGTGAGAATGAAATAAAGTAAGGGGACTATGTGTCATACTTAGAATGACAAAAACAGCATTTGTTAATTGTTGTGGCTGGCAGGGGAATATGAAGCTTAAGTGGGCAGGGAGGCACATACTGCATAACATTACTTTAATCTTGCACCAATAGGCGGAAGGACTATTTTATGTTAAAAGCACAGATTCACTCACATTTTTACTTATTTAAAAATGGGTTTTAAAATAAAAAAAATGCTTCTAAAAATGAAAGGCCATTTTATAAGTGCAATAAGACACTCCAGGGTTGTACATTACAGTGTGATAACCACACTCCTAGGAATGACCGGCACTTGGCCTTCGGCCTCGTGCCTAACTATGCCCCTAGGAATGTGGTTATCACACCGTACTGCACACCCTGTCGTGTCTCATTGCTTACATATGTGCATCTATTTCTGCATGGTTGTGGTTGTTTGCTACGATGTTCATGCTATTCTAAAAATACTTTCTTGAAGATTATTAATGAAAGAAAGACTTTTGATTTGGGCTTACTAGATCTTATGTGTTCATTACTATATTAACCAGCCCCATGATAATATGGCTGTCCTGGAATAATTTTCATCCTGGAATTTGAGGAGAAGTTTCTTTTTACAGTTTATCCATAGCAGGGGTGGACACTGTAAACTGGAAGTCACTATATCAATATGGTATTGACTATTATACGGTTTCTTGTAAACACCAGTCCCCTTAAAATTTCCTTTGCTGTATACATGTACTGTATTTGAATATGCTATTTGAAATCAGGTTTAACATTACTTCCCCTATGAGGTACTGTAGTTATTGGGGAGGTGTCCATCAACTTCCTTTGTAAGCATAAGCATTAGAAACAACAACAAAAAAAAATGTCCATGATACATTGGGGTCCCTGGTAAATAGTCACTGGGAAAAGGGTTATGGTACTAAGGAGAAGGGAGGTTCCCTAACAGCAATCAGGGCAGACAGAAGCAGAGCAGAAAGGTATCATGTTGGGAGTGGTGCAGTGCAATGGAAGTGGAGCAGCAGTCGTCAGAAGGACTTTCTGGGAACTGTGGCACTGCCCCATCTGCAGGCACCTCTCTGAGCTGAGGGTGGAGATTGTCAGCCTCTGGGATGAGTTGGACTGATTTCAGGGGATCTCCTCTCCCACTTAGGGGCCACCAATTCTACACCCACTACCTGAAAGGTGTACCAGCAAAAGGAGTGGTGGGACTACAGTGGACTGAGGAAGGGTGAGAAGGGTGGATCAAGAGTGCATCCCCAACCTGGTGCAACTGAAGAATTGCAATGCAGTTTTGGAGGAGTGAGAGGATCCCATAGTGTCACCTGAAGTTGTGACCAAGGGAGATGAGTGGGTTCTCCACAAGAGAACCCCATAGGTGGGTGGTAGAGGACCCTAAAGGAAGAGGAAGCTTCTCCTAGTGGGGGAATCTAAAGTCTGGGGAGTGGATTTGGGGACAGGTATAGTGGAGGAAAGGGAGGTAAAGTGTTTACCAGGAAGCATAACTCGGAGGGATGGGGAGAGGATCCAAAGAACCACTATAGCAGTAACAGGGAGGGGGAAGCTTAATGATATCGTCCATCTAGGAACAAATGACCTGACTAGGAACAAGGCAGGGCAGAAAGGGTGCAGGAGGAGTTCAGGGAGCTGAGGAAGGGTCTTGGGCAGGTAGCAAGCTCTGTGACCTTCTTGGAGAAGCTGCCTCTCCATGGCAAGGGGGAGGCTAGGAATCTCTTCACCAAGAACTTCAACACTTGGCTGGAGAACTGGTGCAGAGAGAAGGGTTTCAGCTTCATTGGGGACTGGGGACCCACTTGGAGGAATGTGGACCTGTACAAGGGCGACAGCCTACATCCATCCAGGGAGGGGACCATTGTCCTTAGTGAACAGTTTAAATGCTTCATTGGCAAGCATTTAAACTAGCTGGGGGGGCAGAAGGTAGCAGGAAGACTCAAACTGCCCACCCCCACAAGACAGTGCATTCAACATGAAGGTCCATAAAGTTATGATATCACCAGAGGTAACTAAACTCATAAAGGATGGAACAGTGGAGGACACAAGGAAGGGGCTAAAAAACAGGAAGGACAAATGGAGGAGGAAAAAAGGCAAAAGGGGGATCATAGAAGGAGAAATGACAAAACATGGAAGGCCACGTATACTAATGCATGCTGCCTAGGAAAAAAAATCCCAAACCTGGTGACCTTGATGACAGTGGCTGACCTGGACATTGTAGCTCTTACAGAGACATGGTATACTGGAAACCATGATTGGGAGGTAGCAATACCAGGTTATACTCTGTTTGGGACAGACAGGGAGGGTAAAAAGGGAGGGGGTGGCTCTTTACATCAGGGTGGGTATCAGAGTGACTGAGACACAGGGAATGCGGGGGGGTGGAGATACTGTGGCTCACCCTGGAGATGGACAATGGCACAGCTAGTCACACAGACATGATAAACAGACCTCCAGCACAGGGGGAGGAGGTGGACAGGGTTCTAGTGGAATCCATCTACATGATAGTAGCTAAAAGGGAGGTGTTGCTGGTAGGTGATCTTGGTCTACCATATGTGGATTGGGGCATCTCAGTTGTTACTTCAGCAAGGAGCAGGGATGTCCTGTACTCCATGTAAGGGGCAGGCCTCAGGTAGCTAGTGCTAGAGCCCACTGAGGAAGGTGCAGTTTTGGACCTGGTACTCACCAACAGGGACAGAATTGCAGAAGTCAGGGTGGGCAGACACCTGGGATCCAGTGATCATCACACAGTGTGGTTTGGTATGAGTACAGTGGTTGAGTCAAGCCACACAAAGGTGAGAGTCTGGATTTCAGGAGGATGGACTACGCTAAGATGGGGATATGTCTCAAGAATGCCCTGGCAGGGTGGGATGAATGGGGGGGTGGTTGAGGATCAGTGGGCCCATCTGAAAGGAGCAATAGTGGAGGTGACAAACCTTTGCATTAGGCAAGTAAACAAGGGGAAGAGAAAGAGAAAACCACTATGGTTCTCAAAGGAAGTGGCCAGTAAGGTTAGGGAAAAAAAGATGTTTTTAAGGAAATACAAAAAACACAGAATGATGAGGAGAGAGTAGTGTACCTGGATAAACAGAGGGAGGCAAGGAAAGCAGTCAGGAGCGCAAAGGCTCAAATGGAGGAAAAAATAGCACAGGAGGTAAAAAAGGGGACAAGACTTTTTATAGATATATTAGTGAAAGGAGAAAAAACAGGGGTGGGATTGTAAGGCTTAAAGGGGAAGAAGGGGAGTATGTGGAAGAGGACCTGGAAAAAGCATCAATACTGAACAAATAGTTTTATTCCGTATTCACAGAAGAAGAAGAAGAAGGAGAAGGTGAGGGACCACAGTTAAAAAGCAAATTTGGGAGGGAAATGGACACCAGTCCATTTGCAGAAGACAGAGTCATAACAGAACTCACAAATCTGAAAGTGGACAAGGCAATGGGACTGAAAAGGATACATCCTAGACTATTAAGGGAACCATGGGAAGTGCTGGCAGCCCTGTTCGGCAAGTCACTCGATATTGGTGTGGTTCCAAAGGTCTGGAGGAGGGCAAATGTAGTCCCTCTTCACAAAAGTGGGAGTAGGGAGGAGGCTGGAAATTATAGACCAGTCAGCCACACCTCAGTAATGGGGAAAATTATGGAATCACTACTTAAAGAAAGGATTGTGGAACACCTTGAATCCAGCAGATCACAGTATCTGAGACAGCATGGATTCACAGTGGGGAGATCATGTCAAGCAAACCTAATTGATTTCTTTTACTGGGTAACTAGGGAAGTGGATCTGTGGGTAGTGGTGGATGTGACCTACCTGGATTTCAGTAAGGCCTTCAATACCATTCCACATAGAAGACTTGTGAACAAGCTGGACAGCCTGGGAGTGGGTCACAAGGTGGTACACTGGGTTAGGAACTGGTTGAGTGATAGAAGACAGAGGTGGTGGTAAACAGAGCTCAATGTGAGGAAAGGAGGGTGACCATCGGGGTGCCTCAGGGATCAGTTCTGGGGCCAGTTCTGTTCAATGTTTTCATAAGTGACATTGCCAAGAGGCTGGAAGGGAAGGTGCGCCTCTCTGCAGATGACACTAAGATCTGCAACAGGGTGGACACTCCAGGAGGGTGGAAAAAATGAGAAGGGACCTAGATAAACTGGAGGAATGGTCTACAGTGTGACAGCTGAGAGTCAATGTGAAAAACTACAAAATCATGCATTTGGGGCACAAGAACCCAGGTGAGGATTACATGACGGGGGGGAGGAGATACTGATGATCACCAAACAAGAAAGGAATTTGGGGGTAATCATATCTGATGATCTAAGGTGGACAAACAATGTGCCAAGCCTGTGGGGTGAGCCAGTGGGATGCTGGGGTGCATAGGGAGAGGTATCACCAGCAGAAGAAAAGAAGTGGTGATGCACTGTACAGATCATTGGTGAGGCCTCATTTGGAGCACTGTGTCCAGTTCTGGAGGCTGCATCTCCATAAGGACATAAACAGGGTGGAGGCAGTTCAAGGAAGGGCAACAAAAATGATGCAGGGCCTGCACCAAAAGTCATATGAGGAGAGACTGGGAGACCTCAATATGTATGCCCTGGAGGAGAGGAAAGACAGGGGATATAGGATAGAAACCTACAAATATTTAAAGGGCATAAATAGGGTACAGGAGAGTAGCATCTTTCAGAAAAAGAGATGTTCAGGAACCAGGGGGCATGACATGAGATTGGAAGGGGGTAGACTAAGGGGTAATATGAGGAAGCATTTCTTCACAGAAAGCGTGGTTGATGCATGAAATAGACTCCCAGTGGAGGTGGTGGGGGCAAACACAGTGGTGGAATTCACAAATGCATGGCACAGGCATAGGGGAACCCTAGCGATAGGAACGAGAAGGTAAAGCCGGAGATTAAGGAGGGTCTGCTTTTTTGCAGGAGGTAGGGGAAAAAGAGAAGACTGGATGGGCCCAGCAGCCCTTATCTGTAGTCAGACTCTATGTTTCTATATGATGTACTTGAAAAATTGTCATTATATTATCCTCATATTTTTTGTAAGTGATATTGCAAAGAAAATAAATGCAAAGTAACAAAAAAAAGAAATCTCTGTGGAAATGTAAGTTCTGAAACCTGTTCATATTACTATGTGTCTATGGGCCATGCAAATAGCCTAGTTAGGAACCCTTTTTTCTTGGCAGAACTGTTAGTATTGTTGTTGAATGTTGCAGTACCTTTCAGATCTGCACTGGATAGTACTAGTAGAATTTCTAGGATGACAATTCGTGGCCCGGGGAGAATGTAACCCCCCCCAGGAGGGGGCTTACTTGGACTGCTGGTGCTACCCTCCTGAGGTCCCGCATTGCTGCTTCTGTTACTGCTGGCTCTCTCTTGCTTGACCGCATATGTGGCGTGAAGAGAGAGACAGACTGCAGCACAATCTTCAGTGCCTCCTGCCCCCTGCAGTCTTCATGGCTGTGACTACAATTCTTCACTCCTAGTTCCCCAGTCCTGGCAGAGGGGATGGGGAACTGTTATACTTGCCATTTCTTCACCACCTTCTGTACCTTCTTGTTTAGTGGCTACAGCCTTGCCCCCCAAGTTTGGAAGTGAGGAGCGAAGACACAGGATGCCTTCTGTGTTTGACACCTTCGGCACCATGCCACTGAATGCCACTGATGGCAAAAGAGGGGGAGCTCATGTGGTAAGGGGCTCCTCCAAAGTACTTACCTACCCTGACTAGCAATGCACTGCTCCAAGGCACCACAGTCCCACAGGTCTACTGGACAATTGCCCAGGATAGTAAAACAAAACCCTGGGACCAGCACACTTGGTGGGTACAAATCAAACCAAATAAAAATGTTTTGAACATGTGGCTCCATCAGATATGGGCATGGCCATCTTGCCACCCTGACCTCATGGTTCAGTCACTCCGAGGGCTGGAAAATCCTGACAACAGCAGAGATGGATTGCGGAGCAAGCATGACATAGGGAAAGGGGAAAGGAGAAATGATTTAACCAGGAAAGGCACACTAAGCTGAAACTTGTTTCCAGGTGTGACCAGGGAGCATGTGGATGTTAAGTGACTTGCTCAGGGTCACACAGTATGCAAGTGAGAGCTGCGGGTTTAAACCCCAGGTCTCCAGGTTTACAGCTCAGAGCCCCAAACCATTGCACTATACTGCCTCCTAAACACAGAACCTGCCCTAATGTACTGGCAGGCTCAGGAGAGCCAATGAGAGGGCAGAATGACTGATGGACAGCCCTGCCTGACTAATCAATGAGGGAAAGAGTGAAAGAAGTTTCTAGGCTCTCAAGGAGCTCATAGCAGTTGGAGAGAGACTCTGTGGTGTGCCTGCATACTACTGTTGCTAAGCAAGTTGATGGTCTAGCCATGGCTAATCTCTGGTGAGCCCTATCCAGGGTTTACCATTTCGCCATCCTGTGAGCCTTACTTATCCTGGGCTAATATTGCTGTGATTGTGCCAGGGAAGGCACCTGTTAAATACAGCTGTGAAATCATGCCTGAAAGACATTTGCTGAGAAAAACCATTGGGATGCTGTGCTTATGGGGGTATTGTCTGCAGAATGAAGCTGCTGTGAGGAAATCTAAAAGATTCTGTCCTGTGACAGCTGCTGAGCTAAGAAAATGGAGATTGAGAACTGCATCTTCATTGAGCCACTGAGGAGTTAGGTTGGGGGCCTGCTAGCCCTTATCAAGTGGGGGAATGGGGAGCCACAGGGCATATGCTCTGAGTACTTGGGTACTCTTGATCTAACAGGGAGATGGACCATGGGGTCACTCCTGGGGTCTGAGCTCCTTGGGAACTATGAAGTCACTGTGTAGTGCTCCTGTGTGCCATGAGTGGTAGGTCAGAAGGGATGTGCAGTGAGAGCTGAGCCAGAAGGGCTGTGCTGCTGTGAAGTATCTTCAATGAGCCCAACATGCATCATCTCCAGGCCATTGGGGCCTAATCATGAACACTGCTCAGCCTACTGCTGTGTGCTGGTTCCCACTTTGACTGGGCAGCTGCATCCATGGATCAGGTAAGTGATAGCATTGCTGGCTGGGGTCTTTCATACTTTTTCTTGTTGGATTATAGTTACCTTATTGGGATTACAAAATTAATTTTAAGCAATTACCAGTTGGGACCTCTTTAACTGTGCTACCTTGCCATGGCCTGTCTGGGGGGTTTAGATGCAAGCTTGCCAAAGTGTTTCAACAAGTGCACCACCAGAAGAACCTGGGCAACGTAGCTAGCAGGTCTACACTGGGATTTAGTATAATTCCTGAGTGCCCAGAGTCATTGATTGGTGTTTTATACTCGAGATTATAGTTGTAGTACTTGTAACATCTTAAAGGTGTACTGCATTCTTTGTAAAGTAAGCCATCCATGGATGGAGGCACCACACTATTTCTTATGTGTTCTGGTACAAACCATCCACTACAGGAGCAAGAACAAATCTGACCCCTCAACCAGGTGGTACCTTTTTAGTCACCAGCAGGGGTCTGAACCTGGACATAACGATCTGGGGGGTCACATAAAAAAAGTGTAGTAATATAAGGTTGGAAGGGCCTCGAGACCTATAATGTCTGTCCTCTTCCTTCATGTGTAGGGGTGAATAAATGAGTTAATACTAATTTATAGAGATTCCCTACCCACCTTACTACACAGGGTACCCTGTGATCACCTGGTAAACAGAGATTTGCCCTAGCTTGTCTTGAGTGCCTGTACTACTTTCATAGCAACTGTCTCCCTTAGTGTACTATTTCATAGGTACATCTCATTTTCAGAAAAGAAGTGCCTCCTAACATTACCCCTGAATTAACCATCTCTCGTTTTTAGGGCATATCCCAAGTCACACATACTACTGGAGGACACCAGATTAAACATCTCTGTCTATTCCATCTCATTAACACCCTTTTATATGTAAAAGACTGAAATCATTGAGGTCTGGCAGTATAGCCTAGAGGTTAGTGTAATGAACTATGAATTAGCTTGGTACATCCAGCAGGCCTGGGTTTTATTTCACAAGCTCCACTTGCATACTGTGTGACTCTGAGCAAGTCACTCAACCACCCCAGTGCTCCTGGGTCACCCCTATAAACAGGCACTTGTGCCTAGTGGGCCTTACCTGGTTACCAAAAGAATTACAAAAAATCATATTCCTCTCACCCTCCTTTTCTCCAAGTTGAACATGTAATGGGCCACCAGCCACTTCTCAGCATTTGTTTACCATAGCCCTGATCATTTTAGTGGCCCTGCATCACAGCCTGTCAACTGCTTCAATGTCCCTTTTGTATTGGGGATCACAGAGCTACATGGAGTACTGTATGTAGAGCTTGATAAGAGTCTTGTAGGATTACTTCATCTGCCCTGCTTATAACCACAGTTTTGATGTACCTCAGCTGTGCAATGAGATTTTCAGAAACTAAATTGGCAGCACCATTCATTAAAGGAAAACTACACCTTCATATCTTGTAAATTGTATCTGTTTCCATGTCAGCAGAAAACTATTTTCCTGTAGCTGTTATGGCTATACGTGTTTGCTTTAGTTTCTGTTCACTGTTCATGGTAGCCCCTGTGACTACCTTGGGGTCTCCATTTTATGGATGTTGAAATCTTATTTTCCATAAGAGCGACATTAGCATATGAGAACATGATGTAACATCACCCATTTATACCAGTATCTCAAAAGTCAAAGAACAAATACCCTGAAAAAGCTCTGGAAACATATAAACTGAATGCAATTTAAAGGGAAAAACCCTGGATTACAACTCAGACAATATGCAAAGTTTACTGAAGGTAAATGTGGTATTTCACAACTTCCTGCAACTTGTTTCTTTGAAGTCTAATTAAGCAGACAGGCATACTGTGAAGTCTAAAGGGTGATTACACATTATGGGTCCTATGCACTATGCACTATGCTTATACACCTCGGCAACTGGGCACATAGGCATAGATATATATGAATGCCACATGGCGGGGTCCAGTGGACCCCGGCAGTGTTCACAAACAGCGTAAATGTAATTTACGTGCCCAATCCCCCAGCCGTATGGATAGCAGTGCACTAGGGGTGAGTGCGGGGCATGCCTGCACTATGTGCCATGCACTAAGGTGCATAGTGCTGTGCACCGGGAAGCATAGGAAAGTGTCGGTTATGCCAGTGGTGACCATGCCATAATGGGAGTGTGCTCCCAGCCCTGTGCACATGGCTGCCCCATCACCACAGCTGTAAAACACCCACCGGCCCAAAACATGACATTCCAGTCTTGTTGAAGGTATACACCCCCCGCCCCAACATATGCCACCCCTCCTCTTTGCAGTAAATGTCCCCTTGCCTCAACACATGGCAGCCTGGTCCCCTTTACAGTAAATGGCCCTCACTCCAACACATGACATCCTGTTCCCATTGCAATAAGCATCCCCCCACCCCAACATGACATCCCATTCCCCATTGCAATAGGCATCCCCCACCCCAACACACTGCAGCCCCCACCACAGTGTAGAACATGACTACCTCACCCCACTGCCATGCCCCAGTCCAACCACCTCTCTCTCCAATCCCATTGCCCCTGCAGAATCATTGGTGGACAGGAGCCTCCCCCCAATCTGCCCGCAGCACCGACCCTCCCGCCACAACCCCATACCTGTTTGTCGGTGCCATGGGTCTGGACTGCCGGTGGCACAGCCCTCTGCATACCTCCTCAGCCATCAGCCACCTGACTGTTGCTAGATACGTGCTGCTATATATACGCAGCATGCTCCCAACAGCAGTTGGATGGTTGGTGGCCAAGAAGGGAAGCAGAGGGCTGTGCCACTGGCCATCCGAAGCAGCAGCATCAACAAACAGTTATGGGGTTCCGGGGGGTTGTCAGTGCTGCAGGCAGGTGGGAGGCCACTGTCCACCAATGATTCTGAAGGGGCAACAGGATCGGGAATCAGAGTGGTTGGACCGGGGTACGACAGTGGGGGGGTGGTCATGTTGTGCATGGGGGTAAGGGCTGCAATCTATTGGGATGGGAGGATGTATACAGCAGTGGGGACCAGGCTGCAATGTGTTGGAGTGGGGGGATGTGTACAGTAATGGAGACTGGGCTGCAGTGTGTTGGGGCATCGGGATGTGTACAGCAAAGGGGAATGGGATGTGATGTGTTGGGCCGGGGGATGCTTATTGCAATGGGGAATGGGCTGCCATGTATTGGGGTGGGGGCTGCTTATTTTAATGGGATGTCATATGTTGGGGCAGTGGGTGTTATACTGCATTTGGGGTCATGGCAGCCATAGGATAGGTGGTGGTTCACCCATGCAGCATGAGGCCATGGTGCCACTGGGGCTCAGGAAGGGGTCCTCTGGCCAACTGGGCATGGCCTTGTGGGTCCAGGTGCCTGCACTTGCCATTCATGCACCCAGACCCGCTCTAGCTTGCACAAGTGATCCACTATGGAACCCAGAATGGGCATCCGATTGGATGCCGGCCCCCCCCCGGATCCACTACTCCCCCCCCCCGCCACCCTGTACTGTTCTGTGTGCTGCGGGGTGGGCCCATGGACAGGTGCCCCATGGTGCATGCTGTAGTGAATACCATGCACCTTGCACCTATCATGGCTCGCAGAGCTATGCGGACAGGATACCCGCATCCTGCACGTAATTCTCACTGGTTTGTCCATAGGTGCCACTGTTCTTATATGCTAATGCAACTCTCAGAGACAATGAGATTTCAACAACCAGAAAATGGAGACCCCCAGAATGGTTAAAGAGCCTAACCTGAAGTGTGACAACAAACTAAAGCAACTGCATATACAGTATCTACAACAGCTGCATGAAAAGAGTTGTCTTTTGAAGTGGAAACAAATACAATTTACAAAATATGAGGGTGTAGTTTTCCTTTAAATAGTTACACAAACAGTATCTGCCTGCTATTTTATATGGAAATCGACCATTTCACACAATTTTAATGCATGCATTGTGTCCTCTGCTTCACCCTGATTGCTAGAAATTTGCAGATCTCCTTAGTGAACAGCATGTCTACACACTGGTGATGTCATTTGTGGTGCTATTCTCTTTCATCTGTGAAAAAGTTGGGGAGATTGTCACATAGGTGAGGTCTGAAAGGGCTCATTTTTTTCTGGTTCTGTGCCTATTGCAAGAAATTGAAAGCCATTTAGATGATTTGATTGGGGTATCCTCATACTCAATGCAAGTAATGCACAAAAATGTTTTAAAGTAATCATTTAGGCTGTGCAAAAGTCAGGGAGAGTGGCACACTGCTGCAAGGTTAGCGGACACTTGAATCTGTCTGTTGTGGTGAATGATGTGAGTTTTACTGTCATGTCAAAGACTGCTGTACTCATTCACACTTGACATTGAATTGAGATAATAGCTCAGGATGATACTAAAACAATTATCCCTTTTGAAGCCACTAAGAGGGTTTCTATATAGTAGTCAGCAGTCTTTTTTCTCCTGGACAGGTTTTACTTGACCTAGCATTGGGCTCACTCCATACTAAAACGATCACCTTACCAAGGCTAACACGTCCATCCCTAGAAGGGATCAACACACATAAGGCAGTGATAAAACACATTCTAAAGCAGCCCCCGAGAAACAGCAATGTAGTTATCAACATTACAGTTCTAGTAACAATACCATTTTTTAAAGTACTTCAGTCAGAATTTGTAAAAAACGTATGTTGTGCAGAGTGTTTTCATTTGTTAGTATCCCTAGTGTGTCCTTCCCTTTGTCTACTATTAGAAATGTTTTCTTAATTAGCCTGCTAGTTTTATGGTAGTTTTATAGCCCAAGGATCTCCATTTTAGCATGATTTATTGCTCTTCTTGTTCCTACAATACCTCCTGTCTCATGTAATGATGTATCTGGGACCATGGATTCAGCAAGTATTAATATAGAGTCCGTTTTGCAACAGCAG
Organism: Neoceratodus forsteri; assembly: GCA_016271365.2. Classification (NCBI taxonomy): domain Eukaryota; kingdom Metazoa; phylum Chordata; order Ceratodontiformes; family Ceratodontidae; genus Neoceratodus; species Neoceratodus forsteri. Next base: position 358,965,926 of record CM057458.1, read on the forward strand.
AGCTGCGATATCAAGTAACTTTTCTTATTCACTGAGCACTAATGGTTACTTTTACAGTTTAGCAAATACTTGAGGGCTAACTTGAGTTGGTTATTTTGTAAGAAAACAGCCATAGTCTTTACTAATTATATCACTGATGATCTGGGGTGATTTGTTTGCTTTTTATGGCTGTGTGTAGTTCAATGAAATGAAAAGTTTTATAAGCAAAATATTTACTCCTGCTAGCTAGACCTGACACAAACATAGAAAACAAAAATATTGAATCAGAGCTATTTAGTGAAGGCCAGAACATCAGGCTCCTATCTCTAGTACTTGCTGAATCTGTGGTCCAGGTTGCATCACTGTCCTATGAAACGAGGTGTTGTAGGAACAAGAAGAGCAATAAACCATGCTAAGATGGAGTTCGCCAGGGGTCATAAAACTACCATATAACTAGCAGGTTAACTTAGAAAAAAAAAGATTCATAGCAAACAGAGGAAAGACAAACCAGGACTACACACACATAAATCAAAACACTCTGCACAACATATGTTTCAGGTTTTGATTGTAACAACCACAGTAGGGTAGCACCCACAAATGACCTCAACAGTCTGGATGCACGCTGACTCAGCATCTAACTTTGAAGAAATGGACAACGTAAAAAGGCTCTAAAAAGTATGAAATTGTTAATTTCTTTTTTACAAAACCTGGAATGCATATAGTTTTTATAGCAATGTTATTGCTTGGTACTGTTTTAGTTTTGAAACTCATTGCACATTTTCTTCAAGTCCCCTGGGTTACTTTGCCAAGACATTTGTCATGCGCCACAAGTCCAGCTAGATTATGTTTATGGCCCTGCCTCTGACCAGTCCACTGGTCGCAGTCTTGAAGTAGATGATCAGATTAGTTTGGCATGATCTGACCCTCATGTGTAGTATAGCCTAGAGGTTAGAGTAATGAGCTGTGAATGAGCTTGGTACATCCAGCAGACATGGGTTTGATTCCCTCTACCTCCACTTGCATGTTGTGTGACTTTGAACAAGTCACGTAACCTCCCCAGTGCTCCCGGTCACCCCTGAAAACTACCACTGTGCCTAGTGGGTCTAATCTGGTTACCAAAGAATAAAATAAAAATAAAGCAATGCTAGGAGGGGGAAAGATTTTTGGTATCAACCAAGTATCCCATTATTCTGTTCTTGATAAAGGTTTCCAGGACCTTTTCCAGCACCAGTGTCAGGCTAGCTGATCTGTATGTGCTTGGAGTCCAACAATTTTCCCTTCTTGAAGATAGGGACCACACTTGCTATTTTACTATACTTCATCACCCCACCTGTCTGGACAGACTCATAAAAGATTATTGCAATTCTCCCTTCCAGTTGTTCCCTTAACTCCACTATGATCCTGAGGTGTAGCTCATCTGCCCCTTTGGATTTACCAGGATTGAGCTTTGCAGGTAGTCGGCTGCCAGGACAGGTATGATAGCTGCAGGCTGAATCATGGCAACTCCTGACGCCATGGGCTCACACAATGAACACCCTCTCTTCTCCAGGGGCCCCTTGGAGAACACAGCACCAAAGTACTTGTTTAGTATCTCAGCTATTGCCCCTGGCTTTTTCACAAGTTTCTGCCTCATGCCCCTGTTTTTAGAGACCCAATCCCCCTCCTTCACATTCTTCATTCCATTCATGTGCTGGAAGAACATGTTAGTACTATCTGCAGCTCCTACTGCGGTCCCTGTCTCCATCCTTGGCTTTCTAAATTCTAGCCTTGCAGTCCCTCAGTGCTGTTCTGTATTCCTTTCTGGGCTGAAGGCAGACTATCTGTAAGGAGCCATCACAGACTTTATTTTTGGTCAAGATCAGCTACTTGAGGTCCATGTTAAGCTGGGGGGGTATATCTTGGTCCTTTTCCCTGCATTGCATACAGGGATGCAAATCTCAGTGGATGCTTTAAGCATCCTCTTCAGCAAATCCCACATGTGCTCTGGATTACCAGGCTCATGTCTCTGTTCCAGATCCTTAGACACAAAGTCATTCTTATTGGTAAAGTTCATCTTCAGAAGTCCTGGGTCCTGGTGGCTGAGGCTTAACTGTTTTTTTTCTGTCACCAGGGATAAAGTTATGCAATTGTTCCTACCACCCACCAGTTCAGTGACATTCACACCTGAGATGACCCCATACCTACTACTGAGAACAAGGTCAAAGGTGGCCTCATACCTAGTCCCCTGATGGACATACTTCCTTAGGAAGCAGTCTTTGTAGATGGACAGGACCTCAATGCCTGCCCTTCTGTTAGCCCTCTCAGGATGTGAGTCTATACCTGGGAGACAGAAATCCCCCACGATCAGCACTACACAGGATTTCTCTGCTGTCATAATGTGCCTGACCTGCTGGCTATCATGCTGTTTATAGGCCTATGGGACACCCTCAGGGTTACATTTGTGTCCCCTTTTCCCCAGCAAGACACAGATGGTCTCTGTAGCACTATTTATCCACCTGATGTCCTCCTTGCCTTCCACAGTGACTCCCATATGAAGAGAATCATCCATCCATCCCCTTTCCTGTCAGGACTATCCCTTCAGAATAGTTTGCATTCCTCTATACCAGTGTATGAGTCATTTTCTTCACCCCACTAGGCCTCTACGATTGTCACTATTTCCTGGGTTTTGAAGTGCATCAGGCCTTTGATCGCGACCATTTCAGATGTTGGGACTCGTTAGCTAAAACCAAAAATATAGGATTGGTACAAGCAAAGAATAAGCTTATCACAGAAAGTATACATAAAGTCTATGTTTACTGCCAGTAAAATATTGTAGCTTTACTTTCAAGCCTCATAAAATGACCATTGTCATCTGCCAGTATTTTGAAGGCACAGGTATGAGTTGCAAAATGTGTCTTTTTAAAAAGCCATCTGGTATCTGTAAGAAAGCAACTGTTTGAAATTCAAGGAAGGATTTTTATGCATCTTTTTAAATTGCCTACAATATGTTTTGACTAACTTTAGAAAGCATTTCTTTTTAATCTTTTAGAATACATTCCTTGCTTAGCAAACAAGAGCGAGCTGTTCATGAAACCCTTGTCGATGAAGGAAAGCTTTCTTCCTTAATGAAGGCTGTTACTAAGCTGTTCAGTGGTCTAACAAAGCAAGCTACATCTGTCCGGAAAGCTCTGTTGTCATGTGAGTACACTTACAAATATATTTCATAGGAAAGTGTAATATGAAATATTATAATATTGCTTAATCATATTCATTTGGTGTATTGTATGTATGATGGAAATTAGGAAAGAAGATCAATCCAGGGAGGGCAAGACCCTTGCGGTCCCTGTCTCCCTAGATGCAGAAAAGGTTTTAGATAGGGTCTCTTGGCCCTTCCCGTTTGCAACTCTCAACAAATTTAGATTTCCTCCTGCTATTTGTAACTGGATTAGAGTCTAGTATTGTAACCCACCAGCCAGGATTAGATCTAATGGGGTCACTTCGGCCCCTGTGATACTTTAGTGAGGTACCAGGCAAGGGTGCCCACTCTTGCTCTTTTTAATCAACATGTATCTAGAGCCCATCCTGGCTAAGAGTCAAAATAACTTGCTTATATTTAGGGTATACTTGTGGGAGACTCCAGATACAATTTGTCTGCTTATGCTGATGACCTTCTCCTCCATTTGGAGTTCCCCATAACCTCTATCCCTGCAGCCCTGGAAGAAATTGATCTTTTTCTGAACTTGCAGGCTATAAGTTCAATTCAGGGAAGACCCAAATGTTACCTTTGAATGTTAACACTTTCCTGGAGCCTATTCAGGAAATGGGTTTATTTTGGAAACCTAAGTCCATTACCTACCTTGGGATTTGTCTTTCCCACTCCTTAACTAACCTTCTGAAGTTCAATTTAACCCCTCTGCTTTAGATGATCAGAGAGGATTTGTACTGATGGAGGGCCCTCCCCCTATCTCTCTGGGGTAGGGTGAATACCATTAAAATGAATATTTTGCCATGAATCCTTTACCCATGCTAGGACTATTTCTTCCTAAAACTTGTTTTTCCCATCTCCAAAGTCTCCTATCGGTTTTCTTATGGAGCAAAGGTGAGGTCAGTAGAGCATACTTCAAACTTACCATACCCAAAGATAAAGGGGGCCTTCAACTGCCTAATTTTTTCCTATACTAGCTTGTAAACATAGCTCTAAATTATTCTGCTGGATTTCTCCTCAGAGTCTTCTGACGGGTTCAAGCTATAATCCCCTCTGGCTTTCGATTGTAACTCAGATATGCAAAAAATTTGGATTGCAATTGCCTAGTTTGTTGTATCTTGGCCCCTCTTCATTGCCATCTCAGTTACATTAGACCCCTTTGATATGGTCACTTAAAGTACTTAAACAACTCAGTGCTTATTTCCACATTGATTGGAGCAGAGACCTGTCCCAAACTATTATGTGAAATCCCAATATTCACATAGCTAATCGTCCCATCCCAATTATTTTTTGCCCACAGCTTTGGCAGGCCTCATTAGAGTCTTTGGTGGTGGATGGCAAAATGTGATCTCCTGATTTTATACAGCATTGTTTTGATATCCCAGTGTACTCTATGTTCAAGCATTTCCAACTTTCTGAGTTGCTTTCGAGTTTTTGGGGTCAATGTCTAATACCTGTGGAGCAGACCCATTCCACTTCCAAACTTTATGCTTATTTTCAGCTGCATGATCCTGGTGGTCTATTGGGGGAATGCTACTACTGGCAGCAATTGCTGGGTTTACAGCTTAACCCAGAACACTGGCAACAGCACTGGGCTAATCTGTACAAATATATTAAACAGGACAGATACTCTTTTACCCAGTTTCGTATCCTACATAATTTATATTAAACCCCCAGCAGACTACATAGGATGGGCAGAAGAGCCTTGGCAGAGTGTTCTCATTGAGGTTCTGATGTCGGGTCGGGTCCCTCCTACATATCCTTTGGATATGCCCAAAGATTACCCCTTTTTGGGATTCTATTTGTATTTCTCTCAATTCCTTTTGGGGCTTAGCTTTATTTTTCACTCCTCATATGTGTCTGGTCATGGTCTATCCTGAGGAGTTTTTTGGCCCTCAGAAAGCCTACATGGCGCTGATTTCAATCACCACCAAAATTTTTATTCTCCATCACTGGTTGGACGATAGCATCCTGTCTCAAAGGGAATGGCACCAGGAAATCCTTTAAGCTTTGTCCACAGAGAAACATATTGCTTCCCAGCAAGACAACTATCAGAAGTACTGGGATCATTTGGAACCTCTTGGGGCTCTTCTTTTTCATTAATTACTTCCACCTCCTTTTTCTTTGCTATATTGGTGTCTCTGGTCTTGTATTTTGTTTGTCTGTATGTATCCTATCCTTTTTCCTTGTCCTTTTTCTATCTTAATTTGGTTAGACTAATTATTAGTGCTCTGGGTGGGGAGGTGGGTATGGGGTAAGTGGGGTTTGGACAGGTTGTTTTGGGGGTACCCTTTTAGTGTTTATCCTTGATCATTAGAACTTGCAAACTTTATTGCTCTCCTCATTAATATTTTTGAATGCTTTGTTGTGTTCTTGCATAGATTGTTTAGATTGTTCATTTATCTGTATTAAAAATATAATAAAGAATAATAAATGAAAACCAAAAAAGGAAAGAGGCTAAATCCTGTTTACCTAGCATGTTTTTGCATACAGTTTTTAAAAACATTTGTATTTTTGATGACTGTCTTGGCTCAAGGGTGGGCCTACCCTTCCACCATCATGCCTGAGATTCCACATAGAATATATATCTTAGGGGTGGCTACCCAAAGCTGTGACATTTGATCTGGCCACATTGTACCAAAGGTGTTTGATTGTTCCTTGTTCTTTCTGTCCCACTGTCCCAGTGTCAGACATTTAATCCCACTTTGCAGTGATGACTCAGCAGCTTGTGCTTTGGGCTGGGACCTCTGTATTGGTCATAGAGAGGTTAGTGGCAAGAGAAATCACTAAAGTGGCAAGCTGTCTCAACCTTGTTTAAAATTATAGATTGAAGGAGCTGTCTCATCCGATCAGAGCACTCCTTTTCTCTGTGCACAAGATGCTTTTATTCTGCAAAAAGTGACTCATCACAGTTGCCTTGGAAACAGGCACATTTGGGAAAGATTTTTAAAAAAATGTATATATTATTGAATGAGCTAAATCAATAATATATTAATACTGCTACCAAGACCACTCTTAAAGAATGGTCTCACTCAGATGTAGGAATTACAGAGAGCAGGGTACTAGAGGGTTTGAGGGCATTAAGGGTGGATAAAGCACCTTGACCTGATGGCATTCACCCTAGGATACTAAGGGAATTGGCAGAGGTCCTGGCAGAGCCACTGGCTGACCTGTTCAATACCTCCCTGGACACAGAATGTGTACCACAGGACTGGAAAATGACCCATGTGGTGCCCATCCACAAAAGTGGACCAAAGGATGACCCAGGAAACTATAGACCAGTGAGCCTCACATCGATCATGGGAAAGCTCATGGAGACATCCTAAAAGAGAGTCTACTGAGCTTCTTGGAGGAAAACTGTCTCCAGGATGGTCAACAGCACAGGTTTGTGGTGGGCAGATCCTGCCAGACAAACCTTGTAGAGTGCTATGACTGGGTGATGCGGGAACTGGACAAGGGACATGCAGTGGATGTTCTGTATTTAGACTTCAGCAAGCCTTTGATTCGGTGCCACATGGGAGGTTGGGGGGGACAAACTGGAATATGCAGGAGCAGGACCAAAAATGGTAAAATGGATCACAAAGTGGCTAAAGGAAAAGCAGCAAAGGGTGCGGGGGCCTCTCTTTACCAAGAGCAGTGACAAGCGGGGTACTACAGGGATCGGTACTGGGACCAGTGCTGTTTGAGATTTTTATTACAGATAGCTCACACAGGATCTGGAGCAGGATCAGTCTGTTCACAGATGATACCAAGATGGGAGCTGTGGTTGATGATGCGGAGAGATGGAAGGGGTTGCAGGAGGACCTGACTAAGCTGCAATAGTGGTCAGAAACATGGCAGTTGGAGTTCAATGCCAAGATGTGCAAGGTTCTGCACTTTGCAGCCTGGAACCAGGGGAGGGATTATCACTTGAATGGGGTACAGTTGGGGAGCTCCACAGAGGAGAAGGACCTAGGAGTGATCATTACGGGGAGCATGAACAACTCTGCTCGGTGCAAGAAGGCGACAGCAAAAGCCAACAAAATGCTGGGGTGTATTGCAAGAAAGATCTCCTCCAGAAGGAGGGAGGTTATTTTGCCCCTGTATAGGTAATTGGTCAGGCCTCACCTGGAGTACTGCTTGCAGTACTGGTACCCATTCCTGAAGAAGGACATCAGATTGTTGAAGGGGGTGCAGTGAAGAGCTAGAAAGATGATCCAGGCATTAGAAAGCAAGCCCTATGAGGACAGGCTGGGAGAGTTGAATATATATTTGGTGGAGGAGAGGAGGGATAGGAGGGATATGATCGAGACCTTTAAGTATCTGAAGGGGATAAACAAGACCAACACAGAAGGGATTTTCCAGATGAGAAGGGGAGGGATATGAGAGAGCATGGATTAAGATTGGAGGAGGGAAGCTTCAGGGGGGAGATGAGGGGACATTTTTTTCACTGAAAGAGTGGTGGACAAATTGAACACCTTTCCTGACGAGATAGTGTCCTGTACAATGGTGGCAGCTTCAAGAGGTGTTGAGAGAGGTGAAGGGGAAGGGATACTGGGAGGATGGAGGCAGGAGGGGCAGCTGCGAGATGAGGTGCTAGCTGCATACTCGAGCAAACTCGATAGACCGTGATGCCTGTTTCTACTGGCAATTTCATATGTTCGTAGGGTATCAGAACCATTCATCTTCAGTTCACAGTTGTCATACCCTAAGAATGCGTGTGAGACCATTTTTATAACCGTAAGAGTGGTCTCAGCAGCAGTATTAACATGCAAACAAGGAAAGCTTTTTGTCAAAGCTTGTCAAATATTTGTCACATGATTAGGCATTATTTAGAAAACATGAAGCATTGTTAGTTTTATTTTAGAAGGATTTCCTTACTAAAATGAGTGGTTCATGTTACAAGTATGTACATATTTCATTACCACCAAGGATGCTGCTTCCTGCATTCATTTTTGTATCTGTATCTACTGTATTTTCATGGCGCCGCTCTTCATTATATGTTTACCATGTCAGAGTTTACATTTTGTGGCTTAGAGTTAGTCCTGGTGTCCCCAGTGCCCCCTAAAGTTATGGAACAGCTTATTGCATGCAAGTTTATTTTGGTCACAAGACAAGGTTGTTAAACAATGAGTGCTCAAATACAGCAAGGAATAGTGATAACAACTTGTGGGCATCCATATATACTTGAGATCCCCAGAAATTAATTCAACTGTTAAAAAGATGCTAAAAAGGTCATTTTACAATACAGAAGAAATGAGAAGGTCTAACTTGGGTATGAAATTTTCACCGTAACATGAATTGCTGCTTTAACAAATGGGAGCTGGCATGAGGTGGGACTGCCAAGGTTATGATTCAAACCTGGAAAGGGTATAAAATGTCCCCCAATCTGGCTGCCAACAGCTGCTTAAAGTAATTTTCCAAGCTTCTGCTGCCAATATAGGAATTACCATATTTGGTAGCCTACGTTGGCAATAGTCCATTTTTGGTATTTAAAATATTTACTTGCCAGCCTACATGCAGCTAGAAAGGAGCGTAGTTTGGCCCCAACATTTTTCTTGATTTTCATGCCACCACACTATGATGTGCAGCAAGGGAGATCGCAGGGGCACACCCACTTGGAATGAATAGGAGTATTTTTTTTATTAGTATTTTATTCATTATGATGATGAGTAAGAGATTAATGAAGACCACCACTCGACTAATAAGGGCCTTGTTAGTCAAGTGGTGGCTTTGATTGATCTTTAACTCACCATCATGATGCACAAAATGCTAATTAAAAATTACCCCTATTAATGAATCCACACATATAAATATCTAGGTTTCTGGATGGAACCTACTGGATCAGGTAACATGCACGTAGATAAACTGATCACCCAGGTGTAGGCCTGTTATATATTTAGACATATTAACATCAAATACAATAGTCTAGGTACTGATATTTCCATTATTTGATTATGCAGATGTTCTTTATGACTACGCTTCAAGTGAAAGGTTACATAAATTAGCGATGCTATACAATCATCTTGCTATATTAATTCTTAGATCCCCCAGGGAAGCCCATCAATGTGAACTTTACTCCATATTGGGTTGGATCTTCAGGATGCCACTGTTGCTGGCAGTCTGTTCCAGATGTCCACAGCTCATTCAGTGATGCAGTATTTCCTCACATCCCTCTTAAATGTCCCCCTTCCAGCTTCATCACATGCCCTACGGTTCTGTTGCTCTTTCTCATTAGAAAGAGACTTCACTCCTGTACCTTGTTCACCCATGTGAGGTAATTGTAGGTCTCCATCATGGGTTCACACATTGAGATCTGTCAGTCTCTCCTCATAGGGCATTTGATGCAACCCCTGTACCATTTTACTTGCCCTCCTCTGGATTGCCTCCACCCTTATTATGTCCTTTCTGAGGTGCAGCCTCCAGAATTGGGCACAATACTCTAGGTTGGGTCTCACTAGCAAGAGATACAATGGTAACATCACCTCCCTCTTTCTGTTGGTGAAACCTCTCCCTATGTATCCCAGCACTCATTAGCTCTACCCACTGCTTTGTCACACTACCCTGCCACTTTGAAGTTATCAGATATGATAACCCCAAGGTCCATTTCCTGTTTAGTGACTGTCAGTACTCCCTCCCATCCTTTACTCAGCTCCTAGGTTCCTATGCCCTAGAGGCATGATGTTGCACTTATTTAGGCTTTGAACCCCAGCTGCCATGCCCTTGACCATGCCTCGAGTTTCTCAAGGTCCCTACGCATTCTTTCCTCCCCCTCCTGAGTATCCATCCTATTACAGATGTTGGTGTCACCTGCAAAATGGCATACCTTCCCTTCCAGTTCTTCTGCAATGTAATTTATGAATACATTGAAGAGGACCAGCCCCAGTACTGAGCCCTGCAGCACCCTGATAGTCACTTTCCTCTCATTAGGGTAAGTGCCATTAACCACCATCCTCTTTTTTTCTATCCATCAACCAGTTCCTTACCCAGTTTACCAATTTGGATCCCACTGCATGGCTGCTAAATTTCTTAATCAGTATTCTGTATGGCACAGTGTTGCAAGCCTTGTTAATGTCCAGATAGTCCCTGTCCACTGCAATTTCCTAATCCAGTTCCCTGGTCACCTATTCAAAGAATTCAATTAGATTCATCTCCCATGACCCCCACCCATGAATCCATGCTGCTTTTGGACTTTTAGCCCACTGGATTCCAGATACTCTACTAACCTTTCCTTTCACAGGGTTTCCATTAATTTTCCCACCGCTGATGTGAGACTGATAGGCCTGTAGTTTCTAGCCTCCTCCCTGCTTCTACTCATCTGGAGTGGACCAAATCTGCTCTCCTCCACTCTCTCTGGGTGGAGGGAACAGGTCTTAACATAGAAACATAGAAACATAGAATGTGACGGCAGATAAGGACTGCTTGGCCCACCTAGTCTGCCCATTTTCCTACCTAACAGATAAGCTGCAGATCCTAATTAACCAACAGCTTACTTCCGCCTACCCCCCACTAGGACTGCCTTATGTCTGTCCCATGCATTCTTGAATTTCCCCACTGTTCTTGACTCCACGACCTCCTCAGGGAGGCTGTTCCATGCACCCACAACACTCTCTGCGAAAAAAATATTTCCTCACATTATGTCTGAGCCATCCCTCCTCTATCTTCAAATTGTGCCCCCTTGTTGTTGCACATCTCTTTTCTGAAAGATGCTACCCTCTTGGACTTTGTTGATTCCCTTGAGGTACTTGAAAGTTTCTATCATGTCCCCTCTCTCCCTTCTTTCCTCAAGGGTATACATATTAAGCTCCTTTAGTCTTTCTTCGTATGTCTTCTGGTGCAGACCCTGCACCATTTTGGTTGCCGTCCTCTGGACAGCCTCCACTCTGTCTATGTCTTTGTGGAGATGGGGTTCCAGAACTGCACACAGTACTCAGATGGGGTCTCACCAACTGTCTGTACAGAGGGATAACAACTTCCTGTTTTTACTATTGATGCCTCTCTCTATGCATCCCAGTATCCCCCCAGCTTTCCTTACTGCCTTCTCATATTGCTTGCCCACCTTTAGGTCATCTGATATTATTACCCCCTGGTCTCTTTCCATTTTTACTGTTGTCAATATCTCACCCCCCATTGTGTACTCTTCCCCTGGGTTTTTGTTTCCCAGGTGCATTACCTTGCACTTCTTTGCATTGAATATGATCTGCCATACTTGTGACCATTCCTCCAACCTTGGCAAGTCCCTTCTCATCCTTTCCATTCCATCTTGTGTATCAACCCTGTTGCAGATCTTTGTGTTGTCTGCAAAGAGACATACTTTTCCTTCCAGTTCCTCTGCAATGTCACTTATAAAGACATTAAAAAGGACCGGTCCTAGTACTGAACCTTGCTGTACCCTGCTAGTAACCCTCCTTTCTTCACTGTGGACTCCATTTACTACTACCTTTTGCATCCTGTTGTCTAGCCAATTTTTTTTTCCAGGCTACCACCTTGGGACCCACTCCAAGGCTGGCTAACTTGGGTATTAATCTTTTTTGTGGGACTGTATCAAATGCCTTGCTAAACTCTAGGCAGGCCATGTCCACAGCCCCTCCCTGGTCTACTACTTTGGTCACCCAGTCAAAGATATCTATTATATTCATCTGACATGACCTTCTCATCATGAATCCATGCTGTCTTGCAGGTCTTAAGGCTCCAAGGAGCACTAGCAGAGAGTCATGAGAATGTTGCGAGACTCAAAGTTGCATTGGCAAGGAGTTGGGGGACCATCTCTCCCACCCAGGAACTACCTAGCCAGACACCACTATCTAAAAGGTTGCCAGAAGGAAAAGCAGTTGGACTCAGGTGGGCTTAAGGAGGGCAGGTGTGGTAGGATCAGGATGGCTGGGGGAGTGGCTAACAGGCACATTCCTCATTCAGTGTCACTGAAAGACTTGTATGCCATTCTAGTGGAATAGGACTGCCATGAGGGGGCACCCGAAGTGGTTGAAGGAGAAGATGTGGGGGAATACCCAGATGGAGTCCCTGGGGGGAGGGACCCCCAGAGAAGGAGGAAGCAACTTCTAATGTGGGACTCTATTGTCGGGGGGATAGAGTTGGGGAAAGGAAAGGGGGTAGAGAGGGATGATAAGTGCCTACCTGGCACATCAGCTTGGAGGAATGGAAAGCATATCCAGGAGATCATAAGGGCTATAGGAAGGAAGAGTTGGACATCATTGTCCACTTGGGGATGAATGACCTAGATCTGGAAGGGACAGGGGCAGTGCAGAAGCAGTTTAGGGAGCTAGGGAAGGGTCTTAGGCAGGTAGCATGCACTGCAGCCCTTACAGAAGTGCTGCCTGTCTACAACAGGGGGAAGGAGAGGGAACTCAGCACTAAGGCCTTCAATTCATGGTTGATGGAATGGTACAGAGTGGAGAGGTATGGCTACATTTGGGACTGGGGCTTGTACTGGGGGACAGCCTGCATCCATCCAAGAAGGAAGCAGCAGACCTCAGTAGATGGTTTAAGTGTTACTTCAACAAGCATTTAAACTAGCCAAAGGAAGGGTGGCAGAAGGCAAAGAGTGGCAGAAACTGCTCCACCCAGGCTGTGATGGTGGGTAGAGAATTTCTGGGGGAAAGGATTCCCACAGCAATAAAGGTCAACCTAGGGTGCAAGGGAAAAGCATGGGAGGAAGTGGGGAAGAGAAGCAAGCAGTATGCAAGGGAGAGGAAGGGGAACAACTAAACAATATGAGAAGGGACAAGAGTAGGACTAACAAAATCTGGACAGCCATGTGTGCCAGTGCTAGAAGTCTGGGAAAGCAGGCCTGGATATTGTGGCCATTACCGAAATATGGTGCACAAACAACCATGACTGGGAAATGATCGTACCTGGCTACACAATGTTTAGACAGGACAGGGTAGGATGGAAAGTGGGGGAGTGGTGCTTTATGTTAAGGAAGACATCAAAGTGATGGAGGAACAGGGAGGGCAGGGGGTTCAAGGTGTTGTTGGTCAACGTGAGATTGGTATACAGGCCTCAGACAAAGGGAGATGACATAGACAAAGATCTGTTGGAAGACATAGGCAAAATGGTTAAGAAATGGGAGATGGTGCTGGTGGGGGACTTTAACCTGCCATATGTAGAGTGGAGCCTACTTTCGGCAGCATCAGATAGTAGCAGAGACATCTTGGACTGCAGGGGGCATTCCTTAGGCAGCTGGTCAGTGAACCCACTCAGGGTGGGGCAATACTGGACTTGGTACTTAAGAATAGGGATAGTGTGGCAGATGTCAGAGTGAGAAGTCATCTGGGGACCAGTGACCATTGCATTGTATGGTTTAATATAAGAACAACAGTAGAATCCCGCTGCACAAGGGTGACATTCCTGGATTTCAGAAGGGCTGACTTTACAAAGATGGGGGAATGCACCCAAGGCGAGATGTCAGGGGGGTGGAGGGAAAATAGACCAGAATAAAAGAAAGCATAGTAAAGGCTACAAACTTGTACTTCAGGGAAATAAGCAAAAGCAGAAGGAGGAGGAGTTACCATTATGGTGCTTGAGGGAAGTGGCAGAAAAGGTAAGGACAGAAACAGTGGCATTCAGAAGGCATAAGGAGACCCAGAGAGAGGAGGACAGAGAAGTGTATCTGAGAAAATGAAGGGAGGCAGGCAAAGCAGTAAGGAGTGCAAAAGCACAAGCTGAGGAAAAAATAGCCTAGACTGTATAAAAGGGAGACAAGACATTTTTCATTTATGTGAGTGAGAAAAGAAAGACCAAGGGAGGGATTGCATGGTTAATAAAGGAGGCAGGGGCCATACTGAGGAGGACCCAAAAAAGTCAAATATCTTAAACAAATATTTCTGCTCAGTATCCATAGTTGAGGGAGAAGGGGAGGGACCACAAATTAGCACTAAGAGATTGAGGAGGAGGGAAATAGACACCAGATCCTTTTCTGAGGCGATGATCATGAAAGCACTCACTAATCTGAGGGTGGACAAGGTCATCGGGACAGACAGGGTGCATCAAAGAGTGTTAAAGGAACTCAGGGAGGTGCTAACTGCACCCCTGACAGACATGATTAACAGTTCAATGGAGACCAGCATGGTCCCGGAGGACTAAAGAAAGGTGGACATAGTCCCACTTTACAAAAGTGGTAGCAAGGTGGAGGTGGGAAATTACAGGCCTGTCAGCCTGACATCTGTAGTAGAGAAATTGCTGGAAACATTATTAAAGGAAAGAATCATGGAACAGCTGGAATCCAATGGACTGAAGGACCCGAGGTGGCATGGCTTTATGGAGTGGAGCTCATGCCAAACAAATGTGATAGATTTTTTGAATGGGTAACCAGGGTGTAAGATTGGGAGAACCATGGACGTGGCCTACTTGGACTTCTACAAGGCCTTTTACACCATTCCACATAGTTGGGTAGCATGGGGGTGGGCAGTAAGATGGTAACCTGGGTAAGAAACTGATTAGAGGATAGGAGGAAGAGGGTGGTGGTAAATGGAGTTCTCTCTGAGGAGGGAAGAGTGACCAGTTGGAAGCTGCAAGGGTCAGTATTGAGGCCAGTCCTCTTTAATGTCTTCATTAGTGATATAGCAGAGGAACTGGAAGGGAAGGTCTGCCTCTTTGCAGATGACACCAAGATCTGCAACAGGGTGGATACTCTCGAAAGGGTGCAAGTATGGAAAGAGATTTGAAACAGCTGAAGGAGTGGTCAACATTTTGCCAGCTAAGGTTTAATGCAAAAAAGTTCAAAATAATGCACTTGGGTTACAGAAACCTAGGGGTGCAGTACAAAATGGGGGGAGAGGTACTAGCAGCGACCAAGCAGGAAAAAACTGGGGGTAATCATATCGGATGACCTGAAGGTGGACAGAAAATACAACAAAAGTGATCAGGAGAATGTGTCCAGTTTTGGAGGCCAAACTTCAAGAAGGACATAGACAGGATGGAGGCCATCCAAAAGGGGGCTACTAAGATGGTAGAGGGTCTACATCAAATGTCCTATGAGGAGAGGCTAAAACAATTAAACATATACATCCTGGAGGAGATGAGGGAGATGGGGATATGATTGAGACCTTTAAACACCTCACAGAGGTAAATAAGTTACAAGTGGGAGGTATTTTTCAGAGGAAAGGGTGCTCCTGAACAAGGTGTCACAATATAAAACTGGAGGGGGTAGGTTTAAGAGAGATGTGAGGAAATATTTCTTCACATAAAAAAGGGGTGGATGCCTGGAACAGTCTTCCAGTGGAGGTTTTGGGGGCAGAAACAGTGGTGGGATTCAAAACGTCTGGGATAAGTACAAGGGAATCATAAGGGGTAGGTAAGGGGTGGCAGAGAAAGTGCTGTAGACCTGAAGGGGTCTACAGTGTAAACAATGCAACAAAAAAGGAAGACCGGATGGGCCATGCAACCCTTATCTGCCTTCATCTTCTATGTTTCTATGTTTCTAAGGCACTATGCCTGTTTCCGGTAAACTATTGAATAAGGCCACCAGTGGTGCAGCAAGCACCTCACTGAGTTCCTTTAGTACCCTTGAGTGTATCCTGTCCAGTCCCATAGCCTTGTCTACGATCAGAGTTGCAAGTCCCTTCAAGGTTCTTTCCTCTGAAAATAGACTTGTGTTCACCTCCATTCTCCCATTTTTCCTGCTGCTCTGAGGGTGATCTGTCCCCCCCCCCACCACCACCACCACCACCATGAAAACTGGGCAGAAGTACTTACAAACATATGAACATACGAAATTTGCCAGCAGATAAAGGCCTAGGGGTCTATCAAGTCGCTCGAATGTGCAGCTAGCACCCCTTATTCTGCAGCTGCCCCTCCCTTCCACCCTTCCCCTTCATTGACCCTCCCCCTTGTCTTGTCCCATCCCCTTTTGAAGCAGTCCACTGTTCTATTGGATACCACTTCTGCAGGTAATGCATTCCATCCAGCCACCACCATCTCTGTAAAAAAGTGTCTCCTCATCTCCCTCCTGAACCTTCCTCCCTCCAGTCTCATATCATGGCCCCTGGTGTCCCTCCCTTCCCTTACTTTGAACAGCCCCTCTGTACCTGTGTTGTTTATTCCTTTCATGTACTTAAAGGTTTCAATCATGTCCCCTCTGTCCCTCCTCTCCTCTCCTCCAGCGAGTACATGTTCAACTCCCTCAGCCTCCTCTTGTATGATAAGTCACCCAGCCCCTTGATCATCTTTGTTGTCCTGTGCAGCACCCCCCTCCAGTAACTTAATGTCCCTTTCAGATACAGGTGCCAGTACTGCACGCAGTACTCCAGGTGCGGTCTAACTAATGACCTATACAGTGGTAGAATCACCTCCTCCCTCCTCAAAGATATACCCCTTGCAATGAAACTCAGCATTTTGTTGGCCTTTGCAGCTGCCTTCCTACATTGTGCCGAGTTGTTCATTAACCCTGTAATGAGCACTCCCAGAACCTTCTCCTCTGTCTGGGCCAGCTGCACTCCCCCCAACTGGTAACTCCTCCTTGGGTTCTTTATCCCAAAATGCAGCACCTTGCACTTTTTGGCATTAAACCCCAGTTGCCAGGTGTCTGACAAGGTTTCAAGATTTGCCAGATCATCCTGCAACCTCTGCCATCCCCCTAGGTCATCCATCACTGCTCCTACCTTGGTATCATCAGCAAACAGTCTGATCTCGCTCTTGATGTCCAATGATATGTCTGCAATGAATATCCCAAACAACACTGGTCCCAACACCGAGCCCTGTGGGACACCGCTTGTCACTACCCTTGGGTGTAAAAGCTCCCCCCCACCACCACCCTCTGTTGCCTTCCCTGAAGCTAGTTCCCTACCCATCTCACTAGCTTTGCACCCGTCCTTATGCCTACTAACTTACTTCCCAACCTTCCATGCGGCACCAAGTCGAATGCCTTACTGAAGTCCAGATACAGGACATCCACTGCATGGCCCTGTCCAGTTGCCTAGTTACCCAGTCATAGAACTCCACCAGGTTGGTTTGGCAGGATCTGCCCTGTATGAAGCCATGCTGTCTGCTGTCCTGTAGTTCTTTGGCCTCTAGGAGGGCCACCAGCCTCTCCTTCAGGATAGTCTCCATTAGCTTATCCATGATGGATGTGAGGCTCACTGGTCTGTAGTTTCCGGTTCATCCTTGGGGCCACTCTTGTGGAGGGGCACCACTTGAGCCATCCTCCAGTCCTGAAGTACACACCTCGAATGTAGTGAGGCATTAAATAGGTCTGCCAAAGGCCTGCAAGGACCTCTGCCAGCTCCTTCAGTACCCTGGGGTGGATGCCATCTGGGCCTGGCACCTTGTCCACCCTCAGTGCCTTTAAACCCTCCCAAACTCCTGCTCTCCATGATTTCCCCATCTGTCACCCCCTCCCCTCCCGTTTCTGCTATTTCTCCCTTGGATGTCACCCCCTTCTGTTTAGTAAATACTGAGCAGAAGTACTCATTAGTGCTTCTGCCTTATCTCACCCTGCTTCCTCACAACCCCTCCTTCCTAATCCTTACTATGTGGTCCTTACAGCTCCTTTTCTCCCTGATGTACCTAAAGAGTCCTCCTCCCCTTCTTAATGCCTTGTGCCAGCCTGAGTTCGTAGATGCCTTGGCTCCCTTACTGCCCTTTGTCACCTCCTTCAATTCCACTGGCACTCCTCCCTGTCCTTCCTCCCTGTTTTTTTTGTACTCCTAAAGGCAGCTCTTTCCGCCTTTACCTTTCCATGACCTCCTTACTCAACCAGCTCAGTTACTTAGCCCTAGCCTTCTTGCTCTGGGCCTTGCAGCAGGTTTTAGTTGCCTCCACATCCCCAGCTTTATGAGCTCCCACCTCTGGTTAGTGTCTATACTAGATTGAATTCTGGCCAGGTACCCTTTTACCACTTCCCCCATCCTCCCAAAGTTGGCCCTCCTGAAGTCCAGCACTCTTGTGCCAGATTCCACTCCTTCCTTGCCCATATCCAATGTGAGCCATACTGAGTGGTGCTCACTCCCTGACAGCAGTTCCTCCACTGTAAGTTCTCTCACAAAGTCCCCATTTGCCAGCACAAGGTCAAGGGTATTCTCTAACCTGGTTGGTTCACTGACCATTTACAGCAGGAAGTTGTCCTGGTAGGCATCCAGCAGTACCTGCTCCCTTCTGTTCCTGGTTGTTGGAGTACTCCTGACCACTCTTGGCATGTTGAAGTCTGCCACAATCACCACACTACCCTTCTTGCAGGTCCTCCTGATCTGTCCCGCTAGTTCCCTGTCTAACTCCTCCATCTGAGATGGCAGCCTGTACACCACTCCCATTCTAAGAATCCTATTCTTGGAATCCTTTTATTTGCATCCAAAGTGACTTCGTACTACCCTCCTCACCTTCTTCCCTTACAAACTTCAGTCCTTCCTTCACATATAGTGCCACACCCCCTCCTTTCCCAATCACCCTGTCCCTATGAAATAACCTGTACCCTGGTACAGACAGGTCCCAGTCATTGTATTAGGTGGCCCATGTTTCTGTGATGGCTGTGATGTCCACCTCTCCCTCTGCCATGAGCACCTATAACTCTGCAGTTTTCCTCCCAAGGCTCCTAGCATTAAGGGTAACCACCTTCCACCCCCACTTCCATCCTGCCCTCCTTTACTAGTATCACCAATAGTACTTGCCATTTGTCTTTTGTCACTGTTATGGGGGGTAAGCTCATGTGGTTTCCCAACCTGTGACCTCTGCATGTCTCTTGCCCAACTGCCACCCCCTGCTCCTAGTTTAAAGTCCCAACTTCCTCTATGTACTGCTCCATCCTCTGTTTCAACACTTTCTTTCCCTTCTCACTCAAGTGTAGTCTGTCCTTGGCATAGAGACTACAGTCCTCCCAGGTCCCTCTCCCACCCCCCAACAGCCCATACCCTTTAGCACAACACCAGGTTCTTAGCCATCCATTAAATTCCTCTTTTCTCAGCTTTCTTGTTGTGCTTGCCTTGGGCACTGGAAGTATCTCTGAAAAAGATACTGATCTTCCTGCCCCCTCACATAATTGTTCTAGTTCCTCAAACCTCCTCTGGACTATATCTACTGTCTTGTCAGCCAGGTCGTTCGTCCCAAGATGTATAATTAATTGAAGCTTGTCCCTACCCCTTCTACCAAATTTCAGAACAGATTGTCCCACCCTTTCCACTGTCATTCCTGGCATGGCCTCCACCCAAATGCCACTATGCCTCTGCCCCTTGCTACCCCACCTGATTCCTCTTAGTATTGAGTCCCCCAGCACAAGATTCCACCCCTCTTACTCCCTGCTTGCTTCCATTCATCTTCATCTCTCATTTCCGGCTCCTCTTCTTCCTCCTGCACATTATTTCCCCCTTTTGCAATTCTCCCAGCAGAACATCCCCCCGCTCCGGTTTGGTCCAAGCATTTATCAATTACTCCTCTAATTTCATTTCCCTCCTCCACCTTCTTCCTCTCTAGCAGTGCAAAACTATTTTCTGAAGACCCTTCACAAATGCCCGCTTCCTCTCTCTTCATAGTGACCTGTTCTCTCCTTTCCACTCCATGACTTTTACCACTTCTTCACCTCCCCTCACAAGTCCCTGTCTCCTCCTTTCATTTATCTTTTGTCTCCTGACCTGGTTTCCCAGGATGTCTGCTTTTTCTTGATCCTCTTCTGTGCAGTCTCCCTCTCTTGTCCTCCTTGTCCTCACTATCCCTCCCCCTGCCTTCCTCTTCTCACCTATGTACCTAAAGAAGGATGTATCCCCTTTAGCAACCCCTTGAAACATCCTTTCCTTTGTCTGCTGCTTTTCTCCCCTCACTGCCTTATCTGCTTCCCTCTGTTTTATTTGTACACCGCTGTGTCTTCTTCCCTCTGCATTTCTTTGGAACTCATAAATGGTGCCTTTTCCTTCACATTCATTGCCACTTCCCTAGAGTACCACAATGGTCTTGCAGATGATCTACATGACAGAATAAGGCATGATGTAAACATTAAAACAGCACTCTTGAGAAGCTGATATATGTAGTGGCATTCCTCTTTATGAAATTGTAAAAGAATCTTGAAACTTCATATTCTAAAACACATCAACTGACAGTGGTTTAAGCTACAATATATGCACTGTAACATAATGTTAATCCCGCACTACCACACACATGGGCTGTGTTTAGCGTAGTGGTTTAGGGCGCTGAGCTGCAAACCTGGAGACCTGGGTTTGAATCCAACAGCTCCTGCCTGCATACTGTGTGACCCTGAGCAAGTCACTTAACTTCCTTGTGCTCCCAGGTCGCACCTGGAAACAAGCTTCGGCTTAGTGTGCCTTTCCAGGATAAACAATTCCCCTTTCCTTCCAGCTCTCATTCTTCCCAGCAGCTCATCCCTCCAACATCAGGTGTTTTAGCTTTTATTTATCAGTACCACTGCTACACTCACACACCAGCATACAGGTTGAGATCAGCAGCTAAGTAGTACCACTAGCAGACATAGCATGTATTGGTGCTTGGATAGCATCAGCCAAAGTTAGATAACACTGGACACTACCTCTTTTGTTGGATGTGGGATGCCATTGAATATTGCTGGCATCCAACCATAGATCTGATCAGATCGGATCCTGTGTATTATCCAGTTGGAACCATCTTATCCGCCTAGACCAGAGGGATTTATGGTCAGATCTTATTGGATGCCAACAATCACAGGGTTGGATCCAAAAATCTAACCCTCAAAACGAAACATAAATTCTTGGATCACAACATCTGACCTCCAAATCAAAACAGCTGAATAGGTATCTAAAATCATAGCTTAGTTGGATGGAGCTCGGATTTAGAGACAGATAACAGGACTATCCATCAAAGAACACTCAGATCCCAAAATGTATTATTCAAGCAGCATGAACAGTATGTCAAACTGCTCTTAAGGGAGACACCATTGACTATTTAATCACTTCTAACTCTATAAAATAAAAATTCACTGTTCTATTGCATTCATGCAGCTTTACTTGCAGTGTCAGTGGCTCAGCAGGTTGCACACTTGCCTCTAATGCCAGAAGATCAGAAGGCTGTGGATTCTATCCCCACTCCAGGCACTTGGATTAAATCCTAATACTGACACTGTAGTGCAGCATGAAGGGGGTGCTGCACTCCTGAGGTGCCATCTTTCAGATGAGACATTAAATCGAGATCCCATCTGCCTGTTCTGGTGGTAGTTCAGGTGGATGTTAAAGATCCAATGGCACTTCTCGAAAAGAGTAGGGGAATTTTCCCGGTGTCATGGCCAGATTTCTCCCCATTCAATAAAAATGCCACCAACAGCTTAAAATCTGGTTCAATTTCAGTTCACATCCATCTGTATCCTCTCCCCCCAAGACGAGGCTGAAAATAGGCAAAAAATTGTCTAGTCCTCCTTCCTGGTCAACAAAAAATAAATAATAAATTATTTGTCAGTTTATTAAATCTGCTATGAACCTTGGTTGTACATACGCCATTCAGGCCATTTTATAAATGTAACAAACCTTTTCAGAGTGTGGTTTAAAGTGTCCAAGATGCACTCATCAGCAGTGAAAAAGCACTTAGCCTTCAGCCGTGCTTTCTTCCATCTCTGGGGTGTGCATCTCAAACCATTTGAACCATTCTCTGGAGTGATTTATTACCTACCTACACTACAACCACATTTTGAGTGTGACCTCTCATCTTATGACATCATAACTAGCAAAGGAAATCCATGAGACAGTTTAGTTTGTGATACTAATCCTGCTGCCTGGTTAGTTTGGTATTACTAAAAGAATTTAAGGCTATACTGTTTCATCATTGCATACATCTACGAGCTCCTCTTGCTGAAGGAGTACTGGAAAATAGCCAGTAATATGGCAAAGTCCCAGCTTTGACTAGCCTATTCCCTTTTCAGACTGAGAGATCACATTCATGACAGTTGAAGTAACAAAATAAAAGCCATTTCTTTTTTTCAGTTTTAATAAACTTTATTAAATTTTCATAAAATAAAACATACAATATCTCAATCCAAAAGATTTTCAGAACAATTAGTAAATAACACAACAAGAAAGGAGACTACACCCCTCCCCAATATCCCCTTCCTCCCATGCCCTCACCTAGAGCGCACTGACTAATATATCAAGGAGACAAAGTAAAAATCAAGACAAAAATTTGCAGAGCCCAGTATAAGTAAAAAAAACATAATAATAATAATATAACGTCAAATCAGCCAGCTTCAGCCTGTGAACTCACCGTGGTCAATAATAATGTCTATAACAGTTCCCAACAGAACTTAAAAATGGCATACCTATCTTGCTGATGGGCAATCTGTTTTTCCATCTCTGGGGTCTGTAAAATCACCTGGTGCCTTCCTTGTAAGATGGGATGGATTCATCCATCCAATGTCAGCAGATTACAAATTTGGCTATAACTGAGATCAGAAACATGCAAGCCCTCCGTGGACCAAACTGTTCCACTGAGTGATGCCTAATTAAGCAGACCTGAGGGGTGAAAAAGGATTCCAATCCTAAAATGGGATCTAGGGAGAGCCAGGTGGAATAATTTCAAAAGGGAATTGCCTTCAGACACTCTCAAAGGATGTGTTTGAGATGACCCTCAGCAAGTCCACAGCGGCAGCAGGTTGTGGAAACACTCTTGCCCATTTTATGCAGCTTGAGAGGGGTATAATACAAATTATGTAAAACATGAAACTGCGAAAAACTAGCGATCATGTTTAATAAATTTGTAGAATAAAAGCCATTTCAAAAACTGAATGTATTTTTTAATCCAAAATTTAAAGCAACAGTGCAACGAAAACAGGTTAAAATTCTACCTCACCTTTTTTTCTTCTCAACTAATGCCAGATGTCTTCCAGTTTATTTTGGTGGTGAAATTTACAGTTTTCATTATCATTTAAGAATTTTACGAATGTTTTAAAGTAATTATTTCTCAACAAAAAAAGATGGCCGCCTCATTTTTGAATAGAAATAATACTGAGGACCCGAGGAGGATAAGAGTCCAGATAAAAATGCAAATGTACAGTACACAGCATAAGAAGCATCCAGAAAACCCAAATCAACAGTTCTGCCAATATTTTTTATAACCATAGCAGAAAATTAGCTTTTTAGAATAACTTTTTTCATTGCACTGCTGCTTTAAATGATAAACTGCTATTGTAATCACACTCAGGGATTATGGCTGTAAGCACCACAGAGTTCATCCTAGGGTACAAGTTTCATAAGGGTCTGCTGACTTATAATACTTTTATACCAGTAATATAGTGTTACTTTTCCCTTTCAATGTATTGCTTGGCCTTGTCATGACACAATGTCATCAATATACATTAAATAAACAAATGCTCAATATACAATCAAATCCACGCTTTCATACACAATCATATAACTAACTAAACATTATGACATGTTAGAATACACAGTAGAGTAGCCTTCAGTCTGATTCAAGTTAATTTAGTCACTGCAAAATACAGTGCTAATGCACAAGCAAGGGTTTATTATGAAAGTGAAAAAAAGAGACAAGATATGGCTGGTGCCAACAAGGCTGGTCTTGATTTTATGTTATTTTGTGTTTTTAATTTTTGTAGCAGGCTGTACTTTCTCTCCAGCATCACTGTTGTAATCGTAGTTATGCAAGAACCACATGCAATGACAGTTTTACAGATTTTTTGTATACACTGCAGTGTCCACAGGGAGGGATTTAGTGCAGCATTGCTGCTTTTTAATAATGTATCCTATGCTATACACAGTGGTTCAGGTCCACCAAATACCAGGCAATTAGTTTCATCGCCTAAACACCGATCTCCCTTATAACTCCCCCTCCATATCACCATTTTTTTATTCTCCAATGGTCCGGGTTGGACACTGGACCCATCAGGTAGTTTGAGGGAGAGGGACAGATTTTCTTTATTCCCTGATGATCCAGGTGGAGCACCACACTGTCAGGTAGTTGGGGTAGAGGGCCAGATGTTTTATATTTCCTGATAGGCCAGCTTGGGCATCAAACCTGTCCTGTAATTTGGGGGAGGGAGATAGATCTTTTTCTTTCCTGACAGGCCAAGTAGCACTTGAGATTGATTACGTTGTTTAGGATAGTTTTTTTTTTCCATTCCCTGATGATCTGGGTTATGCCATGGAGTCATCAGGTAGTTTGGTGGAGGAGAAGGGATAGATTACGTCAGTCACTAACAGATCACGATGGGCACTGGACCAGTTAGGTAGTTTGGGGATGGGGACAGATTGTTTTTTATTCCCAGATGAGCCGAGTTGGGCTCCAGACACTTCAGGTAGTTTGCTGGAGGGGGACAGATTTTCTTTTTATTCCCTGACAGAGCAGGTTGGGCACTGGACCATTCTGCTGCACAGCAGGATGGGTTGGAGCATGCACGGCAGTGTCCCTATGTTCATGTAGGGGTGAGTGCAGAACTGAAATTGACCACTGAGAGAAGGAAAGCGTGAGAGAGGTAGAGTGGGGCAGTGGAGCCAAGGTCGCAGGCATTTGGGGTTATAGCCTCGGAAGTGTAGACCATAGGTCCCCCTTGGCACAGTCTCTTGGCAGGTCGAAGGAGGTGGAGATTGCTGAACAGGGAAGTGGCAGATCCAAGCCTTCCATGCAGTGTTTGACCCCTCACTGTGACATGGGAGAGCAGTATTTTAGTACTCTGCCTATTCCACATTCCACTCACCACTTTGCTGTTGCTCCTGATCTCTGGATTACTACATGGAATAGGTGGGGCATAGGATCCATCATGTAGTCAGAGGAAGGGAGACAGATTTTGTTTAG
The DNA here is from genome assembly GCA_016271365.2 of Neoceratodus forsteri. Classification (NCBI taxonomy): domain Eukaryota; kingdom Metazoa; phylum Chordata; order Ceratodontiformes; family Ceratodontidae; genus Neoceratodus; species Neoceratodus forsteri. The sequence continues at coordinate 358,990,791 of CM057458.1, forward strand.
TGGATGGGTATAGGGAGAGCAGTGTTTTACTACCCTAGGTATTCCACCTTTAATTCATCGCTTTGCTGCTGCTTAGGGTTGCCATCTATTCGGTTTTTGACCGGATAATCCAGTTTTTAGGGTCCTTATCTGATCATCCGGTTTTGATTAAATGCAGTCCGGTTTTTGGGTCATTTTGAGTGTCCATATACTCTTAAAACTGATGTACCAAATCATTTACTGTTTTGGCTGCATTGCATGTCCAGGTTACAAAGAAGTTCTAATGTTTAGACCTGCCTTTGTTTGTAAAACCAGACTGTCTGAGAGGTGTAAAGTATGGCCATTAAGATCATTCACAGTAAATTAACCTAATCTTTTCAACTCTGCATTTTAAGTATGGTCTTTTACTGCTATAGCAGGAAACAGCTTTTACACCTTTATGTACTGTCATGTGTTTCTTTTTATTTGTCTTATAGTCTGGTATGTTTTTGACCCATTTTATCACCACATTTGCTCTAATTTTTTGTATTACCTGAACATTCCATGATATTATCTACACTTTTACTGGTCATTCAGATAAACAGCATGGAATGGTGTATCTGAAATTGTGGAATGTCTTAGAAATATGAAAAGAAACAGTAGTAGCTGCTGCAGTAAAGGGGAACACAGTGCAGTATTAAGGGTACCACAAGTATTGATAATTAAGTTATCAAAAATTGGTCAAAGCATCAGAATACCTGACTGACATGGAAAGGAAAATGGGAGAGTGTTTAACAGGGGCTGAGCAATAAGCTGTGGATGAGCTTGGCACATCCAGCAGACCTGAGTTTGATTCCCACAACCTCTACTTACATACTGTGTGACCCTGAGCAAGTCACTTAACCTTCCTGTGCTCCTGGGTCACTCCTGTCAAATGGGCTATTGGCCTATGGGAGTTAACGTGGTTGCCAAAGAATAAAAATAAATACCTGAATAAATAAATCAAATAAATAACAATATAAAAATGATTTCCTATCACTAGTAATGTCTATTCCAACATTATAAATGGCTTTGGAGGAGGAGTGATATACTCTCCAGTCATAAAAATTGGGGTGGAGCCAGAGGCAGAGTTTGGGGTGTGGTTTAGCATCCGGTTTTTACCTCATCCAAAGGTGGCAACCCTACTGCTGCTATTCCTAATCTCTGTTTGATTTAATACGTAGGCTAGGTTGGTTATGGGACCCAGCAGGTAGTTGGAAGGAAGGGACAGGTCCTTTTTATTTCCTAATGGGCCAAGATGGGCATGGGACAGGGAAGATAGTTGGGGGAAGAGATGGAGATGTCTTTTTTCATTCCCTGGCAGGTGGGGTTGGGCACCAGACCTGTTAGGTTGTTGGGGAAGGGTGAGATTTTTTCCTACTAAACTTGTTATGTTGTGAAGCGGAATATTTTTTTTTTCCTTGACAGGACAGGTTGGATGCCAAACCTGTCAGGTTGTTTAGGGAGGGTGACAATCTTTTTCTTATTCCCTGAGGGGTCAGGTTGGGCACTGGAACTATCAGGGAATTTGGGGGAGGTGGAGAAATTTTTTTATTCCTTGACGGGCCACATTTGTCACTATATCTGTCAGGTTGTTAGGGGAAAGGGATATATTTTTTATTCCCTGACAGGCTAGACTGCATACCAGATCTAACAGGGAGACTGGGAGAGAGGGACATGTTTGTTTTTCATTCGCTGATGGGCCAGGTTGGGTATCAGACCAATCAGGTAGTTGGAGGGGGATAGGGCCAGATATTTTTTATTCCCTGATGGGTCAGGTTGGGCATTAGATCTGTTAGGTTGCTGGGTGGAAGTAGGATGAATTTGTTTTGTTCCCTGAAGAGAGGGGTTGGGCAGCAGACCTGTCAAGTAGTTGGAGGAAGGGAGACAGATTCTTTTTTTAATTACCTGATGGGCCAGGCCTGTCACTGGACCGTCAGACAGTTGTGATGGGGGGCCAGATTTATTTTATCCCCTGTTGGGCCAGGTTGGACACCAGAAATTATTTTGTATTCTACCTTCCCAGTGCTACCAATTTGGAACTCCTATACCTTGTAAAACACTTTGGGATACAGTGTATATGGCAGTCATTGTTTAAAACCTAATTCTATTACAGCCCCTGCCATACCAGAATCTTACTCCTGTGCTTTGTAAAGCACTGGATTTGAAAGAGTTGGAGGGAAAGGAGCACATTTTGTTTCCCTGACAGATTTGCTTGGGCACTGAATCCATCAGGTAGTTGGGAAGCAGGGGAAAACTTTTTTTATTCCCTGAGGACCGGTCTGAGCACTGAACCAACTAGTAGTTGGTAAAGGGGACCCATTTTTTATTTTATTACCTGTCAGGCCATTTTGGGCACTAGAAATTCTATTATGTTCTACATTCCCTGCACTATCAGCATGGAACTCCTGTGCCTTGTAAACAACTTTAATACAGTGTGGATGAAAGTCATTATATAAAACAAAATTATATTATATTTTAGAGTCCCTGATCTACCAGAATTAGGGTTACCACCTGTCCTGATTTTCACAGGACAGTCCTGATTTGGCCATTTGGGCAGCTGTGTCCTGCAAAAAACATGAAAAATATTACATGTCCTGATTTAATAGTAGAAAAATATTTTTTAACTTTCAACTAAATGTTGCAGAAAACTACAATATCTTAACTAAATACCTTAAAATTCTAAGAAACAATAGAAACAACTGAAAAACTACAATACTTAGCCTTAATTCTGGTTATATAGAGAAAACAAGTATGTTGCACTGGTTGAGGTTACATCTTGTCCTGCAAAAAATCATGTTTCAGTAAGAAATGTCCCACTTTGGGCTTCTTAAAAGGTGATAACCCTAACTAGAATCTAACTCCTGTGCTTTGCAAAGCACTGGACCTGTCATAGTTGGGGGAGAGGAGCTGCTTTTTTCCACTGATGGGTCAGGTTAGGTACTGAATCTGTCAGGTTGTTGGGGGGGGGGGATTGATTTGTTTCATTCCCAGTCGGGATGGGTTGGGCATTTATTTATTTTATTTTATTTATTTATTGAGATCTCAGATTAAAACACCTTTGAGGTAGAGCTGTTTTACATAGGTTCCATGTCAGAAGGATTGAATAGGGTATCAAACACAGACACGAGGGATAACAATAACAAGTAAGTACAGAAAATGCAGGTGAACAGAGTTGACTGGCATTGTACAATGTGTGCCAGGAAGCAGGTTTATGATATTATTTATATAAACACACACACAGTAAATAACAGCAAATTTAATCAGCCAGGAAGCCCTGCAGGAAGCCTTGTCAACATAAAAGAGGATGTGAAGGAGGTAAGGAGGGAGAATGGGATAAAAGGAGGAGCATAGATAAGAGAGGTAGTAGGAGGTGGAGATGAGCGTAGAGGAAGAGACGTAAGATAGTAGAGAAGGGAAAGGACTGGGATGGGACAGGGTAGAACAGATTGGATGGGGAGGTAGTGCTTGTCTAATGGGCAGTGTAATAAGTGCCAGAGCATAAGGGTAGTGGATGTAGATGTGAACTAACTAATGTATATAAGCACAGCTGTTGTTTGCTAGTAGGTATTGTTGAAGCTTATGCTTAAACGGGCCTAGCTTAGCTACTGCAGAAACATCATAGTGTAGGGAGTTTAGCCAGCGTGGTGCTCTACAGGCAAAAGATCTTTGTCCTTAGGTAGGACGGCATTGGAGCATGTCTCTCAACTGTCCCTGATTTTCAGGGACGTCCCTGATTTTTCCTCAAAATTTTCCTCTGTCCCTCGTAAAATTTCCATTTTTGTGACTGAACAATGGGGATTGTAAGCATAAAATAATGTTAAACATTAAAGTTACAGGCTAGTTCTTCATCAGAAAATGCTTCTTACACTAATTCCCTTATTCCAAACAGCTTTCTGAGTGAGTATTACCAATTTTTAAGATGTGTCCCTGATTTTGGGTCTCTGTCCCTGATTGTTTTAAGCCTTGTCCCTGATTTATGAGGTAAGTGGTTGAGAGGTATACATTGGGGGACCAGGAAGATCTATTTTTTAGAGCACCTTGTTCGACGGGGATTACAGGTTTGGCTTAGAATTTCCTGGACCCCTAGGGGCGTGAGTTCAAGGCTTACTTTCATTGCAAGTAGACATGTCTGGTATTTACTTCTGTCTTTCAACTGAAGCCAGTTTGTCTGAGAATAGAGGCTGCAGGTGTGCAGGAGTCTTGCAGCACATGCAAGGAGCCTACAGGCCTTATTTAGTGCAGTGGAGATTCGTTAAAGGGACGTGTCAGTGGCAGCACCATAGACAACAAGCCCATAGTCAATGATGGAAGTGATAGAGCTGTAGATCACTAGCCTCAGCGCATCAATGGTCAAATTATGTTTTTGCCTGTACAGCATTCCAATATGTACAATGACAGTTTGGGCTACATTTTCTATGTGGTGAGAATAGGATAGTACGCTGTCTAAGGTGACTCCAAGATAATTAAAATGTTAAATCCGTTCCAGTGGAGAGCCAGAACAATTTCTGATTGTCAGAGGGTGGAATCTATGTTTGTTATGTGAACCATTGAATAGCAGCACTTTGGTCTTCTTGTAGTTTAGGATGAATTTGTGTCTATTAAACCAGTCCTCCACATTTGCAAAGCTGAGCTGAAGCTGGTTCTCGAGAAGCATGGGGTCGTGGTTGCTAGTGATGATCACAACATCATCTGTGTACAGTAGGATTTGATCATGGCAGGAGCTGAGAAGTCTGTTGAGGAAGATACTGAACAGAAGGGGACCCAGTATGGACCCTTGTGGGACTCCCGAGTGGATGACTTGTCTGTCGGAGAGAGTATTATCGATCTTCACCTGTTGCATTCGGTTGGAAGGGTAACTTTTAAACCAGTCTGTGGTTACCTTAGATAGCCCTGTGCATGATAGTTGTTCAAGCAAGAGTGCATGGTTCACCATATCAAAGGCTTTGGATAGATCTATGAATGCTGTGCCAACTAGATTGTCTTGATCAAGTGAGTTTGCCTTCATCAAGTAGTTAGGGAAGAGGAACAGAATATGTTTTTTATGATGTGATGGGCTATGCTGGTCACTGGACAGTTAGGTAGTTGTTTATTCTCTGTTGGGCCAGGTTGGGAACCCGAAATGTTTTTTTTTTCTATTCTGACTTCCCAGCACTACCAGTATGGAACTCCTATACCTTGTAAAACACTTTGGGATACACTGTATATGACAGTCATTATTTAAAACCTAATTCTATTACAACACCTGCCCTACCAAAATCTAACTACTTTGCCTTGTAGAACACTGGACGTGTCATAGTTGGAAAGAGAGGAACAGATTTCTTTGTCTGACAGGCCGAGTTCAGCACTGAATCCATCAGATAGCTGGAAGGAGAGGGACACATTTTTTAATTACCTGAGGGGCCAGGCTGGTCATCAAACCATTCAGGTAGTTGGGAGAGAGGAAGGGATTATTTTGTATTCCCTGTTGGGCTAGGCTGGACACAGGAAATTCTGTTTTCTTCCACATTACCTGCACTACCAGTATGGAAGTCCTGTGCTTTGTAAAAAAACTGTGGGACACAGTGTGTATGAAAGTCATTATAGAAAACAAAATTATATTATATTTTAGAGTCCCTGCTCTACCAGGATCATCTCCTGAGCTCTGTAAAGCACTAGACCTGTCACAGCTGGGAGAGAAGGACAGATTATTTTGTTTCCCTGATGGGCTGCGCACCACATACATCAGATAATTGGGGGGAGGAGGACAGATTATTTTTTTTTATTCTCTAGGAAGGAAGTACTGTATGGTAAACCAATGACACCACCTACCTACCCTCTCTCACCCGAACTCACATTCTCCCACTGTTTCTCCTTACTTACCCTGAAGTCCCCCCACCTTCTTCACCCCTCGCACTCTCACTGCCCTTTTCCTTAGAACTATTTTCTCCCTTCTCCCCCGATCCAGTGGAAGGAATTTATTCTGCTCCAGCAATCCTGGAGATTCTCCCACAGGATCCACTCCCCTACCTGCCTTGCCTTTCCCTATTACTGGTATCCACTCCCCCTCCTTGGGCCTCCTCTCCTGTTAGGAAAGGGGGAACCAGAGGGCCTGCATATTCTTCTGTTCCCTCCTACCCCCATGCTTGGCCCCCTTCCACCCATTGGCTCCACTTCTGCCCACTCCTTCTTACCTGACTTCAAGATGTGTGGCCCCTCTGCCCCTCCCATTATTACCCTACAAATCCCCGCCAACACCAGTGTACCTGTGTCTGCCTCAGCTGCCATACCTCTGCTCTGAGCTGCCTAATATGAGAGCAAACCAAACATCCCCCTACCTCCTAGAGAGTTCCCAGAAATACTGCTGCTGTACACCCCCTGTACCCCACCAATCTGCCCACGTCACTCTGCCCCCACTGTATGCCCCTGCACCACATATTAACATTTCAGCCCTTCTTTTTTACTGTACTTAGACATCCCCCTTATTTTTTTAATTACTACCACGTGCTGCACTGCATGCTATACTGCACTACCAGTCAACTTTTTTGCAGCTTCCACTCTACAGTCCTGTAGGCCTGATGTCAGTGGTTTGCAAGGTCCTGGAAGCCATTATCAAGTATAAAATAATGGAGCATGTGGTGGAGGCAAAGGTTCTTTCCCCCTCCCGTCATGGCTTTATAAGGGGCTGGTCATACCAAACCAAGCTGATCACCTTCCTCAACTGAGTTACAATGGAGGTGAACAGGAGCAAGGGCATGACTGTAGTCTAGTTTAGCTTCAGCAAGAGCTTTAATACTGTGGCACAAAACAAGCTTCTTGGCAAAGTACACCAGGCTGTATACATGAGAAATACTCAAGGTTACTGCAAACTGGCTTGGGGAAAGAAAGCAAAGGGGAGGGGGTGGATTGGCCCTACTCCGGAGACGTGTACGTGGTAGCATCCCTCAGGGATCTGTGCTGGGGCCAGTGCTGCTCAACATTTTCAAGAACAATCTGGAGGCTGAGATTATAGGTCTCCAGTAGGCTGTCTATATTCACTAATGACACCAAGATTGCTTGGGTGCTGTATTCTCGTCAGGATGGAGACAACATCAGCAAGACCTGCACAAGCTGGGCAACTGCTCAGACTCCTGGTGTCTCTCATTCAATGTAGCCAAATGCAAGGTGCTACACTTGGGCAGCAAAAACAGAGGCAGGGCCCACACACTGTGTGGGGCTTTTCTTGTGGAATGGAGGAGGAGGAAAAGGACATGGGAGTTCATAATAGACAGAGGGATAAAATGTGAGAAGCAGTGTGTGGTTGCTGTCAAGAAAGCTAGCAGAATGCTGGAGTTCTCCAAAATGAGGGTGATCAGCAGTGCAGGGGAAGTATTCCTGCCACTTTACAAGGCCCTGGTCAGGCCCCACATGGAGTAACATGTGTAGTTCTTGGCTCATCAATACAAAAAGGACATTGAGGTTGTTGACAGAGTGCAGTACAGGGCCACTAAAATGATCAGCAGTATGAGGATGCAAAATAATAAACTATACAATGGCAGAAGACAGTGAGTTAACCGATTGCTATTGTCCCCCTCTCCTCAATAGTTACAACATTTAAAGAGGACAGGAAATTATTTTAACTGGTAGTTGTTTATGAAGTTATTATTCTCAGAAATGATGTACTGTACATTCCCCTAAATTATCAATATTTAATTGTGCCTGAATAAAAAGTGATAAAAAAAACTGTACTTTGCATTGTTTTATTTTAATGGGCAGCATTCTATTACTGTTCTGTTCATGGAACCAGTAATTTGGAGTTGTAGCTATGTCACAGTTTGTGCACAGAACTCCAAGCATAGTTCTGATAGGCAAATAGCTCATAGTTGGCATTCTGTGCGCAAACCATAACATAGTAAAAGTTCCAAATTACTGGTTCCACAAAGAGAACTGTGACAGAATGCTGTCCATAAAAACAAAACAATGCAAGATACAGTTTTTGTATCCCTTTTTATTCAAGTACAATTAAATGGGGATAATTTAGGGGAATTGGCATCATTTCTGAGAATAAGAACTTTATAAACTGCTGACAATTAGAAATGATTTCCTGTCCCCTTTAAGATTTTCTGTTCCTCGTATACTTGTTCTGGTTAACCTTGAAGGCCTACAACAACTCAGCCGAAAAGATATGAGGAGAGGCTTGAGGCCCTTAAAATGTTCACGCTGTAGAAAAGGAGGCTAAAAGGGGACATGAACTCAGTCTCCTGCATGCTTCAGGGTATCAAGAAGATTGAACACAGAGATGTTTGATCTGGTGTCCTCCAGCAAGATGCGAATTCATGCCTTAAAGCTCAGAGACTGAGTAACATTAGGAAGCAGTTTTCTTCCTCCTGGGGTGGTAAACCTGTGTAATAGTCTGCCAGTGGTGACAGTGGATATGTAAGCAATACTGCCTAACAGGGTGGATAGTATTGGGCTATACTGGACCACTCAGGTGGTGTGATGAGGTCCCATGCCACAGGCAGAGGCCCTTATAGCCCCTGGAAGGTCTGGTATAGCCCAATACTGCCGACCCTGGAGGGTATTATTGCATTTAGAAAATGGGCTGTAAGTGGCATTTTTATGTTAGAGTTAAAAAAATATTTAAAAATTATACAAAAAAACGATTACAAATTATTTTAAAGTGTTTTAATTCTGTAAAATAGTCCCTCTACTGATCTGTATGGGAACAGAAGCACTTAGCCAATGAGAGTTCAGGATTTTGGAAGCCCCTTTTCTAATTACTTTTAATACCTGCCAGCCTAAAAATAGCTTATGGGAGAACACCTACCAATATTTGATGGGGCAGAGATAACCAAACTGCTAGGAAAAATGTAAAAGAATTCAACAATTTGGAAATGGAGGGTAATAAATAAGGTACTGTTTTCTTATTAGATGGATGATGGTGGGTGAGAGAGCCTTTAGAAAATACAGTGTGATCTGAGTGTCTCCATAGCCCTTTCAAAACTGTTTATTTTTTGGACTGCATCTGTAGTGTTGCAGATGTTCTTTCATGTTGTACTTCAAAAACAGTAAAGGGCATGGGGACCAGAGGGTCTAATATGGCAGTGCCTCATGGCAAAGACTGAATATCTCCATCTTGGCTCCTTCTTCCCTCTGCCCATCAGTTTGGCACCTTTTTCTTTTGAAGCAGCAGTGTGCAGACTTGAACAATTCGGGAATTCCTTCCGTTTACTCGGTCGCAGCACTGGACCATGTAGCAACGAATGCACTGACTTCCTTGCTTTCTGAGTCGTTAGATTTATTTTAAATTCATTTCACTTTAAAGAGACAAACCTGAACTCCTGATATTAAAAGGTGACTGAAAATTGTATTTTTTATATTTGTGCCTACTGCGGTGTAATATGTTTAGCAAAGTCTGCTTAGCTGAAAGCTGAGAAATGTCAAATTGGAGGTGCTGCTCTTGTTAAGTGGGAGAGAAAAATAGCACCTATTTAAAACTGAGCATTCTTTTGGCTCAATGATTTTGAGCAAAAATAGGCATTCAGAGACATGGACTCAATATTTCCCAGTCTCTGTTGCATGGTACTGGACTGAGTGGATTGTGACCTAAGCCAGTCAGCTTCCAGGATTTCCCCAATCCATTTTCTAAGAAGGCAGTACAGGGCTTTAAGTTAAGCCTGGGCAAATTTTCTGTTTCCCAAGGGACTCATCTGGTGCCCTGCATAGTAGAATGAGTAGGAAATCATTATGAATTAGTAAGTTTGCACAGAATCCTTTTTTTCACCCCTACCTAGGAAGCAGGGGTGGGAGACAAGAATGATGGATCATGTATCCCTTTTAATGTTAGATTACTGCTGCTATGCTAAAAGTCTGACATCTTGTTTACCCACTGCTGTTCCAAAATGGTGTTAGTTTGTATTTGTAGTTATTTACAAATATCTTAAATGTGATTTGCATTTGTTTTAAATAGTTGCAACAACTGTCACGCTGGACCCAATGACTGCAAATGAGAACCTTATCCTGTCGGAGGATCGAACAATGGTGCGCTACACTGATGAAGTACAGAAAGCTCCTTACAGCCCTAAGCGATTTGATGATACACTTTATGCCCTTGGCTCTGAGGGCTTCACATTTGGAAGGCACTACTGGGAGGTTGTTGTTAAAAGTAAGTCAGACTGGGAGATTGGAGCAGCGTATCCCTCAATGCCCAGGAAAGGAAAATCCTGGCTTGGAAGAAATGCTGTTTCATGGTCACTGGAATGCAACACCAACACTTATACGGGGTGGCATAACAACATGCCCATAAAAGTGAACTGCAGATCAACGCTGGAAAGGCTTGGAGTGTATTTAGATTACAATGGGGGGATTCTAGCTTTTTATGATGTTGAAAATATGGCACTTTTATTGTCTTTTTACTGTAAGTTTACAGAAGCAATCTACCCCGTACTAAACCCATGTAACAGTAAAGGGGGAAATTATGCCCCTCTAACAATCCTACAGCTAAAGGGCATAGGTCATGTTTAACATAATGGCTCTCATATGTGCAGCAATTGTTTTGAAACCTTTGCCCATGCAATTTTGTTGCACCACCATTGCCAGAAACCTGCTGTCCAGAGTCTCTGGGGACAATACTGATGTTGTCCCTTGAAACTCTGGGCAGGAATATTTCTGGAAAGAAATGAGTATTTTAAAACCCGCAGGAGAAACCTCATTGCATATGCAAAGGTTTTGAAACTCTGACTGATACCGATACAGTTTTGAAAAAATTGTATTCTACATTAGGTGACAATGGGCACTTAGTTTTCCTTTAAGAGCTAGTATACTATGAATTTCTGTTGGCCCAGTAGTAGCACACAGCACTGCCATGCCTATGACCTGGGTTCTAGGGCAAACTTAGGATGCACGGGCAGCCATGGCTGGGAATAGTGCTGCCAACAGCAGTATTTGCCAGCCTGGAGAGGATATGGTGCAGCTGTAGGCTAGGCACTGTAGTAACACTTGTGGTACATCAGGTAACTTGTTACCATTCACCAGGGGATCTGCTGCAATGGCCAAGGCTCACAGCAGCATAAGCAGTACCATCTGGTGGGAGAAGGATGGGCAGGGAAATAAAGAAGAATCACTGCCGCCCCCAACCCCCAGGCTACCCTAATGATGGCCAGGTACACTCACACCCCATGCCATGAATCCCAATACTAGGGGTGATCCCACTCTCACCAGAGAACAACAACTGGAGAAACTTATGAAGGAAAGCTGCAGGTGGGTTAGTGGAGGATGGAGCTGGGTGCCCTGGCCACACGAGGAAGATATGCATATATATATATATATATATATATATATATATATATATATATATATAGGAGCTGGAGTACTAGCTCTGTTTAATAGGCTGAAGGTAATATTCCCACTGCCAATGAGGCAGGTTTGGAAGACCTGGAGTAGAATGGAGGTGAGGAAGCCCCTTTATGGTATGTTGGGAGGAAAAGCTTCCAGTTCTGTAAGTGGGGAGGCATAATAAGGGCAAGAGCTACAAATGCAGTATTCACTCACTCACTGATATAAATGGCGGATATGGAAAATCTCAGTCTGCTTTTCATGCAGTGTTATGTGTGTGCTTCACTGCTGTAAAACAAGTAAGTACTGAAAAGGATTTATCTCTGCACTTTCTGATTCACAGTGCTAGCGGTTTTGCTCAGCACCATTTGTTATCACTGCACCTGCACAGGTAAATGATAATACTCAAGGTGTATGGTTGTACAGTACTCTGATATAAGTACACTTTGTGGGGGGGGTCACCTAATGCCTAAACCCCAAAAGGCACATGTTTAACAGGATATAATTGCACATCCTTGGAATGTGTTATCACTCATACTGTAACATGTTTTGTTGAGAAAAAAAGTAAAAACAAACAAGAAACATAAGATATACCATGGTAACGTAATCAGATTCTACCTCTCAAAGTACAGGATTATTAAAACCCATTTTATAAATTTATTTTTAAATTATTGTGGTTTAAATAATTGTCAGGGCTGATGACATACTGTATGTACAGAATAAAGAGCACTATTAAAGTCATTTATATGCTACTGATGCACATAAATCTGGCGTGGGGTAATATTATCACACACACACACATGCTCAGTACTACACTGAGAAGATAAAAATGACAACATAACAAAAGTTACAGTATCTGACATCAGTACTATATATCGTGCTGATTATCCCCTTGAAGTTGTGAATTGTTGTTCATATCTTGATGTTACATGTCTAACTCTAGCATAATTAGGTTTCATGCTAAATTTGGAGGGAACAACCAAGCCACAGCATTAAACGTTTATAACTCAGAAATAATTTAACAACTGCTTTATGCAGCAGATATTCTGGGTTAGTCTAAAACTGAATCTATGCTGTCCTCCAGACTGAATTTATGTGACATGGAAGCAATGGATACTATTTTATTTGAAAATAAGGCATTCCTATAATTAGAACATGTCATAAAGCTGCTTTCTTTTGTTCACCATGCATGCATGCACAGTGAACATTTTGTTTTGAAAGTGGCTTTTGAGGGGTGTGACACTGTCAGTCCAATGCAGAGTGGTCTACAAGGGGCTCATCAGTGTCACACCAATCATCAGCTGGGCTGATCATGACACTGTTCTGGCTTGCTGGGCAGAAACTTTGTGTAGCTCATAGGAGAGAGACAACCCGATCATAGGTCAGCTCTTTCCTTTGATCTACATTGCCCAGCAAGCACAGCTGATCTGTCATGATCAGCCTGCTGAGGTTGAATAATAACCTGTAACAAAAAAAAATCCATCAATGTCTGTTGCTAACGCTGCTGTTACTCTTCCACCACCTGAGCCTCCCACTCAGCACCCACTCCCCCAACACATCCCATAATCATAACACCGACAGTGGCGGTGCCAAATCCCCAGTGTCACCACTGAAATAAGGAAAACTGTCCCTCATATTATTTTTATATACACTGTAGCAAAGAAAACCATCCATCAATGTCTGTTGCTGCCACTATTAGTCCCCATCCACCCCTCCCTCTCAGCACCTACCACCCCACCCCCACAAACATAACACCAACACTGGGGGTGCCCATTCCCCCAGTGGCACCACTGGAAATAAAGAAACCCATCCCTAGTAGTTTGTTTTCTTCTTTTTACTAAATTATGCCCTGTAAAAAGGAAAACCATCCATTGATGTCTGTTGCTGCCACCGTTAGTCCCATCAACCAACCCTCTCACTCAACACCAACCACCCCACATTCCTACCCTACAAACCTAACAGTGACACTGGGGTGTCCAATGCACCAGTGTTGCCACCTGAAACAAAGAAAACTGTCCCTAGTAGTTTTTTTAACATACCATGCAAAAAAGAAAATCGTCCATCAGTGTCTGTTTCTGCTGCCATTAGTCCCCACCCAACCTCCCACTCAAGCCCTTACATACCCATCGGGGATCCAATGCCGTAATCTACTCTGGACCGCAAACACGTCTTCACTCTTCAATGCCAGACAGTAAACTGAGGAAATCAGTTATGCAGTTTAATGTATTTCAGCTGGGTTTTTAACTAGTTACATAACTTGGTCAGATTTGAATAATTTTATCCCAGATTTTCAACATGCCTTTTTTAGGACCCCATCTCATAAACAATGGCAGTGATATTAGGCAAATATGTCCCAAACAGTGATTTTGTGGTTGCTGCACAAAATCACTTTTTGGGCAGGAGTTCAACATTTTCCCCCAACATTGTTCATGAGGTGGGGTCATAAAAAAGGCTATGTTGAAAATTTGTGGTCAAAATATTAAAAACAACAACGTTATGAGCCTACCTTGCAATTTATGAATGCAGGCTCGTACCTTTGGTAATTTTCAATATTTTGACCCCGGATTTTCAATATAGCAATTTCTTTACATCACTTCATGAATGTAACAGCTGGCATTTTTCAAATCTTGGCCAAAATGTGTTTTTGCATCCCGAAAGGTGATTTCACTGTTGCTGCACAAAATCACCTTTCAGGCAGGAGTTGAAAATTTTCTTTGCCCTTGTTCATGAGGTGGGGTCATAAGAAGGCTACGTTGAAAATTTAGGGTAAAAATATTAAAAAGCAACTAAATTATGAGCCTGCTTTGAAATTTACAAATGCAGGTTTGTAACATTGGTAATTTTCAATATTTTGACCCCATATTTTCTACCTAGGCATTTCTTCACAGCACCTCATGAATGCGACAGCTGGTATTTTTCAAATCCTGGCCAAAAATGTGTTTTTGCACTTCTGGTGCAAAAATCACCTTTTGGGCATGATGTGAAATTGTTCTTCACCATTGTTCATGAGGTGGGCTCATAAGAAGGCTATGTGGGGTCATTTGAAGGCTATGTTAAAAATTTGGGGTAAAAATATCAGAACACAACAAAGTTATGAGTCTATGTTGTAGTTTTTCAATGCAAGTTCATAACAGTGGCTTTTTTCAATATTTTGACTCCAACTTTTCAGCATAGCCATTTTTTCACACTGCCTCACAAATGTGACAGCTGTCATTTTTCAAATCCTACCTAAAATGTGTTTTAAAACTTGTGGCGCAAAATGACATTTCAGACATTGCTTTCTAAATGATACCTGCCATGTTCAGAAGGAGTGGTCATAAAAAGATTATGTTGAAAATTTGAGGTTAAAATTTGAAAAAACAACCAAGTTATGAGAAAATGAATTGTTCCAGCATTTACTCATAACTTTATTTTTTGCAGATTTTGACCCCTAATGTTCAACATATCCCTTGTGTTACCACACCTCTTGAACATGGCAGGTGTTATTTTTCAAATCCCCTCTGAAATTTGTTTCCACAGTTACACAGCAAAATCACCTTTTGGATTGGATTTTAAAAATGTCACCTGTCTTGATTGTAATGTCACGCCATAAAAAGACTGTTGGACATTTGGGGTCAAAATGTGGGAGCACACTTAAAAGTAGAATATAGCCACTCAGCTGCTGCATCCTGGATAATTACAATCTAACAATGTGTCAAAGCAGGAGATCACTGAAAATGAGATCTCGCATCTCATCTGCTCTGTCCTGAGTAAATAGATAGTAAAAATGAGTACAAGCAGGACCTGAAACAACAACAATACCAGCAGTGAACATTCAGCATTGACAAATACTTATTTTTCTTGGGTGTGGTCATGTTTGGTAACATCCCACTCTATTACTGTAGGTCCAACACTCCAGTCCAAATAAAGAGGTCAATCTCCTTTTATATCTCTGAGTATACATTTTATTTCATTTCCACAGCATAACAGTTAAAACATGCACAGCTGACCACACTAGAGCACCCAACGTTTCATTTGCAGTGTGGATATTTGGTATCATGATGGTCCAGGGACAGGAAGGAAATTGTTGGATACATCAAAACCAGGGTGAAGGATATTGTGATACAATCTAACTTAGTGACTCTAAGGAAGATGAAAATCTCCATATAATTTCCCTTAGTCAAAAAGTCCTATAAATGGGATGACTATTTTGGGAGGACTGAAGCCCAAGGTTCAGTGTGCATAAATAGTTCCTTCCACGTTCCAAATAAAATCCATCCACTCCCAGCAGCCCATGCTTAGTGTTTTATTTTATTTATTTTATCTAAAATTTGATAACCTGGAAAGGTACCATGAATGAATCTCATTTCAGGGTTTGAAGGGGGTACAGAGACACATACAACAGAGGGTAAACATAATTTGCCAACAGGTCACACAGATTTACATAGATTCACATCTAACATTCAGTAATTTATGTTCTGAAGCAACCACTATCGTCTCTATCCTCCTCCTGCTCCAACACTCTACTCACCCTTGTTGCTGAGCCCTCTACTCCTTACATGCTATCTGGCTTATCTACCAAGGGTGGGACTAGAGAAAGGCAAACGTTTTACAGTATACACAAGCACTACTCTATTCACAAAACATTGAAATATTTTCTAGAAGTCCCAAAGCCAAGAGTGACTCTTTTCAGATTTTGTTTTGTTAATCTTTTTTACAGCAATGACCATGTGTAGGTACCTTTGGATTCCAACAGCCTCACATGTTTCACCTTGCAGTGGTTTGGATAATGAAGACTTGCATAATTTCCTTCATGTATTTTGGCACCATTATTCTTCTATCAGGTTAACTTGCCTAGGTAAAATGTTATGTAAAATTTATTTTGACATAATTTCCTCTGTAATTTATTTACTGAAGGGTAATAATACAAATTATAACTGGAACAGTTGCAGCCTTTGCATATAATGCTATAGAGATTTGTAAAAGTCTAATGTAGGCCTCAGATAAATCATGTTTCAGTCACCCTAGGCTTGAATTGTATTTGCTATCACATATTTTTTATGTCTTGTGTCAATGTACTTTTGCACTTATGTTTTTATCACGCTTTATATGCTAACATCATTTGTTTGTTTTTTTGTTTGTAAATTTTTGCACGCATTATAAACATGAACTACTGGGCAGGTCAAACTCCTATCTTGAAGGTTGAGTGTGGTACACTGGAGTGTTAAACCAATCAGGGAACAGTTATCACAATGCTGATGACTTCACAAGAGCTTTGTACAGTGTTGAATTCAGCAGTTGAAATCAAAAAGAAACAGTTAAATCTGCACACAAACAGCTGATTTAAACATTATAACTAGTAATCTAATGTATAAATAGAATATGCAATGGTCTAACTCAAAATACTCAATTTATTATCACTTGCAAGGGGGCAGAACTTTCATAACTCACTTGTGGATGAAACACTCATGAGTTATGGGATGGGGTTATAGGTCACATGACTCAGCTAGATGTTAATGTGTGATAGTCAAGCCATTTTTGCTAACCATGTGGGTTTTGGCACAATTTGAAAGAAACTGTGCAATTTTCATAATAATTTTTCAAAAACGTGCACTTTCAGAAATGCACAATATTTCTATACAAAGCAAGCACAATCTCAATGAAATACACCTTTTTAAAGGGGGAGGAAGGTGTTTCCCATCAATCCTTTGTAGTTTAGTTTCAATAGCCAATAATTTCAATATCCAAAATAGTTTCAATAATTTCAATATCCAACTGTTTGTATTTCTGATGATGTTCCTAAATTGCAGGATTGCACAACACTTGAGAAAGGAATTTGTGTGGATTTAAGGAAAGCCTAAGGTCTGCTAACATGTGAGCCCATAGCTTAATGGTTAAAGCACTGGAACGGTATTACCAGGGGTCTGGGTTCAATTCCCAGTGAGCCATGCTTTTCCTTTCTCATTTCCATCCTTGATTTAAAATATGCCTGGCAAGGGCTTGGCTGCACTGAGAAGTGATCTGTTTGTATTTTAGACTAAACATGCTCCAGTGTTGGTCAGCCATCTCTACACATGCAAGAGAGAGCTGTCAGAGGACCCAAACCTATAGAACTGCAATCTTGTTCTATCATCTAGCAAAGAAAGCCTAAAATATATTTTCCCTTTTGAAATCCGCAAGGAAAGAGTGGCAATTATTTTATTTATGTTATTGTTTCAATCATTGTAGTTTATATTGTTTATTTAGGAATAATGCATTTTCATATTTCAAAGCACTTAAGGATAGAATTATTTTCCTTTGTTGTGGCTTCCTACAAATGCTGTATTGATCAGTGTGCCCTGTGTACTGCTTTGCAATTGCCGTAGGCTTCCAGAGCTGTAATAACAATTCTGCAGAACTGAAATTCATTGTGTATTGGCTGCAACATGTTTAGCAGTCCTGGAATGCGGCATGTGCAGTAAACAGGGTTAGTTACCAAACACTCCCCTTGGGGCTTGCAGGGTGTCAGCTAAATTTGTAAAGTGAAGGCTTCAGTAGTGTTGCTTGTGGTGGGCTGGGGCCATTGCTTACTGAGTTAAAACACAGTGTTCAGACTTTAAAGATAAAACTGAAGAGTCATGCCTTCTTGTGCAGGCAGGGGATCACGGCAATATCTACAGGGAGATGTCTGTCAGTAAGGGAGAGTTACTGCACATATTGCAAATTTAATTGAGAAAAAATAAGAGTGTGGGTGAACCCACTCAAAATGGGGAGGGGGGATTTACCCCTGACATCCTTGGCCCTACCACTCTTCAGAACCTTGCACCACCTGTGATATTTACATACAAAAAAAACACAAAACACAAGACTTTGGTTTTATTTCTTATCAAGGGTTTGGGTAACGGTATTTGTGAGATGTCCAGCTGTTAACTTCACAATCTAACACACACTGGAAACATAACACCCACCACAAACACCTCAGTGACTCAACATTCAATTTACTTTCCCTGGGTCGGTAGCAAGCTGGCAAGGACAGCCTCCGATGTACCCTCCATCTGTCTCATCCCTTGCCTCAAGTCTACAACTTCTCCTTGCGATGCAGCAACAACTTTCTCAAAGAGCCACTCAAGAGCCAGTTGTGGCAGCAAGGTGATCCTCTGCTGGGACTGGCTGGGAGGGCCCATCAGTTGCTTCCCCAGCTGTACTGTATTTTGCCCTCCCTTTCTATGCCCCCCTCATTTTCTCTTGGCACCGGCTGCTCGACCTTGTGTCAGGGCACGAGGACACTGCCTATCTTCTTTTTGGTTTGGGATATTTTTAATTCTTCTGCACCTTCCTCTTTTCTGGTGCCTCTTTCTCTTTTTGTTCTATTCCTTCTTGCTTTTGGCAGGCCATTTGTAGGCTTTTGCCACCTTTCCTGCCCCTTTTTCCCCACAGTGCCTATGCCTTTCTGTGGAGTTCTAACTCCTTCAAAACTTTAGTCTCCCTCCACTCTTTCATTATCTGCCACTGAGTTTTCTTTTGTGGAGGGCTGCTGGATGGACCACAGGATTGTGAAGGCCCTGACTGCTCCCCATCTCCTATACAGAGAGAGAAAGAGAGAGAGCGAGAGAGACAAGCACAGACAAATATTTCAGTAATTACTTTAAAAACATTCTGTCTCTCTTTCTCCTTCTTGTCACTAGATAATAAATAATTTTTCATCTTGATTAGTAAAAATGATCTCAGAAAGGCAGCATTTTGATTGGCCGCCATCATTCTGACAGCCTGACAGTAAAGCAATTTAAATGTTTTTAGATTTCTAGTAAATGCCTCCTCTGTAAGGAAGCTTACAGAGGCAAAAAGCTACCCAGCAGTGCTTGACTGTTATTTGCACACCTCGTTTGTCTGGGAAGGGATACTATTTTTGCCCCGATGTATTGTCTTGCTGATCCCTTCCCTTCCTAGTGCCTGCCCTGGCCCCGTGATGGCATTTGCTTTGATGTATGCAAAGTTTGGTGCCATGTAGTCTATTACAGGTAATGTTGCAAGTTTTAGATGTTGATTTACTTGTGTTAATTAGCAGTTGGAGGGTAATTGAGGATAGTCATTGACTAGCAAGTCATTTATTAATCAAGGGCTCTCCTTCCTTAATTACTCTCCAATTTCTAATTAACACATGAAAATCTGCATTAGGAACTTTCTTCATTCACTATACTGGAGCATGCTGACTCATGCCTCGCTGTGCATACATCACAGCATGTGCAAGCACGGGTCCAGGCCAAGCACCATGAAGGAAAGGGGTCAGCTGAATAGTCCATTGTGCCTACAGTAATATCCTTGCCCACACAAATGGGTTGCAGAAAAAACTGTCAAGTACTGCTAGGTGTGTTTATGCCATTTTACATTCCTCATAGAGGAACACGTAATGAAACTTGTTAAAATGCTTTAATCTCTGTTACACTGTCATGTGCAGCCTGATTACCGTGTCGCATGAATTCTTCCTGTCAGCATTCCATTCTCTGTCACTGCTGAATGACTAGAATGATGCATTCTAATTCTGAACAAGCATTATTAAATAGTTGGTAGATGAACTATTTTATTAAAACTCTCTCTCTCTCTCAATGAGGAAAACATTGTAAAGGTACACTTCTAACACTTTCAAAATCATTTCTATAACCTCAATAAGACACTACCACAGGTTGGATTATCATTCTGTTATGGCCCCCAACCCCTCACTTGATATACTTGCTCCATTTGCGTTGCCAACTGTGTCCACCCACATGTGATAACTGAAGAGGAGACCAGGCACGCTCCCATTTCTGGTGAGGCAAGTGTCTACCGGGACACTTCACTATTCTCCCCCAGCCAGCCCTTCAGAGTGACCCAGGCTCACTCCATAACCTGCATCATTGGTTCAGTAAGACACAGAGCCACATCTGCAACATCAGTACAGCATGGGACTTTCAGTGAACTGCAGAAGAGAAATGGAAATGTACCACCTCCAGGAACTTCACTAGTCCCTGTCGCCTCTGGCTTAGTGGCTGCCTCCTCAGGACAATGCTCTCTTATATGAAATAATGCAAACATAAAAAGTACATTAGTAAATATAGTAGATTTAGGAATTGTTTATGATCATGTTTGAATACATAACATTTTCAATGTTTTACATTTTGATGTTTCGGAGGGCATTTGACAATTTTTACTACCGGGTTGATGAGGTGGGATAATAGGAAGGCTATGTTGACAGTTTGGTTGCTGTTGTCCTACAAATGGAAGTCCAGGGCCTGGAGGGCCCTGCGCTTACCTATAAAATATATATATATATATATAGACACACACACATATATATATATATATATATATATATATATATATATATATATATATATCCATCTATGGAGGGATGGGAGCACAAGGCCGAGGGCCCGCTCAACAGGAAAATAAGGATGCCATTATACTGTCTCAGAAAGTAAGGAAATTCTTTGAAAAAAAAACGTTAATGCAACATTTAGTGTTCAGGCTAAAGTGACAAAAGTATGAAAATGTGGCTTTAGGGTTTCCAACCCTAAAACCCCAATGCCACCCCTAAACCAAATCAAAGGTGGAGTCTTCCTAGAGGTTGTGAACCCTAACACTCTATAGAATGGGGTGAGCTTTAGGGTTGACAATCCCTTGGAAGACTCCACCCCGATTTGCCTTAGGGATGGCATTGGGGGTTTTAGGGTTGGAAACCCTAAAGTGACATTTCTCTACCTTTGTCGCTTTAGCCTGAACACTAAATGTTGCAGTAACACAGTTTATTTGCATATATAACACCTACCTATCTATCTATCTCTCTATCTATAAAACTATCACTCCTTCACTCAACTCTCCATTCTCCAATACACACACATGCACTAACTCTCCCAGTCTCACACTACCTGCACTTCCTGCATACTGACAGGAACTGAGTCATTCATATTCAAGAAAAAATGGCACAATTTCAAGAATACACTAAAAGTGTGCCACCTCAGATTTCAAATAAAGCATGATCTCAAAGCAAAATGGTGAATTTTCACAAAATGCATCCGCAAATTTGTACCAGATTTTGATGCATTTTTGCAAAAATTGCACCAAAGTAAAATCAGCAAATCTGCACAATTTCACAAGAGAACCAAAAGTTTTGCCCAGCATTAGTGCTCTCACCCTTGAAAATAAATTGCATATTTTCTGTCAGGCCATTGCATATCCCTTATTTATCAATTAACATCTAGGCACATTCCAGAACATGTGACAAAGGGAAGGGAAAGGGAACATTGTTTAACCAGGAGTAGCACACTAAGCAGAAGCTTGTTTCCAGATGCGACCTGAGAGCACAAGGAAGTTAAGTGACTTGCTCAGGATCACACAGCATGCAGCTAGGTGGCTGTGGGATTCAAATCCAGGCCTCCAGATCTGCAGCTCAGAGCCTTAACCCACTGCGCTATACTACCTCAAGGATGGAGAAGATCATTATTTGTGTAAATTCCTGGATAGCATTTGAGTTGTTCTAGATTTGCACTGACTACCCAGCTACAGTATCTGCTTCATCAGTAACTTTTCAGGGATGAGTTTTAGGGATTCTGATGTCCCTGACCTTTCTTTTAAAGGTTGATAGAATAATGTTTTTACTTTCAAATGAAGCCTTCTTTTTCACAATCACAGTCAATCCTCTGATATTCTTTGCCTGTTTTTACTCTCAATGACTGCAATTGTATTACTTTATTTGTTACAGAATGCAATGTGCATTTTGCCTTTTCAATCCCATGATCTGTTCATAGATTTTATTGTCATTCTATGATGTCAGGTTAACCACTGGTCCGCAATGCTAACTCATCAGTGTAGGATAGTTGGAATAGACAAATCAGAATGTCCAGGAGACACTGGCATGTACAGTAATAGCAATGAGGGCACCAATAACAGCATTAAAAGTATAATAACATTATTTTCTAAGTGAAAAGTCTTGCATAACAGATCAGAATAGTGGAGCTCACCGGATGAAAGACATAACATGGTGTCCAAAGATATTTAAAATAATATAATCGTACCATAGTAATGAGATGCAATCTCAGATATCTCCTTCAGTCCTTCTCAGCTTAGATGCTGAGAAGGCTTTTGATAGGGTCTCTTGGCCCTTTTTGTTTGCCACAATGAAAAAGATGCTGTTCCCATTGCCCTTTGTCTCACTGATTAGGAAATTGTACTCCCACCCAGATGCGTGTGTAAAAGTTTCAGGACACCACTCCGCATACGTCCCTCTGTTCAGAGGGACGAGGCAGGGATGCCCTATGTTCCCAGGACTATTCACACTCTTTATCGAACCATTGGCGTAAGCCATTAGATGCTCATCCCTAGTTGAGGGGATTCAGATGGAGGGGATGGAACACCGCATAGCTTTATATGCAGACGATGTCTTGCTTTTTTTGTCCAACCCTGCTCAGTCAATCCCAGCCGTCTTTGATATACTGGAGCAATTTGGTGTTTGTTCAGGGTATAAGCTGAACACTAATAAAACCGAGGTGCTAACTTTTAACTTTGTTCCCCCTCCATCCCAGGCTCAGATGTATCCCTTCTGCTGGGACTTAACTAGATTGAAATATCTGGGTGTTTTTATTTCCCACTGAGCAAGGGATGCAGAGAAGAATAACTATACTCCTTTCTACACTCAACTTCAATCAGACCTTACGAGATGGAATGTACTACCATTGAATCTCCTCCAGAGAGCTGAGGTCATCAGGATGGTAGTCTTACCCGGCGCCCTCTACTTATTCCAGAATATTCCCATTTATATCCCAGCCCAGACATTTTGAATATGGAATAAAGCCATTAGTAGATTTATCTGGGTGGGGAAACATCCCAGGAAGAAATTTTCCATTTTGACTCTCCTAAGGAAAGCAGGGGGACTGGTCCTACCCAATCTCAAACACTACTATTGGGCATCACATATATATTTTATTCTGACCTGGATTATGCAGGATTGCTCTGCTCATTGGAAGGTAATAGAAGAGGGTCTGATGCCCTTTTGGAACCTGCTTGAGGCTACTATGTATTGTTCCCCTCCTCTTCTGCTGGAGTCTGAACTTAATAACCCATGGATTACCCACCAACTGAAATTATGGAAGGTGATTAGAAGGCACTTCACTCTTACTCCATATCTATGGTTACTTACTCCTATAACTCTCATTGAGAATTTCCTCCTGGCCAGACTTGACCATACATTTAGCAAATGGCAGCATTTGAGGATTTTCAATATCTTACATCTTCTCTCCGCTGGAGAATTTAGATCCTTTCAGGAGAGTTGTCACTCCCATTGGTTGAGACAATGTGATTTTTTTAGGTTCCTGCAACTGAGACATTTTTATTACTCTACCCCAGCGGAGATGCATTGTAATGAAAACATTCCCTCCATAGTCTCTTTCCTCCAGCGAAGTATCACTGAGGGAAAGGCACCTCATAGTGTTTCAGCCATATATCAGGCTCTAGGGGATACACAAGAATTGGACATTGCAGAGGTGTATACAAAGTGGATTCAGGAGTTTGGATTTAATATCTCCCCACAACAATGGGACAAATGCTGTTTATCAATATCTAAGCTCACCTTCTCCCATGGTTGGAGACTGTTTTCCTGGCAGGTGTTGATTAGATATTTTTGAACACCTGCTATAACAGCTCACTTTACTGCCACAGGACTAGGAGCTTGCTGGCGCCAATGTGGGGAGCCCCTGGCCCATCACACTCACATATTTTGGTAGTGCTCAAAACTGCAACCCTTTAAAGACTCCCTACAGACTGAAATGAGTGAGCTATTTAACACCCTGATCACTTTAACTGTAGACCTGTTTATATTACATAACTTCCCTCTTGGATTTAAAGATCCCCACATGAGGTACCTGCTGGGAATTGCCCTGATGGTAGCCAAGAAAGGCCTAACTCATGGTTGGTTGACTCCCAAGATCCCCACAGTAGGAGAGTATAGAGAAATAGTAACCCATGTGTATAAGTCAGAAAAAATATCATTCCACTTGAATGACAAATCAGACCTATGTACTATGAAATGGTCCAGATGGATTTTCTACGTGGGCCTGAAGGATGTGTCCTTTGTTCCTTGAATAAATATTCTGTTTACTAACTTGAATGTTTTACGGGTATTCAGCCCTGTCTAACAGTAGGATAGGGGCTACAAATTAAAGAGACTGGTGTGGGAAGAGTTTGAAGGGTGGACAAGAAAGGAACATTAGGTTTCAATAATCCTAGGCTTTCAGGTGTCTGTCTACAGTAGGTTAGAAGTGAGATGTATAGAGAATACTGTCTGAAAAATTTTTGTGGCTCTACTTTCCACTGATCAGAGTTTTTAAGTTATACTCAAGATGGACTGCCGTGATATAATGATTTCATATTAATGGCTTCATGTATTTCTTTTTCTTTCTTTCATGATTACGTATAAAATGAATTGTGACCCTTATGCCTGTACTCCCCCCTTAACTGTTAAAATCTTAATAAAAATTATATTAACAAAAAAATAGTACCATAGTAATTTAAAGAAGGGACTTTAGGCCCATCAGTGCCTCTCCCATTATAAACCTGGATTAGTAAATATACTGTGCAAAAATGTAGTAATTTATAGAGCTTTTCTTTTTTTTTTTTCCTATATAGCTTTCTCTCCCGTTGGGGCTCCGGGCAGGCACGACTGCAGTCCTGTCTTTGAGGATCTTGCTTCACCCCATTAGCTTCAGGGCTTCATTGTAGCCTGCCTTAGTGCCCCATTTTCCATTTTCTCCCCGTTAATCCTGGGACCCCAAAACAAGGTTGCGCATGTGCATGGAGGTGCACATGCACTCCACGGCTCCAGTAATGCCCCCTCCCTACCACCCAGCCTAATGCCTGGTCTCCTTTGTGGCTTGGTGCTGCCACCTAGCTTCCACCTGGTGGCAGGCAAGAGCCATGGAAACCCCTGTCCCTCCCTAGGAAAGGAGAGCTGCCTTATGGCAGTTCAATCCAGCTCCTCACCATCCCCCCATGACCAACCCCCAGTGACTCAGGCTCATTCCCAAACCTTGTTCACCAGCATGGGAGGAGGTAAGATGTTCAGCGCCTCAGCCCTCCATGCCACTGGGCCGTTATATAGCTTTTCTATCACTTTTAAGGACCTTCCAACTCATGCAAGTATCATTATACCAGATGTTATATCCTCTCTCACTCCTATCTGTAAAAGTGGCTAACTGGGTATGTCAGGTGTGGATATTACAGGGGTGAACTGGGAGCAGGAGGGAAGTCTTTTTCAAATGAGAAGGAGCACCAGGACCAGGGGGCATGCGATTAAGCTTGGGGGGGGTTAAGGGGATGTGAGGAAATATTTATTCACTGAAAGGATGGTAGACACCTGGACACAGAATACCAGCAGAAGTGGTGGTGACAAAAACAGTGGAGGGGGCTTTAATCATATAGTCATAGGGCAATTTTAGAAAACAGAAATGGAGGAGGGAATATCCCCGGAAAACAGGGTTTACAGAAACAGGTTAAGCTGGAAATGACTGGGCAGACTGGGTTGGCCAAAAAGTCCTTTTCTGCCCACAAATTCTATGTTTTTATGTTATGTGAGTTTCTAAATTAGTTTTATTCTAGGTTATTATAATTAGATATGTTGACAGAATCATAGTATGCATTGCAAAAGATTTTTAGTATCAGAACTGTATAATCACATTGTTAAATTTGGATGTACTACAATGTATTTGTGAAGTGTTAATAAAAATATTAATTTAGAAAACACTGTGTGTCTGTTTTAAGAGGAAATGTGTAAGAAATACACAAAGAAATGTTTGTGGTAAATGTTCATATAAATGCTCTGCGAATCTCCAGGTTAAATCATTAGATGGTGTGTTTCGTTATTTTAGTTATGTTTTAAAAGAATATTATTGAAGAAAAGTCATTAAGGGCATGACAAAAATCCTTGGATTCACAGCTTCACATTGATGTCTTCTTTTTCCTTTGAAGTAGTTGTGCATGAACATTTTCCTGTTCATCAATTATACACCAAATGTCAGTTGTTTTTATCATGATAATTAACAAATTTAAACTTATGAGAGGAAAATATTTATAACTCAATCTCCACTCCTTAAGAACTGACAGAAAAAGCTGAGGATCAGCCCATTTAGTTACTTATTTCCGATCTTAGGCCACCACTCAGTCCGATCCACTTTATTTATAACACACATTTCTTTGATTCATCTCAAAGTGTTGCACAGACCCAGAAATACAGCCTCATCACAGTTATGTAATGATAAAATCACAACTGGTTATGCACTGAAAAACTGATGAACACAATCAAAGAAATGTAGGCCTTTTAAAATCTGAGACTGAATTGTCCATGGTGATATAATGAGTAGGAAGTTCCAAAATGCTGTAGCCCAAACTAATTGAAAAGGTTCTGCCCCTCATAGTTTTTAGTGTTACTTTCAGAATAAGACATGAGACAGATTTTGAGGCCGTTTACTCTTTTATACAGTACCCCCTCCCCCCATTATCTCATTGCTCCACAGGCTCACTCTGAGATTACACCACTTGTCTCCTGAATCTCCTGTATACTTCTAACAGTGAATCCTGGGCCTTTCTGAGCAAATCAAGCCATAGTCAGCATGTCACAAACAAATGCTAATAGCTCAATAACTGTACATGCTAGACACAAAGTATGAGTGGCAGAGTTATTCAGCACAAAATTGCCTTTCCAATGGCGGTATGCATGTAATAATAAGTAATTTAGTTTTTTTCTATGCTGGTCGAAACCGGAAAAAAAAATATTTTTTTCACTAAAAAAAGGCAACATAAGCCATTTTTTATTGGAAAATATGTCAAATATCAACACCAAATTAAGCATACAGACATTAGATGGTGTTTTACTATTATGTTTGTTAAAAAAAAGATATCTTTTTACTATGAGACATAATTTTTCCCCATTTTAGTCAAGGTACTTTGGTGAGATTTGAGGGATGAATCTCAACCACACACACCATATCATAAACAAATGCATATAACTCCAAAAGTATACATGACACACACAAAGTATCAGCATGAAAGATGATCAGCACAAAATTGCCTTTCCAACAATGCTATGTGATCAACTGTAATTGATACTTTTTTTTTATGCCTGCTGAAGTGTCAAAAAAAGTGCATTTTATTCAAGCTGCTTAGGTGAGTCTTGATGGAAAAAATGTCAGCCATACACAAGCCATACACACCATACCATAAACAAATGCATATAACTCCTAAAGTATACATGACACACACAACGTATCAGTGGCACAGTTGTTCCACACAGAATTGCCTTTCCAACGGTTCTATGCAATTAGCTGTACTCAATTTGGTTTTTGTTTTATACTGGTTAAGATACCCAGAATGTGTGTTTTTTTTTCAAAGTGCTTAGGTAATTCTAGATTGACAAAATGTCATAAACAAATATGAATAACTCCTAAAGTGAACATGATACACACAAAGTGTCAGGGGCAAGGTTGTTCAGCACAACATTACCTTTCTAATGGTACTATGCAGTCAATTCTAATCAATTCTGGCTGGCAAGTAATATTAAAATATGTGAGTGACTTCTCCAGACGTTTCTAGGGCACACAGGAAGTCTGTAGGTGACTTCTGTAGGCATTCTGGGACACATTGTAGTTAGATTTGCTGACGCCTACAGACGTTGCTAGGAGGCAATGAGATAACCCTACTTTTCTGGAACTCTCAGTTATCTGAAACTGAGTCTTGTCCCCCACATCTTACATGACTTTTCTGCTTATCAGTCCTTAACAGCAGAGCCACAGTGGCAGGGTGATTACAGCTTGCTCTATGCTGGTCATTAGTATTTTGTTACGTGTTCAGTAATCCTTGCTGTACATGCCCCATTGTTAAAATCACACATACTCCTGGCTCAGTACAGACTGTCTTTTCAAGTGATGGCATTTACAAAGAAGTTTGTTTTACCAAAACCGGCACTGAATCCTGAATCCTGAAGTAAGCCAGTAAGAAGTGGACAAAATGTCTATAATGAGCTACAGTGCTAAAGCCCTAAATTCGAAACAGTGAGCTTAACATTATGACAGACAAGAGTGTAACATTAAGAAAAGACAGGAGAAAGATCAGCAAAGGTCATGAGGGAACTACCTAACTAGATTGCACTGGGGTTTCAAGGCACTATGGGCTGGATTCAGAAAGGTCCACCATAAGCTGCGGCAATGGCAGCTTGTGGTGACCTGCCTTGCGACCTGGCCCGTGTACCCAATTCAGAATCAGAGCGGGTGAAGCAGTCTGTGTCCTGTGACTTTGTGGTAGCTGCACAAGGTAGGGCACCCGGAATGCTACAGGTCGCAGGACAGCAGTTGCACCGGTTGAAGGCTGCCATGGCACCCCCATGCCCACCTCTGAGGCCCCATATGATGTGGGTGCCAGCCCCAAGCCCCCTCACCATGGACCCCCCCGATCATGGACCCTTACCTGCACTGGTGGCCCAGTGGTCCCCCACACCTCCAACACACACATACACACACGGCGGGTGCATTGGGAACAGATCCTGGTGGTGAGGGAGGGCTGTGCCAGTCACCGGTGGGGTATTTGGGGGTGTGGGGGGCTCGCACTGTGGGGTGGGGGCCACTAGACTACCAGGGGGGTTACAGGGATGGCGGGGGGATTGTGCCCAAGGCCATGGGAGGCTCACAATGTGTGTGTGTGGGAGTCTGGGCATTGGAGGTGTGCACACACCCAGCCTGGCACAGTGCATGCCATGCCTGGGACCTGGAGCCCATGGGGGGTCCGTAGCCCACAGGGGTTGTTGGTCTGGGGCACAGTGGCAACCTCCGGTGAACAGCAAAGACCAGTTAGACCACCTTTTTTGTTAGTGTAACTGGTCTTTGGCAGATGTTCACTGGTGGTTGTCTCTGAATCCCATTTACATAGATACATAGGCAGTGTCAGCAGATAAGGGCCTATGGCCCACCCAGTCTGCCCATTAGAACTTGTAAGTTCACTTTATATTTTCCTAGAAGTCTGTTGCCCCTTAACCCTGACCTCCATTTGTGGATGTAGTGGCCACTCTACCTGAATAGGGTGCAAATGCTGCCAGAAACCCCCTTACACCATGTTGCAAGGGGATTTCAGGTGCATAGGTGCTGTTGGGCGCAGGCAGCCTGCCGCATGTCACAGGCTGCCTCTGTGAATCCCGCAGGGATGCAACACAGGATGCAAGTACGACTTGCACCATACTTTTCGATGCAAGTTGCCTTGCGTCCTGCTTTGGCTTTTCTGAATCCGGCCCTATAAGTGCAACCTTTCAGTAAGGGCTGAACAAACCTGTACTGGTTATCTCCAGCTCGTTTACCTGAACTTGGCTTATTCGCTAGTCTAACTTAGCTTATGTGGTTTATGTATTGTTTTGTATGTTACATGTTTTGACTGTTCTCCTTTTGGAGAGAGTACTTTTTCTCTGCACATTGTACTTTATGGACATTTTCTCACTTTTTTTATTCTTTATTTTGGGGGGGTAGTTTTGGGGTTTTAGTTATTTTATATGTGTGTGTGTGTGGAGTGTGTGGTATTGACTTTTTTGTAGAGTGTGTTTGTGGGTTGTGTATTTTGGGTTCAGGATTACATAGTCAGGAGAGATGTGCCTGGGAAGGTATGAGGGCCTGGGGCAGGCCAGGATAGTGTATGGGGCATCCCAGCTGCTTGATCTATGGCCTTTTTCCAGCCTCCCAGAGTCTATTACTACAGCAAGACACTGTAGGAGGTTGGAATAGGGAGGAACCGCAGGATTCAATCAGGTTGGGGTGCCTCATGCACTGCAGTTGGTGGTAGGATCGAGGTAGTGGGGTGCAGAAGGCGCCCTGGGATTAGATGGGTCCTAGGGAGAGGCCAGACATGTTTAGTTCCCATCACCAGGGTTCCCACCAGACCAAGTGGGCAGGCAACCAGAGGGGCTGCACTGTCCACCAATACCCTGAGGGCGGTGCTTTGCAATGCCAGATTGATCAGAAACAAGACTGCAATTATAGCGGACTTGGTTTCTTCAGCCAATCTGGCTTGCATCACAGAGACCTGGATCGGTGATGATGCTGGCCCGGTTCTAGAGGCCGCCATCCCGCCCAGGTATACCATAGTGCACTGCCCCAGAGCGGAACACAGGGTCGGGGGGTAGCCATCTCTTTTAGATCTGAGCTGGGCTTCACCCTGCACCCAGTGAGATCACCACATTCATTTGAATGTGTGGCCATCCGTGGGGGTCTGGGGTGCAGGTTGCTTGATTCTCCTGATTTACTGCCCTTCTGGGGTGGTGGGAGATTTCCTGCAGGAGGTGGCCAATTTAATCACCAAAGGAAACATTGGAGGCCCCCAGATGTTTAGTGCTGGGGGACTTCAATGTTTGGGCAGAGGATGAATCTTCTCAGCTTGGTTACAACTTCCTCCAGATGATGTCATCTCTGGGTCTTGTGCAAGGAGTTTCCTCCGCGACCCATCAGGGTGGCCACATGTTGGATCTGGTGTTCTCACTGGGGCTTGAGATAAATAGTCTCAGAATTGATCAGGTCATTTTTTCCGATCATTCCATGGTGAAGTTCTGGTTCGGGCCCCCCTTGATAGCCCTCCCCCTGCAGAGATAGTCCTTTATTGCCCTTTGAGGGGGTTGACCCCTGAGGGTTTTTTGGCAGTGGCTGACCTATCTAGTGTGGACAGTGCATGTGCTGGGGGTGTGGCAGTGGATGCCTGTAATAAGGCACTGTCTGGTGCGCTCAACTCCCTCGCATCAGTCCATGTATGACTCAGGTCTTCTCACTTGAGGTCCCCTTGGTATGATGGGGAGCTCAAGGTGATGAAGACTTAGGGTCAGAGATTAGAGCATGCTGATGGAAGTCTGGCCTGGAGGTAGACAAACTGGCCCTACGTGTGCACTATGGTGCATACCAGGGGGCAATCAACCATAAGAAGGCAGAATTCCTGTCCAGGGAGATTGCTGCCAGGAGAAACCGACCAACTGTGCTCCTTCAGACTGTGGACAGGCTTCTCCATCCTTCCTGTCTACAGCCGAAGGTAGCCTTTTCGAACGCATTGTGCGAGGAGTTTGTGCAGTTCTTCTCGGACTGGGTGTCTGCCATCAGGCAGGGGGTTCCGCCAGTGAGCCAGAGTTTGGCCAACAGTGGTCGCCATGGGTGACCAGAAAGCACTCCGCCTGGTTGGGGTGAGTTTAGACTGGTGGAGGTGGCTGAGGTCACTGAGATTGCATCCAAGCTTCGGCACACCTTTTGTGAACTGGACCTGGTGCCAACTCATTTCTTAATGTGATGTGCTGACTCCATTGGCCCGGTGTTTGCCTTGATTGTCCAATGTTCCTTGTTGGAGGGGTCTTCCCTGATGTCTTGAAGGAGCCTGGCGTCAAGGCAAATTACCATCCTCTCTCCAATCTTCCATTTTTGGGTAAGATTGTGGAGAAGGTGGTGGCGCTTCAGCTTTAGGAGCATGT
Organism: Neoceratodus forsteri; assembly: GCA_016271365.2. NCBI lineage: Eukaryota > Metazoa > Chordata > Ceratodontiformes > Ceratodontidae > Neoceratodus > Neoceratodus forsteri. The sequence continues at coordinate 359,022,535 of CM057458.1, forward strand.
CATGGCCCATGATCTGTACGAGCCGCTCCAGTCTGGGTTTTGTGTGAGGCATAGCACAGAAACTGTGCTAATTCAGGTGCATAATGACCTCCTTAGGGCTAGAGATCAAGGGGTGGGGACAATTCTTGTTCTTCTTGATCTCTCTTCAGCATTTGACACAGTGGACCATCAAGTGTTACTTGACCACCTAAGGGAATTCTGCACTCACCGGCACTGTCATCTACTGGTTTGAGTCTTTTCTATCTAACAGGAGGCAGAGGGTAGTGATGGGGAGTTTCTCCTCCTCCCCTGGCTGCCTGTCATGCAGAGTTCTCCAGGGTTCGGTCTTGTCGCCAATGTTGTTTGCCGTGTATATGCTGCCCCTGGGAGAGCTCATTAGGAAGTACAGTCTGGGTTTTCATTGCTATGCTGATGATACCCAGCTGTATCTTTCCTTTGCCCCGGAACATCTTGCACAGTGGAAGTGCTTAACAGCTGCCTCGCTGAGATCAATGACTGGATGGCCTCCAGCTGGTTGTGACTGAACCCCGATAAGATGGAGGTACTGGTGGTGGAGTCAAACAGAGGGCATGATAGGTTGGCCTCTGCTGCAGAGACAGGGCTTTGTCTTGACTCTGTACCACTGAAGTCCTCCTCTAGGGTGCATGATCTGGGTGTTATTCTTGATAGCGGATTGACTCTTGAGTTTCAGGTGGCATCCATTGTCTGTACCAGTTTTTATCATCTGAGGAGTATTGCCAGTATAAAGCCCCTAGTTCTGCCGCTAGACCTCCCCACTTTAGTGCATGCTTCATGACATCCAGGCTTGACTACTGTAATGCACTCTATCTCGGGGTCTCTGGGGGTACCCTGCACTGACTGCAGCTGTTGCAGAATGTGGCAGCGAGGCTGCTGACAGGACAGCCTAAGTATTGTCGCATCACTCCAGTGCTGCGTCAACTGCACTGGCTGCCGGTTAGGTGGAGGGTCCTCTTTAAGGTGGGTTTGCTCACCTTTAAGGCCCTACATGGCCTGGGCCCTCGTTACCTGAAGGACCTTCTTACACCTGCTGTCTCGGCCTGCTCCCTCCGCTCCTCCTCTAGGGGTCTTCTCGTGATTCCCAGGACGAGGCTAAAAACTGCTGGCAACAGAGCATTTAGTGTCACCGCCCCCGTCCCGTGGAATTTGCTTTCTTTAGCTGTCTGGGAGGCCCCTTCTGTGGAGGTATTTAAAGCCCGCATCAAGGCCTTCTTGTATAATCAGGCCTTCCCGGACTGTGTTTTATAGTCCCTACCTGTTTTTTAGAATTTTATCCTTAAGTCAGCCTTTGGCTATTTTGAGTTTAGTTGCTGCTGTTGAGGGTAGTATTTATACTAAATCTTGTTTTTACTTGCTGGAATAGTGTATATTAATGTTTAATAGTATGTTGTTTTGTATTTATTATGATTTGTTGTATGGAGTTTTAATATGTTCAGCACCAAGAGCCTCCGGGATGGGCGTCTCTTAAATAAAATTTGCCTTGCCTTGCCTTACTGCAGCCAAGTAGATAGCTGGCAGTACATTTTACTCATTGTATTAGATTTATGTGAGCTAGCACATAGCACACAGAGGAAACCAGCCCCTTGCAAGTGGAGCCGAGTACAAGAGGAGGTAGCACAAGGGAACAGTGCTGTACTGTGGCTTGAGCAACTGAGTCTACCTAATCCCAAAATTTCCATCTGTATGAGTGCTTGTGAGTCTACTAAAAAGGAAAAACAAAAAATCTGTCTCTGTCTCTCTCTATCAGGGAATTGCAATAGTTTGGCAAGTGTGGTGGAGACTGTTGCTGTGGAAACAGGTGCAAAGGCACATGGGAATTGCAGTTTCCTCTCAGTAGTGAGGGAACTACCTAACTAGATTGCACTGTGTTTTCAAGGTACTATAAATACAGCTTTTATGTAAGAATTGAAAGAGCCTGTACTGTGGCCAAGCAGACAGACAGCAGTATGTTTTACTAATTTTATTAGATTTGAGTGTGATAGCACATAGTGCGCAGAGGAAGTTACATCTGGTAACGCAGTATAAAACCTCAGCCCCTTGCATGCAGAGCCAAGCATGTGCCAAGGCAACATGTGCAGAAGCAAGCATGCAGTTTGCACGTGTCTGCCAGTGTCAACCAGGACAGCTCGAGCAGAGGGGCCAGAACCCTTTGAAATTGTAAACCAGGTAACTCAAATCATGGCAGATGATGTTGTACCAGAAGGGAGCATGGGTGGAATACTTGAAATGCAAAATGAGCAGGAAGGAAGTGGAAGTAAGCAAATTTATATGCGATAAATGCTTACATATTGAAAAGTTAGAGGAATAGATTATAAATCTTAAAAAGAAACAGGAGCTCCAGGTGGAATGAGGAAAACTGAACAATTTGTACAAAATGCCAGCAGGTTGATTCAGCATAACAAAAGGGTAGTTGCTAGAGTAGGTTTACAAGGAGAAGTAAATACTGGCAGCAAGGTTATAGACAAAATGAAGCATAACATGGTTAATGATTCTGATGGAATGTGGCAGAACTGCAGAGAAATGAGTGGTGCCTGGTGCAGGGTGGGGATAAATGAAGGAGAAGAGAGGGAATAGCAGTAATACAATTGTCAAACAGTTATGAGTCACTACAAAACCTCCAGATGGAAGAGGAAGAAGGAGAGATTGATAGGAACATAGGAAATACAAATGAAGGTTTAAACCAAACCAAAAATGAGAATGGAAACATGTGAGTTTTCATGGACTGGTGGAGGCAGGTATTACAAACCAGCCCCAGCCAGATGAAACACATTAACAGCAACAATTCATGAGTTGCCAAGATCAGCTCCATGTGCTGGAAACATTGGCACAACAAAAAGATGGCAGTACTATCAGGGATACAGTAGTCATGGGGGACTCCATATTAAAATATACAGATAAAACAATACATAGGGAAAGAAAAGAAACAACTACTGTAAGTAGCCTTTCCGGATCCAGTATATAACTTGGAAGGCATATTAAGGGGTACACGTGAGCTGATTGTAGTGTTGCACGAGGGCATACATGGTACTGAAAAAGAAGGGAACTTGATATACAAAAGGATTTTGAGAAAACTGGTACTATCTTAACACAAATGCAGCATAGCAATTTCAAACATTTTACATGTGCCCAGAGCTGTTAGGGTGAAGGCAAGTGCAATTAAGCATTTAAATGGGTGAATAAGGAGATGTTGTGTACGGGAGGATTATCTCTTTCAGAGAAACTGAACAGATTAGAATGAGACTGGAAACTGTTTGCCAATGGTGGACTACACCTGAATAGAAATGGGATAAATGTACTGGCCAATAGAATCAACATTACTATTAAAAAACTTCTAAGCTATAGGCAAGAGGAATGGGGGGGATGAGATTAAAAAAATATATATCACCTAACAAAACCTACAAGAAATAGAAAACAGAGAGCTGATAAATAGCACAATCACACCAACACCATGTACAGTAATCAACACCAGAAGCCAGGATAATTAAAAATGTACTGGAATACATACTACACAAAGAATGTATTCACTTTTGTGTAGTGACTGAAACCTGGTGGTAGAGTGAAGGATGGGGAAAATAGAGGGATATCAGTTATTCCACAAGGACAGAAGAACAAAAAAAAAGGAGGCAGTGTTGCAATTTACAGAGGCTACTGAATCTGATATGAAGAATGAAGCATGCAAAGATATTGAACAAATATGGGTCAAGCTAAGCCCATTGAAGAATGGAAAAAAAACATTATGGGACTTTGCTAAAGATCACCTTCACTCACAGTACAACAGAGCAAACAGTTCCTGGACAGCCTTAGCAGTCTGGATCTGGGTAACAGACTGATATTGTTGGGAGATTTTAATTTTCCAAATATTTACTGGAATAAAGGAAAGGGGTGTACACAGTTTGAGAACCATTTCATTGAAATCACTGAGACACTGAATATGAAACAAAATGTCAAGATTAGTACTAGGGGAGATAACCTTCTGAATCTTGTGCTCAGCAACATGGAAGAAGAAATATTAGGCTAAGGAGCTGCTCTGTGTTAGTGACCACAAAATGGTACAATTTTACATCAAAAACAGTAGGGAAAATCAAACAGGAACAACAAAACTCAGCTGCTACAACAAGGCAAATTACACGTTAATGAAAACATTATCAAGAAAGTTGGCATGGAAAGAGGATTTCAAAGGTCAAACTTTGGATAATATGTGGAACAAATTAATAGTAAAACTCCATCAATGTGTTAATGAGCATATATCAGAAAGAGCAACATATAATTCTCATGGCACTGTACCAGCTTGGTGCAGAAGGAAGGTATGTAGATCGATGAGTAGGAAAAAAAGGCTTGTAAATCTGCCAAACATAAAAATATCCCAGAATTATGGAAGGCATATAAAGATTGAGATAGGCAATGCAAAAAATCAAATAAAAGTGTCAAAGAGAGATGAGGAACACAGGCTGAGGTCTGGTATTAACAACAAAGAATGAAAAGAATCCTCATTCAATTACATAAATAGTATCAAAAGCGCCAGCAGCAAACCGGACCCATAATAAAGGAAAATAAAAGATAACAGATGGTACAAATATGGTGGAAGTCTTTAATGAGTTTTTTTGAGTGTATATCAAGCTAAAGAAGATGTAAGTGAGATAAGTGGGCAAACCAAATAAACTAATAGTCTAGTAATTATGGGGTCAGATGTCAAGTGAAAACTGAGAGACTTGAACCCAGATCGCTGGGCCTAGATGAGTTGCATACAAAATTTCTTGAAGAAGTAGCCAATGCAATAGTTGGCCCAATAACATGGATTTTTCAACGATCCCTAGATGAAGGAAAGGCTGTGTCAACATGGACGGAGGCAGCTGTAATATCAATATTCTAAAAGTACACAAACACACTATAAGAACTATGAACCAGTTAGCCTTACCTCAATGGTTGGGAAAATCCTGGAAGGATTTATAAAAGGAAGAGATTGAGAGGCATATCAAAATTAATAGGAATGAGGACCTCTCATAACACTTGTTTAAAGGAAAAAGGTCTTGTCAGACTGACTTACTGAATTTCTCTGAACAAATAAGTTGTGCACTGGACTGCAGCATGCCCATGTTTGTGGTCTTTTTCATTTCATTTCATTTTTTATTGAAAAGGTCTGTGGGCAATGCCCATTTTCACAGACGTCCAGTTTCAATACATTATACAAAATGAGCATTACAAAATACATACATATTTAAATATCAGTGACATAGCCAGGACAATATCAAAACAATTACATATGATTAAAACTAAATGTAACACCTACAAACAGAGTTTACTAATACATTTCTCCTAAGTACTGTCTTGAATGTAGAGATTTTTTTGACAACTGACAACTTTACAAGGTAAATTATTATAAAGCTTTGAAGCAACATATCGCCAAAGACTTCTGAACAAAAACAGTTTGAAAAAGTGGAATCTAAAGAAGATTTACTTTGAAGATGAGTATTTGAGACCATAAGAATAACTGGAAACAGACTTGATATACTATTAGGAAAAAGTTCCAACTTAATTATATGCAGAAAATGAGGACCTGTAATTAAATCTCTCAATAAGTGAAGGACATTTAAAAGAGTTGTATAATGTACAATGATGAGTCGATCTCAACTGTCCAGTTGCAAAACATATAGCAGAATGGTAAGCTGCCTGAAGTTTATTTAACAGCCTACTTGAAGTGTAACAGTAGACCAATAACCCATAGTCAATAATTGAAAAAGAGACTATGGGTAAGCATGGTTCTAGTCTCAACAGTGAGATATTTTCTTATCCAAAAAAGAAGACCCAATCTTTTATGTAGTCTGTTAATTAAATACACTATATGGGCTTCAAATGAAAAATATGAATCTAGCATTATCCCCACATATTTAAATTTTCTAACATAATCAATATGCTGTCATTGTCATAGATGTTAAATTCAGAAACGGAGTTTCTTATGAGTGGAAAGACCATGGTCTTACTTTAAACAGAATTCATTACTATTTTATGTAGATCAAACCAATGATGCAATAAAGTAAAATCCATTTTCAAGGACACATTAAGAGCTGCCAAACTGGCCCCTGAACAGAATAATACTGCATCGTCTGTGTAAAGAATTCAGTATTCGAAAAAACAGTTGACAGAGAATTCACAAAAAACAGAAAATAAAAATGGTCCAAGTATGGAACCCTGCAGGACTCCACACTGTTTTATTTATGTAGCTTTTGTTGACCAGGTAAGTGCAGTAGATAAACCCTGCCTATTTTCAGGCACAACCGGGAGGAGATACAGATGAATGCCAACTGACCTGAACCAGATTAAGCTGTTGGTAGTATTTTTACTGAATGAGGGAAATTTGGCCAGAACACCAGGAAATTCCTTACTCTTTTCAATAAGTGCCATGGGATCTTTAACATCCACCTGAACTACCACCAATCCAGGCAGATGGGAACCTTGGTTTAATGTCTCATCTGAAAGACAGCACCTCAGAAGTGCAGCACCTCTATCATGCTGCACTACAGTGTCAGTACTGGGATATTAACCTAAGTGCCAGATGTGGGAACTGAACCCACAGCCCTCTGATCTCCCAGCCTCAGAAGTGAGTGTGCTACCTACTGAGCCACTGACACTGACAAATGACTGACTGTATAAATGCCTGATCAGAGAAAACTGCATTAACCATAGTTTTCTGACTTCTACAAGACAAATAGTTCCTGAACCAGGCAATCACCTCCCCAGAACAAAAAACACCAGATAAACTATTAGGAAGTTCAGTACAAGCCACAAGATTGAATGCCTTGGTGAGGTCCACAAATGCCACATCCACATACTTTCCTTCATCAATAGCTCTAGTGGCTCGGCTAATGAACCTCATTAAGGCAGTCTCTGTATTGTGGAGGGATCTGAAATCATGTTGTGAATCTGTCCATAAATTATACTTTTCCAAGTGATTAGTAACTTGGTCTAGTCCAATCTTTTCAAGTATTTTAGAAAGGGGAGCTAGTAAAGAAATAGGATGATAATTATTAATATTGGACATAGGACCAGATTTAAAGATAGGTTTAATGATGGAACTCTTCCAAATCTTGGAATAAACACCATTACAAAGTGAAACATTTAATAGAATTGTTAAGGGATCCGCTATGGAATGTATTACTTTTTTAACAATCCTGAAATCCAATTGGTCAGGACCAAAAACAGGCTTTGGATTCATCTTAAGGACATAGTTTACTAAATCAGTAGTTTGCAAAACCAAAAATAAAAACTAGGCACTGTTTTATTTATTGTGTTTGTTTTAAATCTCTGATGCAAAGTGTCTGAATTATTCCTCAACCTATTCTTCACTATTAAACCTTTTCTATAGTGATCAAGGTTAGAGAAATGTAAATTAAAAGCTTCAGCAACTTTTTAGCATCATTAACTAATAAACCATCACGGTCAAGAGTAAAATTATCCTGCACTTGCGTCTTTCCTATTAGAGAATTTAAAATGTTCCACGAGAAAATGAGCTACTGTTAGTTTCTATATGTTTTCGCTTATAAAATTCAGTTTTAATAGCTCTAATAGCTACCTGACATTTATTTCTTATTTCCTGTACTTTGTTGATGTTGAAGAGATTTTGCTTTCCTGAAAATTTTCCAAGCCTTATTTCTAATCCTTATCAACTATAATAGGCCAGAAGTCATCCAGACTTTATTGTCCCATCTAACTCTGACTTTCTTAGCTAGAAGAAGTCTATCACAAATACTAATAAAAGATAACAAAACTTTTGGTGAGCTACATAGATTACTCAAAGATCGTTGACACAGTACCCCATTTGGAATTAATCAGCAGATTGACTGAAATGGACAAACAAAAACTTAATGAGGTAGATATCTTCATAGTTAAACAGGCCAGATATTAAAAGTTTTCCCTGGGTATTAATCCAAAGCTTGCCTTGTGCAAACCGGTTTTGCGCTGATGTGCTATATTGAAAAGCCCATTAGCATGGGCAAACACGGTTTGCATCTGGGCAATATACAGAAGTGGATGCAATGTCAATGAAGGGGTGGGGATCTGAATATTGGTGCAGTCCAATATTCAAAGTATTTTTGCTACACAAAGCAATTCTGCACAGTCCCCATGCGTGGCACAGATACCACTGACCAACAATACGACTTACTCCTGAACAACCCTAGCAGTTGGTGGAGGAAGTGCACTGCCCCCCCAACCTCCAATGCAGTAGTCTCTGGTATCCAGTGGTCTCCCCTGTCAATTGCAGCCCAATGTACATAAAAACATTTCCTGGTGCTAGTGGTTCCCCCCCCACTGAGTGCCGGCCCAATGTAGCAAAGAAACAGTCCCTGGTGTCCAGTGGTCTCTGCTCCCACTCACACCCATGCCTGATAATTCTATAAGTATTCCCTGATGTCCAGTTGTCCCTCTCCCCCATCCGCACCCATGCTTGATGTTTTACCATAGTATTCCCTGGTATCTGGCGGTCCCCCACCTGCACCCATGTCCAATAGTTTGCTGTAATATTTCCTGAGTTCCAGTGGTCCCTCTCCCACCCGATCACCCGCCCTACACACATACATGATTTTCTTGGTGTCCATGTATCCCCACCCCTTTTCCTGATCCCTGTAAAATAATAGAAACCATTCCCTGATTTCTAGCAGACCTCCAACCCTGGCAGATAGTGCTGCACCAACCTGCCCCCCTCTCATCCCAACTCTGAGCCAGCAACTGTTACAGCCCTATGCTCTCCACCAGGGCTGGCCACCAGCTGAGCTGTCAATGAGCACATCCTGTAACAGTAACTGGTACAATATACACTCATTGACACCTGAGTCAGCAGCCAACCATGCTGGAGAGCAGAGGGATGTGCCAGTTGCCAGCTTAGTGATAGGATGGGGGGGAGCAGTTAGTGGGGTACAACCTGCCAGTGTGGGGGTGGGGGGTTCACTAGACAGCAGAGAATGGTGTATCTTTACTGTACAGGGGATAGGGAGAGGGGTTCACTAGACACCAGGGAACGGTTTACATTTATTTTAACTGAATTATACCTCGGCAACCATTTTGTATTAAGGTTAAGCACTGGAAAACTCAGACTTCAAAGTGCACTCCAGGTGGTAATGAGTTGAAGGGGATCTGGATGGGACTGGAGATACACTGGATATCAGGGAAATGGTGGCTGTGTGTTGGGTGGGTGATCAGCTGGGTGCAGGGACCACTGGACACCAAGGAATAATTTGGTAACTATCAAGTATGGGTGTGGGTGGAGGGAGGGACCACTAGACATCAGGGAATACTACAGCAAACATTGGGCACAGGTGTGGATGGGGGTAAGGGCCACTGGACACCAGGGAATATTTATAGAAACATCAGGCATGGGAACGAGTGGAAGGAGGGACCACTAGACACTAGGAAATGTTTTTATGTACATCAGGCCTGTGATCAGCAGGGGGGGAGGGGATGGCCACCAGCACCAGGGATAGCTCTCCAGGACCAGGGAAGTGGAGGGTGGCGCCATGCTAAATTGCCAGGCTACCCATGCAAATGAGCCCATAATAGGTATGCAAATGACCCCTTAGCACCTTGCATATCCAGTGAGCTCATCTGCATGGGTCCCTTTGAATATCGGTAATTCTGCGTAGGTGTAAGCCATTGTGGTGTCCTATTTTGGGAGCAATGTCTGCCCAGTGCTGAGTGACTTAGCGCTAAGCTGACATGATCCTATATTCTGTTGAACAGTGCCAGTGCGCTGTTCCACTGAATATAACATTTTTGGGCAGTCAGGATATTGTAAGGCAGAGCACAAATGTTTGCACTCCACTTTGCATATTTTTTAATATTGGGTCACAGGTATTTACTTCTAATAAAAATAGACAACTGGCTATTTTATTGATTGTATTTTGTTGTGTTAGTAATTGTGTTCTACTTTTATAATAAAATATTTGTTGGTGGAGTGAAATGTGGTTTTCATTTTGTACTTCTGTAATAAAATATCTGTTAAAATATTTGTTAGTACAGTGAAACAAGTGTGTTTTCACCTTTACTTTTCACTCTGCTAGTAAAAAAGAATTTAGAAGAATTCTGGTATTGTGATATTAGAAACTGCTAACTACTTATGAGCCCAATGTATTTAAATGGAAAATCTAAATATATTTTTGTACCCTTTTCAAAAGAAATAGATACTTCTTTGAGCAACACATTTTGCCTTTTATATGTATGCACTGTTGTGGTCCATCTGTATGATTCTGCAATTTTTAAACAGTAATTGGCTTCTTTTCTTCTTTGCAAGAAAAATCTGATTATGAAGAAAAATTTTCTTCTAAATTATAGCAAAATATCACAGATTATGAAAAATCACATATTTCAATTAAATATATAATATTTAGGTGGTAGAAAGTATTTCTCTATAAAAATCTGAAACCAGTTTGCAGTTTCCCATTCAAATACACTGCCAGCCTTGCCCAAAACAACTTTTCAGACATCATAATATAAGAATTCCATTGGTTTTTTAACTAATAGTTGGCAAAATACAAATAAAATGATGAATATTTAAAGAAACAAATAAAAGCAAGCAACGTGATTACAGAGGCCTATAAAGGCCCCAAACATTATTCTGTCAGATATATATCCTTACTAAGCACTTGCTCTTTAAAGGAGCAAAAACAGAGAATAAGCATCAGGGGATCATTTTCCAAATGGCATACTGTTACCAGTGGAGTGCCTCAGGGATCAGTGTTGGGGCCCACACTCTTAAATATCTTTCTCTCGTTCATGCAATGTACTGAAAGTGCTTGGTTATATACGTTTGTGGATGATACAAAGATAGGGGAAACTGTGGATAACCATAAAGCAACAAGTAACTTCCAGCAGGAATTAAGGAGGGTTAGCTACCTAGGAGAATGGGGAATTGTGGCTTTTGCAGCCATCCCCAACTAGATTATACACAGAGGTTTCTAGCTGAAGGGTGAGTGGGTCAGGGTTCAGGAGGGTGTGGGGGAACAGGGACATGTATAGTCATCAGGATAGTGGGAAGAGGGTGGTGTGCTGTAATTGTTGTGGGGCAGCAGTATTCCTGTGGATGATGTTGGTAAGAAGAGAGCCAGTGTGCAGGAGCCTGGAGCACCTAAGGGCAGAAGTAAAGCAGCTCAGACAGGAGTACGGGAGGCTTGCGTTGGGCATAGGAGGAGCAGGGTAGGGGAGAGAAAGATAGAGGGTGGATGGCCAGGGGAGTGAGGTCAGCAGGCAGGGATTGGGTGCAGAGGGGCTCACACCCAAGTTCTGGGGGTACCTCACCTTGGAGGCGGGGAGCCCAGGAAAGGGGGATGGCAAGTGGTGGGGAACAAGAGAAGCAACATCCAAAGGGATGTCTTAAGGGATAGATTTCACCCACTGTCTGGAATTGAGGGGGGGAACAGGATGTGGGGAGAGAAGTTAGGTTAAGACAATGGGGTCAGAGGGAGTAGGACAGGTGAAAGGGGGTAGGATGTTACAAAGTAGTCACGGTGGGTGGGGAAGAGAGAACATGGAGAGTGGAGTAGGAAGTGGGGGAGGGGGTAAGGTGACAGAAGGACTGGTGAAGAAGAGGATGGGTGTGGGTGCCCAGAAAGGAAAGGAGGGAGTGGGTGGGTGGGAGAGAGGAGACATAGAGGGGTGAGTAGAGCCTGTGAGGGTGTCAGTCAAGCAGGGCTTGGAGAGAATAAGGGTGGGATAGTAACCATAATGGAGGGGGACCAGTTAAGTGAGGGGAAGAGCTTGTAAGATAGTGAAAAAAGGAAAAGAGGGAGTTAGGAATGGGGGCAGAAGGGTGGTAATCCAAGGGAACTCCATAATTAAGGGTATTCACTGAGGAATAAGGGGGCCTAAATACAGGTAGAAAGGTGGTTTGCATGCCAGGGATGACAGCAGAGAGGCTGTGCCCCAAAACTGTGGAGTTTGGTGACAGAAATTGAGGTGAACAACTTGGGGCTGTACACCTAGTTACCAACACCCTAGCTGGGGAGGAGGTGGTGGGTACAGGAAAGATTCAGTGTAGTAGGGAGGACCTGTAGAGAGGTAACCAGATTGCTTGCATACACAGGTGTTGCCAGTAATGAGAGCCAGCATGGTCAGGAAGAAAATGCTAGAGGAGTTCAATGGCTGGCTAAGGGAGTGGTGAAAGGAGGAAGGGTATGACTATTGGAGGCTGGTGGGAGGCCTGGTCAGCTAAAACACTTTTTGCACCAGACAGACTGTACCTCAGTGTGGGGGAGGGTTGAAGTTTCTCAGAGACAAGCTGGAGGGGTACGTCAATCAAAAACTTAATTTAAACTACTAGGGGGCAAGCGAACTTGCAGGCTCTGAGTCTCTGGGGGGAGGAGGTCAGCAGACATCCCTCCCAAACCAGTAGGGGGGGGGACTGAAGGGTGGAGATGGATGGAAAGAAATATAGTAGCAGGAGTTGGGAGGCACTGATAATGGAGAGAAATGAGAAAGGCAGATAAGGGGAAGGGAAAGATGCTAAGAGTCTAGGTGGAAGGAGGTGTTCCTGAATGGGCAAAGCCTTGGAAACAAGGTGGATGACCTGCAGGCACTGTTGGCTGAGAGAGAAGTGGACATCATGGTGATCATGGAGACAAGCATCATGCCTAACCTTAGACTGGGATGTGTGGATCCCAGGTTTACATTATATACTGTAGGAGGGACAGGGAGGTAGGAAAAGGGGGAAGGGTGGCAGCTTACATCAGGCAGGAATGTAACTTGTACGAGGGAGGAGTTGGAAGAAGGATGGCAAAACAATGTGTATTCAGTTACTGCCTAATAAAGGGAGGAAGGTGAGGTTGGGTTTAGTTTACTACAGATCACCCAACCAGGAGGAGGAAAAAAAACAAGGAATTGACCTCACAAATATAGACTGCTGCAGGGAAGGGAGAGGTGGTAATAGTGGGAGACTTCAACCTGCCCAAGGTGGACTGGAGGGTAACGGCCCCAGCTGTGCCATGAGTAGGGGCACTGGAAAAGTGCACCAGCAATTGTTTTGCAGAATCTACATTTTTCATCATTCTTCACAAAAACTGACACATTCTGCAATTTCTTGCAGTTTTTGAGTATTTGCTTTGAATTGTGTATAAAGTATTACTATTTTAATATAATACTCTCAAATACATTGACAGTTTTGCATGCATACTTGGGTTTGATCGAAACAAGGCAGTGCAAGGTGGTGGAAGGGTTTTATGTAACACTGCTTTCATTTGAATCCTTGTCTTGTTTGGTTTCAAAATCCACTGGCCAAGCATCAGTACACTTAAGCACTTAACATTTAGTTTGTGTTGAAGCAGTCTGTCAGAAAACTTTTTGTTGCCATGGAGACTGAAACAGCAGATGGGAAAATGTGCAAATTATCCCATTCACATAAATTGAGTGCTAACTACGAAAACCTTTTTGTAAGTAGTAGGGCAGTTTTTCCTTGAGCGCGTACCTTCATTCAGGCTAGTTTTGATTCAAACAGCTGAGGATTTTGGATGGACCTTCTAATTATAAACTTGAATAAGCTAGTTGGTAACAATGATCTCACTCTTAGCAATCTACAGCCTAGATGCTCACATGCAAAGACTACAGTAAACACCTGACTAAATTCCTTAAATACTGTGTCCAGTTCTGGAGGCATCATCTACGTAAGGACATGGATAAGGTGGAGGCAGTTCAGAGGAGAACAACCGAAATGATGGAGGGACTACATCGCAAGCCCTGCAAGGATAACCTGAGGGAATTAAATATGAACCCCCTGGAGGAGAGGATGGAGAGGGGGGATATGATTGAGATAGAAGAATAAAATACAGGAGAATACTATATTCCAAAGAAAAAGATGTTCAAGGACCAGGGGGCACAAGATGAAACTGGAGGGAGGGAGGTTCAGAGGGAACATAAGGAAGTACTTCTTCATAGAGAGGGTGGTGGACAAGTGGAACAGCTTGCCAGTGGAGGTAGTGGGGGTAGAAATTATTACAGGTTTTAAGTATGCTTAGGATAGGCATAGAGGATTGCTTGTAGTCTAGGGGGGTACAACCTAATGGCAGCAGTTCATGATAGAGTGTAATTGTTAGTGGTAAAATGGCGACTAGATGGGCAGAAAGGCACTTATCTACCAACTATTTCTATGTTTCTATGTCTGCAAACAAATTTATAAAACACATAAAATGTATCTTTAACTGAACAAATCATTGCAGCCAGAGTAAAACAAAGGTAAATTACAGGGTACCATGACTACTGTGTGATGCAGTAAAAATATATCGGTATTTTTTTTATATATATACTTTAGTAACTGGGTAAGGCCCACGAGGTACAAGTGCCTGTTTTCAGGAACAACCAGGAGTACTAGAGGAGGTTAGATGACTTGCTCAGAGTCACAATATAAAAGTGGAGGTTGTGGAATCAAACCCAGCTCTGTTAGATGTACTCAGCTCATTCATTGGTTTGCTACTCTAACCCTAGGCTATACTTTCAGCACCAATAATCCCCATATTTAATGTTTTAATATGCAACTTCAAAAATGTACAGTACCTACAGTGCAAATTATGAACATTAAACACTTCAACAACATTTTACTAAAATAAATTATTCACCACTGCTTATTTTTTTTTCTTGCACCAAGGTGGTAAGTAAGTAAGTAACTTTTATTTTTACAAGGCCTTCCAAAGCTCAGGGCGCCTTTTTGCAATATCAGTCATACAAATCAAACCACAACTATAAACAACATCAAATTCAAAACAATCCAGTATAATTTAAATCAAAAATACTTGGTTAAAAGGAAGGTCTTTAAAGCTTTTTTAAAGCTCTCCACAGTCAGGCAATTGCGTATCTGGCAAGGTAGAGACTAAATAGAGGTAAATAGCGGTTGATCAGGATTCATTATTCTACATCCAGAAACAGAAAAAAATGTTTCATTCTGGATTTATTCAATATTGATATGCTGTGGCTCATTAAATAGAAGCTATTTAGCACTGTACGAAGCAGGTGTTTTTTAATTTTGGAAGATAAGCAACACACTTATCAGTTCATTTTAGGAACATGGGGGACTATTCCAAGATGAATAGTGTAACTCGCAGGCAGCTGCGAGTTACGCCATTAGCCACTATGCCAGGGACTCTATGCCACAATCCAAGAGCGGCAGGGTCTGGTATTTGCAGCATATCTGTTACGCTATGCATAGGCTAACACATGCACATGGCTGTATATATGCCCTGCATGTCGCAAATCACGGTTGGTGACAGGCAGCCCCCAGAAGCCACCCCACCCTGGACCACCACAGCACACACCAGAGGGCATGGGGCAGGACTGATGGCACAGGCATCCAGGAGGCACACCATGGATTGGACCCGGGGTCCCCATTGATCGGGGGGGTAGGGGGCTGGGGAATGCTTGTGGGGGATTGAGGGGCAGTATGGCACTGTTGCCATGGTGCTGTGTGGCAGCATCCGATGGTGCCAGCCGTCGGATGACACTGAGGACAGCTCCAAGCTGCCACAACAAAGCTATGCCAGTGCACCTTTTAGAATAGCACTGGCAGGTTACGACAGCCACCCTCCAGGAACTGAGCAGTGTTGCTGTCATCAACTCACACTTGCACCATGGCATTGCAGGCTGCAGTGTTAGTGGTTGTTGCAGCCCACATCCACCATGGTGCAAGTCACCACCTGGAATTCCAATGGGTGTAATGCATGGCTTAAGTCATGGGATATGCCAGAGTTTGGCGTATCTCACGTCACAGTGTGAGTCTGTGGGTTGGGGGCACTAAACTTTCCATGTTTAAAACATATTCAAGTGGCAGTGTATTCATTTAGCGGTTTATGCTAATATATGCAGCAGAAAACAGTAAATGATTTATTGTAAAGCACTCAGGATCTATAGTAGAACTCCTGCAATGTGTGCAAAAAATCTCTGCAAATTTGGGTAACTATTTCTGCAATTTTCCAGTGGGTCTGGCCATGCATGAGTCAAGTGATCCTATATGCACTGTAAAGTGGACTCTTGACACTGGGCATCACAGACATTAGCAGGCACTCTGCACCGGCGGACGATTTTCTTCATTGACAGCCTATATTTTGTTGGTACTCATGGAGGAAGGGTGGTGGCGACCTGAGGGGGGTGTCTCCATGGCTGACTCCTGAAAGACTTCTACCCTGTCCTTTGCATTGTAGGCCATCACATTCCATACCACAATACAGAAGATTGATAATACCTCAGTGAATTTAAGTCTTTGAAATGGAATCTTGGTGCGCAAACAGAGCCCTTCCCACAACTGACTGGATTGGCTGGAGGAAAGTAGGGAGGGTGGGTTTGCTCTGTTTGACTCCCAGTAGTAGTGTAGCTGGTGTTCCAAGGTCAGTGATCATATTGTGGGGTGGACTATGAGCTCTGATTCTCACTGTCCTCTCTCACTCCCAGGAGAGTCCAGCGCAGGTCTGAGGAGTCTGAGCAGAATGCCAAAGTCTTTGTTTAAATTTGAATCTTGGCCTGCAAACAATGCTCTGCCCACAACCAATTCGACTGGCTGGAGGGAAGCAGGGAGGGCAGGTTGGATCTGTTGGGCTGCTGGTAGTAGCATAGCTGATGTTCCAAGGTCACAATCATGTGGGGGGTGGACTGTGAGCTCTGACCCTCACTGTCCCCTCTCACCCACAGAAGAATTCAGTGCAAGTCTGAGACCTGAGAGGAATCAAGCAAGTTTATAGTACACCAGTATAATTTTTGAAAGTATGTCATTGTTGTCTCAGAGAAGACAATATTGCCATAGTTAAAAAGTGACAAAATCATAGCTTGGGCAATTCTGAATCTAACTCCTTGAGAAATGTACAATCTATGGTGATAAAGAAACCCATTTCCATGTAACCTCTTTGACACCGTGTCTGGGTTCACACCCCTACCCAGCTGACTGTACAGGGCAAAAAAGCTAAGAAGCGGCGCACCACTACGAGGGGGGTCCCTCTACGGAGGTTGCAAACCTCAAACAATACGTAAAGAAAAGAGGAGTTAACTCCAAACAAGTATGAATTTAGCTAAATAGCATTTATTTTCAGCAAAATATACATGGCCAGGAACCCCAGTGTCCTTTACCACTAACATCAAGGGGTTTTTTGGGGTAGTATGCGGGCATGAGCCATGATATTTTGACTTCAATAAGGACCGGTTCTTCTTTCTCCTGTGGTGGAGGTTGTCCCAGTACAAATAATAAATACCACAGTGTGCCTCCACCCAGAGAGAATAAGTGGGCCAGATGTTATGTGCAGTATCACCCTCTGGGATGCAGTACCTACCCACCTCCCTACACTGGACAGGACTACCCCTGGGGACCACTAAGACAGTTGTTACTTTCTCCAATAAACACTTCAATCAGATTGTAAAAACTTGGTACACACACAGAAGTAAAATTCTAGCAATTAACAGTGCTTTTATTTAAGAACACAGGCCTGGCAACTGGGAGAAAAGAAGGGGTTAAACAGCTGCAAGTCATGTTGAGCATTCCCACCCTATAGCAATGCACCCTGAGGGCCACTGTAGACCCCATGAAGTTTGAAGAAGCCCATGCCCAATCAAGAGGCTCAAAAAGAAGAAATATTCTACACAGGGTGTGGCAAACTCTTTCACTGGTGCCAGTAGTAAAACTACAGTTTCAGGTATGACATAACAGCATGACTCTGAGTACTCAGGTATTACAGTACAGTCCCGGTGCAGGCCTGGTAGCTACATTTGCTTGGGTTCTTTGGGTGATGCACTTGAAGAAAGTTAGTCAGCTTGCAATTCAACCCCGGGAATTCAACTCCCCAACAGGTCATAGTGTGCTAGCACAATTTTAAATGTAGCCACCCCCACCTCCTTGAAAAAGTCAAGTGGCAAGCGATGTTACGGGGGGGGGGCTACCCCGAAGGAGTCTTGGTTCTATCTGCTGAATGTGACACTGCTACCCTTGGCTGCTGCTCTGGATACTAAGATGGAACCAGGAGACCTCTTCTTTTTGTCGTCCTCTCCACAAAGTCCCCCACCAGCACCCCAGCCAGGAAACACAGGATCAAACACAGGCTGAAACTTGAAACTCTGCCCAAAAGGAGTCTGGTTAGCAAATCATTAGTTTCTCTACAATTCATCATAAAGCTACATTTCAAATTTAAAACTCTCAAACTCTAGATCCAGCAACAAACCAATTTTATTTCACCTGAGGTCCCAATGATTGAAAAGGACCCAGGGGGTCTCATTGCTTGCTTATATACCTTCTCCTCCAGCTCCATGGAGCACAACTATTTACAGAGTCAGGGGGCACATTACTAGGAGAGCAGATGTCCTAGGCAGCATTTTCCTTACTGGTAGCTACTGAACCCATGGTTGACTTATCTGAGACCCTTTTCTGGATTCTTCAAACAGCCTACAGAGCCAACCTACCCTTTGGCACTGGTAAGCTGATCTCTGTTTCTTACTTGTTCCCTCACTGTTTTACCCTGGTCAGGCGTCCACCTGTGAAGAAGCTGAGATGCTTACTCCCACCTGGTCCTGTGCCATGGGGATGCAGGATTTTCCCACCTGACCAGTACCTTACGATCCGAAGTTACCATTAGCATGGCGCCCTTCCACCAGTTTTGCTTACTCTGGCAAAGGGGGTTCTCCTGAACACCATTTGGCCTGCATCCCCACAACTTAACTCCTGTGTTTGCTATAAGCACTAGGTCCACAGGGCTTGCAAGGCCTAATCCTTTGCCACCTGTGGCCCACCTGAACAGCTTGCGAACAGGTCCCAAGACCTGCTCCTTCAAGCAGACCCCTAAAGGGTGAGAAGCCTCCGTACCCTCCTTTTCCCAGGCCTGCACCATCCTGCACACACGGAACTGGGAGGGGTACCACCACCCTCCCTGGAGGAATTCTGCCTAAAACCTCCAGCCCTGGCAGTGCAGGTCTAAATTTCCACCAGGCCTGGGACCCACCAACCTCCAACTCTGGGCACTCTCACTATCTCTGCTCCTCTGGAGTCCCATTTACCCCACGATACTGGCAGGCTAACTACTGCCCTCCCTCACGCAGTGTCCACCAGTGCCATGTCACTGCATATATCGCCACTACCTTCACTTACGGGTGGGGGTTCCTCCTCAAAATCAAGCCCAACTCAGACTGACGAGCTCTCCTGTCTACCTGTCCCGCCATCTCACTGCCAGCCTCTCCTCCTACCCCTGCCTTTTCCCATGCCCCCTGCTTTTATCAGCTCCAAACCTGCCTCTGGTGGCAGTTTGAAGTATAGCCCAGACTGATGTCCCCCTCCAACTACCTACTAAAACCTTTACCCGGGGGGGACACCAAAAGTGGGGGCCCCTACTCACTCATAAGCCCCTCTCAGAGAGGGGGGCTTACATAAAGAACTTAGATAAAGGAAAATGCAGGAAACACAACTATAATCTGAATGTGGTAAGGGTAATACAAAAGTTGAAAAGAACAAAGGCTCCAGCCAGCAATGCCAACATTTATATAACTGACGGATACAGTAGTTCAGTCAAGGCAGGAAACAGCATACAGCAGCAGGTCAGGCAGCAATCAGGAACAGACCGCGTTGCCCTAGGATGAGACACTTTGGATTGTCTCTGACATTCTGCAGCAACAAAGCCCTTCTGGCTCACACCTTTCCAGGATACTAACCAGTCATAGAACTCCACAAGGTTTGTCTGACCTGGGGAAATCATGTCAGACAAACCTTGTGGAGTTCTATGACTGGGTGACAATTGCCTTGGACCTGGGTAGACCAGTGGACATCCTCTTTCTTGACTTCAGCAAGGCGTTGGACTCTGTTCCTCATGGGGGCCTGTTGGATAAGCTGGGAGAAACGGGGGTGGGGAACCAGATGATCAGATGGATAGGAAATTGGCTCCAGAGGGTCGTGGTTGGCGGGATAGTCTCATCCCTAAGGAGGGTCATTAGTGGGTTCCCTCAGGGATCAGTCCTTGGGCCCCTCCTGTTCAACGCCTATGTCTCTGACATAAGGAAGGGTATCAGGAGTGAGATGAGTCTCTTTGTGGATGACTCAAAATTGGGGGTGGTGGTGGATGGGGAGGAGGGGAGGGTAGCCCTTCAGGGGGACCTGGAGGCTCTGGAAAGGTGGTCTAGAAAGTGGAAGCTGAGGTTCAATGCAGGAAAATGCAAGGTACTGAACCTGGGAGCTAGAAACCCAGGCCAAGTGTACACCCTGGGGGGGAAATGCTACAAGTCTCAATGGCTGAGAGGGACCTGGGGGTGGTGGTGGATGTCAAGATGAACAACACTGAGACTTGTAGGAGGGCAATGGCCAAGGCCAACAGGATGCTGGGATGCATCTCTAGGGGGATCACCTCCAGAAGGAGGGAAGTGATACTCCCTCTGTGTAACTGCTTGGTGAGGCTGCACCTCGAGTACTGCGTACAGTTTTGGAGGCCACACTTAAAGAGGGACATCAAACTCCTGGAGAGGGTCCAGAGGAGGGCAACCAAAATGATCTGGGACTTGGGGGACAGGACCTATGGGGAGAGGCTCAAGAGCTAAATATGTACACATTGGAAGACAGAATGGACCGAGGGGACATGATAGAGGTCATCAGGTACATGAAGGGGTTAAATAGGGGAGGTGCAGTCAGGGTGCTCTGAAGGAAGGGGGGCAACTAGAGGTAATGGGTGGAAGATGGGGGGATTCAGGGGAGAAAGGAGGAGGTGCTACTTCACTGAGAGGGTGGTGGAGCCATGGAATGCACTGCCCAAGGGGCTGGTGGAGGCAGAGACAGTGGAGGGGTTCAAGAGGGGGTGGGACAGGTACAGGGGAAGGGTTCTGGAAGCAAAGTCCTGTGCAGCGAGAATATCTGGGACTGGGAAGGGAGAAGCCAAAGAGGGTGAGGGGAGGCAGCAAGGTCAGCTCCCAGGGTGGGGGCTGACCAAATGAGCAGACACAAAAGACCGTTAGGCCTATTCTGCTGGCATTTTAGTATGTTAGTATGATACAGCCCTTCTGGCTTAATTCTCAGTCGCAGGAGCACTATGCAGTGACTTCCCGGTTCCCAAGAAGCTCAGACCTCAGAAGCAACCCCTACAGTCCCGCTCCCCTTCAGATCAAGAGTACCCACCTACTCAGGTCATGTGCTCCATGATTCACTGTTCCAAGATCCATCCCACTAGATAAGGGCTAGTAGTCCCCTTACCTGGCTCTGGAGCAACTGAGGTAGGATGCAGGTCTCTGTCTCTGTCTCTGTTCAGTACAGCTCAGCAGCTCTGGTATACAGCAAAGGCCCACAGCTCAAACTACCAGCAATTTCTTCTCAGAGGTGCTCATCTGGCAGAGTCCCTGAGTTTATCGGAGGAACCCTGTTGAAGGCTCAAGGATGGTTGGCCTGGCTAAGCTCTCAGTTGGTCTCACCAGCAGCAGGTCTGAACACCCCAGTGTCCCTCTTAGACTGACCCCAGCTCCTCAAGAGCCCAGAAACTTCTTTTCTCCATTCTGTGTCTCATTGGACAGGTAGGACTATCCATCAGTCCTCACCTGTTCTGCCCTCTAATTTACCCTTATAGCCTGCCAGTCCATGTGACAGGGTCCAATTGCATCATCCTGCCACAATCCTTTGTAGTCCATTGCTGGGCTTTCCAGCCCTCTAATTGGTTGACTGGTGAGTTTAGAGGTTACAAAATGGCTGCTCCCATGTTCTTGTAGGAGTCCTGTGCTCTAAAGACATTATTTGTTTCTTTGCCACCAATAAGTGTGTGCTGGCCCCAGGTATTGTAGCAGCCATCCTGGGCTACTATCCACATGGTTGGTGGTGGCCAGTTGAGCATCAGCTCCATGGTCAGTCAGCTGACATGGTCAGGTGAATCTGGGAGCAGTGGGGAGAAGCCCCTGCAGTATGTGCTCCAGCTTGTGTTGGCAGCACCATGCATGGTTCAGGAGGTGCCCACAAAAGGAGTGTCCTACTGGTTTTGTTCCTGGTCACATCTGCCAGGATCAGGGAACCAGGATCTGCAGAGTGACCACAGCTGCAAAGAAAGAGGAAGCAGAAGACACTTAGGATTAAAAGTAGTATGGCTTTCTCTCTGTCGCTCTCTTTCACTGCCACATACACACAACCAAACAGAGAACTACAACAAAGTCCCACAGCAGCAGTCCAGAACAGCATTCAGGAGGGCGGCAAGTGCAGTCCAGGTAACTTCCCCTTAGAAAGGGGGGGTGGGTTACACTCTCTCCTGCAGCATGAATTGTTATCCTGACAATTCCATGAGTTCCATCCAGTGTTTATCTGAAAGACACAAACAGGAAAAAATAATAACAACTAACAGTTCTACCTAGACAAATGCTTCTTAGCTAGGCTCGTCACAGGATCCATAGCAATATAATAATATCAAAGGGTTCAAAATTAAGAACAGTTCCACAAACATTTTATATACAGACAATTGGTTCCTATCTGACCAAAATTTCCAGTACTCTGAATCCCCACATTATTACCTAGGGTTATTGAACACAATATGGGGTATGGCTCATGGTGTGAAATAGATTCCACAATGCACCACATAAAAGGGCAGGTCAGTGGGGGGACCTGGAGCATCATAACTCGGCTTCAAAAGACATCGTACAGGTCTTTTTGAACATTGCCATGGGAATTCTTCTGGTTCCAGGGCAACTGAGGGTGCACGTCCCTTCTCTCCGGGTGGGGAATGAGGTTCCTCAGAATGAGTTGGTTCAGTTATGATATCCAGCTCTTGGTCAGATTCTATATGATCTTCCATGTACTCTTGTTTGGGAGTAACTGTCGTTTTCTATGGGTTAAAGGCTCTGCGTAGGATTTAACTGTATGGGTGGAATGGTTGGCAATCACCAATCATCTGAAGCATTTTAACAGCTGAGAAATGTCCATCCGAGAATGATAAGAAACAAGTTCATCCTGTTTTATTAGATGAATATGTTGCTGGGTGCTGGTTCAGGCAAAGGTCTTTCTGGAGGCCTGAGGGTCAATTATTTAGGTTGTTGCAGGCTGCCTCGGTTTGCTTCCGTGGTAGTGAGAATCTCTAGTTTCCATTCCTGGGGAAGTACTGGGCTATTGTCCAAATATGGCACAGCCAACTGCCTAATCGGGAGCAAATGGTTTCGGTGCAAAGTTTTACTTCTATGGTGGTCTACCTCTGGGCAAACTCTGTAGACTGGCAAGTCCACAAGTTTTTCTGTGACCACATAGGGGATGTTGCCCAACTGATCTGCAATTTTATGCTTTTTGGCTAACCTCAAGTTCTCAACCAAGACTCTATTTCCAGGAGTAACTCCTGAGCTCTGACACATTTGCCATATCTGGTTTTGTTTGCCAGGTTTCTCTTGGTAGACAATTCTGCAGGCCAGGCTGTAGGTGTCATCCAATTGCTGTTTATAGCCTTAGAACATATTAGGTGTAAGTCTCTCCATTGCCTCAGTAAGAAGACACTCCAAATGCAAGGTCCACTGGGAGCCTGACCTCCCTTCCTAACATGAGCAGATATAGGATTGCCTATGGCATCATTGTAAGTGCAATTGTATGCATGGATGAGCACGCTCACTTAGTGACTTCAGTTTGATTTTTATGCAAGTCCAACATGCCCAACATGTTTAACAAGGTTCTATTGAATTGTTCTGGTTTTGGATCACTTTGAGGGTGGTAGGGGTTGTCCAGGACTTCCTAATCCCAGAGAGACAACTCTTTGATCAGCTGACCTGCAAAATCCCGACCCTGGTTGGAATGAATTATTTTGGCAGTCCACGATAAAGTACTTTTCAATCAGTCCTGGCTATGGTTGTGGCTCTTTGGTCTTTTGCTTGAAATGCTGGGGTGTACCTGGGTGGAGGGCTGTCACCACCAGGATATCGGCAGTGTTCTTATTGTCTGGCTTCAGTCTCAAAACATAAGTGCAAACCAAGTCCATGGGAGCACTTGTGGTTATGTTCACTAAGGGGCTGCTCAGGTGGGCAGTGTTTTCCACATGATGCATTTCATACACTGTTTACAATAGCTCACCACCTCTGTAATCATCTGGAGCCAATAGAACCTCCTTCTAACCAGGTCTAATATTTTGTCAACATTCAAGTGTCCTAACTCATTATGCAGGACATTGAAAGCCAGTTTTCTGAACTTGACTGGCAGTATCATCTGTATTAGGCTTGACCTATCATTGCTCTGGGGCTCTCTGAAAATCACGCCATCATGTACTTTCAATTTGCTGCACCCTCCCAGTAGTAGGTAGGCATCAGAATAATTCACTATGACAAATTCTGGGTGTCCCCTTTGTTGGAGATTTTTAAAAATATCTCTGATTGCAGGGTCCTCCATTTGCTCTTTTCTCCAGTCCTGTGGATTCATTTGTGGCAAAGAGGGTTTACTGAAGGACACACCATTGTAATAGGCCACAAATATGCAGTCTGATGAGGTGCCCAAGCTGTTCACCAGGAAATGTGGTTCACTGGAGGTTGCCAATTTTTCCAGATCATGTCTTTTGCACAAAGCTTGGACAGCAGTCTTTGGGAGTAGGATCCATTCTGACCTGAGCAACCCTCTTTGGGGTCTTCTGACTAGCGTGTAAGTGTCAGTGTTGCTTTTTTCAGGACAATACTCCACACAGTAGTAATATGTTGAGTGTGCTGACAACCAGCAATGGCCTACAGCACCCAGTGTTGCTGTAGTTTCCACATACGTGATGGGATTGTTATCAGTGCAGACGGTGGTGTGGGCCCCATGCAGATACTCGTGGAACTGATTGAAAATTGCCCATTTGAGTGCTAAAAACTCCAACTTGTAGTCAGCCCACCGGTGCAGTGGTAGCACTACTACTTGCAGTACTGACGTCTTGGGTCCATAAATGAGTCCAGGACATCGGAGGGTCTGCCAAGGGGAGGAGGATTGAGTGTCCGAGGGACTGCTCTCCTCTTCTTCCGGGGGAGAGGGTGGGCCAGTGCTTGGCAAAGGCTGACCCCCGGTGGAGGCCAGGGGTGCCGTAGTCTGAGCCACAACTGCATTGTGGGGACATTCCGGACATCAGTGTATGTGTCTTGACATCATTGCATGTCATGTCCCCAGTGGGGAATTAAACTGAAACAGGAACAAGTAGCCAATAAAATAAATAATAACAATAAATAAATAACAAAAATTGCACCACTCCAACGTGTATGATGGCTGGCCTCCCGACCCTGGCCTCCGTGGAAAACGACGCTCCACCAACCTGTACCTGGCCAGCAGTGGCATGGGGCGTGGCCTACCAGCTGGCATGTGGAGGGTCTGGCATTGAGGTAAGTCCACAGAGTACTGGGGGAGAGGAGAAGGTAGACCTGCAGGAAGGGGAGAGGCTCCCTCAAGCCGGAGAAGGGGAAGAAGAAAAAAAACTCCAATTTCTGGACCAGATAATTTCTTTCTGATGGCAACAAACTGTGACTGGCATAAGCTATTGGCCAGAGTCCTTGTGGGGGATCCTAATATAACACTGCTTCCAAATCACTGTGATTGGCATCTGTGTACAACGATATGGCTTTCTGGGGTCTGCATAGGCCAACACAGGCATTGGTCAATTCTCTGATTATCTCTTCAAATGCTTCATCACAAGCTCAGATCAATCTGGGGCCAAACAGTTCATGTACCAAGGCATAAAATAAGCGGGTTCGCATTGCAATTTGTGACCCAAGATCAGGAAATCGACTCAAATGTGCCAATGATTAGCAGCCATTGCTAATCATTGGTAACTGCCCCAGGTCCCGTAAAAATTCCTTATTAGGCACTGTCACTTTAATTTTTTTTTCAAGGTAGCTTTTATCCCTCATGGTCCCCTGCACCCCACCCCATGTGCCCTGAGCTGTCTCTTATTGGTCAGAGTGATGCTCCAACTCCTCCCCCTACCAAGTCTCTGTGCAGGAGAAACCTGATTCTGTTCTTTGCCTGGGCATCACACCCAGGGAAGAAGCAGATCCGGGAGCTCAGGACAAAGAAACTGGTGAGTTTTTTAAGGGGGGGCGGTTTTTGATTTTTTGTTCATCATGTTTTGTGTCTGGTTACTGACTTTATGCTTTTTTTAGTTGCAGGGCAGAGGGAGAAGCTGGAATGACTGGAGAGTGGAGGCCATGACTGCAGAGTTGGAAGGGAGCTGAGTAGGCTGAGACCACGAGAGGAAAGCAGGGGAATCGCCTTGGTGAGGCACACAGATTTCCTCATTTAGCTGAGGTGAACAGCACAAGATCAAGACCTACAAAAACATGTAGAAACTTTTCATTTTATTATCAGAATGGGGAGCCTGGAGGAGGGAAGAAACAGAGCACTGACTTGGCATGCAGAATCTGCAGGGGACTGTGCACAAATAGCAAGAAGGGCACACATTAAGGCAAGGCCTGGAACACTAAAGCAAGGACTTTGGGGGTGGGCAGCTGAATCGAAGGGCCAGAGGAGCCCCAAGGGAACAGAGCAAAGGGCAAAGAAATACAAATAAATATGCAGCCTTGCTCTTTGCATGAGGAAAAAGAGACATAAACAGAGACAATTTGAACAGATACTAAGTGTTGTGCCCTGCTTAATTTGCAGTGAACTTGGAAACATTTAACTATGCTGTTGAAGTCTGTGCCCTGCTTTGCAGTGAACAAGAGACATTTTGACTGCTCTGCTTTATTGTGCCTTGCTTATGCAGATGGAGGATGTGAGCCTGGAGCAAAGTGTTGTGCCCTGCTTGCAGTGATGAAAAAACTAAAGACATTTAACTTAACCACTCAAGTGTTGTACCCTGCAGTTTACAGTAATGAGAAAGGACATTTAAAAGTGTTGTGCCCTGCTTTGCAGAGATGGGAAAGAAAATAACACAGTCCTAAAGTGTTGTGCCCTAGCACAGTTAAATTTGCAGTGATCTGGGAAAAGACATTTAAGTGATGTGCCCTGCTTTACAGGGATGGGAAACTAAAGACATTAACTACACAGCCCTAGGTGTTGTGCCCTGCAGTTTTAACTTTGCATGATGGGAGACATTTAAAATGATGTGCCCTGCGATTTGGACCGAATGGGAAAGACATTACCCACAGTCAAGTGTTGTGCCCTGCAGTGTGCAGTGATGGGAAAGACATTAAGTGTTTGTGTCCTGCTTTACAGAGATGGGAAACAAAGACAATAACTAAACCACAAACAAGTGCTGTGCCCTGTAGTTTGCAGTGATGGGAAAAGACATTTTAAAAGGTTGTGCCCTGCTTTGCAGAGATGGGAAAGACAATAGCTAACCACAAGTGTTGTGTTCTGCAATAATTGCAGTGATCATGGGAAAAGACATTTAAAAGACTTCTGCCCACACTGCTTTTGCAGTGATGGGTGAAAAATAAGACACGTGACAATATTTTTAAACTTTTAGTGCTGTGCCCTGCTTTTGCAGAGATTTGTACTTGAACTAAGAGTGTGTGCCCTGTTTTAGTTGCAGTGACCCATGCTGGAAAAAGAGAAGTAACTGTGCCTTGCTTTATTGTAGTGATACTATGGACATTGTAGCAGCCCACAGTATGAAAAATTAAGTAATGTGCCCTGCTATGCAGTGACTGACCTCTGCCCTCGCACAAACATGGGAGAGATGCCCAGCTAGACATGGAAGGATTGGGATTTACAATGTCTTTCTGTAGTGCCAGCCGGGGCTGGAGCTCACAAGCAAATCTGCTGCCATTTCTTCTTTTCAGTACTAACAGTGAGCCACTGAAAAAGTTAGTGCACACCCAGACACCCTTGGTTTCGCAACTTCAAACTTTTAATAATTGTAGTCTGCAACATGGCTGGAGTAAAATTAACAACTGCAGAAGGATGGCATCAAAAATATGATCCAGAAAAAAAACTGGCTACAGATAAGCAGTGAGGGAGACTTTGCAGTGCATGTTAGTTGCAAATTGTGCAGTGAGTACAGAGATGAGCTAAGTGGGTTGAGGAAATTCAATGAGGCACTAATTGCAGGGACAACAGGCCCCCAGCTACATGTTAACACATCTTCAGACAGAGCAGCACAAGAAAGCTGTTAACATTTTAAATTTTTTAAAACAAGGTCACCACTTGATATATATCATGATAACACAATTGGTAAGCTTAAAATAGTGAGGGGGTTAGGGTTTGGACCCAGAGCTGAAACAATTTTAATTTATTGCAGGAGAGCTTTCAGTAATGCAGAGGAACAGCATAGAATGATTCTAGGAAGGCTGATGTAGATCCTGTATGTGATGGCCAAAGAGGACATCCCTATTAAAAGTCTGAAGCGATAGCAGAACACGAGAAGCCATGGAGTTCATTTGGGCAATAAATACATTAACACTGTTAGTGGAAAAGAACTCACAATGTATATTGGCAAGAACCTAGAAGAAAATCTGCTGGCAACTGTCAAAATGCTAATTATTTTTATCCATTTATTTATTTATTTAGGAAATCGGAATTACAACCCTTGAGTCATAGACTTGTTTCCAAAGGCTCCGCATCAGAATAAAACATAGACATTCATACAGTACATACATAGAATAAATGTGGGTGAGCAATCATACAGAGTATAAGTACAATGAGCACGGGTTAATGCCTATACATTTGGTAGCTAAAACAGGGCAGACCTATTGACATATTTACCTAATGAGCGGTTAAGACCTATACAATTGGTAGCTAAAGCAATGCATGATATGAGTTGGTAGTAAGCTGCCTCAGGGAGGCCTTGTCTTATACATAATACAATGCATTCATAGTCCAGTGCAACTATATGGTAACTGAGGGAGGTGAGGAGCCTGTAGGCTAGAAATAGTGAGGGCTCTCCACTGCCTGGCCAAGGGTGGGTGCGTGGCCTAGTGGTGTGGTGCAGGATCCACAGGTTACCGGTTATACTGGCATTGATGTGAGGAGAGGATATGGGCCCTTAAGGCAGCTTTAAAAGGGCCTAGATTGGTGATTGATGTGATGGCGGTGGGTGGGCATTGTACCAGGATGGAGCTCTAGGGAGAGGATCGCTGGGCACAGGGTGGTCCTGACCCTAGGCACCTTCCAGATAGTTTTGGTGGTGACCCGTGTGGACGCTGAGACAGTGGCTGCCTGAAGAGAAGCCATGACACCTATTGGGGTTAAACCCAAATGGATTTTTTTGGTGACGAGACAGGTCTGGTATAATAGTCTTTCCTCAAGGGAGAGGATATTGGTGAGCGCATATAGGGTGCAGGTATGTGTATTTCTGTTGGCACCAGAGAGGAGCCGGCAGGCCTTATTGATGACTACTTGTATTTGATGAAGCGCCGTAGGGTCGGTGGCAGCATAGATTGTGAGGCCATAGTTCACTTGTGATAAGACTGAGGAGGTAATGGCTAGGTGAAGTGCTTCAGGTGGCGGGCAGTCTTTATGTCTGTACAGGAGACCAATGCGGGTGTTGGTGGTGGAGGTGAGGCTTTTTATATGTTCATGGAATGAGAAGGAAGAGTCAAATGTAATACCTAGATACTTATACTTTTGGACCTGTTTCAGTGGGATGAGAGAGGCGGTGAGTATTACCAGGGGGAAATCCTTTGATCTGTTTTGGCGGTGGGCATAGATCATCGTCTTAGTTTTTTATAATGTTGACCACCAATCTGTGTTCAGCAAACCAGTGTTCAATCTGAGAGAAGGAGTTTTGTAAGGTACGCTGAAGAGTGAGAGGATCAGGATGTGCGGCGTAAAGAACAGCATCGTCCACGTAGAGGAGAAGGTTGCCGGGGCAGGATTTAGGCAGGGCATTGAGGTAGATGCTGAATAGCAGGGGACCCAGGATAGATCCCTGGGGAACTCCTGAGTGCACAGGCAGCATAGTAGATATGGTATTATTAATTTTAACACATTGGGTTCTAGATGAAAGATAGCTGGAGAACCATGAGAGTGGACAATGAGAGACCCCAATTTGTAGTAATGTGTTAAGAAGGAGGGGGTGAGAAACTGTGTCGAAGGCCTTTGAGAGGTCTACAAACACGGCCCCTGCGAGTTGCCCCTTGTCAAGGGTGGAGTGCAGGGAGTTAGCGAATTCTGTGAGGGTGGTCGTAGTGCTATGACCAGCTCTGAAACCATGCTGCTCCCTACACAACAGGTTGTGTGTGAGGAGGTAGTCAGTGAGCTGATTGGCCACGATCTTTTCAAGGGCTTTAGAGAGTGGGGAAAGAATTTAAATGGGCTGATAGTTGTTTGGGAGGAGCTGTCACCACATTTCGATATTGGTGTTATCACTGCCGTTTTCCATGAGGTTGGGAACTGGCCAAGGTGCAGGGACAGATTTAGAAGGTCCATGAGTGGGGAGATAACTGAGTCTAGCGCAAAGTATAGGATACGCATATCAAAGGCATCGTTGCAGTAATTGGAGCTCTGGAGTGCTTTGGACAGGCAGGCTTTCACTTCTGTAGGGGTAATGACTCTGAGTTTGAAGGGGGAGGAGGAGCTCAGGTGGTGGGGTAGGCTGAATTGGATCAAAAAAGTTGCTAGGGAGGACTGAGCTGAGGTCTGAGAAGGTGGAGTTGAGGCACTTAGCTATGTGAAGTGTGTCTGTGGTGGTAGTACCATTAACAATAAGTTGTGAGGGCAGGGGAGAGTGGGATTTACCATTAAGCTCCTTGATGTTATCCCAGAACTTTCTTGTGCTACCCCAGGAGGTGGCTAGGGCAGTTCAGTAGTTCTCTGCCTTGGCCTTGCGGATTGCCCAGGTACACTTATTGCGGGCAGCATTATAGGCCTGCCTATCACTTAGCAAACCGGAGGCAGTGGCACGATGCCAGAGGTTGTCACGCATTTTGAACTGTTGTAGGAGTTCTGGGGTGATCCAGGGGGCACTACGTTTCTTAGTGGTCACTTTGATGGTTGATGCAAAAAGCATCGCAGGCGGTATCAAAGGTGGTGGTGAATTAGTGCTAGGCTTGGGAAATAGGGGACCAGTCCCAGTTAATTAGATATTGTTTGAGTTAGGCTATGCCTCCTAGGCATAGTCACTGATGAAAGATGATATTTGGTGGTGGTTTGGGTAGCTGACAAGACCAGCTGAAGATGATTGGGGAGTGATCGCTTAAGGCATTGAGTAGGACACCCAAGTTGGTAATATGGTGGGGACAATTAGTGAGCAGGATATCTAGTAGGGTGTGGGTTCCATTACTGGGGTTGGCCCTGGTAGGCTGGGATACCAGTTGGGTCATATCTAATGCAGCAAAGGTATCTTTGGCGTGTGTTGATAAGCTCACCAGCCAGTTTATGTTGAGATCCCCAACCATGGATTTGTTCAATTTTGTGGGGGTGGCCGGCTAGGTAGTCAGAGAGCACTTTACAGGCAGGGGATTAGCTGTGGGGTGGGATTTAGGCAACGGTGAGAGTAAGAGGTGCACAGTTTGGATCAGGGGAAAGTTTTATTGAGAGGGCTTGGGCACCATGGTCTAGGGAGGGCGCAGGCAGGGCTTGGTAATGCAGTGAGTCATTTACATAGAAGGCACAGCTACCGCCTCTCTTGCCATTATGATCAAGCCTAATGAGACAGTAGCCAGGAATAGAGTCAAATGAGTTTGGGGTCTTGGCTGACAGCCAGGTTTCTGTTAAAGTCAGTGCTTATGGATGGTAGTACTGACAGTAGTGTAATTAAAAGGGACTGGTTTATGTAATCAATGTAAAGCCCTTCAATGGTCATGTGGAGACTAAATTTTATGAATGAAAGCAGTATCAGTTGGCACAAGTGAAGGATTGAAAATCTCCTCTCAGACATTCTTACAGACAGTGGACTTAATATAAAAATGGTTGAGTTTGGGTCTGATGGGGCAGCTGTCAACATGGGTGTAAGACAGGGTCTTGTGGCATTAGGCTGCCAGAAGATTTAGAACGATATATTTTTAGGACGTGTATACACGCGTGGCATATAAGGGACAGGGAAGACATACAGTGGTTAGTTGCCTTGTTTCTCACACATAGATTAGAACGGGCCATAAAATAGGCTTTGGATAACACCTATTTCAATGAAGTTTCAAACTTTCAGACCCAACTGTTTTATCTCTATCAGAAAAGTCCTAAGTGACTCAGAGAGTTACGGTCCCTTACCCAGGCCATGGAGATGTCAGTTGAAAAGCCCAAGAAGGCCCATGGCACACATTGAGTGCAGTATAAGCTTCTTACCACCCTGGCTGTTACCAAATCATTCCCCATAATTTGTGCCCATTTAGAATCTATTGCCGCAGACCCAACTTATGACCAGGCCAAAGCCAAGGGAGTGTTGCAAATGATGACTAAATTCCAAATGGTGGCACACCTTTTGTATTTTGAACAGTTGCTTCAGTCACTTGCCAGGTCTCACTAGCACTTCAAAAAGAAGTAGTTGAAATGCCAGAGCTACTTAGCTCTGTTGAAAATTTTAGAAACACTCTTGACCATGCTAAGCAGAGTGGTCCCATAGGTGGCAGTGAACTTGACATTCTCTTAAAAAATGGGTCTGACATTCTTTCAGGAGCATGTACTGAAGTCACTCACAAGGGTGTGAGATTAACACATTTTAGTGGCCAAGCTGTTAAAACTTTTAAACAGCAATGTAAGAAATACACTACAAACATTGAGAACTGTTGTGAAGAAGGATTCGGTTTGACTAATAAATGTGGTATCTATAACCATGCAAAACTGTTAGATACCAGACTTTGGTCAGCAGATGGAAAGGAACTGGAGCTGTATGGTAACAGTGACATTACTGCAGTAGCTGACCACTTTTCAGCACTTTTGCAGCCTGACTGTCATAGAACTCCGCTGCTTGCACAATGGCAAGAGTTTAAGATTTTTGCTGTAATCAAGTTCATCAATCTTTCTGCCTCTACTATCTGGTCAAAGCTGGCATGTCATTTCCAAAATTCTTATCCAAATCTGTTGAAGCTTGTCAATGTGTTGAGAGTATTTCCTGTGTCTAATGCAATAGTAGAAAGGTGTTTTTCAACTATGAACAAGGTACAAACTGACTAGAGAGCATGTCTGGCAGAGGATACTGAAGAAACATTGATTCAAATTGAAAAGCAGGACCCCCCTCCAGCTGAATTTAACCCAGAAAGGGTTGTGGACATATATTTGAGTGCTAAATCAAGACAGCCCGGTGATTGGCAGCTGATGGTGAACCATCCCCAGGTAGTCCCTTACCCCAAAACAGGCCAGAATTACTGGCTACATGCCTGGTGGAGAAGAGTAGCACAAATATGGACAGACAGCAACCCAATAAAATCAACTCAGTCCTTGTTGGTAACTTGTTTACAGTACTAGATTTATGATGGTTTTTTTATTTTAAATGTATTTCAATGTTTTGTCGTGGTCACAAATAATGTCACGGTCTATTTTGGCAGACATCACGTTAACTCTTGGCTCTCAAAAACAGCCAATTGCTAATCATTTTTCATTTTGATTAGTGAAGGCCGCTAATCAAGCCCCCCGACACTAATTTATGCATTGTGCACTCTGTAGAAAACTCTTTCAGGAATGGAATGTGGTGCCTACTTTTCTGGTTAGCAAGAGGATACCCTTGGGTCAGGTTCTGCAGAGGCCAGGCTATTATGGTATAGTCTTTAATGAACTGAAGAATCCCAAGAAACTCTGCAGTTCTTTCAGCCAGGTGGTTTTTTGTATGGTGGTGACAGCCTGGACATAGTCAGGATTGGTACAGATGCCATCTTGGGACATGATATGACCGACATATTTGACTGAGGACCTGAAGAACTAGTACTTGTCGATGAACAGTTTGAGGCTATACTCTTCCAGTCTGTTGAGTAATTTCAACAACTGGGCTTCCGCACTCTAGGGCACTCCCAAATACAAAAGTAATGTTATCCAAGTACACAAGGCATTCCAACAGGTTCATGATGTCCACTGCTTTCTATTAACTGTTGGAACATGGCTGTTGCTCCTGAGATCCCTTGCAGCATTTGGAGGAACTTATAGAATGCCAGGGGAAG
Source organism: Neoceratodus forsteri (assembly GCA_016271365.2). NCBI lineage: Eukaryota > Metazoa > Chordata > Ceratodontiformes > Ceratodontidae > Neoceratodus > Neoceratodus forsteri. Next base: position 359,056,450 of record CM057458.1, read on the forward strand.
GTGAACTCAGTCTTTTCTTAATCTTTTTTGTCCATGGGGATTTACTTGAACTCATATCCATCATTTCATTTCAGTTACTGATTATACTGCAAAGGCATGTGAGCATCAGTGCTCGTTTACACAACTGTCCAGTTGCATGAAACACATAGGAGGCAGTATGGACAAAAAGAGGATAATACCATGTCAGCGACAGATACATCTGTTTCCACAATAACATTCCAAATACAAAAAAAGTTTTGCTGACATTGTTAGACAAAGGGGTAGGGAATAAAGAGAAGTGCTAAGGGAGAAGTGACACTAGTCAGAGGAATGGTAAAAGAGGTAGGAAACAGAGGGAAGAGTCAGGCCTTATCAGCTAGGAGTCAGGATGAGGAGCAGTCACAAGAGGGGGAGAGGAGTCCTGATTTTGTGTTTAAAGGAATGGGTGGAGGGACTGAGCTTCACATTGAACCACTGACTTCCATTTAGGCAGTCTAGGGTATCTTGGACTTGTGGCATAACATATGGTCAGGTAAAGCTCTTTGTCTGGAGTTCAGTAGTCCACATACACTCTGACAGCCCCACTCTTTTCATTAACAATTACAATTGGTGACACATAGGGCCTTAGATTCCTGAATGATGCTTATGGTCAGAATCTCCTGCAAGTGCTTCCAAACATCTATGTCAGTGGGGGCCAGTCATCTTGACCTTTCTCCAAAAGATATCTCTGATCGGTGACCCAAATGTAATGCTGTACACCCTTGGCACATCCAACATCCCATTTCTTCAGGGAGAAAACGTCAATTCACTGTGCCAACTTCTTTTGAATTCTGATCCACCACTCAGTGGGCAAAGAGGAAGGCACACTACTCCCTTGACAGCACACTCTGCTTTGGGGGGTAACAGTACTTCAGATCAGTCTTGGAGCCAAACAGTTCTCACAGATTCATCCTCAGCTAAGATGGGGCTTTGTGAGTGTAAGCTTGTCTGACATGTCACTGGAGAAGCATTGTTGCTTTTCCTTGTCAAGCTCAAACTCTTTACAAAACTGACCCAGGAAGTGAAATATATGGGCATCGGTTCCTACAATGTCCAGAATCTTTTTGTGCATATTCATCCATGGGCACACCAAGGCACATGTCTCCGCAGCAGCAGGAGTTGCAGCATTGTTCACCAGGAAGAAAATCCAGACATTAATCAAGCCCATTGAAGGTATTAAGCTTCACTGAGACCCCACACATTCAAACCTTCCAAAGGCTCCAACTTTTTATGAGACGGATACTTATCATAATAGTCTTTGAACACTCATGATTTGGGAGCCACTATCCAGGAGTGCTTGGGAGGGCTGTCCATCCACTCGAGCTTCCACATCTGCAGTAGGACCCACAGTCTCATCCCAGTTCTTTGATACTTTAGCTTTGCTATCTGATGGATTGTTTTTGACATGACCTGCAGCTTTAGCAGTGGTTGCTGGCAGATGACTTGTTCCCAGGGCACCAGAGTGCTCCTCTAGTGGGGGTCCACAGAAGTTTAGAGACCTGCCAGGGTTCGTGGTTAATTTCTCACTGAGAAGCCAGTCAGGAACCCTTTGAAAGTTGCTTTCTAACTGACACTGACTTTTGACAGTCACCCCTTCCGTAGCAGGAGCAATAAACATTGTCTCTCGTGTTTCCTGTTGAGAGTTTCTAGAAGGGACTTCCATGGATGCTCTCCTTCCCAGGCAGGGGTCCTAGGTGATTGCAGCACTTGGTGGTTTATTGGTTCTCCCACCATTTTCTTTAGTTTGATCAGTTCAGTACAGACTTCCTCCAGTGAGACAGTATTTGATGCTCACACCCCATTGTTTGAGGCAGTTGACACCACACTACTTGATACAGGCGTAGTGGAAACTAAGAGTTCAGGCCTCCTGGGGAGGGGGGGGGCATTACACTTTTCTTTTCTTGAATCAGTTTCTGTAATTCAGTGACATCACAGGAGCTCCCATTGTGCAACACTTGGACACTGGTGATGGAAAGCTCATCTTGTTCCTTGGCCTCTCTAAACTCCTGCAACAGGTTTGGTGGAAGGGTGGGTCACCCAGTCTCTTTCTTAAGCATAAGCTTAACAACAGCAACTCTGAAAATTGGGCGGCCTTCAGCATGTGTTCTAGTTGCATCTTGTTCAGGTCCATGGACTCTATCCCACCTTTTCAGTATACTTTTGTAGGGTCCTCTCAAGTCAGTGTAGATAGGTGGTGAGGGACTGCCCTCAGCATTGTTTAGTCATCTTAAATGTCCAGTGCAAGCCATCACAAGATTCTGTACTTCCAAAGATACTGTCTAGGGTGACAAGGTATTCATCTGCATTGACTTCCAGGTCTGTGGCATACAAGGACTGGATGGTATCTAATGACGGATCTTTCAGACTCTCACCCAGTCTCCCGCGAATCCTGCAGCTCGCTAGGGCAGCAGGATGGGAGGCAGAACTGGATGTCATTGTCCACCTGGGAACTAATGATCTGGCTAGGGAACAGGGCTGGGATAGTGCTGGGGAGTTTAGGGAGCTGGGGAGGGGTCTTAGACAGGTAGCTCACACAGTGGCTTTTGTTGAGCTGCTGCCTGTCTACGGCAGGGGACAGAGAGAAATTCTGCACAGGAGCTTCAAATCATGGCTGAAGGAATGGTGCAGAGTGAAACAGTTTGGCTGCATTGGGGACTGGGGACCCACCTGGAAGGATAAGGGCCTATACAGGGTGATGGCCTACATCTATCTAGGAGAGAACCCAGTCCTCAGTGGATGGTTTTAATGTTACTTCAATTAAAATTTAAACTAGCAGAGGGGGGCAACAGAAGGAATTGGGAAGTCAGAAACTGCCTCCCCCCACAGGCTGAAGTAGAGAGTAAGGAAAACCCAAGGGGAGAGGAATGCCCCAGGGTGCAAATTAATAAAAGGAGCGGGGTGGTGGAGACAAAGGGGGAATGGAATAGAAGCATTAAAAAGAGAGGTGGGAAGGAGGGAGGGCAAAAAGGAAAAAAGGGGGGCAACAAGCAGAGTGGAAGCAAAACCTGGAAGGCCATGTGTGTGACTGCTAGAAGTCTGGGAAATAAGATTCTGGACTCAGAGGTCATAATGGAAGAGGCAAACCTAGATATTGCGGCCATTTCCAAGTCATGATGCATGGAAAACCATGACTGGGACATGTCCATACCAGGCTACACTCTGTTCAGGAGGGACAGAGTAGGAGGGGGTGAGGTGTTTTATGTGAGGGAAGGCATAAAAGCAACAGAGATACAGAGGATGCCGTGAGGGCAGAGGTACAGTGGGCCACCTTAGAGATGGGCAATTGATCCTCTATTAACTTTGGCATGATTACAGACCACCAGCACAGGGAGGAGGTTAAAGTACAGGTGGAAGCTATTGGCAAGATGGCAGAAAAGGGAAAGTGCTGCTGGTAGGAGACTTCAATCTGTCGGATGTAGGTTGGAACATCCCAGCTGCAGCTTCAGCTTCAGCTAGAAGCAGGGACATCCTGGACTTCCTGCAGGGGGTGCTCTTCAGGCAACTAGTCAGTGAACCCACTTGTGATGGGGCAATACTGGATCTGGTACTCACTAATAAGGACAGTGTTGCAGACTCCAAGGTAGGATGCCACCTAAGGAACAGCAATCACCATACAGTGTGATTCAATATAAGGATGACTGCAGAACTGAACCACACAAGGGAGAGGGTCCTGGACTTCAGGAGGTCAGATTTTAAAATGATGGGTGAATGCCTTAGGGATAACCTGGTGGGGAAGGGGATGACCTTGGAGTGAAGGAACAGTGGGCAAAGCTAAAAAAGGTCATAGGGAAGGCAATGTAACAAACCTCTGCATTAAGCAAATGAGCAAAAGCAAAGGAAAAAGAGACCACAATGGTTCTTGAAAGAGGTGGTGGAAAGTTAAAGGCTGAAAGGATAGCATTCAGAAGGAATAAGGATATGCAGAGGGAGGAGGATAGGGAGGTGTATCAGGGGAAACAGAGCACAGGGAGAGCAGTAAGGAGCACAAAAGCACAAATTGTAGAGAGAATAGCCCAAACAGTGATGAAGGGAACAAGACATTTTTCAGGTATGTAAGCAAAAGGAGGATGATTGGGGTGGGATTGTAAAATTAAAAAGGGAAGGGGGAACTATGCAGAGGGGGACCTGACATTCTGAACAAATACTTTTGCTGAGCGTTCACAGAGGAAGGAGACGGGGAGGGGCCGCAAAAAAGTAATAGAAACATTGGAGGGAGGTGGACACTAGCCATTTTCAGAAAGAGCATCCTGAAGAGACTTGGTAATCTGAAAGTGAACAAAACAATGAAGCCAGATGGGGTGCATCCAAGGGTATGGGGGCACTCAGGGAGGTACTGGCTGTACCTGTGACAGTCCTGTTTAACAGCTCATTGGAAACAGGAGTGGTTACAGAGGACTGGAGGAGGGCAGATATAGTCCCACTTCACAAAAGTGGTAGCAGGGAAGAGACTAGGAATTTTAGGCCAGTCAGCCTGACTTTGGTGGTGGGAAAGTTAATGGAGTCACTGCTGAAGGAAAGGATTGTGGAATATTTTGAAATCAGTGGGTTATAAGACCCAAGGCAGCACTGAGTCAGAGGGGGAGGTAATGTCAAATTAATCTGATAGATTTCTTTAACTAGGTGACCAAGGAACTAGATCAGGGTGGAGCATTTGTTGTGGCTTACCTAGATTTCAGTGAGGCTTTTGACACCATTCCTCATAGGAGGCTAGTAAGCAAGCTGAGTAGCTTAGGAGTGGTTCAAAGGTGGTAAACTAGATAAGAAATTGGTTATCTTGTTTTTCATTTCTCTAATAAGACTTGAGTTTCAGTTTTGTGCAAGGAAAATGAACAAAAAAATCATGCTAAGGCTGCCACATATATAAAATAACCACAATCTTGGTTGTCTGATTCATAGATTTTAATGAAGTAAAATTGCTGGTAGCAGCACTCAACCAACACACTGAATGTTTTCAAGCAAACTTTGTGCTCTTTCTCAAGGCATACTAGGAGGCTGTACCATCTACTTCTTAATATGGAATACTAAAAGGTGTATACACATAAAAATGAAAGAAAGATACACAGCCCCCCTAATTTCCTAACTCATCGACTCTAATACATCCTCCAAATATATTATCCAAATACCTAGTCACCAAAAGGTAAACATTATAAAATCTTAAGTCAGATAACAGCAGAGCAAGGGAAGGGGAGAATATCTGAACAGCACCACTTCATAATTGTCACAGAGATCTTCTATTAAAATGCTCAGATAATATAGAATACATTAAGATAACCCACACAAAATGGAACATATGCCTCAAACTACGCCATAATAAATCTCTATCAATATCATATTATATAGAGCATAAAGGGTTTAAATATCCACTAAAAGGTCTAAGTACTATTAAAGAAAAGGGGTCAGTTGAAAGCTATCATTTAAACCACTGCCCTGTATTGCCCCCAAAGTATACTGCCATTAACTTTCACCTTTCAAGAGCATTCTGTCCAGATTTCCACCTCTACTGGCAAAGAAATCTTTTCCAAACCTTGAAACATAAACTTATTCTGTGAGCCTTTTGTCATCATATGAGCTGCCATGAATCGGGCATTTTCATCTCCACCACCTCGCCTCCCCATGTACTTTTACTGAAGTCAAGTTTTAACTTAAAAGAGCAAGACAAATCTGAGTGCTACACCAATTTTACCTATCGTTAGCTGCTCAGAGGGTGAGGAAGATTTTGGCTGTTTGGATAGACACATAGAATTTGACGGCAGATAAGAACCGCTTGGCCCACCCAGTCTGTCCATTTCCCTACCTAATGGATAAGCTGCAGATCCTAGTTAACCAACAGCCTACTTTCTCCTACCCCCACCCCTAGAATTGCCTTATAGCTGTCCCATGCATTCTTGAATTCCCCCACTATTTTCAACTCCACAACCTCCTCAGGAAGGGCATTCCATGCATCCACAACCCTCTCCATGAAAAATACTTCCTCACATTACCTCTGAGCAGCCCCCATCTTCAGATTGTGCCCCTTGTTCTTGCACACCTCTTTTTCTGAAAGATGCTACCCTCTTGGACTTTGTTGATTCCCTTGAGGTACTTGAAAGTTTTATCATGTCCCCCTCCTCCTTTCCTCGAAGGTATACATATTAGTCTCTCTTCATATGTCTTCTGGTGCAGACCCTGCATCATTTTAGTTGCCCTCCTCTGGACTGCCATCCTGTCTATGTCCTTGTGGAGACTGGGTCTCCAGAACTGCATGCAGTACTCCAGATGGGGTCTCGCCAGCTGTCTGTACAGAGGGATAACAACTTCCTGTTTTCTACTGGTGATGCCTCTCCCTAGGCATCCTAGTATACCCCAGCCCTCCTTACTGCCCTCTCACATTGCTTGCCCACCTTAGGTCATAAGGATATGACTACCCCAGGTCCCTTTTCATTTTTGTTTTTGTTAGTATCTCACCCCCATTGTGTATTCTTCCCCTGGGTTTTTGTTTCCCTGGTGCATTACTTTGCACTTCTTAGAATTGCATCTAAGCTGCCATACATTTGACCATTCCTCCAACCTTGCCAAGTCCCTTTTCATCCTTTCCACCCCACCATGTGTATCAACCCTGTTGCAGATTTTTCTGTCATCTGCAAAGAGATATACTTTCCCTTCCAGTCTCTCTGCAATGTCATTTATAAAGACATTGAAGAGGACCAGTCCTAGTACTGAATCCTGTGGTACTCCACTAGTAACCCCCCTTTCTTCAGAGTGGACTCCATTTACTATTACCCTCTGTGTCCTGTTCTCCAGCCAGTTTTCTACCCAGACTACTATCTTGGGACCCACTCCAAGGCTGGCTAGCTTGTATATTAATCTTTTGTGTGGACTGTGTCAAATGCCTTGCTAAAGTCTAGGTAGGCCATGTCCACAGCCCTTCCCTGATCTACTACGTTGGTCACCCAGTCAAAGAACTCTATTAGATTCATCTGACATGACCTTCCCACTGTGAATCCATGATGTCTTGGGTCCTGTTCCCCTCTGGCCTCTAGGTACTCAAATATTCTTTCCCTCAGAAGTGATTCCATCATTTTCCCTATCACTGAGGTCAAACTAACAGGTCTGTAGTTTCCTGCATCTGCCCTGCTCCCACTTTTGTGAAGGGAATCACAGCTGCCCTCCTCCTCCAGTCCTCAGGTACCACACCATCCTCCATGAATTGCTAAAAGAGTAGTCACTGGTGTCACTAGTTCTACCCTTAGTTCATTTAGAATTCTGGGATGAATCCCATCAGGCCCCATTGCTTTGTCCACCTTCAGTTTTAAGAGTTATTTCAGAACTCTTTCTTCTGTGAATGGGCTGGTATCAACCCCCCTATTGTTTGGTTTAGGTACCTCGCCCTCTTCATTTGTGAATACTGAGCAAAAATATTTGTTTAGTATCTCTGCCTTTTCACAGTCACCCTCTGCCCACCCTCTTCCTCTTTATTAAACCTCACTATCCCTCCCTTGGTCTTCCTTCACTCACTGATGTACCTATAAAAAGTTTTATCCCCCTTCTTAACTGAGTTGACTATCTTTTCCTCGGGTTTGGGCCTTTGCTATTCTGACTGCCTTCCCCGCTTCCTTCTGCTTTAACTGATACAGTTCTCTGTCCTGCTCCTTCTGTGATTCCTTATACATTCCCGAATGCTATCTTTTTCCCCTTAACCTTCCCTGCCATCTTCTTTTGAGAACCATAGTGGCTTTTTACATCATTTTCGATGATCAAGATTTGTTAAACAGATGCCAGGAGCAACCAATACATACTTTATTCAATTGGGGACAGCAGAGTCAGAAAATGCAGATCTTAAAGAACTGTTCATTAAGCTTGAACAGCAAATGATCCTTGAATTAAATCATATATAATAAAATCACTGTGGAACATTATCTTGAATTGGGAATCATCAGAGGAGGCTTAGAATTGATAAAATTCCCTCACTGGGGTTAGATGATGAGAATCTGAAAAGGGACTGGGAAACAACACTTACTGAGTCCACTAATAAGTTAATGACTGCACTGATTAAAAGGGATAGAAAGCTTCAAGAAGTGGCTAATACCAACATTAAAGTCACATACAGTACAGTCAACTAACACCTCACAAGGGTAAGTAGGATTTTGATTCTCTGAGTAAAGCTTACTTTAAAAATACGAAAATGAGTTAATAGCAAGGTAAAAAAATAAGCTGAGTAGAGATACTGCAGATTTGGAAAAACAAGAGTTTTTTGTTAGAGAAAGAAGGGAAAGGTCATGCAGCACGGGACGCTCCTGTTCCAGAGGGAAACAAGTTGAATATTCAGAAGTCAGCAAACAAAGTTGTAGCAATTGATACAAATGACTTTGTTAATTTGTCTACTTCTACAGGAATTCAGAATATTTTTATACAAGAAGGGCAAGGCAAACAACCAATACAAAACACCTCTCAAAAAGACAAAGAAGGGGTAGATGTGGTACAAGACACAACAAATACCACATGAAGAACTCTGAGGAACAGATCATCAGTATAATTAATCTGACTTTTCATTACCTGAAGCACAAATGTCAGTATTGCATCAAGGTCTTTTATTTGTGCCAGCATCCAGAATAGACTTTTTCATGTCAGAGTGAATATTTTCATATTAATCAGGAAAATTAAAGCAGCAGTACTACGAAATAAAATTGCACTTTTTGACAGTTTATTCCCTGTGCCCTGCTAATCATATACCTGGTGATCTTTTACATGACACTGTACTATGGCCGGGTAATTTGCTCAGTTATTCTCTTTTGTTTACATTTCTGCCACTAAGCATGTTACACTGGAACCCCTGTGCTGCCAACTGCACATGTGAATGACTTGCAGGGACATTGGGAATGGTCAGCAGATGGTCCCTCTACTATTGTCAAAAGATGTGATGTGACTGGTAGAAAAAGCGCAGCTGAAAATTAGTCAGACCACCATATTTGTTGTAGCGCTACAACATTTCAAATAAATTTCAAATATCTAAAAACTAGATGACTGGAAAAAACATTTACAGGTATGGAAACTCGAACTTTGGTCAGATGCTTACAGCCGAAAAACAGAATTTTGATAGCACACTTCCTGATTTCAGTACTGCTGCTTTAAACTCCATTATTATTTTAGTAAAACAAGGGACATTACACAAAACACTGAACGAGTTACAATGGGTTTACTGTATGTGAAGACAGAATGAAACCAGCTGTTTTGCACAAAAGTAGCAGTGATCTGAATCATGGGGATCCATCATGTAGATTTGAAACAAGCGATATGATACAGATTTTTTAAGATGATTTTGATCCTGGGGAGTATGGTATTAATAATGCTGATATCTCTGAACTGAAGTTGGTGATTTATTTACTGATAGTCCCCAATTACTGATGGAGAAGAAAGTAAGTTCAGACATAAATCTCTTTTTGCTCACAGGTCCTAACTACAGCAATATCCACATTTGAGGAAATGCTTGTTAATGAAATAGAAAGCCTAGTTAACAAAATACCAGCAGGGTTTTGTAGAAACCTCAATGGAGAAGAATATAGGCACTTCAAGAATTAGAGACTTCACTGGGGTAATTTTCAGAAGCTCTGATAAAGATGGAAATATAGAATAAGATGATTTTATGTGAATAGATGTACCGAACTGTTGAATGTAGAAAATAGTTAACTGAAACTAGAATGGGACCCTATCACCTGCTTTCAAAGTGAAATGTATGAATTCACAAATTTAGCAATCAAGTGCTGGTGGATAAATGGACTGGAAGATGATTTCATTAAAACTGACTAATTGGTGGCACTAACATTTTACATCTTACCAAAAATAGACAAAAATCTGTGGGACTCCCTGCACTGACCAGTTGTTTCTGGGATTGGGTCATTAACACAAAATGTGTCAGTTTTTGTAGAGAGCTTTCTACAATGTATTTAACCTTCCATCACATATTAAAGACAGCATGGATTTGCTAGGAAAGCTCAGAGGGCTTGTTTGGGACGCCTCTTATAGCTGAGTTGCAATTGTATATAGCTTATATAAATCAATATGACACAATCAGGGCCTAGAAGCTGCAGATCTTCTTCTTTCAGATACCACAGGCATTCCAAGTACCTTTTTCCTTAAGGCTTTGGAACTTAATCTCATGCATAATTATTTTACTTTCAATAAAGACTTTTTCCTTCAGCTTATGCCCTTTCATATGCTAATCCGTTTATGGGTCTATTTTTCTATGATGTAACCAGAAATCAATACCTAAACCATATTTGGTTATGGTTCAGGTTTATTGATGATGTGATTATGATATGGCCAGGTGATGAGAATGAGATACCAAAGTTCACTGACTATCTGAACAATAATAATTTCAATCTGACATTTGCATTTGAATCTGACAAAAATTGTACTCATCTATTTTCTTGAATAAACATGAGTTTTAAAAAAAATTCTTTGACCTTAAACTTAGTGGCACTCCAGGACAAGAAATTTAATTTGCTGGTTCCCTTGATGTCCCAGCAAACAGTAAATCACCATAATCGAAGATAGGTAAGATCATGGTAGCCACTACCCACTGTTTGACCTCCCTGTTCATGCAATGCCTTATTCTATACAAAGCATCCAAGTGCTTCCCCAAATTTGTTACTTGGTTGTCTGTGTGGTAGTTCTATTTAAACTTATCATCCAACCAGACTCCTAAATATCTATATGATTTGAACTTGTTGCAAAATGTGTTTATTCAAAGTCTTAATTTGTAAGGTAGTTATAGATGGTTTCATGTTTTTAGTTCTACTAAAATTCATTACCTGAGTTTTCTGGGCATTTTGTGCTAATCTGGAGTGCAAACAAAATGGCCTGTAGATCATCAAAAGCCTCCTGTAATCTATTTTCTATTTGTTTAAGACACTTTCCTTCTCTGTATACTATCGTATCATCCTCGTAAAGATGCAATTTTATATGTGAACTATTTAAAGCTAGTGTGTTCATGTAGATATTAAAAAGGATGGGTCCCAGAATTGAACCCTGGGGCATGCCAGACGCAATTGGGTCCAATTTTGATTTAAATTTGTTTATTGTTACCAACTACTGGAATCCTTTCAGGTAGGAACTAAACTAGTCCACAACACCACCCATGACTCCTACACTTTTTAGTCTAGGCAGGAGGATGCCACGGTCCAGAGTGTTAAATGCTTAGAAAGGTCTACAAAAATGACCCCCTCTGACCTCCTCCTGTTCAAAGCCTCCTGGAAATCCCCTATAACATTTTGCAGGGCTATGGTAGTACTGTGGAGTAGCCTGAAACATGACTAATATCACACAACAGCTTTCCCTCTTCCAAAAACCTTTTGAACTGGGAGCACTCCAGTTTTTCAAAGATCTTAGAAACTATAGGTAGGTAAAGGTGAAATTGGGTGATAGTTTTCAATTAGATTTTTTGGACAATTCTTATATATAGGAACAAGGTGAAGGTTGGGTCCACATGCTAATGCAGTGCAGGGCAGGTGCAGCAACAAAAGGAGCAGTCAGCCCCAAGCTGACACAAAATCAAAGGGGTGCTGCACTCAGAGCGACAAACAAGACACCACACCATGAACTATAGAAAATAATTTTAACTTATTAAAATACATTAAACAATTGGTATACAACAGTCAAATGGTCATAAATCATACTAACATACTAAAATGCTAGCAGAATAGGCCTAACAGTCTCTCAAGTCTGCTCAATTTTCAGCACTTGCACTGAGGGCCAATTTTGGTGCCCTCCCCTTGGGTTATACTGTCCCCAGTCCCAGATGTTCAACCTGTATTGAGCCTGGTCAGATTTTCCCTCCCTGTATCTGTCCCATCCCTCTTAAACCTTTCCATGGTCTCAACCTCTACCAGCTCCTGGGCAGTGCATTCCATGGCTCCACCACCCTTTCAATGAAATAACATCTCCTCTCCCTCTGAGCCTGCCCCCTTCCAGCTTACACCAATGACCTCTTGTTGCCCCACCCTCCTTCCTTTGGAGCACCCTGACTGGGCCTCCTTTATTGATCCCTTTCATGTACTTAAAGACCTCTATCATGTCCCCCTGCCTCCTCCCTCTCCTCTAGGGTGTACATATCGAACTCCTTGAGCCTCTCCTCATAGGTTCTCTCCCCCAGGCCCCAGATCATTTTGGTTGCCCTCCTTTGGACCCTCTCTAGGAGTGTAATGTCCCTCTTTAAATGTGGTCTCCAAAACTGTTCACAATACTCGAGGTGTGGCCTAACTAAGCAGTTGTACAGTGGAAGGATCACTTCCACCTTTCTGGAGGTAATCCCCCTGGCGATGCATCCCAGCATCCTATTTTCCCTTGCCGCTGCCCTCCTACAGGTCTCTGAGTTGTTCATTTTGACATCTACCACTACCCCCAGGTCCCTCTCACCCTCTGTGACTTGAATCATGTGTCCTCCCAGGGTATACCCCTGGCCTGGATTTCTGACTCCCAGGTGCAGAACCTTGCACTTCCCCACATTGAATTTTAGTTTCCATTTTCCCAACCACCTTTCCAGAGCCTCCAGGTCCTCCTGCAAGGTCACCTTCCCCTCCTCCCGATCCACCACTGCACCCAGCTTTGAGTCATCTGCAAAGAGACTCATCTGACTCCTGATCCCCCTCCTGATGTCTGTGATATAGGCGTTGAACAGGAGTGGCCCCAGCACTGACCTCTGGGGAACCCCACTAGTAACCCACCTTGGGGATGAGGGTAATCATCCAACCACCACCTTCTGAGTATGCTCAGAGAGTCAATTTCCTTTCCATCTTAACAACTGTCTCCCTTCTCCCATTTCCTTCAGCTTAGCCAGCAGGCCACTGTGGGGTACTGAATCAAATGCCTTGCTAAAGTCCAGAAAGAGGACGTCCACTGGCCTACCCTGGTCCAGGGCCCTCGTCACCCAGTCATAAAACTCAGCAAGATTTGTCTGGCACGATCTTCCCGTGACAAAGCCATGCTGCCTAGCATCCAAGTACCCAGTTTGCTCCAGTAACCCCCCAGCCTTTCCTTGACAATACCCTCCATCACCTTGCTGACCACCGATGTCAGGCTAACGGGCCTGTAATTTCCCGCCTCCTCTCTTGATCCCTCCCTTGTGGATCGGCACAACATGGGCCACCATCCAGTCTTGGGGCATCCACCCAGTCCTCAGAGAGATGTTGAAAAGCTCCACTAGAGGGACTGCCAGGACATCCACCAGTTCCCTCGGCACCCTGGGATGTATCTCATCTGGTACAGGTGCTTTCTCCATCTGAAGGGACCTATGGGCTTCCCTTGCTCTCTCTTCTGGAATGTCATCCTCCACATCCTCCCCCTTTTCACCCTGCGCTGCTGGGCCCCCACCTGTCTGTGGTGGCCACTCTCTTTCCCCAGACCCATCAGGGCCCCTGGTCTCTACCGGTCCCACCCCTTGCTCTGGTTTGCTCCCGCTCCCCTTGCAAGACATAGCCCCTCCATGCCTCCTGGTAAAAACTGAGGCAAAGTACTCATTTAGGACTTTTGCCTGTTCCCCCACCTCCTGTGCCCAACCATCCCCTATCCTTATCTTGTTGATCAGCCCCCTTACTTTCCTTTTTTCCCCTATGTATCTAAAGAACCCCTTGTCCCCCCTCTGGATCCCACTGGCTGAGAACTGCTCTTTTTTTGCTTTAGCTGCTCTCACCACCCTGGTGACTCTCTTGGCTGTCAGCTCATATTCCTCCTGATTCCTTTCAGTCTTTGAGCACTTGAAACACCTATAGGCTGCCTTCTTTTCCCTCACCACCTCCTGTACCTCCCGGGTCCACCAGCAGGGTTTTCTGGCTTTACCAAACTTACGCCTTTCCCTTGCACAGGATCTGGTAACCTCCTGTATTCCCCTCCGAATGATCCCCCACCTGCTGTCAGCATCCATATATGGCCTTATTCTGTCCAGATGATCTTTAAGGATCCTGCCGTCCTTGTTCAGCTTTCCTCCCCCCCAGGTCCAGGAGGAACCAGACTGTGGAGTGATCACTCCCAGCCAATGGGTCCCTCACCTCTAGGCCCCTAATCTGATCTCTGTCCACCAGGACCATGTCTAGTGTCTGGGCCTCCCTAGTTGGCTCACCCACCTGTTGTGTCAGAAATGCATCCTGGAAGACATCCAGCAGCCTCTGCTCTCTGGTCACTGGTGATGTCATAATCCCCCAGTCTGTTCCTGGCATACTGAGGTCCCCCATTACCACTACCCTTCCCTTTCCCAGTCTACAGTGTCCCTCGATATTTGACACCAAACTTTCTTCCAGGACCTCCGCCAGTGCTGGTGGTCTGTATACCACTCTGACCTTTACTCTCTTACCCCCCTGCATCAGCAAGGTGACCCAAATGTTTCTAAATAAAATTACTCACAAAATTAAAACCAACACTCAAACTACAACAGGATGTCTTTTAAAATCTGGGAATAGTATTCATACATAAGTATGTTAGTTAATTAATATTAATTAGGCACCTGTATGTTAAACAGTACATAGAAATATAGAATTTGATGGCAGATAAGGACTGCTTGGCCCACCTAGTCTGCCCATTTCTCTACCTAATGGATAAGCTGCTGATCCTAGTTAACCAACAGCCTACTTCCTTCTACCCTCTCTAGAATTGACTTATGTCTGTCCCATGCATTCTTGAATTCCCCCACTGTTTTTGACTCCACAATCTCCTCAGGAAGGCCATTCCATGCATCTACAACCCTCTCTGTGAAGAAATACTTTCTCACATTCCCTCTGAGCCTTCCCCCCTCTATCTTCAAATTGTGCCCCCTTGTTCTTGCACATCTCTTTTTCTGAAAGATGCTACCCTCTTGGACTTTGTTGATTCCCTTGAGGTATTTCAGTACCTGTGCTCCCTTCAGACACACCCCCTGAGGAAGAAACGTGACAGAGTGCTGGGGTAGCCACTTGGAGTAGTGGCGTGCTTGTTAATGTCTAGACACTCGTTATTGATTTAAATAATAGTTAACATTATTTTCCATATTTCATAGTGTGGTTTCCTGTTTGTCACTTTTGCGTGCAGCACAGCTCTTTATTTACAGGAAGTACCTGTGCATTTTTCTATTCCTGGAGAGTAACAGTTGTTTGACTTGAAAGATTAAACAAGTCAGCCAATTTGGAAGCTATTACCTGGGCAGCATATTGAAATAGTAAAGTAGGAATGCCATCCAATCCACCTGCTGGAGTGGTTCCAGAGGACTGGAGGAGGGCAGATGTAGTCCTGCAAGGCCTCCTGATTCCCTACTGCCCCATTTTCCCCCCTACACTCCAGTGATGAGGACCAACTGGAGGTTCCTAAGATTCACTTAAAATCTTCAGGGGCACATGCGCTTTCTTTTGCAGCCTCAGTTCTCTGAAACTCCTTCCCTTTTTCACTATGTAATAGTGCGTCTATTGAAATCTTTAAAAGGGAGCTGAAGTCTTTTTTGTTTGACCAAGCTTTTGAAGATTCTTAATTGGATCTGATTATGTGATGCTGTACTGCCTGTTTTTATTGATATTTAATGCTGTTTTATTGTAAAGCGCACTGAATCAAAATGAGAAGTGCACTATAACAAATAAAATTTGATTGATTGATTGATAATCCCATTTCACAAAAGTGGTAGCAGGGAAGAGGTTGGCAATTACAGGCTAGTCAGTCTGACATCGGTGGTGGGAAAGTTAATAGAATCACTGCTGAAAGAAAGGATTGTGAAATATCTTCAATCCAGTGGGCTCCAAAACCCAAGGCAACATAGATTCAAGGGGCAGAGGTCATGTCAAATGAATCAAATGTATTTATTTTTGTTTTATATATTACAAAATACAACAACATCCATTTTACCTACAGTTTCTGCATTTATATTTTTTTCAAAAGTTTCACCAGGAAGGACATACTGAGCTTATAACAACTCCTTTTTCAGATGTGTCTTGTAGAGAAGGGGGTATGGGAGTCTACAATACATGATGTGAGAGTGAAAATACATAATGTGAGGTGCAACAATAATAAAAATAAAATACTATAAAAATATACACAATAAAACAAAATAAAAATAAATAACATTGCCCAGTCACAATTTACAGGTGGAATACTCAGGGCTACACAAAATGCAGATGAAATATAATGAAATTAAGGTACAAGTGCAATACAGTACAGGAGCAGTGCAGCTTATCACCACCCAGACTGCCAAGGTGCAAGCTAACAAGCCCAGTGCAGGAAGTAGGCTCAGGAGTAGAAAATTACCAAGTAATATTAACTGATTTAGGAGTAGTTAGCCTGGAGGTAGCAGCTGCTCATAGCTGGGGGGGGGTCAACACATGACATGGGAATACAGTGGTCAGGGATTGGGAACTGTTGCAGGGAGGGTTGGCAGTGTCAAGAAGAAGGGATCTGAGGGAAGAGAATGGCAAGGCTGTGTAGACAGACGGGGGAGGAAGGATCACAGGTTAGGAAAATGATACAAGAAGACAGCTTGGCCTGCAGAGGTTTTCCTGGGAGGGAGAGAGAAAGGGAATGGGAAGCAGGGTTCTGGAGGGGGGTAGGATAAATGAGGGGGAGAAGAAAGGTGGGCAAGGAAGTAAGGAGATGGAGTCAAACCAGAATTTGGAGGTAAAGGTGGCACAGTGTGTGAACTATCTGGCATCAAGGGATTGGAGGGAGAGGGAGAAGTAGAGAGAACAGTGGTGTATACAAGGGAGCAGTCCAAGGCAAAGCAACAGGAAATGTGAAAGAGGGGGTTCAGTCTGACAAGGGTGGACTTGGCAGTGGTGCTGTAGACAATGTCACCGTAGTTGATGATAAGAAGAATCATCTTTGTGTCTAGCTTGTTGCAGGAAGGGAAATGGATATTGGCTTTGTTTCTAATATAGCACACCCAGTTAGGGGTGAGGCTTACAGTGGATAGCATCAATATGTACCAAATATTCAAAGGTGCTGGTCCAGCCAGACCCCAAGGTACTTAAAGGAGGGGACATCTACAAGTGTAGTACCATAAAGGGTCTGGAATGAGAGGAGGGGAGAGAGTCTGGTGAGCCTCTGTCAGGAGCAAAAGGTTATGGAGACAGTTTTCTTGGCTTTGAGGGACAGAAAGTTTGAATGGAACTAATGCTGAACACTGTCAAAATCTGATGAACAAGGACAGCAAGATCAGCAGCACAGGTGCCAGAGTCAAACAACATTGTGTCACAGTTAAAGAAGGGGACAAGACTTTCTATAGATACATTAATGAAAGGAGAAAATCCAGAGGGGGCATTGCTAAGATCAAAGGGGAAAAGGTGGAATGTGTGGAGGAGGACCATGGAAAAGCCTCCATCCTAAATAAATACTTCTGCTCGTATTTACGGAAGCGAAGATAGGGCAGGGCCCACAGTTCAGCACCATGGACACGGGGGATGTGCACAAGTCTTTTCACAAAAGAAAGGGTCCTAAAAGAGCTCGCTAAGCTCAGGGTGGACAAGGCAATGGAACCTGATGGCATACATCCCAGGATACTAAAGGAGCTAAGGGTGGAATTAGCAGAGTCATTATCAGAACTGTTTAGTGAGTCTCTGAGCACAGGAGAGGTCCCAGAAGACTGGAGAAGGGCTCATGTGATCCCGCTCCACAAGAGTGGTAGCAGGGAGGAGGCAGAGAACTACAGACCAGTCAGTTTTACCTCAGTAGTGGGCAAGATTATGGAGGCACTCCTTAAGGAAAGGTTTGTGCAACACCTGGAATCCATAGATAGAAACATAGAAACATAGACTTTGACTTCAGATAAGGACCGCTTGGCCCATCTAGTCTGCCCATTTCCCTACCTACAGGATAGGCCGTAGATCCTATTTAACAAACAGCCTATTTCTTCCTACCCCCCACAAGAATTGCCTTATGTCTGTCCCATGCATTCTTGAATTCTCCCACAGTTTTAGACCCCACAACCTCCTCAGGAAGGCTGTCCCATGCATCCACTACTCTCTCTGTGAAAAAATACTTCCTCACATTGCCCTGAACCGCCCCCATCTTTAAATTGGTCCCTTGTTCTTGCACATCTCTTTTCTGAAAGATGCTACCCTCTTGGACTTTGTTGATTCCACTGAGGTACTTAAAAGTTTCTATCATGTCCCCTCTCCTTTCTTCCTCAAGGGTACACATATTAAGCTCCTTTAGTCTCTCCTCGTGACGGCTTCTCTTGCAGACCCTGCACCATTTTAGTTGTCATCCTCTGGACTGCCTCTATCCTGTCTATGTCCTTGTGAGATGGGGTCTCCAGAACTGGACGCAGTACTCAGATGGGGTCTCACCAGCTGTCTGTACAGAGGATAACAATTTCTGTTTTTCTGGTGATGCCTCTCCTATGCATCCCAGTATACCCCGCCCTCCCTACTGCCTTCTCACACTGCTTGCTAACCTTAAGGTCATCTGATATGATTACCCCAGGTCCCTTTCCTTTTTGTTGTTGTTACTACCTCCCCATTGCGTATTCTTCCCTGGGTTCTTGTTTCCCAGATGCATTATTTTGCACTTCTTTGCATTGAATCCTAGCTGCCATACTTCTGACCATTCCTCCAACCTTGCCAAGTCCTTCTCATCCTTTCCATGCCTCCTTGTGTATCAACCCTGTTGCAGATCTTTGTGTCATCTGCAAAGAGGCATACTTTCCTTCCAGTCCCTGTGCAATGTCACTTATAAAGACATTAAAAGGACTGGACCCAGAACTGAACCCTCCGGTACCCACTAGTAACCCCTCTTTCTTCAGAGTGGACTCCATTTACAATTACCTTCTGTGTCCTGTTGTCCAGCCAATGTTTTACCAGGCTACCACCCTGGGACCCACTCAGGCTGGTTAATTTGACTATTAATCTTTGTGTGGGACTGTGTCAAATGCCTTGCTAAAGTCTAGGTAGGTCATGTCCACAGCCCCTCCCTGGTCTACTACTTTGGTCACCCAGTCAAAGAAATCTATTAGATTCGTCTGACATGACCTTCCAGCTGTGAACCCATACTGCCTTGGGTCCTGTGCCCCACTGGCCTGTAGGTACTCAACAATTCTTTCCTTCAGAAGTTACTCCATCACTTTCCCTACCACAGAGGTCAAACTGACAGGTCTGTAGTTTCCTGCCTCTGTCTTGGTCCCACTTTTGTGAAGGGGAATCACATCCGCCTTCCTCCAGTCCTCGAGTACCACACCATCCTCTCATGATTTATTAAAAAGAGCAGCCAGTGGTTTCACTAGTTCCCTCCTTAATTCTTTTAGAATTCTGGGGTGAATTCCATCAGGCCCCATTGCTTTGTCCACCTTCAGTTTTAGGAGTTCTTGCAGAACCCTTTCTTCTGTGAAAGTACTGGGATCAACCCCCCTGTCAAGAGTGCTTCTGTTAATTGGATTAGGCACTTCCCCCTCCTCTTTTGTGAATACTGAGCAGAAATATTCATTCAGTATCCCTGTTTTTTCACTGTCCCCCTCTGTCTTTCTACGCTCACTGATGTACCTGTAAAAGGTTTTATCCCCCTTCTTAACCGAGTTGGCTATCTTTTCCCTAGTTTGGGCCTTTGCTATTCTGACTTCCCTCCCTGCTTCCTTCTGCCTTAACTGGTATAGCTGTCTGTCCTGCTCCTTCTGTGTTTTCTTATACTTCCAGAATGCTATCTTTTTCTCCCTGACTTTCCCAGCCACCTCTTTTGAGAACCATAGTGGCTTTTTCTTTCATTTTGATTTGTTTATTTGCTTCACACAAAGGCTTGTTGCCTCTGTGATGGCAGTTTTGATGATTCCCCATTGTTGCTCCACCCCTCCTTCTAGCCTGTTTGCTAGTGCTTTTCTGAGGCACTCTCCCATCTTGCCAAAGTCAGCCCTCCTGAAGTCCAGTACCCTCACTTTTGTATGGCTTGACTCTGTAGCCAAGTTTAACATGAACCACACTGTTTGATGGTCACTTGTTCCCAGATGGCAACCCACTTCTAGATCTGAGATCCTCTCACTGCCCCCATATGAGAGTATGAGGTCTAAGATTGCTCCCTCATGAGTGGGTTCTGAAACTAGCTGTCTGAGGCCTGCCAGCTGTAGGGCATCGAGAATGGCCCTGCTCTTGGATGTGGCTGCAGCAAGTGTGCTCCAGTTAACATCTGGCATATTCAGGTCCCCAATCAACAGTATCTCCCCTTTCTCTCTGCCATCCTAAGAATGCCTTCTATCATATCCTTGTCCATTCCCTCCCGCTGACATGGGGGTCTGTACACAACCCGTGTGAGGATTGTGGTGCCCTTTCCAGTCTCCAAGGTGACCCACAGTGCCTCCTCTCCTCCCTGTTTATTCTTTTGTTCAGTTGCTTTTATCCCTTCCTTTACATAGAGAGCTACTCCTCCCCCTCTTCTCCCCTGCCTGTCTCTCCTGTAGGTTATGTATCCTGGTATGTTAACATCCCAGTCATGGTTCTCTGTGTACCATGTTTCTGTGACTGCTACAATATCCAGGCATCCCTCTTCCATCAAGGCCACCAGCTCAGGGAGCTTGTTGCCAAGACTACGGGCATTGGTACTCATTACCCTCCATTTCCTGATGGCCTTACTCCTTTTTGCCCCATCCCTGTCCTTTTTGCCTTTGTCACTTTCCCCATTTACCCCTGCCCTTCTCCCTATGGACACCTCTATGTTGGTGTTTACCGCACTTACTACCGTGATTTTTTTGGGGGGGCTAGGATTTCCCTACTCCTTTCCAGTGCCTCCCCCCTTGGCTAGTTTAAATCCTTGCCAATTAAGCATTTAAACCTATCACCTAGGATCCTGGTTCCCCTCCTGGACAGATGCAGACCATCATGCATTAAGCAGGTTAGCAAGAGGAAAAGGAAGAGGAGACCATTATGGTTTTCCAAAGAGGTGGCAAAGAAAGTGAAAGCCAAAAAGATTGCATTCAGGCAATACAAAAAGACACAGGCAGAAGGGGATAGGGAGAAGTACCAGGAGAAGCAAAGGGAGGCAGGGAGGTCAGTAAGGGAAGCCAAAGCTCAGACAGAAGAACACATTGCAAAATCATTGGGTAGAGGGCACAAAACCTTTTACAGGTACATAAGTGAAAAAGGAAAGGCAAAGGAAGGGATAGTGAGACTGAAGGGGGAGGATGGGGGCCGCATGGAGGATGACAACAGTAAAGATGACATATTGAAAAGGTATTTCTGCTCAGTCTTTACTGAGGAAGAGGAGGGTAATGGGTCTGAAGGGAGTACAAGGGGTGAGAATGGTGCAGAAATGGACACCAGTCCCTTTACACGAGAAAGGGTCCTACAAGAGCTTGCTAAGCTCAGGGTGGATAAGGCAATGGGACCTGATGGCATACATCCCAGGGTACTTAAGGAGCTAAAGGAGGAACTAGCAGAGCCATTAGCAGAATTGTTTAGTGAGTCTCTGAGCACAGGAGAGGTCCCAGAAGACTGGAGAAGGGCTCATGTGATCCCACTCCACAAGAGTGGTAGCAGGGAGGAGGCGGGAACTACAGACCGGTCAGTCTTACCTCAGTAGTGGGCAAGATTATGGAGGCACTCCTTAAGGAAAGTATAGTGCAACACCTGGAATCCATAGGGGCACAGGATCCAAGACAGCATGGGTTTACAAAAGGAAGGTCCTGTCAAACTAATCTCATAGATTTCTTTGACTGGGTAACCAGAGTGGTGGACCAAGGGGAGCAGTTGATGTCGCCACCTTGACTTCAGCAAAGCTTTTGACACTGTTCCACATAGAAGATTGATAAATAAGCTAGGTAGGCTCGGTGGGTCGAAGTTGGTCAACTGGGTGGCAAACTGGTTGACTGGCAAAACAGAGAGTGGTGGTAAATGGTATACAGTCAGAACAGATGCAAGTCACAAGTGGGTACTCAGGATCAGTCCTGGGGCCAGTCCTATTCAACATCTTCATTAGTGACCTCGAGATGGACTAGAGGGTAAGGCTTGTCTGTTTGCAGATGACACCAAGATCTGCAACAGAGTAGATGATCCAGATGGGGTGGGCAGAATGAGAAGAGATCTGGATAAACTAGCAGAATGGTCAGAAGAGTGGCAACTGGATTTAATGCAAAGAAGTGCAAAATCATGCACATAGGAAGAGAAACCCTGAAGCCACTTATAGGCTGGGAGGAGTTCTAGCAGTCACAAAGGAAGAAAGAGACTTGGGCATCATCATCACTGATGACCGAAAATCATCCAAGCAGACCTCAAAGCAGTAGGTAAGGCTAGGGGGGTGTTAGGGTGTATTAGTAGGGTATCACAAGTCGTAAGAGGGAGGTAATAATCCCTCTGTACAAGACATTGGTTAGGCCCCATCTGGAGTACTGCGGCAGTATTGGAGGCCACACCTTCACAAGGACATTAACCAAATTGAGGCAGTCCAGAGAAGGGCAACCACAATGGTGCAGGGACTGCATCAGAAGACATATGAGGACAGATTAACGGAGCTCAATATGTACCCTTGAGCAAAGGAGGGAGAGAGGTGATATGATCGAGACATTTAAACACCTTAAGGGCATAAACAAGGTGAAAGAGTCTAACATGTTTAAATATAAGAAAAATAGCAGGACAAGAGGACACAGCATGAGATTAGAGGGAGGCCGATTAAGGGGAATGTGAGGAAATTCTTTTCACAGAAAGGGTGGTAGATGCATGGAATGGCTTACCACAAGAAGTGGTGGCTATGAATACAGTGCAGGGCTTCAAACAGGCATGGGATAGGCATAAGGGAGCAATACAAATGACTATGAATAGATAGGTCACTGACAGAGCAAAGGCCGATGGCACATTTATAAGGTAGAAAAGAAATGGGCAGACTGATGGGCTTGCATGTCCTTATCTGCCATCAACTTCTATGTTTCTATGTTTCTATGAAAGAACTGGAAGTAATAAGAGTTGATAAAGCAATGGGGCCAGATGGGGTGCACCCAAGGGTCCTTAAAGAACTAAGAGAGGTGGTGGCTGAACCTCTGGCTATCCTGTTTAGCTGATCACTGGAAACAGGGGAGGTACCCAAAGACTGGAGGACAGCAGATGTAGTCCCCTTGTACAAAAGTGGGAACAAAGAGGAAGGGAACTACAGACCAGTCAGCCTCACCTCAGTAGTTGGGAAGATCATGGAAGCACTACTAAAGGAGAGATTGGTGGAACACCTGGTTGTCAATGGACTACAGGACCCAAGGCAGCATGGTTTCACCAGGGGAGGTCATGTCAGACCAACCTCATTGAATTTTTGTGGGTGACTAGGAGGTGGATCAGGGAGGGCAGTGGACATGGCCTATCTGGACTTCAGTAAGGCCTTTGACACTGTGCCACATAGAAGACTATTACACAAATTGGGGAATATGGGTGTGAGCAGGACAGTAGTGTGGTGGGTAGGTAACTGGCTGAGTGGCAGGACACAGAGGGTGGTGGTAAATGGCTGTCACTCTACAGAGGAAAGAGTGACCAGTGGGGTACCACAGGGATCAGTGCTGGGACCGGTCCTATTCAACATCTTCATCAGTGACATTGCGCAGAACCTAGAAGGCAGAATTTCACTGTTCGCTGATGACACAAAGCTCTGTAACAGAGTAGACACACCAGAGGGTGTAGACAGAATGAAACGGGACCTGCAGAAACTTGAAGAATGGTCAGGGGTTCGGCAGTTGAAATTCAATGCAAAGAAGTGCAAGATAATGCATATGGGGCACAAAAACCCTGGCACAATATATCAGTTGGGGGTGAGGATATAGCATGCACCAAGCAGGAAAGGGATCTTGGGGTTATCATCTCTGATGACCTCAAGGTAGGAAACAGTGTGACAAGGCAGCAGGTAAAGCAAATAGGATGCTGGGATGCATAGGCAGGGCATCACCAGCAGGAAAAGGGAGGTCATAATTCTACTATACAAGACACTAGTGAGGCCCCACCTGGAGTACAATGTACAGTTCTGGATGCCTTACCTATGTAAGGACATAGACAGGGTAGAGAAGGTTCAGAGGAGGGCAACAAAGATGGTACATGGATTGCATCACAAGTCCTATGAGGACAGGTTGAAGGAACTGAATATGTACTCCCTGGAGGAGAGGAGGGAGAGAAGGGATATGATAGAGACATACAAGTATCCTTACAGGGAGGAACAGGGTGCAGGAATACACAATGTTTAAGCAAAAAAGATGTTCCAGAACTAGACGGCATGGGATAAAGTTGGAGGGAGGACAATTCAGAGGAAACGTGAGGAAGAATTTCTTCACAGAACAGGTGGTGGACAAGTGGAACACCCTGCCAGAGGAAGTGGTGGGGGCTGAAACAATCACGGGATTTAAGAATGCATGGGATAGACATAAAGGAATTCTGGAGGTCAGGGGTAAGGGGCAACAGACTTCTAGGAAAACATAAACTGAACTTACAAGCTCAAATGGGCAGACTGGGTGGGCCATAGGCCCTTATCTGCTGACACTGTCTATGTATCTATGTGTCATGCCAGCATAGGCTTGCATCACTCCAGGTGTACCCACAGTCCCCCAATGAAGCCAAATCCCTGAGTTCCACACCAGTTTTTCAACCACTGATTGAATCCCATGGTGTGGAACACCCTAGCCTCTCCTACGCCATAGATGAGCAGCACCTCCGAGAAGGTTACAGTGCGTGCTACTTGTCTAAGGCCCCTCCCCAATTCCACAAACTCTTCCTGCACTTCTGTAATCCCTTTCTTAGCCAGGTCATTTGTCCCTAGGTGGACAATGATATCCAGCTCCCTCCCCTGTGCAGCTTCTCCAGCAATCCTGAGGATTCACTCCCTGTCCCTCCAAGCCATGGCACCAGGCAAGCACCTTACCTCCCTCTCCCCTTCCTCCCCAAGTTCTACCTTCCTAACAATGGAGTCCCTCACCAGGAGTTGTTTCCTTCTCCTGTGGGGTCCCCTGCCACCCTCCTGTGGGTCTCCTTTGTGAAGGTTCCCAGCATCCTCCTTGGTCTCCACTGCGGGTGCCTCCATAGAGGAACCACACTTTGTCAGAATGGCATAGGAATTGTGGAGAGCTACAACTAGAGGGATGTGCCTCTGTTCCACCACCCTCATCCTCCCTGAGCCCACTGTGGTCCAATCGCTCCTCTTTCTTGGCAACCTCTGAGGCAACAGCAGTGGCACTGGTGGTCCCTGGATGGAAGAGGAGGTCCCACAAATCCTGGCCAACTCAGTCTGGAGATGAGCAACCTTCTCCCTCAGCCCAGAGAGGTGCCTGCAGATGGGACAACACTGCATCCTCCAGAATGTCTCCCGGAAGACTGCTGCTCCACAGCCACTGCACTGCGCTGCACCACTCCCATCATGTCTTATTTCTGGCCCCTTAACTGTTTGCAATCCTTACTCTTTCCTCTGTTTTTTTTTTTCTTTCTTCTCTCTCTACTTACTTTCTGCCTGTGTGCCCTTTAAGCTCCTGATTGTCCTGTCCTGAGACAAGAATATCCTATATTTCTCAGTAGACCCCTTACTTGCTCAGAGGCAGACCTCCAGCAGCTAGAGGGGGCCGGAGAGCTACTCTTGCCCTTCTAGGATGGTGGGTCTTTGGTGGCTCTGTGATCACTCACTTCCTGCTCCCAAACAGGAAGTTCCTGTTGTCAGTCAAATCCTGTGCCTATAAAAGTAGAACTAGCTTTGGGTGGGAGGGAAGGAGAGCAATATAGTCCCAGTAGAGAAGTCCAGTCACACAGCAGTCCTTCCTCCTGGTGTCTTCTGCCAAGCTACTATCAGAATCTTTCTAAGGCAGTCTTTAAATTTAGCTTCCTTCTAGCTAAGCCACTCCCCTAACTTACTAGATCTTTCTACAAGTAATTTAAACTGCACAAATATCAAGTCCTTTCAATCACCTGAGATTTACACCTAGATAACTGTTCAGATAACCATTCAGTTCAGTTAACTCAGACAAACACGCACTTTGTTTTGTTTGTTAGTTTTTTTTTTACCCTAAATTAAAGGTCCAAGTACAAGAGTTCTGCTTCTTTAGTCCCAGTAGAGAAGTCCAGTCACACAGCAGTCCTTCCTCCTGGTGTCTGCTGCCAAGCACAGGATCCAAGACACCTTGGGTTTACAACAGGAAGGTCCTGCCAAACAAATCTCATAGATTTCTTTAACTGGGTAACCAGAGTGGTGAACCAAGGGTGTGCAGTTGATGTTGCCTACCTTGAGTTCAGCAAAACTTTCGATACTGTTCCACACAGAGGATTGATTTATAAGCTGGGTCAGATCGGGGTGGGTCAGAAGTTGGTTAACTGGGTGGCAAACTGGTTGGCGGGCAGAAAACAGATAGTGGTGGTAAATGGTATACAGTCAGAAGAGATGCAAGTCACAAGTGGGTACCTCAGGGATCAGTTCTGGAGCCAGTCCTCTTCAATATCTTCATCAGTGACATTGCAGATGGACTGGAAGGTAAGGTTTGTCTGTTTGCAGATGACACAGAGATCTGCAACAGAGTAGATGATCCAGATGGGGTGGGCAGAATGAGAAGAGCTCTGGATAAACTGGCAAAATGGTCAGAAGAGTAGCAATTGGATTTAATGCAAAGAAGTGCAAGATCATGCACATAGGGAAGAGAAACCCTGAAGCCACTCATAGGTTGGGAGGGGAGTTGCTGGCAGTCACAAAGAAAGAAAGAAACTTGGGCATCATCATCACAGATGACCTGAAATCATCCAAGCAGACCACTAAAGCAGGATGTAAGGCTAGAGGGATGTTGGGGCGTATTAGTAGGGGTATCGCTAGTCATAAGAGGGAGGTAATAATCCCTCTTTACAAGACACTGGTTAGACCCCATCTGGAGTACTGCATGCAGTACTAGAAGCCACACCTGCACAAGGACATTAACAAAATGGAGGCAGTCCAGAGAAGGGCAACCACAATGGTGCAGAGATTGCATCAGAAAACATGAGGACAGATTAAAGGAGCTCAATATGTATACCCTAGAGCAAAGGATGGAGAGAGGTGATATGATCAAAACATTCAAACAGCTTAAGGGCATTAACAAGATGAAAGAGTCTAACATGTTTCAATATAAGAAAAATAGCAGGACAAGAGGACACAGCATGAGATTAGAGGGAAGCCAATTAAGGGGTCATGTGAGGAAGTTCTTTTTCACAGAAAGGGTGGTGGATGCATGGAACGGCGTACTACAGGAAGTGGTGGATATTAATACAGTGCAGGACTTCAAACAGGCATGGGATAGGCATAAGGGAGCAATACAGATGAGTTTAAATAGATAGGCCATTGACAGAATAAAGGCCTATGGCACATTCATAAAGTAGAAAAAATGGGCAGACTGAATGGGCCTTGCGGTCCTTATCTGCCATCATCTTCTATGTTTCTATGTTTCATCTGCATACATACTGGAGTGGTAGTAGGAATGAAAGGCATGAGCCCACAATGCTTCTATCTGATTTACCCATAATAAAAACATAGAATCATAGAAGTTGAAGGCAGAAGGAGACCACTAGGTCTATCTAGTCTGCCCATTGGTTTTAGACCTATTTTGACACTCTATTTGCTCTTTTTAGTCAGGGCTTCCTTGTGTTTATCCCATGCATTCTTGAATCCCCCCACAGTGTTGACCCCCACAACCTCTTGGAGCAAGCTGTTCCAGGCATCCACCACTCTTTCTGTAAAGAAAAACTTCCTGGTGTTGGTAGAGAACCTCCCTCCTTGCAGCCTGAGGTCATGTCCCCTGGTCCTGGAGCCCTTCTTGAAGTGAAAAAGTTCCTCTGCCTGTACCTTGTTAATGCTTTTTATGTACTTGAATGTTTCAGTCATGTCTCCTCTCTCTCTCTTCTCTGATCCAGGGGTACATATTCAGTTCCCTAAGTCTTTCCTCAAGGGACATGTACTGCAGACTGTGAATCACTGTTATCGCCTTTTTCTGTACTATTTCCACCTGGTCAATGTCCTTCCTGAGGTCAGGCCTCCAGAATTAGACTCCATATTCCAGGTGAGGCCTGACCAGTGATCTATACAGTGCTAGTAGCACCTCTCTCCTCTCCTGCTCGTGATTCCCCTCCGAATACAGCCCTGCATTCTGTTGGCCTTTAATGTTGCCTTCTCACACTGCTTACTAACCTTCAAGTCATCTGAGATTATGATTCCAAGATCTCTTTCCTAGTTTGAGGCTGCCAGTCTTTCGCCTCGTAGGTAATACTCCATTCTTGGATTTTTCTTTCTTATGTGCATGACCTTGCACTTTCTGGCATTAAATCTCAGCTGCCACACTGCAGACCATTCTTCTAGTTTCTTGAGGTCAGCTTCCATCTTGTTCACTCCTTCTGAAGTGTCCACCCTGTTGCATATCTTGGTGTCATCTGCGAATAGACACACCTTCCCTTCCAGTCCGTCAGTGATGTCTGCTATAAAATCATTGATGAGCAGAGGCCCCAGCACTGAGCCCTAGGGCACTCTGCTGGTCACCCTGCCTTCTGTTGATTGTGTTCCATTAACCTGTACCCTCTGGGTTCTGCCTTGTAACCAGTTTTGTACACATCTGACTACTTCTGGACCAACTCCTGTGTGGTCAAGTTTCTTTACCAGCCTTCTGTGTGGAACTGAGTCAAAGGCCTTACTAAAGTCTAGGTAGATCACATCTACTGCCCCACTGTCGTCTGCTATTTTTGTAGCATAGTCAAAAATCCCAAGCAGATTTGTCTGGCATGACCTATAGTACCTGCTGTGAAACTGTGCTGTTTAGGGTCTTGTTGGCCACTAGTTTCGAGGAATGCTATGATCCTCTGTTTGAGTAGTGTCTTCATTAGTTTCCCTACTATAGATGTGAGGCTCACCAGTCTGTAATTACTAGCCTCCTCGAAACTGCCAGATTTGTGAAGTGGAACCACTATTGCCTTTTTCCAGTCTTTGGGTACCACACTGTTCTTCAAGGATTTTGTGAACAGACGTGCCAGAGGGGCTGCTAATTCTGCCCCCAGTTCCTTAAGGATTCTGGGGTGCATCTCAGCTGGTCCCATGGTTTTGTCTGCTTTTAGTTTATTTGGTGCCTCCCATACTTCAGCTTCTGTAAAGGGACTCGTGTCTACCCCTGATCCTGGGATGTGTTTTTTCAGGGCTGGGCCATCCTCTGGGTCCTCTTTGGTAAACACAGAGCAGAAGTATTTATTGGGGATTTCGATTTTCTCTGGGTCATGTTTGGTGCACCAGGCTGTTTTTCTAGCCATGTGTCTAGCTTTTATTGAAAGGTAATTCTAGTCTTGCTAAGGATTATGTCTAGAGGGAGCAAATTCCATGGTTTAACCACCCTGCAGGAAAACCAGGAGCTTAGCTTAACAGTATTCAGCTTTCTATATCGTAACTGCAGTGGGTGTCCTCTAGTTTCAAGAACATCCTGTTCATATTCAAATTTCATTTCTGAGAGCAAGTATGGCTCATTTACTATATTCCATAGTAGTAACAGGTCACCCCTCAGTCTCCTTGTCTCCAGGTACATTAGGTTCAATCTGTCAAGCCTGCTACTATAGTCAAGGTGCTTAAGACCTAAGACTTGTTTAGTAAATTTCTTTTGTAGTTTCTCAAAGTGGCTGATATCACTCTTTTTATATGGTGACCAGAGTTGTGAGCAAAAGTCTAATTGGGGTCATATGTGTGTGCTCTGTACAGGGGTAACATCACCTCCAGATCTCTCAAATTAATATTCTTCCTTATGGTCCACATAGTTCTATTAAACTTGCTGATGGAGTCATATATGTGGATGGACGAAGGGGAACAGATGAAGGGAAGGTCATATATCATGGTAACAGAATTCACTGCATTGATACCATTGACAATTTCTGATATCACAATAACCAAGGTTCACAATATACCACAGTTTCAGGCCTTTCAAGAAATGTTTTGTGGTTTTAGGAAAAACTGTCCTTTCTGTGCCAACCCTCACTGACAGAGTTTGAGAAAACTTATTTTTTGTACAAAATGACTAGTTCAGTAAAGATAACCATGATATTACATGTGAAAGTTATCATACTATCAAAATCTCATATTGTAACATTCCTAACCAGGAGCTAGGAGATAGAGGGGGGACAGCAGCTCAGGGGCAATGTGAGGAAGTATTTTTTCACAGAGAGGGTGGTGGATGCATGGAACAGCCTTCCTGAGGAGGTTGTGGGGTCTAAAACTGTGGGAGAATCCATGAATGCATGGGACAGACATAAGGCAATTTTTGTGGGGGGTAAGAAGAAATAGGCTGTTGGTTAAATAGGATCTGCCGCTTATCCTCTAGGTGGGGAAATGGGCAGACTAGGTGGGCCAAGCGGTCCTTATCTGCCGTCAAAGTCTATGTTTCTGTTTCTATGAGCTTCTCAAGGAACAGTCTGCATAATAGTGTACCAAAGACAATCCAGTGAGGTGTACCATGGTGTTTTGGTAGTTATTCATTTATTTTTCTCACTTATACTTTGTTGTCCACTGGCTACGCCTACTCAGGCATGCTCAAGCAACACCCTACCACCATTCCATTTGCTACACCAGCCCAGACCTTTCCTGATTCTCCACGGAATTCTATCCATGCTGAAGCCCACCTACAATCCTGTACTTCACACAAGGAAGTTACATGAATAACTGTGCCAGGCAGGGTCCAGTGATAGGATTTAAAGATTGGAACTATGGCTGTTTTTGCAGGTAAGCCTTCTCTTTTACTCAGTGTAGAATTGTAATGCTTCTGAAGTGGTTTTAATTTACTTATTAATTAAAGTTGTCATTCTCTGGGATAAGCCACATTGAGATAAAATATCTTGTTTAGGAGGCGGTCCCTGTGGCAGTAGCACATTCCGTTGCAACATTCATGCAATAGCGAATGTAGTTTGTCAAATTTAGCAATTAAAGGCATCTACATAAGTATGTCATACTATTCTACATAACATTTGATTTAAAACAGCATATACTACTAGATACTCTAATGTTGGAAGCTAGCATATTTCTTGAGCTCAGTGTTACTTTTCAGGGACAAGAACGTGAGATTTATAGGTCCCAATTAAGAGAAATGCAACATATTTGAATTTTTGTATTCATTTACTGTGTTGGAATTTTTATTTTCATCTGGTTGATCCTGTAACTCCCCCCCCAACCATTATTTTCCCAGAGTTCCCCACAGCCAGCCCTTTGACACACCTGACAGGCTAAGCTGTTGGCAACTGCTCTGTGCCAGTGTAGTTGTTAGAAAATATTAACACATATGCAGTGCATGCTTGTGCTTCTAACACCGTACCCATCAACAAAGGAAAGCACTTTCCTCAGTTGATCAGTACTGGCATTAGGAGTGCAAACCTGCAGTATATGTGTTAGTCTTTTCCAACAAATATACTGTCACATAGTAGTCCCCCATGGCTCAGCCGACTAGGTGCATCACCAGAGGGCTAGCTGCAGGGGACTCTGGGAAAATTATGTCAGGGGGTGTCGCAGGATCAACCTGTTGAAAATAAAGATTCTAGCACAGTAAGTGAATAAAAAAATTCAAACATGTTGCATTTCTGCTAATCAGGACTGATAGATCCCACATTCTTGTGCCTGAAAAGCTGACAGTTCCCCTTTAAATCATGGAGTTTTAAAACATAACAAGGCTGCAACCTTAACCAGAGCTGACTTCATAAGTGTTCTTGGTGAGTTAAAATGTAGCTTACTTCCTTTCCTTTAGACCATTTGCATATAAAACAGCACCAGTCATACAGTATTTTCTTCTGCATCCAGTAACATAACCTGATTTCTCTTACACTGAACAATGATATATGTTATACGAATAATATAAGATAAAACAAAGTTTGTCCAAAAGCCCAGTAGTTGAGCCACTCAGTGGCCCAGTGGATAGTCCTTCTGTGACCTGGGTTCGGGAGGGGACTCAGGAGCTGGATCAGGTGACCGAGGGGGTTGGTGTGGTGCTGCTGTGTAGCAACACTCTAAATCGGGGAGGAATGACACCAAAGTGACTCTAGTGGTGGACCAGGAAGCTTGCTTCCTCCACAGGGTGACACAGTGTGTGTGAGGCCTGGAAGACTGTACATCAGTGCCAAGTGGGAAGTGGGTGGGTGGGTTTTCAGGAAAAAAACAGGGAAGAAAAATGCCTATGTGCCTCTAGCCATCTAAAAGACGGTTGTGGCATCCTCAGATCCTGTTCCATGTGGATGTCCATGGGGGGAGCAGCAGCCAGGGCTGAGGGATCACTGACAGAGGACTTGAACATGTGGTGCAAGTTACAGCTCAAGGGCAAAACTGCTGCTGTGTAGTAGAAAAGCCTATCAGGTTTAAATGTAATTTAGGCCCTGCCCACACTATAAAATTATTGTTGAAACACCATTTTCAAGACCAGTTTAGTGAAACTAGCTCAGTACATCCACACTATGCAGTAACCATTCTTGATATAGTTTAGTGTGTTCACACTGGTGGTGTTAAACCTGTTTTCCCTCTAACCATTTCCTATTAATTCCAACACACAGGAGTATGCCTGCCTGTCCACACTGCAGCTAGAACTGTTTCAGTTAAACTATTACAGCTCAGACCATATTCATTTGAAAACAACAAAGAAATAAATGATCTATCCCAAATTACAAATGCATTTAATACTTTTTTTGGCACAGTTTTTCCAAAGCAGACAAAATCCTAGGCCAAACTGTTCCAAACAATGACAGATATAGTGCTATTACAGAAGAGGAAGTAAACACGTTTTTAAAGGAATTAAAAGACAAATTGTCACCAGTTCCTGACCTTATCAACAGTAAATTCATAAAAGAAACAGCTAACACATTAACTATCCCCCTTACTATTTTATTTAATAAATCTTATAGATCAGGAGAAATACCATTGGAATGGAGGAGAGCCACTGTTATCCCTATATATAACAAACTCTAGCCAGAGCCGATAGGGCTGTGAAGAGCTACCAAATGACCAAAGTTACAAATGTGCATAGAAATTATGCAACGCCTGGGTGTAACCTGGCCATTTTTTGGAGGTATTGCACCAAATTTTCAACATGGCCTTTTTGGGACCCTTCCTCATGAAGACTGCCAGTGTCATTTTGTTCACTTGTCCCAAGAGGTGATTTTCACAGAGTGAATGTGCTATTTTTTAATATTCAAAAATTGGTAGCACACTTGATATGAGGTTGGGGAACTTTGCAAAGCTCCGGGAAGTGTGACATTCCCAGATTTTTATCAACATCACTGGCAAACTATACATTTACAATATCTCTATCTCCAATACAAACACATTCTTTTTTTGAGTTTTTATTTTGAAAGAGATTATTTTTGCTGTTGTACATGACATGATCATAACAACAAATATAAACAGTATTTACAAGTTAAATATTTAAAATGCACACTGCACACTGAAGTAATATTATATGACTATTAAGATGCAATAGTCAAATATGGAAAACATCTTTTATTAAAAATATTTTTCCATACTTTCACTCAAATATTATTTTGGATAAACATCTCAGATAGCAATTTATTATTTTCTTGTTGGTGCTGTAGTGCTGTTCAGTCACAATCACCAAAAACTGGCATGCTGCTAATTCAGTTCTCTTGAATTTATTTAGTCAGAGTACATGGTGTGTGTGTGCATGTGTGCATGCGTGTGTGTGCATGCAACCTGTCACTATAGATAAACAAAATGCTATAGTCTCCAGTTCTGGCAGTCTCTCACCATTCACTAGGACTAAATGCAGACAGTGTGGAAACCAAGCACTTACCCTGTCCCCACACTGTAGCTATCACTGTGGATTATCCAAGGGTTTAAAGTCCAAATGGTGTCAGTCCCTTACCTCTTACCAGCACTAAATCCATCACGGTGTGGTTACATTTGCACTGAGTCTGCCCCACATGGTACTGTACCTTTGGATAAACTGAGGGTGTTATCTACTTTTTACCAGCATTAAATTCATCACAGTGGGTAAGTGGGGTGGGGGCTGCACAGTGCCTGTCCCTGTGAATAAACAAAGAGCTTTAGCTTTAGAGGGAGCAAGGCAGAAGCAGGAAACTACAGACCTGTTAGTTTGACCTCAGTGGTGGGGAAAATGATGGAATCACTTCTGAAAGAAAGAATTGTTGAGTACCTAGAGGCCAGCGGGGCACTGGACCCAAAGCAGAATGGATTCACAGCAGGAAGGTCATGTCAGGCAAATCTAATCAATTTCTTTGACTGGGTGACCAAAGTAATAGACCAGGGAGGGGCTGTGGATATGGCCTGCCTAGACTTTAGGAAGGCATTTGACACAGTCTTGCACAAAAGATTAATAATCAAGTTAGCCAGCCTGGGAGTGGGTCCCAGGGTGGTAGCCTGGGTAGAAAACTGGCTGCACAACAGAACACAGAAGGTAATAGTGAATGGAAAACATTCCGAAGAAAGGGGGGTTACTAGTGGAGTACCTCAGGGCTCAGTACTGGGTCCATTCCTCTTTAACGTCTTTATAGGTGACATTGCAGAGGGTCTGAAAGGAAAGGTATGCCTCTTTGTGGATGACACAAAGATCTGTAACAGAGTTGATACACAAGGGGGTGGGTAGAAAGGATGAGAAGGGACTTGGCAAGGTTGGAGGAATGGTCAGACATATGGCAACTTAGATTCAATGCAAAGAAGTGCAAAGTAATGCACCTGGGAAATAAAAATCCAGGAGAAGAGTACAATAGCAGGAGGTACTAACAACAACAATAATGGAAAGGGATCTGGGTGTAGTCATATCAGATGACCTAAAGGTGGGTATGCAATGTGAGAAGTCAGTAGGAAAGCCAGGGGATACTGGGATGCATAGGGAGGGCATCACAAGTAGAAAAAGGAAGTGGTTATCCCTCTATACAGACAGTTGGTGAGACCCCATCTGGAGTACTCGTGAAGTTTGGAGACCCATCTACGCAAAGACATAGACAGGATGGAAGCAGTCCAGAGGAGGGCAACTAAAATGGTGCAGGGTCTACATCAGAAACCATATGAAGAGAGACTGAGAGAGCTTAATATGTATACCCTTGATGAAAGGAGGGATGGGGACATGATAGAAACTTTTGGCACCTCAAGGGAATCAACAAAGTCCAGGAGGGTAGCATCTTTCAGAAAAAGAGATGTGTAAGAACAAGGAGCACAATTTAAAGTTAGAGGGAGACAGCTCAGGGTAATGTAATTAAATTTTTTCACAGAGAGAGTGGTGGACTCATGGAACCACCTTCCTGGAGAGGTTGTGGGGTCTAAAACAGTGGAGGAATTCAAACATGCATGGGACAGACATGAGGCAATTATAGTGGGGGGTTGCAGGAAATAGGCTGTTGGTTAACTAAAATCTGCAGCTTATCCGGTAGGTAGGGAAATGGGCAGACTGGGTGGGCCAAGTGGTCCTTATCTGCCATCAAAGTCTATGTTTCTATGTTTCTATGTTTAGTTTACCATCTAGTGATATCTCAACTGTACCTTGTATGAGCATTGAGAAGAAAAGTAAACCTGATTCTGTGGATAAACAGAGGTGTTGTAAGTCCCCACTTTTCACTAGCACTGGATAGCAAATATACAAAGGTTGAATAGAAAAATACAAAAAAACACAGAAAAAAATGGTCTCAGATCCCAATAAATGCCCATAGGAACATGGGTAAAAACTTAAGTTTATCAGAAAGGGGCGAGAGAGCTAACAAAGCTGCAGCTGGACTGTCTTTAATCTGACACTGTAGTCTGCCTGATGGTTTTAGAGCTTCAATAAATTCCAGTACAACAGATAATGAGTTAAGCCCAAGGTTGCTGAAAGAAATAGAGTAAATCTATTAGACTGTGCTGGACAGATGCTCAATCTACAGCCCTGCAAACAGCAGTTTCAAAAGGTCTTTTTGTTAATATCCTGAGACGTTCGGAGGTACAATACAGTAGCATTCCCCCTCCGTTCAGATGCCTTTAACACAGAGTAGCAAATAGTAAAAATCAGAGGGGAACTGCACTATTTTGTAGCTGTGGAGGAATACTTCCAAATGTCCAAAAAGGGAGTTCCATGATCAGCAGTTTTTAGAGCTACAATCAGATCCCAATAAGTCTGTAGGCTCTGTCCACAGCCCTAAAAAGGGAAACAGGAACATAACCAGTAATTACAGGCCTATAAGCCTCACCAATATTATATATAAATGCTTAGAAAAGATACTAAAATCAAGGCTGGAAAAAGAATTATGCGACGAAGAGTTAGCTGACATGACTCAACATGGTTTTGTTAAGGGAAAATCTTGTACCACTAACCTGATATCCTTCTATGATGGTATCAGTAACAGTCTGGATAAGGGAACTCCTGTGGATGTGGTTCTTCTTGATTTCAAGAAGGCTTTTGACAAGGTCCCACATGCTCTGCTCATTGTGAAAATGGTTAAACTTGGAATAAATCCCTCTATAGTTAGTTGGGTCTCAGTGTGGTTGTCAAATAGATCACAGCAAGTTTGAATATAAGGTACAATGTCCAGTGAAATTAAGGTGACTAGCGGGGTCTCCAGGGATCTGTATTAGGCCCTGTATTGTTCAATAGTTTTAAAAGGGACATTAATGAGGTACTAAAATGCAAGATGATTAAATTTGCAGATGATACTTAGGTCTGCTCAGAAGTAGATACTACCTTTAAAATAGATTTATTTCAATATGACCATATGCAAATAGATCTATGGGCAAAGGCCAATAAAATGGAATTCAGTGTTGACAAATGCTCAGTTATGCATTTCAGCAAGAAAAATCCAAATACTATGTATAAATTAGGTATGTTCACGATCAAAGCAGAAGAAGCCAGAAGGGGAAGGAAGGAAACATATTCAATTCAGTGCTTTAGAGTAACTGGTAATTTGCATTTTTCTTTTAAACTTAGATTGTGGGCTTGTAGTGACACTATACTTTCTTTCTTTGTTGTCTTTACTTATAATTGTTTTTGGGCTGTTGAAAATTTAAAACATAGTGGTGGTGTAATTCTGTGCTGTCTTTAATTGCTGCAAATTTTATCTTGGCTTGTCTGACTGTCCTGTAGCTGGGTGAAGGGTGTTAATTGTCTGGCCTCTGACCTCAGCTACGTGATAACTGGAGGTGGGGCTTAGTCAGAGTTAAAGTAGCAAGCAGAGGTTTATTTTCTGAAGAGCTAGTGAAGGGAAGGAAGGAAACATATTCAATTCAGTGCTTTAGAGTAACTGGTAATTTGTATTTTTCTTTTAAACTTAGATTGTGGGCTTGTAGTGACACTATACTTTCTTTCTTTGTTGTCTTTACTTATAATTGTTTTGGGCTGTTGAAAATTTAAAACATAGTGGTGTAATTCTGTGCTGTCTTTAATTGCTGCAAATTTCGCCTCTCCCTCCCTTCCCAGCTCTTAATTATATGCCCTGATAAATCTGATTGACAGAAGCTAAAACACAGGGTATAGTAAGAGGTGTGAAGTAGGAGGGGCATAAGGGGGAAGAGCCCACCCTCAGCACGACAAGTGTTTTGACTCCATTTATTTATTTATTGTTTCTTTTTCCTTAAAAAAAATTATCTGAGGATCAGTGACAGGATTTTAGTACTGTAAATTAATAAAAGAGAACTAGGAGAGCTTCAGTAGCAGACAAGTAGTGGAATTGCAGTATAATGTGGGAGTGCAATGCAGTGGCTGTGGGGCAGCCATATTCAGGCAGACCTTCTGGACACTGAGGTGCTGCCCCATCTGCATGCATCTCTGGACTGAGGGATGAGGTAGCCAGACTCAGAGTGGAAGTAAACTGGGTCAGGAGTACCATCACCCCTATCCAGGGACCACCCAGTCCAATGCAGCTGCTTCAAAGGATGCCGAGAACGAGGAGCACTTGGATGACAGTGGGCTCAGGGAGGGTTAGAGCAGTCAGGCAGAGGCACATCCCAGATCCTATTCCTCTCAAGAACTCATATGCCACACTGGCAAATGAGGACAACCAAATAGAGATACCCAGAGAAGTGGAAGGAAAGGATGTGAAGGTTAGCCAAGGAGGTGACCTCAGTGGGGAAAGCAGTGGACCCCAGAGGAGGAGGAAGCAAATCCTGGTGGGGGACTCCATCGTAAGAGGGATCCAGCTAGGAACACAGGAGGGGGAGGACAGGGAGGTGAGGTGCCTACCAGGTGCCACGGCATGGAGGGATGGAAGGAAGATACTGGGGATCACTGGGAAGGCAAGATGGGAGGGTGAGCTGGATGTCATTATCCACCTAGGTACTAATGACTTGGCAAATGGGAGCCAAAGGAAGTTCAGGAAGAGTTTAGGAAACTGGGAGGGGTCTCAAGCAAGTAGCTACTTCTGTCACTTTCTTAGAAGTACTACCTGTGAGAGGCAAGGAGAGCATAGAGTGCACTGCAGGGAACTTTAACTCATGGTTGAAGAACTGGTGCTGTGAAAAGGGTTTGGATTCATTGGTGACTGGGGACTCACCTGGAGGGATGGAGGTTGTTCTAAGCCTGACGGCCTGCATCCATCCTGGAGGGGAATCTGCGACTCAATGATAAGTTTAAATGCTACATTGACAAGCACTTAAACTAGCAAAGGGGTGGCAGGCCAGCAAGGAGGGTACTCCATTTGCTCACCCCCACAGCTAGCAGTGGAACCAGTGAACCAGAGGAGTGGCTATCTCTGCAAAGCAGTGTGCAAAAGATGGAGATTAGTGTCCAAAAGGTGGATAAGCAGAAAAGGGCAAAATTCAGCAGAAGGGCAGACAGCAAGGAGAACCAGGGATAAATGACAACCAAGGAAGGGCTGGAGTAGAACAGTGAAGCAGTCTAGGAGGTCAAATCATGGAAAGCCATGTGCAAATGCCAGGAGCCTTAGTAACAAGATGGAAGATCTGGAGGCTGTCATGGTACAGTCAGACCTGGACATTGTGGCCATCACTGAAACCTGGTGTAATGATAACCATGACTGGAGATGGCCATACCTGGCTACAACATATTCAGAAGAGACAGAGCAGGCAGGAAGGAGGAGGAGGGCACTGTATGTGAAAATGACATAAGGGCCACAGAGATCCAGGAGGAACAAAATGGGGGAGAGATACTGTGGGTTAAGCTGGAAAGGAAAATGGGGCCAGCCATCTGCACAGGTGTGGTCTATAGACCACCAGCCCAGGAGGAAGAAACAGATAGGGAGCTGATGCTAGCCATCCAAAGGATGGCAGACAAGGGTGAGGTAGTACTGGTTGGAGACTTCAATATTCCAGACGTGGACTGGAGCATCCCAGCAGCAGCATCAACTAGGAGCAGATTTATCCTGGACTCCCTTCAGGGTGCCTTCCTCAAGCAACTGGTCATGGAACCAACTCGGCAGAAGGCAATACTGGACCTTGTGCTCACAAACAGGGACAGTGTGATGGGGTAACAGTGGGGAGCACCTGGGTAACAGTGACCACCAGTCATTGTGGATTTGAAATCACAGAAAGAGCAGAACCAACCACACAAAAACACGTATCCTGGATTTTAGGGGGGCAGACTTTGGGAAAATGGGAGATACTTGAAAGAGGCATTAAGGGAATTGGACAGGAATCAGGGTTGAGGAACAGTGGGCAGTATTTAAATGGGGATTATAGGAACAACAGAATTATGCATTAAGCAGGTTAGCAAGAGGAAAAGGAAGAGGAGACCATTATGGTTTCCAAAGAGGTAGCAAAAGAAAGTGAAAGCCAAAAAGATTGCATTCAGGCAATACAAAAGACACAGGCAGAAGGGGATAGGGAGAAGTACCAGGAGAAACAAAGGGAGGCAGGGGTCAGTAAGGAAGCCAAAGCTCAGACAGAAGAACACATTGCAAAACTGGTAGGTAAAGGGACAAAACCCTTTACAGGTACATAAGTGAAAAAGAAAGACAAAGGGAGGATAGTGAGACTGAAGGGGAGGATGGGAGCCACGTGGAGGATGACAACAGTAAAGCTGACATATTGAACAGGTATTTCTGCTCAGTCTTTACTGAGGAAGAGGGGGTAATGGGTCTGAAGGAGTACAAGGGTGAGAATGGTGCAGAAATGGACACAGGTCCCTTTACACAAGAAAGGGTCCTGAAGGAACTGGAAGTAATAAGAGTTGATAAAGCAATGGGACCAGATGGTGCACCCAGGGTCCTTAAAGAACTAAGAGAGGTGGTGGCTGAACCTCTGGCTATCCTGTTTAGCCAATCACTGGAAACAGGGGAGGTACCCAAAGACTGGAGGACAGCAGATGTAGTCCCCTTATACAAAAGTGGGAACAAAGACGAAGCAGGGAACTACAGACCAGTCAGCCTCACCTCAGTAGTGGGAAAGATCATGGAAGCACTACTGAAGGAGAGATTGGTGGAACTTCTGGTTGTCAATGGACTACAGGACCCAAGGCAGCATGGTTTCACCAGGGGGAGGTCATGTCAGACCAACCTCATTGAATTTTTTGAGTGGGTGACTAGGGAGGTGGATCAGGGAAGGGCAGTGGACATGACCTCATCTGGACTTCAGCAAGGCCTTTGACACTGTGCCACATAGAAGACTATTACACAAACTGGGGAATATGGGTGTGGGCAGGACAGTAGTGGTGGGTAGGTAACTGGCTGGGTGGCAGGACACAGAGGGTGGTGGTAAATGGCTGTCCTCCACAGAGGAAAGAGTGACCAGTGGGGTACCACAGGATCAGTGCTGGACCGGTCCTATTCAACATCTTCATCAGTGACATTGCGAGGATCTAGAAGGCAGAATTTCACTGTTCGCTGATGACACAAAGCTCTGTAATAGAGTACACACCAGAGGGTGTAGACAGAATGAGAAGGGACCTGCAGAAACTTGAAGAATGGTCAGGGGTTTGGCAGTTGAAATTCAATGCAAGAAGTGCAAGATAATGCATATGGGGCACAAAAACCCTGGCACAATATATCAGTTGGGGGTGAGGATATAGCATGCACCAAGCAGGAAAGGGATCTTGGGGTTATCATCTCTGATGACCTCAAGGTAGGAACAGTGTTACAAGGCATCAGGTAAAGCAAATAGGATGCTGAGATGTATAGGCAGGGCATCACCAGCAGGAAAAGGAGGTCATAATTCCGCTATACAAGACACTAGTGAGGCCCCACCTGGAGTACAGTATACAGTTCTGGAGACCATACCTATGTAAGGACATAGACAGGGTAGAGAAGGTTCAGAGGAGGGCAACAAAGATGGTGCATGGATTGCATAACAAGTCCTATGAAGACAGGTTGAAGGAACTGAACATGTACTCCCTGGAGGAGAGGAGGGAGAGAGGGGATATGATAGAGACATACAAGTATCTTACAGGAAGGAACAGGGTGCAGGAAAACACTATTTTTAAGCAAAAAAGATGTTCCAGGACTAGAGGGCATGGGATGAAGTTGGAGGGAGGATGATTCAGAGGAAACATGAGAAAGAATTTCTTCTCAGAACGGGTGGTGGACAAGTGGAACACCCTGCTAGAGGAAGTGGTGGGGGCTGAAACAATCACAGGATTTAAGAATGCATGGGATAGACATAAACGAATTCTAGAGGTCAGGGGTAAGGGGAAACAGACTTCTAGGAAAACAAATTGAACTTACAAGCTCAAATGGGCAGACTGGGTGGGCCATAGGCCCTTATCTGCCAACACTTTCTATGTATCTATGAATTGGAGAGTGACTTAGGGGTAATTATAAACAAGGATTTTCCATATGCAGACCAGTGCAGACAGGCAGCCTTCAGAGCAAACAGAATCATAACATCGATCAAAAAAGCATTTGTCAACAGGAACAAGGCATGCATTCTCCCTCTTTACACTATGTGTGTTAGATCACATGTGGATTATGCTGCCTCTTTCTGAGTACCTTATCTTGCAAAGGATATATAGTTGGTGGAATCAGTCCAAAGAAAAGCCACAAAACTGGTGTCCATACTAAACACTCTTTCCTATCCTGAAAGGCTGAATGCATTAAACCTCTATGACCTTAAGACTCGTAGGATTTGAGGAGACATACTTATGTTATTTAATATACTAAAAGATCCTACTCACCAAACTGAATGTAACATAGAAGGGGTGAGAAAACCTGATGGCCTTAGGCACCATGATAAACAACTAAAGGTACATAAGGTTAAAACTAATACAAGAGATACTCTTTTCACCATTCGGGTTACTAAGCTGGGGAACGTATTACCATCAAACCTAATTAATATAAACTCATTCAAATGATTCAAAAAAAGCCCTGGATAGTTATCTATTTGATGACAGGTGAAAAATATACACTCTGCAGATGTGGGGAAGGTGGTCTTGATGGGCTTATGCCTTCTTCCACCTTCTGTAACTGAGTAATACCAAGTAATACTCCTGTACAGACATCTGAGTGAAATCATGCTGGCTCTAAAACACAAAGCAGAGTTTAAAAACATTTTTGTTACAAAGTTTTAAGGGGCTTGCAGTCCAGATGCAAACAGTGCTAGGTGGATTTAAAATGCATTAAGGCATTTAAATAGTTTTAAGATTCACAGTGTGGGGCACAGCTAGCAGCCTGACAGGAGCAATGCTCATCTCTGAGTTTCTCAGTATCAGGTCTTACACTAAATAAATTTATTGTTTTCTGTGCACTAAACTAACTACGAACATGACAAATAAGTTTATAAAGGTGATTAGTAATGTTTGTAGAAAGCCTAGTACCATGAGACAACCAAGAAAAAACTCTAAATCTGGCTCTACTACTCCCAGATCATTGAAAGCATCTAATGCTGCTCCACCATACACTCTGGGGGGGGATGCACCCACCACATTACAGACTTAGCAGTCTGTGGTTACTACTTTAACACAGACTGTAAGAAACATGGATAAAAAATTGGACTCCTGTTTTGAGAGCTTGGTAACAGTGAAGAACATAGCTGAAGCAATGACTCAGATTGTAGAGGAATTCAAGAAGACGGGTAAGGCCCTTGCAGTGACCACATTGATTATGAAAGAATAGAGCTTCTTGCAATCACAGTTTGAGCAACTGAAAGCTATTGTAAGAGCTGCTAATGTTCAAATTCTAGGAATGCCAGAAGGAAAAGATGGAACACAGGGATTTTTCTGGAGAGGTGGCTATGTGACTGGGGTTCATGCCTTCAGTTGTGGCAGTATACCAAATTACTCACCAGCATGCCTCTAGCTCAGATGAAGGTCCCCAAACTTTGACAACAGTCCTGGAATCATCAGGGGTAGAGGACAAGATTTTAAGAGCATCCCATGAAGAAGGTTTGATTGTAGTGGATGAGAAAAGACTTATGTTCTTTCTGGACTTCTGTTACACTACAAGATCTCAGCAAAAAAGTCTTTGAGGGGATAACAGCAAAACTTAAAGAACTTAACACACCCTTTAGGCACAGTTTCCCAGCTAGAGTACAATTTGCAATTAAGATGTCACTGGGCATGGGTTTAGGATAATACAATTTCAGGCAGACCACAACTCAGGCGCATAAAAGACACATGGTTGTATTTATCATTTTATTTTCATCAAGTAAACTATACAGAAAGCAAAATGGTAAGTCAGACAACTGCTTAGCTTCAACAGTTTCCAAGGCTTTTCTTTAGCCTAGCATGAATCAAACAGTGTGAAAGCACACACTACTAGGAGGTCCTCCACCTTCCTCAGTCAGTATCCAATAGACCACCCTATCTATCTTCTCTCAGCACTGAGGTAGGGCTTTTTATAAGCTCACTAGAAGTTGGTAAAACAGTTTCCCCTGCCCTTTGATTAACAGCAGACATAACATAAAACTAGCCATGAGGGGCCACTGTTGCACCACAGAGAACAGTTATTTGGCACCTGGAGAACATTACATAACTTGTTTACAACATTGTTAAAGGTCAGACCTAAGGTCAGAACATTATGTGCTCTCCTAAACTCTCCTGCAGGGTCATATTACCTCATGCTGTCTGATGCAAAATATATCTCAGAAGGGGGCTGCTAACATCTAGAAAAAACAGACACAAACTTTTATTCTTCTTCTTCTGTCAAGACAGTCCTCTCATTTTGTGTC
The DNA here is from genome assembly GCA_016271365.2 of Neoceratodus forsteri. Taxonomy (NCBI): domain Eukaryota; kingdom Metazoa; phylum Chordata; order Ceratodontiformes; family Ceratodontidae; genus Neoceratodus; species Neoceratodus forsteri. The sequence continues at coordinate 359,100,373 of CM057458.1, forward strand.
TGTACTCTTAAGTTTTGTTTTTGGTTAATATGCACAGAATGCTTTATAAGCACTTCAGCACTTAATTTATAACCAGCCAACCAGCATGTTGGACATTATACAAAACATAAACTGCTTGGGAAAGGGGTTTCAATTTATCTTAGGGGTGTCCACTATGACAGGGGTCACTCTGTCACATAAGGGTCAAAAGTACTTTTTTACAGACTCCAAAGTGGCAGGGTTCTGTGTACGAAAAATAATTAAAAGTGCTGGGGAGCAAGCACAAGAGGAACAATCTTCTAAAAATGAGGTAGACTAAGACTGTAGTTCTCCCTCTCAGCTGTCATGAGTATGTACTGTTTTTTTTCCTTGATTCCCCTTTGCTGTATATAGGTGCAAGGCAGAATGGGACTAGAGATTAGGGTGTTTTACCTCATCAATAGACATTTCATTGGGACAGTTTGATGTTAAGCTTATTGGACATGCACTAAGGGACTTACAAACACCTTAGTCTGCCCACAACAATTCTGACAATTTTTTTGCAAAAGAACTACACTTTACTATGTGTGCTATAAAATTATCTAAAGCTTATGATGTTCCCAAATGTTTAATTGCTAATTATCCTCATTTGTGATGGGGTTGTAATGCCTGGAATAGGCACATTAAAGTGTGTGTCAGTTGGAAAATATGGCAGTAGGGCTGTGCAATTCAGCAAATTTCACCCAACAGGCCAATTTTGAGCTGAGCTGGCTAAAACCTGAATTGGCCCGATCTGGCCTAAAATTAAATGAAGGGTTTTGAGGGTCAAAATACATTTGATTTTAAATGATTTCTGGTATATTATTAAAATATTCTGTTAAAGTGCATGAAATGAACAATAACTGTAAGCAGAATCTTCACAATGAGTAGAGTTGGGCACTGCAACAACAGTAACAGGTACTATTACTGTTGGAACAGTAGGAATTAGGCCAGTGGTGGTTAAACAACGGGTCTGGGCCAGCCAGGGCCCCCCACTTTAATTCAAGGGAGGGCACATATATGTTTCAGGCTCCCCACCCCAAATTTTTGATTCTATTTTTTTTATTGCTATATACATGGACTTTTCATGGTGGCCAGTTTCGATTAATAATGCAGCACAGCAATTTATATTTGTGCTGAGTGGTACGATCAGCTGCTGATCATGAATGCTGATCTTATACTGATATAGAGTATAGTCCCTGCATTAATGCGCCTGCCTTGCTACTATGCAACTTCAAAAAGAATTACGTTATGTTATTGGTGCTCCCAGCTACCCATTGTTACTGCCATAGTAATACTGGGAGGACCAATAAAAGAATTCTATCTTCAAGCAAATGACATATCAGAATATGGCAGTTGTTAGTTAGAGTGGGAGCACAGCTCACCAGGCGAATATAGTGATGCCATAATAGCATGGTTAACACCACGCTGTTAAAATAGTGACAGCTAATACAGCAACCGGGACAGAATAGCGCAAATCAGGTTAGCGCTTTTATTACAGCTCTATTGCTGTCGGGGAGATGAGGGGAAAGGGATGAAGCCTGTGCTGGGAGGGGTTCTGCCAAGTAGCTGCTGTGGTGCAGAGGACAGAGCCACAGGCAGGAAAGACAGAGGCACGTCAGTGGCCCAGGGTTCAATTCCTGGGATTTCTGCTTCTTTTGATTTTGTCTCCCCCCTCCCATCTTATGTTTTCTTTCCCACGGTCAACAATCCCCCTCCCAGGTTTGTCCGTGTCCCCAAGTTGCCTTCCCCTAGAGGTAGTTATTATTAGTAGAGGTGGCATTACCACTTAAGAAACATGGTATGTTTTGGTTGACATAAAATGTAGTGTATTCGTGGACTACTACCATTGGCATTATGTTGTGGCCACTCTTTGGGGCAGGCGTTGTTATTGACAGGGCTGTTTTGCCTTCACTATTCTTGTTTATGTGGTTCTGACTGAGTGCCAGAGCACAGCAAGTTGTTAGTCAAACTGAATCAGTTGGCAGTTAGTGGACATGCCAGCCAGATCTTGAGTGACTGAGGTAATAAATTGTCAAATTCTGCATTTGTTCACAAGTATGTGACCAGTTTTGCTGCCTATTACTTGGGAATGGGTTGGTTCCTGTGTGAGTTTATTGCCTGACATATTTTTTTTCATTTGGCGGTATTCAAATTATGTGAGTCCTGAGGTCACATGAATCTACCAGCTCTACACAGACACACACACACACACACACACCACAAAAAAAAAGAAAAAAAATGATAGTGGGCACCAAATGAAAAGTGGTACCACTCATTTCTTTTATTTGGAGGTGATGTAAGTGCCATATCCTGTGTGATCGAGGTAAATTTCTCAAATCCTGCCATTTTTTACTTCAGGTACAGTATGCCTGTACTGGCACTGCTGCCTATTTATTCTAAGTGGTTCCAATTTGCTTTTACTGAGTAACATCATTTTTTTGTCTTTGCTGTTAATCGTCGTACTAGTTCTTGAGTCACTGAGGTAAATTGTCAAATCCTTCAGTGTTCCAGAATATGAACTGTGCTGCCACTGCTGCCTATTAATTCAGATTGTTAACAATGTGCTTTTGCTGCCTAATTAAACATTTTTCTTTGGGGGGGGGGTGAATAGAATTGCTTGATCCTAGGCTGACTGAGGAAAACTGTCAAATAATGCCATTTTCAAAAACAGTATGATCAACACTGCCACTGCTGCATGTTAATTTAGAGAGGTTCCGATTTGCTTGTGCTGCCTAATAGCATTTTCTTTCTTTGTGAGTAATCAAAGTGCCAAATCCTTGGCTGCGAGACTGAAGTAAATTGTCAAATCCTGCCAATTTTCACAAGGGTATGATCTACATACGGGCAGTACACAGATCGTACTGGTGTGTAAAATGGCCAGGTCTGACAGTTCACCTCAGTCACTCAGGAACTAGCACTTTTATTACCAGCAAAAAAAAATGTTACTAACAGCCAACTGGAACCACTCTGAAATAATGGCCAGCAGTGGCAGTAGAGGTATACTGTTGTGGAAGTGGAAAGGGGTAGGGTTTGAGAATTTACCTCAGTCACTCAGGATCTGGCACTTCCGTTACCCACAAATAAAAGAAATGAGTGGTCCCACTTTGCATTTGCTGCATGATATCAGGTTTTTTTATTTGCATATGTGTGAAATTAATGCTTTCATGTGCCCTTGGGGCTTATTATTACTATTTTAATCCCTCACTATCATCCCCTTCCATGCAGTGTGTTCCATACTCATAGCCAGTTAGCAATAACAGGAGCTCAGTTGTCTTGATTGATTAGTCTGTAATGTACAGCATGTGAACTACTGTGTGTTTAGTCCAGACATTTTGGTGGTGCTACCATAGTAAGCAACTCCATCTGTTGCTTGTGAAAATGAGCAATTGGCTCATCTTGCTAACAAGTATAAAAAATAAAAATGAAATGAAACGAAATCAGACCCACTGCTGAACAGCTAATATGTAGAGGTTATTTGGGGGTGCATGCAATTGATTAGCAGCGGCGTTTTCTAAAATACATGCACTGGTGCTGCTTTAGGATGAGAGGGTGTGCCTTTTTATTGTAATTAAAGGAAAAACAGCTTTCAGCTTGACTGGCTGGAGGAAAGCAGCTGTGCCACTCTAAGTTTTTGGGCTGCAGCAGTGAATTCACTACTGCAACACAATATGTTGATGACACAACTGCAGCACAACAACCTCATTTTAGGCATGGATTTCCATGCAGAACAACATTCCATCATACACTATGATCATATTCAAGTCATGGATTTCATTAGCAGAACATGCCAACGTGCATTTTAATTTGATTCTTATTTTATTACCAGGGAGTTAAATTTTTTTGTAGAAGGCAATTGTTTCTTGTGAGCAAAGGCATCATACGTATTTGTAATGCCACATTTAAAAACAAATCATGAATACCCTTTGTTTGCTGAGTCCTACTGTACATTACGTCCTTTTTACAGCTGCAGTAGGTGGAGCCTGCAGACGTTTTGCATGTACAAAAGGAGTGGTGTCATGTTTTCTGTTCGTGGAACTGACTGAAGGTGTAAATGGTCTCCTCCGCCTTACCCTCCTCCAAGAAATGTTTTCCGCCCTCAAATAAATACGCTTTCATGTTAGTCAATGGTTGCAGGGTACTATTTTCTTTCTTAAATGGGCAGTACAACAACTGGAATCTGAGTAGTGGGAGGCAGCATTAGTTTTTTTGGGGGGGTAAGATCCACCCCCACCTCCACCTGAGAAGCTCCTAAAGATCTACCCCCACCTTTTTTTATTCATGTGGGAGGGGCATGAGGTGGATCTATCATGTTGGAACAACTGACTTATCAGAGCTGCCTAGGGAAATAATTAAGGAGTGCCTGAAACTGCATCTAGGCATACCACCCCCCCAAACATGCACACACATAGACATCATGATTTTTTTAAACTCTAAGCATGTCAATATTTGGCTCTTACAGTATGGGAAAGTTGGGCATGAAAATAAAATAGAAAAAAAAGGATCAAGCAGTTATACATGCAGACAGAAGGTCACAAATCTTGTATGAAAAGTTCATTATATGGATGTTTTCCATGTAAAACAGAAATTTTGTTAATGTCAAGTCTGTAGCATCATTTGTAGCCAGTAAACTATTACTTACGTAGGTACTGTAAACGACAGGTTTTAATTCAGAAATCCAGTCTTGATAAATTTGTTTTTTAGCAGTTCTATATGATTTATGTCTCTCTAATGTAAGAGTGCATAGCATAGAAATGAAAGGGTTTCTGTAATTGATTGTTGTTTGCATGAGAAGTGGGCATGACAGTGGCATGCAAGAGTGAAATCTTAATTATTTTTTAGCCATTCTGGGACCTAAAGTTTAACACTATTGTGTGAAGAGAATAAAGTCTTTATGTTTTTTGCTTTTGAATAGATTTAGTGCTTTGAAGTTAAAAGATATAAATATATATACATAGGGCCAGATATTCAAAAGAGTTGAGCCATGCGCAATAGGGTTGCGCCAGCGCAAGTCCAAAATGCGCCATTCTGCGATATTCAGCAGGAGGCAGTTGCACCCCCCAAATCATGCTGAGCAGCAATGCAATGATAATGAGGGCATGTTGTGCAACTTGAGAGAGAACCATGCATAAACTGCACAGCCAGATATTTAGCCTGGGCCATGCAGAGTTATGCATAATACCTGCCTGCACACAAGATTACACTGAAAAAAAAGGAACAAGTTGAGGGCCACCCACAGGTGAGCTGCCATATTGCAGGGTGCAATACAGCAGCTGCCACCTGTGTATGGCCCTCGACATGTTCCTGCCACACCTGGCAGCACCCCCATGCCCCGATCATGGGCATCAGTATCCCTCCCCAAGTCCAATATCCGTGGTGGTCCAGTGGACCGAGATTAGCCCGATCGTGGGCATAACTGTATTCCCCCCAGTAGCCCGATCGTGGGCATAACATTGTTTCCCCCTTCCCCCCAAGTAGCCCAATCATGGGCAGCACAGTAGTCCCCCCACCCCCAGTAGCCCGATCGCGGGCATCAGACCTCCCCCAAGTCCAATATGCCTGGTGGTCCAGTGGACCACAGTAGGCCAATCATGGACGGCATTCCTCACCCCCAAGTATGATATTCCTGGTGATCTAGTGGCCCCACCCACCCGCCCATGGAGCCCCACCACCTCTCCCCGTCAGCTGGCGGGCAGCAGCACCACCCACCTGCCGCCCGCCACCCGCTGACTTAGAGGCTAGTAAGGGCTGCATGCCCATGAGTTCAGAGCATGAGCCAATGGGCATGCAGCCCATACTCTTCTAGAGCAGTCAGATATGTGAATGAACCAATGGGTGTGCAGCCCTACCCTAGCTGTCAGTCGGGCGGGGCAGCAGGCGGGTGGGGTGCTGCGCCTGCCCGGCTGATGGGACTGGGGTGGTGGGGCTCCGTGGAGTGGGTGGGATGGAGAGCAACTAGATCACCAGTGATATCATACTTGGGGGGGTGAGGAATGCCGCTCACGATCGGGCTACTTAACATAGAAACATAGAAACATAGATTTTGATGGCAGCTAAGGACCGTTTGGCCCACCCAGTCTGCCCATTTCCCTACCTATTGGATAAGCTGCAGATCCTAGTTAACCAGCAGCCTACTTCTTCCTACCCCAACCCCCTAGAATTGCCTTATGGTTGTCCCATGCATGCTTGAATTCCACCACTGTTTTTGACTCCACAACCTCCTCTGGAAGGCCATTCCATGCATCCACAACCCTCACTGTGAAAAAATACTTCCTTAAATTACCTCTGATCCGCCCCGTTCTGTCTTCAAATTGTGCCCCCTTGTTCTTGCACACCTCTTTTTTTGAAAGATGCTACCCTCTTGGACTTTGTTGATTCCCTTGAGATACTTGAAAGTTTCTATCATGTCCCCCTCTCTCTCCTTTCCTCAAGGCTATACATATTCAGCTCCTTAAGTCTCTCTTCATATGTCTTCCGGTGCAGGCCCTGCACCATTTTAGTTGCCCTCCTCTGGACAGCCTCCATCCTGTCTATATCCCTGCGGAGATTGGGTCTCCAGAACTGCACGCAGTACTCCAGATGGGGTCTTACCAACTGTCTGTACAGAGGGATAATAACTTCCTGTTTTCCTCTGGTGATGCCTCTCCCTATGCATCCCTGTATCCCCCCAGCCCTCTTTGCTGCCCTCTTACATTGTTTGCCCACCTTTAGATCATCTGATATGACTACCCCAGGTCCCTTTCCATTTTTGTTGTTGTTAGTATCTCACCCCCCATTGTGCACTCTTCCCCTGGGTTTTTGTTTCTCAGGTGCATTACCTTGCACTTCTTAGCATTGAATCTAAGCTGCCATACATTTGACCATTCCTCTAACCTTGCCAAGTCCCTTCTCATCCTTTCCACCCACCTTGTGCATCAACTCTGTTGCAGATCTTTGTGTCATCTGCAAAGAGACATACTTTCCTTCCAGTCCCTCTGCAATATCGCTTATAAAGACATTGAGAGGACCAGTCCTAATACTGAACCCTGTGGTACCCCACTAGTAACCCCCTTTCTTCAGAGTGGACTCCATTTACTATTACCCTCTGTGTCCTATTCTCCAGCAATTCTTTACCCAGACTGTCATCTTGGGACCCCTCCCAGGCTGGCTAACTTGTATATTAATCTTTTGTGTGGGACTGAGTCAAATGCCTTGCTAAAGTCTAGGTAGGCCAAGTCCACAGCCCCTCCCTGATCTACTACTTTGGTCACCCAGTCAAAGAAATCTATCAGATTTGTCTGGCATGACCTTCCCACTGTGAATCCATGCTGCCTTGGGTCCTGAGTCCCTCAGGTCTCTAGATACTCAACAATTCATTCCTTCAGAAGTGATTCCATCATTTTCCCTACTACTGAGGCTAAACTAACAGGTCTGTAGTTTTCTGCTTCTGCCTTGCTCCCACTTTTGTGAACGGGAATCACATCTGCCCTTCTCCAGTCCTCGGGTACCACCACATCCTCCCATGATTTGTTAAAGAGGGTAGTCAGTGGTGTCACTAGTTCTACCCTTAGTTCTTTTAGAATTCTGGGATGAATCCCATCAGGCCCCATTGCTTTGTCCACCTTCAGTTTTAAGAGTTCTTTCAGAACCCTTTCTTCTGTAAATGGGCTGGTATCAACTTCTGTATCCAGAGTGTTTCTGCTGTTTGTTTTAGGTACCTCCCCCACTGCCTTTGTAAATACTGAGCAAAAATATTTGTTTAGTATCTCTGCCTTTCAGCATCACCCTCTGCCCACCCTCCCTCCTCTTTATTAAGCCTCACTAGCCCTCCTTGGTCTTCCTTCGCTCTCCTGATGTACTTATAAAGGTTTTATCCCCTTCTTAACAGAGTTGGCTATCTTTTCCTCGCTTTGGGCCTTTGCTGTTCTGACTGCCTTCCCAGCTTCCTTGCTTTAACTGATACAGTTCCCTGTCCTGCTCCTTCTGTGATTCCTTGTACTTCCTGAATGCTTTCTTTTCTCTTAAACCTTCACTGCCACTTCCTTTGAGAACCATAGTGGTTTCTTACATCGTTTCGTTTTGTTAATTTGCTTCACACAAAGGCTTGTTACCTCTGTGATGGCAGTTTTATTATTCCCATTGTTCTTCCACCCTCCTTCCTGCCCATTTGCTAGTGCATTCTTAGGCACTCACCCATTTTAGCAAAGTCAGCCCTCCTAGAGTCCAGTACTTTTCTTTTGTGTAGCTTGACTCTATTGCTGCATTTTGTGAACCATACTGTTCGATGGTCGCTAGTTCCCAGATGGCTACCCACTTCACATCTGTGATCCTCTCTTCATCTCCATTTGAGAGAACCAGGTCTAAGAATGCTCCTCTCAGTGGGCTCCAATACTAGTTGTCTAAGGCATGCCCTTGTAGGGCATCTAGGAATAACTCACTCTTTGAAGTGGCTGCTGCAACTGCATTCCAGTTAACATCTGGCATATTCAGATCACCTATCAGCAATATCTCCCCTTTTCTGCCATTCTAAGTATTCTTTCCATCATTTCCTTGTCCATTTCCTCCCCCTGAGAAGAGGGTCTGCTCTAACCCATGTGGATTGTGGTGCCATTGCCGGTCTCCAAATTTACCCATAGTGCTTCTTCTCCTCCTTGTTTTCCCTTTTGTTCTGTTGCCTTGATTTCTTCCCTTGTGTAAAGAGCTACTCCTCCTCCTCTTTTACCCTCCCTGTCCCTCCTGTAGATAGTGTATCCTGGTATGTTTATGTCCCAGTCATGGTTTTGTGTGTACCATGTTTCTGTGACTGACACGATATCCAGATGTCCCTCCTCCATCAAGGCCACTAATTCAGGAAGCTTGTTACTCAGACTACGGGCATTGGTACACATTGCTCTCCATTTTTTGATGGCTTTACCTTCTTTTGCAGCATCCCCTACTGACCTGTCTACCTCAGTCTTTTTCTCATTTAGTACCCTGTTTTGTAGGGAGAGGCTGGGATTTTCCTGCTGTTTATCAGTGCCTCCCCCCTTGACTAGTTTAAAAACTTGCCAATGAAGCATTTAAACCGATTGCTCAAAAGACTTGTTTCCTTCCTGGACAGATGCAGACCATCCTGCCAGTAGAGGCTGGGGTCCCTCCAGGTGGAACCCCAGTCCACAATGAAGCCAAACCCCTGTGCCCCACACCATTTTTTCAACCATTCATTAAACTGCATGGTGCAAAGTACCCTCGCCTCACTCATGCCATTGACAGGCAGCACCTCAGAGAAGGAGATTGTGTGTGCTACTTGTCTTAGGCCCCTCCCCAATTCTACAAAGTCCTTCTGCACTGCTATAATCTCATGATTAGCCAAGTCATTTGTCCCTAGGTGGACAATGACATCCAGCTCAGATTCCCGTGCAGCTGTTCTCGTGATCCTGAGGATGTGCTTCCTGTCTCTCCAAGCCATGTCTACTCATGATCCACTGGACCACCAGGGATATTGGACCTTGGGGGGGAGGTCTGATGCCTGCAATCAGGCTACTCTGGGGTGGGGGAATACTGTGCTGCTCTCACGGTCAGGCTACTCGGGAAGAAACAATGTTATGTGCCTTGATCGGGCTACTCGAGGGGAGGAAACAATGTTATGCCCACGATCAGGCTACTTGGGGGTGGAGGAATACTGTTTTGCCTGCATTCGGACTACTGGGGGGGAATCAATGTTATGCCTGCCTTTGGGCTGAGTGGGGTACAACATTATGCCCATGATTGGGCTGCAGGGGGCATCGGTCCCTGATGGCTGCTGCCTGGCAGGGCGCCAGGCGCAAGTCATCAGAGATCGGCACACCTGTATGCTAATGGCATGCAAATGGGGCCATAATCAGATGTAAATGGCCCCCCCGTGTACCTTGCATAAATTATGGCCCCATTTGCATGTCACCCTTTGAATATCACAGGTGCTGTGCATGGCGCAATGGAACTTGCACCACTGCATCTCAATGCTCCATTCTGACCACTTGCGCTGGCGCAGTTCCACTGCGCCATGCACACTGGGTGTGGCCAGGGGGCGATATTTAAAGAAGTTGTGCCATAGCGCAACTCCATTGAATATCACCCTGGCCACACCCCTGCACAACTATTTTGAGCAGTGCAGGGGCTTGCGCCACTAAATGGTGCAGTTTGAATATCTGGGCCATAGTGGCATGGGCACCTGAAAAGAAAGGAGATACTGCTAAAATAAATGCTATTCTGATATTTTATTTATTTATGTGTGAGATTTTAAGTGTAGTTTTGCCTAGGTCACAGACACATAAGCTATAAATAGGGATGGATGTATTAGTCAAAGCTTGAAGTAGAAAAATAAAGCAAGAAAAATAATATATTGTGTTTTTTTCTTCAATTGTTTAACCAGGAGTGGCACACTAAGCTGAAAGCTTGTTTGCAGGAGCAACCTGGGAGCACATGTAGGTTAAGTGACTTGCTCATGGTCACCCAGTATGCAAGTGGGGGCAGTGGGACTCAAACCCAGATCTCCAGATTTGCAGTTAAGAGCCTTAAACCACTATGCTATACTGCCTCCCTAGTTATGGCAGTCATCTGTTTTATGGTTCATGATGTTGGTGTAGTAAGCATACCAACATACTAATATACAAAAATGCCAGCAGAATAGGCCTAGTGGGCTTTCATGTCTGCTCATTTGGTCAGTCCCTACCCTGGGAGCTGACCTTGCTGCCCCCTGCCCTCTCAGACTTCTCCCTTCCCATTCCAGAGTATTTCGGTTTCATTGGACTTTGCTTCCACAACCCTTCCCTGTGTACCTGTGCCACCCCCTCTCAAACCCCTCCACAGTCTCTGCCTCCACCAGCCCCCCGGGCAGTGCATTCCATGGTTCTACCACCCTCTTAGTGAAGTAGCACCTCCTCCTTTCTCCCCTGAGTCTCCCCCCTCCAGCTTTCACCCATGCCCTCCAGTTGCCCCCTCCTTCCTTCAGAGCACCATGACTGTGCCTCCCCTATTTACCTCATGTACTTGAAGACCTCTATCATGTCCCCCCGTCCCTTCTCTCTTCCAATGTGTACATATTTAGCTCTTTGAGCCTCTCCCCATAGGGTCCTTTCCCCCAAGTCCGAGATCATTTTGGTTGCTTTCCTCTGTACCCTCTCCAGGAGCTCAATGTCCCTCTTTAAGTGTGGCCTCCAAAACTAAACACAGTACTCAAGGTGCAGCCTCACCAAGCACTTATACAGAGGAAGTATCACTTCCCTCCTTCTGGAGTGATCCCCTTAGCGATGCATCCCAGCATTGTGTTGGCCTTGGCTTCTGCCCTCCTGCAAGTCTCCAAGTTGTTCATATTGACATCCACCACCACCCCGAGGTCCCTCTCAGCCATACAGCCATAGCAGCAGTACATTGCATAGCAGATATACAATGTCAATAAGCAGGTCATGCAACAGATGTGCTGAGCAGTTACTGAAGCAAGAAATGTACAGCTGTCATTTTTTACATCCTGTTCAAAATGTGATTTTGCACCTGTGGTGCCAAATGGCACAGTCGCTGTACAAAATCTCCTTTTGGCTAATGAACTGATAGTGTCACTGTTCATGTGGTGGGGTCACAAAAAGCCCATGCTGAAAACGTGGAGTGAAAATACCAAGAAACACCCAGGGCATTAGGGTTTCTGACCATAACACCCTGCACTGCAGTGACTGACAGGCATCAGGGGTGTGATTTGGCATTGTCAATAGTAATGCTCATGCCATTCCACCCCCCATCCCCACCCTACAGCCAGTGACAGGTATCGAGGTGTGCCTTTGACTCTTCAGCCCCAAAGTTCACTCAGTTCTCTTATACTGTACCCATTTCAGTGTATTTCCTTATGGAATGGGGTGAGTGTAAAGTCTGAAAACCCCAAGGCACACCTTGACTCTTGTCTGTGTCTGCAGGGTAGGGTGAGGTGAAATGGCATGAGCGTTATGGGAAATTATCCAAAGGCACACCCCAGTGCCTGTCCATGTCTGCGGGGTGGGGGGTGGGATTGGTGTCACTTCAATACTTCACTGCCATTCCTATTCTGCCTGTCTGTCTGTCTCTCTATCTATATGTCTATGTAATTATCTATCTTCCTATTAATTGCATGATTCGTTACTTTTACCTATTTCTAAAACAAACCTACATATCACATTTGCCTGCACTCTGAGCACATACTTATGTGCATATTTGTAATCCACGTCTGTGTAGACCTCATACTTTCCTAATATTCCCATTATCACAAGCATAACTACTTTGCCCTTATCAAAAGTGACCCCCTCTAAAAGTTAATATCTCATTTTCTCTAACAGTCCATCATCATTACACCTGACTTCCTGACATCAACACACTGCTTAAATATAACTTACATTACCTCATGGACAAAAACCCTGTTTCTTTTAAAAATAAAAAAAACTGTGTAAATAATTCCATGGTGGAACTGCCAGACATTATTTTTTTACATACTGCCACCTTCTGTACCATCATGGGGATTTGCATATGTTTCCATTGATACTTTGCATTGTTGGGATATGTGCAATTGTGTTTTCTTTAAAATGTGGCTGTCTGGCCAATATCATCTGGGATAACACATACATCAGTGGCATTTGCTCTGGGGTTCTTTTGTAAGCTTCCTGTTCCTTCCATTAAAATGTACACCTCCATATATTTTCCTAATAATGTGTATGCCTTCATTAGAACAGAAACTAAAACAAATCTTACTACTTACAAATCATTGTGTTGTTTCTCCATACCTCCTTAACAGTTCCACACAACCTCACTAACTTCATTATGCAGCCGTGGTGGATCTGACCAGAATTTGTTAAACTGTGTTATGCACAGTCTTGAGTGCAACCATTTATTATACAATATAACAAAGTACAGTGCAGTTCAACAATACAGTCGTGTGGCTGAAGGAAAACCAAACAAAATTAAACAACTCAGCAAGTGCATTCAAATAATACAGCACAGTGTGTTAATAAGTACGATAAAGTTTGCTTAAAGGCCATTACAGATGGAACAAAACAAAAAAATGTTAACCAGTATGCAGAATGTTTTGTCACTTCCAGAAGAAAGAGATATTAGTAATCATTTCTGATAATGTTGTCTATTTAATAATACTGACATGATAAATGTGTGTGTTTACTTATAAAATGCTGCACATAAATTGGATTACTGCAAGATAATGTAAAACTGTCTCATCACTCAAGATGAATGTGGTACTGTTGATGTCAACATAAAATAAACAAAGGTATATACTGTATCACAATAAAACTGTGTTTTTAATTTAATTATATTGCTTTACTTGAGCACAGATTGTTTCTCTGAACATATATTTAGCACCGGAACTTTTGACAGTGAAATAATTCAAGATTGTATATGATAAGAAGGAGTGTACTGCACAGCACTGCTCAAGGTAATGAGTTTCATCTGATAATTCCAGAATAAATTCTTGATGCAAAATTATTTTTTTATGAAGCAAACATTGTGCGAGATCAAAAATAGGCACAAAAACACTTCCAAAATTGTAAAATGTAACCCTCACCTATTTTATTGAATTTTTGTGCCCCCCCACACACACACACATTAAAGCTAGTTGAACTGGCCGTGCATTAGGCATAGTAAATAGCCCAGTCCAAGTTAACAAATGATGCCACTTGTATGGGACAGTCACAGCTATTAAACTGCACTAAGGTTTAAAAAACTCTAATCTAAATGTAAATGATGAGAAAGAATGGTAGATCTCTCTCATCTAGAACACCACAAAGCTTGTGGCTGTCTGATGTGGTCCTTCCAGCCCTGTTGCCCTTCACCAGGTATTGCTGTAAAACTTTGGACTCAGCCAGCAAAAAAAAAACATTTTTATATTTTATTTCTGTCTCTGGGGGATCAGAGGCAGCCCCTGCCTATGACCACTCCCTCTCCTAGAACCGCAATCAACTGTTGTCCTTATTTTTCCCCCTTTTTTAGTTGCCCTGAGTTAGAGAGTCAGCTAGATTTATAAAAGCAATATATTGCAGTGTGTGACTTGTCTTTTTGTTAATTATTCCTGCCTATCTGAAGAATTAATCTTTTCTTCCTTTGCAACAGAACACTGTAGTTACAGCATGCTACACAACAATCTATCCATTGCTCAGACAGACATACTACAGTTACTGCTGCCTGCCGTGCTGCTCGCCTCTGACCCTGATGAGTTGATGTGAGGGGTTTATAAACCCACTTAACAGCATGCTTCCTGCTCCAATCAGAGTAGAGCTAACAGCAGCAGGGTCAGTACAAGCAAATAGACAGATTAATTGGACTGCCATAAAAACAGTCACATGATTCCCCTGACTGTCTTGTTCAACACGTTGAGTGTAACTTCTTCCTTCGGACTGTCTGAAGCAAGATCATGACAGCTAGCAGGCAGCCTGTAGCTCAGAGCTCCATCTTCAGGAAGTCAGCTGCTTGAGCACCCAACATGCATAATGTGAACTTGCCATGGGAGAGGACTGATGGACCAGTCTCTCAAGTATGCCCCCCCCAATTGCTGCACATGGCAGTGAGAGTGAAACATTCAATGCTCTTAGCCCCAGCAGTACTTTGCATAGTGCTGCTCCTTCAGCATGTGTCTTTGTGATTATAAATTCGGGCCAGGTTTTAACAGTTAAACCTGACTGGGAAAATTTTCTGATCACTGTTAAAGTTGAATGGCGTGAATGTTTGACCCAACATGATTCATGGCCCTACATGGCAGCCATTCAGTGTGGTGGAGTAAGGCAGTGCCCCATAAATATGGTGATTACGTTTAAGTCCCTTCATGGGCTTTACTTTTAGCCCAGACACCTCCATCTCCCAATTTGGTGGTAGCTCTGACAGCTGGAGAGGTGCTTTACACCATTTTCTGTTCAGTGGGTGCATGCATTGTCCCTTACCAGGCTTGCTCCTGGAATAACTTTAATTCCTCCCTGGTAGCCTCAGATCCCTGCATGCAGACACGGACTGGTAAGACAAATCACCACTTTTGTACAGTAGCTTTGTTTACTACAAAAGAACCCCAGACCAAATGCAGTGGGGCATGAGTTATCCCGGAGGATATTGGACATATAGCCAAATTTTAAAGAAAACACAAATTGCACATACCCCAATAATGCAAAGCATCATGGGAAGCATATGCAAATGCACATAAATTAATTTAGACTGGCTCAACTTTAAGCAGAATTGGATGGTGCCAGAAGGCCTCACAATACAATCAGCAAAGGCTGAGAACAGCAGGTACAGACATGTATTTCATCCTCAGCTTTGTTTAGCTTTCTTTTCAAAATATCAAAGCAGTTTTAACCTGACGTATGTTCTAAATTAAGTACTGTATAAGCACTGCAACTAATTCAGAGAAAGACTTAATTTAGCTGGATATCAATGATGCATCATGCTGAAAGGCTGGACGACTTGGTTATATGACTTTTGGTTAATTTTAAACTAAAGTAATGATGCATACATTGGCTGCAGTGATAGCTTATCTGTGTCAGAGGTTATAAGGGAAATAATTAAGCAATAAGGCATGACCAGGGGTTATGTTAATGGTCTGTTAATCACCTTCTAGGGGTGTACTGTGGCACGAGGTGTAGCCGAGTGTCACATGCCCCTAGAGGGTGATTAATTGACCATTAACATAACCCCTGGGAGCGCCTTATTGCTATTTTAATAAAAAAAAATTTAAACAGTGTTAAACCTTGTTCAATATATGGTTAAGCTGTACAAGTATGTTAATAAAAGATTCACATAAGGCTGTTAGAATGTTTACAGCCAATCAGAAAGCTTCATTTCTTAGACCACTGTTATAATAAAGGGTAGACTCTGCAGTTGTACCAACATAGGAATGGGTTTCACAGTACCTGCATTCATGTGATATGATACTAGGTATGATCAAGAGTTATGTCCATTTCTTGGATGCAGTTTTAAGTGTTTGTTTTAATGCTTTACAAATGCACTAAAATAAATAAATAAATAGAAAAGATTCACAGTGTGTACAGGGCCTTGGAGGTTACTATATAAATAATGTCCCCACAGTTAAATATGGGAAGTATCACCAGATTTAATCATTCTGGCTGCACACCGAGAAGTATGCTGCTGTATGGCTGACAGATGAGTGGACAGAAAACGAGGCTCTGGAAGGTGAGACCAGACACTGGACACATCACAAATGCTTGCTCCATGGAGAGTGGAGTTGAACGAATCAGTGTGCTTTCTCTCTCTCTCCGCCCACTCAGCAACACAACCACCCTTTTTGTCTCTCTCCCCCACCCATACCCTTGTCAGATCTACTTCTGTCTCTCTCCCCCATACACTATATCAAAGAGACCCTTTCTCCTGGCTGGTCTAATGCCCTAACTCCCTCCCCACCAAGCCTAAAGGTCGGTCGTCAGAATTATGAAGCAGGGCAGACATGATGGACCTAGTGTCCCTTCAGTACTTAAATTACTATGTCACTCAGTTAGGAAAGCTACTGTATCTCTTGACAAAGCTCCTGACAACTCTGTGGGCCCCCAGCTGGATAGCAACTCCTCTTCCACCCTCCCCCCACCATCATCGGTAATGGCTCCTGGTGGCTGAATGTTTGTCTCTCTTCTCTCCACCAGTTGAGAGCAGAGCTCTGCAATCAGAGGAGTATCAGTGAAAAACGCCCCTCCCTACCCGATCCCTGGTCACACTCCTGCCAATTTTATGAGCACCCTGTTGGATTGCAGCTCCTCTTCCCCCCCCTCTCTGATTGTTGGTAATGGCTCCTGTCAACCATTACTGTCTCTCTGCCCATCGCCAGTGGAATCCAGCAACAAGTGCTGCTTAGCTGGGACTCAGGTGATGTCATCCTTGGGCAGTGGGCACCAGCAGGGAAGGAGGTGTCTAGAACTTGCTGCCACCTCTGCTTTGTGAGAGGGAAGATAGTTTGCCATCCAACCATGACCACCCACAGTATCAGACATGCCCAGCCATCCATCTGCTTTACCCCCAATTCCAATGTAGTCCAGATGGGGGGGGGTGTCCTGGAAGGCTCACCACCCCCTCCCAGTAGGATACTTTATTGGAGTACTGCAGATCTCATTGGAGACAGACCAGATCAGCGAGTCATACATCAGGGAGTCAAACATCAGGTAGGTGGGCATCTCTTCTGTTGGAACTAGAGTTGGAAGTGAGCTTGCTTGGGAAATGTATAACCAACCCCTCGCATGAGGTGTGCGGATGAAACCTTGAGATGGTATAGGGCAAAGACTGTTATGCCTTTGGGTGAATGGCACCTGAATTCATGGTTGGAAATGGGCTTGGAAAGTGGAGTGGTGCCTCCACCTATGGAGATCCTTGTGACAGAGTGCTGCCATGGTTTTTCAATACAGGAAATAAATACAACCCCAACCCTCTGTGACAGGGAACACAATAACACAATCACTTATCAATCTAAGCATGCAAATTAACAGCAAGGCAACAATATAAAAATACATCAGCAGTTACAAATAAATAACCAATGGTTTATTTTGGGGTTGAAGAATAAGGTAGGGGACAAGAGAAGCAAAGGTAAAAATAAACAAAGACAGCAGTTTGCATTCACTGTCATTGTAAGGCATGTCTTAGTACTTCTCTCACCACTGGTGCACCAGTTAACCCCACAGTCTCTTTGAGAGCTCCCAGTTATAGTTCAAGTATGCACACAGATGCAGATTTGCAGGTCTGTGACACTTGGACCTTGGTACAGTACCGTGTAAATTTGGTTGTTGGCTACAGCTGCTGACTGGCAAATTACGTAACTGGATAAACAGTAAACAGTTGCTCCTGGCTGTAAGCCATAGTTATAGGCATGATTCTGTGGTCATGCAAGAATGCCCAGAAAGAATCTCGTTAGCTAGCTAAACAACAGGAATGATAAGTCCCATGGATAAAACCCAGCACTCACAATCTTTAGGTGACAGGTTGGTAGGCTGGTGCTATTTCTATGGGAATGTAGCCCTTGCTTAAGCAGATGATGGCTGGATACAGGTGTTGTGGACTCAGCATGCTCTCGATGTTGAAGGGTCTGGGCTGTGATGGCTTTAGATGATGGGAGCTCTATTCTGTAAGCTAGTTACAGGTGCAGTGGACCCAATGCACTTATTGTGGCAAGGGGTGTGGGCCATGATGCTCTGGACAATGATGATTCATTTCACCTTACAAGGGAATTTGCCTTCTCCCATCCCAACATGTGGGCATAGTTTAATAGTTTATTATTCAACTTAAATTATTACAATCAAGTTAATTGAAATCATAGATAAATACAACACAGTGTGCAGTTAAAAGAATTTCCATTCTTAATAGGTAAGAAATAGATAAAACAGTTGCTCTGATATGTTGTCATTGTACTGTACAAATATTTTGTTCATACATACAATTATAGTTGTTTAAAATTTTTCAGTGTATCAGTGTGTATTTGATTTTTATTAATAGTTTGCAAGCATGCAGGAGGGTATCTTAATTATAATCTAGTTCTGGAGAAGTTGTCTCAGACCTCCAGAGATATTTCCCATTATATTTGTAGACTTAATTGGTTAACCATCCTATGAGTTTTTGTAAGCGTCTGTCTACACCTCTAGGGCATTCTCTAGTTTGTTTGATATTTCTTATTGTGGTAATATTTTTTAGGTATGTTGCCAGAATGTTCAAATACTCCACATTCTCTGCATTAAATAATAGATCTAAAATATACAATATCTAGATGGAATATACAGCGAGCCAATAAGGGGGCCCAATAATTTTTCTCTAGGTTATCCATTCCATGGGCTTCTTAGAATCACATGATAGAAGTCCTCTGTTTCTTGTAAAGGACATTGACATTTTGTAGATGTATCATTTCCCCTCCTATATCTGACCTATAGGACTTTGCTTGGGAAAACCTCAAACCTAAATTGAGTTACTATTTCTCTATATTCTGGGTTATGCACTGCATCTAAATATAATTGAAATGAGTATTCTTTAGTATTCTGAACCAGCCATTTAGATACCTTATGTTCAGCTATTGTTTCCAGATCTTTCTGTTTAGCGTTTTCAAATATTAGTGTAGTGACATATTTTGTATAATTGGAATTCATTATTTTCTGTTCCGTCCATTTAGTTAAATATGCACAGTTATAGTTTCCAATAATCATATTAATCTGTTGAGCCAAGTGTCTTTGGAACAGTTAAGCATTTTTCTTTTCTTCTGAAGGCAATCTTGAATCAACAGGAACTGTTGTATGTGAAAAAGCTTTTATCCAAAAGTTTATAATCCTGATTTGTGCTAGATAGCCAATATTAATTTCACCAAATTGAGATCTCACCAGAGCATTTGAAGTTCCCAGTGGTAATCTGAGCATTTGTTTATATCATTTATTTAGAACTGAGTCAATGTTATCTAGTTTAGAACCACCCCATATTTCTACTGAATATATGGCTTGGTTTATTAGTTTCATGTTTACAGCTTTAAGCATTGGTACTACTGTCATACCTCCAAACATGCAATTGAATCATTTTAGAGCACCTGCAGTTTTATTGTATGAATCTTATTAATTATTGAGTTTATATGTTTGTTCCAGTGGAGATTGCTTAAGAACACAACTCCAAGATATGTGAATTATTTTACAAACTCTAGGGGCTTCCATATCAAAATGAATTGCTTATATCTTTTATTGCCTCCTACTACCATAATCTTGGGTGGATTTGTTTGGTATTTGGGATGAGATTTAATTTTAAACATAATGTCCCAAGTTTCTGTAGACTTCTTTGCAAGCCACGTCTATTAGCTGATAGTATAGCTACACTAGGTCATCCACGTAAACAAGTACAGGGATCCCTTGATTTAACATTTTTGATGGACGAAAGGATGGGGAATCCAATTCAAATAATATTTCATTTATGTATATATTGAAAAGTGCTGGAGCTAAAACACAGCTTTGTCTAACTCCAGTATTTATTTCTACCGTATCAGTAAGTCCTCCTGTTTTACTGTAATTAATTTGAATCCAAGTATCCGTATAGAGTTTTTTTAAAATTGAGGTTAGAATATTGGGATCAACACCCAAAGCTTCCATTCTGTCCCATAAGTATTGTCTGATAATTGAATCAAACACTGCTGTAAAGTCAACAAAGGCTATAAATAGTTTTTGTTTCCTTATTTTGCAATATTTTTCCATCAAATGTGAGAAGATAAAGACTTGTGCTGACGTTCCCCTTTCCTTTCTAAATCCTGCCTGAAGGTGTGACAGAACATTATTTTGATCCAGCCAATTTTGTAATCTACTTAATAAAATCTTTACATAAATCTTTGACATATTATCAATTAAACAAATTGAGCGCTAATTTGCTGGATCACTCTTAACTCCCTTTTTATGTATGGGAATTATGTAGCTTCTCTTCCAAGCTTTTGCAGTATAATCATGCATAATGTTCTTATTGAAAAGATCAGTTAGTGTTATTGGCCACCAGTCACTGTCAGTATAATAGAACTTTATTGGTATCTCATCAGGTCCAGGTGACTTACTGTATTTCTTTTAAAACTAGTTATAGAATTCTTGACCTCTGTTGTGATCCATTCAAAATTTTTGTCTATCTCAGATTGTCCCTTTTTACTTTGATATTGTTTTTTGTAAAAGATTGATTTAAAGTATTCAGTCCACTTGCTTGGAGATAAGTATCTTGTTGATTTATATATTGGTTTGTTCCTATGGAAACAAGCCGCCAGAAATCTTTATTGTCTTAATTTGTTATTGTTGCTAATATTGCTTCATTTTTTTATTTAGCTACATGTTCTTTATATTGTTTTCCAGCTTTATTAAGTTTTATATAGTTAATTCTTGTAGGACTTTTTGTATATCTAGCCAAAGCATTTAATCTTTTCTTTTCCAGTCTACATGTTTTATGAAACCAATTTGGTAAATATCTATGTCTGTTTTTTTTTTTGTTTGTCTTTATTGATTCTTTCATTTTTTGATATATCTGTATCAAATAATTATATATATATATATATTGCCTGGCTCTAGTTCTTTTTCAGTTACCTCTGTTATTTCTTGTTTGTAGGTATTCATTAAGCATTGTTTTTCTGCCTTCCAGTATTTTATCCCACTTAATTTTTTTTATTTACAATTTCCAAATATTCTTCAGGCTTTCTTATGATTTTTTTTGTAGATTTTTTTTAAAGACTGCAATTGGTATGTGATCACTTTCACTTCTAGTAATCACGTTTAAGTCTGTATACTGTTGATAGTCATATGGAGAAGCAATTATGTAATCAATCAGTGAAGATCCCCTATAGCTTGTATAGGTAGTTCTACCTTGTTTGTCTGAGGGGTATCTGCCATTAAGGACTATTAAATCCAAGAGTTTCTAGAAACATTTTCATATTTCCCAGTGTATCTGTATTTTTTATGTCCTGTGATTTTCTTCTGTTTATTTGTACTGTAGGGTCTCAAACATAGTTAAACCATCCTTATTTCTGGATGATTTCAAGTCACCATATCTTATGTTAAAATCCCCTACCAAAATGAGTTTAACTTGTTTATTTTGAGCTTGTATTTTCTGAACATCTTCTATAATTTTTTAGTAGGTTTTTATCAAAAAATGGTGATGGGGGATTATATAAATTAAATGTTTTTATTACCTACCAGGCGAGGTTTGGGAATGCGCCTGGGCCACCATGGGTTGGCTGGTGAGGGAAAGCATGGAGCATCCAATGGACTGCTCTCCTTTCCGTAGGGAGGGTTTGGGGTTTCCATTACTCGGCTGCAGCCACCAATGGAAACTGGGGACACTGCAGGAATAGTGCACTTAAGGGGTGAAGTACAGCAGGTATCAGCACATAGTGTCTTCACTCATTGCAGGTCCATACTTCAGGGATGTACAAAAAAAAACAGGAGGAAAAAGGAGCAGTTGGCTGAGTAGCTTGATGGCCATACCTCTCCATCCAGGGGGCCTGTCATGGAATCACACTCTGGTAGTGGTTCCTGGCCTGGCGTGATGGAGTGGGGACCCCTCCTTGGGCACAATGCATGCCACCCAGATGTGAGTGAGCCTGCAGGCTGCTCGGAAGAGAGGATGGTGGCTGGCTGTACGGCAGGCCGAGCTGCAGGAGTATAAATAAGAAATGAAAAATAATGTTATTACCACTTCCAAAATTTTTATTATTGTAATAATCAAAGTAGGTTTTGTTGTACATTTGATTATCTCCAAGTAATTATTTATTTATTATATAGGTGGCTAAACCACCTGAGTTTCTACCAGTTTTTATTGTTTTACTTGCTGGTTCTTGAATAAGTTGATACCCATTTAATGCTATCATCTCAGTCTGATCTGCTCTATGGAGATTTATTATATCAAATTGAGTGAGAACATTTAGAAATTCTATATCAGATATTTTGGCAATGAATCCTGCCACATTCCAAGTTAGCAAACCAATGTTTTGTTTGTTATCCTGTAAAAATGAGACAAAACTATTATCAAGTATCTGCATTTGTTGTGATTGGTCGTTCAGTAAACTTTCATCTTTATTTTTAGCAAAGTTCTCATTTTCTTGTAGTCAGTCTATTTTATCCATCAAAAGCTGGTATTTATTACTGATTTCAACTGTATATACTTGTTTATATGGCTCACTACTGTGCTGTTGTTGTTTTCTATATGTGTATTCTTGCTTTTCTTGTTCTTTTAGTTGTATACAGTCAGCAATCAATATACATGCCAAGACTGTCTAGTTCAGAGCTTTCTGCAAGAATCTTTTCAGACAGAATTTTGTTTACTAGTATTAGACTGACCTGATCACCATGTCCAACTTTTGAAAATCCTTTGTACACATACAATCTCTTCTTCATAGAAACTCTATACCCAAAAAGTTACCAATTGAATGTGTTATCATTGTCCTAGGTGTTGCACTATTCTTATATCCCATATGAGAAATTCCACATATTTAAAGAAATATGTCTGCAGAAGACTGCATATCATCAAATCCAAGTAACAAGCCTTGCATATTTGTGCATTTAGCCAGTTTGATAAGGTCTATTTTGGTTCTTGCCTCCCCCCCCCCCCAGTTTACCTCTTTCCAGTGTTTTAATTTGTACTGGAAAGTCCATAAGTGAGATTGTATTCCCATATGGTTTTAGCATTTCTCCAGACATAATGAACCCCCCTCTTACATGCATAAAATACAGTAGTATGACATCAAATGTAGTTACATCCGAGACCCAAATATCCTCTGATTCAATTGTTAGACCCAATACATTTTCACATATCATAAAGTCCAATTTTTTTAATACTACTTGATTTTCATAATTTGTTCTGTCAACTATTATTGGTCCCTATGCATGATGCCACCATGGGGTGCACAGATGTGCATAGCACAGGCTACACACATTCAACGCACATGTCCTGATACAGAGACATACATGATGTGTGCATAGTGGCCCATAGAGGACACCTGTGTACATGTCCACTACATGTTGTATGCCTGTAGGAGTGTGGCTGCATAGTGTGAGGTGCATGAAGAACCTGCATGCATGCATGAAAGCATGTACGACAGGCAGGCACATGGTGGCTAAGACGAACAGTTACGCCAAGGTGAGTGCTACTGTAACTGCATGTGTAGTATAACCACTAGCCAGGAAACACCACCAGATGCCCACAATATGGTGGTCTAGGAGGATGAACACCACGCATGATCACCACACACACACGGATGGTCCACCCTGCATATGTGATAGACCACACTGGCATGACCATGTGGGGCAGGATGAGCATGCCGAAAGTGCTAGGGGGTATGGCCAGTGTGAAGGACAGTGTCTTGGCACCATTGGCTGCATGGCATGCACCACAGCATGGGAGATGGACAGCTATGGGCACCTCAGCATGCGAAACGGCCATTCCTCCAATGCTGCCCCATGCATGTGTGCAATGTGTGACCAGCACACATGCTGCACACGCCAGACACAGTCACCACCACCCCAGCAGGCCCCTACCTGGGGTACACCCTGCCCGCCACCATGAATGTAACAATGCCCTCCACTCTATATGACACCCATGGCCCATGACACAGGAACCACACAGGATGCATGTACAAATGTTTATTAAAGCACAAAAGGAAAGGGAACACAATACACATGACTGAGAATGGCATGTTAAAACCTGGCGTGTGAGTAAACACAATGCAAAATAAACTGAAAGAGACACATGCCACACTGCCCAACCCAGGCCACCAGCCTGCCCCTCCCCCAATGTCCATGCAACACAGTGGCAATGCACACTGCTACAGTCAAGCCATGGATGAAGGCTACTCTATGGAACTCCCACTGTCCTCAATGTCACTGTCCCTGTCATCGTGCAGCACCCCCACTGATCTCAGCACCATCCTCCTGATCAGTCCCTTGTATCACTGTAAGATAAATGGAGACATCATAAGTCCATTTCCATGCTGTGTGGCACAAAACCAAGACTGACCATGGGCACAGGGCTACTGCCCAGTGACAATGTACTTACCACCAAGGGCACATCCACTTGCCACAAGCCATTGCCATTGACATCATACTGTAGCTCTAGCCTGAAGAGTTGCAGGCTGACATACACAAGGTACAGCATGTGCCAGCATCTCCAGCAGTGTGGGGGTGTGCAGACGAAGCATATGGCACCATCCAACTTCTCCAGATGCAGTAACTCCAGGCGCTTCAGCTGGCCATGTTGATCCTGTGGGTTACATGAATGACAACACATTAGTACCATGGATAGTTGCCACTACCCACAGTGTCCCACATACTTACCCCAATGGCTAATACATACCTGGTCAAGACAAGCCAGATGCCAAAGATTCCCTGCTCCATGGTTGTCTGTGTACGTGTCCTCTGCCACACATCATAACCTTCAGGGGAAATGGTTGAAATGGTCAGCGGTTATCGCCACCATGGGACTGCACTATGCCACAAACCAAAGCACTCGTCTGCAATGGCAACACTGGATGCACATGTTACCTGCACAGGTGAGGGCGTGGTGCACCTGGGCAAGTACATGTCCACTTAAAGATGCATACAGGTGTCAGGGGCTATATAAAAGGGGATGCTGGGGTGGATGCATGGGCTGATAGGAAGTGATAATGAGTGTGGAGGATGTGTCCTGGAGTGCTAATGCATGCACACCTGATCGTGGATGAGGTGCAGAGGTGGAGAAGGAGGAGAAGGCCACATCCCAGTTTTTCTGACTGCAGATCAATGCCACCACCTGAAGGGACACACACTGCACTGAGTGGTTCCGATTCCCATGAGCCACTATCACATAGCTGCGTGACATGGTCTGTGGTAATATCTGCCCACGGACATGGTGGTCATGGGGAATGATGGTGGAGACAAAGGTGATGTGCACCCTTGCATACCATGCAAGTGGCTCACTCCTGCTTGTAACAGGCAACACGATGGGTGCATGACAGTCATCAGTGTCCTGAACTGTGGCACAGGTGACCAATGCCCTGCTCGCACACATCCACAAGCACATCATGTTTCCCACAGTGATGGACAATGTACATGCCACAAAACAGGCATTCTATGACATTCATGTTATGCTGAATGTGAGCAGAGCTGTCAATGACAAGCACGTAGCCATATTGACACAGTCAGTGCACGAGGAGGTATACCGCAACAGGAAGGGATTCCACAGCATCAATTGGCAGGTGGTGTGTGACGCAATTGGTATCTTCACAAACATATGTGCAAAGTTTCCCAGCTCCACACATGATACCTACATATTGGACACCTCCAGACTTGGTGCCATGCTGCAAGCTGGATGACTGGACAGCTGGCTGCTGGGGGAGTGGGGTAATGCTACATGCACCAGCCTGGTGTAATGGTACTCGCATGCCATGGCATTTACTCCGTGTTCTCCCCCCTTGCAGGTGACAGCAGAAACCATCTCCACCCTTACTTGATGATGCCATACCTGGCCCCAATCACACCTACAGAGGAGGCATACAACAATGCTCACAGAAAAACATGGACTATCATGGAGTGAACCATCGGGCTCCTGAAGACGTGCTTCCATTGTCTGAATCATATGGGGGACTATAATGCTGGCCCCTGCCAGGGCGTGCAGGGTTTTCACTGTTTGTGCCATACTACATAATATTGCCAAATGTGGCAACATGCCCTTGCCTCAGATTCCACCAGCAGACCCTTGGGCTGATGAAGCTTTGGAGGTGCTGCACTGAGAGCTCTGGACAGTGGGTGGCTGAGTGGCACAGCAGGCACTGGTGGAGAGAACTTTCCAATGGTAGTTTGGACCTCTGGCACACTCACCCTGTGAGGCATGTGCACTGGTATGCACCCCCGGTCATTACATGCCATGCCACCATGCCCAGCCATGTGCTCCCTGTGGTGCCACATTACATCTTCCCAGGCAGTGTACATCGTGGCTGTTGTTGGTGCAGGTGCACGATGATGCTACCATTCACTGACAGCACCCATGTCAAGGGGTTGGGGGGGTTTCCCATGACAACCTGTCCTGCACGGGGCTGCATGTATGCCCCAGCAAGTCCGGGTTCACGGATGATTGGGAGGGGCCCTGTGTTTGCTTGTTTACATGTGCTGTGTGACTGTGTTTGGGGGGGCCACCAGTGTGTATGGTGCATAGTTCAGTAATGTGGGGTGGAGTGTGCAATATTACAGCGTGTGTACTGTACAGCCAGAGGCACACAGGTGTGGGGGGTGCTTGGTACAGTAATGTAGGGTGCAGTGTGTAACATCACAGTGTGTTGTATACTGTACAGATGGATGGGGGGGCCATTAGTATTCGTCATTAGTGGTCCCATGTGGAGTGTTCCCAATTAAGTGGGTTGCAGTCCCTGGCCTGTGTAGTGGCTTGCCACTGCTGTGTGCCTGTCTGTCACGCATGGCAGTGCTACTCTGTAGGAGGACCATCCAGCTTTGCCTATAGTTGTGTGGATGCTCATGTGCCCAAATGCCTGGAGTGTGCACAAGGTCGTGATGCACCATGTGCCCCCCGGCTGCCTGGGAGAGATCGCCGGATGCCCCATCCACCACTTCACCACCGGCTTTTCTCTGGCTGCTAACATCTCCAACTGTGTCCTCCTATGCACACCCTTCATCAGTGTAGGCCTCCCAAGTGTTGTGTTCCCTGGGACAGGATCATGGTGGGGACTGCGTGCTGTGCCAGGACCACTGGTGGGGTGGCTGGTGTGCACCGTTGAGCAACATGGACCTGCTCCAGGTCCAGTGCAGGTGGGGACCACTGGGTTTCTGCTTCCGCTGTATGAGGGGTGTGTGTGCTGCATGGACAGTTGGAGCAGCGTGCCCACTTTGGTGCTGCAGTAGCAGCTCCTGTACAATGGCACACTGCTTGTTGATGCTGCACATATCACATGCCTCCTCAGGGCGATGAGTGCCATGGTGTTCTATTACTGTGCCTCCAGCTTGTCCATCTCAAGCTGATGTAGCACACGGTACTGTGCCTCCATAAACAACTGTGCACATGGCACCCAGCTGTGTCTGGGTGGCTGTGTCAAGGTCTCCTCATCCCTACTGTCATCCATGCATGATTGCAGGGCCTCACCCCTAGTATCCCTTCCCATGGAAGGCATGGGTATTCTAGCAGTGCCAACAGGGATGCACAGCACTTTGGCTGGTGCGTGGGGGGGGGGCTGGTGGGGGTCGGATGCCCAACATGCCCTGCTTCACCTCCAGGAGGGGCTTTGCCAGCCAACACAGTGTCCTCTTCCTGGGGGTACCACTGTGCTCTCCCCATCCATGTCACTGTCCAGCTACATCTCGGTCTCCATATCCATATCTGTGGGTTGAATGCACACTTTACTACGTTGTGTGGCTATACCACCTCTGCTTTCCAGTAGTGTTGCCTGTGGCATGCATACCTACAGTACCTAAGCCTTCCAGTTGCTGGCTACTGGTCTCCTATGCCCACTGCACAGCCACCATGGCCATGGGCTGCATGACCCCCACTGCAGCCTGTTGTGGAACAGTGGTCATGTCTGTGGCTCCAAAGCATGTCAGTTACTACTTGCATGGGGTGCATTTCCTATGTGTCCCCTTCCCTGTCAGTGGCAAGTACCTTCCATGGTGTCATCTACCTCTCCATGGACAGTGACATTGGTTAGGGTCTCGGACACCATCCTCTACAATGGTGTGAGCTGGGTGTCCATACTCCGTGGCCCACCCCCTGTGCCCCGGCATGCCCATGTGGCTGCAGCCACCTTTTTCTTCATCATGGCATGCAGGTTACACTACTTGTGTTTGATAGCAGTCAGGGTTTGGGCCTCTGATCCAGTGGCATTGACACTGGCCTGGGATATCCAACCACAGTTAGGCCTTTACCTCTGGGGTGGTGGTCAATGCCTGTGCCCCATACAGCTGGCTGTAGTGCTGCCGTATATTGCTGACCATTGCTATGACCTGACTGCCTGTGAAGTTCAGGGCTCTGAGCTATGCACGGCCACATGTGCAGATATGGCTGTGGTGTGGGTTGCCACAGCTGGCTGCCTGTTCCTCCCATCCCTGTGTTGGGGGGCTGCCCTCTGCACCTCCTTCCAAGTCCACCATACTGTGTGTTTGGGTGTGCTGTGCAGTACTCACATCCATGCCACTACACTGGGAATGTGCCATGCCCATATATGGCAGGGTTAAGGGGGTGGTCCTACATATCGAGGCCCTGCCTCTGTGGGGCACACAACCCACTTCACGTTCCTTGCTGCCACCACCCTGGGTGCACACAATCCACAATGCCATTCATGCATGCTGCATGGCACTTGTGCACTGCATAGCTGCATGCCATTGAATTGATACTACTGTATTCCATGCAGTTTCCACACTTTCAAATCAAATCATTCTTTATTTATATAGCGCCTTTCAGTAGCAAGGTGCTGCACAAATTTTAACAACATATTTAAAACAGAGCAACATACGTATTAAAAATCATTCAGTCTGGGAAGACCTATGCAAATAAATACATTTTAACAAAGATTTAAAACTACTGATGGTCAGGCATACTCTTAACTGATGAGGTAGAGAATTCTACATGGTTGGTGCTGCAAATAAAAATGCACAAGCTCCAGATGTTTTAAGATAAACCCTGGAAATCTCTAGCAATCCCTTGTTGGCGGATAGGAGAGGGCAGTTAGGGGAGTAGGGAGTCAGGAGATCTTTCAGGTAGTCGGGTCCCTGTTCCTGTAGGGCTTTAATGGTAAGCAAGCCTACCATATAGGTGATCCACCACTGAACTGGCAGGCAGCGCAGTCCACGCAGCACAGGTTTATAAGACTGGACCTGGAGGTACCTGTCAATAGCTTGGCTACAGCATTCTGTACAGCCCTAGGTAGAGAGCATTACAGTAGTCAAGACAGATAGTGATGAAGGCATGAACCAATGTTGGAAGGTCGCCTGGCAGAACCAGGTGTTTTACCCGGGTGATATTCCTCAGATGGTAAAATGAGGATTTGACCATGGCTAACACCTGAGATTTTAGGGTCAAGCCGTCATCAAAAATAATGCCCAGGTTCCACACTCAATCTGAGGTCGTGAGCTGGACAATGTCAAACCACAGGTCAGACATATGTCCAACCCCCAGACCCACCCCGGGCCACCCGGTTCCACAACCAATACCTCAGTCTTATCTGGATTCAGTCTCAGCCAGCTGGAGCCCATCCAGTCATTGATCTCAGAAAGGCAATCATTTAGCACAGAGATTGCATCAACCTGTCCAGGCACAAAGGGCATATACAGCCGAGTATCATCTACATAGCAGTGAAAACTCAAGCCATATTGCCTGATATCATCTCCCAATGGAAGCATGTACACTGCGAACAACATGGGCATCAATATGGAGCCCTGTGGCACCCCTCATGACAGAGGGAAGGCGTCAGAGGGATAAATTCCAGTGACCACCCTCTGAGATCTGCCTGAAAGGAAAGATAAAAACCAATTGAGGACTGTACCTGACAGTCCACAAAGGAACTGCAGGGTCTCCAAAAGCACTCCATGGTCCACAGTGTCAAAAGCTGCTGAGAGATCGAGAAGGACCAAGATGGTACGAGCTTTTTGATCTCTTGCCATTAGGTCAGCGTCGTTTAGTACCCAAACAAGGGCAGTCTCTGTGCTATGCCTTTTCCTAAAACCAGACTGAAGGGCTTCATAGACATTGTGAGTTACAAGGTGATCATCCAGCTGCAATGCATCCACCTGCTCAATAACCTTTCCCACAAAGAGAAGGTTAGAGATAGGTTGGTAGTTAGCTGGATCGTCGGGATCCAAGGAGGGTTTTTTAAGGAGTGATGACCACCTCCTTTAAGGGGTCAGGAAAGATCCCCTCCTACAAGGATCTCCATACAATTTCAGCCAGGCAGATTACATCTACTCACCCCACTAAGAGGGGGTAGGGCCTGGATCCAGACTACAATTGGGTGCAAGGTCTGGATGATCTTCACAATGTCCATGAATTCCGGTCTGCTGAAATCCGTCCAGATAGACCGGGTGCTCACCACCTCCCATCGACCTCCACTACCCCTCATAGAGAGAGACGGTCCAATTCCGGACCTGATGCTGGTGACCTTATCTACAAAGAACCGAGCTAGCTCATCAGACTTATCCTATGAAAAAGCTCTTCCGGACTGGAGACAGATTGGATTGCACAATCTGTCAACAGTTTGGAAGAGTTGAGCCGGTCGATTCTGTGCAGCAGGAATCTCCCTGGACAGGAACTCTGCCTTCTTACGGGCGATTTCTGATTGATAGCCATTGTAATGTTCTACCAATCTAAGCCTGTCAGCATCCAGACCAGACTTCCGCCATGCTCTCTCCAGCCTTCGACCAACTCACCTCAACTCCTTCAAGGACCCATCACACCATGGGGACCTTGGGTGAAGAGTGAGTGATTGAACACGAACAGGAGCAATCAAGTCCAGGGCATCTCCCACTGCTTTATTATAAGCTAGTACAAGGTCCCCTGAGTTTGTACTTTCACTCAGCAACCCCAATAGATCCACTTTCATGCACAGCACCATTGTTTGTGTACTATCTAATATGTTGTCCAAATGTTGAATCAATGCATGAAGGTGTCTCTGCATTTACAACCTCTATTGTGCAGTTTGTGTAGTCATTGAGATAACTTGTTCTGCATGTTGTGTAAAACATGCTTCTTTAATCCTTAGACCTTCTACTTTTTTTTCCTTTCTGCTTACACATTTATTTTGTGATGGGGCCTTTATTTCACCTTTAGGTTGTTTTGTCATTTTAGTTGCCTTCTTTTTTTAACCTTTTTTTTTCTGAATATTGTCTGCTGTTGCAATTTCCATTACTGATGTATTTTCTATTTCTGTACTCTCATGATCAATGGCTTCATCTGTGTGTCTTTTATCAGTATTTGTCTCTGCTGTTTCCTAATCCTGTATATGGATCACTGATTTTTCATTTTCTGAATTTTCATTCACATTCTGGTTTTTCTTTTGAAGTATACCCTTTAGTCTTGACGCATTTGTTGCTACTTCTTCCCTCAGTGATATTATCTCATTTTTACAGCTGTGGGCGGAGCCTTTAGCCATTTTAATTTCATAGCTGACAAAACAGCTGATCGTGGCACCCTCTGTTGCACTTTTAGAAGTATCCTTTTGAAAGTCCAATGGAGCTTGAACCACTCCACCATGATTATCCACTATGGGGTAACAGACGCACTATTTCAGCTGTTACTTCCGCATTCCGGGACAAGAACTGCCTATGTGCACCTCACGTGCATGCACAGTTCCACTGGCGCCACCATCTTGCAAATAGCATATTGCCATTCACTGCAACTGTGCATACACCAATGCCAAATCTTTGTATTTTAGATTTATTACACTATTTCCTTTGTGATGCTTCATATCTTTCATAGAAGAATTCTCCTGAGATGATTCAAGTATGGATTTTTCCAACTTATTATTAAAAAATAGATTAGGAGATCTTGTTAGCAAAGAATTATCTAAAGGAGATCCTTGTTTTCCTTTGGCTATTGTCTCCTTGTTCTTTACTTTGCTCAACTATAGGAGTTGAAGTAGTCAAATTAGTAAGTTCCTTGCATGCCGTTTTTTTTAAGATGGCTAATAATTAACGTCTACCCTATTTCTTTATCTGATATTTTTAAGCAATGCTTCTTGCTGTCATTCTTCTCAGTGCCTTTATTTTTATCACTTGTTTTTGTTTTTTGCTCTTATTGTACTTTTTCCTCTTTTTCTTTTGTTCAGTTTTAGAGATTTAATTCTCTACCATAGAGGTATTTACTAGTTCCTTAATAGAGTTTAGAGAATTTTGTTGTATTTCCTCCTGTTGTGCTTTCTTATTAATTCTAGTTTTCATTTTATAAAATGAACAGCACAGAGGAATAGCCCCTTGACTAGATGTTTTTTGTTTTATTTTATTTTGAGCAAGCCTGTAAGATCAAAATGTTACTATTGCTATAAGACTACACAGCTACCCAGTATTTTCTATAGTAAAGTAGGACAGACAATATATGATAGAACAATGAGAATAAACAAGCTAAATAGCACCAGTATGTTTAGCTGTACTAACTGCACACAGATATCAACATATTTCCACTTGGGAGTCCTTTGTTATTAAGTCCCAGGAAACGCAGGATTGAAAATTTATGAAAAAATGTCTCTAATTCTTATGTAATAGATATCCTGAATGTCCTGTGTTCTTGATTCACATCTTGATTGTAGTATCAAGTCACTTCTCCGTAGTATCTTTTATATATCTCATGCAGAAAAGAAGCCATGGGCACTTCTTCTAAGGAGTTGTCTTTATTCCCATCATGTTGATGATTTCCATTTGTATAGGCTCTGCCTCGATAGTTAACCACAGCTTCTAGCAGGAATCCAAAATCAGAAACTGAAGCGCCTGTGAGATCATTGGCCATGTACACTAAGAAT
Source organism: Neoceratodus forsteri (assembly GCA_016271365.2). NCBI lineage: Eukaryota > Metazoa > Chordata > Ceratodontiformes > Ceratodontidae > Neoceratodus > Neoceratodus forsteri. The sequence goes on from CM057458.1 coordinate 359,133,278, forward strand.
AATGTTTTTTAGGCAAATAAGTAGATCTTAGAGATGGATAGACAGACAAATAAGCAATTTGCTTTTTAAGGACACTATTTCCAATTTTCAATATGTACTTTTTTAAATAGTTGGAGTTTTGCACTTAAATTGAAAAATATTTATGCTTATTGTGCTGATATTTAGTTGTCTAAAGTTTTAGTTAACTTAGTTTGACCAGAGGGTTTAAAATTAGGTAAAGAATTTTACTTTGCATAATCAGAATTTTTCTGCTGGGGCAGAGTGTAGACAGATATTGCAAACGCAGAGTACCTCATAATAGAAAAATGGATAACAAAATCTGGATAATTTTAAAAGTTTTTTTTACTTCCTTTTTTTCTAACTGAATGCCATCTTGGTCCTCAGAAATGTTTTAAACTACTTTGGCTTTAGTATTTGAACCAATTCTCATGCGGCCTCCAGCCAACTGCCACCAATACTAATAGTCAACTCCTGTGCAGTTATTTAAAAATACAAATCTCTTAAGAGGTTAAAAAAAATTTAGTTTCTAGACAGCTCAGCCGTTTATTTATTTATCTATTTTCCTTACTAGCAAATCAGACAGAATACAACTATGTATCTCTGTAGTATTGTGCATCTCCGGGCAAGGGCTTATGTACCTGTGATCAAATCTAATGAGTATTGTTAGTACCCCTTTTTATAGTCCGAAAACAATTGAGCTGGATTAACTTGGACCTCTATTGATTGAATGCAAAGTAAGATACAGAGTGAGCTATTCCAATTTCAACTGTTTCACCTGTTCAGTTATATCAATTGATTATATCAGTCAGGAAGTCAGGTGAACCTATTAGAGTATCAGTTAGATTGATTCTCCTAATTAGTAAATTAACTATTGTATACTGAGTTTGCTGTTGTCCTTTGTAGGTTTTCTGTACTTAATAGTAATTCTAGGGTACAAGCTACAAGGAAAGTGAAATGAGGAATGTAATTATCAGGGATATCAGGGGTAATGCATTTAACACTAGGAAAGCAGAAATGTAGCTAGCAATCAGCATCACCTCTACCCAGCAAATATCAATCATCTCCACACCACACACATTTATTAAATCAAAGTATAGTGTTATCTGCTGAATTAAAAAGTTGTGCAAAACAAAATTTTCTTTATTTCCAGCTAACATATTTCTTTCATAATGTATGCTAAGCATAAAATATAGCTTGGCAATATACTAACCCCTGAGTAATCCAGAGGTAAAAAGCTTTTTGTGCAATATAAAAGGAATAAAATAATACAATAAAAAAGAAATAGTCAGGGAAATCCTTTGTCTTCTGCTAGTGTAGATTCTTTTCTCCTAGTATCTCCCCTTGTCTCTTCCTAGGGAACACAAAGAACACCTGAACTGATTTGCTTGCCAATGGAAACACAAGCTTTTCTGGTAAGGTTGCTACGTTCAAACAATGGTGATTTATCTTTTATAATAAAAATATGTGCCTTCAGCAGACCCTGCTAACTCAGCTCCTTCACAGCTCATCAGCATGCAGCTTCCATCTGGGCTCCTCTACAGTTCAGGAACTCAGAATACTTTCTACATTCACATGGACTCAACATGTAGGCAGTCACTCTGGACCTCAGTTAGTTTGATCTCCTGTCAGGATAAAATCCTAACAGCAACAGAAGGCAGTGACTCACTACATTTCCAGATGCAAAGCAGAAATCGAGGCAACCCTGCTCTAATTTGGTGCTAAAGCCCAGGCTTGACATTCCAGCTCCTACTGCAATGCTCTGTACCTCAGGGTGAATGGATGGGCTGCCTGGTGCTTGTAACTGGTGCAGAACACTGCAGCCAGGTTGCTCATGGGCCTTCCAAGGTCCTATCATGTGACCCCAGTTCTACATGAATTGCATTGGCTGCCAGTTAGGTAAAGAGTCATCTTCAAGGGGGGCTTGCTCTCCTATAAGGCCCTACATGGATCAGGACCTGGCTACCTGAGTGACCTCCTGACTCCTGTCCATCACATGCGTTCACTCCACTCCTCTATCAAGGGCCTCCTAGCGGTTCCCAGGGCCCACCTGAAGTCCTCTGTAGGCTATTTGAGATGGTGAGCACGGTATTGTGGAACTTGCTCCCAAGGTCCTTGAGGGAAGTCCCATCAGTGGAATCTTTTAAGCAGTGGCTGAAGACACACCTTTTTAAAGAAGCATTTTCAGCTTATAGTTTAGAATAATAAACTGCTACATTGTTTTTATTTTATTTTAACTCAGAATTACTTATGTTTAATTACTGTTATTATCACTGTTGTATTATGTTTTTATATCTATGTATGGTTTCTTATTCCTGCCAACCTGTACAGTGCAGGATTGGATGCTTAGCAAATAAATTTTACTTAATACTTACTATCCATCCACTTTTTCACAGATCTCAGGTCTGTTTTGGACATCATTTTAGTCAGACAGGGATAGCAATTGGGAGCTATTTACAAATGCTGTCTTCTCCTCAGAGATGTCTGTCAGACAAGTCTGCTTTGTTGAACATAGCCCTCCCTTCTGCAGAAATCCAGGGATCAAACTTCAGTGTCTAGCATCTCACCTATTACACATTGACTAAACCCCGACTCCCAGTGGCTGTCAGTTTCAGGGGAAAATCATACTGTACATACAAGTCCTGATCCACCTTGAAATTCAGAGCTTTTCTGCAGAGCTGAGATACAAACTGATGACAGTTTTACAGGGACAGGATGTACTAATTTAGTGGTTTTGCAGAGCTGAACTAGTCTACAAATTAATGTCAGATTCACAGGGACAGGATGTACTAATTTAGTTTGTTTTGCAGAGCTAAACTAGTCTACAAAGTCCATGCTTTTGGGGAGGAGCTGTTTTGCACTTTGTGCAGCTTTGGGAGCTGCTTGAAACTGAGCAACCTTCTTGTTGTGGGCTTCCCGACCCTGTTGACAGTCCAGGGACCAATTGAGTGAAGAAAGGTGGTGGCACACTAGCCATGGCTAGAAGGGCACTGAACAAGCCAGCAGAACAAATAACTGTCCATTCCAGCTGTTAGTCTCACAGCTGCAGTATGGACTGAGACAGAGGTGATAGAGTGGTGCAGGGGAAGGCAGCAGCAGTGCTCCAGACAGAGCAAATGGTAAGTCACCATTTAGGAGTGGCTTACATTCTTCCCTCAGCAAAATCCTTGGTGTCCTTGTCAAGGCTTGAGAAGCACAAACATGATATACACAAAAGAACAGTGTGTCTAATACATCCAATTCCTAGCTACACATTTCTAACTAATACACCTGCATCCTCTCTGAATGATATCAACAGTGTACTTCACAGAACACATGGTAAAAATTGGAATTAACATTTTTCCTCCATGGTAAACAATTACACCTCCCTTAAATAGCTTGAAGGCAGTAAAAGGGGGTGTAGTAATAGTGGGCTTGTCAGTAAATTTACCCTTTTATGCACCACATTTACAGAGAGGTCAGAGTTGACACTAGAGACATTGTAAGTGAGTTTAACTGGGTGCTTGACTTCTCTTCCAGAATGGTGGAGTGTCATAAGTTTCTCTGCAAATATTCGATCAGAATCTTTAATGGGTTCTGTGTCCTCAGCCAGAATGAGTTCAAGTCTTTCAATATCCTGAGGTGGTTCTATCACTGGGATCCCAACATCCTCTGTGATGGGATCACAGTCCATGACATGGGTCCAAATTCAGTCAGAACAAAGGGTGCTGCTGTCAGATTCAGTGGTCTGGAATGCCTTGCATTACTTCCTCCAGGTGCTGAAGGGGGAAGTTCCATGGGGAATGGTACAGACAGATATTCATATGATAATGGACAACTGTAGGGTTCCTCATCCTCAGGACTACTGCAGGCCACATCAGATTGAGTCAACAGGGGAGTAACAGGCAATTCAGGTAGAGGCACGTGATTCCTCCTTGTCTGGGTCTCCTTCAGGGTGACAGCTCTCCTTGGTAGTGAGAGAGATACTGGGTTGGCTGGTTCAGACAACAGTTTAACAATTGGAAAAAGGTGGTTTAGATGCAAAGTTTTGACCAGAACATTTCCACTTTCCATTCCCAGATGAAGCTGTTAGACAGGGATCCAGTTTCCATAGGTCATCAATCTTATGTTTCACTGGGATTTCCAAATTCCAGATAAGTATTTGGTTCCCTGACTGTAGGGTTTGTTCTTTGACTCTCTTGTTGTATCTGGTCTTGTTGAGTAAACTGATCTTCCCAACTGCTTCTTAGGCCACCCTGCAGGCCGCTTCCAATTGAGCACGTAACTTTTGGTGTAGTCTAGGAATGTCTCTGGCAAGGCACCATTAGCTGATACCTCAAAACACAAGTCTACTGGAATGTTGGCTTCCCGTCTGAACATTAGGAAGTAGGGTGAGAGTTCTGTTGAGTCATTTTTGGTACAGTTGTAGGTATGGACTAAGAAAGGCACCTGCTGGCTCCAGTCTAGCTTTTTTGTAGGGTCCAGTGTACCCAGCATATTAAGCAGTGGTCTGTTGAATTTCTATCACTGAGAGTTACCCTGCGGATGATGGGGAGTGGTACAGGCCTTCTTGATGCCCATAATACTGGTAAGTTCTATGATGAAATGATTCTCAAAGCCTCTCCCTTGGTCACAGTGAACATGTCTGAGAAAGCCATAATGCACAATGTACTTTTCACACAAATGTTTAGACACACTGGTTGCCTTCTGGCCTTTTGTGGGGAATGCCATGCCATAGTGGGTGTTGTGGCTGGTCATCACAAGAATATTACTAATCCTCTTAAGATCAGGTTAAAGAGAAAGGAAATCTATGCAGACCACTTCCATCAGTCCAGTACTGGTGATGTTTACAAGTGGTGCTGCCCTCTTGGGTAGAGTGTTATGGGTGATGTACCAGCTGCAGCATTTACAATGTCTCTCTACTTCAATAGCCATGGGTGGTCAGTAGAATCGATCTTGGAAGAGGCCCAAAGTTTTATCAATCCCCAGGAGTCCCATATCCTCATGAAGTGATTGCAAAACCATTTTTGATACTTGATGGTAACAGTTGCTTTTTGGGGAAAGGCATTGGCATTTTTTTTGTGATCTGATACAGCAGTTCATTCTTTAGTGAAAGCTTTTCCCACTTCCTTAATAATGCATCACATCTAAAAGATTTGATTTTACATGAGTGGAAGCCAAGCCCATCTCTTTGGCTAGAATGATATCCCCACAGACTGGGATCTCTCCATAGTATCTGTTTTACATCTACAGGACTGAAGTGAAGGAAACAGTATTACATAGTGTGGAGAAATGGGTATACATCCCAGTACATTACCAGGATGCACTCCAAGCAAGTCTTCAGCCATGCCAGGGTTGGCTGGAGCAGAACAGTCATCAGGTATCATTAACTGGTAGACTGCTTTCACTCCATGTTCAGATATATAAGTCCATGGCCCCTCCATGGGCAGAGTATGATGTGGTTGTCTGGACAGGGCACCTGTGTCAGTGTTATTCTGTCCTGGATAGTATTTCAAGCAAAAGTTGTAAGCAGATTGGGAGGAGCTCAATCTCTACCCAGTGGGCTCAAGCTTGGCAGGCATCAGCAAATAGGTCAGTAGGTTTGTCTCTGTTAATACAACGAAGCTGGCTCCATAAAGATATTCACAGAATGGATCAGTCACTGCCCACTTCAGTGCAAGGAACTTCAACTTGTGGACTGGACAGTTCTTTTGGGATGGACTTAGACTGTGACTAGTGTAGGCAACCTGTCTCTTACCATTTTCAAGCTCTTGGTGAAGCACAACACCCTTTCTTCCATGCTGGCATCAATATGAATGGTATACAACTTGATAAAGTCAACAAAAATCAATACAGGGCCCCCATCAGGTGTTGCATGATCTCTTGAAAAGCCTTTTCACTGTCCGCAGTCCATCTGTCCCCAAAAGGTTAATTGGTCCTGTAGTAGTCTGATGGTGGTCTCTGTTTGGTCCCTGAACCTTTGATCTTTCAGGTTAGAGGATACCCGAGTCAAGTTGTTCAGTGGCCTCACTACTGAGGAGTAGTCCTTCATGAATCACCTATAGTATCTGCACAACTCCAGGAAAGACTGAAACATTTTTAAATTGTTGGGTCTCAGCAAGGCTGTGAGGGCTTTTACTTTTGCTGGGTCAGTTCTAATGCCTTGCTCCGATACAATGTCCCCAACATATTTGACAGCAGTCTGATGGAACTGACACTTGTCCAGGGAGAATTTTAGATCATGTTCCTTCAGCCAGTACAGTACCTGAAGTAGTTGGGCTTCACGTTCTTCCAGTGTCCTCTCAAATGCCATAGGGTCATCCTAGCAGACTAAGATCTCTAGGCGATACATGTCCCAAACCACCTTCTCCATTAGGTGCAGGAAGGTTGCTGGAGTTCCAGATACCCCTTGCGGCATATGCTGAATTTGATAAAAACAAAAGTACAGATAAAGGTGGCCTTCTCCTTGTCTTCCACAACCATCAGTATTTGATAGTATCCACTGTGCAAGTCTAGCACATAGAACCATCTACTCCAAGTGAGGCCGTACAGGGTGTCTGGCACTCAAGGCATGGTGTAGTGGTTGGGCATGGTCCTTTGATTAAGGATGCAATAGTCAATCCAGATTCTTAAGGCACCAGTCCTCTTTCAGGCCACCACTATGGTGATGCATAGGGGCTCCAAGACTCCTTATGATACCTGCCACCAACAGTTCTTGAAGGTGTCATCTGACAACTTCAGAGTCAGTAAGTGCCAGTCTCCTCAACCTTTCTCTGAAGGGGTGGTCGTCATGTAGTTGTATACATGTTCTTCCCCTTTGGCACAGCCCATGTCCCACTCATGTCTTGAAAAGCCATCTGAGCAGTCATGCAATTCACATTGCAATTATTTCTTCCAGTTGGGGGAACGGGAGATGAACCAAAATGAAAAACTTTTGTCCAATCAAGAGGTCCTCTCCTAATGAGATGATGCCACAACCACCTCACTAGTGTACAGCTTGGCTAGTACAATACTAGAATACACTGTTAAATCCTCATGTATTTCATTCTTTAACTTTATGTTGATTTTCCTGACCAATACATCGTTACCAGGTAGTACTCCTCAATGAAACATCAGACCGTTCAACAAACCTCTTCCTGGGGACTCTACAATGAATATCTGGTCCAACATGGATTCACAGCAGTCCACAGTTCCTTCTACTAGCATTCAGACCCAGGGGCACAATCAAAGGCTCCTGTCCTTCTTTCTTTATGACTCCCACAATCCCCTCAGGGTTGTTGCATGCCTTGGCTTCCTTCTTCAGGTGAGCAGTATGCACAGTGGCATAAATTGGCAACATCTGGCAATTATCCTCTCCTGCCTTCTGCAGTTACAAGTAGGACAGGCATCCCAAAATATTGGCACTGGTTCCAACTAGCACCACTGTTTTGTCCAATAGCTGGGCCTCAGGACAAATGACAGCCAAGTAGCAGTCCAGGATTCCAGGAAAGGTCTTTGGGCATCTGATTTGCACAGCAATGTATCCATCACAGGGGTAGCTGGCACTTATTTATTTATTAATGATTCGGAAACAACCTTTGAGCAGGAGCTGTTTTACAAAGGTTCCATGTCATGAAACACAACATCCAGTAATACATACATGAAACACAAAATCCAGTAATACAAACATTGAATTTAACCAGGTACTACAGAATAAATTAAATCAGACAGTTCCTATTGGCAGAAAGCAAAACACTGAGAGCAGGATTATAGAAGCTATGGTTCAGTTAAGCAGGCTTGGTGGGGGGGATCCAGTAAGTACTGGGGAGCAGCTTCTCAGAACAGAAGGCCTTGTCATTAGAAAAGAAGGGTGGGGTGGAAAACAAGGGACAGCAGTGATTGCGGAAAGCAAGGGCCCCAGAACTGGCTGGCATAAAACAGAGGAAGTCAAACTACCAATAGGATTGGTGCCAGGGCTGACAGAAGAGGGAACTAAGATGAGGGGGGTCAGGGAGCAATGGTAGTATGGGGGTATACATGGGGTGGAGGAAAGAAGAAGTGCCTTAATGGGGTGTCTCAGAGGAATACAAGTGAGGAAAAAGAGTAGTTTACATAAAAAGGAAGGTGAAGGAGTAGCAGAGGGAGCAACTACATGGGGTGACTTGGTACGGGGGGGTCAAGGGTTTCGGGAGGAAATGGAGTAATGGAACAGAGTAGACTCACTCAGAGAGGAGCATAATGAGCAACAGAGGGAGGCATCAGGTGTCCAACAGACAATCACACACACTCCTGCCAACAAGGTATTTTTCCGTTCTGCCGGGGGTGGCCTCCTTGGAGATCCCAGGGTTAGGCTGCAGCATTCGGTGATAAAGTGTCTGTGGCAGCTGCGCCTACCCCGTGGAACTCCCTGCCTGGTTACCTTAGGGAGGCCCCCTTGGTGGAAGCCTTTAAGAAGGGTCTCGAGACATATTTATTCAGTCAAGCCTTCAATTAAAGGTTTTTTAAAAACAGCAGTATTTTTTGGATTGTGAGTTAAGCTGTTGCTCCCAGTTGTATTTTTATGTTGTTGTTGTTATTTTAAATTTGTCCTATCCTATTTTTAGAGATGTTTTGTATGCTATGTGTGTTATATTGTGCAGTACCCAGAGTCTCCAGAGATGGGTGCTATATAAATAAAATATCTATCTATCTAGATAAGACTTTAAGGCCTGGAGACTTACTGTTTTGAGTGAAACCGCTGTGACCTCATTGAACCAGAGGGGGGGCCCTGTAGGAGAATGCTCATTGTTCAAGTGCTGTTCTTTGAAAAGGAACAGAGAGTGGGCTCAGTGCTCTACCTCTGGTATCATACTTAGTACTGGTGGCTGAAAAGATATCTGTGATGCAGGGGGGAGTTTTGCCAAGAAGGGCTTTCTTTGCAAGGAGACAGGTTTGGAACTTAATTCTATTCCCCAGGGATAACCAGTTAGTACGTTCATACAGCGTGCAGGTGTGTGTATAACGGTCAGCAGCAAGGGTAAGCCTACATGCCTTGTAAAGGGCAATGGCCACCCACTTAAGGTCTGTGTCTGTAGCTTCACCCTAGACCACCAGTCCATAATCTATAATGGATAATACTGAACTGAAGATGGAGAGATGAAGAGCAGACAGTGTGAGTTTTTTCCTGTGCTGGTATAGAACTCATAGTTTGGTATTAATGGCCTTCACCACCATATCAATATGTTGCAAGAACGGAAGGGTGTCATCTATGGTAACCCCCAGGTACTTCAAGGAGTGAACCTTCTCAAGATGGGCCATCACAGTGTTGTGGATAGCTATGGCTGGACATCTCCGCTTGAGTTGTGGGCTGGAGAGGAACATGGTTTGAGTTTTTTTATACTTAAGTAAGAGCTTGTGTGCGCTGAACCAGTACTCAAGCTGATGGAAAGTAGACTGCAGCTCTCTCTGTAGTGACCCGATGTCAGTGTTGCTGCTGAGAATGACAGTGTTGTCAGTGTACAGGATTATTTTGCTGTTACAGGCCTCAGGTAGCGCATTCAAGAAAAGGCTGAATAGTAGAGGTCCTAGAATTGATCCTTGGGGAAAATCCGGGGATACTGCTCTAGACTCTGAGATAGCTTAGCTGATTTTGACTCTCTGTGTCCTGTGCGTCAGGTAATCCTGAAACCAGCGTACAGCATTGGAGGCCACCCCCAGGGTCTGTAGTTGTACCAGGAGGAGGAGGTGGTTGACCGTGTCAAAGATCTTTTTAAGTCGATGAAGACAGATCCCACCAATTTACTGTTGTCCAATGCCTTGTGAACATAGTCAGTATACTACACCAGGGCTGTGGCTGTGCTATGGTTCTTTCTGAAACAGTGTTGTTGGGGACACTGCAGTTGGTATTTCTGAAGGCAGTCTGTGATTTGATCTGCCACTATTCTTTCCAGTGCTTTGGATAGAGGGGAGAGGATTGATACGGGCCTATAGTTGGCGATGCAGGACCTGTCCCCACTATTGTGAATAGGGGTCACCAAGGCTTGTTTCCAAACTGAGGGGAATTTGACCAGGGTGAGTGATTTATTGAAGAGTTTAGAAATGGGGACTATTAACTCACCAAGGGCAAGGGCAACCAGTTTCATATCTATGCCATCGCTGCCTAACATGGTTTTTCCCAGGATTTTTTTTACATATGACATGGTCTCTTTGACAGTTACATGCTTGAAGTAAAAGTCAGGATACTTATTCTTAGCTGATTTGCAGCTGATGTACACTTCTGTAGATTTCAGGTAGTCAGGCGGGAGAACAGAGCTAAGGTCAGTGAAAAAAGTATTGAATGACTCAGCTATAGTGAAAGGATCCATGGTTGTCTACCAGTTGCTATTGAGCAGTGTAGGGTGTTTGCTGTCATCCTTCCCAAGGAGATTCTTTATGTTCTCCCAGAACTCCTCCCATCACCCCAGCTCCTATCCAACTGGTCTGTATAGAAGTTAGCTTTAGCAAGCCTTATGAGCCAAGTAAACAGGTTCCTGGAGGCCCTGTAGGTCTGATAATCATTTTATCTCCAGTGGTCCTGGCCCTACTCCAGAGGTTATCCCTTTCCCTCATAAGTGCTAGAAGATCCCCAGTTATCCATCCGTTAATGCAACCATGAGATTTCCTTTTCCTGATGGGGCAAATTATCGCAGACCATGTTGAAACTATCAACAAAGTACTTTACAGCTAGGTCAAGATCATGCAGCACATCAATCAATCAATCTGTGATAGTGCTGTTTTGAAGGACCAGAGCTGTTCTTTCCTCAGGACTCTGCTTTCAACTCAAATTCCAGACTAAAAGTTCTTCTAGAGGTTTCAAGGGCAGGTGTTTCAGGTACATCCAATACAAGGATCGCTAGATAATGGTAACCTGGGATCCACTGTCCAGTATGGCTTCACATGAGTATCCCTCAATGGATATCTGAATGGTTATGGTGGGACCCATCTATCCAAATGGCAACTTGTGTTGAACAGAGGTAGTGGGATTTGTCCATCTTACAGAGCCGTTCACTCTTGGAGTCCCAGGTAACTCCCTTACTGGGCTTCTCTGTCGTTTTCCTGTGACCATTGCCATCTTTTCCACTTCTGGCTTACTAGCAGCTGGTTCTTGGGCCTGCCATATCCTCATGTGAAATGTCCATCTTCTCCAGAGTGAAAGCATCAATGGTTGAGGCCTGACCCTTTGGGCAGATGAAAGATTCAGTGGGTGTCCACAATCAGTTGAAAGGGAGCTGGCTTTTGGATGAGATGCCTGCACCATCTGTAAGGCCTTCATACACACTGAGTTTTTAGCTGAGTATGCATGTTTGGGGCATCACTCTGGTCTCAGTGGCTTTCATCTCACAGCTGCAGTGGTACAGCTTTCTCTGGGGGTAACTGTAGTGAAGTGCATTGACTTCTTGTGCTTCTTCTTCCCTTATTTCATCTAGTAGTTGTCCAACATTTGGGGGACCTGCTTTGCTTTCTATCAACCTGAGAGAAATCGGTGTCCAGTGGGAAGACACAGCCCCTCGCAAAACATGGTCCAGTCCCATCTGTGAAGTCTGTGCAGGGGCAACTCCTCCAGCTTCCATAGTTCTTCGAATCATAGTCTTCACTCAAGTCGACTCTTCTCCCCTTTTTGAGTGGTAGCAACCAGTCAGAAAATTAGGTCCATTCTCTGCTTAATGGCTCCAAATGTACACTTACGCATGGCAAGGTGATAAACTGTGGTGTAGTTCAGATGGCTGGCACATAGGGAATGGATGATCTCCAAAGTCACTTCTCAGGCTCTCCACAGTTCTTTTGCATTTGTTGACATCTGAGTTCTTCCACATTTTTTCCATTTGTGTGGCCTGGCTCATCCAACTTTCATAGTTGTCCTCCCCAGGAAGAGTGGGGGTGGTTCCAGTGCAAGTACGCAGTCTCCTGTATGGTTCACAGGGCATGACAAAATAGGGGTCCAGTCCTGACCCCCAACATGGATTCTGTCGGGTGGTACTGCCTGCACTGGTACTTCTTCCTTGAAGAATGCTGTCACATCTTGAATAGTCTTTCCCTCAGCTGCCAAAAAGAACTGTAACTTCTGTTCAAATTCACTTTGCTCTTTAGTGACTTTGTGGGTGTGTGGTCTAGGCTCCTGTGGGTCGTTATGAACCATGGGAGGGTCTCCATCAGCATGGAGCTGGTCAGGTACCCTTGAGGGATCAACATCCTCTTATCATTCCACCATAACACATAATGTCTGTTGAATCGAATTGTAAACTCTCCAATGAACGGTCACTTTTCCCAAGCTTTTTATGCTGCCTATGACACTTTTGAGACAGTCTATAGGGGTTCTTTTAAGGTGTCATGCATCAAAACGGTTACCAAACTCTGTTCCTGCCCCAGGGTGAGGTATTGCAGAAATGTCCCAGAAATCCCAGTGGTGCTTCCAGATTTGTAATCTCTCCAGCTGTAAGGTGTGCTGATTAAGCCTTGCGATGGTAAAGGGCAAAGTCTGGTATGCCTTCTGGTGAATGGCACTTGGGTTTGTGGTAAAAAATGGGCTTGAAATGTAGCATGATGCCTCCACCTATGGGGATCCATAAGCAAGAATGCTGCCAGGGTACTTTCCCACAGGAAATAAATACAAACCCCACCCTCTGTGACAGGGAACACAATAAAACTATCCGCTCCACACTTATCACTCTAAGCATACAAATAAACAGTGAGGTAATAATGGCAAAATACATCAGCAGCTGCAAATAAATGACCAATGGGTTTATTTTGGGGCTGCAGGACAAGGTAGGAGACAAGGGAAGCAAAGATAAATAAATAAAGACAGCAGTTTGCATTCACCCCCACTATAAGGCATGTCTCAGCACCTATCCTTCTCTGGTGCACCAGTTAATGCTATGGTCCCTCTGCAAACTCCCAATTACAGTTCAAGTGTGCACACTGATGCAGAGTTCTAGGCCTGTGATGTTTGACCTTAGCGCGGTACCATGTAAATTTGGTTGTTGGCTACAGCTGCTGACTGGCAAATTACACATTTGGATGGACAGTAAAACAGCTGCTCCTGGCTATAAGCTGTAGCTGTGGGCTTGACTCTAAGGTTATGCAGAAATGCCTAGAAAGTATTTAGCTATCTAGCTAAACAATAGTGTAAGCCCCCTTATATGGGGCTCACCTGTTGAGCTCCAGCCCTGTCACTGTCCCTCTGGTGTCCTGCAAGTGACCCTGGTGGGTTACAGACCCTTTACTGTCTCGCATGTGCTCCACAGCTGCTGCCTCAAAGTTTCGTTGTCTCTGCCCCATGTACAAGATGGGGCCAAGCTCTGAGTTCTGTTTCAATGCCTCCAGGCATTCTTGGGAAGCAGTGTCTGGTCCCAGAAGTGGCACAAACCCAGACCGCAAGGTAAACAAAAAACATGGCAGTGCAGCACCTACCGCACATGTACAGGCACCTGTGAGGAAATTTAAAGGAGCTACAGCTCCAAAAGGTGTTTTCAGCTACGGCCATAAATTAAATGTTATCCCCAGCTCCAGGGCAGGCAGCAGAGCCAGGCATTGGCATGATAAAGAATCCAGTTGTGGGTGGAAATGTTTTCTTCCCTTGCAGGGCTAATAAATAAAAAGGATGGCATGTTTTGGAACTGAAAATAAAAAAAATATGGCAGCCTCCAGGGACTTCAGCAAGCAGGGGCTGCTGGGTAAAAGTGTCAGAGGGCACTAAAATGCCCAGAAGCACTGCAGCCAATGAGAGGAGGGCTTTGTAAAAATAATATAAGAGACTGTTTTGCTTGCCAAGGGGAGATCAGCCAGAGATTCGAGAGAGAAAGAAGCTCAGGAGAGACTGTGAGGGCTATCCAGCCCAAGACCTGCACCTAGCACCCAACGACCTGTTTGGCCCCAGCAGAAAGGGATCTGCAGAGTGCCTTTTGCAGCAGGAAAAGAGACTTTGCCAATTTTGCTGTAGGAGAGGAGAGGAAAGTGGAACTGTGCTGCAGGAAGAGATGTTTGAAAGTTGCCGTAGAGAGAGAGAGACCTTTTTGAAATTGCTGTTTAGAGGAGAGAGAATCTGAAGTCTGCAGCTGGAGGAAGTAAGCTTGGAGCTGCATTGTGAGAGCAGAGACTAAGTTGTACAGCCTGAATTGAAAAGTGCTGCAGTTGTGCGAGAGAAATCTAACGACCTGTGTTCCCCCTCGGTGGAGCAAGTATGAAAGCCCACTGTGTGCAGCAAGCAGAGTGACTGTGTGTGCTGGGGCCAGTGACTGAGTCAAAGTCCAGCTGCTAATTGTGCTTAAAAAGGGTGTGCAACAGAGGGGTGTAGGGGACCGCACCTGCTGTGTCCCTAGACTGAAGAGGAAGAAGCAGACGAAGACCAGTGGTGGAAGATGTTGAGAGGCCTGCCTGGTGAACACTATCTACAAAGGCCTCAGAGGTGAAGTTGGCAAGGTCAGGCAGGTGAAGACTAGCATTCTTCAACCTCTTAAGTCAGCCTTGCTGCTGCAGTGGTGCACCACCAATCTTGTACCTCCATGGTACAGCCAAAGCCAGTTTGCTGAACACCCCTTTGAACTACTGAATTGTAAGTACCCCGAGCTGCAGCTTTCAGGAGTCTATTTAGTTAGCTAGCTAGGTTAAAAATTAGGGGGTTAGGCCCTTGTGCAGGACTCTGTCAGAAAACTGTGCCCAGACCTGAAGTTTCACTGTTTCTACTGTCTAAAGTTTTTGGGCCCCAATGAAAGATCCCCAGTGATGTCTACACCATGGTGTGACACCCTCCAAAGGGATGTTAGAGACATTTTGGGCAGCTGCCATTGAAAAGCTGGGTGCACCCATAGGTGGGAGGTGGGGATTGTGTGGGGTGAAATTGTTTCAGCTAGTGGTTAATATTGTTGTGCTACTTTCCTCCCTTTTCTCCCCTTTCTCCAAAAAAATACTGTTAATTTTTAATGTTATATTCTGGTACGAGGAATCATTGCAAGAAGGGGGAGTAGTTATTGTCTGGAGGAGGGTCTTTGGTTGCAGTTATTGTATATTTCCAGGGGGTGGTAACCTACAATCTGTTCACAGGTATTCTCTGCCATTACCCCAGGTGGATGCACCATGTCACTTCTTCTCTCAACTCCAGAACCCAGTCTGGATCCCTCAGAGGAGTGTGCAGTGTAGACCCAAGGGCCCCAGACAGAGTCAAGGCAAGTCTGGGGGCTGTTACAATAGGAATTACACATTCTGTGGGTAAAACCCAGTACTCATGACCTTTAGATGACAGGCTGGTGCTGTTTCCGTGGGAATGTCTCCCCTCCTTAGGCAGATGATGACAGGATGCTCTTTTCTGTAGGCTGGATCCAGGTGCTGTGAATGGTATCCAGTCATAATAGTGACTGAATATGGGTGACCATCAAAATGGCGACTCCATATTTGGTGTTATTGGGATGGGCTACCCACAAGGGTAGCGACTACTTCTACAACAAGGGTAGGTGAAGGTGACCGTAAAAAGGGATTGGTGAGAGGAAGGGTGGGATAGGGAAGAGGGTTATCAGGAGAAACTATGCCTGCTGCTGCCGAGCCAGCCATGTGATATGGTGGTGAGGAAAACTGGCTCTGGCACAGCAAGTACTGGGTTTGGGGCTGGGGATGGGACGGTCTAAATTTTGCTTCTGCCTGCATCTCCCAGACTTCATTTTTTTTCTGGTCAAATTTGTGCCCCCTCCCCAACATGCACCCCCCGGGGTTAGGAATCCTAATTAAGGATGGTGGGGGGACATAGCCCCCCCCCCCCATAAAATCACTTTAGGTTGCCAGGTGTTGGTTTGCCAGTAAGTGTATATTGCCGATATGCTTCTCGGCGATATACACTCACCCTAATAGCGATTGCCATTCCATGTTCACTATTATGACATAGAACCACAGTGAACCCAACATGCTCCTGGTGGTGAAGAGTGTGGGCTGTAATCACTTCAGATGATGGCAGCTCTGTTTTGTTAGCTGGTTATGGGTGCAGCGGACACAACATGCATCTGGTGGTGAGAGGTATGGGCTATGATGCTCCAGACGATGATGATCCTTTTCATCCCTTTAGGGGACTTGCTTTCAACCACCCTGACAGACAGACAGACACTTGAGACCTCAGCTGGTTCGATCCCCGGTCAGGATAAAATCCTAAGAGCAGCAGAAGGCAGCGACTCACCACCTTTCCAGATACAGAGCAGTTTCAAGACAACCACTGCTCTAATTTGGTGCTACAGCCCAGGGTTGGCACTGTAGCTGCATCAATCCCCTCCTTCCAGGGTCTCAAGTCTGTTTTGGGCAAACTTTTCAGTCAGACAGGGATAGCAATTGGAAGCTATTCACAAATTCATTCTTCTCCTCAGAGATTTCTCTCAGACAAATCCGCTCTATTGCACATGGCTCTTCCTTGTACAGAAATCCAGGGATCAGACTTTAGTGGCTAGCATCTCACACATTACTCATTATGCTAAACCCCTGGCTCTCAGTTCAAGAGGAAAAAGCGTGCATACAAGTCCTGAGCCAGCTTGCAATTCAGAGCTGTTTTACAAAGCTGAGCTCCAAATGTATGTCACTTTTGCAGGGCAGGATGTGCTAATTTAGTTGATTTGCAGAGCTGAACTAGTCTCCAATGTTCCTGCTCACAGAGGAGGAGGAGTTGTTTTGCACTTTGTGCAGCTTTGAGAGCTACCTGAAACTGATCAGACTTTTTGCTGTGGGATCCACAACCCTGAAGGAAGTCCAGGGGCACAGCTTTCTGACAGAGTCCTGGTTGAGTGAAGAGAGGTGGTGGCATGCTGGCCACAGTGAGAAGGAAGCTGAACAAGCCCACAGAAGAAAAAAGTGCCCAGTCCATCCCTGGGTCCTGCAGCTGCAGTCTGGACCAGGGTGAAGGTGAAGTGCAAAGGAAGGCAGCAGGAGTGTACCACAGACAGCCAAAGGTAAGCCCCCATTCAGAAGGGGTTACACGTACCTAGTATTGCAAGATGCATAGAATTAGTTACATTTCACCGTTAAAGCAGTGATGTACTGAACTTACAAAGTAATGGGAGAGGGTGTATTTTATTGTTAGATTTTTTTTGCCTTGGAAAGGCACACTGAGCCAAAGCCCATTTCCAGGTGCATCCCAGGAGTGCAGGAAGGTTAAGTGACTTACTCGGGGACACAAAGTATGTTTAGTGGAGGCTGGGGGGAAATCAAACCCAGGTCTGCCAGATATACTAAGCTCCTTCACAGCTACAGTAGTTGCTCTAGCAGGGGAAAACAAGAAAATGAGGTGACTTACAATAACCCTTCCCCCAGCAACAGAGTCTCCCCCCAACACCTTCCCTTGCTAGATTTACTTCTATCTACTTCTCTCTCTCTCTGTCCCCCTGCACACTACATCAAAAAGTACTGTACCTTTCCCCTGACTGGTCCAATCCCATCACCCCCCCCCAAAGCCTAAAGACTGGGCTTCAGAATTATGAAGCAGGGTGGACATGACAAACCTAGTGTCCGTTTGGACCTAAAATTACTATCTCACACTGTTAGGAAACTTGCCGTATACCTGGTCAAAGCTCCTGCCAACTCTGTGGGCCCCCTGCTGGATTTCAGCCACTCTTTCCTAGCCCAGTTGTCAGTAATGGCATCTGCCAACTGATTGTGTCTCCCCCCCCCCAGCTGAGAGAGGAGCTCTGAGATCAGAGGTGCATCACTGAAGAACCCCCCTCCCTGCCTGGTCACTGGTCATGTTCCTGCCAACTCTGTGTGCCCCCCACTGGATTGCAGCTCCTCTCCCCTACCCCATGATTGTTAGTAATAGCTATTGCCAACTGTCTATTTCTGTCTCTTTGCCCTTTGCCAGTCAAATTTAGAAGCAGGTGTTGCTTAGCTTGGGCTCTGGTGATGTCATCTGTGGGCAGCAGGCACTGGTGGGGGGCTAGAACCTGCTACCACCCCTGCTGAGTAAATGGGGGTAGTTTGCCATCCAGCCTTGACCACCTACAGTTTCAGACATGCCTAGCTGTCCTTCTGCCCCCCATCCCGATGGTGCCCAGACCAGGGGAGTGTCCCAGAACAGCCAACACCCCACCAGTAGAATACTTACCAGAGTACTGCAGATCTCATTGGAGCCAGACCACAGCTGTGAGTCACTCATCAGTTCTATTTTAAGCATATCACAGTAAAGGGGACTGGCAACTACATTAAAAAGGTCCTGGAGAAAACAAGAATGGGTGGAGACATGGTAGATACGGAGCTGCTGGCCCTAGTTCTAGATAAGCTAACAATTCCCTTGACTAAAATATTTAACATGTCTCTACAACTCTCACAGTTCCCAGAAACGTAGAAAGTTGCAATTTTTACTCCAGTCCACAAAAGTAGAGACTGCACCAATGTAGCCAACAATAGGCCAATCTCCATCCTTACCCCCTCAAAGGCCTTGGAAAAAATTTATATTTATTGAAATGTTTCACCAGAAAAGGCACACTGAACAACAAGTTGCTCATCTCCCGCTGCATCCTGGGGGTACAGGGGAAAACATACATCAACAATAAATACAATATTACTGTAGAGAACACAACTGAGTATAATTACACAATAAAGGTAAATACAGTCTACGAAAGCTGAGGAACACTTGAGAGTAAACTTGATGAGCAGATAAAGTGCAACCAGGGGGTGATGGGCCTAGAAAATTGTACACTTGTCAGCAAGTAAGTGCCACTGTTGGAGTATCACTAGGCAGAGGGAAATAGGAGCCCAGTTAGCACAGCGGCTGGGGCACCTTGGGCACTATGCTGTGGAGGGCAGCAGTACAGTAGTAATTTGGAGTAGGGAGGGGCTTGAGGGAGTTACAGTGAGAGAGGCTTAGTCACAGGTACAGTTTACTAAGAGGAAATTATGGAGAGCTGTACAGATGGAATGGGGGAGGATAAGTGATGGATTTGGAGTGGGAGAGGAGTTCCATTGCTTAGGGAAGTGGTATAAGAAGGCTATCTGACCTGCAGAGATCAGATGATGAGTGACTACCATTTGGCAGGAATCAAAGGATCTAAGGGCATGAGCAGGAGGGGGGAGGGAGAAAAGAGAGGAGAGGAAGACAGAGAGGCGGGGAGAGTGCCAAACCAAAATTTAGACACAAATTTTGCACAGTGGAGGTGGCAGTGATTTTTTAATGAAGGAAAGGCCAGAGAATGGTAGAGGTTACAGTGGTGAGAGAGAGGTGGAGCGTCCAAAGCAAAGCAGCAGAAGGAGTTAAAGAGAGAGTCCAACTTGGATAAGGAAGACTTGGGAGCGACACTGTAGGCTACATTGCAGTAGTCAAAAATAGGTAGGACCATCTTATGGACAAGTTCACATCTGGCAGATAGTGGGAGGCTACTGAGGTTCCTGTGTAAGGTGGCAAGCTTGGGACACGGCTTTTTCAGAATTGCGTCAACATGACCAGTGAAGGTGAGGTGTTGGTCAAGCCACACCCCTAGGTATCTAAAAGAAGTGGTGTCCTCGAGGACTGTCCCATCAAGGTTGTAGAAGGATGGGAGGGAGGGGAGCTGGAGAGTCTCTGCCTAATGCCAAAGGTCATTGAGACTGTCTTCACAGTCACAGCGAGGGAATTTACATCACATGGTAGAAGGAATGGGCATACGGGGTCAGGAATGGGAAAGGGCCGAGTAGGTATGAAGGTGAGAGGGGGGAGACAGAGAGCAAGGAGGAAGGGGCAGAGCAGCTTAAAAAGGGGTAAAGTCAGGGTAGCGGAGTAAGCAGTGCTAGGTGGGAGCTTAACAGAGGCGTGAATGCAGATAAGGGGAGGGGGGATCGAAGGAGTAAGAGGAGGGGAGGGTGGGAACTGCAGGTAAGCAGAGCAGTTCCCGCTGGTAGCTATAGGGATGGAGAGCTCAGATCACTAAAGTAGGAGTAGAGAGTGGAGAGGGGAGGATGAGGATAATGATAAACAGAGGTAAACAGGGTAAAACACAAGAATTGGCAGCAGAGTATGCACAGGAGATGGCAGCAGTTACAGGGAATTTCAGCCCTGAGTAGGATGGTGCTAGTAGGGTTGGAGATAGGAGGAGGCTATAGCACAGCAGAATTTTATCATTGGGACAGAAAGCAGCTATAGCGAAATAACCACTGTTACAGATCTACCCCCTGAGAGGGTACCACAGGAGTTTAATTGGGCTGGAGCAAAAAGGGCATTACCCCATGGGTAGCTCACAGATTTAAAAAATGGCAGGGGAGGATGGGTGGGACAAAAACTGCAGGCAGACAGAGTAGCTGGGAGTCAGAGGAAAGCAAAGTCCAGGGCTTTAGAACCAAGCCAATCCACAGCAGTTGGCTGCAGTATTTTGACCAATAAGGAGTAGGCTTCCAGAAAGCGCCAAAAATTGAAGGAGCAGAGAAGCGAGAGGCCATACCTGGGTAGATTCTGGCAGCAGGCAGGGAGATGTGGGAGGCAGAGAACAGGAACGTCACACCGCTGTGGAGAGGTTCACCTGATATGGGGATGGATCTGCAGGAAAAAGAGAGAGGGAGATATATTAAATTACAGTGAGCATGAGTAGGGGCCGGGGGGAGAAAGAGGAATAGACAGAGAAGCAGCAGGGGGCCAGAGACACAGGAGCAGAGGCAAATAGAGGCTTAATCGGTGTGCTGGGAATATTTCAATAAAGAAGAAGGAAACAGGGGGCAGGGTGGGTCAGTGAGGTCAAGAGACAGGTGCTAGAGAAAAGCAAGGAAGAAGGAAAAAATTACAGGGGCAAGCAGGTCCAATCAAATAATTGCAATCATTGACTAACAGTGTATGGCAGTAACAAATGCAGTAAGTCAAACAATGTAAATAAAACAAGGCAGAGAAACAGTTACTCAGAGTCACAAGATGAAATTAGTAGTAAACAGTAGATAACGCTAGTCAATTGGTAAATCTGGGCAATAATAAAAAAAATAGGCGGAGAAACAGTGGCTCAGAGTCACAACATGAAATTGGTAGTAAACAGTAGATACATCAAGCAGTTTGTAGTGCAATAAAACAGTAAGAAAAGCAGCAGAAAAAAAATCTAGCAGTTTAAACACTTTGGGGTACATTAAAATAGTGAAAAAAGCAGTAGCTAGAAACAGCAGTTTAAGGTAACAGCAATTAATTCAGCAGCGAGGAGCTTGACCCAAACCCAAAAATTGCAGGCAGACAGAGTAGCTGGGAGTCAGAGGAAAGCAAAGTCCAGGGCTTCAGACCAGTTGGTATTCTACCTAAATAAATACAACCTGTTCTGCAAGCAACAACATGGATTTGGAAAACTTCAGAGCACTGGAACCACTCTGGTGTAGTATACCAACAATCTACACTGGGCGCCCGACAAAGCACATATGGGTGGGGCCACTTGACTAGACCTGCCCAAAGTATTTGATCTCATAGACCATAAATTGCTACTGGACAAACTATCCACACTCGGCTTCTCAAAAGAAACCCTCTCTTGGTTTAGATGCTACCTTTCAGGGAGGTCTCTGAGGGTCAGGATAGAAGGGGTGCTCTCAATAGTCAAAAGTGTCTTTGTTGGGGTTCCACAGGGGGTCAATACTTGGCCCTCTCCTCTTCTGTCTGTTTATCAACAGTCTTCCTGAAGCCTGATCACATTTCAAAATGCTACTTTATGCCGACAACGTGGTAATCTATAACAGTGGCTCACAGATGGCTGATCTCACCAGTGATCTTCAAAGCAGTTTCAAGTCCATAGAAGATTGGTTCACAAGGAACAAACTTCTACTTAACTACAAAAATACTAAATCGATGCTGTTTGTGGGGCAACATTGTGGAAAGAGGGCCCCCCGGTCATCCTGAATGCACATGGTGCCACCTTAGAACAAGTTGAAACCTTTAAGTACCTGGGTATCATCATGGATGATACTCTTTCATTTGCCTCCCATGTTGATAATATAATTAACCGGACCAATCAAAAATCAGGAGAGCTCTATAAGCAAAAACTAAATCTCACCTCAGATGCAAGATGCATGGTGGTATCAGGAAGGATACTCCCACTCATTGACTATGGTCTCCCCATTGATGGTGCAGCCTGTGAGACTGTTCTAAACAGGATACACTTGATCCTCAACAAAGCTTGCCGATTTGTTAGTGGGGTGGATAGACTAACACACACTTGCTCCCTGTACTCCCAAACAGGATGGCTCCCATTTCAAGAAAGACTGCAATACCAGACCTGCCTTTTGGCAAAAAAAAGCTCAGTTGTGGCTCACCCCAGGTGTAATCAGTGACCTTCTCTGCCAGGTTAAAAATAACTATACAACTAGGAGTATGTCAGGACACTCACTCGAAGTCCCTTACTGTAAAACCAGTCTAGGAAAGCACTAATTTGCACCTTGAGCTGCTGACTGGATGAATGCTCTCCTGGAAACCATATGGGGCTTACCCAAGATTTCCCTATTTAAGTCCACCCTTAAGAAATAACTTGAAAAGAAAGCCTCTTGATGTTGCTACACCTAACTAGGCTCTCCATGATACATATATTCATCCACAATCAACTGTAGCTGGTTCGCCACTCTGCCACCTCCCTGCTGTAACCCCCATAACTGATGAGCCTAAACTCATTTGACGTTACTGTCTGATAATTACCAAGCTCTATTTGGGTTAGCACTACACTGGTACTTTTCCACTTAAATACTCAGTTGCACTGGTTTCATCCTAATTGTACTAAATGACTGAATTTGACCAGGCTCAATCTGGGCCCCACTGTTTATGTCCCTCTCTTACTGAATGTATTGTTGACCAGGCTTTCCTTGAGACAGTATATGTACCTTTCACGTATAGTAACCATAATTGACATGGAACCTTTGAAAAAGAGCACTGGTGCTCAAAGGTGTTACTCCAAAAATCTAATAAATAAATAAATCAGGGATTCACACATCAGGCGATGGCCATCTCTCCTGTCGGGACTAGAGATGGGAAGTCAGCATGTTTGGGAAGCATGCCATGGTTTGCAAGTTGAATATCTGGCTCCCTCCTTCCTGGTGCACAACCTGTTCATAGATGCTCCACATCCAGCAGCTCTCTGTAGGACAGTTGGTTTGACTCCCCTTCATGCTCCCTTCTCTCCCATATTTCAATTAACTTAAATAATAGAATTCATCATCTTTCACAATTAAAGCAGTGACGTGCTGAACTTATAAAGTAAAGGGAGAGGATATTTTTATTGTTATTTTTTTTTTGTCTGGAAAAGGCACACTGAGCTGAAGCCCTTTTCTAGGAGCATCCTAGGAGCCCAGAGAGATTAAGTGACTTACTCAGGGACACTCAGTATATTTAGTGCAGGTTGGGTAAATCAAACCCAGGACTGCTGGATGTACAGTACCAAGCTCCTTCACAGCTACAGTAGTTTCTCCAACATGGGGAAAACAAGAAAATGAGGTGACTTATAAAATTGCAGTCATGGAAGCTAAATTGGTAGATATTTTAAAAAATAAATGTCTATTAACCAGTAATAGTTTTTTAAATACTGTCTTGAGGGGCAGCCTTGTTGGTGCAGTGGTAGGACTACTACTCACAAGGCCAGTGACCCAGGTTTGGGAACGTGCCTGGGACATCATTCCATCTGAGGGAGGAGGCTTAAGCTTCACGGTAGACATTTTCCACTTCTAGAAACTGAAGACCTGGTTTGAATTCCACAGTTGCCACTTATTGTGTAACCCTGAGCAAGCCATGTAACCTCTCTGCTGTCACCTGTTCTATATTTAATCCATCTCTGTGCTCTTCCATGTGCACTGAATCTGACAGCAAAATAAATTCACTCCCCTTCATTTCCTGGATTGTAAAATGCTTTGTGATACAGGTTGTATCAAAGGTGTTGCATAAAACAGAATTCCTTTCTGTTCTTTATGTACAGTATACTATGCTGTTAAACTAGCTATGGGGTGGCAGAAGGAATCAGGGATGCAAAAACTGCCCCCACAGGCTGAAGTAGAGCATAGGCAGTCCTAGTGGGGGGTAGGAGGATGTAAGCTGTTGGTTAACTAGGATCTGCAGCTTATCTGTTAGGTAGGAAAATGGGCAGACTAGGTGGGCCAAGCGGTCCTTATCTGCCGTCAAATTCTATGTTTCTATGTAGGGAGGACCTGAAAGGAAGAGGAACCCTCCCAGGGTGCAAATTAATAAAAGAATCAGGAGACTAGAAACAAAAGGGTGTGGGATCAGGAACATTAAAAAGAGAGATGGAAGGGGGGAAAAAGGAAAAAAAAAGGGTGTGTAACAAGCTGAGTGCTAACAAAATCTGGAAGGCTATGTGTGTAGATGCCAGAAGTCTAGGGAATAAGATTCCAGACCTAGAGGCCATATTGGCAGAGGTCGATCTGGATATTGTGGCCACTATCCAGTCATGGTGCACTGAAAACAATGACTGGGACATGGCCATGCCAGGCTATACTCTGTTCAGGAAAGACAGAGGGGAAAGCAATGGAGGGGGTATGGCATTTTGTGTGAGGGTAAGCATAAAAGAAATGGAGATACAAGGAATACGGGAGGAAGTAGAGGTCCTGTTGGTCACCCTGGAGATGGAAAAATGGAGACAATAGTCACACTGCTGTGATCTACAGACTTCCAGCACGGGGGGAGGAGTTAGATGAGGCATTGGTGGAATTCATTAGCATAATGACAGAAAAGAAGCAGGTGCTGCTGGTGGGGACTTCAACCTGCCATATGTATATTACAGCCTCCCAGCTGTAGCTTCAGCTAGAAGCAGGGACATCCTGGAATCCTTGCAGTGGGCATCCCTCAGACAACTAATTAATGAACCCACTTGTGATGGGATATTATTGAACCTGATACTCACTAAAAGGGGCAGTGTTGTAGACGTCACTGTGGGAGGCTGCCTGAGGACCAGTGATCACAGTACAGTGTGGTTCAACATAAGGACAGCTGAGGAATCGAACCACATAAGGGTGAGGGTCCTAGACTTCAGGAGGCAAGATGTAATAAGGATGGGTGAATGCCTCAGGGCTGCTCTGGTGGGGTGGGGGGAAGAGGGGGGTAGTGGAATAGTGGGTGAAGCCAGAAGTGGTCATAGTTAAGGTGGCAAACCTACGCATCAAGCAAGTGAGCAACAGCAAGAAGAAAAAGACACCATTATGGTTCTTAAAAGAGGTGGTGGGAAAGGTAAAGATTAAAAGGGTTGCATTCAGAAGATATAAGAAAATGTAGAGGAAGGAGGATATGGAGACATATCGGGGAAACAGAGGAAAGCAGGTAAAGCAGTAGGGAGCACAAAGGCACAAACTGAAGAGAGAATAGCCTAGGCCGTAACAAAAGGGGACAAGACATTTTTAGATATGTAAGCAGAAAGAGGAAGACCAAGTCTGGGATTGTAAGGTTAAAAAGGAAAGGGGGACTGTGCAGTGGGGGACCAGAAAAAGGC
Source organism: Neoceratodus forsteri (assembly GCA_016271365.2). Classification (NCBI taxonomy): domain Eukaryota; kingdom Metazoa; phylum Chordata; order Ceratodontiformes; family Ceratodontidae; genus Neoceratodus; species Neoceratodus forsteri. The sequence continues at coordinate 359,158,615 of CM057458.1, forward strand.
AGACATTGTGAATAAATACGTACTTCTGCACAGTGTTCACAGAGGAATTAGAAGGGGAGGAATCACAAATAAGTAACAAGAGCCTTGGAGGGAGGAAGGTGGACACTAGTCCTTTTTCAGAGGAGACAGTCCTGAAAGGACTCGCTAATCTGAATGTGAACAAGGCAATGGGATCAGACAGAGTGTATCCAAGGATATTGAGGGAGCTTAGGGAGGTACTTACTGCATCTCTGACTGTCCAATTTAACAGCTCGCTGGAAACAGGAGTAGTTCTGGAGGACTGGAGGAGAGCAGATGTAGTCCCACTTTACAAAAGTGGTAGCAGAGAGGAGGCTGGCAATTATAGCCCAGTCAGCCTTACATCAGTGGTGGGAAAGTTGATGGAAACACTGTTGAAGGAAAGGATTGTGGAATACCTTAAATCCAATGGGCTACAAGACCCAAGACAGCATGGCTTCATGGTTGGGGGGGAGGTCATGTCAAATTAATATGACAGATTCCTTTGACTCTGTGACCAAGCAATTAGATTGGGGTGGAGCAGCAGACGTGGTCTACCTAACTTTTGGTAAGGCTTTCAACATTATTCTACAAAGGAGACTAGTAATCAAGTTAGGTAGTTTATGAGTGGATCCTAAGGTGGTAAACTGGGTGAGAAATTGGTTAGGGGATAGGCAACAGAGGGTGGTGGTAAATTAATTTCACCCTGAGGAAGGAAGGGTGTCAAGCACAGTGCCTCAGGGATTGGTGCTGGAACCAGTCATCTTTAATATCTTTATAAGTGACATTGCAGAGGAGCTGGAAGGGAAGGTTGCCTCAATGAGGTAGTATAGTGCAGTGGTTTAAGACTCTGAGCTGCAAACCTGGAGACCTGGGTTTGAATCCCACAGCCCCCACTTGTATACTGTGTGACCCTGAGAAAGTCACAACTTCCTTGTGCTCCCAGGTAGCACCTGTAAACAAGCTTCCAGCTTAGTGCACCTCTCCTGGTTAAAAAAAAAAATCTGCAACTAGGGGGACAGTGGGGTTGAAAGGATGAGCAGATACTAGAGAAAATTCTTTGAGTGGTCAAGGGTATGGGAGCTGTGTTTTAATGGAAAAAAGTTCAAAATAATGTACTTAGGGCACAGAAACACAGGGGCAGAGTAAAAAATTGGTGAAATGGTATTGACAACTACCTAGCAGGAAAGAGACTTAGGAGAAATCATATCCTATGAACTACAGGTGGCCAGGCAGTGCAACAAGGCAGTTCGGACAGCTGGTGGGATGCATGGGTCCATAGGGAGGGGCATCACCAGCAGAAAGAGGATGGTGATGCCCTTGTATAGATCGCAGGTAAGACCCCACCTTGAGTACTGTGTCCAGTTCTGAAGACCACATCTCCAGAAACACATAGACAGAGTGGAGGCAGTCCAGAGGAGAACAATTAAAATGGTGGAGGGTCTGCACAAAATGCCCTATGACGAGAGACTAAAGCACTTTAATATGTACACCCTGAAAAAGAGGATGGAGAGCATGGAAATGACAGAAACCTTTAAATACCTCACGGGGTAAATAAGATACAGAAGGGAAGCATATTTCAGTAAGAAAAAGGTGCTTAGGAACAAGGGGACATGCTGTGAAGCTGGAGGGGTCTAGATTCAGGAAAAATGTGAGAAAGTACTTCTTCACAGAAAGAATAGTGGATGCCTGGAACAGCCTTCCATTGGAGGTGGAGACAGTGGTGGGGTTCAAGAATGTATGGGATAGGCATAAGGGAATCTTACAGGAAAGGAAGTGGGGGGGAGAAAGAGCCAAACACCAATTAGGGTCTGCAGTGACACTGTAGGTAGGGAAAAAATGAGCAGACTGAGTGGACCAAGAAGTTCTTATCTGCTGTCAGATTCCACGTTTCTATGTTTCTGTTCCCTCATAGTTGCATCACTCCGTTAAGTACAGTAAACTATAATGCAGAAAATGCTAGCTTTTGTGTGGCATAACTAAATCCTTTCAGAAAAAGTGGGAAGCAATATGCGCCTTATTGAGGGAAATGCAAGCGGAAAGGACACAGGAGGTATCTGATTAACTTTTCATTTGTAACCAGGGGCTTGACTTGATCAGGTTAAATATGTCTCTAGGTGGGTAGAGAGGTATTTGATGGTAAAGTCTCTGCATTGTGATTTTAAATGGTGAATGCCTTCTCTCCCACCTGGACCTAGTCTCACATGAGATCCCAGACTCCAGCACACAACTACAGGGAGACACACAGGAGCATCAAACATCTGGTTTGTTTTCTGAAAATACATTAAAAAAATAATATGATAGCCAGCTCCAATCTGCAGGTGCCACAGTCCCCTCCTCTCACTTGCCAGCTAGTACAGAATGTAGATACAACTCCCACCTCTCCTGTTCCCAGTCTCTGGTCAGTTTTACTGCTCCCCTGTCTGTTATGGGTCTAAATATGATATATAATAACCATCACCTTTGTCGCATTCCATCTCCAGGGACACTGGTTGCCCATGCCAAGCGTTGGGGTGGACCACTCAAAGTGGTGGAGGTCACTCATGCCCAGTGGTGTGGTCAGACCATGTCTAGTGATGGGGTCCACTAGGGGAGGAGAATTAAGCAGCCCAGAAGATTCTTTCTTCTGGAGAGGAAGGACTGCTGCCTCCACTGTAGTGCTGCCACTTGGGTGACCTTGGGTCATAGCAAAATATTATTGAGAGGAAGATAGTCAGCCAGGTGCAGTTTCAACATGCTGTTGGCCGTACCCTCTACACTGGCCCCCTGGTGTGTTGATATCCCAGAGGACTGGGAGAAACATGGAACCCTGGCACTGCAAATGATGGATACCGATATATTCAATCTCTGAACTGCCTGTGATGCTACTAGGCCCCACTCAGTAACTGGGTTAGGTCTCTCCGAAGAGCTGCTCAAGGGTTTGCCAAGGGTGGCTGTGAGACTTAAGAAGTTCCAGAGAAATGAGGTGGTGGACTTGATGAGGGGCCCCTCCCTGGTGCATAAAGAGTACATTTAAAAATAAATTTTGGGAATTTTTAATAAAGTAAAAATAAGGCATGACAGGGTATGTGTTGCTATGTGAAAATAGCATGCCTTGGACAGTAAGGTCTTATAAACACTTCAGAAGTGTCATTATCCCGCAGTTATGCACAGTGTAGAAGTACTTCATCTCACTTAGTCTATCCAAGTACTTTGTAAAAATGGATAAAACCAGAACCCCACTGGCCTATTGTGGATAATCACACTGCAATAATTAGTAAAAGCAAAACCACAATGAAAACAGGCTATCACATCTTATCTGGGCTATGCTAGTCAAATGCATTTTAAAATTGGGTAAACGCAGGACCTCACTGAAAAAGAAATATTGCATCTCAGCTTCTCTGTCATGGGAAAAATTGGCTGATCTATCTTTTTTAATCCCCAGTAACTTTCTGGCTCTCTTGGTACCCTCTGCCTTTCTCATCCTCCAGTAATATAATCCCCGCTATCTAATGACCACCGTTTCCCGCTGCCGATATGTCTTGTATACAGTGACACCCCAATACCAAGTGCATCCCAACCCCCTGCCACCACAGTCCCACAGAGATCCCAGTACATACCTTTTGCTTACCTCCAGGGCAAGTAGCTATCTGCCACATGCAAGTCCTGTATTGCTATACTACTATAATGATACAGTACTAGCTGGGAGTTTAATTAAACTCTTGTCCTTTGTGTGTGCACAATTGTTGTAATGGCTACTGATGTATGTGACTGTGTGTGTGTGTGTGTGTGTGTGTGTGTGTGTGTGTGTGTGTGTGTGTGCGTGTGCGTGTACGTGTCTTTCTGACGTAGAGTGTGAATGTGTGCCTGTGTACATCTGCATACATTCTTATGTGTGTTTGTACTACGTGTCCAGGGCCAACAGCAGGTGCTTCTGCATTACCTTGACATTATAGGTATTCTTTTTTCTATTATTCTGATGCATATTAGGAATTTTGTCATCACAATAATACATCAATAATCCAAGCCATACATTAATTTTACATCTTTTATCAGATTAATGCATTTTGGCACTGACCAGATTTTGTTTTCTTCTAGTCATAATACTGATGCAAGCTTTGGTTGGGTATCAAATTCCAACTCTAATTAGAAACAAACTAAGTCAGTTCTTACACTTCATGTCTAAATTACTGTAAATCCTTCTGCAGATGTGGACTCCACAGATGTTTCTGAAGGACGGGAAATAAGAAATTGAAACAAGTGGTGAAGCTGATGCTGTTCTCACTGAGGACGTGGCTCTGAGGTTGGCTTCAGATCACAGGCTCATTGTTTTGTTTCAGCAGCAGTACTAAACTATAGCTGCACTTCTTGGCTCTCACTATAAAAACAATATTTATTTGTTTTATTTCTTTGGTTTTTGTTGTCCAGGGAAAAGAGGGCTAGACAATACTGCTTATTTCCAGCCTAATTTTGTGTGTGTGTGTGGTGGTGGTGGGGGGGGGGTCACAGATGCAAATTCACTGAAACTGAACCACACTAAGCTGTTGGTGGTATTTTTTGGGGGATGGAGATTTGGCACAATTGAACTGGGAAATGGTGCTCAGAACAGATAATTGTAAAGTGGTAAAGTAGAAAAATTTGGGTCCATCAAAAAGGAAGAGAATTCTTTTAGTGAAAATTCTCCTAATTCCTATTCTTCTGTACATTTGTGTGGTATCCCCCCACTCCCCCGATGTTGGAAACTCTACTTTTTAGTGAGTTTTAGTTTTGTTCATTTGATATGGAGGAACATATTAAACCACGTTAAGCATAATGTGACCTATCATTCTAAAAAGAAAAGAGTCTTTGGAATGATAAATCTGGTTATGTTCTTCTATTCCATATTTATCCACCAGAATTTTACTCATGCTCTCTCTGAAAACATTAACATTATGGGTACCTCAGATCAGATTGGATTTCTCATTCTGTTTTGACGGTCTGGCAGCTTAAGATACCTAAATCCTCACAGCAGGTACTGCTCATTTTTGTTAATAACACCTTGAGAAAAATCCACCCCTGGATCTTCTCGTTTTCCCCAAGTCCAACATAATACTAGGGCTCAACTGTTTACCAGTGTTGTAAGCCCTCTGATTGTACCCAAGATAGAGTTTCTGTTCTGCATAGTGGCCGACACAAATTCTGTCCTGGCACAATTACAGGATAAGAGAATCCTTGCCCATACATGGGAGGTGGTGTGGCTCTCCTGTTATGACAGGCTCAGGGTAAGAAGTACACACAAACATAAAGGCACTGATGATCGAAATTGCCTGAGGTTGGGTTGTGCCAGAATATTGGAGACTCGGGACCATTTGTTCCTGAACTGCTTCTATGTTGAGGATTTCTGGGACACTACTGCGACTGTCTGGGTTGTAACCTTATTTCAGTCTTTACAATACAGCGAATTGATGGTTGGTTCATCATGCCAGTATGATTCAGGTGTTGCTTGCACAACTGAAATATTATGTATGGAAGGCCCGCTGTCCTTTCACTCTTCAACAGAAGGTGGCAGAGTACATGGACATAATTATAAACTGGAAAATTGGATTTTTAAATATATATTACTTGGATAGAACTTCTCAATCTCTCCAGAGACTTAAAACCTTTGGAAATCAATAAAGTGGTTCAATTTGGAATGATGAGTTAGAACACAATTTTGATTATGTGAAGAATTCCCGAAATGCTTTATATTATGATTTTTCACTTACTCTTGATTATACATGGGAATGTGTTTTTTTTTCTTTATTTTACTCTGAATTCCTTGCTGTCTTCCAAATTAATGCCTTGATTACATGTGATGGTTAATATGTTCATTTTTTGTATCAGTTTTATTTTTAATAAAAATATCCCTACTTGTTTTTGTGTTCCTGGGAGGAAACTTTCACAATGTCATCCTACTGTAGAGCATGGAACATATTATTTTCACTAGTATAAATATTTGTTTGTGGCAGATCAGATGTAAACCGTGCAGGCGCCCATTGGACAACCTGTGTGCAGAACTGCACTGGCTTACCCTTAAAAATACAGACTCTGCTGCCCTAGGACAGCACCGTGGCTTTCAAAAAGCCTTAGCGGGGGGGAAATCTCATTTTTGCTGCCTGTAATTTGTGATTTCATGCCTTGCTGGCTGTTATACGAGCCCTGCTGCCTTGATAATTTAAAACTGCTGACTTGTATTTTGTTGTAGAACTCATGTTGTACTAGGGTAATTTAACAGTACTGTGTTTAACTTAGTCTTGCTACCTCGCTCGCTCTCTGTATCTCTCATTTCTCTGTCTCTTTATCCCTATCTCTCCCTGACTCCCTCTCTTAGTGTTACTTCGACCCTGTTCTGTCCCTTGCTTGGCTTGTATGAGCACCCATCCTCCCTCAGCTCCACCCCCCAACCGTCCTGCCTGTTTCCTTTTTCTCAGAAACTGTCGCCTGGCTGTCTGTACTTCATGTCTCACCCCCGCCTCCCAATTAATGCCTATTTAGTTAAAGCTATTTAGCTGTAGCATTGATATGTAGAAATTTTCCTCCCCCTTAGCTTTCCTATGTCTTAATTCCTCACCCTCTTCTGACCCCGGCCCCCTGCCTGCTTGCGTCTTTTTTGTTCCCTGCTCACTCTTACTGCTATAAAGCATCAAATTCTATTTTTATCCTCCCTCTACTTTTGCAAAAGGATGTTGGTGGGTGCCGTAGCCACAAGCAGCTGTGCCCCTCGATCCAGGGCCGGCACTTGCCTCAGCCACCGCCCTCGCATCTAGCACCGGCCAGCAACACTAGGTATGCCTGCTCTCTAGATTTACTCCAGGATTATGGCTTTCTTGTTGATTGACCACCTCCGTGACCATACAGGGTGCTCATTGGACAACCCGTGTGTACCGCAGCTGCCATTGGCTGCTGTAAAGATACAGACTGCTGCCTAGAACAGCACCCATGGCTTTCAAAAAGCCTTAGCACGGGGAAAATCTCATTATTGCTGCCTGTAATTTGTGCCCCACCCACCCTCCATGGCCCCGACCCCAATCTCTATTAACACGCCTTGTCCCTCCCTAAGTCACTGCCCTTCATCTCCATTGGCTGTTAAAAGCTCCAATTCTACTAGCTTTTCCAACCATCCCCCCGCCCTTTACTCTTTCTGTGCTTCTACTTTGATGGACAATCTGTATGCGAGCCATGATATTTAAACAGCAGAATATTCACTTGCAGCTAGGTCTATCCAATTCGTCCACATTTTCCTATCACTCCACTGCTGCCATTTCCTTAGTGACCTACCAGCTTGCTGTCATCCTCAATCTAAACAGCAGTACAACAAAATTGCAGAATAGGATTTCTAACTCTGTCTGTATCATATTTTCAGCCCTCACTGTAGGAGAATGGGTGCAGCTGTGGTCATTGCTTTCTGCTGTATCTATTTACTCTTGTGCTTATTTATTTCACCACACAATTGGTCTTTTGTTGTGGCCCTCTCCTCCCTGCTTCCACCATCCCCTAAGTGCCGGATTCCTTGGGCGCTATCTGTGCACCACAATGAGCCACTTTCTTCTACTGCTAGGCTACACCTTGTGTGTGCTGCATTTTACCATGGCACCTATGAGTGATCCAGCCTCTGTAGGAACTAGGTCCAGCTTTTGGGAACACAAGGTATGCCCGGCCTCCCCCCTCTTTACAGCATCTTATTTTTTCCAGAACAACCTTCCCTTCCATGAGCATAGTTCAGCTACCATCTCTTGTGGCACTTCTGGTGCTATACACCCCTATCCTGCCCCCCTCCAACACTTTACTCATGGTGTTTCCTCTATGATCTGTATTTATGCATCACTGTGCCCTAGCTACACCTACTTCCCTCCACCTGTGCCCAATTGCCCTAGCCCTCGCAAAAGGGCAAGATCTTGCCTGCTCAGGCTCCTACTAAGTGCTCTCAAGAAACTCCTGCTGTTGTCACTAATCTTCGCAGGCAATATCAAACTCAACCCTGGCCCTCCACTACCTATACTGACTCCCTCGGAGCTGCCTGGTTACAAGGATTTAACCCTGATACATATCAATGCCTGTAGCATATTAAAAAAGCTAGACATCTTCCAGTCCTGGATTAACATCACCTCCCCTGATATTATTGTTGTAACAGAAACTTGGCTGAGACCTTCTACTCTGGACCATGAAATTAACATCCCCTCCTATGCCATCTTCAGGACTGACAGGCCAACCAGGGCCGGGGGTGGGGCCATTTACGTCCAGGACAAGTTCCCAGCCACTATCATTAGCACTACTTCAGTGCCCTTGGAATTTGAATGCACCACACTGAAAATACAGCTTCCCTCCTCGACTCCAATATATATAATAGGTTGCTATAGACCTCCTTCTGCTGGGCACAAGGTATTACACCACATATCCAGCATACTTACCTCCTTATCCTCTGAAGTGATAATCGCAGGAGACCTTAACATGGACTGGCTCTCATCTCCTTCACAGCCGCTTAAAGATTTATGTGACAACTTTGGCCTGACACAACTCATAGCAGAGCCCACCAGGCCCAACAAGAAACATCCTGAGAAAAACATCTTACTCGATTTATCCTAGTTAATAAACCTCCCCTGTATTCCCACTCTGGTGTCTTCTTCAATTACCTCAGTGACCACTGTGTCATAGCTTGCGTGAGGACCTACCCTAGGTCTACCTCCTCCTCCTCTAGCTATGTCCTTAAAAGATCTAAATGATGCTTTGACTCCAATGCATACCTTCTTGACCTAGAATATGCCTACTGGCAAGACTTTTACCTGGCTCCCTTGGTTGATAAAGCCTTCGCAGTCTTCCAAAACATTGTTCTCGGTTCCATCAACAAAGACACACCTTTTACAAAAATCCGTACCAATAAAAGAACTTGCCCATGGTTCTCCTTGAGCTTGAAAAAGCAGAGCTGCTTCACAGAGACTTGCTTTGGAAGAGGGCCAGGAAAACTAAACAACCTAATGGTTGGGCTGCTTTCAGAGCCACAAGAAACTGTTGCACCAGATTGGTTTTGGCCTCAAAGTCCAGCTACTTCCAGTATGAACTTAATTCCTCATCCAATAGAAAAGCTAAGTTCTGGAAAACCCTTAAAAAGTCCAAGGCCACAGTACCACTAGCTCACTCCCACCAAAAATCTCGGTAGGCAGCTTGATTGCTACTGACAAGCAAGAAATCCTTGGCCTATTTAATGACCACTTTGGCACCGCTGGCCTTGCATTTGATGAGTCCCCTGCCTCCAGGCTACATTCACAACAATTCACCTCAAGCTCATCTGGTCCTGCTCCACCCCTCCTTGCATGGCATTTTCCTTCTCCCCTGTCACAGTAAAGGAGGTTGAGGACCTTCTATTCCACCTGAATAGCAGAAAAAGCACAGGGGGCTGACCTAATACAGCTCTTCTTCCTCAGACTTGGCTTCGTATCTTGTCACCTCCAATTACCCACCTCTTCAATATGTCCCTTACCTAGGGCTCACTCACAGCCATCTGGAAAATTGCCAATGTTATTCTGCTATTTAAATCTGGCAGTGCTTCTGATCTTAATAACTACTGCCCTATCTCCTTACTCCCCACCCTCTCTAAGCATCTGGAAAAAGTTGTCAATACCCCAGCTTAGACAGCATATCACTGATTCAGACCTACTAAATCCTGTCCAATCTGTCTTTTACACCCATCATAGTACCATCTCAGCACTTGCTAAGGTCATGGATGACTGGTTGAGAGCTCTGGATGATGGAAATTATGTGTGCGCTCTGTTTCTTGATCTCAGCAAAGCATTTGACATGGTAGACAACGCTTTGCTCCTGGTTGCTCCAAGGAAAATTGGCATCCGTGGCATGGACCTAGAGTGATTCTCTAATTATCTTTCAGATTGTCACGAGCAGATTAAGGCGGTGGGGGATTTCTCCACCCCCAAAAATCTTACTGGAGGAGTACCACAAGGGTCCATCTTGGGTCCTCTCGTTCACTATTTACATAAATGAGCTTGATGCCAGTGTCAAGTCAGCTGGCATCCACCTCTTCGCGGATGACACTGTGATGTATGTAGCCAGACCTACTCTGGAACTTGTGTGCAGTGACCTCCGATCAGATTTTAATCATCTACAGAACAATCTCCTTTACTCAAAACTCCTGTTAAATGCTAGATCCAGAAACAAATGATTTGATACCTTTTATTGGACCAACATGGATGTTACAGAAAAGAACAAAGTACTTTAGCTTTTGAACCAACCAGGTCCTTCTTCAGAAGCTTTGTGGCAGTTTTTTCAAATATCCCATACTATTAACACCGGATTATATAGAAAAAACAGAAATAATTCTCATTGGTTTAACATATACATTTAAAACTTAATAGATTACGTCAGAGAAGCTAATTAACACCAGTATGCCTTTAACTGAGGAGCCTCAGAAGGGCAAAGGTTATCAAGAATTCTCTACAGCCAGAGAGTTCTTGTCACATAAATTTTAAAATGTCTCAGTATGCCAAGAAAGCATTCTAGTGATAAAAAAAACCTTGGAGTGGCATTCTCTCTAATACATGTAAGATGAGCTTACAACTTACATTCCAATTGTCCTGGTACATCAAAAGACAGATAATGAGAGACAAAATCCTGAAATTAGGTATAACTGCAAGTTGAAAACAAGCCTCCAATTAACCTACACATATAAACATGATGCATAAAAGTATCACTTGTAAGTGTAAGTGCCAAATAAAAAATTAAAAAAATACTTGTCAAGGACCCCCAAGAAAACGAGACCATGAGCCTGATAAGTGCAGATTTCAACGCAGAGTCTGTGTATAACAAAGATGCACAGAATCAGTCTAAGCAATCTAAATGAAAACCCAAAGGAATTACACCTTTTATGAACCCCCACGTAAATGAGATATGCATCGTAATATGAGCAGTTAAAAATGTGACAGTGTGTAATCCAATCACTGACAACTAATAGACAACCTGTTAAATGCTAAGAAGACAAAGGCTATGATTTTCACTCCTGCGGCAAACTCCCACTACTCCACCATTTTGGGATCAGCCCCTCAAATTCACACCTTGCTTGGTGAAGTGCTGGAATACGTTAATTGCTTCAAATACCTGGGGGTATGGATCGACCCCAAACTCTCTTTCAAACTACACATTGAGGAACTCTCCAAAAAACTTAAACAGAGGCTCGGGATTCTCTTCAGAAACAGGCACCTATTAACATATGAGGGGAAAATCAGGTTGGTACAAACAACATCTTGCCCCTCATTGGCTACACAGACTTTCTGTATGGATGTAGCTCTAGCGCAGCCGTCGCCAAACTCGACACCTTGTACCATCGAGCACTTAGGTTAATCACTGATGCCCCCTATTCAACACATCACTGTACCCTTTAAACAAGTATAGGCTGGGGCTCACTTAGCCTCAGACGACACAAAAACTCTGTACTTTAGATCTTCAGGGCCTTATCCAATAAGCTGCCCCAATATATCAAGGACTGCCTACCCATTTGCATTCCTGGTAACTACCTGTTGAGAAGCTTAACTCGAATCACCCTATATAGCCCCAAAGTAAGGACGCACTTTGGCCGTGCAGCAATTAGCCATGCCTTACAGGTCCTCTGGAACACTGCTCAAAATATATTGCAGCTTGCTACACCCATTTCAATAGCTGCTTTTAAAAAACTCATTCAATGGTCCTTCCTGGAGCCCTGTGACAGTTTCCGGCATTGAACCTCTGGCTCTTCTATGCATCTGCTTGTCCCCCTTCCCTGTCTGCTTTCTAAAAGTTATGAGGGCAGGAAGGAGTGGAGGGTTACCAGGCTATACAAGTCACTCTGGCCTTGGTGACCACCATCCCTTCCTACCATACTGTTCTCTACCATCTGCCTCTGCCTTACTGCTGAACTTCTACTCTCCTGCCTGATGCATCCTGCTCAGTGGGGCATATAATTTGTACACATTGTATATATCAATGCATACTGCTTCTTTACTGCTATACATATTTCTTGTATTTATTGTACTCACCAGCACACATTGTAGCACCCTATGCTTGTATACCATGTACATACCCTGTAATGACTTGTATTCTGTTGTAAGAATTGCCTTAAATTCTCGTGTATCATATGTCTTAATAACCCAGGTCCATCTTGCAAATGATTTTTTTCTCTACGATGTTTCACCTGGTAAAATGAAGATTTGACTGATTGATTGACAGTGGTACTGTAGGCAGGCAGGCAAATAATTTCTCCAGAGCATGTCTATGGCTGCAATTGTAGGCGGGCCAAGCGGTCTTTAACTAGGGTGAGAAATCTGGGCATCATCCTTAATGACAGGCTGACACTTGATGTTCAAGTGTTGTCTGTTGTCCAAAGTGGCTTTTACCACTTAAGGAATGTCACCCGGATTAAACCCCTAATTCTGCCCAAGGAACTGCTCTCACTAGGGCATGCCTTTGTGATGCCCAAGCTAGAATACTGTAAAGCTCTGTACTTCAGGGTCAGTGGAGGGAACCTCTGATGACTGCAGCTAGTGCAAAACACAGCAGCCAGGTTGATGAGGGGTCTGCTCAGGTCTTGTCATGTGATCTCAGTCCTGTGAGGTCTGCATTGGCTGCCTGTCAGGTGGAGGATCATCTTCAAGTTGGACTTGTTCACCTATAAGGCCTTATACATCTTGAGCCCTGGCCATCTGTCTGACTTCCTTACTCATACTGTCCCGGTTCACTCCCTCCATTCCTCCACTGAGGGCCTCCTAGTGTTTCCAAGTGCCAGGCTGAAAACCTCAGGTGATCGATCATTAAGGTGGCCAACCTGGACCTCTGGAACTCACTCCCCAGATCTCTGAGGGAAGCCCCATCAGTGGTGGCATTTAAGAGGCATCTAAAAACTCATCTTTTTAACTCAATTATACCTCGATGGCCATTTTGTATCAAGGTTAAGCAATGGAAAACTCGGTAATGAAAGCATATTTTGAAAACTGACACTGATTTTAATTATGATTTATTTATTGCTATTTTAGTTATTAATTTATTGCATAATTTATACCCTGTATATTCTGTCTGTTTAACCCTGCTTGCTCGATATACCTTTTTGTAAGGTGCTCAGAGCCCCTGGGATTGGGGGCCATATAAATAAACATTTACTTATTTACTTACTTAGGGCAGAGGGAGGTCAGAAATTCATGGAGGTAGGTGGGACCAGCACATTTAGGGCCCTAAATGTCAGAATGAACACCTTTGAGACAACGATTACTTACCTGGCAGCCAGCACAATTTTCTTAAAATCTGAGTGGCATTTTTCCAGCTGCAAGTGTCAAATCTGGCTAAAAATAGGCCCTTGTAGACCGCATTAGAGCAGTCAGTGCACGAGGAAATGAATGCTTGTGCTCAAGTTCTCAGATATCCTGGTTCTAGAAAAGGGCATAGTCGGTCAGTATTTTCCAGATGATAAAAGCAACCCTTGACTGCTGCTGACAGCTGGGATTCCAGGGTCAACCTTTCATCAAGGACTGCTCCCAGGTTTCTAACCCCCTTTCCAGCCTTCAGTTGTACATCACCACAGAAAGGAAAACTAAGGCTATTTTTTATAGCACAGACCTGTTGATCTGACCTTCCAGTAACAACTCTATTTTACTGGGGTTTAGAACCCGCCAGTTAGAGGCTGTCCAGCCTTTTATTTCCATGGCACGGGGTCATGATGTCGTACACAATAGCAGCACAGCACATGACCTCACAGGCAAAACATCGCCTGCACAAAAAATGTTGGTCAAAACACTATCACAGAAATGCCATCTGCCCATTCAAACAGTAGGGGTGACAGAACAGCTCTCTTCTTTCATGGGGGGCTGTGCCCCCTACCCCCCTGGGCATGGGGGGTTTTGGCCCCCCCAGAATGATTATAATCAACTCCTCTGGCGGTGGACCTCGGGGGTATTTTGTAACTCGGGGAGGGGGACTTTGTTTCTTGGTGAATGAGAAAAGTATAAAATGTTGGGAGACAGGGAATCAAACCCTGATCTCCTGGTCATCCTCACTGCATGGTCTAGTGCCTTTAGCCACTCTGCCATGGGAGCAGCTCAACCAGGCCCCAGACCTGCAGCCTCTTCATCCCTTCCCCGTTCCTCCATACAGCAACAGGAGTAGTGGCTATTTCCTACCATTTTTATGCCCCTGTCGCTCTGAAAGGATTCACGCTTTACACAGCACGGTTGTTCTTGCTGTACTATATTCACCTGGTACCTATTTCCACCAAGCACTATGGATCAACTGCCTTGACCCTGATCAGATATTAAGAAGCGGTATAGCTGGGTATCATCAGCACAGGAATGATACTCAATTCTGTACTCTCTGATTTCTCCCAATGGAATTACATACATGGTTCTTGCAACTAAAATCATATCTCCAGCCTTTGGCAGAGACCTTGACCTATGTGGTTGCCCATCCATCACCCTTTGTATCTCTCATCTGACATCATTTAGGGAATCTGCCCAAGCAACATATTACTAGAGTCCTATACAAAACCTTGGGATCCAGTTGTCTGGATCCCACGGACAGGTGGAGATGTAACTGGGAACATGAACTGCAGACCGACATACTCCTATTAGTCTGGAGGAAATCTGCCAACATTACTTATAAGGTGTCCATGGCAATGTACTGGAAAGAGTCCATGATGAAGTGCAGAGCCCAGTACTTTAGGACCTCAGCTGGGTCGGCCCGTTACAAGTTGTCTTCCCTAGGAGAGTGCTGGAGAGGATGTGGCTTCAGTCCAGCTGATTTCAAACATATCCTGTGGTCATTTGCCTATCTTACTCAGTTCTGGAGACAAGTTTTAGATGTTATAATTGCCTCACCCTCCTTACCCCAGACTATATTCTTACGGCCATGCAGCCGGAGCATTTTAGTATAAACACCACTATACATAAACGAATTACACTTCTCTTAGCTGCTAAGAAGGTTATTACTAGACTTTGGCACTCTAACAAAGTGCTCACCTTGGAATCATGGAGGGCACTTACTCTGGAGATATACGCTCTGGAGCACCTTTCAGCATGGCTCCTTAGCCATTCAAAGCTGTTTGAACCTAGGTGGCACAAGTGGGTCCTTTATCAGTTAGAACATTACTCAGATTTTGTTCTGTGAAAGGAGTAGAAGAAGAAGAATAATCAGCATTTACATAGTGCTTTTCATACACAGTGTATCCCAAAGTGCTTTACAAGCAATGTTAGACTCGTAGTGAAGTGACTGAATGTGTAGTGGCGGCCATATCACATATCAGCACCCACACACAGCCTTGAAAATTGCATGATCTGGTTTATGGGAAGGTAGGCCAGGATACCAGGAATGTCCCCTACTGTTTGCGAAGAATGCCCTGGGTTATTTTACTTACACCTGGACACCCACCAGGACAGCACCAGGATGGGTAGAAGAGACCTCGTTTTAACATCTCATCCAAAGGACGGCACACCCCCCACCCCAATACTGCACTTTGATGCCAACATTTTAGGTACAAGTCCAATCCTGGTGTGGGACAAGAACCCACAACCTTCTGGTCCAGAGGCAGATGTGCTACTGACTGAGCCACACTGACACTCAGAAGTAGTGGGGACCTGGGTATTATATTTATACACAGTGAGTGGACATAGGATTTATTTTTCGAGGTTCTCTCCTTTGAGCTCTAGGGTTGCTTGCGTGGTTTGTTGGGTTATGGGGGCCCTTTTTTTTACTCCCTTTTACATTTTTTTTTGTCTCCCCATCCTTTAGCCTTGCATTTTGCCCTGATGTGGTCTGCCTTGGCTTGTCCAGAGGTTGATCCTGAGTCCCTTGGTTCCTTGTTGTTGTTATAATTAATAACAACATCTTTTTTCTTAGTGCTTTGTTATGTACTTGGTATATATTTTTTTGCTGTCTTTACTTTTGATGTGATATCTTATTATATCGGCACACCCGTATTACCATTTGGTTTGGATTGTCCAAATGATATTCATGTTGTGTTTTATCTAGTCAGTTAGGAATGTCCATCAGCTATTCAGTTATTTTATTGTGCTGTAGGTGTCATAGACTGTTTAGAAGAGATATTCATGTTGATATCTGTCTGTTCACAACCCCTCAGCCTATACAGATGGTCAGAGGAACAGCCTTCATTTCCACATCTGAATATCTTTCATCTTCATGCTTACCCTCATCTGGCCTGACTGGCCAGTTGCCCCTTCTGGTCGTCGCCCTAATTTCCACTAATGGACTCATATCTCCTTTAAAGCTGGTCTTCTAACCTATAAGGCCCTAGCTGGATCTCAGAGTCTTTACATGCCCTTGCACTGTCTTCACTCCACCGAGGTGGACCTCTTAGCTGTACTGAAGACCAGGCTTAAAAACTTTGGGTGACTGGGCCTTCGAGGTGGCTGGCCTAGTTATATGGAATTTCCTCCTGAGGGCCCTCAGAGAGGACCCTACAGTGGAGACTTTAAGAGTAGTCTGAAAACCTTTTTGATTCATCAAGTTTTGGTGATATTTTATTTCCCGTTAGTTAATTTCCCTGCTGAGTTTTATGAGTTACAGGTTTTTAAACTGTCCAGTGTATGAGTTATGTACTGTTTTATCTAATTTACATTCTGATGCTGTTTTGTGAGGCACTCTGGGCCTCTGGGGAAGGGGGCTTATATAAATAAAATCTACTACTACAACTATTACCACTGACAGCTCCCACTCAGCCAGAAAAGACCAGAACCATGATAGCACAGTTCTGAATACTCTTGCATATTCTCTGCAACACTCTACAAGCACCACCATGGTCCACTGTGTCAAATGCCACTGAAAGACGAAATAAAGGTTGATATTTAGTTAACTTTTTTTCAGTTTTCTCAGTTTGCCCATTTTATAGGCACAATAAGACATTTCAATGTGGGGGTTGTCATGTAATAACCACACTTCCAGGCGCTGAACGTAAGCGCACGTCTCACAATACATCTGGGCATGAGTTTATCGCGTACAATAAGACAGATATCTGTTGTAAGACAATAAGAACACAGGAAAACTGTCTGCTTTTATTCTAAAACTACTAGAGTCACATTTTTAAACATGCCTGCAGTAGGTTATCCACATTCTGTAGACTTCCACCGTAGACTATTTGCAATTTCAGACACACCTGCAGTAGGTTATCCATTTGGTCCACAGACAAAAAGGGGGGGGGGCATGTTCTTCTAACTACCACAACACTTTTAAATTCCTGGGTTAAACATTTCTAGTTGTATTATAATAATAGCAATAACATTCAGTTAGCTGAAGTATACTTGGAATAACCAGCTTCAGTGGTTGGTTAAATGCCTCAGCATTTGGCGTTGGCATTTAATCATCCACTTGTGCTGGTTATTCCTTTGTATACTCTGGCTAAATGAATGTGATCACCTAAGCAACGTACATCTTGTGGTGTCTTATTGTTTACTAGAAATGGGAGGGCTCTCAAAGATATTAATGAGTATTACTATTATCCTGAGATATTACTATGGTATTTAACAAAAAATGTGACAACAAATGTGATGCTGGGTACTAAAGTGTGCTAATAAAGAATGAATCTTTTCCTGCTATGAAATGTTCTTAGATTCTTACATGTAAGCCACAGTGCCCAGACAAGACACGTAGAAAGCAAAAAGTCATGTACACCTAGTATATCTTCAGCTCTTGCATCCTCTTGTTATCCTTTACATAAACAAGGTTTGCTTTTTGGCAGTGCTAATCTTAATTACTTGTGTAGTTTTTCATTACTTTTTTAATTCCTGTTAGATTTCCAAATATACAAGTGCAGATGGGTAAACACTGAGCCACATTTTAATTAATTCTGTGTAAACTGTTTATTTTATCAGAGCTCATGCAAATAAGATATCAAAAGTTTATGAGGAAGCTAATATTTGGTAAGTGCTAATTTAGTGCCCCAGTGTTCTTCACTCTCTTCTTTTTCTTTTTCTGACTCATTGTGCATCAGTAAGGATTCAATTTAATGTTTCTTTGTGTCTGTTGTATTTCAGGCTTAATTTACTTTGACAGTATACTGCACTGAATAAAGCACTTTAAAGAATGCTACTCCTATCTTCATCAAAAGCCTTGCCTCATTTCAGCTGGATGAAAACTGAATTATATGGTTCCTCCTGCAGACTGCAGTGACTGAAACTCATGAAAGAGGCAGCAGTGACAACAACACAACCCAGTATTCCATTCCAACTTTGTTAGCTTTCAAAGACCCCATTTTGTTACAAATTCCCTTTAAAGCAACAGTGCAATAACAAAATGTGTTTTCCATTTATGTAAGCAATAACCCACAACAGGGTGTGCTGTTATTGGGGATTAATCAACACCCCAGGTGCGTTGTGAGGCACGAAGCCACAGGCCAAGTGTCCTCACAGCAACCAGGGTGTTGCTTAATCCCTAATAACTGCACACCCTGGAGTGGGTTATTGCGCTTATCACATGGGGTCAGTACAGACTGAAAAAAATGAAGCAAACACACCAAAAATTATGAAAATGTTGATATTTTAGTAAATATCCTTTCCCCAGAAAAAGTAGTCCCACTGTTTATGGTTGGGATATGCATTCATGCAGCATCTGTGCTGTGACATTGTCACTGAAGAAAACCCCGACGGGGGAGCAGTGTGTCGGGGACAGTGCTTTTCCAGATGTGTATACTGCTCAGAGACACAGACATAGAGAGAGACAGACACACCGAGACACAGAAGAGTGCAGTAACTGCTTACAGAGTCTGTGTCTTTCCCACTTTTTCCCTCTCTGGACCGCACAGTGCTGCCATAGTCACTTCCCTTCACAACAACCTCATTATCCCAAGTCTGTCAGTGTTGTGCTGGCTCTCACAGAGTCAAACATGAAACCGTGATCACCAATGTGTCTCTCCTGCTGTCTGTCTCGTGCCATAAAACTGTGCTGCCACTCTCTCGCTTCATGCTGCTGAAGTGCTGGAGAACCACACTGTGTCTGCAACCACTGCTCAGTGTTCTGTGACACAGCACCAACAAATCTCCATCTCTCCACCTGGTCTCTGTCTCTCCACCTGGTCCTGGTGTGTCACCGTGTTGTGCGGTGCATCTCATAATGAGACACAGAGAGAAAAAGTTTGCCAAAAGAAAATCACCCGACATTACTGATGACGGACATGGCAGGGGAAAAGAAACAGTGAATGTGTGTGGTGAGCGACTGGTGGGGGGGGCAGGGCACTACCAAATGGAGCTACACACAACAAGCACACCAGAAGACATGAAGTACAGGGAGACTGACTGCTGTCATTTGGAGCTCCCAGTCCAGTGCAAGGGTGGGGGGTGGCAAAGATTGTCGGCACAGGTTGCTGTCTTTTGCTGCCTCAGCATGTCTCTCCCTCACGGTACCCTGTGAATATAGCATTTTAAAGACAGAGCAGGAAGAACTGCACTGTGTGAAGCACGAACACAGTTACAGCAACAGGGGTATAAGAGCAGAAAGCAAGTAGCACTAGCCCTGTTGCTGACATCCACATTCAGGAAGCAGTCAGAAAGCCTGAGCTGAGGTGCCTGGCCGAGCCACTCCCATGGTGAAGTGGCTAGAGCACCAGGACACAGCAGCAGTTGAGACCTGGGACTGTGGTTCAGTTCTGCCCAGGTCTCATGGTGGTGTTTTTTTTTTATTTAATCCTCCCCCCGAGGTTCTCCCCATCCCCAAAGTCAACCCCCCCCGAGTTGATTATTTAAAGTCCTGGGGGTGCTGGGGCAAAAATTCCCATTGATTTTAATGGGGTGTGTACCATTGTTGTGTTGCTGCTGTTGTGCCCATTATGTCGGAGCATGATATTTTGTTTGCAGCACTGTTTGCTACGCTGTTTTGGGGTTCGACAACATGGCCCAATGCCCTCTTTTTCCCTCGCCACATATTACAGTGGGGGCTAACAACCTGATGTGTTTGACTTGCACGCTGAAGTACATTAACTAATCAGGTAACTGAATCTTAAAGGGATGCTGTCAGCTTTATTTGGGGATTTTGTTACAGTGCCTTCTTAAACTGGTGCCTGTTAGCTGTATTGGCATTTACTTGCAGCACCATGGCTGCTACTCTCCCTCGCTATCTGTAGACAGTCACTTAGTGTGTGTGTGGGGAACAGCACAGTGGGACCGAGGGACAGGGACAATAATATGCTGACTTGCACTTGTGTTGTTGCAAAGATTAAATAATAGCAGCATGACACTATTCACTTGGTCCATGGAGCTCCATGGGAAAGGACGGGTGGGGAGACAGACAGTGGTGAGGGGACACTAATTATAATTTGTTGTGTTGCTTGATATGTGTTATGCTGCTGGAAACATTAAGGAATGGCAATATGACACTATCACTAATCATAACATGGGGTAGGAGAATTAACAGAGGCTAGTGCTTCAGGGCGATCACTCGCTCAGCGAGTCTAGCAATGGTTGCTTGTCACACTGGATGTCCAGCAGAATAATGAAACATAGAAACATAGAAGTTGACAGTATATAAGGACCTCAAGGCCAATCCAGTCTGCCCATTTCTTTTTCTACCTTATAAATGTGCCATCGACCTTTGCTCTGTCAATGGCCTATCTATTCAGACTCATCTGTATTGCTCCCTTATGCCTATCTCATGCCTGTTTGAAGCCCTGCACTGTATTCATATCCACCACTTTCTCAGGTAGGCCATTCCATGTGTCCACCACCCTTTCTGTGAAAAAGATCTTCCTCACATTACCCCTTAATCGGCCTCCTTCTAATCTCATGCTGTGTCCTCTTGTCCTGCTATTTTTTTTATATTGAAACATGTTAGACTCTTTCACCTTGTTAATGTCCTTAAGGTGTTTGACTGTTTCGATCACATCACCCCTCTCCCTCCTTTGCTCTAGGGTATACATATTGAGCTCCTTTAATCTGTCCTTATATGTTTTCTGATGCAGTCCCTACACCATTTTGGTTGCCCTTCTCTGGACTGCCTCCATTTGGTTAATGTCCTTGTGAAGGTGTGGCCTCCAGTACTGCATGCAGTACTCCAGATGGAGCTTAACCAGTGTCTTATAAAGAGGGATTATTACCTCCCTCTTCTGACTTGTGATACCCCTACTAATACAGCCCAACATCCCTCTAGCCTTACCTGCTGCTTTAGTGGTCTGCTTGGATGATTTTAGGTCATCAGTGATGATGATGCCGAAGTCTCTTTCTTCCCTTGTGACTGCCAGCAACTCCCCTCCCAGCCTATAGGTGGTTTCAGGGTTTCTCTTCCCTATGTGCATGATCTCACACTTCTTTGCATTAAACCCCAGTTGCCACCATTTTGATAGTTTATCCCAGATCTCTTCTCATTCTGCCACACCATCTGGATCATCTACTCTGTTGCAGATCTTGGTGTTGTCTGCAAACAGACAAACCTTACCCTCCAGTCCATCTGCAATGTCACTGATGAAGATATTGAAGAGGACTGGCCCCAGGACTTATCCCCGAGGCACCCCACTTGTGACTTGCATCTCTTCTGTTTGTATACCGTTTACCACCACTCTCTGTTTTCTGCCCATCAACCAGTTTGCCACCTAGTTGACCAACTTCTGACCCACCCAGAGCCTACTCAGTTTATTAATCAGTCTTCTATGTGGAACAGTATCAAAAGCTTTGCTGAAGTCAAGGTAGGTGACATCAACTGCTCCTCCTTGGTCCACCACTCTGATTATCCAGTCAAAGAAATCTATGAGATTAGTTTGACAGGACCTTCCTTTTGTAAACCCATGCTGTCTTGGATCCTGTGCTCCCATGGATTCCAGGTGTTGCACTATCCTTTCCTTAAGGAGTGCCTCCATAATCTTGCCCACTACTGAGGTAAGACTGACTGATCTGTAGTACCAGTTGTTTGAGGCCCTCCCCCTGCAGGGAATCCACCATGTGTCTAGTTCTGACAGATGTTCCTGCTGGTATTGACCAATCTGTATCTGGCATGTTGAAGTCTCCCATTATCAGAACCTCCCCTTACCTGTCATGTTTTGTATATCTTCTAACAGTAATGTGTCTACGTCCTCCCCCTGGTCTGAAAGCCTGTACACAGTTCTTTAGGCTCCTTATCTGTATTCTGAATTTTTGTAGCTTTGATATTTTCATTGACATAAAGGGCCACTCTACCCCCCCTCCCTTTTTGTACCTCGGTCTCTTCTGAACAGTACATAGCCAGGTACTGAAGTCTCCCAAGTGTGGTTACTGGTAAACCATGTCTCGCTAATGGCTACTATGTCCAGTTTAGCCTTTGTCATTATTGCCTGCAGGTCTGGGATCTTGTTTCCCAGACTGTGAGCATTTGTGTACATGATTTTCCATTGGCCAGATTTCGGTGTGTTAGTTGTTGGGCTAGGTCTGGCATTTCCCCTGTGCATCATATGGGGAGCTGGAACTTTTTCCTTACCTGGTGATGCAAATGAACTACAAACATGCTGAACTCCTGTTTGACTACTAGCTGGGGGGAGGGGTGTTCTTCCCATTCGACGTATGGGGTGCTGCACCCCTCTCCCCATTTGATAGTTTAAATATTCTGCAGAGACATCAAACTTCTATCCCAATGCACCACTCCTCCTTAGTTAGATGCAGTCCATCAAATTTAAAGAACTTTCACTCTAAAACTTTTGCCGGTTCCTACAAATTTATGTCCTTTTCCTGGCACCAGCCCTTGAGCCACATGTTTAACTCCCTATCTCCCTTCTCTGACCTTCCATCCATCTGCCCCCCCTCTCCCAGACTGGCAGGATCTCAGAGAAGGAGATGCCAGATGAAATGGATGATAGTTTGTCACCCAGCCTGGTCAGGTATTCCTTGGTCTCCACAACTGACCAGCTGGTGAGATTGTTAGTCTCTATGTGTACCAGGATGTCAATGTTTTCCTGCTTCCTGAACAATTTTAGCAATGTGGTCAGTGTCTCTCCATGCTGATGTACCTGGGAGACATCTGACCATTACCCCTGGCTGGAGATAGGTATCAACTCCCCGAATGATGGAGTCTTCTATGATCAGAAGTTTTTTTGATTTCCTTTTTGCTTTTTTTGTTTTGGTTCCTATTTTTGGCAAGTTTTGTTGTGCTAGGTCCTGCTCTGCAGTATCCTCTGCCCCTTTGTTTGATTTCAGAGATAGAGGCAGATACCCATTTGTAGTTTTTGTATGGTTTGTGGATGTGAAATGTTGGAGAGCACCGAGTGATGGGGCATCCGATTTGCCCCCCTAACCACCTGCCAACCTCCTGGACCAACTACCCTCTGTGGTCAAAGTGCTTCTGTTGGATGTTGGGGAAATGGCAGATGGTTCTTATAATATATTTCCTCTTGAATATATAATTTGAGGTGCACAATCTCTGCCCATGCTGCCTGGAGCTGAGCCCTTAGATCTCCAATGACCCAGCATGTAGGACAGTGTCCTAAATCCTGTAAAACTGCCCTTCTGAAAAGTATTCCACAGTACCTGCAGTCAATGATATCCATTCCAGATAAGTTGCTGGGTTTATAACCTGGTCAGAGTAATTAGAAGGAAGAAAATGAAAGCAAAAGTTTGATTTTGTGTTTTGTTTGTTTGTTTTTGTATAACTTGTTATAACAAGTTAAATTACTAGTGCCCCTGTAAATGAGGTCACTGTGTGGATACCCCACTGATCCGCCCCTTCCTGCTTTGCTACAGGAAATGTCATAACTGTGCTACCCTATAAAAGGAGCGTAGTGTGAGGTGGTTGAGGATGGGGTGGGTGGCTGGGCTCTTCCCCTGCCAAAAAAAAAAAAAGAACCGCAGACGACAACAACAAGGAGGTAAGAGCAGAAACAATCAGCCAGAAACAAATGCAGTAGCACTGAAAGCTTATCCTAATGATAGATAAAACTGTAAAACTTGTAAAGCACCATCTGTAATAATTTCACAGAAGATATACCCTGTAAGAAACACTTTGCTACAGAGAAAAATAAAGCAGTAACAGAAGATATACCTTGCAAAAGACAATCTGAATCAGAAGATTACAGCAGTAATCTATAAGCACACACCTGTAGGCACACTCTGTAATAATGCAGCAGAAGGTATACCCAGCAACAACAATTTGAATCGTAGAAAAATAAAGCAATAAAATGTTAGCAACAAACACTAACAATCCCTGTGAGTACAAAATAAAAACAACAACACACAGTAAATCTGCCTAGCCAAAAGAAGCCTTAATCCTTTTCCTTGCTCTGTCCTTTCAAGCAACCTAGAAGAAAAGAGCTCAGGTGAAACTAGGTGCCTTGGCCAGCAAACCTAGTCTTCCACCCTCACTGATCTGTGCTGAGGGCCGGTTCACAACTTGCGGTGCATGTATAAGAATTTAACAAACGGTCAGGTGATCACCCTGCACCAATTACTTCTGTTATTTCTCCTACCCCATGCTATAAAGTTACTTAAATGTGAAGTACCCATGTAAAACATGGGGCTTAATGTTTAGCTGCCGCCTTTAAGAAAACTCAGAATATTGGTTGTTGTTACAAATGTTGCACTGCCTGATGTGATGGTTGGACAGCTGGTTCTGATTACTCTATGATTTTTGTAAAATAAAAATATAGTGTGATTGTCTATCATGAGAAATGATGTGCTCTGGATGACCCCCAGGTTTCACTTCAAAGGGCAGGATATATGTTAAACAGCAGATCACTATAAGGTGATTAACTTGCAAAACTCACATTTTACAGCCTTATTTAGGATATGGGTTGTTTGAAGCTAAGAACTAAAATATCGATTTTATGACATCCTCAGGAAGGGCAGTTAATCTCAACTGGAGCTGGAAAAACTATGTTACAGCTAGGTGAGAAAATTACAGAGTTGTAAAAGCTCTTTGATGTCTTTGTGAAAGCAGGAAATGCTCCTGGCTGAAAGAGGACACTGGAAAATCAGTCTTAATTAAGAGTGTCATCATTTGGAAAATGAGTTTTGCTGAAATCACAGAATTTGATACCTCTTGATGGGACTTCCTGTTGTGTGTATGTGTATATATATATATTAGATATCCTGAAAAGGAGGAGCTGGGTGACATCATGGAGAAGGCAGGGTCAAGACAGTTTTTTAATTATGCTGTAACTGACCTTTAAACACACACACATGTTCGGACCCTGAAGCTACAACATCTTTCAGCACTGTAAGAATATAAGAATACATTAGCTAGGCAAGTCTAAGTGCATGGTTGGTAGGAAATTGCACTTTTAAACCTGTTTTTTTAAGTGTTTGTAATGTTTTGCAACATACTGTTCTGTATTTGAATTTTACATATTTTTCATCTATTTTTAAGTAAACCTCTATTTTAAGAGACTACTTGGTGTGCCTTTGAAATTCTTTATTTGACAAGTGAAGCATATCTGGTTAAAGTTAACACTGTGCAATAGCTTACTGGTTTACCAAACCGGAAAAGTAAGAGTTTATTCTGAGGTCTTTCATAGAGTTTTTATGGTTCATTTTGTACACCTGGTTAGGTGCCCATAGGCAAAAGATATCTGCCCCCTGAAAAGAACAGAATTATCTGAGCCTGTATGTTGGGTATGCTAGCAAGAGGTTCACAGTTTGAATCCCTCCAGAACATGAGACCAAAGTGTGATTCAAACCCATAAAACAGACAGGAGGGTTACCCTGTTTCTGTTCCTGTTCACAATAGTGCGCTCAGAGGTTGGCAGTGTGGGAACTGCAGGCCTGACCTGCTGAGTGGGGTTGTGACAGATTGGTTGGCAGCAGTGTGCATAAGTTTGGTATTGCAAACTTTTATTGTTCAGTGTGTCGGCTTGATACTGTCTGCTCACTTGCAAAAAAAGAAAAAGGCAGTGATTTATTTAAAAAAAAGGAAACAGAACTATATCACTTGGCTTACAGTCAATTTCCTACCTGTTTTATTTTTTTTCTAAAGTGCAAGTCAGAGTAACCATAGTTAGGGAAGAAGATGGCTTCCAACTACAGCAAGCACACTGTACACTACTTAAAGTAGTTGTGCAGGGACAGAGGAGTCCTGTTCGAGGTGAAAGCTACCAAGCAGAACATTATGGATGCCCTGATGCTAGCAGATAGCCAGAGCATCAAGTCACAGACAGTGACTGTAAAGGACCTAACCTTGAGTGTGGAAGGGCTAGTGGCCAGTACAGTGTCCAGCTCTGATGAGGAGGAAACAGGGCCAGTGCCAGTGAAGGGCCACAGCACTAGGGAAGGTCACCAGTATCATGGATCCAGAAGTACTCAGGCTACAGATTCAGTTGCGCTTAATGGAGCTGGAGTTCCTTAGAGAAGAGAAGCGATAACAGCGAGCTGCAGAGGAGAAGAGGGAGCAAGAACACTGAGAGGCAGAGCGGGAACACCAAGAGGCAGAGCAGGAACAGTGGGAGGCTGACCATGAGGAGTGTGAGCACCAAAGGCAACATGAACTGGAGAAGCTACGACTCCAACCAGCAGCACCAGAGCAGGTAAGTGGCTTGGGTTTAACTGGGACTACAGGACTGGGTTACAAATTGAATTCCAAATCGATAGCCAAATTTAAAGAGGGGGAGGATATGGGTGCCTTTTTAAATTCTTTGAAAAAGTTTGCATTCAGGCTAAAATTTCTAGAGAGTCCTGGAGCTTCCAGCTATCCCCGCTACTTATCGAGAAAGCTCCCGGTATACATTGGATCAAATGGAAAATGAGGACAGTAATGATTACAGCAAACTTAAAGCTGCACCGTTAAAAAATCTGAATTAACTGATGAATCATACAGAGCTAAATTCCGTAAGCTCAGGAGAAGCCCTGCCATGAGTTATGAGGAGCTAGCCATGAAACAATGTCCGTTTTAAAGCGTTGGTGGGAATAAATTGAAGCAAACACTGTTGATAAAATTGAAAATGTGATTTTGTTAGAACAGTTTTTCTGGGCATGCTCAGCAGAGCTGAAAACCTGGCTGGAGGACCGAGATCCCAAAACCATAGAAGAGGCTGCTGAACTCCCAGACCGCTATGCCAAGAGCAGACCTGCCCTGAGAGCAATGGGTGGGAGGCAGCACAGAAAGGGGAAAAGTTGCCTTCAGGGCAGCTAAAACCCTCACTGCCTCCACCAAAACCGGTTAGCTCTCTAGGTTTCAGAGAAAAGATTTCTGAGAAAAGAAATGAATGTTGGTTTTGTAAAAACTTGGCATATTGCCAGTGTCCCAAAAAGGCGAGCAATACACAACAGGGGCTAGGAAAGAAGTGGGTTGTTTGTGTGTCCCTGGAAGGATGCCTGTGAACATGAGGGAGCACGTGCACCCAGTCATGGTGAATGGTGCACAGACGCAAGGGTTAAGGGACACTGGGGCCTCCCTGGCCTTGATAAAGGGGGATCTAGTAGAGCCTGGTCAGCTTATACCCAATAAATACATCACTGTACAGGATTTTACTGGTGAGGAGAAAACATTGTCTCTTGCTAGTGTTCTCCTAGACTGGGGTGAAACAGGGGGAACTGTGCAACAGGTTGCTGTAGCCAAAACCTTAGCAGTGGATGTGATCCTGGGCAACAATCTCCGACAAGGAATTGTGTGTGCAGTTACCTCTAGCCAAGCAGCAAGGGAACACTGTAGTTCCCTGGACCCCACAGAAGCCATTGTGGAAACCACTGAGAGGCTGGTTCCCAGCCTGTGTCTCCTGATATGGAGGCTAACAAAAGGGGTAAGAATTTCCCAGTAGCAGTAACCACACAGCTACAGAGGGTTGCTCCAAGGAGGAGGGGTGTCCCATTATCAGAGGTTGGGATTGAAAGTGATCCTGAGTGCTTTGATGCTAGTTCTAGAGTTCTAGAGACCCTAGTTTAGTGACTGAAGGGATCTGTCCCATGCCTTGGGAATCGGTGAGGAGTTTGCTGCTGTTCAGAGAAGTGCCCTAGTCTAGACAAGCTGAGGGCTTGGACAGACTCTGACGGGGCACAGGGAGGTGATGGCAGACATAAGATTTATTGGGGAAAATGGACTGTTGTATACTCAGACTGTGCAAACAGAGGGAGGGATGCTAAGCAGGCAGCTTGTCATTCCCAGGGGTATCGTGAGCAGTTGCTCAAGATTGCACATGATATTCCCTTGTCTGGTAATCTGGGAATTGCATGCACTATGCATGTTTGGCACAGAATTTCTATTGGCCAAACTTCACCCAGCAGGTGAAGGAGTATTGCAGGTCTTGTTACTGGTGCCAAGAAATAGGAAAGGTGGGCAAAAAAACCCAAGCTGCCCTGATTCCATTGCCCATAGTGGAGGAGCCATTTCAGGGGGTGGGAATGGATATTCTGGGGCCTTTAAATACCCCCAGCTCCTCAGGGAAGAGATTCATCCTGACTGTGGTGGATTATGCCACCCGGTACCCAAAGGCAGTCGCCCTATCCTCACTGAGGACAGACAAAGTGACAGATGCCTTACTTGGGATTTTCTCCCATGTTGGGTTTCTGTAGGAGGTTATCACTGATCAAGGGTGTTCCTTCATGTCGGACCTGATTAAATGTTTATGGGAGAGGTGTAGAGTGGTGCAGAGATGAATGACACCGTGTCACCGACAAGCCAATGGGCTTGTGGAAAGATTCAATAATACCTTGAAGTCAATGCTCCAGGTGTTTGCTGAATGGCATGGGAGGGACTGGGAGCAATACCTTCCCCACCTGTTGTTTGCATACAGGGAGGTGCCCCAAGAGTCAACAGGGTTTTCCCCCTTTGAACTCTTATATGATGCCGGGTAAGTGGGACCCCTAGGGCTTGATCTGGGAGGACTGAGAAGGCAAGCATGCCACCCAGGGAACTCCCATTGTGGATTACGTCCCTTAGGTTTAGGAAAGGCTGAAGGAGCTTTATGGGGACAGCCCAGAGCAATTCTGGCAGCTGCCCAACAGAAACAAAAAGTGTGGTACAACTGCAGAGCCAGAGCTCACTCATACATGGTGGGTCAGGAAGTCATGGTCCTTATTCGGTACAGAAAGACAAGCTGAGGCTGAGTGGGCAGGATCGTACAAAGTAGTTAGGAAGGTAAATGACGGAACTACATTCAAACTTTGGATAATATGTGGAACAAATTAATAGTAAAACTCCATCAATGTGTTAATGAGCATATATCAGAAAGAGCAACATATAATTCTCATGGCACTGTACCAGCTTGGTGCAGAAGGAAGGTATGTAGATCGATGAGTAGGAAAAAAAGGCTTGTAAATCTGCCAAACATAAAAATATCCCAGAATTATGGAAGGCATATAAAGATTGAGATAGGCAATGCAAAAAATCAAATAAAAGTGTCAAAGAGAGATGAGGAACACAGGCTGAGGTCTGGTATTAACAACAAAGAATGAAAAGAATCCTCATTCAATTACATAAATAGTATCAAAAGCGCCAGCAGCAAACCGGACCCATAATAAAGGAAAATAAAAGATAACAGATGGTACAAATATGGTGGAAGTCTTAATGAGTTTTTTGAGTGTATATCAAGCTAAAGAAGATGTAAGTGAGATAAGTGGGCAAACCAAATAAACTAATAGTCTAGTAATTATGGGTCAGATGTCAAGTGAAAACTGAGAGACTTGAACCCAGATCGCTGGGCCTAGATGAGTTGCATACAAAATTTCTTGAAGAAGTAGCCAATGCAATAGTTGGCCCAATAACATGGATTTTTCAACGATCCCTAGATGAAGGAAAGGCTGTGTCAACATGGACGGAGGCAGCTGTAATATCAATATTCTAAAAGTACACAAACACACTATAAGAACTATGAACCAGTTAGCCTTACCTCAATGGTTGGGAAAATCCTGGAAGGATTTATAAAAGGAAGAGATTGAGAGGCATATCAAAATTAATAGGAATGAGGACCTCTCATAACACTTGTTTAAAGGAAAAAGGTCTTGTCAGACTGACTTACTGAATTTCTCTGAACAAATAAGTTGTGCACTGGACTGCAGCATGCCCATGTTTGTGGTCTTTTCATTTCATTTCATTTTTATTGAAAGGTCTGTGGGCAATGCCCATTTCACAGACGTCCAGTTTCAATACATTATACAAAATGAGCATTACAAAATACATACATATTTAAATATCAGTGACATAGCCAGGACAATATCAAAACAATTACATATGATTAAAACTAAATGTAACACCTACAAACAGAGTTTACTAATACATTTCTCCTAAGTACTGTCTTGAATGTAGAGATTTTTTTGACAACTGACAACTTTACAAGGTAAATTATTATAAAGCTTTGAAGCAACATACGTCAAAGACTTCTGAACAAAAACAGTTTGAAAAAGTGGAATCTAAAAAGAAGATTTACTTTGAAGATGAGTATTTGAGACCATAAGAATAACTGGAAACAGACTTGATATACTATTAGGAAAAAGTTCCAACTTAATTATATGCAGAAAAATGAGGGACCTGTAATTAAATCTCTCAATAAGTGAAGGACATTTAAAAGAGTTGTATAATGTACAATGATGAGTCGATCTCAACTGTCCAGTTGCAAAACATATAGCAGAATGGTAAGCTGCCTGAAGTTTATTTAACAGCCTACTTGAAGTGTAACAGTAGACCAATAACCCATAGTCAATAATTGAAAAAAGAGACTATGGGTAAGCATGGTTCTAGTCTCAACAGTGAGATATTTTCTTATCCAAAAAAGAAGACCCAATCTTTTATGTAGTCTGTTAATTAAATACACTATATGGGCTTCAAATGAAAAATATGAATCTAGCATTATCCCCACATATTTAAATTTTCTAACATAATCAATATGCTGTCATTGTCATAGATGTTAAATTCAGAAACGGAGTTTCTTATGAGTGGAAAGACCATGGTCTTACTTTAAACAGAATTCATTACTATTTTATGTAGATCAAACCAATGATGCAATAAAGTAAAATCCATTTTCAAGGACACATTAAGAGCTGCCAAACTGGCCCCTGAACAGAATAATACTGCATCGTCTGTGTAAAGAATTCAGTATTCGAAAAAACAGTTGACAGAGAATTCACAAAAAACAGAAAATAAAAATGGTCCAAGTATGGAACCCTGCAGGACTCCACACTGTTTTATTTATGTAGCTTTTGTTGACCAGGTAAGTGCAGTAGATAAACCCTGCCTATTTTCAGGCACAACCCGGGGGAGGGAGATACAGATGAATGCCAACTGACCTTGAACCAGATTAAGCTGTTGGTAGTATTTTTACTGAATGAGGGAAATTTGGCCAGAACACCAGGGAAATTCCCTTACTCTTTTCAATAAGTGCCATGGGATCTTTAACATCCACCTGAACTACCACCAATCCAGGCAGATGGGAACCTTGGTTTAATGTCTCATCTGAAAGACAGCACCTCAGAAGTGCAGCACCTCTATCATGCTGCACTACAGTGTCAGTACTGGGATATTAACCTAAGTGCCAGATGTGGGAACTGAACCCACAGCCCTCTGATCTCCCAGCCTCAGAAGTGAGTGTGCTACCTACTGAGCCACTGACACTGACAAATGACTGACTGTATAAATGCCTGATCAGAGAAAACTGCATTAACCATAGTTTTCTGACTTCTACAAGACAAATAGTTCCTGAACAGGCAATCACCTCCCAGAACAAAAACACCAGATAAACTATTAGGAAGTTCAGTACAAGCCACAAGATTGAATGCCTTGGTGAGGTCCACAAATGCCATCCACATACTTTCCTTCATCAATAGCTCTAGTGGCTCGCTAATGAACCTCATTAAGGCAGTCTCTGTATTGTGGAGGATCTGAAATCATGTTGTGAATCTGTCCATAAATTATACTTTTCAAGTGATTAGTAACTTGGTCTAGTCCAATCTTTTCAAGTATTTTAGAAAGGGAGCTAGTAAAGAAATAGGATGATAATTATTAATATTGGACATAGGACCAGATTTAAAGATAGGTTTAATGATGGAACTCTTCCAAATCTTGGAATAAACACCATTACAAAGTGAAACATTTAATAGAATTGTTAAGGGATCCGCTATGGAATGTATTACTTTTTTAACAATCCTGAAATCCAATTGGTCAGGACCAAAAACAGGCTTTGGATTCATCTTAAGGACATAGTTTACTAAATCAGTAGTTTGCAAAAACCAAAAATAAAAACTAGGCACTGTTTTATTTATTGTGTTTGTTTTAAATCTCTGATGCAAAGTGTCTGAATTATTCCCCAACCTATTCTTACTATTAAACCTTTCTCTATAGTGATCAAGGTTAGAGAAATGTAAATTAAAAGCTTCAGCAACTTTTTTAGCATCATTAACTAATAAACCATCACGGTCAAGAGTAAAATTATCCTGCACTTGCGTCTTTCCTATTAGAGAATTTAAAATGTTCCACGTAGAAAATGAGCTACTGTTAGTTTCTATATGTTTTCGCTTATAAAATTCAGTTTTAATAGCTCTAATAGCTACCTGACATTTATTTCTTATTTCCCTGTACTTTTGTTGATGTTGAAGAGATTTTGCTTTCCTGAAAATTTTCCAAGCCTTATTTCTAATCCTTATCAACTATAATAGGCCAGAAGTCATCCAGACTTTATTGTCCCATCTAACTCTGACTTTCTTAGCTAGAAGAAGTCTATCACAAATACTAATAAAAAGATAACAAAACTTTTGGTGAGCTACATAGATTACTCAAAGATCGTTGACACAGTACCCCATTTGGAATTAATCAGCAGATTGACTGAAATGGACACAAACAAAAACTTAATGAGGTAGATATCTTCATAGTTAAAGAGCAGGGGCCAGATATTAAAAAGTTTTCCCTGGCACAAATCCAAGTTTGCCTGTGCAAACCGGGTTTTGCGCTGATGTGCTACATTGAAAAGCCCATTAGCATGGGCAAACACGGTTTGCATCTGGGCAATATACAGAAGTGGATGCAATGTCAATGAAGGGGTGGGGATCTGAATATTGGTGCAGTCCAATATTCAAAGTATTTTTGCTACACAAAGCAATTCTGCACAGTCCCCATGCGTGGCACAGATACCACTGACCAACAATACGACTTACTCCTGAACAACCCTAGCAGTTGGTGGAGGAAGTGCACTGCCCCCAACCTCCAATGCAGTAGTCTCTGGTATCCAGTGGTCTCCCTGTCAATTGCAGCCCAATGTACATAAAACATTTCCTGGTGCTAGTGGTTCCCCCCACTGAGTGCCGGCCCAATGTAGCAAAGAAACAGTCCCTGGTGTCCAGTGGTCTCTGCTCCCACTCACACCCATGCCTGATAATTCTATAAGTATTCCCTGATGTCCAGTTGTCCCTCTCCCCCATCCGCACCCATGCTTGATGTTTACCATAGTATTCCCTGGTATCTAGCGGTCCCCCCCCCACCTGCACCCATGTCCAATGGTTACTGTAATATTTCCTGGTTTCCAGTGGTCCCTCTCCCCACCCGATCACCCGCCCTACACACATACATGATTTTCTTGGTGTCCAGTGTATCCCCACCCCCATCCTGATCCCCTGTAAAATAAATAGAAACCATTCCCTGATTTCTAGCAGACCCCCCAACCCTGGCAGATAGTGCTGCACCAACCTGCCCCCCTCTCATCCCAACTCTGAGCCAGCAACTGTTACAGCCCTATGCTCTCCACCAGGGCTGGCCACCAGCTGAGCTGTCAATGAGCACATCCTGTAACAGTAACTGGTACAATATACACCTCATTGACACCTGAGTCAGCAGCCAACCATGCTGGAGAGCAGAGGGATGTGCCAGTTGCCAGCTTAGTGATAGGATGGGGAGCAGTTAGTGGGGTACAACCTGCCAGTGTGGGGGTGGGGGTTCACTAGACAGCAGAGAATGGTGTATCTTTACTGTACAGGGATAGGAGAGGGTTCACTAGACACCAGGAACGTTTACATTTATTTTAACTGAATTATACCTCGGCAACCATTTTGTATTAAGGTTAAGCACTGGAAAACTCAGACTTCAAAGTGCACTCCAGGTGGTAATGAGTTGAAGGGGATCTGGATGGGACTGGAGATACACTGGATATCAGGGAAATGGTGGCTGTGTGTTGGGTGGGTGATCAGCTGGGTGCAGGGACCACTGGACACCAAGGAATAATTTGGTAACTATCAAGTATGGGTGTGGGTGGAGGAAGGGACCACTAGACATCAGGGAATACTACAGCAAACATTGGGCACAGGTGTGGATGGGGGTAAGGGCCACTGGACACCAGGGAATATTTATAGAAACATCAGGTATGGGAACGAGTGGAAGGAGGACCACTAGACACTAGGAAATGTTTTTATGTACATCAGGCCTGTGATCAGCAGGGGGAGGGATGGCCACCAGCACCAGGATAGCTCAGGACCAGGAAGTGGAGGGTATGCTTAATGCTAACTGCCAGGCTACCCATGCAAATGAGCCCATAATAGGTATGCAATGACCCTTAGCACCTTGCATATCCAGTGAGCTCATCTGCATGGGTCCCTTTGAATATCGGTAATTTGCGAGGTGTAAGCCATTGTGGTGTCCTATTTGGGAGCAATGTCTGCCCAGTGCTGAGTGACTTAGCCTAAGCTGACATGATCCTATATTCTGTTGAACAGTGCCAGTGCGCTGTTCCACTGAATATAACATTTTTGGGCAGTCAGGATATTGTAAGGCAGAGCACAAATGTTTGCACTCCACTTTGCATATTTTTTAATATTGGGTCACAGGTATTTACTTCTAATAAAAATAGACAACTGGCTATTTTATTGATTGTATTTTGTTGTGTTAGTAATTGTGTTCTACTTTTATAATAAAAATATTTGTTGGTGGAGTGAAATGTGGGTTTTCATTTTGTACTTCTGTAATAAAATATCTGTTAAAATATTTGTTAGTACAGTGAAACAAGTGTGTTTTCACCTTTACTTTTCACTCTGCTAGTAAAAAAGAATTTAGAAGAATTCTGGTATTGTGATATTAGAAACTGCTAACTACTTATGAGCCCAATGTATTTAAATGGAAAATCTAAATATATTTTTGTACCCTTTTCAAAAGAAATAGATACTTCTTTGAGCAACACATTTTTGCCTTTTATATGTATGCACTGTTGTGGTCCATCTGTATGATTCTGCAATTTTTAAAACAGTAATTGGCTTCTTTTTTCTTCTTTGCAAGAAAAATCTGATTATGAAGAAAAATTTTTCTTCTAAATTATAGCAAAATATCACAGATTATGAAAAATCACATATTTCAATTAAATATATAATATTTAGGTGGTAGAAAGTATTTCTCTATAAAAATCTGAAAAACCAGTTTGCAGTTTCCCATTCAAATACACTGCCAGCCTTGCCCAAAACAACTTTTCAGACATCATAATATAAGAATTCCATTGGTTTCTTTTTAACTAATAGTTGGCAAAATACAAATAAAACGATGAATATTTAAAGAAACAAATAAAAGCAAGCAACGTGATTACAGAGGCCTATAAAGGCCCCAAACATTATTCTGTCAGATATATATCCTTACTAAGCACTTGCTCTTTAAAGGAGCAAAAACAGAGAATAAGCATCAGGGGATCATTTTCCAAATGGCATACTGTTACCAGTGGAGTGCCTCAGGGATCAGTGTTGGGGCCCACACTCTTAAATATCTTTCTCTGGTTCATGCAATGTACTGAAAGTGCTTGGCATATACGTTTGTGGATGATACAAAGATAGGGAAACTGTGGATAACCATAAAAGCAACAAGTAACTTCCAGCAGGAATTAAGGAGGGTTAGCTACCTAGGAGAATGGGGAATTGTGGCTTTTGCAGCCATCCCCAACTAGATTATACACAGAGGTTTCTAGCTGAAGGGTGAGTGGGTCAGGGTTCAGGAGGGTGTGGGGGAACAGGGACATGTATAGTCATCAGGATAGTGGGAAGAGGGTGGTGTGCTGTAATTGTTGTGGGGCAGCAGTATTCCTGTGGATGATGTTGGTAAGAAGAGAGCCAGTGTGCAGGAGCCTGGAGCACCTAAGGGCAGAAGTAAAGCAGCTCAGACAGGAGTACGGAGGCTTCATGCTGGGCATAGGAGGAGCAGGGTAGGGGAGAGAAAGATAGAGGGTGGATGGCCAGGGAGTGAGGTCAGCAGGCAGGGATTGGGTGCAGAGGGGCTCACACCCAAGTTCTGGGGGTACCTCACCTTGGAGGCGGGGAGCCCAGGAAAGGGGGATGGCAAGTGGTGGGGAAGCAAGAGAAGCAACATTCAAAGGATGTCTTAAGGGATAGATTTCACCCACTGTCTGGAATTGAGGGGGGGAACAGGATGTGGGGAGAGAAGTTAGGTTAAGACAATGGGGTCAGAGGGAGTAGGACAGGTGAAAGGGGTAGGATGTTACAAAGTAGTCACGTGGGTGGGAAGAGAGAAACATGGAGAGTGGAGTAGAGTGGGAGGGGGTAAGGTGACAGAAGAGGACTGGTGAAGAAGAGGATGGGTGTGGGTGCCCAGAAAGGAAAGGAGTGAGTGGGTGGGTGGGAGAGAGGAGACATAGAGGGGTGAGTAGAGCCTGTGAGGGTGTCAGTCAAGCAGGGCTTGGAGAGAATAAGGGTGGGATAGTAACCATAATGGAGGGGGACCAGTTAAGTGAGGGGAAGAGCTTGTAAGATAGTGAAAAAAGGAAAAGAGGGAGTCAGGAATGGGGGCAGAAGGGTGGTAATCCAAGGGAACTCCATAATTAAGGGTATTCACTGAGGAATAAGGGGGCCTAAATACAGGTAGAAAGGTGGTTTGCATGCCAGGGATGACAGCAGAGAGGCTGTGCCCCAAAACTGTGGAGTTTGGTGACAGAAATTGAGGTGAACAACTTGGGGCTGTACACCTAGTTACCAACACCCTAGCTGGGGAGGAGGTGGTGGGTACAGGAAAGATTCAGTGTAGTAGGGAGGACCTGTAGAGAGGTAACCAGATTGCTTGCATACACAGGTGTTGCCAGTAATGAGAGCCAGCATGGTCAGGAAGAAAATGCTAGAGGAGTTCAATGGCTGGCTAAGGGAGTGGTGAAAGGAGGAAGGGTATGACTATTGGAGGCTGGTGGGAGGCCTGGTCAGCTAAAACACTTTTGCACAGACAGACTGTGCACCTCAGTGTGGGGAGGGTTGAGTTTCTCAGAGACAAGCTGGAGGGTACGCCAATCAAAACTTAATTTAAACTACTAGGGGCAAGCGAACTTGCAGGCTCTGAGTCTCTGGGGAGGAGGTCAGCAGACATCCCTCCCAAACCAGTAGGGGGGACTGAAGGGTGGAGATGGATGGAAAGAAATATAGTAGCAGGAGTTGGGAGGCACTGATAATGGAGAGAAATGAGAAAGGCAGATAAGGGAAGGGAAAGATGCTAAGAGTCTAGGTGGAAGGAGGTGTTCAATGGGCAAAGCCTTGGAAACAAGGTGGATGACCTGCAGGCACTGTTGGCTGAGAGAGAAGTGGACATCATGGTGATCATGGAGACAAGCATCATGCCTAACCTTAGACTGGGATTGTGATCCCAGGTTTACATTATATATACTGTAGGAGGGACAGGGAGGTAGGAAAAGGGGAAGGGTGGCAGCTTACATCAGGCAGGAATGTAACTTGTGCGAGGAGGAGTTGGAAGAAGGATGGCAAACAATGTGTATTCAGTTACTGCCTAATAAAGGGAGGTGAGGTTGGGTTTGGTTTACTACAGATCACCCAACCAGGAGGAGGAAAAAACAGGAATTGACCTCACAAATATAGACTGCTGCGGGAAGGGAGAGGTGGTAATAGTGGGAGACTTCAACCTGCCCAAGGTGGACTGAGGGTAACGTCCCACAAAGTATGAGTAGGGCAATTGGAAAAGTGCACCAGCAATTGTTTTGCAGAATCTACATTTTCATCATTCTTCACAAAACTGACACATTCTGCAATTTCTTGCAGTTTTGAGTATTTGCTTTGAATTGTGTATAAAGTATTACTATTTTAATATAATACTCTCAAATACATTGACAGTTTGCATGCATACTTGGGTTTGATCGAAACAAGGCAGTGAAAGGTGGTGGAAGGGTTTTATGTAACACTGCTTTCATTTGAATCCTTGTCTTGTTTGGTTTCAAAATCCACTGGCCAAGCATCAGTACACTTAAGCACTTAACATTTAGTTTGTGTTGAAGCAGTCTGTCAGAAAACTTTTTGTTGCCATGGAGACTGAAACAGCAGATGGGAGAAAATGTGCAAATTATCCCATTCACATAAATTGAGTGCTAACTACGAAGCCTTTTTGTAAGTAGTAGGGCAGTTTTTTCCTTGAGCGCCTACCTTCATTCAGGCTAGTTTTGATTCAAACAGCTGAGGATTTTGGATGGACCTTCTAATTATAAACTTGAATAAGCTAGTTGGTAACAATGATCTCACTCTTAGCAATCTACAGCCTAGATGCTCACATGCAAAGACTACAGTAAACACCTGACTAAATTCCTTAAATACTGTGTCCAGTTCTGGGGGCATCATCTACGTAAGGACATGGATAAGGTGGAGGCAGTTCAGAGGAGAACAAATCAATGATGGAGGACATACTCGCAAGCCCTGCAAGGATAACCTGAGGAATTAAATATGAACCCCTGGAGGAGAGGATGGAGAGGGGATATGATTGAGATAGAAGAATAAAATACAGGAGAATACTATATTCCAAAGAAAAAGATGTTCAAGGACCAGGGGCACAAGATGAAACTGGAGGAGGGAGTTCAGAGGAACATAAGAAGTACTTCTTCATAGAGAGGGTGGTGGACAAGTGGAACAGCTTGCCAGTGGAGGTAGTGGGGTAGAAATTATTACAGGTTTTAAGTATGCTTAGGATAGGCATAGAGGATTGCTTGTAGTCTAGGGGTACAAACCTAATGGCAGCAGTTCATGAAGAGTGTAATTGTTAGTGGTAAATGGCTGATTAGATGGGCAGAAAGGCACTTATCTACCAACTATTTCTATGTTTCTATGTCTGCAAACAAATTTATAAAACACATAAAATGTATCTTTAACTGAACAAATCATTGCAGCCAGAGTAAAACAAAGGTAAATTACAGGGTACCATGACTACTGTGTGATGCAGTAAAAATATATCGGTATTTTTTTTATATATATACTTTAGTAACTGGGTAAGGCCCACGAGGTACAAGTGCCTGTTTTCAGGGGCAACCCAGGAGTACTGGGGAGGTTAGATGACTTGCTCAGAGTCACACAATATAAAAGTGGAGGTTGTGGGAATCAAACCCAGCTCTGTTAGATGTACTCAGCTCATTCACAGTTTGCTACTCTAACCTCTAGGCTATACTTTCAGCACCAATAATCCCCATATTTAATGTTTTAATATGCAACTTCAAAAAATGTACAGTACCTACAGTGCAAATTATGAACATTAAACACTTCAACAACATTTTACTAAAAATAAATTATTCACCACTGCTTATTTTTTCTTGCACCAAGGTGGGTAAGTAAGTAAGTAAGTAAATTTTTATTTCTTTAAGGCGCCCTTCCAAAGCTCAGGGCGCCTTTACAATATCAGTCATACAAATCGAAACCACAACTATAAACAACATCAAATTCAAAAACAATCCAGTATAATTTAAATCACTAAAAAAATACTTGGTTAAAAAGGAAGGTCTTTAAAGCTTTTTTAAAGCTCTCCACAGTCAGGCAATTGCGTATCTGGCAAGGTAGAGACTAAATAGAGGTAAATAGCGGTTGATCAGGATTCATTATTCTACATCCAGAAACAGAAAAAAATGTTTCATTCTGGATTTATTCAATATTGATATGCTGTGGCTCATTAAATAGAAGCTATTTAGCACTGTCTAGAAGCAGGTGTTTTTAATTTTGGAAGATAAGCAACACACTTATCAGTTCATTTTAGGAACATGGGGGACTATTCCAAGATGAATAGTGTAACTCGCAGGCAGCTGCGAGTTACGCCATTAGCCGCTATGCCAGGGACTCTATGCCACAATCCAAGAGCGGCAGGTTCCTGGTATTTGCAACATGCGGTATACGCCATGCATAGGCTAACACCATGCACATGGCGTATATATGCCCTGCATGTCGCAAATCACGGTTGGTGAC
The DNA here is from genome assembly GCA_016271365.2 of Neoceratodus forsteri. Taxonomy (NCBI): domain Eukaryota; kingdom Metazoa; phylum Chordata; order Ceratodontiformes; family Ceratodontidae; genus Neoceratodus; species Neoceratodus forsteri. Next base: position 359,198,628 of record CM057458.1, read on the forward strand.
AGGCAGCCCCCCAGAAGCCACCCCCCACCCTGGACCACCACAGCACACACCAGAGGGCATGGGGGGGCAGGACTGATGGCACAGGCATCCAGGAGGGCACACCATGGATTGGACCCCCGGGGGTCCCCATTGATCGGGGGGGTAGGGGGCTGGGGAATGCTTGTGGGGGATTGAGGGGCAGTATGGCACTGTTGCCATGGTGCTGTGTGGCAGCATCCGATGGTGCCAGCCGTCGGATGACACGTAGGACAGCTCCAAGCTGCCACAACAAAGCTATGCCAGTGCACCTTTTAGAATAGCACTGGCAGGTTACGACAGCCACCCTCCAGGAACTGAGCAGTGTTGCTGTCATAACCCACACTTGCACCATGGCATTGCAGGCTGCAGTGTTAGTGGTTGTTGCAGCCCACATCCACCATGGTGCAAGTCACCACCTGGAATTCCAATGGGTGTAATGCATGGCTTAAGTCATGGGATATGCCAAGGAGTTTGGCGTATCTCACCGTACGCCAGCGTAGCCAGTCTTGGAATTGGGGCACTAAACTTTCCATGTTTAAAACATATTCAAGTGGCAGTGTATTCATTTAGCGGTTTATGCTAATATATGCAGCAGAAAACAGTAAATGATTTATTGTAAAGCACTCAGGATCTATAGTAGAACTCCTGCAATGTGTGCAAAAAATCTCTGCAAATTTGGGTAACTATTTCTGCAATTTTCCAGTGGGTCTGGCCATGCATGAGTCAAGTGATCCTATATGCACTGTAAAGTGGACTCTTGACACTGGGCATCACAGACATTAGCAGGCACTCTACCGGCGGACGATTTTCTTCATTGACAGCCTATATTTTGTTGGTACTCATGGAGGAAGGTGGTGGGCCACTGAGGGGTGTCTCCATGGCTGACTCCTGAAAGACTTCTACCCTGTCCTTTGCATTGTAGGCCATCACATTCCATACCACAATACAGAAGATTGATAATACCTCAGTGAATTTAAGTCTTTGAAATGGAATCTTGGTGCGCAAACAGAGCCCTTCCCACAACTGACTGGATTGGCTGGAGGAAAGTAGGGAGGGTGGGTTTGCTCTGTTTGACTCCCAGTAGTAGTGTAGCTGGTGTTCCAAGGTCAGTGATCATATTGTGGGGTGGACTATGAGCTCTGATTCTCACTGTCCTCTCTCACTCCCAGGAGAGTCCAGCGCAGGTCTGAGGAGTCTGAGCAGAATGCCAAAGTCTTTGTTTAAATTTGAATCTTGGCCTGCAAACAATGCTCTGCCCACAACCAATTCGACTGGCTGGAGGGAAGCAGGGAGGGCAGGTTGGATCTGTTGGGCTGCTGGTAGTAGCATAGCTGATGTTCCAAGGTCACAATCATGTGGGGGTGGACTGTGAGCTCTGACCTCACTGTCCCTCTCACCCACAGAAGAATTCAGTGCAAGTCTGAGACCTGAGAGAGAATCAAGCAAGTTTATAGTACACCAGTATAATTTTGAAAGTATGTCATTGTTGTCTCAGAGAAGACAATATTGCCATAGTTAAAAGTGACAAAATCATAGCTTGGGCAATTCTGAATCTAACTCCTTGAGAAATGTACAATCTATGGTGATAAAGAAACCCATTTCCATGTAACCTCTTTGACACCGTGTCTGGGTTCCACCCTACCCAGCTGACTGTACAGGGCAAAAAAGCTAAGCGCGCAGCACCACCTCCGAGGGTGCTCCCTCGCAGAGGTTGCAAACCTCAAACAATACGTAAAGAAAAAGAGTAGGAGCAACTCCAAACAAGTATGAATTTAGCTAAATAGCATTTATTTTCAGCAAAATATACATGGCCAGGAACCCCAGTGCTTCAGCATACTAGCCTCAAGGGGTTTTTTAGGGTAGTATGCGGGCATGAGCCATATATATTTGACTATACAGAGCCCAGGTTCTTTTCTTTCTCCTGTGGTGGGGGGGTTGTCCCAGTACAAATAATAAATACCACAGTGCCTCCACCCAGAGAGAATAAGTGGGCCAGATGTTATGTGCAGTATCACCCTCTGGGATGCAGTACCTACCCACCTCCCTACACTGGACAGGACTACCCCCTGGGGACCACTAAGACAGTTGTTACTTTCTCCAATAAACACTTCAATCAGATTGTAAAAACTTGGTACACACACAGAAGTAAAATTCTAGCAATTAACAGTGCTTTTATTTAAGAACACAGGCCTGGCAACTGGGAGAAAAGAAGGGGTTAAACAGCTGCAAGTCATGTTGAGCATTCCCACCCTATAGCAATGCACCCTGAGGGCCACTGTAGACCCCATGAAGTTTGAAGAAGCCCATGCCCAATCAAGAGGCTCAAAAAGAAGAAATATTCTACACAGGGTGTGGCAAACTCTTTCACTGGTGCCAGTAGTAAAACTACAGTTTCAGGTATGACATAACAGCATGACTCTGAGTACTCAGGTATTACAGTACAGTCCCGGTGCAGGCCTGGTAGCTACATTGCTTGGGTTCTTTGGGTGATGCACTTGAAAGTTAGTCAGCTTGCAATTCAACCCCGGGAATTCAACTCCCCAACAGGTCATAGTGTGCTAGCACAATTTTAAATGTAGCCACCCCCACCTCCTTGAAAAAGTCAAGTGGCAAGCGATGTTACGGGGGGGGGGCTACCCCGAAGGAGTCTTGGTTCTATCTGCTGAATGTGACACTGCTACCCTTGGCTGCTGCTCTGGATACTAAGATGGAACCAGGAGACCTCTTCTTTTTGTCGTCCTCTCCACAAAGTCCCCCACCAGCACCCCAGCCAGGAAACACAGGATCAAACACAGGCTGAAACTTGAAACTCTGCCCAAAAGGAGTCTGGTTAGCAAATCATTAGTTTCTCTACAATTCATCATAAAGCTACATTTCAAATTTAAAACTCTCAAACTCTAGATCCAGCAACAAACCAATTTTATTTCACCTGAGGTCCCAATGATTGAAAAGGACCCAGGGGGTCTCATTGCTTGCTTATATACCTTCTCCTCCAGCTCCATGGAGCACAACTATTTACAGAGTCAGGGGGCACATTACTAGGAGAGCAGATGTCCTAGGCAGCATTTTCCTTACTGGTAGCTACTGAACCCATGGTTGACTTATCTGAGACCCTTTTCTGGATTCTTCAAACAGCCTACAGAGCCAACCTACCCTTTGGCACTGGTAAGCTGATCTCTGTTTCTTACTTGTTCCCTCACTGTTTTTACCCTGGTCAGACGTCCACCTGTGAAGAAGCGAGATGCTTACTCCCACCTGGTCCTGTGCCATGGGGATGCAGGATTTTCCCACCCTGACCAGTACCTTACGATCCGAAAGTTACCATTAGCATGGCCGCCCTTCCACCAGTTTTGCTTACTCTGGCAAAGGGGGGGGGGTTCTCCTGAACACCATTTGGCCTGCATCCCCACAACTTTAACTCCTGTGTTTGCTATAAGCACTAGGTCCACAGGGCTTGCCAAGGCCTAATCCTTTGCCACCTGTGGCCCACCTGAACAGCTTGCGAACAGGTCCCAAGACCTGCTCCTTCAAGCAGACCCCCTAAAGGGTGAGAAGCCTCCGGTACCCTCCTTTTCCCAGGCCTGCACCATCCTGCCACACCGGGAACTGGGAGGGGTACTGCCACCACCCCTCCCCTGGAGGAATTCTGCCACAAAACCTCCAGCCCTGGCAGTGCAGGTCTAAAATTTCCACCAGGCCTGGGACCCACCAACCTCCAACTCTGGGCACTCTCACTATCTCTGCTCCCTGGAGTCCCATTTACCCCCTACGATACTGGCAGGCTAACTACTGCCCTCCCTCACGCAGTGTCCACCAGTGCCATGTCACTGCATATATCGCCACTACCTTCACTTACGGGTGGGGGGTTCCTCCTCAAAATCAAGCCCAACTCAGACTGACGAGCTCCTCCCTGTCTACCTGTCCCGCCATCTCACTGCCAGCCTCTCCTCCTACCCCTGCCTTTTCCCATGCCCCCTGCTTTTATCAGCTCCAAACCTGCCTCTGGTGGCAGTTTGAAGTATAGCCCAGACTGATGTCCCCCCCCAACTACCTACTAAAACCTTTACCCGGGGGGGACACCAAAAGTGGGGGCCCCTACTCACTCATAAGCCCCTCTCAGAGAGGGGGGCTTACATAAAGAACTTAGATAAAGGAAAATGCAGGAAACACAACTATAATCTGAATGTGGTAAGGGTAATACAAAAGTTGAAAAGAACAAAGGCTCCAGCCAGCAATGCCAACATTTATATAACTGACGGATACAGTAGTTCAGTCAAGGCAGGAAACAGCATACAGCAGCAGGTCAGGCAGCAATCAGGAACAGACCGCGTTGGCCTAGGGATGAGACACTTTGGATTGTCTCTGACATTCTGCAGCAACAAAGCCCTTCTGGCTCACACCTTTCAGGATACTAACCAGTCATAGAACTCCACAAGGTTTGTCTGACCTGGGGAAATCATGTCAGACAAACCTTGTGGAGTTCTATGACTGGGTGACAATTGCCTTGGACCTGGGTAGACCAGTGGACATCCTCTTTCTTGACTTCAGCAAGGCGTTGGACTCTGTTCCTCATGGGGGCCTGTTGGATAAGCTGGGAGAAACGGGGGTGGGGAACCAGATGATCAGATGGATAGGAAATTGGCTCCGAGAGGGTCGTGGTTGGCGGGATAGTCTCATCCCTAAGGAGGGTCATTAGTGGGTTCCCTCAGGGATCAGTCCTTGGGCCCCTCCTGTTCAACGCCTATGTCTCTGACATAAGGAAGGGTATCAGGAGTGAGATGAGTCTCTTTGTGGATGACTCAAAATTGGGGGTGGTGGTGGATGGGGAGGAGGGGAGGGTAGCCCTTCAGGGGGACCTGGAGGCTCTGGAAAGGTGGTCTAGAAAGTGGAAGCTGAGGTTCAATGCAGGAAAATGCAAGGTACTGAACCTGGGAGCTAGAAACCCAGGCCAAGTGTACACCTGGGAAATGCTACAAGTCTCAATGGCTGAGAGGGACCTGGGGTGGTGGTGGATGTCAAGATGAACAACACTGAGACTTGTAGGAGGGCAATGGCCAAGGCCAACAGGATGCTGGGATGCATCTCTAGAGGATCACCTCCAGAAGGAGGGAGTGATACTCCCTCTGTGTAACTGCTTGGTGAGGCTGCACCTCGAGTACTGCGTACAGTTTTTGAGGCCACACTTAAAGAGGGACATCAAACTCCTGGAGAGGGTCCAGAGGAGGGCAACCAAAATGATCTGGGACTTGGGGGACAGGACCTATGGGGAGAGGCTCAAAGAGCTAAATATGTACACATTGGAAGACAGAATGGACCGAGGGGACATGATAGAGGTCATCAGGTACATGAAGGGGTTAAATAGGGGAGGTCAGTCAGGGTGCTCTGAAGGAAGAGGGGGCAACTAGAGGTAATGGGTGGAAGATGGGGGATTCAGGGAGAAAGGAGGAGGTGCTACTTCACTGAGAGGGTGGAGCCATGGAATGCACGCCAAGGGGCTGGTGGAGGCAGAGACAGTGGAGGGGTTCAAGAGGGTGGGACAGGTACAGGGAAGGGTTCTGGAAGCAAAGTCCTGTGCAGCGAGAATATCTGGGACTGGGAAGGAGAAGCCAAAGAGGGTGAGGGAGGCAGCAAGGTCAGCTCCCAGGGTGGGGCTGACCAAATGAGCAGAACACAAAAGACCGTTAGGCCTATTCTGCTGGCATTTTAGTATGTTAGTATGATACAGCCCTTCTGGCTTAATTCTCAGTCGCAGGAGCACTATGCAGTGACTTCCGGTTCCCAAGCTCAGACCTCAGAAGCAACCCCCTACAGTCCCGCTCCCCTTCAGATCAAGAGTACCCACCTACTCAGGTCATGTGCTCCATGATTCACTGTTCCAAGATCCATCCCACTAGATAAGGGCTAGTAGTCCCCTTACCTGGCTCTGGAGCAACTGAGGTAGGATGCAGGTCTCTGTCTCTGTCTCTGTTCAGTACAGCTCAGCAGCTCTGGTATACAGCAAAGGCCCACAGCTCAAACTACCAGCAATTTCTTCTCAGAGGTGCTCATCTGGCATAGTCCCTGAGTTTATCGAGGGAACCCTGTTGAAGGCTCGAAGGATGGTTGGCCTGGCTAAGCCTCTCAGTTGGTCTCACCAGCAGCAGGTCTGAACACCTCAGTGTCCCTCTTAGACTGACCCCAGCTCCTCAAGAGCCCAGAAACTTCTTTTTCTCCATTCTGTGTCTCATTGGACAGGTAGGACTATCCATCAGTCCTCACCTGTTCTGCCCTCTAATTTACCCTTATAGCCTGCCAGTCCATGTGACAGGGTCCAATTGCATCATCCTGCCACAATCCTTTGTAGTCCATTGCTGGGCTTTCCAGCCCTCTAATTGGTTGACTGGTGAGTTTAGAGGTTACAAAATGGCTGCTCCCATGTTCTTGTAGGAGTCCTGTGCTCTAAAGACATTATTTGTTTCTTTGCCACCAATAAGTGTGTGCTGGCCCCAGGTATTGTAGCAGCCATCCTGGGCTACTATCCACATGGTTGGTGGTGGCCAGTTGAGCATCAGCTCCATGGTCAGTCAGCTGACATGGTCAGGTGAATCTGGGAGCAGTGGGGAGAAGCCCCTGCAGTATGTGCTCCAGCTTGTGTTGGCAGCACCATGCATGGTTCAGGAGGTGCCCACAAAAGGAGTGTCCTACTGGTTTTGTTCCTGGTCACATCTGCCAGGATCAGGGAACCAGGATCTGCAGAGTGACCACAGCTGCAAAGAGGAAGCAGAAGACACTTAGGATTAAAAGTAGTATGGCTTTCTCTCTGTCGCTCTCTTTCACTGCCACATACACACAACCAAACAGAGAACTACAACAAAGTCCCACAGCAGCAGTCCAGAACAGCATTCAGGAGGGCGGCAAGTGCAGTCCAGGTAACTTCCCCTTAGAAAGGGGGGGTGGGTTACACTCTCTCCTGCAGCATGAATTGTTATCCTGACAATTCCATGAGTTCCATCCAGTGTTTATCTGAAAGACACAAACAGGAAAAAATAATAACAACTAACAGTTCTACCTAGACAAATGCTTCTTAGCTAGGCTCGTCACAGGATCCATAGCAATATAATAATATCAAAGGGTTCAAAATTAAGAACAGTTCCACAAACATTTTATATACAGACAATTGGTTCCTATCTGACCAAAATTTCCAGTACTCTGAATCCCACATTATTACCTAGGGTTATTGAACACAATATGGGGTATGGCTCATGGTGTGAAATAGATTCCTAATGCACCACATAAAAGGGCAGGTCGAGTGGGGGGACCTGGAGCATCATAACTTCGGCTTCAAAGACATCGTACAGGTCTTTTGAACATTGCCATGGGAATTCTTCTGGTTCCAGGGCAACTGAGGGTGCACGTCCCTTCTCTCCGGGTGGGGAATGAGGTTCCTCAGAATGAGTTGGTTCAGTTATGATATCCAGCTCTTGGTCAGATTCTATATGATCTTCCACGTACTCTTGTTTGGGAGTAACTGGTCTTTCTATGGGTTCGAAAGGCTCTGCGTCGGGATTTAACTGTATGGGTGGAATGGTTGGCAATCACCAATCATCTGAAGCATTTTAACAGCTGAGAAATGTCCATCCGAGAATGATAAGAAACAAGTTCATCCTGTTTTATTAGATGAATATGTTGCTGGGTGCTGGTTCAGGCAAAGGTCTTTCTGGAGGCCTGAGAGGTCAATTATTTAGGTTGTTGCAGGCTGCCTCGGTTTGCTTCCGTGGTAGTGAGAATCTCTAGTTTCCATTCCCTGGGGAAGTACTGGGCTATTGTCCAAATATGGCACAGCCAACTGCCTAATCGGGAGCAAATGGTTTCGGTGCAAAGTTTTACTTCTATGGTGGTCTACCTCTGGGCAAACTCTGTAGACTGGCAAGTCCACAAGTTTTTCTGTGACCACATAGGGGATGTTGCCCAACTGATCTGCAATTTTATGCTTTTTGGCTAACCTCAAGTTCTCAACCAAGACTCTATTTCCAGGAGTAACTCCTGAGCTCTGACACATTTGCCATATCTGGTTTTGTTTGCCAGGTTTCTCTTGGTAGACAATTCTGCAGGCCAGGCTGTAGGTGTCATCCAATTGCTGTTTTATAGCCTTAGAACATATTAGGTGTAAGTCTCTCCATTGCCTCAGTAAGAAGACACTCCAAATGCAAGGTCCACTGGGAGCCTGACCTCCCTTCCTAACATGAGCAGATATAGGGATTGCCCTATGGCATCATTGCAAGTGCAATTGTATGCATGGATGAGCACGCTCACTTAGTGACTTCAGTTTGATTTTTTATGCAAGTCCAACATGCCCAACATGTTTAACAAGGTTCTATTGAATTGTTCTGGTTTTGGATCACTTTGAGGGTGGTAGGGAGTTGTCCAGGACTTCCTAATCCCCCAGAGAGACAACTCTTTGATCAGCTGACCTGCAAAATCCCGACCCTGGTTGGAATGAATTATTTTTGGCAGTCCACGATAAAGTACTTTTCAATCAGTCCTGGCTATGGTTGTGGCTCTTTGGTCTTTTGCTTGAAATGCTGGGGTGTACCTGGAGTGGAGGGCTGTCACCACCAGGATATCGGCAGTGTTCTTATTGTCTGGCTTCAGTCTCAAAACATAAGTGCAAACCAAGTCCATGGGAGCACTTGTGGTTATGTTCACCAAGGGGCTGCTCAGGTGGGCAGTGTTTTCCACATGATGCATTTCATACACTGTTTACAATAGCTCACCACCTCTGTAATCATCTGGAGCCAATAGAACCTCCTTCTAACCAGGTCTAATATTTTGTCAACATTCAAGTGTCCTAACTCATTATGCAGGACATTGAAAGCCAGTTTTCTGAACTTGACTGGCAGTATCATCTGTATTAGGCTTGACCTATCATTGCTCTGGGGCTCTCTGAAAATCACGCCATCATGTACTTTCAATTTGCTGCACCCTCCCAGTAGTAGGTAGGCATCAGAATAATTCACTATGACAAATTCTGGGTGTCCCCTTTGTTGGAGATTTTTAAAAATATCTCTGATTGCAGGGTCCTCCATTTGCTCTTTTCTCCAGTCCTGTGGATTCATTTGTGGCAAAGAGGGTTTACTGAAGGACACACCATTGTAATAGGCCACAAATATGCAGTCTGATGAGGTGCCCAAGCTGTTCACCAGGAAATGTGGTTCACTGGAGGTTGCCAATTTTTCCAGATCATGTCTTTTGCACAAGCTTGGACAGCAGTCTTTGGGAGTAGGATCCATTCTGACCTGAGCAACCCTCTTTGGGGTCTTCTGACTAGCGTGTAAGTGTCAGTGTTGCTTTTTTCAGGACAATACTCCACACAGTAGTAATATGTTGAGTGTGCTGACAACCAGCAATGGCCTACAGCACCCAGTGTTGCTGTGGATTTCCACATAGTGATGGGATTGTTATCAGTGCAGGCGGTGGTGTGGGCCCCATGCAGATACTCGTGGAACTGATTGAAAATTGCCCATTTGAGTGCTAAAACTCCAACTTGTAGTCAGCCCACGGTGCAGTGGTAGCACTACTACTTGCAGTACTGACGTCTGGGTCCATAAATGAGTCCAGGACATCGAGGGTCTGCCAAGGGAGGAGGATTGAGTGTCCGAGGACTGCTCTCCTCTTCTTCGGGGAGAGGGTGGGCCAGTGCTTGGCAAAGGCTGACCCCGGTGGAGGCCAGGGGTGCCGTAGTCTGAGCCACAACTGCATTGTGGGGACATTCCGGACATCAGTGTATGTGTCTTGACATCATTGCATGTCATGTCCCAGTGGGGAATTAAACTGAAACAGGAACAAGTAGCCAATAAAATAAATAATAACAATAAATAAATAACAAAATTGCACCACTCCAACGTGTATGATGGCTGGCCTCCCGACCTGTCGCCTCCGTGGAAAACAACGCTCCACCAACCTGTACCTGGCCAGCAGTGGCATGGGGCGTGGCCTACCAGCTGGCATGTGGAGGGTCTGGCATTGAGGTAAGTCCACAGAGTACTGGTGGAGAGGAGAAGGTAGACCTGCAGGAAGGGGAGAGGCTCCCTCAAGCCGGAGAAGGGGAAGAAGAAAAAAAACTCCAATTTCTGGACCAGATAATTTCTTTCTGATGGCAACAAACTGTGACTGGCATAAGCTATTGGCCAGAGTCCTTGTGGGGGATCCTAATATAACACTGCTTCCAAATCACTGTGATTGGCATCTGTGTACAACGCATATGGCTTTCTGGGGTCTGCATAGGCCAACACAGGCATTGGTCAATTCTCTGATTATCTCTTCAAATGCTTCATCACAAGCTCAGATCAATCTGGGGCCAAACAGTTCATGTACCAAGGCATAAAATAAGCGGGTTCGCATTGCAATTTGTGACCCAAGATCAGGGAAATGCGACTCAAATGTGCCAATGATTAGCAGCCATTGCTAATCATTGGTAACTGCCCCAGGTCCCGTAAAAATTCCTTATTAGGCACTGTCACTTTAATTTTTTTTTCAAGGTAGCTTTTATCCCTCATGGTCCCCTGCACCCCACCCCATGTGCCCTGAGCTGTCTCTTATTGGTCAGAGTGATGCTCCAACTCCTCCCCCTACCAAGTCTCTGTGCAGGAGAAACCTGATTCTGTTCTTTGCCTGGGCATCACACCCAGGGAAGAAGCAGATCCGGGAGCTCAGGACAAAGAAACTGGTGAGTTTTTTAAGGGGGGGCGGTTTTTGATTTTTTGTTCATCATGTTTTGTGTCTGGTTACTGACTTTATGCTTTTTTAGTTGCAGGGCAGAGGGAGAAGCTGGAATGACTGGAGAGTGGAGGCCATGACTGCAGAGTTGGAAGGAGCTGAGTAGGCTGAGACCACGAGAGGAAAGCAGGGAATCGCCTTGGTGAGGCACACAGATTTCCTCATTTAGCTGAGGTGAACAGCACAAGATCAAGACCTACAAAACATGTAGAAACTTTTCATTTTATTATCAGAATGGGGAGCCTGGAGGAGGGAAGAAACAGAGCACTGACTTGGCATGCAGAATCTGCAGGGACTGTGCACAAATAGCAAGAAGAGGCACACATTAAGGCAAGGCCTGGAACACTAAAGCAAGGACTTTGGGGTGGGCAGCTGAATCGAAAGGCCAGAGGAGCCCCAAGGGAACAGAGCAAAGGGCAAAGAAATACAAATAAATATGCAGCCTTGCTCTTTGCATGAGGAAAAAGAGACATAAACAGAGACAATTTGAACAGATACTAAGTGTTGTGCCCTGCTTAATTTGCAGTGAACTTGGAAACATTTAACTATGCTGTTGAAGTCTGTGCCCTGCTTTGCAGTGAACAAGAGACATTTTTGACTGCTCTGCTTTATTGTGCCTTGCTTATGCAGATGGAGGATGTGAGCCTGGAGAGCAAGTGTTGTGCCCTGCTTTGCAGTGATGAAAAAACTAAAGACATTTAACTTAACCACTCAAGTGTTGTACCCTGCAGTTTACAGTAATGAGAAAGGACATTTAAAAGTGTTGTGCCCTGCTTTGCAGAGATGGGAAAGAAAATAACACAGTCCTAAAGTGTTGTGCCCTAGCACAGTTAAATTTGCAGTGATCTGGGAAAAGACATTTAAGTGATGTGCCCTGCTTTACAGGGATGGGAAACTAAAGACATTAACTACACAGCCCTAGGTGTTGTGCCCTGCAGTTTTAACTTTGCATGATGGGAGACATTTAAAATGATGTGCCCTGCGATTTGCACCGAATGGGAAAGACATTACCCACAGTCAAGTGTTGTGCCCTGCAGTGTGCAGTGATAGGAAAGACATTACCCACAGTCAAGTGTTGCACCCTGCAGTGTGCAGTGATGGGAAAGACATTAAGTGTTTGTGTCCTGCTTTACAGAGATGGGAAACAAAGACAATAACTAAACCACAAACAAGTGCTGTGCCCTGTAGTTTGCAGTGATGGGAAAAGACATTTTAAAAGGTTGTGCCCTGCTTTGCAGAGATGGGAAAGACAATAGCTAACCACAAGTGTTGTGTTCTGCAATAATTGCAGTGATCATGGGAAAAGACATTTAAAAGCACTGTTCTGCCCACACTGCTTTTGCAGTGATGGGTGAAAAATAAGACACGTGACAATATTTTTAAAACTTTAAGTGCTGTGCCCTGCTTTTGCAGAGATTTGTACTTGAACTAAGAGTGTGTGCCCTGTTTTAGTTGCAGTGACCCATGCTGGAAAAAGAGAAGTAACTGTGCCTTGCTTTATTGTAGTGATACTATGGACATTGTAGCAGCCCACAGTATGAAAAATTAAGTAATGTGCCCTGCTATGCAGTGACTGACCTCTGCCCTGCGCACAAACATGGGAGAGATGCCCAGCTAGACATGGAAGGATTGGGGATTTACAATGTCTTTCTGTAGTGCCAGCCGGGGGCTGGAGCTCACAAGCAAATCTGCTGCCATTTCTTCTTTTCAGTACTAACAGTGAGCCACTGAAATGTGTTAAGTTAGTGCACACCCAGACACCCTTGGTTTCGCAACTTCAAACTTTTTAATAATTGTAGTCTGCAACATGGCTGGAGTAAAATTAACAACTGCAGAAGGATGGCATCAAAAATATGATCCAGAAAAAAAACTGGCTACAGATAAGCAGTGAGGGAGACTTTGCAGTGCATGTTAGTTGCAAATTGTGCAGTGAGTACAGAGATGAGCTAAGTGGGTTGAGGAAATTCAATGAGGCACTAATTGCAGGGACAACAGGCCCCAGCTACATGTTAACACATCTTCAGACAGAGCAGCACAAGAAAGCTGTTAACATTTTAAATTTTTAAAACAAGGTCACCACTTGATATATATCATGATAACACAATTGGTAAGCTTAAAATAGTGAGGGGGGTTAGGGGTTTGGACCCAGAGCTGAAACAATTTTAATTTATTGCAGGGAGAGCTTTCAGTAATGCAGAGGAACAGCATAGAATGATTCTAGGAAGGCTGATGTAGATCCTGTATGTGATGGCCAAAGAGGACATCCCTATTAAAAAGTCTGAAGCGATAGCAGAACACGAGAAGCGCCATGGAGTTCATTTGGGCAATAAATACATTAACACTGTTAGTGGAAAAGAACTCACAATGTATATTGGCAAGAACCTAGAAGAAAATCTGCTGGCAACTGTCAAAAATGCTAATTATTTTTTATCCATTTATTTATTTATTTAGGAAATCGGAATTACAACCCTTTGAGTCATAGACTTGTTTCCAAAGGCTCCGCATCAGAATAAAACATAGACATTCATACAGTACATACATAGAATAAATGTGGGTGAGCAATCATACAGAGTATAAGTACAATGAGCACGGGTTAATGCCTATACATTTGGTAGCTAAAACAGGGCAGACCTATTGACATATTTACCTAATGAGCGGTTAAGACCTATACAATTGGTAGCTAAAGCAATGCATGATATGAGTTGGTAGTAGCTGCCTCAGGAGGCCTTGTCTTATACATAATACAATGCATTCATAGGTCCAGTGCAACTATATGGTAACTGGAGGTGAGGAGCCTGTAGGCTAGAAATAGTGAGGGCTCTCCACTGCCTGGCCAAGGGTGGGTGCGTGGCCTAGTGGTGTGGTGCAGGATCCACAGGTTACCGGTTATACTGGCATTGATGTGAGGAGAGGATATGGGCCCTTAAGGCAGCTTTAAAAGGGCCTAGATTGGTGATTGATGTGATGGCCGGTGGGTGGGCATTGTACCAGGATGGAGCTCTAAGGGAGAGGATCGCTGGGCCAGGGTGGTCCTGACCCTAGGCACCTTCCAGATAGTTTTGGTGGTGACCCGTGTGGACGCTGAGACAGTGGCTGCCTGAAGAGAAGCCATGACACCTATTGGGGTTAAACCCAAATGGATTTTTTTGGTGACGAGACAGGTCTGGTATAATAGTCTTTCCTCAAGGGAGAGGATATTGGTGAGCGCATATAGGGTGCAGGTATGTGTATTTCTGTTGGCACCAGAGAGGAGCCGGCAGGCCTTATTGATGACTACTTGTATTTGATGAAGCGCCGTAGGGTCGGTGGCAGCATAGATTGTGAGGCCATAGTTCACTTACGATAAGACTGAGGAGGTAATGGCTAGGTGAAGTGCTTCAGGTGGCGGGCAGTCTTTATGTCTGTACAGGAGACCAATGCGGGTGTTGGTGGTGGAGGTGAGGCTTTTTATATGTTCATGGAATGAGAAGGAAGAGTCAAATGTAATACCTAGATACTTATACTTTTGGACCTGTTTCAGTGGGATGAGAGAGGCGGTGAGTATTACCAGGGGGAAATCCTTTGATCTGTTTTGTCGGTGGGCATAGATCATCGTCTTAGTTTTTTATAATGTTGACCACCAATCTGTGTTCAGCAAACCAGTGTTCAATCTGAGAGAAGGAGTTTTGTAAGGTACGCTGAAGAGTGAGAGGATCAGGATGTGCGGCGTAAAGAACAGCATCGTCCGTGAGGGAGAAGGTTGCCGGGGCAGGATTTAGGCAGGGCATTGAGGTAGATGCTGAATAGCAGGGGACCCAGGATAGATCCCTGGGGAACTCCTGAGTGCACAGGCAGCATAGTAGATATGGTATTATTAATTTTAACACATTGGGTTCTAGATGAAAGATAGCTGGAGAACCATGAGAGTGGACAATGAGAGACCCCAATTTGTAGTAATGTGTTAAGAAGGAGGGGTGAGAAACTGTGTCGAAGGCCTTTGAGAGGTCTACAAACACGGCCCCTGTAGTTGCCCCTTGTCAAGGGTGGAGTGCAGGGAGTTAGCGAATTCTGTGAGGGTGGTCGTAGTGCTATGACCAGCTCTGAAACCATGCTGCTCCCTACACAACAGGTTGTGTGTGAGGAGGTAGTCAGTGAGCTGATTGGCCACGATCTTTTCAAGGGCTTTAGAGAGTGGGGAAAGAATTTAAATGGGCTGATAGTTGTTTGGGAGGGAGCTGTCACCACATTTCGATATTGGTGTTATCACTGCCGTTTTCCATGAGGTTGGGAACTGGCCAAGGTGCAGGGACAGATTTAGAAGGTCCATGAGTGGGGAGATAACTGAGTCTAGCGCAAAGTATAGGATACGCATATCAAAGGCATCGTTGCAGTAATTGGAGCTCTGGAGTGCTTTGGACAGGCAGGCTTTCACTTCTGTAGGGGTAATGACTCTGAGTTTGAAGGGGGAGGAGGAGCTCAGGTGGTGGGGTAGGCTGAATTGGATCAAAAAAGTTGCTAGGGAGGACTGAGCTGAGGTCTGAGAAGGTGGAGTTGAGGCACTTAGCTATGTGAAGTGTGTCTGTGGTGGTAGTACCATTAACAATAAGTTGTGAGGGCAGGGGAGAGTGGGATTTACCATTAAGCTCCTTGATGTTATCCCAGAACTTTCTTGGTACTACCCCAGGAGGTGGCTAGGGCAGTTCAGTAGTTCTCTGCCTTGGCCTTGCGGATTGCCCAGGTACACTCTATATAGGGCAGCATTATAGGCCTGCCTATCACTTAGCAAACCGGAGGCAGTGGCACGATGCCAGAGGTTGTCACGCATTTTGAACTGTTGTAGGAGTTCTGGGGTGATCCAGGGGGCACTACGTTTCTTAGTGGTCACTTTGATGGTTGATGCAAAAAGCATCGCAGGCGGTATCAAAGGTGGTGGTGAATTAGTGCTAGGCTTGGGAAATAGGGGACCAGTCCCAGTTAATTAGATATTGTTTGAGTTAGGCTATGCCTCCTAGGCATAGTCACTGATGAAAGATGATATTTGGTGGTGGTTTGGGTAGCTGACAAGACCAGCTGAAGATGATTGGGGAGTGATCGCTTAAGGCATTGAGTAGGACACCCAAGTTGGTAATATGGTGGGGACAATTAGTGAGCAGGATATCTAGTAGGGTGTGGGTTCCATTACTGGGGTTGGCCCTGGTAGGCTGGGATACCAGTTGGGTCATATCTAATGCAGCAAAGGTATCTTTGGCGTGTGTTGATAAGCTCACCAGCCAGTTTATGTTGAGATCCCCAACCATGGATTTGTTCAATTTTGTGGGGGTGGCCGGCTAGGTAGTCAGAGAGCACTTTACAGGCAGGGGATTAGCTGTGGGGTGGGATTTAGGCAACGGTGAGAGTAAGAGGTGCACAGTTTGGATCAGGGGAAAGTTTTATTGAGAGGCTTGGGCACCATGGTCTAGGGAGGGCGCAGGCAGGGCTTGGTAATGCAGTGAGTCATTTACATAGAAGGCACAGCTACCGCCTCTCTTGCCAATTATGATCAAGCCTAATGAGACAGTAGCCAGGAATAGAGTCAAATGAGTTTGGGGTCTTGGCTGACAGCCAGGTTTCTGTTAAAGTCAGTGCTTATGGATGGTAGTACTGACAGTAGTGTAATTAAAAAGGGACTGGTTTATGTAATCAATGTAAAGCCCTTCAATGGTCATGTGGAGACTAAATTTTTATGAATGAAAGCAGTATCAGTTGGCACAAGTGAAGGATTGAAAAATCTCCTCTCAGACATTCTTACAGACAGTGGACTTAATATAAAAAAATGGTTGAGTTTGGGTCTGATGGGGCAGCTGTCAACATGGGTGTAAGACAGGGTCTTGTGGCACTTAGGCTGCCAGAAGATTTAGAACGTATATATTTTTAGGACGTGTATACACGTCGGTGGCATAGCAAGGGTTATGGGAAGACATACAGTGGTTAGTTGCCTTGTTTCTCACACAGATTAGAACGGGCCATAAAATAGGCTTTGGATAACACCTATTTCAATGAAGTTTCAAACTTTCAGACCCAACTGTTTTATCTCTATCAGAAAAGTCCTAAGTGACTCAGAGAGTTACGGTCCCTTACCCAGGCCATGGAGATGTCAGTTGAAAAGCCCAAGAAGGCCCATGGCACACATTGAGTGCAGTATAAGCTTCTTACCACCCTGGCTGTTACCAAATCATTCCCCATAATTTGTGCCCATTTAGAATCTATTGCACAGACCCAACTTATGACCAGGCCAAAGCCAAGGAGTGTTGCAAATTATGACTAAATTCCAAATGGTGGCACACCTTTTGTATTTTGAACAGTTGCTTCAGTCACTTGCCAGGTCTCACTAGCACTTCAAAAGAAGTAGTTGAAATGCCAGAGCTACTTAGCTCTGTTGAAAATTTTAGAAACACTCTTGACCATGCTAAGCAGAGGTCCCATAGGTGGCAGTGAACTTGACATTCTCTTAAAAATGGGTCTGACATTCTTTCAGGAGCATGTGCAGAGAAGTCACTCACAAGGGTGTGAGATTAACACATTTTAGTGGCCAAGCTGTTAAAACTTTTAAACAGCAATGTAAGAAATACACTACAAACATTGAGAACTGTTGTGAAGAAGGATTCGGTTTGACTAATAAATGTGGTATCTATAACCATGCAAAACTGTTAGATACCAGACTTTGGTCAGCAGATGGAAAGGAACTGGAGCTGTATGGTAACAGTGACATTACTGCAGTAGCTGACCACTTTTCAGCACTTTGCAGCCTGACTGTAAAGACTCGCTGCTTGCACAATGGCAAGAGTTTAAGATTTTGCTGTAATCAAGTTCATCAATCTTTCTGCCTCTACTATCTGGTCAAAGCTGGCATGTCATTTCCAAAATTCTTATCCAAATCTGTTGAAGCTTGTCAATGTGTTGAGAGTATTTCCTGTGTCTAATGCAATAGTAGAAAGGTGTTTTTCAACTATGAACAAGGTACAAACTGACTAGAGAGCATGTCTGGCAGAGGATACTGAAGAAACATTGATTCAAATTGAAAAGCAGGACCCCCCTCCAGCTGAATTTAACCCAGAAAGGGTTGTGGACATATATTTGAGTGCTAAATCAAGACAGCCCGGTGATTGGCAGCTGATGGTGAACCATCCCCAGGTAGTCCCTTACCCCAAAACAGGCCAGAATTACTGGCTACATGCCTGGTGGAGAAGAGTAGCACAAATATGGACAGACAGCAACCCAATAAAATCAACTCAGTCCTTGTTGGTAACTTGTTTACAGTACTAGATTTATGATGGTTTTTTATTTTAAATGTATTTCAATGTTTTGTCGTGGTCACAAATAATGTCACGGTCTATTTTGGCAGACATCCGTTAACTCTTGGCTCTCAAAAACAGCCAATTGCTAATCATTTTCATTTTGATTAGTGAAGGCCGCTAATCAAGCCCCGACACTAATTTATGCATTGTGCACTCTGTAGAAAACTCTTTCAGGAATGGAATGTGGTGCCTACTTTTCTGGTTAGCAAGAGGATACCCTTGGGTCAGGTTCTGCAGAGGCCAGGCTATTATGGTATAGTCTTTAATGAACTGAAGAATCCCAAGAAACTCTGCAGTTCTTTCAGCCAGGTGGTTTTTTGTATGGTGGTGACAGCCTGGACATAGTCAGGATTGGTACAGATGCCATCTTGGGACATGATATGACCGACATATTTGACTGAGGACCTGAAGAACTAGTACTTGTCGATGAACAGTTTGAGGCTATACTCTTCCAGTCTGTTGAGTAATTTCAACAACTGGGCTTCCGCACCTCTAGGGCACTCCCAAATACAAAAGTAATGTTATCCAAGTACACAAGGCATTCCAACAGGTTCATGATGTCCACTGCTCTCTCTATTAACTGTTGGAACATGGCTGTTGCTCCTGAGATCCCTTGCAGCATTTGGAGGAACTTATAGAATGCCAGGGGGAAGGTGAACTCAGTCTTTTCTTAATCTTTTTTGTCCATGGGGATTTACTTGAACTCATATCCATCATTTCATTTCAGTTACTGATTATACTGCAAAGGCATGTGAGCATCAGTGCTCGTTTACACAACTGTCCAGTTGCATGAAACACATAGGAGGCAGTATGGACAAAAAGAGGATAATACCATGTCAGCGACAGATACATCTGTTTCCACAATAACATTCCAAATACAAAAAAAGTTTTGCTGACATTGTTAGACAAAGGGTTAGGGAATAAAGAGAAGTGCTAAGGGAGAAGTGACACTAGTCAGAGGAATGGTAAAAGAGGTAGGAAACAGAGGGAAGAGTCAGGCCTTATCAGCTAGGAGTCAGGATGAGGAGCAGTCACAAGAGGGGGAGAGGAGTCCTGATTTTGTGTTTAAAGGAATGGGTGGAGGGACTGAGCTTCACATTGAACCACTGACTTCCATTTAGGCAGTCTAGGGTATCTTGGACTTGTGGCATAACATATGGTCAGGTAAAGCTCTTTGTCTGGAGTTCAGTAGTCCACATACACTCTGACAGCCCCACTCTTTTCATTAACAATTACAATTGGTGACACATAGGGGCGCCTAGATTCCTGAATGATGCTTGCGGTCAGAATCTCCTGCAAGTGCTTCCAAACATCTATGTCAGTGGGGGCCAGTCATCTTGACCTTTCTCCAAAAGATATCTCTGATCGGTGACCCAAATGTAATGCTGTACACCCTTGGCACATCCAACATCCCATTTCTTCAGGGAGAAAACGTCAATTCACTGTGCCAACTTCTTTGAATTCTGATCCACCACTCAGTGGGCAAGAGGAAGCACACTACTCCCTTGACAGCACTCTGCTTTGGGGGTAACAGTACTTCAGATCAGTCTTGGAGCCAAACAGTTCTCACAGATTCATCCTCAGCTAAGATGGGGCTTTGTGAGTGTAAGCTTGTCTGACATGTCACTGGAGAAGCATTGTTGCTTTTCCTTGTCAAGCTCAAACTCTTTACAAAACTGACCCAGGAAGTGAAATATATGGGCATCGGTTCCTACAATGTCCAGAATCTTTTGTGCATATTCATCCATGGGCACACCAAGGCACATGTCTCATGGCAGCAGGAGTTGCAGCATTGTTCACCAGGAAGAAAATCCAGACATTAATCAAGCCCATTGAAGGTATTAAGCTTCACTGAGACCCCACACATTCAAACCTTCCAAAGGCTCCAACTTTTTATGAGACGGATACTTATCATAATAGTCTTTGAACACTCATGATTTGGGAGCCACTATCCAGGAGTGCTTGGGAGGGCTGTCCATCCACTCGAGCTTCCACATCTGCAGTAGGACCCACAGTCTCATCCCAGTTCTTTGATACTTTAGCTTTGCTATCTGATGAATTGTTTTTGACATGACCTGCAGCTTTAGCAGTGGTTGCTGGCAGATGACTTGTTCCCAGGGCACCAGAGTGCTCCTCTAGTGGGGGTCCACAGAAGTTTAGAGACCTGCCAGGGTTCGTGGTTAATTTCTCACTGAGAAGCCAGTCAGGAACCCTTTGAAAGTTGCTTTCTAACTGACACTGACTTTTGACAGTCACCCCTTCCGCAGCAGGAGCAATAAACATTGTCTCTACGTGTTTCCTGTTGAGAGTTTCTAGAAGGGGGACTTCCATGGATGCTCTCCTTCCCAGGCAGGGGTCCTAGGTGATTGCAGCACTTGGTGGTTTATTGGTTCTCCCACCATTTTCTTTAGTTTGATCAGTTCAGTACAGACTTCCTCCAGTGAGACAGTATTTGATGCTCACACCCCATTGTTTGAGGCAGTTGACACCACACTACTTGATACAGGCGTAGTGGAAACTAAGAGTTCAGGCCTCCTGGGGAGGGGGGGGCATTACACTTTTCTTTTCTTGAATCAGTTTCTGTAATTCAGTGACATCACAGGAGCTCCCATTGTGCAACACTTGGACACTGGTGATGGAAAGCTCATCTTGTTCCTTGGCCTCTCTAAACTCCTGCAACAGGTTTGGTGGAAGGGTGGGTCACCCAGTCTCTTTCTTAAGCATAAGCTTAACAACAGCAACTCTGAAAATTGGGCGGCCTTCAGCATGTGTTCTAGTTGCATCTTGTTCAGGTCCATGGACTCTATCCCACCTTTAGTATACTTTTGTAGGGTCCTCTCAAGTCAGTGTAGATAGGTGGTGAGGACTGCCCTCAGCATTGTTTAGTCATCTTAAATGTCCAGTGCAAGCCATCACAAGATTCTGTACTTCCAAAGATACTGTCTAGGGTGACAAGGTATTCATCTGCATTGACTTCCAGGTCTGTGGCATACAAGGACTGGATGGTATCTAATGACGGATCTTTCAGACTCTCACCCAGTCTCCTGCGAATCCTGCAGCTCGCTAGGGCAGCAGGATGGGAGGCAGAACTGGATGTCATTGTCCACCTGGGAACTAATGATCTGGCTAGGGAACAGGGCTGGGATAGTGCTGGGGAGTTTAGGGAGCTGGGGAGGGGTCTTAGACAGGTAGCTCACACAGTGGCTTTTGTTGAGCTGCTGCCTGTCTACGGCAGGGGACAGGAGAGGAAATTCTGCACAGGAGCTTCAAATCATGGCTGAAGGAATGGTGCAGAGTGAAACAGTTTGGCTGCATTGGGGACTGGGGACCCACCTGGAAGGATAAGGGCCTATACAGGGGTGATGGCCTACATCTATCTAGGAGAGGAACCGCAGTCCTCAGTGGATGGTTTTAATGTTACTTCAATTAAAATTTAAACTAGCAGAGGGGGGCAACAGAAGGAATTGGGAAGTCAGAAACTGCCTCCCCCCACAGGCTGAAGTAGAGAGTAAGGAAAACCCAAGGGGAGAGGAATGCCCCAGGGTGCAAATTAATAAAAGGAGCGGGGTGGTGGAGACAAAGGGGGAATGGAATAGAAGCATTAAAAAGAGAGGTGGGAAGGAGGGAGGGCAAAAAGGAAAAAGGGGCAACAAGCAGAGTGGAAGCAAAACCTGGAAGGCCATGTGTGTGACTGCTAGAAGTCTGGGAAATAAGATTCTGGACTCAGAGGTCATAATGGAAGAGGCAAACCTAGATATTGCTGGCCATTTCAAGTCATGATGCATGGAAAACCATGACTGGGACATGTCCATCCAGGCTACACTCTGTTCAGGAGGGACAGAGTAGGAGGGGGTGAGGTGTTTTATGTGAGGGAAGGCATAAAAGCAACAGAGATACAGAGGATGCCGTGAGGGCAGAGGTACAGTGGGCCACCTTAGAGATGGGCAATTGATCCTCTATTAACTTTGGCATGATATACAGACCACCAGCACAGGGGGAGGAGTTAAAGTACAGGTGGAAGCTATTGGCAAGATGGCAGAAAAGGGGAAAGTGCTGCTGGTAGGAGACTTCAATCTGTCGGATGTAGGTTGGAACATCCCAGCTGCAGCTTCAGCTTCAGCTAGAAGCAGGGACATCCTGGACTTCCTGCAGGGGGTGCTCTTCAGGCAACTAGTCAGTGAACCCACTTGTGATGGGGCAATACTGGATCTGGTACTCACTAATAAGGACAGTGTTGCAGACTCCAAGGTAGGATGCCACCTAAGGAACAGCAATCACCATACAGTGTGATTCAATATAAGGATGACTGCAGAACTGAACCACACAGGGAGAGGTCCTGGACTTAGGAGGTCAGATTTTAAAATGATGGGTGAATGCCTTAGGGATAACCTGGTGGGGAAGGGGATGACCTTGGAGTGAAGGAACAGTGGGCAAAGCTAAAAAAGGTCATAGGGAAGGCAATGTAACAAACCTCTGCATTAAGCAAATGAGCAAAAGCAAAAGGAAAAAGAGACCACAATGGTTCTTGAAAGAGGTGGTGGAAAAGTTAAAGGCTGAAAGGATAGCATTCAGAAGGAATAAGGATATGCAGAGGGAGGAGGATAGGGAGGTGTATCAGGGGAAACAGAGCACAGGGAGAGCAGTAAGGAGCACAAAAGCACAAATTGTAGAGAGAATAGCCCAAACAGTGATGAAGGGAACAAGACATTTTTCAGGTATGTAAGCAAAAGGAGGATGATTGGGGTGGGATTGTAAAATTAAAAGAAGAGAGGGGAACTATGGAGAGGACCTGACATTCTGAACAAATACTTTGCTGGCGTTCACAGAGGAAGGAGGCGGGAGGGGCCTTAAAAAAGTAATAGAAACATTGGAGGGAGGTGGACACTAGCCATTTTCAGAAAGAGCATCCTGAAGAGACTTGGTAATCTGAAAGTGAACAAAACAATGAAGCCAGATGGGGTGCATCCAAGGGTATGGGGGCACTCAGGGAGGTACTGGCTGTACCTGTGACAGTCCTGTTTAACAGCTCATTGGAAACAGGAGTGGTTACAGAGGACTGGAGGAGGGCAGATATAGTCCCACTTCACAAAAGTGGTAGCAGGGAAGAGACTAGGAATTTTAGGCCAGTCAGCCTGACTTTGGTGGTGGGAAAGTTAATGGAGTCACTGCTGAAGGAAAGGATTGTGGAATATTTTGAAATCAGTGGTTTATAAGACCCAAGGCAGCACTGAGTCAGAGGGAGGTAATGTCAAATTAATCTGATAGATTTCTTTAACTAGGTGACCAAGGAACTAGATCAGGGTGGAGCATTTGTTGTAAACTTACCTAGATTTCAGTAGGCTTTTGACACCATTCCTCATAGGAGGCTAGTAAGCAAGCTGAGTAGCTTAGGAGTGGTTCAAAGGTGGTAAACTAGATAAGAAATTGGTTATCTTGTTTTCATTTCTCTAATAAGACTTGAGTTTCAGTTTTGTGCAAGGAAAATGAACAAAAAATCATGCTAAGGCTGCCACATATATAAAATAACCACAAT
This sequence comes from Neoceratodus forsteri, assembly GCA_016271365.2. Lineage (NCBI taxonomy): Eukaryota > Metazoa > Chordata > Ceratodontiformes > Ceratodontidae > Neoceratodus > Neoceratodus forsteri. The sequence continues at coordinate 359,222,247 of CM057458.1, forward strand.
CTTGGTTGTCTGATTCATAGATTTTAATGAAGTAAAATTGCTGGTAGCACTCAACCAACACACTGAATGTTTTCAAGCAAACTTTGTGCTCTTTCTCAAGGCATACTAGGAGGCTGTACCATCTACTTCTTAATATGGAATACTAAAAGGTGTATACACATAAAAATGAAAGAAAGATACACAGCCCCCCTAATTTCCTAACTCATCGACTCTAATACATCCTCCAAATATATTATCCAAATACCTAGTCACCAAAAGGTAAACATTATAAAATCTTAAGTCAGATAACAGCAGAGCAAGGGAAGGGGAGAATATCTGAACAGCACCACTTCATAATTGTCACAGAGATCTTCTATTAAAATGCTCAGATAATATAGAATACATTAAGATAACCCACACAAAATGGAACATATGCCTCAAACTACATGCATAATAAATCTCTATCAATATCATATTATATAGAGCATAAAGGGTTTAAATATCCACTAAAAGGTCTAAGTACTATTAAAGAAAAGGGTCAGTTGAAAGCTATCATTTAAACCACTGCCCTGTATTGCCCCCAAAGTATACTGCCATTAACTTTCACCTTTCAAGAGCATTCTGTCCAGATTTCCACCTCTACTGGCAAAGAAATCTTTTCCAAACCTTGAAACATAAACTTATTCTGTGAGCCTTTTGTCATCATATGAGCTGCCATGAATCGGGCATTTTCATCTCCACCACCTCGCCTCCCCATGTACTTTTACTGAAGTCAAGTTTTAACTTAAAAGAGCAAGACAAATCTGAGTGCTACACCAATTTTACCTATCGTTAGCTGCTCAGAGGGTGAGGAAGATTTTGGCTGTTTGGATAGACACATAGAATTTGACAGATAAGAACAGCTTAGCCCACCAGTCTGTCCATTTCCCTACCTAATGGATAAGCTGCAGATCCTAGTTAACCAACAGCCTACTTTCTCCTACCCCACCCCTAGAATTGCCTTATAGCTGTCCCATGCATTCTTGAATTCCCCACTATTTTCAACTCCACAACCTCCTCAGGAAGGGCATTCCATGCATCCACAACCCTCTCCATGAAAAAATACTTCCTCACATTACCTCTGAGCAGCCCCCCATCTTCAGATTGTGCCCCCTTGTTCTTGCACACCTCTTTTTCTGAAAGATGCTACCCTCTTGGACTTTGTTGATTCCCTTGAGGTACTTGAAAGTTTCTATCATGTCCCCCTCTCCCTCCTTTCCTCGAAGGTATACATATTAGTCTCTCTTCATATGTCTTCTGGTGCAGACCCTGCATCATTTTAGTTGCCCTCCTCTGGACTGCCATCCTGTCTATGTCCTTGTGGAGACTGGGTCTCCAGAACTGCATGCAGTACTCCAGATGGGGTCTCGCCAGCTGTCTGTACAGAGGGATAACAACTTCCTGTTTTCTACTGGTGATGCCTCTCTCTAGGCATCCTAGTATACCCCAGCCCTCCTTACTGCCCTCTCACATTGCTTGCCCACCTTTAGGTCATATGATATGACTACCCCCAGGTCCCTTTTCATTTTTGTTTTTGTTAGTATCTCACCCCCATTGTGTATTCTTCCCCTGGGTTTTTGTTTCCCTGGTGCATTACTTTGCACTTCTTAGAATTGCATCTAAGCTGCCATACATTTGACCATTCCTCCAACCTTGCCAAGTCCCTTTTCATCCTTTCCACCCCACCATGTGTATCAACCCTGTTGCAGATTTTTCTGTCATCTGCAAAGAGATATACTTTCCTTCCAGTCTCTCTGCAATGTCATTTATAAAGACATTGAAGAGGACCAATCTAATACTGAATCCTGTGGTACTCCACTAGTAACCCCCTTTCTTCAGAGTGGACTCCATTTACTATTACCCTCTGTGTCCTGTTCTCCAGCCAGTTTTCTACCCAGACTACTATCTTGGGACCCACTCCAAGGCTGGCTAGCTTGTATATTAATCTTTTGTGTGGACTGTGTCAAATGCCTTGCTAAAAGTCTAGGTAGGCCATGTCCACAGCCCTTCCCTGATCTACTACGTTGGTCACCCAGTCAAAGAACTCTATTAGATTCATCTGACATGACCTTCCCACTGTGAATCCATGATGTCTTGGGTCCTGTTCCCCTCTGGCCTCTAGGTACTCAAATATTCTTTCCCTCAGAAGTGATTCCATCATTTTCCCTATCACTGAGGTCAAACTAACAGGTCTGTAGTTTCCTGCATCTGCCCTGCTCCCACTTTTGTGAAGGGGAATCACAGCTGCCCTCCTCCTCCAGTCCTCAGGTACCACACCATCCTCCCATGAATTGCTAAAAAGAGTAGTCACTGGTGTCACTAGTTCTACCCTTAGTTCATTTAGAATTCTGGGATGAATCCCATCAGGCCCCATTGCTTTGTCCACCTTCAGTTTTAAGAGTTATTTCAGAACTCTTTCTTCTGTGAATGGGCTGGTATCAACCCCCCTATTGTTTGGTTTAGGTACCTCGCCCTCTTCATTTGTGAATACTGAGCAAAAATATTTGTTTAGTATCTCTGCCTTTTCACAGTCACCTCTGCCACCCTCTTCCTCTTTATTAAACCTCACTATCCCTCCTTGGTCTTCCTTCACTCACTGATGTACCTATAAAAGTTTTATCCCCTTCTTAACTGAGTTGACTATCTTTTTCCTCGGGTTTGGGCCTTTGCTATTCTGACTGCCTTCCCGGCCTTCTGCTTTTAACTGATACAGTTCTCTGTCCTGCTCCTTCTGTGATTCCTTATACATTCCCGAATGCTATCTTTTCCCCTTAACCTTCCCTGCCATCTTCTTTTGAGAACCATAGTGGCTTTTTACATCATTTTCGATGATCAAGATTTGTTAAACAGATGCCAGGAGCAACCAATACATACTTTATTCAATTGGGGACAGCAGAGTCAGAAAATGCAGATCTTAAAGAACTGTTCATTAAGCTTGAACAGCAAATGATCCTTGAATTAAATCATTGCTATAATAAAATCACTGTGGAACATTATCTTGAATTGGGAATCTCACAGAGGAGGCTTAGAATTGATAAAATTCCCTCACTGGGGTTAGATGATGAGAATCTGAAAAGGGACTGGGAAACAACACTTACTGAGTCCACTAATAAGTTAATGACTGCACTGATTAAAAGGGATAGAAAGCTTCAAGAAGTGGCTAATACCAACATTAAAGTCACATACAGTACAGTCAACTAACACCTCACAAGGGTAAGTAGGATTTTGATTCTCTGAGTAAAGCTTACTTTAAAAATACGAAAATGAGTTAATAGCAAGGTAAAAAATAAGCTGAGTAGAGATACTGCAGATTTGGAAAACAAGAGTTTTTTGTTAGAGAAAGAAGGGAAAGGTCATGCAGCACGGGACGCTCCTGTTCCAGAGGGAAACAAGTTGAATATTCAGAAGTCAGCAAACAAAGTTGTAGCAATTGATACAAATGACTTTGTTAATTTGTCTACTTCTACAGGAATTCAGAATATTTTTATACAAGAAGGGCAAGGGCAAACAACCAATACAAAACACCTCTCAAAAAAGACAAGAAGGGGTAGATGTGGTACAAGACACAACAAATACCACATGAAGAACTCTGAGGAACAGATCATCAGTATAATTAATCTGACTTTTCATTACCTGAAGCACAAATGTCAGTATTGCATCAAGGTCTTTTATTTGTGCCAGCATCCAGAATAGACTTTTTTCATGTCAGAGTGAATATTTTCATATTAATCAGGAAAATTAAAGCAGCAGTACTACGAAAATAAAATTGCACTTTTTTGACAGTTTATTCCCTGTGCCCTGCTAATCATATACCTGGTGATCTTTTTCTCCGGCACTGTACTATGGCCGAGTAATTTGCTCAGTTATTCTCTGCTTTTGTTTACATTTCTGCCACTAAGCATGTTACACTGGAACCCCCTGTGCTGCCAACTGCACATGTGAATGACTTGCAGGGACATTGGGAATGGTCAGCAGATGGTCCCTCTACTATTGTCAAAAGATGTGATGTGACTGGTAGAAAAAGCGCAGCTGAAAATTAGTCAGCCACCATATTTGTTGTAGCGCTACAACATTTCAAATAAATTTCAAATATCTAAAAAAACTAAAGATGACTGGAAAAAAAACATTTACAGGTATGGAAACCGGAACTTTGGCCGCATGCTTACAGCCGAAAAACAGAATTTTGATAGCACACTTCCTGATTTCGTAGTACTGCTGCTTTAAACTCCATTATTATTTTAGTAAAACAAGGGACATTACACAAAACACTGAACGAGTTACAATGGGTTTACTGTATGTGAAGACAGAATGAAACCAGCTGTTTTGCACAAAAGTAGCAGTGATCTGAATCATGGGGATCCATCATGTAGATTTGAAACAAGCGATATGATACAGATTTTTTAAGATGATTTTGATCCTGGGGAGTATGGTATTAATAATGCTGATATCTCTGAACTGAAGTTGGTGATTTATTTACTGATAGTCCCCCAATTACTGATGGAGAGAGAAGAAAGTAAGTTCAGACATAAATCTCTTTTTTGCTCACAGGTCCTAACTACAGCAATATCCACATTTGAGGAAATGCTTGTTAATGAAATAGAAAGCCTAGTTAACAAAATACCAGCAGGGTTTTGTAGAAACCTCAATGGAGAAGAATATAGGGCACTTCAAGAATTAGAGACTTCACTGGGGTAATTTTCAGAAGCTCTGATAAAGATGGAAATATAGAAATATTGACAGATGATTTTATGTGAATAGATGTACCGAACTGTTGAATGTAGAAAATAGTTAACTGAAACTAGAATGGGACCCTATCACCTGCTTTCAAAGTGAAATGTATGAATTCACAAATTTAGCAATCAAGTGCTGGTGGATAAATGGACTGGAAGATGATTTCATTAAAACTGACTAATTGGTGGCACTAACATTTTACATCTTACCAAAAATAGACAAAAATCTGTGGGACTCCCTGCACTGACCAGTTGTTTCTGGGATTGGGTCATTAACACAAAATGTGTCAGTTTTTGTAGAGAGCTTTCTACAATGTATTTAACCTTCCATCACATATTAAAGACAGCATGGATTTGCTAGGAAAGCTCAGAGGGCTTGTTTGGGGCGCCTCTTATAGCTGAGTTGCAATTGTATATAGCTTATATAAATCAATATGACACAATCAGGGCCTAGAAGCTGCAGATCTTCTTCTTTCAGATACCACAGGCATTCCAAGTACCTTTTTCCTTAAGGCTTTGGAACTTAATCTCATGCATAATTATTTTACTTTCAATAAAGACTTTTCCTTCAGCTTACCCTTTCATATGCTAATCCGTTTATGGGTCTATTTTCTATGATGTAACTAGAAATCAATACCTAAACCATATTTGGTTATGGTTCAGTTTATTGATGATGTGATTATGATATGCCAGGTGATGAGAATGAGATACCAAAGTTCACTGACTATCTGAACAATAATAATTTCAATCTGACATTTGCATTTGAATCTGACAAAAATTGTACTCATCTATTTTCTTGAATAAACATGAGTTTTAAAAAAAATTCTTTGACCTTAAACTTAGTGGCACTCCAGGACAAGAAATTTAATTTGCTGGTTCCCTTGATGTCCCAGCAAACAGTAAATCACCATAATCGAAGATAGGTAAGATCATGGTAGCCACTACCCACTGTTTGACCTCCCTGTTCATGCAATGCCTTATTCTATACAAAGCATCCAAGTGCTTCCCCAAATTTGTTACTTGGTTGTCTGTGTGGTAGTTCTATTTAAACTTATCATCCAACCAGACTCCTAAATATCTATATGATTTGAACTTGTTGCAAAATGTGTTTATTCAAAGTCTTAATTTGTAAGGTAGTTATAGATGGTTTCATGTTTTTAGTTCTACTAAAATTCATTACCTGAGTTTTCTGGGCATTTTGTGCTAATCTGGAGTGCAAACAAAATGGCCTGTAGATCATCAAAAGCCTCCTGTAATCTATTTTCTATTTGTTTAAGACACTTTCCTTCTCTGTATACTATATATCATCCCATTAAAGATGCAATTTATATGTGAACTATTTAAAGCTAGTGTGTTCATGTAGATATTAAAAGGATGGGTCCCAGAATTGAACCCTAGGGCATGCCAGACTAATTGGGTCAATTTTGATTTAAATTTGTTTATTGTTACCAACTACTGGAATCCTTTCAGGTAGGAACTAAACTAGTCCACAACACCACCCATGACTCCTACACTTTTTAGTCTAGGCAGAGGATGCCACGGCCAGAGTGTTAAATGCTTAGAAAGGTCTACAAAAATGACCCCCTCTGACCTCCTCCTGTTCAAAGCCTCCTGGAAATCCCCTATAACATTTTGCAGGGCTATGGTAGTACTGTGGAGTAGCCTGAAACATGACTAATATCACACAACAGCTTTCCCTCTTCCAAAAACCTTTTGAACTGGGAGCACTCCAGTTTTTCAAAGATCTTAGAAACTATAGGTAGGTAAAGGTGAAATTGGGTGATAGTTTTCAATTAGATTTTTTGGACAATTCTTATATATAGGAACAAGGTGAAGGTTGGGTCCACATGCTAATGCAGTGCAGGGCAGGTGCAGCAACAAAAAGGAGCAGTCAGCCCCAAGCTGACAGCACAAAATCCAAAGGGGTGTGCTGCACTCAGAAGCGACAAACAAGACACCACACCATGAACTATAGAAAATAATTTTAACTTATTAAAATACATTAAACAATTGGTATACAACAGTCAAATGGTCATAAATCATACTAACATACTAAAATGCTAGCAGAATAGGCCTAACAGTCTCTCAAGTCTGCTCAATTTTCAGCACTTGCACTGAGGGCCAATTTTGGTGCCCCCCTTCCCCCTTGGGTTATACTGTCCCCAGTCCCAGATGTTCAACCTGTATTGAGCCTGGTCAGATTTTCCCTCCCCTGTATCTGTCCCATCCCCTCTTAAACCTTTCCATGGTCTCAACCTCTACCAGCTCCCTGGGCAGTGCATTCCATGGCTCCACCACCCTTTCAATGAAATAACATCTCCTCCTCTCCCCTCTGAGCCTGCCCCCTTCCAGCTTACACCAATGACCTCTTGTTGCCCCACCCTCCTTCCTTTGGAGCACCCTGACTGGGCCTCCTTTATTGATCTCTATCATGTACTTAAAGACCTCTATCATGTGCCCCCGTCTCTCCTCTCCTCTCCTCTAGGGTGTACATATCGAACTCCTTGAGCCTCTCCTCATAGGTTCTCTCCCCCAGGCCCCAGATCATTTTGGTTGCCCTCCTTTGGACCCTCTCTAGGAGTGTAATGTCCCTCTTTAAATGTGGTCTCCAAAACTGTTCACAATACTCGAGGTGTGGCCTAACTAAGCAGTTGTACAGTGGAAGGATCACTTCCACCTTTCTGGAGGTAATCCCCCTGGCGATGCATCCCAGCATCCTATTTTCCCTTGCCGCTGCCCTCCTACAGGTCTCTGAGTTGTTCATTTTGACATCTACCACTACCCCAGGTCCCTCTCACCCTCTGTGACTTGAATCATGTGTCCTCCCAGGGTATACCCCTGGCCTGATTTCTGACTCCCAGGTGCAGAACCTTGCACTTCCCACATTGAATTTTAGTTTCCATTTTCCCAACCACCTTTCCAGAGCCTCCAGGTCCTCCTGCAAGGTCACCTTCCCTCCTCCGATCCACCACTGCACCCAGCTTTGGGTCATCTGCAAAGAGACTCATCTGACTCCTGATCCCTCCTGATGTCTGTGATATAGGCGTTGAACAGGAGTGGCCCCAGCACTGACCTCTGGGGAACCCCACTAGTAACCCACCTTGGGGATGAGGGTAATCATCCAACCACCACCTTCTGAGTATGCTCAGAGAGTCAATTCCTTTCCATCTTAACAACTGTCTCCCTTCTCCCATTTCCTTCAGCTTAGCCAGCAGGCCACTGTGGGTACTGAATCAAATGCCTTGCTAAAGTCCAGAAGAGGGCGTCCACTGGCCTACCCTGGTCCAGGGCCCTCGTCACCAGTCATAAAACTCAGCAAGATTTGTCTGGCACGATCTTCCCTGACAAAGCCATGCTGCCTAGCATCCAAGTACCCAGTTTGCTCCAGTAACCCCCAGCCTTTCCTTGACAATACCCTCCATCACCTTGCTGACCACCGATGTCAGGCTAGCAGGCCTGTAATTTCCCGCCTCCTCTCTTGATCCCTCCTTGTGGATCGCACAACATGGGCCACCATCCAGTCTTGGGGCATCCACCCAGTCCTCAGAGAGATGTTGAAAGCTCCACTAGAGGGACTGCCAGGACATCCACCAGTTCCTCGGCACCCTGGGATGTATCTCATCTGGTACAGGTGCTTTCTCCATCTGAAGGGACCTATGGGCTTCCTTCTCTCTCTTCTGGAATGTCATCCTCCACATCCTCCCCTTTTCACCCTGCATGCTGGGCCCCACCTGTCTGTGGTGGCCACTCTCTTTCCCCAGACCCATCAGGACCCTGGTCTCTACGGTCCCACCCCTTGCTCTGGTTTGCTCCGCTCCCCTTGCAAGACATAGCCCCTCCATGCCTCCTGGTAAAACTGAGGCAAAGTACCATTTAGGACTTTGCCTGTTCCCCACCTCCTGTGCCCAACCATCCCCTATCCTTATCTTTCTTTAGGCTCCTTATCTGTATTCTGAATTTTTGTAGCTTTGATATTTTCATTGACATAAAGGGCCACTCTACCCCCCCTCCCTTTTTGTACCTCGGTCTCTTCTGAACAGTACATAGCCAGGTACTGAAGTCTCCCAAGTGTGGTTACTGGTAAACCATGTCTCGCTAATGGCTACTATGTCCAGTTTAGCCTTTGTCATTATTGCCTGCAGGTCTGGGATCTTGTTTCCCAGACTGTGAGCATTTGTGTACATGATTTTCCATTGGCCAGATTTCGGTGTGTTAGTTGTTGGGCTAGGTCTGGCATTTCCCCTGTGCATCATATGGGGAGCTGGAACTTTTTCCTTACCTGGTGATGCAAATGAACTACAAACATGCTGAACTCCTGTTTGACTACTAGCTGGGGGGAAGGGTGTTCTTCCCATTCGACGTATGGGGTGCTGCACCCCTCTCCCCATTTGATAGTTTAAATATTCTGCAGAGACATCAAACTTCTATCCCAATGCACCGACTCCCTCCTTAGTTAGATGCAGTCCATCAAATTTAAAGAACTTTCACTCCCAAAACTTTTGCCGGTTCCCTACAAATTTATGTCCTTTTCCCTGGCACCAGCCCTTGAGCCACATGTTTAACTCCCCTATCTCCCCTTCTCTGACCTTCCATCCATCTGCCCCCCCTCTCCCAGACTGGCAGGATCTCAGAGAAGGAGATGCCAGATGAAATGGATGATAGTTTGTCACCCAGCCTGGTCAGGTATTCCTTGGTCTCCACAACTGACCAGCTGGTGAGATTGTTAGTCTCTATGTGTACCAGGATGTCAATATTTTCTCCTGCTTCCTGAACAATTTTAGCAATGTGGTCAGTGTCTCTCCATGCTGATGTACCTGGGAGACATCTGACCATTACCCCTGGCTGGAGATAGGTATCAACTCCCCGAATGATGGAGTCTTCTATGATCAGAAGTTTTTTTGATTTCCTTTTTGCTTTTTTTGTTTTGGTTCCTATTTTTGGCAAGTTTTGTTGTGCTAGGTCCTGCTCTGCAGTATCCTCTGCCCCTTTGTTTGATTTCAGAGATAGAGGCAGATACCCATTTGTAGTTTTTGTATGGTTTGTGGATGTGAAATGTTGAGAGCACCGAGTGATGGGGCATCCGATTTGCTCCCTAACCACCTGCCAACCTCCTGGACCAACTACCCTCTGTGGTCAAAGTGCTTCTGTTGGATGTTGGGGAAATGGCAGATGGTTCTTATAATATATTTCCTCTTGAATATATAATTTGAGGTGCACAATCTCTGCCCATGCTGCCTGGAGCTGAGCCCTTAGATCTCCAATGACCCAGCATGTAGGACAGTGTCCTAAATCCTGTAAAACTGCCCTTCTGAAAAGTATTCCACAGTACCTGCAGTCAATGATATCCATTCCAGATAAGTTGCTGGGTTTATAACCTGGTCAGAGTAATTAGAAGGAAGAAAATGAAAGCAAAAGTTTGATTTTGTGTTTTATTTGTTTGTTTTTGTATAACTTGTTATAACAAGTTAAATTACTAGTGCCCTGTAAATGAGGTCACTGTGTGGATACCCCACTGATCCAACCCTTCCTGCTTTGCTACAGGAAATGTCATAACTGTGCTACCCTATAAAAGGAGCGTAGTGTGAGGTGGTTGAGGATGGGGGGTGGGTGGCTGGGCTCTTCCCCTGCCAAAAAAAAAAAAAGAACCCGCAGACGACAACAACAAGGAGGTAAGAGCAGAAACAATCAGCCAGAAACAAATGCAGTAGCACTGAAAGCTTATCCTAATGATAGATAAAACTGTAAAACTTGTAAAGCACCATCTGTAATAATTTCACAGAAGATATACCCTGTAAGAAACACTTTGCTACAGAGAAAAATAAAGCAGTAACAGAAGATATACCTTGCAAAAGACAATCTGAATCAGAAGATTACAGCAGTATCTATAAGCACACACCTGTAGGCACACTCTGTAATAATGCAGCAGAAGGTATACCCAGCAACAACAATTTGAATCGTAGAAAATAAAGCAATAAAATGTTAGCAACAAACACTAACAATCCCTGTGAGTACAAAATAAAAACAACAACACAGTAAATCTGCTAGCCAAAGAAGCCTTAATCCTTTTCCTTGCTCTGTCCTTTCAAGCAACCTAGAAGAAAAGAGCTCAGGTGAAACTAGGTGCCTTGGCCAGCAAACCTAGTCTTCCACCCTCACTGATCTGTGCTGAGGGCCGGTTCACAACTTGCGGTGCATGTATAAGAATTTAACAAACGGTCAGGTGATCACCCTGCACCAATTACTTCTGTTATTTCTCCTACCCCATGCTATAAAGTTACTTAAATGTGAAGTACCCATGTAAAACATGGGGCTTAATGTTTAGCTGCCGCCCCTTTAAGAAAACTCAGAATATTGGTTGTTGTTACAAATGTTGCACTGCCTGATGTGATGGTTGGACAGCTGGTTCTGATTACTCTATGATTTTTTGTAAAATAAAAATATAGTGTGATTGTCTATCATGAGAAATGATGTGCTCCTGGATGACCCCCCAGGTTTCACTTCAAAGGGCAGGATATATGTTAAACAGCAGATCACTATAAGGTGATTAACTTGCAAAAACTCACATTTTACAGCCTTATTTAGGATATGGGTTGTTTGAAGCTAAGAACTAAAATATCGATTTTATGACATCCTCAGGAAGGGCAGTTAATCTCAACTGGAGCTGGAAAAACTATGTTACAGCTAGGTGAGAAAATTACAGAGTTGTAAAAGCTCTTTGATGTCTTTGTGAAAGCAGGAAAATGCTCCTGGCTGAAAGAGGACACTGGAAAAATCAGTCTTAATTAAGAGTGTCATCATTTGGAAAATGAGTTTTGCTGAAATCACAGAATTTGATACCTCTTGATGGGACTTCCCGTTTTGTGTGTATGTATATATATATATATTAGATATCCTGAAAAGGAGGAGCTGGGTGACATCATGGAGAAGGCAGGGTCAAGACAGTTTTTTAATTATGCTGTAACTGACCTTTAAACACACACACATGTTCGGACCCTGAAGCTACAACATCTTTCAGCACTGTAAGAATATAAGAATACATTAGCTAGGCAAGTCTAAGTGCATGGTTGGTAGGAAATTGCACTTTTAAACCTGTTTTTTTAAGTGTTTGTAATGTTTTGCAACATACTGTTCTGTATTTGAATTTTACATATTTTTCATCTATTTTTAAGTAAACCTCTATTTTAAGAGACTACTTGGTGTGCCTTTGAAATTCTTTATTTGACAAGTGAAGCATATCTGGTTAAAGTTAACACTGTGCAATAGCTTACTGGTTTACCAAACCGGGAAAAAGTAAGAGTTTATTCTGAGGTCTTTCATAGAGTTTTTAAGGGTTCATTTTGTACACCTGGTTAGGTGCCCATAGGCAAAAGATATCTGCCCCCCCCCCGGAAAAGAACAGAATTATCTGAGCCTGTATGTTGGGTATGCTAGCAAGAGGTTCACAGTTTGAATCCCTCCAGAACATGAGACCAAAGTGTGATTCAAACCCATAAAACAGACAGGAGGGTTACCTGTTTCTGTTCCTGTTCACAATAGTGCGCCCAGAGGTTGGCAGTGTGGGAACTGCAGGCCTGACCTGCTGAGTGGGTTGTGACAGATTGGTTGGCAGCAGTGTGCATAAGTTTGGTATTGCAAACTTTTATTGTTCAGTGTGTCGGCTTGATACTGTCTGCTCACTTGCAAAAAAAGAAAAAGGCAGTGATTTATTTAAAAAAAAGGAAACAGAACTATATCACTTGGCTTACAGTCAATTTCCTACCTGTTTTATTTTTTTCTAAAGTGCAAGTCAGAGTAACCATAGTTAGGGAAGAAGATGGCTTCCAACTACAGCAAGCACACTGTACACTACTTAAAGCAGTTGTGCAGGGACAGAGGAGTCCTGTTCGAGGTGAAAGCTACCAAGCAGAACATTATGGATGCCCTGATGCTAGCAGATAGCCAGAGCATCAAGTCACAGACAGTGACTGTAAAGGACCTAACCTTGAGTGTGGAAGGGCTAGTGGCCAGTACAGTGTCCAGCTCTGATGAGGAGGAAACAGGGCCAGTGCCAGTGAAGGGCCACAGCACTAGGGGAAGGTCACCAGTATCATGGATCCAGAAGTACTCAGGCTACAGATTCAGTTGCGCTTAATGGAGCTGGAGTTCCTTAGAGAAGAGAAGCGATAACAGCGAGCTGCAGAGGAGAAGAGGGAGCAAGAACACTGAGAGGCAGAGCGGGGAACACCAAGAGGCAGAGCAGGAACAGTGGGAGGCTGACCATGAGGAGTGTGAGCACCAAAGGCAACATGAACTGGAGAAGCTACGACTCCAACCAGCAGCACCAGAGCAGGTAAGTGGCTTGGGTTTAACTGGGACTACAGGACTGGGGTTACAAATTGAATTCCAAATCGATAGCCAAATTTAAAGAGGGGGAGGATATGGGTGCCTTTTTAAATTCTTTTGAAAAAGTTTGCATTCAGGCTAAAATTTCTAGAGAGTCCTGGAGCTTCCAGCTATCCCCGCTACTTATCGAGAAAGCTCGGTATACATTGGATCAAATGGAAAATGAGGACAGTAATGATTACAGCAAACTTAAAGCTGCACCGTTAAAAAAATCTGAATTAACTGATGAATCATACAGAGCTAAATTCCGTAAGCTCAGGAGAAGCCCTGCCATGAGTTATGAGGAGCTAGCCATGAAACAATGTCCGTTTTTAAAACGTTGGTGGGAATAAATTGAAGCAAACACTGTTGATAAAATTGAAAATGTGATTTTGTTAGAACAGTTTTTCTGGGCATGCCCAGCAGAGCTGAAAACCTGGCTGGAGGACCGAGATCCCAAAACCATAGAAGAGGCTGCTGAACTCCCAGACCGCTATGCCAAGAGCAGACCTGCCCTGAGAGCAAATTGGGTGGGCGTGGCAGCACAGAAAGGGAAAAGCGTGCCTTCAGGGCAGCTAAAACCCTCACTGCCTCCACCAAAACCGGTTAGCCCCAGGTTTCAGAGAAAAGATTTCTCTGAGAAAAGAAATGAATGTTGGTTTTGTAAAAAAACTTGGCATATTGCCAGTGTCCCAAAAAGGCGAGCAATACACAACAGGGGGCTAGGAAAGAAGTGGGTTGTTTGTGTGTCCCTGGAAGGATGCCTGTGAACATGAGGGAGCACGTGCACCCAGTCATGGTGAATGGTGCACAGACGCAAGGGTTAAGGGACACTGGGGCCTCCCTGGCCTTGATAAAGGGGGATCTAGTAGAGCCTGGTCAGCTTATACCCAATAAATACATCACTGTACAGGATTTTACTGGTGAGGAGAAAACATTGTCTCTTGCTAGTGTTCTCCTAGACTGGGGTGAAACAGGGGGAACTGTGCAACAGGTTGCTGTAGCCAAAACCTTAGCAGTGGATGTGATCCTGGGCAACAATCTCCGACAAGGAATGGTGTGTGCAGTTACCTCTAGCCAAGCAGCAAGGGAACACTGTAGTTCCCTGGACCCCACAGAAGCCATTGTGGAAACCACTGAGAGGCTGGTTCCCCAGCCTGTGTCTCCTGATATGGAGGCTAACAAAAAGGGGGTAAGAATTTCCCCAGTAGCAGTTAACCACACAGCTACAGAGGGTTGCTCCAAGGAGGGAGGGGTGTCCCATTATCAGAGGGTTGGGATTGAAAGTGATCCTGAGTGCTTTGATGCTAGTTCTAGAGTTCTAGAGACCCTAGTTTAGTGACTGAAGGGGATCTGTCCCATGCCTTGGGAATCGGTGAGGAGTTTGCTGCTGCTCAGAGAAGTGCCCCTAGTCTAGACAAGCTGAGGGCTTGGACAGACTCTGACGGGGCACAGGGAGGTGATGGCAGACATAAGATTTATTGGGGAAAATGGACTGTTGTATACTCAGACTGTGCAAACAGAGGGAGGGATGCTAAGCAGGCAGCTTGTCATTCCCAGGGGTATCGTGAGCAGTTGCTCAAGATTGCACATGATATTCCCTTGTCTGGTAATCTGGGAATTGCATGCACTATGCATGTTTGGCACAGAATTTCTATTGGCCAAACTTCACCCAGCAGGTGAAGGAGTATTGCAGGTCTTGTTACTGGTGCCAAGAAATAGGAAAGGTGGGCAAGAAAACCCAAGCTGCCCTGATTCCATTGCCCATAGTGGAGGAGCCATTTCAGGGGGTTGGAATGGATATTCTGGGGCCTTTAAATACCCCCAGCTCCTCAGGGAAGAGATTCATCCTGACTGTGGTGGATTATGCCACCCGTACCCAAAGGCAGTCGCCTCTATCCTCACTGAGGACAGACAAAGTGACAGATGCCTTACTTGGGATTTTCTCCCATGTTGGGTTTCTGTAGGAGGTTATCACTGATCAAGGGTGTTCCTTCATGTCGGACCTGATTAAATGTTTATGGGAGAGGTGTAGAGTGGTGCAGAGATGAATGACACCGTGTCACCGACAAGCCAATGGGCTTGTGGAAAGATTCAATAATACCTTGAAGTCAATGCTCCAGGTGTTTGCTGAATGGCATGGGAGGGACTGGGAGCAATACCTTCCCCACCTGTTGTTTGCATACAGGGAGGTGCCCCAAGAGTCAACAGGGTTTTCCCCCTTTGAACTCTTATATGGATGCCGGGTAAGTGGGACCCCTAGGCTTGATCTGGGAGGACTGAGAAGGCAAGCATGCCACCCAGGGAACTCCCATTGTGGATTACGTCCTTAGGTTTAGGAAAAGGCTGAAGGAGCTTATGGGGACAGCCCAGAGCAATCTGGCAGCTGCCCAACAGAAACAAAAAGTGTGGTACAACTGCAGAGCCAGAGCTCACTCATACATGGTGGGTCAGGAAGTCATGGTCCTTATTCCGGTACAGAAAGACAAGCTGTAGGCTGAGTGGGCAGGATCGTACAAAGTAGTTAGGAAGGTAAATGACGTGAACTACATTATAGAGTTACCTGACAGAAGACAGACAGAAAGGATGTACCATGTCAACATGATGAAGCCATATGCAAATAGGGCTGACATGGTGTTTGCAGTGTGTTGTCCTGGGGAGGGGACGGATGAAGGAGATCCCCTTCTGGACTTGCTGGAAGAAAGCAAGTGGGAGTCCTCTGTGGAGGCAGTAAAATTCTCTCCCCAGCTGGCCCTGGCCCAGATCCAGAAAGTGAGGGAGGTTTTAGCACCAAGCTTGGACTAACCCCCTTAGCGATGCACAATGTGGAGACAGGGACACAGACGCCCATACGGTGGACAGCATATCGGGTGTCAGAGGCTGTCTAAAAGGACATTAGGAGGGAAGTGGAGGAGATGCTAGATTTACGGGTAATCCAGAAATCCCACAGTCCCTTGGCCTCACCCATAGTCCTTCTGCCCAAGCCAGATGGCTCTACTCATTTCTGTGTGGACTATCATGGACTGAATGCAGTCATGAAGTCAGACACCCACCCAATACCCTGAACGGATGAACTCCTGGACAAGTTGGGAGGAGCGACCTACCTTACAACCATTGACCTGACCAAGGGGTATTGGCAGGTAGAGTTGACGGACAGAGTCAGAGAGAGGTCGGCCTTCATCACTCTGATAGGCTTATCTGAATTTAAAGTAATGCCTTTCGGAATGAAGAATGCCCCGGCCACTTTCCAAAGGTTGGTGAACCAGGTGTTAAATGGTGCTGAGGAGTACACCATGGCATACCTGGATGACATTGCCATCTTTAGTGCCAGCTGGGAGGAACACCTGTCCCACCTTAAGGAAACACTGGGCAGGATACAGAAGGCCGTGCTCACTGTAAAAGCCAGAAAGTGCCAGGTGGCCATGGGAGAAGTGGCATACCTCAGACATGTGGTAGGCCAAGGACAGCTCCATCCTAACCAAATAAAAATAGAGGTAATCCAGGCATGGTCCAGACCAGAAATGCAGAAGCAGGTCAGGAGTTTTTTGGGGACAGTAGGGTACTATAGAAAATTTGTACCCAATTACAGTGCCCTGGCTGCTCCCCTATCTGACCTGGTAAAGAAAAGGATGCCAAAGAAAATTACCTGGGGACTAGCCTGTGAAGAAGCCTTTAACAGATTGAAGGAGGCACTGTGCAGTGCTCCTGTTTTGACAAGTCCTGACTATAGCAGACCTTTTATCATTCAGACTGACGCCTCAAACATGGGTATTGGGGCAGTACTGGGTCAGACATCCAGACAAGGGAAAGATCACCTAGTAGTGTACCTGAATAAAAAGTTACTTCCCAGGGAGCAGGCATACTCAACTGTGGAAAAGGAGTGTCTTACCATAGTGTGGGCCCTAAAGAATTTAGAGTCATACTTATATGGGCAACATTTTGTGATACAGACTGACCACAACCCCCTGATTTGGCTAACGTAAATGGGTAAGAATAATGGTAGATTGTTAAGATGGAGTCTTGCTTTGCAAGTGTATGACATGACAATTCTACATAGGTCTGGAGCGAAAAATCAGAACTTAGATGGGTTGTCTTGCGTCTATGATGAGTGAACTAATTTGGGAAGCTTATCCCATGCAGGGGATAGAGCCCCCAAATTCAGTCTAGGTAGGGATGATTGTGATGCATGGACAGCTGGTTCTGATTACTCTATGATTTTTTGTAAAATAAAAATATAGTGTAATTGTCTGTCATGAGAAATGATGTGCTCCTGGATGACCCCCCCAGGTTTCACTTCAAAGGGCAGGATATGTGTTAAACAGCAGATCTCTGTAAGGTGATTAACTTGCAAAAACTCACATTTTATAGCCTTATTTAGGATCTGGGTTATTTGAAGCTAAGAACTACAATATCCATTTTATGATGTTCTCAGGAAGGGCAGTTAATTTCAACTGGAGCTGGAAAACCTATGTTACAGCTAGGTGAGAAAATTGCCGAGTTGTAAAAGCTCTTTGATGTCATTGTGAAAGCAGGAAAATGCTCCTGGATGAAAGAGGACACTGGAAAAATCACAGTCTTAATTAAGAGTGTCATCATTTGGAAAATGAGTTTTGCTGAAATCACAGAATTCAATACCTCTTGATGGGACTTCCTGTTTTGTGTGTGTGTGTGTATATATATATATATATATATATATATATATATATATATATTTTTTTTTTATATATATATATCCTGAAAAGTAGGAGCTGGGTGACATCATGGAGAAGGCAGGGTCAAGACAATTTTTTAATTATGTGGTAACTGACCTTTATACACACACATGTTTGGACCCTGAAGCTACAACATCTTTAAGCACTGTAGGAATATAAGAATACATTAGCTAGACAAGTCTAAGTGTATGGTTGGTAGGAAATTGCACTTTTAAACCTGTTTTTTTAAGTGATTGTAATGTTTTGTGATATATTGTTCTGTATTTACATTTTACACATTTTTCATCTATTTTTAAGTAAACCTCTATTTTAAGAGACTACTTGGTGTGCCTTTGAAATTCTTTATTTGACAAATGAAGCATATCTGGTTAAAGTTGACACTGTGCAAAAGCTTACTGGGTTACCAAACCAGGAAAAGGTAAAAGTTTATTCTGAGGTCTTTCATAAGAGTTTTTAAGGGTTCATTTTGTATACCTGGTTAGGTGTCCGTAGGTGAAAGATATCTACCCCCCCCCGAAGAGAAGAATTATCTGCGCCTGTACATTGGTTATGCTAGCAAGAGGTTCACAGTTTTAATCCCTCCAGAACTTGAGACCAAAGTGTGATTCGAACCCACAAAACAGACAGTAGGGTTACCCTGTTTCTGTTCCTGTTCACAATACTGCGCTTGGAGGTTGGCACTGTGCGAGCAGAGGGCCTGACCTGCTGAGTGGGGTTGTGACACCTGGCAGTGCCATTATTCCAGGAGCTCTGGGAAACCCATCAAGCCAAGGCATAGCCTCATAGTGTGCTGAAGTTCCTATTGCTGAATAAATACATTTCTATTTTTATTTTATGCATCCGACTTGCTCACACAGTCCAGAAAGACACCATCTGCCATTCCAGTGAAAGATTGGCACCTGAAGAGAAGGTAGGGTCCCAGTGGCAGACCAACACCAAAACACCACACATGGTTTAGATTGTGCCGTTCTCCTGCCCTGGCCCAATCACGCCCGGCAGTTAAGCACCTTGAAGATCTGGACCCTAGACACCTGCACAACATCCCTGGATGCAAAAAAAAAACAACTCTTCTTTCTACAGCAGCCTTCCTGTACTACTGAGCCTGTGGGCCATAAAGAAAAGAAAAAAGAAGTGGGACTTTGCTAGTTCCAACTCTAAAATAAATAAACTGCTTCAAGTCCTGCCCAGGATCAGCACCCCTTCATCAACAGCACTTAGTTCCTGGTAGCACAGGCCTATGCTGCATCCTTGCAGCTCTGGGACTTTCCTGTCAGCTCTGCTGTGTGCAAAGACTCCCTGGCTTGCCTCCCTGCCAACCACACAGTACAATGACTCCAAGTAGTATGGGAACAGAGGGGGAGAAAATGGATGAAACATGAAGCAAAGTTGCCAAATACTCATGCTGAGTTTCCCTAGTCCAACCTCAGCCACACACAGAACTGGAACTCTCCCTGTCTATTACAACTGGGCTCCACACTGATGACTCCCAGCTGCCTTAACTGTCTCCCAGGAACACTCTCATCAGCTGCCCACCCATACTTACAGTTAGTCTTTAAGTTCTGAGCCCAAGACTATCCAGAAGCAACACATACAAGATTGCTCTGCTACTCTCTGCAGTTCCTCAACAGCTCTCCATAAATTGTGCCACTCCCTCCCAACTGGGTCCTTTACAGCCCATACAAGTACTTCTGCTCATCTCTGATCAGCCCTCAAGCTGCGGCACACCACCACATCAGCAACCAGCTACCACTGACTCCCGAATGGCCCTGCCTCCATTCCTTCCCCACAAGGGACACACAGGAATGCAGCTCAGCTCCACTAGATGCTGCACCCAGCATACCGCTCCATGCAACACTGCACCACATGGCTAGTCCTTTAACTGCTGCTCAGTCACTGCACAGCCACAACTCTGCTCAACTGTTCCTGCAAGCCACTTGGCTATGCAATTTAGGGGCAAATAGTGATTAAGTTGAATGAGCCTTGTAACACCCAGGCAGGGTAATAACAATGTGGGCAGCAATAAATAAAATCAATGGCGCCCAAATAAATCAAGAGAAAGGGACAGAAAGAAAATAAAAATAAACCACAAATAGAAGTACTTAAACTATAATATAAATAAAATCCCCAGAAAAAGCATCACACACTAAAAGGAGGCCACCATTTTTTCTCCAGCTTGGGGAAGAGGACAAGGGCGGGAATAGCCATGTGGAGTATTGCAACAGCTCCAGGTTACTTTGTGGCAGTAGTAGTAGTCATCTTCGTTTGGGCACACACACAATACAAGCAGGAAGAGACCCTTTAACCCCTGTCAGGGTCCGTCTTAGAAGGGTCACTGAAACAGTAAAGTCCTAGCTGTGTGGCTAAGTTCAGGTGGCCATCTTTGTTAAGGGCACCAACTTGTTTCAAAATAGCTTCATTCCATAGGAATTAATGGTGGGCATCTTTACAAAGGACAAAGCTTTTCAAAATGAATGGCACAAATAGCTGATTTTGCAAAGTAATCTTTATTAAATAACAGAAAAACAAGGATTGGTTTTGGAATTATTTGAGACACCACTTGATGGAATTTATTTACAAATAGTTGTACTTTGTCTATGATGAAAGTTTCTCACTGGCACTCCATCTAATCCATGATGGCTCATCCTCTGCATGACAACAACTCACTCTCATCCTTACAACCAGCATTCTGTCAAGCAAATATTTTCCATGCTGACCACATCCACCAAAGAAGGAAATATAGGTAGAGCATCCAGAGGCTTATCTTCACCCACCTTGAGGGTATGGACTACAAAATAGAAACCTTCTATGGGACATCCTATCCACCATTATTCATCACAGGCAACATCAGATATGCAATCCATTCAGGATGACCCTGCCTACATTAAAACTATCTCACCACACTCCATGGTACATATCAACCTACAAACATCATCCTTCTCAGCCTTGCCTCAAGAAGATGCTGTTGACTGGCTCAAGCAACTCCAAGCCTGGATTGCCTTCAATGGCTGAACCAATCCCCTGTATATCTCCAATGCCTTATGGTTGTTTCTGAGAGGGACTGCCATTTTCTGGTTCAACACACTTCCAGAAGAAGTTAAAGGAAATACTGTTTTTCCAACATGTATGCAACTTTTAAAGATCACTTCGTCCAAGCACATCCACCCCGATTACTAAAACAGCTGGGGGAAAGCACCATGCAGCCTTTCAAATCTCTGGAAGCCTTCATAGTGGACATTGGGTCAAGCTGTAGATGCCTGCAGAACATAGAAAAGGACTAAATTGCAGCCTTCGCCTGAGGACTGCTCCTATAACTTCATCCTTATGTGGTCCAACAGAAGCCGACAACCTGGATGGACACTATCCAAGCTGTAAGACTCACGCAGGAATCTATATCAATTTTCCAGGCCACCAGTATGCAATGACTTCAATCATCCCAAATGACTGCACTCACAGCATGCATTTAGCAGCAACAAGCAATGATAGACAAGCTCATCATGTCTGTCAATTTATACCTGAACTGAACTTCTTCCTCTACCACCTCTTTCAATGCTGTGCAACCACTTCGGCAGTAACCTACACAACCAAAACCTTCTCAAAAACCTGTTATCTGCCAGTGGTATGCATTCAGAGAACACACTGCTGCCATTTGCAAAAAGTCAAAGTATGACAATAGGAAAAATAGGAACCAAGAATGGCCACCACAGCACCATCACCAAGATGAATGCACGTACTCAGAAGATCAGGGAAATGTGCAGTGCCTAACAAACTAGGGGCTTTTTGGCAGGAAAACCACCTTCATTTGATCACCCCCTGACTCTGTCAACTCACACAAGCAACATCCTTCTACTCCAAGAACCAACTCTGGCACCATCTCCCTTCCAGAAACAGCTGTACATGTCATCAGATCACTACTTCTAGAAAACTATTTCTTGGTGACCACTGGATATTGGCCCACACATGCCTTGACTGACACTGGAGCAGACTCCTGAGTCACCAGCACAAACATCCTGAACAACACAGCTCTTCTTCAGTCACCCTGTCTCTCTCTAGCTCACTTGAAGTACATCACTACAGCAAACACCACTACCTATCATAGGCATCATCCACCTCAATCTACATTTTGGTTCACAGCAAGCTAGTGTCAAGTGCTACCTAATGCCTGATCTATAACTATCTGTGATTCTCAGCATGGACTTTCTCAAATATCACAAAACCATCTTGGACTTTGCTTTAAACAAACCGTCATTTGACCTCTGGAGTCAACATGCAGCTACAGACTCAGCCACTGTGCCTCTGAGACAGAGACTGTTTTGGCTGCCAGATTGTGAGGTAAACCACTCCCCCAAGGTGTTGCTGGCATTGCCATGGGATGCCCCACTCTTCATTCTTCAGATCTTCTGCCAGGAAAAACCTTGTCTGCTGTGCACAACAGCACTGTATTCCAGAAACGCTGCAATTTCACAGATGAGCCAATAATCATCTGCAAGGTTGCCAATGTCAGACAGTTGGTTTGCCTGTCTACTGGGGACCAGCTCCATCTCATGAAAGAACCTCAGTCTGGTTCCACCATCTCTATGCCTGTGAGTGCTACAACAACCACTCCAACTTCGCCAGTGTTATCCCTCAATAACTGTCCTCTTCCAAGCTTCCAGCACCTTCAACAGAGAAAGAACAATTTTTGGATTTCCTAGACGACTACCCAGATATCTTTGCTGGTACAGTCAAAAACATGGATGTTATGATATCTTGCAACACACCATTAAGGTGCAGCCCAGTCAGAAACCCATCCATCAGCAAGCCTACAAAGTGGGACACAAACAGAAACAAGTCCTTATGGACATGTTCAAAGACACGCTTGAACAAGACATCATTGAAGAATCTACAAGCCTTTGAGGTGTACCATGCCTGCAGGTGGTAAAGAAAGACAAGGGGTATTGTTTTGTGTTGGACTACAGGAAGATCAATGCCTGCACAGTGCTGGTTGCTGATCCTTTACTCACAACAAAGGATGCTTTAAAAAGTCTTGTCACAGCCAGCCCAGCCTAATTCACCACTCTCAATCTTCAAAGTGGGTTATACCAAGTCTCCATTGATTCAGCTTTGCATCTATACATAGCTTGGTACTGCCACTTGGGAGTTTTCCAATTCAAATGACTGCCTATGGGACTTCATAACAGTCCAGTCACATTCCAGCATGTTATGGAAGCTACACTATGTGGGTTGTGTTGGAAATCTTGCCTAGTCTACTCAGATGATGTTATTGTCTTCAGCAGAAGTATTCTGGAACACCTCCAAACCCTCAAAGAAGTGTTTGAATGCCTCCTGCAAACCAACCTCAAACTTCACCCAGAGAAGTATTGTTTCACAGAACATGAAATTCATTACTTGGGACATGTTGTTGGTTCTCCAGACATTTCTCCAGACATAGACAACCTCTCATCAGTCAAAATCATCAGTAACTATGCCAAGATTACACCGTCATCAAAAGGGATGTGAATATACAGGGATTTCTGAGTGCAAAGAGGCCTTTGCTACCTTATAGACAAACTGATCTCTCCAGTATTGGCCTACACAAAGTTTGACCAGCTCTTCAAACTCTACACAGACCCTAGTTCTTTTGTAGTGAGCACTGTGCTATGTTAAGTTCAAGATGGAATAGAATGGGTTGTTTCTTACTACAAGTGCTCGCTTTCCTCCACTGAGCATAACTACTGTATGGTATCATAGGAAAATAATCTATAACCATGATATTTGCTATAATGAAATTGGACTGCTATCTTTGCTACTCCTCATTCACATCTATCATTGATCACTCTGTCCTTTGATGCTTGTTAGAAATGAAGGAACCAGTAAGAAAGTTTGCCAGATGAATAGCCATGCTCCAATCCTATAACTCTGAAATTCAGTACAGATGAGGTTGAACTTATTCCAATGCAGATGGTGTTAGTGGATGACAGTATCTCTCTGCATCACCCACAACAGATGAGGAATCCTGCTTAGATGTTCATCTTTTCCATGCCACAGACATGCTTCCAGTGGACACTCCTACAGCATCCCAAGTTGCTTTGCTGCTCCCAAATGCTTCTTCAGAAAGCAGCACCAATTCTCAATTACTGCAATCCGCCAAACAGCTTCTCACCTCCTCTGCATCTGCACTTTCTCTGACAACTTTCAAAACTTAGCAAAGAGGAAATCCTCAGTTATCAGCAGGGCCACTGGAAAATAGCAGAAAAACGTTAACCCAAATTGCGGAGCGGAGCTTTTTGCAAAAATTGCAGGGAACTATGCGAGAGTTCTACTATAGACCCTGAGTGCTTCATAATAAATCATGTACCGTTTTCTGCAGCATGTATTAGTCAGTATAAACTGCTAAATGAATACACTGCCACTTGTATATGTTTTAAACATAAAGAAAAGCTTATGTTCCTAAAATGAATACTAAATTGATAAACTATCATAAGCATTGACTATCTTCCAAAATTTAAAAACATCTGCCTCATACAGTGCTAAATTGATTCTATAAAGTGAGCCACAGCAAATCAATATTAAATAAATCCAGAATAAAAACATTTTTCTGTTTGTGGATGTAGAATAATAAAGCTGATCAACAGCTGTTTACAGTGCTCTGTCAACTATTCACCCACTTGGTACAAGAAAAAATAAGCAGATACAGTGGTGAATTATTGAGTTTTAGTAAAGTTCATAATTTGCACTGTAGGTACTGTATGCTATTTTTGAAATCACATATTTAAACATTAAATCTGGGGGTAATTGGGGCTGGCAGTATAGCCTAGACATTACAGTAACTAACTGTGAATGAGCTGGGGACATCTTGAAGACCTGGGTTTGATTCTCACAACCTCCACTTGCATACAGTATGACTCTGAGCAAGTCACTTAACCTCCTCAGTGTTCCTGGGTTACAACTGAAAACAAGTACTTGTGCTTAGTGGGCTTTACCAGGTTACCAAACAATATGGGAAAAAAAACAATATATTTTTAATGCACCATACAGTTATCAAGGCACCCTGTAATTTACCTTTGTTTTACTCTGACTGCAATGATTTTGTTTAAAGATAAATGTTCAGATACATTTGATGTGTTTTACAAGCTTGTTTTCAGACTTTAGTCAGGTTTTTATTGTAGTCTTTGCATATTGCATGTGAGCATCTAGGTGGTAGGTTGCTGAGAGCAAGATCACTGTTACCAATTAGATTATTCAAGTTTACAATCAGCAGGGCCTTCCAAAATCTTCAGCTGTCTGAATCAAAACTAGTCTGAATTAAAGTATGCTCACAAGGAAAAACATGGCCTGCCGCTTACAAAATGGCTTCATAGTTAGCACCTCATTTTGGTGAATGGGATCATTTGCAGCTTTTCTACCATCTTTTATTTCAGTCTGTATGGAACAAAAAGTATTCTGATAGACAGCTTCAACACAAACCAGATGTTAAGTGTTTAAGTTTACTTATGCTTGGCCAGTGGATTTTAAAACAAAACAAGACAAAGATTAAAAAGAAAGCAGTCTCACATAAAATCTCTTTCCTCCACCTTGCACTGCATTGTTTTGGCCAAACCCAAATCTTCATGCATAATTGTCAATATATTTGTGAGTATTTTATTAAAAATGTTAATACTTTTTACACAGTTCAATTTAAAATCTCAAAAATTGCAAGAAATTGCAGAACATGCCAGTTTTTGAGGAGAATAGTAAAAATTGCGGATTCTAAAGAAATATTGCAGGTGCAATTTTCCAGTGGCCCTGGTTATCAGACATCACTTACACAGAGTCTGGAAAATCTTCTGCAACAGAAGCAGCACTGCCAGGATGTTCTTTTCTAGCTGCACAATACTTCCTCAATGACGGTGTGCTTTTTCACATCTGGACCAAGGAAGGCAATGGCCATTGCACGGACAGATCTCATGTACAATTAGTTGTGCCTGCCTCTCTAATTAATGAAGTTTGTCTCTCCACGCATGCCTCTCCACTTTCTGGAGGTCATACAGTAATCCACAGAACTCTCAAAAAGACAAGGCTCCACTTCTTCTAGCCTCACATGAGCAAGGGTGCTGTCCAATTTGTCAAATCCTGCCAGCCCTGCTCCCAAAGGAATCCTCCTGCCAAACTGACAAAGGCACTCCACATTCCAATGCCTGTGGCCACAGAACCATTTCAAAAATTCAGCAAAGACATTCTTGGACCATTTTTTGTCCAATTTTTTAACCAGAAGTAGCACACTACGCTTGAAGCTTGTTTACAGGTGCGACCTGGGAGCACAGGGAAGTTAAGTGACTTACTCAGGGTCACACAGTATGCAAGTGGGGGCTGTGGGATTCAAACCCAGGTCTCCAGATTTGCAGCTCAGATCCTTAAACCACTGTGCTATACTGCTTCCCTTTATCAACATTCTCTGACTCTGGCAACAAATAAATTCTTGTTTTTGTGGACTACCTTACAAAACACTTAGAGCTAATCCCACTAAAGGGTTTCAACACTGCCATGGTAGCAAATACCTTCCTTAACACAGTTATTTGCCATCACTGTACCCCCTCCATACCTGTATTCATAAAAAGGCACTAACTACCTTTCTACCACTGTTTGAGAAATATGCCAAATCCTCAACATAAAAAAAGACTCACACATTAAGCTACCACCCACAAAGCAATGGACAAAGTGAAAGAATGATGTCTACCAAAACTCACAACACTTGGGACCACTTTGTTCCTTTTGTTCAATTTGCCTGCAACACAAGCCCTTGTGTCAACAGAACAGAGTACACTCCATTTTTCTTAGTCCATGGATGCCACCCAAGAACTACCTTGGACATCGATCTGTCACTACTAGAGGTTCCAAAGTCAGCATTTTCATTCATCATCCCTATGCTGGAATAACTTAAACTTGCCAGACATGTTGCAACAACCACATTGGAACAAAGAAAATTTGCCATGCAGAAAATGTCAGCAGCCATGTCACTTGAACCTTAATTTTCTGTGGGGGACACTGTCTACTTGTATCGACCTGTCCTAGTTCCAGGCACCACAAGAAAATTGCTCTGCCCTTGGACTGGTCCTTGCTACAGTACATTGTGGAAAATATTTATCCAGCTCACTACACCACGGAGTTCTAGTGACCACCTTAAAATAGAGTTTGAAATTAAAGAAACACTGTCCATACGGACTGGTTCTACCACAGTACTAAATGTTGGCAAAGTAAACTTCCAAAACATGAAAAAAAAAACTTAAAAACTGTAAAAGGGAAAAGGAATTTGAAAACAAACCTCCGAATACCATATGGGACATTTTTTTGTAAGAAAATAAATCAAGAAATCCAAAGAATATACCATGTAAGACAAAGTGCCTGTATAGTAACAAATGTAAAACACCACTGTGGAAGACCCCCAAAATAAGGAAGTTAATAAACAAAAAAAAATAAGATCTACAAAAATATAAAAAGGAGTAAACGGGAAGAAGGGTGGCTTAGCCATAGGGAATTAGTAAGAAAACTTAAATGGTAATCAAAAAAAAAAAGGCTAGTCATGAATTAAAACTGGAAACTAAATCCAAGGTCAACTACAAAGTCTTCTATTACCATACAAACAACAAAAAAAAGAGGTACCAACTGTGTGAGTACACTAAAAAGCAAAAATTGACAATTAATTACAAATGAAAAGGATCTGGCTGATATACAAAATTCATATTTCACCTCAGTATTTAACACTAAAAATAACTCGGGGCTATATAGTAAACCAACCAAGAACAGATTTAGTTGCATTCTCATAGATATCAAAGATATGGAAACCAGGCTGAAAAAAATGAACCCCAATAAATCTCCAGGACCACACAAGTTGCATCCTAGAGTCTTAAAAAAACTAAGTGATGAAATTGCCCCCCCCCCGCAACATATATATCCCAAACATTGTTAAACAAGGGGGATGTAGTAGACCATTGGAGGGTGGCAACCTTATTTAAAAAAAGGTACCAGATCAGACCCATCAAACTACCGCCCAATCAGTCTTACATCAATTCCCTCCAAACTTCTGGAGGGCATCATCAAAGACAGTATATCCACCTTCATAGAGCAAAAAATCCTGAGAGATACATCACAGTAAGGGTTTACTAAAGGCAGATCATGCCAAACAAACATGCTCCACTTTTATGATGGAGTGAGCAACTACTTGGATGAAGGGAATTCAGTGGACGTGGTGTTCCTAGATTTCTCCAAGGCATTTGATAAACTGCCTCATCCTGAACTACTGGAAGTGCTAAGGGTTATCAGAATGCAAGACTCTCTAGTTAACTGAGTACAGGCATGGTTGACTAGCAGAAAGCAAAGAGTTTGCATGAAGGGTGTACTTTCAGATTGGGCAGAGGTAACTAGCAAAGTGCCCCAGGGGTTGGTTCTGGGGCCCTGCTTATTTAACTTGTTTGTTACATCAGTCCAGTATGATGAACAAAAGATACGGTTCTCAAAGTTTGCAGATGACTGCAGGCTAGGTACAGTGATCGGTAATGGGGAAGGTACTAGTTCACTTCAGACGACTCTTGATTATGTGCAGGAATGGACCATTAAGCCCAAATTACATCTAAACCAGGAAAATGCAGTGATGCCTATGGGGAGGAATAACCCCTCACATACTTACACTTTAAATAACAAAAACCTGAGGGATACCACAGAAGAAAGAGACTTAGGGATACTAGTATCTCAGTATATGCAATTCACTTCTCACTGCAAAAACATAGTGCAAAAGGGAACAGGGGTATGAAATTGCATATTTAGACATATAGGCGGCTATTCTCCATGGTGTAACCCCACCGCATAAAGTGCAGTTAAGCACCATGCATACATGCTCACCATGCACGGTGCACACACCACACAGCATTCATCACCAAGGCCGCACGCTGGGGTGTCCCCATGTGTGGTACACAACAAAGTGTGGAGCAGCACACAGGGGCAGGGCCAAGGTCCACGTGTCCCACTGACATGCCATTTGACCCTGCCAAATAAGGACATGTGCAGCAGTAGTGCATATGCACAAATGCAGAAGTGAAGGTGGCATGGTATCACAGGCAGACAATGCCGATGACACAAGTGGAGATCCCGGC
The DNA here is from genome assembly GCA_016271365.2 of Neoceratodus forsteri. NCBI lineage: Eukaryota > Metazoa > Chordata > Ceratodontiformes > Ceratodontidae > Neoceratodus > Neoceratodus forsteri. The sequence goes on from CM057458.1 coordinate 359,251,170, forward strand.
ACAGGCAGCAGGGGCATGAGAGGTGCTGGCAAGATGGATATGTCCAGCAACTTCACCACCATCCAGGAGACAGCCCTGGTCATGGACACACATGCCCAACTATGCTGTGCTGTATGGGGAGCAGTTGCTGACAGCACCTGCCGAGACCAAGCAGCAGTTATGGCTGGACATCCAAGCGGCCATCAACTTTGCTGGGCTGGAGGCACATACTCTAACCACCATTAAGCATAAGTGGAGGGACCTCTGGTCCACAGTAAAACAGAAACTCAGACAGGGCACAGACAGGAACAGGTCTGGCCCACCATCACCCAGAGGAAGACCTCAAGAGAGGATAGTGGCAGATGATAGCTGAGGTCTCCTGGCAGGGTGTGCAGGATGGCTGCAACACATCAGCAGATAAGCAAGGTGCAGGCAAGGAGCAGGGACATGCTGGAATGCACAGACCACTGACTGTCCCACATCTCACACACAAAGAGCCCTCTTGGAGGCACAGTGGTGCATCAAGCAGCAGCACAGGTGTGACATGGAGGCCCATGGAAACAGAGGGTATGTATACCATGCCTGAATGCCAGCCTGCCCACGACAGGCATACAGCAGGCAACATCAAACTGACACGGACATTTATACCACTACAGGGAACCGATGGCAGGATGCACAGTTGGAGAAGGAGCCAGAGGAATGGGCAGATGGTGACCTGGACAGCCCATGCAACACCGACATGGACATCCAGCAGCTGACCACAGATACCAACAATGAAGACAACACACAGATGCAACAGACCAGTGGCATGAGTCAGATGTCCCCAATGGGAGCAGGATCCGCCATGCACCCTGCACCCCCATGTGCCACCATGGCACCCCTGTGCACAGACATGCCCAGACACACACACCAGCCATCCACAACCCCACCCATCAGCAGTGCCCATGTGAGCATGTACACCGCCATGGCAGCACATGCATAAGAGGGCAGTCAGGGCCATGATGTGCAGTGGTGTAACAGGTGTCCCACAGGAGCAGCAGTGCTAGCCACACACTACACCGAGCTGTGGCAGCTGAAGGAGGCTAGGCTCGCGGTGCAGAGGGAACAGACGGAGGCCATCCGTGTGCTAACCCATGTGGCTAAGGACATGGCACTGGGCATAGATGGCATCAGGAATGTGCTGAACACTGCAGCAGACAGACAGTGTGAGGCGACGGCTGCACATACACACATATGCCACTGCCCCAGAACAGACAAGAGCCACAGACATTCAGGGGTGCAACAAGGGATGTGGCAGAGGCCACAGCATCACCATACACAACACCATCTAGCCCACAGTCACACAGTACACCAGCACCCCATGACCATGACACAGAGGGCTTGGCAGAAGATGCCCCTGCAACCACCCACCACTGGCAGTACAACAGGAACAAGGTCCCAATGAACCTGGAAGCCCCCCACCCACCCTGCAATGCCCCCCACATGTGGGATGGACTCAGGGTCAACACACAACCCTGGGAGCCACAGCTCAGAGACATGACACCTGGGAGGTGATGCCGAACAAAGCCCCTGTTCCATGTCGTGGCCCACCATGGCCACATTGGGCATGGCACAGGCAAGAGGAAGTGACAATAGCACCAGCACATCACATGTCGGTGCTGGACAGGTGGTTGGACAGGTGGGTGGGATGGATGGGGCACACACACTGCACACACTAAGGCCACATGGGCAGCGCCCACTGCATACCCTGTTGCACACTTGCTGCATAATGCACTGTGTACAGTGTGGGCCTGCAGCACATGTGGCACACGGCAATGGTCACAGTCCCAGACATGGCCAGAGGCACTCAGTCCACAGGATCATCACTGTGCCCATGGCACACAGGCCAGTCAACTGAAGGTAACGTGCATCACAGCGTGGCAGACAGCACGCTTGGTTGGCATGTTCTGGGCCCTGTCAGGTGCTGGTGGAACATCAGGGGGCAGTATGTCGCATGGGGCAGGGGACAGAATGGTACTCCATGATGTACACAGATGTTGTGTAGCATGGCACACACAGTGAACACTTTGCAGGCAAACCCAGGTGCATGCATCATCATGCCACCAGTGTGGTTCAGACAGCGAAACCTCACCTTCAGGATGCCAATAATGCATTCCACACACCCACATGTCCTTCGATGTGCCTTATTGTAGGCAACATCAGCCCTGTTCATTGGCACCAGGTATGGTGTCATCAGGTAATGCTTCAGGGGATATCTGCTGTCATCTGTTGGGGGGTGAGCATATGCATGAGTGTCGTTGCCACTACCATAGGGGCAACACCATGTTGCTGACACTCACATACACATCCACACCCATGCTTTCCCATGCTGAACAGCCTGGGGCACTCACCTAGGTGTCAGCTGTCCCCACCAGCACCTGCAGCCAGCCGCGCACCAAGCTCGGAGTTGCCAAACACATAGGTGTCATGGCAGGAGCCTGAATATCTCACTCACACATCCATGATACAGCATCGGGCATCACACACCACCTGACAGTTGGGGTTATGGTATCCCTTCCTATTCCTATAGGCTGCCTCATCCATGGATGGTGTAATGACTTGCACATGCGTGCCATCCATGATGCCAGGTGTATTGGGCATGTTGTGCATGGGAAAGAATGCCCCCTTCTGGGGCACACTGTTCCTGTGGTGTTGTGGGGAATCTTATGTGGGCACCCACCTGCTGCAGCAGTGCATCAGTGATCTGATGTACGGCCCTGGAAACCGAGGACAGGCTGACACCTGTGACATCCCTATACACCCACTGAAATGAACCGGTGGTGTAATAGGACAGGGCACAGAGGATCTTTGTCTCCACAGACATGGCACATGAGCACGGTGTTTGTGGCTTCATCTTCTCCCTGACAATGGTACACAGGTGTGCCAGCGTGCCATGGACAACACAGAACTGGTCTATGCACTGCTGCTCCCTGAGGTCCGCAGCCAGAAGGCGCGGCCCATATGTCCTGGGGCTGTTCCTAGCATGCCTTTCACGTTGTACAGTGATGGCGGTGTCCAGTAGTGCAATGTTAAGAAGCATCCTGGAACACATTGTGATGATCGCATGCATATTCACCTGCGACCATGTGCGTGCAGTCATCAATGCTGTCCCAGGACCATGCACCACCCTTTGTACCTCTCCCTCACATGGCTACAACTGAAGGGGACGTCCAATGCCAACACACCAGACCCTATGGGCATGGCCTGCATTTGGGCATGGTGTGCCGATGGCTGTACATCCTCGGACCATGGCTGCAGCCACAGGATCAGGAGGGCATGGTGCGAGTGTGGGCAGGCTCATGGCCTACCCACAGAAGCCATGGCATGCTGCATCATCATACTTCCAGGACAGGCTTTAGGGCAGTGCAATCTGGAAGGTCACTGAGCCTAGTGTCCCACTCTGTGTGTAGTCCACGGGGTGATCTCCAATGTGTGCATTCACTGACCATGTCCCAATGCTTTGTTCTGTTGCAGGATGTAACTTGACGGCTGGAGCACTTTGCTGTGGAGTTCTGTGACCTCAGTGACAGTGTCACGGGCTAAGTGGTGGTGAAGTTGAGGGACTGGCCACAGCGCCTGCCTGGGTACATCACCCTATGTGTTGGGAGCATGGACGTGTTCTACAAGGATGAGTGGGGATGGTACTGGAGTGTCATGGAGCCATCAAAGGTAGGATGCTTATCATCATATTTGTGTGGCTGTGGCTGCCTCTGGACACATGCTGTGGGCTGATGTGTCTCTCCTGTATGTGTTCTTTCCTGGCAGGGGTACCATGGCCCATTGTGGAGGATGCTCCTGGAGGTGTGGGACTACACAGCCACTACACCTCAGCACTCATCTGATGACTCGGAGGAGGAGGATGATGAGGCATTCTAGGCATAGCCGGTGTGCTGACCATCCAGTGGACATGTCTGGTTGGGGTGTTGGCGTGTTGCCGGTGGCCTCCCATGACTGGACTGTTCATGTTGGATTTGTGACTGGCAATACAGTTTGATTGTGCTTTGGGGGGGTTTACACTGCAGACCTGGTGACTGGGAGGTGGGCTTCATGTCCATTGCCATATGCTTATTTGGGGGGTGTCTCCATGTGTTGTGCAGCTTCTGGTGTGTGGAGGGCATTGTTTGTTCACCTACACTGTGGGGGATTGCAGTCCTGTGTGGTGTTGCAATGGTGGCGGGGAGGCATTGTGCTTGCATTCCATTGCTCAACATGGGAGTCTGTGACCTTTTGCTGCTCCTGTTGGGGTGGGTGGGGGTGTTCCTCACATATGCACATGGAGGGGGGCATCCGTGGGTACATGTACTATTCTGGGGTTTCCATTGCATTGCCTACTTATACTATTACATGTGTCAGATTGTGGCAGTAAACTGTTTTGACACGTGGCCCAGTGTTCTTGTTTCTTTGTGTGCATGTGGGTATGTCCTGCCATGTTTGGGACATCAGGGGGGGGTGTCCTCTGTGCCAGCCACCTCACACCTCTCTGCCATTGCCCATATGTGGAGTTGCTTATGTCTCCCCCATCGGGGTGTATGGCTGTGCTTGCCTATGCACACCTGTATCTGTTATACAGTCATTGGAGCACGTGTGTAGGCTGCTGACGCAGACTACACTGTGTGGCCACACCCCATGCCTGTGCGTAATGGTGGGTGTGCAGAGGTTCTTCCGCACCTCTGCTACACGATCCTGTATGGCGTTTTTTCATGCTGCTTGCCCGGTTGCGCTCTGTGTGCCATGCATTTCCGGCTCTGTGCACTCTTTGCATGCAGTGCGCACATTGGAGAATTATTGCCTATAGCGAGCAGAGACAGAGAAGTGATTACTCCTCTGTATACTTTCCTGGTGAGACCTATTCTTTAATATGGTTCACAAGTCTGGTCCCCATACAAAAAGGGGGAAATAGGGAAAGGGGACATTGTTTAACCAGGAGTAGCACACTAAGCCGAAGCATGTTTCCAGGTGCGATCTAGGAGCACAAGGCAGTTAAGTTGACTTGCTCAGGATCACACAGTATGCACTTAGGCAGCTGTGAGATTCAAACTCAGGTCTCCAGATCTGCAGCTCAGAGCCTTAACTCACTGCGCTACACTGCCTCCTAACTATGATAGAGAGGGTGCAGAAAAGGGCAACCAGAGGAATAAGGAGTTTGAAGGGTAAAAACTATGAGTCAAGACTGAGGGATCTAGATCTAGCAAACAATAATACCCAACAAGGTGGGTGGTATTGGGCTATACCCACCCACCCAAGGGCATAAAGAGGCCCAACGCCACAGGCGGAGGGCCTTATAGCCCCTGTAAGGAGGATATTATTGTGCTTAGGAAATGGTAAGTAAGTTAGAAATAATAGAACAACATTGATTTTTAAGTTTGCAAAAAAATGTATTTTATTTAACATTCAAACTGGTGGAAAAAAAAATAGTCCCTGGAAAACCTCCCTGAAGCACATTGTGCTGCTATAGTTTGAACTTCAAGTTCACATAACTGGACATTTCCTGCCCAACCCGATTTTTTTTTTGTTGTTGTTGTCTTTATGTGTGGTGAAAGCAAAAAAAAAAAAAGACAGGAGCCCAAGGGAGGTGGGGCAGCTCAGGACAGTAAGGGACAGAGCTGTCTAACAAGAAAAACAAGATGGAATACAGAGAGCCAAAATGGCTGCATATCCAGGGCATTTGGTGAAAAAAAGAAACCAATACTAGGTCACAATAAAAGTGTTTTAATTTCACAACTCACTAAAAATGTAGACAAACCACATATTATTGGTAGCAACCCTGGTGAGTTGTTACTTCTGTTTTGATAAAAAAAAAGATTATTGATGCTTTAAATTCAGATTCTTTGGGTTTTCTTCAGCAGCCTGTGGCTTCCAGGTTTGAGTAGGATAGATACTGGGTGGGTGTCAGCCGTATAGCGATACCAAGAGTGTTTGGTTGCCTGGCTTACATAGAAAGAGATGAACAGAACTGGCAACAAAATAAAAATAAGTATGTTGGGTTGCTTTTCCATATTTTGGGGGTCAGTACTGAGCACAGTCGGCATTCTGTGACCGTAGGGATTTCAATATTTCTGTCATTTTATCATTTTGCTCTGGTCCCATTTTGAATCTCCCATGGCATGCTGCTCGGTTCCTGTCTCAAGTGTTTGAGGTGAGCCATGTGAGGTATGAGACCGAGTGATATTTTTGGGTGATGGGGCATTCTGAACTGGCACTCATTTTAGGTGGGCATTGTTGTCTGATAGATGCCCGCCTAAACAAGTGACTCAGCCAATAGGATTAAAGAATACATTTATCCCATTTTCTAATACCCTTTAGAGTATAGAAGAAAAAGAGGAGACGTGTCTCATCCATAAAGTATGGTCTGATAATGATCTATGGGAGAACATGGGGCTAGAAACCAGAAAGCAGGTATTCAACACCCGTGCACATCCTCTACAACTAAAAGACAGAACATCCAAATTAGTAAGGAACCAAAATTGGTTTAGCCAGAGAGTGGTAGAAGACTGTAACAAGCTCCCTCTCAATGTAGTGAGTAGCTCAACCACATACTTGTTTAAGACTACAGTAGATTGGACAATCATTATAGGGATTCAGGAAACTTATTCAAGTATTAAAGCTAAAGAAGCGAGCATAATGGACAAAAGTCTAAATCCAGCTCTGTAAACTCCTATGATACCTATGAGTTCACCTGCGATGCAGTTCAGATGGAAACTTGTGCTAAACAAATTCCACATCAATCATCTGAAGCATGGCTACCTAAGCAATACACTCCCAGATGATTCCAGTCTGCTCAGTCATGAAGATGCACTTGAGCCTGGCATCCTTTCAGAATCAGAAATTCTTCTTGATAACCTGCAACCAGTTCATTCAGATTGTCACACTCCAGCTCTCTTCAGCTGTATTCTTTTGCTCCTGACTTTCACTCAGATGAACTTCCTGGGATTTCTCCAACCTCTTTTTCTCAGGACTCTCTTGTGTACACCCCTGTGTACCAGATTGAGAAGATTCTTCACAAGAAGTGTGTGAATGGATCCTGGACTTGCACAGTAAATTATGTGACTGATGGTTTGCAGAATTATTGGGTTGTTTTTGTGGACCTTACCCCATCCTGTCAAGAACTAGTTCAAGCAACTCATCATACCATTCCACCTGACCAGAAAAGTTGACACAAGTCTTGAACTTTTGTGCAACCAGACTCAGTCTTTCTTGGGATTACTTGTTCTGTTGCCCATGGCATTTTTCTCTGTCTGTGATAAATTGTTCTTCTGCAGCAAATGTCATAATGTACACGTTTCTATGCACAAGTGTTTGCCAATGGCACAGCAACTCAATTAACTTTTTTTTTTCTCAACAGGAATGTCTTCTCCAAAAGGACAGTTCCATGTTCTGTTTTTATGTTCTGCAACAGTTAATTGAAAGCTTACATGTTCTAGTTCTGGGTAATATCTAGCTGCTACAGCTTCCCTCTTTTCCTTTCTCCCTTCCCTGCACTGTGGCACTTGTCACTCTGACCAAACTTCAGGTCACCATTGTGTTCCCCCTTCCCTGGTATTACTCTGACTGGTCACCATTGTAATCCAAATTATTTTTCCCCCCATTCCAAGCAGTGGAGTATTCCTATGGTCAGGTTGTGTCATGTCATGCTTATTGTTTCTCAACTGTTCATGTTTTATACTGTTACAGTATATTATTGCTTGTTCAAGTGGCACTCAGTTGCATGACCCCGTGGGTTATGTGAAGTACACATTTAAGTATGGAGCTTAATGTTCAGCTGCCACCCTTTAAGAACATTTAGAATGCTGCTTGTTGTTACATATGTTGCCATGCCTGGCAGTGTCATGTTAATCCAGGGGCTCTAGGAAACCCCTTGGTCTGAGGCATAGCCACATAGTGTGCTGAAGTTCCTGTTGCTAAATAAATATCTTTATGTTTTTATTTTATGTGTGCAACTCAGTTATTCACATGGTCCAGAAAGCTGGCTTCAACCAGTACAGTGAGAGATGGGCATGGCAGACCTGAAGAGAATATAAGGTACCTAGTGGCAGACCAACACCAAAATGCCACATACAATATTAGCATATCTGATGAATTTGCATTCTGTGTGTTTTCTGTGCTGTTCAGTATGTGGAGAATAACACATGACTGGGTGTACAGTACATTTGTTTAGAGATATTGGCACTCCTCTGGTGTATGTTGCTGACACACAAGGTCGCAGGCCAATTGTTCCTCAGTATAGACTGAAGAAGTACTTACAGTAAATCTCCCAAGGAACAGAGCACCCTGGAGTGAAGTGTGTTACTTATCTTATAGAATGGCCTACTACTAAAATTTTTAGCTTAGAAAATTTAGTATTGTGTGTTTGTGAGTACATATATGCATGGCAGGTAACTTGATTCATTCAGTCAGAGAGCAATACTTGTGTTGGCCATCTTAAACCATTTTATAAATATAGTCGGGGAAATTCCAAAGGACATCCAGGAATAGCCTTTTTAGTCACTCTGTGATGTTGTCAACAATGCTGCCTTGCAAACAGCAGATTTAGGGCAGCTTTATTAGCAACACTACAGAGTGGAAAAAGCTTTATTCCTTAATGCTCTATGTTGTGTTCTATTTTGTCTGCATACCTTGGGCCATGATTCAAATAGCTTGATGGCCGAATGCCATAATACTCCATGGTATAAACATGCTTCATTAGCTAAAAAAAATCATTTGAAAGGTCTGACTCTCACCTACGTTATATTAATATATTTATACCATGACAGTGATGAATAGCAGTGCAGAACAAAAAGTATTATTTCTGCCTGCTATTCTGCTGCAGTGAAAATAACATGTTATTTCTGCTTCAGCTCTGCTGAAGCTCATCTTACTTGCACTGTATCCTCAACACAGTAGCATTCTATGTTCCATGGTACTGTATAAATAGGATATAATGTATGGTAGAATGTTGTTATCTGGTAAAAGCTATCTTTTACCAGGCTTGTTATACCATCAATGTGACGTCACTTTGTTGTTAACCCATCGATGGTATATCACATTGATGGTATGACAACATGGATCGGGATTGCACATGTGCCTTAAGCGATCCTCCGGTCTTCCTGAACTGCTGTGGCGGTGAGTGTTGGACCCAGTAGGGAGCAGAGGTGATGAAAAAAAACTTAAAAGAATCAAAACTTTATTTCGCTCTTTATGTGGACCATACAATATAAAATATAACGTATGGGTCCACTATCGAGGTTTAAACGATCATCATGGCAATCTCTTGATGGGTACACACACTTGTTAATGATAGCGACCCATACATTATCTTCTATATTCCATACAGCATTGAAGAATAAGCTTTATAGTCACTCTGGAATGTTGCTGACAATGCTGACCTAGAAATCTGGGCTATGCTTCACTACACTGCAATGCAGATGCATGCAACAAACATGTAACTACACTATAATTACCTTGTTACATGTAATCAATGATTAGTTATGCTGAAACAGACTTTTAAAATAAAGTGTAACCACGGAGTGAATTAAAAGTTTATTCCTGGGTGCTGTTTGGAAACATCCCCTATTCATACAATACAGGTCACAGGCAAACCCTTACAGATAAAAGGATTTATTTTATCCAGTGAAGCATTCTAAATTATAAATAATTATTCTTCACTTTGGCCACTTATCTCCACTTTAGACAGGTCACATAGGAACTCTTAACCAAGGAGAGAACAGCTTGAGCAATGTCTGGTGACATAACAATGGCTTCTGCTGTATGTAAAACAGAGCGGTGAAATCAAACAGAAACATTCAAACCTTCATAAAAAGAATTACATTAAAAGCTGAACAATTTAAAATACATTGTATAAATTGGACACACAATGTCCTGTTTCAGAAAATGCCACTTATCATTTTTAAGGTGTCAGGACTTGTATAATACATGCCTATGTCACTCATGAGTTATTGTCCAGCCCCTTCCCTCCCTCCCTCCCTCCCACACACACATATGAAAAGAATGCTGAATTCTGAGTCAGGTCATCATATACCCATCTCAGAATGTAGGATTTATTTTCACAAGTTTGCCCAAACTGAATCATTCATGAGTGGTAGAGCCACAAGTAAGAAAACTGGTCAGGCAAATGAGTGAAAATAGACTATGTACATGGTGAGAGAATTAAATACATAGTAATATAGTAATTTAACGTTGTAAAGGACTCTTCCTATACGTCTGTACCCCCTCCATAAGCAGGGACCAACAAGTATGCTGTTCAAACATGTACTAATTTATAGGGATTTCTTACCCATCCTACTACCCAGGGTACCCTGAAATTGTCATGGTAGGAAGACATTTGTCCAAGCTTACTCTGAAGGCCTGTACTGTCATCATATCCATTGTCTCTGCTAGTATGCTGCACAATAGGTTCATCACCCTTAGGCACAAGAAGTGTCTCCTAATATTACCCCTGAATTTGCCACCTTTGAGCTTCAGGGTATGTTCCCTCATGCCGCAGGAATATACAGGATCAAACGTCTCCAACACTTCCATCTTCTGGATACCCTTCAGTGTGCAGAAAATTGAGATGATGACCCCTCTCAGCCTGTTCTCCAGGACTGGCAGGTTTAGGACTTCCAGTCACTCTGCATAGCTTTTATCCTCCATACTCTCAATCATTTTGGTGGACCTGCATTTATTCCTCTCTGTTGCCCCAATGTCCTTTTTTGTAATTCTGGAAGTTTATTGTACTTTATGTGTCATCATCCCTGAAAATGGGAGCTTTGTATTCCAGTGGATGAACCTTGATAAAAAAATTAAACTTAACTACGGAACTCACTAACTAATGGGGAGCCCTGAACTGCATACAGTAATCCTTATGGAGCCTGGCCAGGATCTTGTAAAGCTGAGAGATTACTTCCCCTGCTCTGCTGGTCACTCCCTTTTGATGTACTCCAACATTCTTCCAGCCCTATTGACAGCAGCTGCATTCTGCTTGCCATGGTTTAGCCTCTTGTCTATTATGACCACCAGGCCCATTTCTTCCCCCACTGCAGTGAAAGGAGCCCCACACAGTGTGTAGGTCCTACCTCTGGTACTCCTCCCCAAGTGTAACACTTTTCATTTGGCAACATTTTATCTAAGATACCAGGAGGCCAACCAGTCACCCAGATTGTTCCTGTCCTCCTGAAGTTTGCCCCATCTTCAAGGTAGTCCACCACCCTGGCCTGCTTTTATATCATTATAGATTGAGGGAGCAGTCCTGACCAATCAGAGCACTCCTTTCTTCTGCACATGAGGCACTCTTATTCTGTGAAGAGTGCCTCAGCTGCTCTAGAAGCATGCACGTTTAGGTTATGTTTTCTTTTTTTTTTTATTAATATATAATTGATCGAGCTCAATCAATATATTAATTCCACCACCAAAACCACTGTTATGGTTGTGATAGTGGTCTCACCTACACCAGAACTGCTCACCTTTGCTTATGGTTCTCATACCAGAAGAATGCATGTGAGACCATTCTTACAACCTTAAGAGAGGTCTCTGCTGTGATATTAACATACATCAGTAAATGTATGCAACCTGCTGGAGATTCCAGACTGTTGATATAAATGTTGAAATGTAGTGGCCCCAGCACATACTCCTGAGGACTGCTGTAAAGTACCCCTCTCCACTAGTAGCAGTGCCCATCAACCACAACCTGTACTTCATGCCCCTGAGACAGTTAGCAAACCACCTTGTGCATGTCTACTGCACTGGTGTACTTTAACCAAAAGCTTATCATGTAGCACAGTTCCACAGACATTGCTGAAATCCAGACAGATCACGTCTATGGCCCTGCCCCTGTTCACCTCACTACTTACCCCTTTAAAGAATGTAATACATTTGGTTTGGCACAATCTGTCCCTCATAAAACCATGCTGAGAGACAGGTGATCTACCATTCCTTCCTAATAATAGATTTCAGGACCTTACCCATCACTGATGTCAGACTGACTGGCCTATAGTTGCCCGGATCCCACATTTATTTATTTATTTGTTTATTTATTTAAAAGTTTAACCAGAAAGGCACACTGAGCAGAGTACTTCTCGATTCCAGGTGCGTTCTGGGGGAAGAGAGACACAAGGAGACAGACACGCACAAGCAAGTACAGTGACAGATTAAATACAACACTAGGTTAAATCATCCTTTGGAACAATTTGAGCATACATACATACTGTATATACATCTATCCATGTTTATATTTAGGCATTAACAATGTGGCATGCAGCTAATGTCAATCAACAAAATATGCAGAAGGAAGCAAAGCCTGCGAACAGAAGTGAGACAACTAATTAAGTTCTGTAGTGGGATGCCCATTTACTGAAGATGGGGACAGCAATGGCCACTTTCCAGTCCTCTGGTACTACACCTGTATAAACAAACTTGAGAAAGATTTTCACAAGAGGTCCTGCTGTTATTTAGCTCCATTATGAACCTGGAGTATACCCTTCTGCAGTCTAAATAAGACCACTGGGTACCCGTCACAATTCAAAGTATTTGTCCCTCCATATTGGGGTTGATTCAGGCAAGAATTTAGTCTATTTTAAGACAGAATCAGCCACTCCACAATTCTTCTTAACTTCATTAAATTTTCTTGAATTTCCACAAACACCCCCAGCTCTGAGCACAACAAGGATATAGAGGATAATGTATGGGCATCCATTCCGTACACAAAAAGCTTGTGTCTGCATCAAAAGATTTCCATGGCAACCAGAAACCTCTGGAGTGTACACATCTATTCCTTGGGATTTACCTGGCTTGATCTTTGCCATGTAGTCTGCAGCCTGGGTAACAAAAGGTTCACAGGTTGCATCACAGTTGCCGTTGATGCCATGGGGTCTCCCAATGAGCCCCCCCGGAGCCCTTTCATGAACACCAAAGCAAAGTACTGTATTTATTCAGCATACCAGACCTCACCCCTGACTCATGCACAGACTCTCCCCTGTTCCTAAATTTTAAGGGGGCCAAATCCCCTCCTTCTTGTTTCCATTTACAGCATGTACTGGAAGAATGATTTGGTGATATCTGTATTTCCTACTGCTTTCCTGATATAGAGATCCTTTTTGATTTCCTTAATTATACTTTTTCAGTCCCTCAGAGCTGCTCTGTACTCCTTTCTTGCCTAGAGGCAACCGGTCTCATTCCAGAAGCAATAGACTATTTTTGTGAAGATCAAATGCCTTAGGCCTCTGTTGAGCTAGGAGGTCCGCTTCTTGGCACTTCCCCTTATTGCTTACAGGGATGCTGAGGCACAAATATTCTTCCCTATTTTACTCCAAAATTTCAAGATAGTCATTTTATGACTCCTCTTATGAACATGACATGTAGTGTTTATAGTATATTGTCCAAAACGTCATTTTGCACCAGAAGTGCAAAAACAAATCTTGTCCAGGATATAAAAAATTACACCTATCATGTTTATGAGGATGTATGGAAAAAATGCCTATGTTGAAAATTTTTAGTCAAAATATTGAAAATTAGCAAACTTACATGTAAATATTGAAATATTGCAATGTTCTCTCATAACCTGTACATTTTACCATATTTGTACACCACATTTTCAGCATAGCCCCACCTCCTGAACCCAGTAGGTGTAAATTTTAAAATCCCATCCTAAATGTGGCCGGCCCACCAGCGTAGCAGTTGAATTTCCGTTTGTGATACCAATGACCTGGGTTCAGGAATGGACCTGGAAGTCAGAGGGCAGGCCAGGAAGAGAAGGATTGAGCAGCCCAGGGATGGCTCTCCTTCTCCGGGGAGGAGGGGAAAGAGTGTCCGGTGCTTTACGAACCCCTAGCAGAGGCTGGGGGTACCACTGTGACCGGCAACCCTTGGGGAACTAGTCTTCGGAAATAAAAACCAGCCCCCAGTCATGACACCCCCACTCTGCTGCCATCCCCACTGCCTCCAACATCCACTGTGGGGGTCCTGCTCCCATGGCTCCAACCTGGGGGTAAGCTGGAGCTTGCCTACAGTATCCATAGGGGGAGCCCCCCCAGCAGCCCCACCCAAGGAGGCAAGCCTGGGCATGGGGGGATGGCAGACGGGGCTGACCTCCAAATGGAGGATCGAGGGGGCCAAGCCCAAAAATACTAAAAAAAAAAAATCCACTCCTCAATGTGATTCCATGCCACAGAAACATCATTCCATGCCACAGGTGCAAAAACACATTTTGACCAGGATTTGAAAAATGGCAGCTGTCATGTTCATGAGGTGGTATGAAAAAATGGCTATGATGAAAATGTGGGGTCAAAATATTTAAAATTACTGCTGTTATTAGTGAGCATAGAAAAAGTTCAATGCATGCTCATAACTTTTTTTATTCTGACCACAAATTCTCAACATAGCCTTCTTATGACCCCACCTCGTGAACAAGGGCAATGAAATTTTCAAATCCCACATGAAAGGTGATTTTGCAAAAGCGATTGCAAAATTGCCTTTCAGGCCAGATTTGCAGAATTCCACCATGACTGGTCATGAGGCGGGGTCTCAAAAAGGCCATGTTGAAAATTTGGTGTACAAATACTCAATAATTACAAAGTTATGAATCAAAGTTAAACTCCCCCTTGAAATACATTATACCACTCTTGCCTTATTTTATCATATTGCAGTCGTTGGTTACAGCCAGAAGAGAGGTCTCCTATTGGAAAGCAGATCTATGCCATGAAACATGTTCAGATCAACAAGGCTGTGTGGGGAATGTGGGTTGCCAAGTGCCGAGTGGGAGGTCAGGGTGGAGTGGGTGGGGAGGGTATGGGGGGACAGATCAGCGAGGGACCATTTTCTTTTTTACAGGTTAAAAATAAAAATATTGAGGTATGGTTTTCTTTATCACATTCTGATACTGGGAGGGTTGGGCACTCAGGTTTTGGGCTACTTTCGACAAATGAGGGTGGGCAACCTGGAGGTAAGGGGATCATGAGAAGTGGTACCAAGGTGGGCACTCTGGTCCACTTATATTTCATAATTAAAAATAAATAAATACTGGGAAGGGTGGCCTGGAGGGGAGGCGCAGAAAGAAGTGGTAGCAGGAGGGCACACCCTGGTCTACTTGATTATTTTAAATAGATACAGTGCCACGCATCGTGATGCAACATGTTAGCATTGAGTTTTGACTGAGGTATGTCATGGAGAAGTGACCAGAAATTTGAGTTTTGCTGCAGTAAGCAAGTCTGTATCTTTTTCTTTTCTGCAGGCTGCAGTGAGACAGCAGATGGCATCTGTGAGATAATCAGTTGTTGCTTTAGTAGCTGATGCTTGTGCTGTGTAGCAACTCTTTTTTTAAAAGCTCAAATGTACATATTTCATAAAAAGCTTGAATTTCCTTGAATTCACATCCCTGTGTCATGATTAGTGTTTCCTGAAAAATATCATGCTGTTTGGTTTTGTGGTTTTCTTTAAATCAGCATTTGTTAATGTGTTCTGCAGTAACTGAATACAGTGAAGATTTTTGATACTGGGAGGGTTGGGCACTCAGGTTTTGGGCTACTTTCGACAAATGAGGGTGGGCAACCTGGAAGGAAGGGGATCATGAGAAGTGGTACCAAGGTGGGCACTCTGGTCCCTCGCTGATCTGTCCCCCCACACCCTCCCCACCCACTCCACCCTGACCTCCCACTCGGCACTTGGCAACCCACATTCCCCACACAGCCTTGTTGATCTGAACATGTTTCATGGCATACTTGAAAGAGGCATTAAGGGGAATGGGACAGGAATCAGGGGTTGAGGAACAGTGGGCAGTATTTAAAATGGGGATTACAAGAACAACAGAATCATGCATTAAGCAGGTTAGCAAGAGGAAAAGGAAGAGGAGACCATTATGGTTTTCCAAAGAGGTAGCAAAGAAAGTGAAAGCCAAAAAGATTGCATTCAGGCAATACAAAAATACACAGGCAGAAGGGATAGGAGAAGTACCAGGAGAAGCAAAGGGAGGCAGGGAGATCAGTAAGGGAAGCCAAAACTCAGACAGAAGAACACATTGCAAAATCAGTGGGTAGAGGGACAAAACCTTTACAGGTACACAAGGAAAAAAGAAAGACAAAGGGAGGGATAGTGAGACTGAAGGAGGAGGATGGGAGCCGATGGAGGATGACAACAGTAAAGCTGACATATTGAACAGGTATTTCTGCCTGTGCTTTACTGAGGAAGAGGAGGGTAATGGGTCTGAAGGAGTACAAGGTGAGAATGGTGCAGAAATGGACACAAGTCCCTTTACACGAGAAAGGGTCCTGAAGGAACTGGAAGTAATAAGAGTTGATAAAGCAATGGGGCCAAATGGGATGCACCCCAGGGTCCTTAAAGAACTAAGAGAGGTGGTGGCTGAACCTCTGGCTATCCTGTTTAGCTGATCACTGGAAACAGGGGAGGTACCCAAAGACTGGAGGACAGCAGATGTAGTCCCCTTATACAAAAGTGGGAACAAAGAGGAAGCAGGGAACTACAGACCAGTCAGCCTCACCTCGGTAGTGGGGAAGATCATGGAAGCACTACTGAAGGAGAGATTGGTGGAACATCTGGTTATCAATGGACTACAGGACCCAAGGCAGCATGGTTTCACCAGGGGAGGTCATGTCAGACCAACCTCGTTGAATTTTGACTGGGTGACTCAGGAGGTGGATCAGGGAGGGCAGGACATAGCCTATCTGGACTTCAGCAAGGTCTTTGACACTGTGCCACATAGAAGACTATTACACAAACTGGGGAATATGGGTGTGGGCAGGACAGTAGTGTGGTGGGTAGGTAACTGGCTGGGTGGCAGGACACAGAGGGTGGTGGTAAATGGCTGTCACTCCACAGAGGGAAGAGTGACCAGTGGGTACCACAGGGATCAGTGCTGGACCAGTCCTATTCAACATCTTCATCAGTGACATTATGCAGGATCTAGAAGGCAGAATTTCACCGCTCGCTGATGACACAAAGCTCTGTAACAGAGTAGACACACCAGAGGGTGTAGACAGAATGAGAAGCGACCTGTAGAAACTTGAAGAATGGTCAGGGTTTGGCAGTTGAAATTCAATGCAAAGAAGTGCAAGATAATGCATATGGGGCACAAAAACCCTGGCACAATATATCAGTTGGGGGGTGAGGATATAGCATGCACCAAGCAGGAAAGGGATCTTGGGGTTGTCATCTCCGATGACCTCAAGGTAGGGAAACAGTGTGATAAGGCAGCAGGTAAAGCAAATAGGATGCTGGGATGTATAGGCAGGGGCATCACCAGCAGGAAAAGGGAAGTCATAATTCCACTATACAAGACACTAGTGAGGCCCCACCTGGAGTACAGTATACAGTTCTGGAGACCATATCTACGTAAGGACATAGACAGGATAGAGAAGGTTCAGAGGAGGGCAACAAAGATGGTGCATGGATTGCATCACAAGTCCTATGAAGACAGGTTGAAGGAACTGAACATGTACTCCCTGGAGGAGAGGAGGGAGAGGGGATATGATAGAGACATACAAGTATCTTACAGGGAGGAACAGGGTGCAGGAAAACACTATTTTAAGCGAAAAGATGTTCCAGGACTAGAGGGCATGGGATGAAGTTGGAGGAGGACGTATCAGAGGAAACATGAGAAAGAATTTCTTCACAGAACGGGTGGTGGACAAGTGGAACACCCTGCCAGAGGAAGTGGTGGGGGCTGAAACAATCACGGGATTTAAGAATGCATGGGATAGACATAAAGGAATTCTAGAGGTCAGGGGTAAGGGGCAACAGACTTCTAGGAAAACAAACTGAACTTACAAGCTCAAATGGGCAGACTGGGTGGGCCATAGACCCTTATCTGCCAACACTGTCTATGTATCTATGTATCTATGTAAGATGTTTCTGTCCCTGTCAGTGAACAATGATATCACACCTGTCCTGCCTGCTGCTTCACCAGTTAAGCCCCTGATTGACTGAATAAGCTGTTACATTTCCTAGTTACAGCAGTCTGTAGAGCTAATTGTTTTCACTCAAAGATTATTGTGGGGGATGATCTCTCTATTACTCACCCGTCTGGTTTGTGTTTAGAAAGATTAGCTTAAAATTATTCTGTTCTCATAAACAGTTGATCATCTGGGGTTCAGTACTGAACTAAAGTGGTACAAATGAATGTCTATGAGAAATTACCTTGTCTGTATCACAGATGTCAGTTCTCTGTCATTAAATCTATGCATTCTATTCTGGCTATACAACACAGGGTTGTTTAATCGATATAAAATAAATCTACATTCCATTAGTTCATAGAAGCAGTGTGTCTTTGATGTGCCCTCAATAAATATGTTCATGTGATAACAATGTTGTTTACACATCAGACTGACAAACCTGTGTCTGCCACACTCTGCTATTTTAGGAACATGTACTGTATGAACTCATAAAATTCAGTTTTTTGTGGGTTTCTGTGTGAAAATGCATTATGTATGTGTATAACTAGAAATCCTATATGGCATCCTGATGCCCCTATATCCTGCCCAGCATTTGAGACAGCAGCAGCTCTCTGCTTCCCCCTTTACCCTGCCCCAAAAGCCCCCTATCTCCTGCTCTCATGTAAGGTTGCTGCAACCTGCTGCCCACTGTCTTCTCCACACAGTCAGGGCTGCTGCATAAACAGTTTAGGCTGCCACACCCTGCCACCCTCTGTCCCCCTCCCATAACACAAGATGAAAGTATTTATTTTTAATCGGGTAGTTTTGGGCAGTGTACCAAAGGATCGGATTCTAGCGGCAGGGAACAGCATGGTGCAACAACTCTAACTGTGGGAGCAAGAGGCTCTATGGTGCAGCAGGGCACAGTGGCATCAGGGGACAGAGGACAGCATGGTGCAGAAGCCTTGACTGAGGTGCAGGACACAGTGGAGAATCAGGGTACAGCAGCCCTGACGGTGTGCACGTCCTGCAGAAGCCCTGCCCATTTGGGGCAATGGAAGTGGGTAGCAGGGTGCAACAAAAGCCCCACCTTTGGTGGCCTGGTGCAGCATGGTGTAGCAGCCCAAACTGTGAAGACAGTAGCCCTGGGACTTTAAGGCTTAGCAGAGCACAGCATCCCTGTCTGTGGAGACAAGAAAAAGGGGCAACAGTGTGCACTGGCTCTGACTGTGGGGGTGGGAGACAGAGGGAAGCAGGGTGCAGCAGCCTCAACTGACAAGCAGGATACAAGGCATAAGGTTGCCATATAGTATTTCTAGTTATAGACATACATGATGTATTTTTACACAGAACCCCACAAAGAACCGAATTTTATGAGTTCATACAGTACATGTTCGTGAAATAGCAGTGTGGCAGACACGTTTGTCAATCTGACATAAAAACAAAACTGTTCTCACATGAACCTATTTATTGAGGCTACATCAAAGACACACTGCACACTGGCCCATCAGTGCAGCAGTTGGATTTCCACTTGTGATGCTGGTGACCCGGGTTCAGGAATGGAGCTGGGGCACTGGAGGGCCGGCTGGGGAAAGAAGGCTCAAGCGTCCAATGACTGCTCACCTTCTCTCAGGGGAGGGGCCAACCCAGTGCTTGCCAACTCCTGGCGGAGTCCAGGAGTACAGCACTGCACTGGGTCCCACTAAGAAGGGGGGCATAGTGAACGTCAGCGGATGCCTGACGTTGGTGGCATGCCATGCCCCAGGGCAGATAGACGGGAAAATACAGCTCCTTGGTTAGACCAGATGATGGTCACTGGCTCCCGCTGGCATGAAAGCCTGGGCAGCCTAAAGACCACCTCAGCAGCACACGGGCCAACTAGGAGTGTGCTGGCCTTCCCCACCAGTGCCTTCCCCCTTGGAGGAGGGGGACTCATCCAACAAAGGGTTACGCTGGATTATCAGGGAGGCTGAAAATATGGGGTGGTGATGGTTGCATCAGGGCAGGGTGACAAGCAAGGAGCATAGGCAGCCCGAAGGAGAGGCCAGCCAGAAGGGTGCAAAAAAAAAAAAAAAAGACACACTGCTTCAAAGAATTAACAGAATACAGGTTTAATTTATATCCATTTAACAACCCTGTGTTATACTGCCAGAATAGAATGCAGAGTTTTGATGACAGAGAACAGACATCTGTAATACAGGCATCTGTGAGACCTTGAGCGTGTCTCCCTTTCCACCAATCCCCCTCCCTCCGCCTTTCCTGGTACTGCCCTTTCCCATGTCAATCTCCCCCCATTACTTGCTTACTCACTGGCTGGTAATCCATTCTCCCTCCTCTTGCTAACCTCCCCTTATCTCCTCCTGCTTCTCCCTCAGGCCTAGCCTGCCCTGGTATAATCTCAAACTAGGTCTTAGGCAACTCTATCATCAGTTCTTCTGAACGATGCTGTACTAGCTGCACTAATAACTGTACATACTCTGTGTGATTTTAATAATTCTGTATTCGTTTGTTATTTTTTTTTTTATTATTAATGTTACCCTCTACTGTGAATTGATCCCTGAAATACTTATCTTGCTAATTTTACCAAGCTTGTACTACTATCTATGTATCCTGACATGGAACCTTTGTAAAAGAGCCTCTGGCTCAAAGGTGTAAATCCAAAATTCAATAAAAAAAATAATTTCTCACAGACATTCATTCATGCCACTAAAATTCAGCACTGCACTCAAAATTATCAACTTTTTATGAGAACAGAAAAATAGATTTTAAGCATTTCTCTCTAAACACAAACCAGATGGGTTAGTAACAAACTGAGTGAAAACAATTAGCTCTACAGACTGCTCTAACTAGGAACTGCAACAGCTTATTCAGACAATCAAGGATTTCACTGGTGAAGCAGCAGGCTGGACAGGTATGATGTCATTCACTGACAGGAACAGAAACATCTTCACTGTTGCAGTTACTGCAGAGCACATTAACAGATGCTGATTTAAAGAAAACCACAAAACCAAACAGCATACTACTTTTAGGAAACACTAATCATGACACAGGGACATGTATTAAAGTGAATTCAAGCTCTTTATGAAATAGGTGTGCATCTGATCTAAAAAGTACTGCAGTCATGAACTTGCTTTGCTGTCACCCGTGACACTCCTTAATAGTGGCCGACTCCGATGTAGCATTCAGTAGAAAAAAAAACAGATTCAAATAAAAAAAAAAAAGAATCTGGATCAGCAAAGAACAATTCTAGTTTGTAGCAGTTTTTCACAAAAACACAAGTGGGTTTTGCAATCAGCTGATTAGACCACACGTCTTTTCAGATGCCGGTTACAGCTGATTAAGTGAGAAGTACCTTATTCTTTTAGGTGATAGGGGGCTAGGTTTTTATGAGAAAGGCTCATGGTATAGAAGATACCTGAAAAGTAAACTACCTCAGTGTCAGAAATGGTGATGGATCTTCCCTGGTTGGAAGGGTACAAGTTGGCCTTCCAGGTAGCCCAGACGATACACTAGACTGTGCGGGCCTCCAAACACTCCCCAATGGGTAGACATGGAGACCTACACTGGAAAGGTGGCTGAACCTGCTGCACTGCTCTTTCAAAAGGGGACCTGTTCAGGGCATACCCACCACGCTAACCATGCATCTGTCAAAGGGTGGACATGCACACATCGAAGGCTGAAGCTCTCACCTATCCCCGTATACATTGCTCCACTATGGCACAACCCTAATATTCGAATTGATAATGAGTCTGTCTTTTGACCCTCATGGAGGGAGAAGGGAATTTCAGGGGTCACCCATATTCTAGATACACCACACCCGAGAATTGCCCCTTTCATAACTCTACAGACAAAATAGGGTCTCTGAAAGTCAGACTTCTGGAGATACTTTCAGATCAGGGAGGCTACACATCGACTCTCCTGGCCTACTCTAATACCCAGATGTCCAGTGAGATCTCTGTCTGGCAGGCCCACCCTAGAGGCCTGGCAGGCAAAATTTAGAACAAATTGAGGGACACCCTTCCCACCCAATCAGAGGACTCAGGAGGTAAATAGGAGAAGATTATGGGCTGCTCCATCACTGATGGCCAATGGGATAAAGCATGATCAACACTCACCAGTGGAGCAGGGATGCCCATAGCCATCTGATACAAAACAACATTTTGCACTCATGGTACAGAACCTCAGCTATCTTACACAGAGCAAAGCTCATTGACAAGGATGCATGCTGGTGATGTGATGCCCCAGGAGAGAGACCTTCACCACATACTGTGGGAATGCCCAAAGATAAAGACCCTATGGCAACTAGTTATAAACACTGTCTCCCTGGTCCTGCAGGCACAAATCCCAAGCTTGCCTCTTTTCTTCCTTCTAGGAATTAAACCGGAACCCCCTCTCCTCCCACTGCAAGTACTCAGATGGCTTTCCCTACTGGCCTTACAAACTAAGAGGGCAATTTTGTGCAAATGGAGATCCCTGAGTGCTCTCACACTGGAAGAAGTCCTGCCTTTAGCGATGGCATTAGCAAGCTTTGATAGGTTATCACATGCACAACAGAATATAATGTACAAATTTTGTGAATGCTGGAGTGCCTTCATTGTCCACAATGCCCCCCAGTCCTCGCAGAGTTAGGACCCCCCCCTTAAGAGGAGGAGACTTCCCAACCCTACTGAGTAATTCCCTACTGAGTAGTCCCTCTGCACATCAGAGGACCCATGGCATATCCCTAAGTCTCCACAGGAAACCAATCAGTAGGATAGTCAGACAAAAGGTAGTCCTTCAAATATAGGACCTTGTACCAGTTATTCGCAATATACAGTAATACCTGTATGCTCATTTACTCCTATAAGCCTGGTATACTTTGTGTGTATGTTTTGTTTGTGTTGCATAATCCCTCCCTAGTAGAGATCAGAGTAGTGTGCACTTAAACCAAGATCCTACAGGACGCCATGAAGCTTACCCCTAAAGGATCCCATCAGGGAAGGATATCACACAGCCTAACGATCTCCTGGAGTAAGTACCCAAACATAAAGTTTCTAACAAACGCCCCCACCCCCAAGGTTTCAGTGCTGGGAATCCCCACTCCATCTTGCCCTTGCCTCCAGGTTTTGCCTGGGGCATGAGGTCAGATGGAAGGGACTCTCACTCCCTCTTTATAGCAATAGGAGGGGACAAATGGTGTAGAAAATGGAGTAGTAAAGGGGGAAGGAAGATTTTGAACCAACAGGTTGCAATCTGCTGTGAGTAACTAACCGGTTAGTCATAGCTCCAAAAGCCAGAAATATAATTGGATATCACATCTGCTCATTGCACTAACCTTCCTCCCACAGACAGAATGAGGCAGGGGACCTAGGGTATGTTAGCAATTCTGAAATGAAGGTGAAAGGGCTCGGTACACTAATGCTGATCTTTTGTTAATGCTACTGTATCCTGTTATAACCTGCTACTACTTTTGGATGGGGCTGTGCCAGTGTACCCAATGCAGCTCCCTATTCCTGTTATAATGTTTGCAATGCTTGAAAACTTAATAAAAAAATTATAAAAAAAAAAAGAAATGGTGATAGATCCTTGCAATTATTTTAGGAGAGAGTATCACATATGAGTATGTGTTAGGAAGTAGGACAAATGTTTTGCAGAGCTATCAGACACGGCTCATTTGCAATGGATATGTCACCATAAAGGAAACAATTATTTAAAAAAGGGGGATCTTGAAAGGAACAGTACCATAGATTGCAGCAGCCATTCATTACACAGTACACTACACTCTCCCTACATTGCACCCAACCCATAATACACAGCCACTAGAATGTAATCAGGATGTATTTTTATTATTATTATTATTATTATTATAATAAACAGCGATTGCTCTAAAGTAATGCACATGATAATGAGTGATGGGGCAGCTTATGATCTTTAGCTCATCTCAGTCCAAACCTCAACAAACCAAAACATTGCACATACCCACTGTCACTCCCCCAACCCCTCCTAACTGCATCTAAGTCATACAAACTGGTATATTGTGCATTTGCAAAAAAAAAAAAAAAAACTCTGCCTTAAGACTGCTTACTTATATGCAGGTTAATAGTTGGCTAACTGAAACAGGTAAATTATCAAATAATCACAAGCAACAACAGCAACAACAAAAAGGATCACTAGTCCTCTGCTCACCTGCCTGATCATTCAGCCACTCGCTCTAGATAAAAGTGAAAGAATATTTTTTCAAGTTCTGACTCCCTATGCCATGACAGTCTAGCTCCATGTTAACTAAATGAATAAAAAGATAAAAAAAGAACATGCACTTCTTGCTTGATCAGCTTTAACTGGGGTCTGAAAAAAGACATCGGCCACCTAATCACGAAGGCCACTCCTCGTGTAATGGCTGCTGCTATCTGTAGCACTGTTCCTTTCCTGATCCCATTTTTATGTTGGCACTAGCACAGCCAACATCTTGCGGTAGTGCAGATTTGGAGGCGCGGTCACTGCTGGGTGAATGCAGGGCACATATCAGTAGGTGCGTCCCTCATTCCCCAATCAGCCTGTGTGCCGGTGCCACACTGTGCATGCCTAATATGGTGATGGGTTCAAACTAAAGGTCCGCTGCAATGCAAGCTAAGCTCTTCATACACAGCAGACCTCCCAAAGTGCTTTCCCTGGTGGTGAAAAAAAAGAAAATTAACATGGCGGCATACTGCTGACTTCCGGGGTGCCCAATCCCCCTGTCAACATACCCTGGCCCAATGTATATGCCAAGGGGGGAGAGCCCA
This sequence comes from Neoceratodus forsteri, assembly GCA_016271365.2. Taxonomy (NCBI): domain Eukaryota; kingdom Metazoa; phylum Chordata; order Ceratodontiformes; family Ceratodontidae; genus Neoceratodus; species Neoceratodus forsteri. The sequence continues at coordinate 359,275,801 of CM057458.1, forward strand.
CTCCCCATCATAATGCATCCCCCCCATTTGTTATGTTCTGAGGGGGTGCCCAAACCCTCGGATCTTTGCCCGCTGCATTGTGTGAACTATTATCTTGCTAATTTTACCCACCCATCGGTTATGCATCCTCCCAGAAACACTTTAGGTGGCACACTGGGAGCCCACCCCAGCATGCCAAAGCCCCTGAAAAAAAAAAATGTCCCCTGATGTTTATTTTTTTATTTTTTTAACCTGTAAAACAGAAAACTGTCCCTCACAGTCTCCCTGCCCACCTCCTGCGCCCACCCACTGTGCACCCTGCCTCCCCACACCCCCCTCACCCCATACTTACCTCCGGAGTCTGGTACGGTGATCTTCAGTGGACCGGGAACACGTCTGCACTCTTCAAAGCTGACCGTGAACTGAGGAAATCCCGGTAAGCTGTATAATGGAATAAATAGTTTTTTTTTCAACTTCAATGCATATCTCAGGCATGTTTGGAATTTTGGCACCAAATTTTCAACCTGGGGTTTTTGGACCCCTCCTCATGAATTCTGGCACTGTCATGAAGATTGTCCCAAAAGTGATTTCACGGTCACTGCGTGGAATCACCTTTCGGGACCGATTAATGAAATGACAGTGCCACTGTTCATGAGGGAGGCTCTCAAAAAGCCTATGTTGCAAATTTGGTGGGAATAATCAAAAAAATGACTGACTGTTTTACAAGCGTGCATAGTGCTGTTTCCACGCACGCTCGTAACTTCATGAATTTGTAATATTTTCAGTCCAGATTTTCAAAATTGGCATTTTTCCTATACCTCCTGATGAACAGTACTACTGTTATTTTACATATCCTGGCCAAAATGTGTTTTCACACGTCCGGTGCAGAATAGCGTGGTCGATGTGCAAAATCACTTTTTGGGACAGTTTGAGGAAATGCCGGTGAAACTGTTCACGAGCAGAGGTCTTAAAATGCCTATGTTGAAAATTGGTGCCGAAAGTCCATAAAATGACTGCATTGAAGGCGTGCTTTGCACAGTTTTCACGCACCCGTGTAAGTGCAAATTTGCAATATTTCCATGCCAGATTTTCAACACTGGCATTTTTTCACACCTCCTTATGAACAGTACAGCTGTCTTTTTTCACATCCTGCCCAAAATGTGTTTCCACACCTGTGGCACACAATGGCATGGTCGCTGTGGGAAATCAACTTTTGGGACAGATTGAAAAAAATTGCAGCACCACTGTTGATAAGGGGAGGTCCCAAAATGCCTATGTTACAAATGTGACTAACAAACCCCCAAAATTAATTGGGTTACAGATGTGTGTTGCGCAGTTTGTATGCATGCTCATTGCATCACCAATATTTCATATTGTCACTCCAGATTTTCAATGTTGCCATTTTTTACACCTCCTCATGAACAATACAGTTGTTATTCTCCACATCCTGCCCAGAAATGTGTTTTCATCCCTCTGTCACCAAATGGCTCAGCCGCTGTGCAAAACCACCTTTCAGCTAACAAAGTGATTGTGCCGCTATTCTTGAGGTGGCCTGACAAGCAGCCCATGTTGAAAATGTGGAGTGAAACTACCACCACATGCCTATGGTGTTAGGATTTCCAACTGTAGCACCCCACCCAGTACAGACTGACAGGCATCAGGGCTGTCACTTGGGATCATCGGATGCAATACTCATGCCATTCCACCCCCACCCTGCAGCTACTGACAGGCATTGTGGTGTGCCATGCACTGTTCGGCCACAAAGTTCACCTCACATTCCTATACTGCACCCACATCAGTGTATTTCCTTATGGAATGGGGCAAGTATAACACCCAAAGACCCCAAACCACACCACGACACTTGTCAGTGTCTACAGGATAGAGTAAGTTACAATGGCATGAGCGTAGTAGCTGACGACCCAAAGGCACACCCCATTGCCTGTCGCTCTCTACAGGGCAGGGGTGGGGTTGGCATCACTTCAATACTTCACTGCCATTCCTATTATGCATCTCTCGCTCCGGCACTGCCAATGCCAATGCCAGTGCGACAACATTCGGCATTGACAAATGCTTGTTATAATACTTTTTTCTTTTATAGTAGCATGTACATTGCAAGTTAGCTGCATCTGACAGCTCGACAAAACATGTGTCCTGCCTTTTAACACATATTCATATGTGATTCTCTCTTCTGAAATAAGTGTTATGATATATCACTATTTTTGAAACTGAAGTAGTTTACTTTTCAGGTATCTTTATACTATTAGCCTTTCTCTTAAAAAATATAGCCCCACATCACCTAAATGGTCTAACTATATCACATTTCAGAAAATACCAAGCAGACAGAACAGTAGATCACTGCTCCAACTGAAGCCAGCAGCACAACTTCCAGCTGCAGCTTCAGCATTCAAGAAAGTCCCACTGTTTTCATACAGAGAAAGCACATGGACAGCGCATCTCACTAAACTGGGCACCCTGCATTTTGGGGTGCCCAGGACAGGTATTTCTGGCCTGTGTTGTAAAAAACAAATATCAGAATCTAGCTAAATGGATCCCATTTACCTAGGTTCCAATGTTTGTTTTTTTAGGGTGTGTACTATATGATCCCATTGCCTTGTCCACCCTCAGTTTTGTGAGTTCCTCTAGGACTCTCTTCTGTAAATGCCCTGGTGTTTGTCACAAATGCACTCAGCACGTCAGGCCCTCTGCTGCCACAGTGCCAACCTCCAAGCGAAGTAATGTGAACAGGTAACAGACAGGGTAACCCTCCTGTCTGCTTTTGGGTTTGAATCACCTTTAGTCTCAAGTTCTGGGGGATTCAAACTGTGAACCTTATACTAGTGTGCCCAATGTACAGGCTCAGATACATACCCTCTTCAGGGATTGCCGTACAATCTTTCACCTGAGGCACCAAGCCAGGCTTCCAAAATGAACCCTTAAAACTCTATAGAAGATCTTACGTATATTCTTACCTTTTCCCAGTTTAGTAACACCATCAAGCTTTTGAATAGTTATTGTCAGTCTTAGTCCTCTATACATCACATGCAAAACGAACTGACAGACATCCCAGGCAGTATCTTTCAAATAAAGATTTTACTAAAAGATGATAAAAATATGAAAAATTTAAACACAGAACAATATATCAAAGAGTATACAATCACTTAAAGAGGGACTCTGACCAAAAGTGCTACACTGCAGAATTTCAATAAGCATACCCCCAATAAATCTCATACCAAACGTTAGGTTTCTGTGTTAAGTCATTTTAAAGTTATGGGCTATTTTGTAACCCTGATTTCACTACCTGTTCAAAAAAGCCAGTTTCAGTGAAGAGGTGCTGATGATGTCATCTTCTGAACTCGCAGTCTAGCCCTCCCTGTCAGCAAGCTTATAGGACTTGTTTCTCCAAAGTTAAAAGATCATTCTGCGATGGTTTTCACGAGTGAAACAGGCAGCAGCATTCTAAAACAGTGCCTTAGAATCTATGTGCTTCAGGTTTTATAACAAAGTTGACAAATCTGTATTTTAATGCCTTTTTGGTGTGGTTCATTTCTCCAGAGTTGCAGGATGCTGAGTCAGCATGCCTCCAGGCTGCTGATACCATGTGAAGTACTACTCTGCAGTGCCTGTTTTGAAGTTGTGTTGCTACATGTGTTGCAGTGTTGGTAACTGCATTGCTGTTTGTCAGTGTCTGCTTTACAAGAAGTTTTAATAGGGGCCCTATATGTGTTAATTCCCTACTGGGGTGGCAGTGTTAGCCCTGGTAAAACAATCACTGTAATGTGGAGTACAGCGCAGATGAGGCTGAATATAGCTCAAGTAACAGCCTGTCAATGAGAAAACAGAAAATGAGCTCTGCTGAAATGAGTATCCAATTCATTCATACTTTGATAATGAATAAAATATTGATTGATTGACTGAGTGATTGAGTGAGTGATTGATTAAGCATTGAGCTGGCTACTGCATTGAAAGTCTTAGTAAGATTTCAAAACAGCATTATGTCTCCCACCCCCATTTACAGGATGATGGAATAATTGATTTAAAGTGCCATCCTGAGAAATCTCCTCAATTAAATTATAGTTGTGAATGACCACAGCCTTTCACCAAATCAGAGATATCCAGTCTGCAAATCGCACATTAGTGTGCTGTGACTTAGCATTCAGCAACCCAGGAGAAAGGACCACGACAAAAAAACACCAAAAACAAAAATATAAAATTGTCAACTTTGTTACAAAACCTGAAACACAAATAGGCTTTAAAGCAATGTTTATTGAACTGGGCTGCCTGTTGTACTGGAGAACACAATTTGCACATAGTTTTTAAACTTTGGAGAAGTAGGTCCTGTAAGCTTGCTGACAGGGAGGGCTAGACTGTGAGTTCAGGAGATGACATCATCAGCACCTCTTTACTGAAACTGCCTTTTTTTGAACAGGTGGAGAATTTAGGGTTGTAAAATGATTTGTGACTTTTAAACAAAGTAACTTAGGGATCTCACTTTTGCCATGAGGGTGACTGGGATTTGTTGATCCATATTCTGAATTTATTGATGCCAGTAATTAGTGACCATAGTCCCTCTTTAAAAGAACAAGGGTGAAATAAAAAACAAAACCTCCTACCACAATACATTTAGACTGTTTCTATCTAATGTATTACCTCTATAAGTGCCTTGAAAGTTAGAGAACCATGTTTCTTAAGAGCCCAGAAAGGTATGCCATATTCCCCAGTTACAAGGATACATTTCAGCTCCATCTCCCCACCCCCTTGATGAGTCATCTAGCTCTTCCTTTTACAATATATATTAAAAAAATACAAACATGATGTCCTATCAGAAGGTATATTAAATATGGTGAAATCAGCAAAAATTCCACATCCTAAATATGACTCCTTAACTAAACATTGTCTCTTTGATTTTGAGTAGTTCCTATTCCCAAGGCATATCAAAGGGTTTTACAACTTTTAGCACCATGGTGGTATAAAATGTTCTTCCTATAGGAATCATAACACTGTACGAGCCCTACATCCTGGCAGCTGGGTCAGTTCTAATTAAGACAGAAAAACAGGAGACCCTTAATGAAGTCTCTCTGGTCTTTTAATTACCTTCTGGTTTCAGGTCACTTGTCACTTCACTGAAACCTGGGGGGGCACTCATAAGCACAGGCTGTCTTATGTGAGACAATCACCTACCATTTTTAAATTACAAATATCATACAACAATCATAACCAGCTGGCCAAGTGTCACAATCCTCCCCACCTAGACTGAATTTGGGGGCTCTATCCCCTGCATGGGATGAACTTTGAAATCAATTCACTCCTCATATAGACACGACAAGCCATCTGTGTTCTGACTGGTCACTCCAGCCATATGGAAGATCATGTCATACCCTTGCAAGGCAAGACTCTATCTTAATAGTCTACCATTAATTTTTCCCATTTGTGTCAGCCAAACCAGGGGGTTGTGGTCAGTTTTTACCTCAAAATACTGCCCATATAAGTATGGCTCTAACTTCTTTAGGGCCCACACTATGGCAAGACACTCTTTTTCCACAGAAGAGTAAGCCTGCTCCCTGGGAAGTAACTTTTTACTCAGGTGCACTACAGGGTGATCTTTCCCTTGGTTGGATGTCTGATTTGGTACTGCTCCAATACCCACGTCTGAGGTGTCAGTCTGGACTGTAAAGGGTCTGCTATAGTCAGAACTTGTCAATACAGGAGCACTGCACACTGCCTCCTTCAGTCTGGTAAAGACTTTTTCACAGGCTGGTTCCCAGGTAATTATCTTAGGCATCTTTTTCTTTACTAGATCAGATAGGGGAGCAGCCAGGGCACTGTAATTGGGTACAAATTTTCTATAGTAGCCTGCTGGCCCTAGAAAACTCCTGACCTGCTTCTGCATTTCTGGTCTGGGCCATGCCTTGATCACCTCTATTTTTACTTGGTTAGGCCAGAGCTGTCCCCAGCCTAAACATGCCCAAGGTGTGTTACTTCAGCCCTGGCCACCTGGCACTTCTCAGCTTTGACAGTGAGCCCGACCCTCTGTATCCTGCCCAGCACTTCCCTAAGGTGGGACAGGTATTCTTCCCAGCTAGCACTAAAGATGTCAATGTCATCCAGATATGCCATGGCGTAATCCTTAACACCATTTAACACCTGGTTCACCAACCTTTGGAAAGAGGCCGGAGCATTCTTCATTCTGAAAGGCATTACTTTAAATTCAAATAAGCCTATCGGAGTGATGAAGGCTGACCTCTCCCTAGCTCTGTCCATTAACTCTACCTGCCAATACTCCTTTATCAGGTCAGTAGTCGTTAGGTATGTCATCCCTCCCAACTTGTCCAGGAGTTTGTCCGTCCAGGGTACTGGGTGGGCATCTGACCTCATGACTGCATTCAGTCCATGACAGTCCACACAGAAACAAGTAGAGTCATCTGGCTTGGGCACAAGGACTACAGGTGAGGTCCACGGGCTGTGGGATCTCTGGATGACCCCTAAATCCAGCATTTCCTCCACCTCCCTCCTAATGTCCTTTTGGACAGCCTCTGACACCCGAAATGCTGTCTGCCAAATGGGTGTCTGTGTCCCTGTCTCCACATCATGCGTCACTAAGGAGGTTAGTCCAGGTTTGGTGCTAAACAGAGAGGCAAAGTCTACTAAAACCTCCCTTACTTCCTGGATCTTGTCTGGGGCCAGCTAGGGTGACAATTTAACTGCCTCCACAGAGGACTCCCACTTGCTTTCTTCCAGCAAGTCCAGAAGGGGGTCTTCTTCATCCGTCCCCTCCCCAGGACTACATACTGCAGACACCATGTCAGCCCTATTAGCATATGGCTTCATCATGTTGACATGGTACATTCTTTCTGAATGTCTTCTATCAGGTAACTCTATGATATAGTTCACATCATTTACCTTTCCTACCACTTTGTACTGTCCTGCCCACTCAGCCTGCAGTTTGTTTTTCCAGACCAGAATAAGGACCATGACTTCCTGATCCACCATGTACAAGTGAGCTCTGGCTCTGCGGTTGTACCACACTTCTTGTTTCTGTTGGGCAGCTGGCAGGTTGCTTTGGGCTGTCCCCATAAGCTCCTTCAGCCTTTCCCTAAACCTAAGGACATAATCCACTATGGGAGTTCCCTGGGTGGTGTGCTTGCCTTCCCAGTCCTCCCGAATCAAGTCTAGGGGCCCACGTACCCGGCGTCCATATAAGAGCTCAAAGGAGGAAAACCCTGTTGACTCTTGAGGCACCTCCCTGTATGCAAACAACAGGTGGGGAAGGTATTTCTCCCAGTCCCTCCCATGCTGTTCTGCAAATACTTGGACCATTAACGTCAGGGTACCATTAAATCTTTCCACAAGCCAAATGGCTTGTGGGTGATAAGGTGTTGTGCACTTCTGCACCACCCCACACTTCTCCCACAAACGTTTTGTCAGGTCCGACATGAAGGAACACCCTCGATTGGTGAGAACCTCCTGCGGAAACCCAACACGGGAGAAAATCCCAAGTAAGGCATCTGCCACTTTGTCTGTCCTCAGTGAGGATAGGGTGACTGCTTCTGGATACTGGGTGGCATAATCCACCACAGTCAGGATGAACCTCTTCCCCGAGGAGCTGAGGATATTTAAAGGCACCACTATATCCATTTCCACCATCTGGAATGGCTCCTCCACTATGGGCAGTGGAATTAGGGTGGCTTGTGTTTTCTTGCCTGCCTTCCCCATTTCTTGGCACCAGTGACAAGGCCTGCAATACTCCTTCACCTGCTGGGTGAAGTTTGTCCAACCGCTGCATAGTGCGTACAATTCCCAGATGATCAGACAAGGGAATATCATGTGCAGTCTTGAGCAATTGCTCATGATGCCTCTGGGGAATGGCAAGCTGCCTGACTATCACCCCTCCCTCTGTCTTCACATCCTGAGTATACATCAGTCCATTCTCCCAATAAACCTTGTGTTTACCATCACCTCCCTGTGCTCCATCAGAGTCTGCCCAAACCCTCATCTTCTCTAGACTAGGGTTACTTTCCTGAGCAGCTGCAAACTCCTTACACAGTCCCAAGGCATGGGACAGTTCCCCTTTGGTCTCTAAACTAGGGTACCTAGCACTAGCATCAGGGAACTCAGGATCATTGTCATCCCTAACCCTTTGACAATGGGTCACCCCTCCTTCTTTGGTATAAGCCTCTATTGCTGTGTGGTTAACTGCTACTGGGGAAATTTCTACCCCTTTTTATTAGTCTCCATATCAGGAGACACAGGCTGTGGAACCAGACTCCCAGTGGTTTCCACAATGGCTTCTTTGGGGTCCAGGGAACTACAATTTCCCTGTCCCACTTGCCTATGGGTAACTGCACACACCATCCCCTGTTTGAGATTATTGACAAGGATGATGTCAACTGCTAATGTTTTGGCTACAGCCACCTGTTGCACAGCTCCCCCAGTTTCACCCCAGTCTAGGAGAACACTAGCGAGTCGCAATGTGGTCTCCTCACCAGTGAACCCTTGTACAGTTACAAATTTATTGGGTAGAGCTGACCAGGCATTACCAGATCCCCTTTTACCAACATCAGGGATGCCCCTGTGTCTCTTAACCCTTGTGTCTCACTTTGCGTGTTGCTCTTCCTTTTGGGACACTGTCTGGCAATATGCCCAGTTTCTTTACAAACCCAACATTTGTTTCTTTTCTCAGAGAAATCTTTTCTGTGAAACCCTCGGCTAACTGGTTTCAGTGGAGGCAGTGAGGATATTAGTTGCCCTGAAGGCATGCTTTTCCCTTTCTGCACTGCCATGCCCGCCCCATTCGCTCTCAGAGCAGGTCTGCTCTTGGCATAGTGGTCCAAGAGTTCAGCAGCCTCTTGCACTGTTTTGGGATCTCGGTCCCCCAGCCAGGTTTTCAGCTTTGCTGAGCATGCCCCAAAAAACTGCTCTAACAATATAGCATTTTCAATTTTATCTACAGAGTTTGCTTCAATTTATTCCCACCAATGTTTTAAACACTATCGTTGTTTCATGGCTAGCTCCTCGTAGCTCATGGCAGAGCTTCTCCTGAGCTTATGGAATTTAGCTCTGTATGTTTCTGCAGTTAAATCAAACTTTTTTAAAAGTGCAGCTTTAAGTTTGCTGTAATCATTACCGTCCTCATTGTCCATTTGACCCAATGCATCCTGAGCTTTCCCAGTAAGTAGTGGGGATAGCTGGAAACTCCAGGACCCTCTAGGAATATTTGCCTGAATACAAACTTTTTCAAAGGAATTTAAAAAGGCAATCATATCCTCCCCCTCTTTAAATTCAGCTATCAATTTGAATTTTAATGTGTAACCCAGTCCTGTAGTTCCAGTTAAACCCAAGCCCCTTACCTGCTCTGGTGCTGGTGGTTGGAGTCATAGCTTTTCTGTTCATGTCACCTCTGGCGCTCACGCTCCTCACGGTCTGCCTCTCGCTGTTCTCGCTTCTCTTCACTCTGGAATGCCAGCTCCATTCTGCGTAACTCAATCTGCAGCTTGATTGCTTCTGGCTCCAGAATGCTGGTGACCTTTCCCTGCTGCTGTGGCCCTTCACTGGCACTGGCCCTGCTGCCCTGCTCACCAGATCTGGACACTGCACTGGCTGCTGGCTCCTCCACACCCAACATTTGGTCCTTTACAGTCACAGTCTGTGACTCAATGCTCTGGGCATCTGCTGCCATCAGGGCATCCATAAGGTTCTGCTTGGTGGCTTTCACCTTGTGCAGGGCTCCTTTGTCCTGCACAACTGCCTCAAGTAGTCTGCAGTGTACCCACAGTAGTTGGAAGCCATCTTCTTCCCTAACTACGGCTACTCTAACTTGCACTTTAGAAAAAAAATAAAACAGGTAGGAACTTGACTGTAAGCAAAATTATATAGTTCTGTTTCCTTTTTAAAAAAAAAAATCACCGCCTTATTTTGCAAGTGAGCTGTACAATATTAAGCAGACTCACTGAACAGTTAAAGCTTGCATTACCAATTTTATCACACCGCCGCTAACCTAATCTGTCACAAATGCACTCAGCAGGTCAGGTCCTCTGCTCCCACAATGCCAACCTCCAAGTGCAGTAATGTGAACAGGTAACAGACAGGGTAACCCTCCTGTCTGCTTTTGGGTCTGAATCACCTTTAGTCTCAAGTTCTGGGGGATTCAAACTGTGAACCTTATGCTAGCGTACCTGTACCCTGTGTACAAGCTCAGATACATACCCTCTTCAGGGATTGCCATAAAACCTTTCACCAGGGGCACCAAGCCAGGCTTCCAAAATGAACCCTTAAAACTTTATAAAAGACCTTAGGTATATTCTTACCTTTTCCCAGTTTAGTAACACCATCAAGCTTTTGAACAGTTATTGTCAGTTGTAACCCATATATCACATGCAAAAAGAACTGGCAGACACCCCAGGCAGTATCTTTCAAATAAAGATTTTACTAAAAGATGATAAAAAAAATGGAAAATGAAAACACGGAACAATATATCAGAGAGCATACGATCACTTAAAGAACAAGGGCAAAGTACAAAACAAAAACTCCTACCATAATACATTTAGACTTTTTCTATCTAATGTATTACCTCTATAAGTGCCTTGAAAGTTAGATAACTGTATTTCTTAAGAGCCCAAAAAGATACGTCATATTCCCCAGTTACAAGGATACATTTCAACTGCATCTCCCCAACCCCTTAGTGAGTCATCTAGCTCCTCCTGTTAGAATATATATAAAAAAAATACAAAGATGATGTCAGGATCAGGATGTATATTAAATAAGGTGACATCAGCAAAAATTCCACTTCCTAAATATAACTCCTTAATTAAACATTTTCTCTTTGATCTTGAGTAGTTTCTATTCCCAAGGCATATCAAAGGGTTTTACAACTTTTAGCACCATGGTGGTATAAAATGTTCTTACTATAGGAATCGAAAAATGTTTTCAGCCCTATATCCTGGCAGCTGGGTCAGTTCTAATTAAGACAGAAAAACAGGAGACCCTTAATTAAGTCTCTCTGGTCTTTCAGTTACCTCCTGGTGTCAGGTCACTTGTCACTTCACTGAAACCTGGGGGGGGCACTCATAAGCACAGGCTGTCTTATGTGAGACAATCACCTACTACTTTTATATTACAAATATCATACAACAATCATAACCAGCTGGCCAAGCATCACAGTGTTTACCTTCATCTCTCCCCCCTATGTTTCTGATGCTTAGTTGTGGTTCCTGTCCCTCCCCATCTTTGGTGAATACTGAACAGAATTATCTATTAAGTATTGACACTTTTTATAGTTCTCCCTCCAAACACACACCCCTTTCTCCCTTCTGAGCCTTACAATCCCACCCCTAACCTACCTTCTTTCACTGATGTATCTATAGTATGTCTTGTCCCTTTTCTTTATTGTCTGTGCTAATCATTCCTCTGTTTGTGCCTTTGCATTCCTAACTGCTTTCTCTGCTTCTCTCTGCCTACCTAGGTTCACCGCCCTATCCTCATCCTTCTGTGTCTCCTTATATTTTCTGAAAGCCACTCTTTCGGCCCTTACTTTCTCTACCACCTCCTTAGAGAATCCTACTGGATTGTTCCTTTGCTTGCCTTTGTTTTTCAGCCTAATGCACTGATTTATCACCTTCACTATGCATCCTTTTAGGTGTACCCATTGCTCCTCAATCATCCCTCTTGCCTCTTTCCTCACCAGGACTTCTTTGATACCTATCCCCATTCTGGCAAAGTCCACCATTGTGAAATCCAGTGCCCTCATCTTTGTGCGGCTTGACTCTGACATTGAGCCAGTATTAAACTGCACAGTGTGGTGGTCACTGGACCCTAGGTGACCGTCCACCCGGACTTCCATGATTCTGTCTCCGTTGGCAAGTACAGAGTTCAGATCACCTTGTCCCTAGTGTGCTCCCACACTAACAGTCTGAGGCCTGCCCCCTGCAAGGATTCCATGATGTCTTTGCTCCTGGCTGTAGCAGCTACCTGGATGGTCCAATCCGTGTCGGGCATATTAAAATCACCCAGCAGCAGTACCTCCCCCTTGGCTGCCATCCCATGGATTTTTTCCACTGTTGCCCTATCTACCTCCTCCCCCTGCACTGGAGGTCTGTAGATCACTCCTGTGTGAAATGCTGTGCCACTGTCTGGCTCAGGGGTGATCCACAGTGCCTCGGCCTCCCCCTGCTTATGTTGTACTGCCATTGCTTTTATATCATCGCTGACATAAAGCATCACCCTCTGTCCCTCCCTTTTTGCCCTCCCTATCTCTCCTGAATAGAGCATACCCTGGTACATTTATCTTCCAGTCATGGTTTCCAGTGTACCATGTCTCTGTAATTGCCACTATGTCCAGGTCCACCTTTGTCATCAATGCCACCAGGTCTGGGATTTTGTTTCCCAGACTGCGGGCTTTTGTACACATGACTTTCCATGGTTCATTGCCTGTCCCCCTTGTATTATCACTTTTTCCTTCCTGTCCCCTCCTTCTAACTCTGGTTTTCTTTCTTTTGCTGCCTCCCTTCCTCTGCCATACTCCCTATAATGAGTTCAGGTATATCAGTCAACAATTTTTCCTCCTGCTTCACCATGCTTGCTTCTCTGATCTGGGAGAGTGGACTGCTTAAGTCTCCCTGCTCCCATCTGCCCACTCCTGCCTAGATTAAATGCCTGCCAAGGAAGCATTTGTAACCCCCTTGTTACCCGGGGTTACTAGAATCCCAGTAAGACCTAGTGGTAGGCAGGGAAGGCAGCTTGTGAAACTCCAGTTAAATGGGTTTCACACTATCTCACTCTGTTCTCAGTCTCAGCTGAGACTAAGGGATGACATCACCAATAGAACTTTCACAGCTGCATAAGCCACATTGGAATCTGCAGCAAAGGGAGTTAGAAAGAACATTGAGAGTTTTCAAAGGAGAGTCTGCAGTTTGGCTTGAGGGAGTGAAGTTTGTACTCAAGTGGTGGAGACCACTGTTTTCGGGTCTCAGTGCCCCCTCTCTCGGGGGGGTGTAAAGATTCCCAACAGATTCCTGGGGCAATCCCCTTAATTCTGCAAGTGGAGGAAAAGCTGCCTGTTTAGTCCAGGATTTATTTTGGAAGATGGAAGATTTGTGAGTCGCCTGTGGGCACCTGCAACTTAAGGGTGAGTGTCTGCTCTGGCTAAAAGGGCATATGTTTTCTTCACCCTGGGACTTGTGAAAATCTAGGGATTGAACCATATTGGGAAGCCTAGAGAAATGGGCCAAGCAAGTAAAAGTAGTGTCAAATCCAGAGTTTTGTGAGATGCAAATAATATGTAGAGGAGATGTGACAGACATCTACCCTTAATCTACATTTAGGGGTTCAACAACAAAGGAATTGTTCAGTTTCGGAGAAATGGCTGGGTATGGGCTGTGGGAACTGGAGGTGGTGGCCCCCCATCTTTAGTGACCAGGTCACCCCTCTACAGATTTCTTCTGCGGTTTTACTTTGCCTCAGTACTTGGCCAGTGATGGGGAAGTACCAGATGCGATTATATGAAAATTCTCTCTAAGAGTCACAGACTCTAGTGTTGTGTGGGGAGCCATGACAGGATAATTGGTTCATTTGTCCAATGGAGCATGGATCAAGTGACCAGCAGGTCATCCAGGCCAGTGGGGAATACCTAAGTGTGTACAAGTTGGGCTGTGTACCCAAAACTGCAAGCAAGTCTGCGGTGTGTGCCTGGTGGGTTCAGAGCCTGAGGGCTGAAAATAGTGATAAAGTGTTCTGTAGTCTCTAATCTGCATTACCAGGAAATGTAGCCCCATGGGGGTCTGTCTATGCTTTGTTTGTTCAGCTAGTATGTGAATAAAAGCCACACTGAAGAATCCCATTCCTGGTTCTGGACATTACAGTTATTGCTTCCTGTGTTCAGATTTACTTGGGTGCCCCTGTGCAGAGTAGCCAAATCTATTTCCCCCTGTGCCGAGTAACCTCATCCTCCCTGAACCCAGGTCCCTACCAGGTACTGCTGTCAGCTTCAACAGCATGCCACCTGTCATTTTGGCAAAAAGGCAGGGGTGAGGGGTTACACATTTAAACCATTCATTGAGGACCACTGTCCCCTCCCTGGAAAGATGAAGGACGTCACCCTTGTAGAGCCCACATTGCTCCAGGTGGGTCCCCAGTCCCAAGTGAAGCCAAAACCCTTTTCCCTGCACCTGCCTTCAAGCCAAGTGTAGAACTTTCTGATATGAAGATTTCTAGCCTCCCCTCCTGCCGTGGACTGCCAGCACCTCCAAGAATGTTACAGAGCCTTCTACCTTCTTAAGGCACCTGCCTAACTCCCTGAAGTCCTCCTGCACCTGTTCTAAGCTTGCCTCTTCCCTGGCAAGGTCATTTGTCCCCAGATGGACAATAATCTCCAATCCCCCTCTCCTTGCTACTGCTATAGTGATTCTCTGGATTAGCCCCCCTTCCCTCGGAGCTGTGCTTCCTGGAAGGCACCCGACCTCTCTCTCCACCCTGCTGCCTGTGCCTAGCTCCATTCCTTAGACTACTGAATCCCCCACCATGAGTAGCTTTCTCTGGGGTCCTCTTCCTCCTGCCCCTGGGTCTCCCTCCTGGTGGACCCACTCATCCTCCCTGGTTGCAGCCTCAGGTTCCCTTGTGGGACTTGCAGACTCCTCCAGGACAGCATAGGAGTTTCTTAATTGGACTGGATGGGGGATGTGCCTCTGACTCCCCCTCAACCTCCCTGAGCCCACCGTAGTCCATCCAGCCCTCTGCCCAGACATCCATTGTAATAGTGGCTGCAAACATAGTGGTCTCTGGGTGGGGGAAGAGGTTGCCAGTACTCTAGCCAATCAGCCCAGAGACCGGCAACCTCCACCCACAGCCCAGAGAGGTGCCTGCATATGGGGCAGCACCACAGTACTCAGAATGTCCTCCTGAACACTTGTGCTTTGCATTCACTGCACTGCACTACACTACACCACTCCCTGTATCCTCCTCCTCCTCTGTTCTGCTACTGACCCCTCCTTCAAATCTATTTAAAAACTCTCCTACTGCTATAGTATATTCCTGTTTTGTTTTTTTTCTTTCTCTCTGACTTACTTACTACTACATTGGTACTGTTCTACTGAAAGGGATGCCCCCTGAATTGCTGTTAGTATGTCAGAGAGGCTACTTTATCTTATTGTGCTTAGCCCAATTCCCCTGTGCCTGTAGGGAGGAGTAGCCCCTGGATGCCTATAAAGGGGGATAAACCTGGGGTGGGTGGGATGGAGGAGGGTTTTACTCCTCTGGTGTGCTGCCCAAAAAAAAAACAATTAACTGCTGCTGATGCTTAGCTCTGCCAAACACTACAACAAATCAATGGCAAATTGTAGCACCAGAATGAAAGAATGAAACAAAGATAGAGTGCTGCCTATAGTATTCTCTGCTCCTCCGACACTAGTTCCCTCTTTCAAGTGGCTGCAAGTAAAAGGATTTAGCAAGCAAACTTTGCACAGTAAATCCTGAACACTGCAAATAGAGAAATGGTTCAATTACTTCCCTCTTTCTTTACCCTTTGCTCAGTCTACGATCCTCACTATGTTCCTGCTCCTCCTGGAAGTGAAACTGCAATTACAAAGAAAACTCAGCAATTCCAAAACTTTTGCCCAGTGTCCTCTGACCCGCTACCCCTCACCCAAGGTCAGTATTCAGGATGGCTGCCATCTTCCCCAAAATCTAAAAAACAGAAAATACATACAAATTATGTAATTTTAATAAAACAAACCTGAACCAAGCTAACCAGAACTTGTTTAGCTAGATTCTGGTGTTTGCTTTTTAAAACAATAGCCAAAAATACATTTTCTGGGTACCCCAAAATCCAGTGTGCCCAGCTTAGTGAAAGGAGTCATTGACCCATGTTCTCTGCATGAGAACAGCATGACTTTCTTGAATGCAGAAGCCACAGCTGGAGTTGTGCTGCTGGCTTCAGTTGAAGCAGTGAGCTGGCAATTCACTGTTCTGTCTGTCTATCTATAATTCTATCTATCTGTTTCATAATTCTCAGCCAAAAAACTGCAAGACTAGAAAACCAATAATCAGTATACAGAAAAAAAACTGCCAATCTCCACTCATGCATGCAGTCTGACAAGGCAGCCTCCCAATCATGTTGAGCAAATGCAGAGCAGCAGGCGAAGTGCTGATTCTATAGTGCTTAGAGGTTATTCTCTTTGGTGGTCTGCTGCAGGATCTATTGTGAACAAACTGTAATGTACCTCATCACTCTGGAGAGTATATGTACTGCCTGCAGGAATTTAACCTCAGAGTTATCCCCAACTGGTGGGAAGGGGGTACAGCAGGCTGAAAGCTAATATGCTCAATGCATGCATGAAGGATCTGCTCTGGAGCTGCTAGCTTGAAGCTATATATTTTGTTTAATCACAGTACTGTTTTTGTCGACCACTGTGGACCCAGCAGGGGCTACGATCCCCCACCCCTCAGAGTGGCGCATCCTATGACCCATCGGGGCCATCATGGGTCCTGCTGGGTCCTGGCATTTTTCTCCACTTTTCTCCCCTTGCACCCGCGCACCGTGCAATAGGTGCGGCAGCCAACTTTGATTCATAGCTTTCTCATTTTGGAATATTTCTACACCAAATTTTTTACAATTCCTTTTTGGGATCCTACCTCATGACTAGTGGTGGTGGAATTATGCAAAGCTGGCCCAAAAGGCAATTTTGCTGTCACTTTGTGAAATCACCTTTTGTGCAGGATTTGAAAAATGTCACCACTCTTGCTTGTGAGGTAGAGTCAACAGACGGCTGTGGGTCAAAATATATAAAAATGACAGTTATAAGCACATGTTGAAATGTTTCTGTGTTCCCTCATAACTAGTAATTTTTAATATTTTGACCGTAAATTTTCAACATAACCATTTTTTCACACTCCCTCATGAATGTGACAACTGTTTTTCAAATCCTGGCCAAAATGTGTTTTTGCACTGTGTTGTGGAATGATGTTTCAGCTGGGATTTAAAAAAGTTCACCTACTGGGTTCACGAGGTGGACTAATATGAAGGCTGTGCTGCAAATGTGATTTACATATATGGTAAAAAGTCTAGGTTGTGAGTAAACATTACAATACTTCAGTGTTCATGCATAACTTCACTAATTTCCAGTACTTAACTCCAAACTTTCAACATAGACATTTTTCCACACTACTTCATAAACGTGGCAGGTGTCATTTTTAAATTCTGAGTGAGACATGTTTTCATACTTGTGGTGTGAAATGATGTTTTGGACAATATACAGTACCATAAATGCCACGTCATGTTTATAAGAGGAGTCATAAACGGTTGTCTTGAAAATGTGGGATCAAAATAAAAAAAAATTATATAATATTATAGGGGCACAGTCATGCCCCTATAGTTAGGGTTGAGTAACCTGTTTAATGTTAAACCTCAAATTGTGCACTTTAATAACTTTGCAAGATCCTTGTAGATTTCTTGATGTGGCAAGTTTCTTTCTGGTTGGAAGTACAAATTCTGAGATCCAGACAGTGCTAAAACCTTAAAAGTCGCATTTTTTTGCAGTTTTTTCCTCATTGCCCTGCATCCACATGGTGTGGAATTTTGGTGTGATTTTTTATGGTACAACTGACTTGGGTAACAGAACTGTCATGCTTAGTTTGGTGAAAACAAATCAATCTGTTGCAAAGTTATTACATTTTTGCATTGCATTTTTACATTTTTAAGTTCACATTTTTTTTATTGTAAATTCCCCTGTCCAAATTAGAGGGATAAAGTTCAACCAAGGACTGACCTCACAAAAAAGAATTCACTCTCGTGAGATCTGCTCTTTTTTCATGAGGTAAAAATCCTGCTTTGTGAGAGAAAAATCATTTTTGTGAGCTGCCATCTTGTTTTTTGTTTTTTCAAACAAAAAAATTCAAAAGCCACAAAAATGACATCTGGGAGAGAGACCACCACATCAGGCTGGCAGATCAGTACCCCCTCAGGTGCAATCTGCACTTCAATGTTAGAGATATGCCCCAAAAATGTGTTTTATTTACTGTTAGGAATCCTTTTTTCATGACCACATGATACAAAAAAAGAATAATTTTTCACATCACAAGTCACAAAAAAGGATCCTTTATTGTGAATTCTTTGTGCCTTCTTCCATGCTGTAATGAATTTTCCTGGTGTCTAGTGGCACCAGTCTTACCTTCCGACCAACCTTGCAGACCTTTTATACTTTTTATACCCACACAGTACACAGTAGTAGTACTATCGATTGGTGCAAGAATACAGTAACTTTATTATTTTAGCAGACATGGAAACAGAGTGTTTGAGCTAGTGGGAGCCTGTCCATACATGCATCCTGAATAGTTGTTACTTAACTATTTTTTGAAGTTAGCTGAGTGACCCACATGGAAATCATATGAAAATTCATCAATGCAATACGCGGCTGACATTCACATATTAACATACTGTGACTGAAAGACCAGTGACAGTCACTTGTTTGTGTTTTTTTTTTGTTAGCTAAGTGCACTACACAGAAATCTCACAAATGAGTCTCCATATGTTCAAGACACAGGAGACACCAGAGACACTGAATACAGGTTTCTGCAGGGTAGTGCCTAAACTTATTTATTTCCTGAACTCCCTCAAGTCTCAGCATGCATCTGTCTACAAGCAACATAATGCACAAAGTATCAAATCCTGGCCAGCACATAGAAGCCATTCACAAAAAACTCCACCCCATGCTCGGTGCCCTTTATAGGCACAAAATCTGCATCCCTATACCTGCTTGCCGAGATATCATCTCTAAGATGATCCTCCACATCTTTGATTATGGCGGCATTGTCTACTATGCTCCTCCTAAGTCCACCTTGGCCATACTAGACTCCCTCTTCCACTCCTCCTGCTGTTTTTGCATTGCCTTGCCCTCCCTGTACTCACCACTGTTCCCTATACTCTGCTCTTTACCTCCCCCCTTGGTAGATCACTGCCTAACCCAGTGTACCTCCTTATTTTCTAATTTCTGGCTGGCTTTACTCCCCCCCTTATCTCAGCGTGCTTCTCTCCCTATGTCTCCCTCCTCTTACTCCCTCCGTAACTCAGGCTATTGCTCCCTACTGCTCCCTTCTCATAAATCCCCTGCTGGACAGAATACTTTCTCTTTCTGCTTTCCTAGTATCTGAAACTCTCTTCCCCTAACAATTCACTCTGCCTTCTCCAAGCCCATACCGCTCCCTCCTCCAAATGCCCATAGCCCAATGTCCTGCCTCCTTTTTCTCTTTCCCTACACTCTACATGTCCCCAAGCTCCTACACCACTCTGCACCTCCCATTGCCCCACTACTAATGTATTCCAACCTCTACACTCATCCTCTCTCCATCTCAATCCCTTCCTTCCTCTCTGCCTCCTATCCCTCCCTTCAACCCTCTCCCTCTCTATCTCCTCCCCTTCCTCACTCCCCTCCACTTCTACCTCAACCCCATTCCCATTCTTCCTGCATCTGCTTTCTCCTCCCTGCTACCTTCTCCACTTCCCTTCCCTTATCCTATCCCCATAACTTTGTCCCCCTCCATACCGCTATACTTGCTATTCCCAACCCTAATCTATCTACCTCCCTGCTCTTCTAGCCCTCCACCTGTCTCCTCCCTGTGCCACTTCCTGTTTTAATGACCTCTTCCTACCCTATCCTGTTCCTGACATTACAGCCTAGGAGTGTCTGGTACCTCACACTCCTGATGTAATAAATTTGTATTGTTATTAATTATGCTATTGCATTTTCATATTACAATTATTTTTTTTTTACTTTCCATTATGTACTTATCCCCTTCCCACCCATCCCCAGGACACATCTAGAAATTAACTTTATGGCTTAGTATGTCTTTCCTGGTAAATCTCTTTTAAATAAATAAAGTGAGTATATTTAAAGTAAATATATTTCCTCTTTTTTGGCTATGAATACCGTGGCAAGTAATGCAAGTAAAGGCAAGTAATAAAATGCAAATATAAGTTCAGGACACCGAACACCGAATACAGGTTGCTGCAAAATGCTGAAATACAGAAATAGTGACAGCAGAAATAGAACACCCCTGAGACTGGTGCAAAATGACAGCTGGGCAGTCAAATATTTTTGCAAGGCATAGCAAAATAGCGCAACCTGAAACACCGACCATACAAGTAACGTGCACACCTCATTAATTTCAGTGGGACTTTCTTTATTGAAGGGCACTCAACCCCCCACACACCCCATGATGTGGGGGGCTTCTCCCCCCCAAGAATTTAAATAACCAACTCCGGGGGGGTGAACTTTGGGGATTGGGTGCAATTCATTTTTTTTTTTTCAATTAAGTTGCAATACCAGGAGACCTGGGAGGAACCGAACCATCATCCCATGGGAGTGGCTTGGCCAGACCCAGCAGCACAGCCTTCTTCAGCCCTTCCTCTACTTTCTGATCAGCAACAGGGGTAGTGGTAATTCTCCACTGCTGTTATACCCCTGTTGCTCTAAATGTTTCTGCACTTCACACAGCGCGATTTTTGTTGTGTTCTTTTTGTAGCACTATATTGACCCGGTACATATGTAGATAGATAGATAGATAGATAGATAGATAGATAGATAGATAGATAGATATAGATATTCAGATAGATAGATATAGATATTCATATATATATATATATATATACACATACATACATACACACACACACACGTATACATATTTTTAAATATATATATATATATATATATAGAGAGAGAGAGAGAGAGAGAGATGTGTGGGTGTGTATATTATGTACTGTACATATAAAATTATTGAGAAATTTTATTTGTAGTGCCAGTCTTCACCCCAAGCAGGTATGCTTTGTGATCACATACTGGTGAGCTGTGATTCTGGGTGAGCTGAATGGCCCAGCTAAATGGGCTGAGGATGCCGGGATGGCAGTGTTATGTCACCCCCTCCAGCCAGGTAATGAAAGCTGCAGGGATGCTCACACTGGCCCGGATACCATATAGTTAAGACTGTTCTTCTGTTGTTATAGGGCCCGGTACCTCTGCACCCATAGGTGGCAGATGGCCCCACGCATTGGTTGACAGCTGGACTCTTTGACCTGTGCATCTGTATCTGTCGCCACATGGAACTGTGGGAACCAGAGGGCCCTACATTTTTGCAGCCCACTGACAGCCCATGAATTCTTAACATCCTTCACTGTAATTGCAGGGCCCGAAAAGGCCCTGCATTTCTATAGGTGGATGGAGTCTTCACTTATCACAGGGCCAAAATGGCCCTGCACATCCTCATCCATTCAGACCTGGTGAATGAGGATACCGTTCTACTGTATCAAAAAGAAAGGAAATTCTTTGCAAAAAATTAAATGTACCAGTTAGGGTTCAAGTTAATGCCACAAAAGTAGGGAAATGTGGCATTAGGGTTTTTAACTCTAACTCCCCACCCCTTCCCCAAGCAGCAAAAGAAAACAATTAGGGTTTTGGGTCTCCGGAGTTTTTGCAAATCAGAAGTGGGATCTTCCTTGGGGTTGTCAACCCAAATGCACACCCAGTTCCCTGAACAAATAACATCAGATGTGAAGAAAGCTACAACAGATTGTGTTTCTTGACATGTGGCGAGACATACTTCTCTACCTTTGAAGAGTGTATCACTATGACACACCTGCTTGGCGTTGTACATTCTGCCTTTGGCAGGAGGCTATGGATTGGGGGAAGGGGAGTACCAGGGTTGAAAACCCCAGAGAAGACCCCACCACTGATTCACCAAGACTCAGGAGACCCAAAACCCTAATGCTTTTTCCTTTTGCTGCTTGGGGGGGGTGGGGAGCTACAGTTGGAAACCCTAAATCCACATTTCCATACTTCTGTGACTTTAACTTCAACCTTAACTAGTGCATTAACAACATTTTTTGCCACATACATACACTGGGTGGGATATTCAGACTGCGCCAGGCTGTGGCACAAGCCTGGGCGCAGTGCAACTGGGATGTGCATGGGTGTTGACAGGGTGATATTCAATGGAGCTGTGCCATGGCACAGCATCATTGAATATCACACCTTGGCCACCCGCAGTGCGCATGGTGCAGTGGCACTGCACCAGCGCCCAAGTGGCCGAAGTGCAGGGGGATGCACTAGCACAAGTTCCATTGCGCTAGGCACAACAACCGCGATATTCAAAAGTGCACATACAAATGGGGCCTTTTGCATGTCATTATGGCCCCATTTGCATGCAGGTGCACCAATCCCTGGAGACTTGCACCTGGTGCCCTGCCAGGATGCAGCCATCGGGGACCGACGCCCTTTGCACATTGCGGCAAAGTGCCCCAATGCCCAATCACGGGCATGTGTATAGTCAAAACACTGAACTCTCTCCCTGGTGGTCCAGTGGACCGCTTGCAGCACAATCGCAGGCATATGTAGAAGAATACAATAGTCCTATATCCCTGGTGGTCCAGTGGACTGCTCGCAGCCTGATCACGGGTTGTCTGTAATAAATAATACTCCAAACCAACCTGGTGGTCCAGCAGTACCCCCACCCACCCAGCCCACTAAGCCCCACTGCCCCGCTCCCCGGTCAGTGGCAGGTGGCATCTCCCCACCGGCTTGCCCTCCTGCCTGCCAGCTGACTGACTCTGTACAGTGGGCTGTATGCCCATTGGTCCACAGCATGTGCCAATGGGCCTGCAGCCATGCCGTACTACACAGTCCTGATATGTTAATGGAGCCATTCATATATCTGAGAACTTGTGACGACATGAAACCGCCCATTGGCTCGCTGTGGACCAATGGGTGTAACTACCATACAAGAATCGGTCAGCTGGCTGTGAAACAAACTTACGTCGTGAGGGGAGAAGCTTACCTGCTACTGACGAGAGCTGCCGGTGGGGCGTCAGGCTTGAGTGAAGGATTTCCGCCACCAGGGACAGACTGGAAGTGTATACAGATACTTATAAATCAGGCTGATCAGTCCACTGGACAATAGGATATAGGACTAATATTCCAACATATGCCAGATTGATCACGGGGCACCACACAACAGTGCACCAGAGGTTGTGACCACCCACAGGTGGCAAATCTGATTCACTCTGCAGTACAGCAGCTCACCTAGTGTTGGCCAGCTGTTGCTCCTTTTTTTTGGCTCACCTGTGTACCAGCGCAGGTAAGGGTTGCACATGCATGGGTTCAGCACATACCGGGCTGAATATCGGGATGTGCAGAGTACGCATGGGCACGCCCCCCTACCTGCACCGCATACATTATTGATGCGCTCCAGCACATTGGGATTTGTGCCAGGCCCAATCCCCCTTTGAACATCGCGCCAGGGCACATTAGTGGGTTGTGCATGGCACGACTGTGTTGCGCCATGTGCAACCCTTCTGAACATCCACCCACTGTATGTATGTATGAGTGTGTATATATATATATATACACACATACATACACACACATACACTATACACACACACACACATATACATACACACACACACACACACACACACACACACACACCACACTCAGAGTGGTGCTTAGTGATAGGTTCTGTTATAACTGAAGATATCCTGATGCTATTACCTAGATGTCCTTAGTCATAACTAGTTTTATAACTAGGAATCACTATGTATTAGAAGGTGTCAAGTTGATAAGATTAACCGTCACTAAATACAGTTACTGAGAGCTACTAATTAGTATGTTGCAACATGATGGATTTTATCACCAAGCACCACTGTGTATCTGTATGCATACTGTATATAGGAAATTCTATCATACTTATCGTAACTCCTTTATCTGCTAGCTCAAATTTGTACTCTTGCTAGACATGGTGGCAGTGGTCACAGCTTATAGCTGTGACATCAACACAGGGTGCTGGTGACATGAGAATCCCACAACCTCTAACAGATCAGTCTACACCTGTTGCCATGTAGTAAAACAGTAATAATAATTATAACCCCACTATTGAAATAAATATAATATTTAACTTAATATCCTATGTGACATAATGGATAAAAATGCACTGTACCTCTGTAGAAGAATCATGACTTGTTCAGCTCAGATATCCAGAAGAACTATAATACTCCTGACAGGCATCATCAACAATCTGGTGTTGCAAAACTCTGGACAAGCAAGGTGTAGCAAACATGCTGATTAAATAACAACTTTCCAAATTGAAAGATTAACCTGTTCAAAAATACAAGGTGGTAGAACAATTAGGAATGAGCAGACAAAAACTACTCACTGTTACTACAAAATTCACAAAATAACACCACACAAATCTACTTAATTATACTGACAAAGTTCTCCTAGAGCAAAAACAACTCCTGGGTGTGGTTCCAATGACAAAGTTGGAATTCACAGAAAAATAAATTTAAGTCCTATACAATGTCTTCTTTCTGTAGTATACCATGTTGTTGCTGTGAACTCATAAAATATGGGTTCTAAAAAGCAGTATCCATCCAAATTAGGAAAGGGGACATTACTGTATATCTTTCAGTAAGAGTTCTAATACTTGATAGCTGCATGCAGCACTGCATGCCCAAAAGCTGCATCAGTAAAGCTTTGAGTATCAAGCCTGCAATGTTTGGGAAATTGTGCAGGGAAGAGCATGTGGCTGCCCAGCAGTGTTCTGAGACAGGTACCTCTGTTCTTTCTGCACATGATGCTGCCTTGACTCTGGTGGAATGCACCTTAATCAAAACTGGTGGTTTATGTTTTTATGTCACATAAGCCTTTGCTATACAAGTTCTAAGCCACCAAGCCACAGTGGTCTTGGGAGTCTTTTGAACTTTCTTTGCAGTTCCATACAGAAGTAAGAAAACTATCTTACCAGTGAAAAACATCTGTCCTTATCAGGTGAGTTTTGACAACTCCGACCACATCAAACTTAGATGAAAAAGAAAGTAGACATACTTACTGGTTCAAACGAGAGGCAGTAGGCATCTTGAGGAAATAAGAAGGCATTTTCTGACTCCTGAGGATGACCTTGTCCAGGTGGGAAATCATCATATAAAACTCCTTTCAGGAGAAAGCCTGAAGCTCGCTAATCCAGTTGGTGGACCATATAGCTACTAGAAAGCATCCCTTGATAGAGAGAATATCTTCACAAATGGTAGCCAAAGACATGAAAGGTGGTTCATAAACAGCTCTGTGAACCAGATTAGGATCCAGTGCAGGCACAGACAACTGGTAGAAGGTCTGGCCATATAGACTGCATGAAAAAATCTAATTATGTCTGAGCGAGTCTCAAGCAAGAAACCATCCATGTGGCCCAAAAAAAGCCCCCAATGCTGAAGCCTGACCCAGATGGGAGTTCTGTGCTAGGCCCATATCTACTCCTGCCTTAAGAAAGTCCAGAATCTGATCCACAGAAGCTTTCCTTGTCTTCATCCCTGAAACTTGTGTCTAATTGCTGAAAAAGTTTCAGACCCTCTCATACGAAGAAGACATGGAGAATTTCCTGGAAGACATTAGTGTGTCTACAACCCTAGCTGAATACCCAAGCATTAGCTGCCTCCTTCTCTCAGAGCTACACTGCCAGTTGCAACTTGTCTGAACTGTGGTGCAGCACAGAACCCTGCCCTAGCAGATCCCTATGATCAGAGAGTTGAAATGGCTTACCAGATACCAGAACCAATACATTCTTGCCAGTTCTGGAGTCACCAAGAGGAAGTTTCCTCTTGATGCCTGAATCATTTTTAGTACCATTAGAGACAAAAGTAGAGGAGGAAAAAGGTATGTTACACTGAATTCCCATGTCTGGGGCAGGGCATTAACTGCTTCAACCTATGGACAGCTGAAACAGCTAAAGAAACTGGGAACTTGAGCATTCTCTCAGGAGTCAAATAGGTTTCTGAGGCATCCTGAAGTACATGCACCATAGATTAAACATATTGGGGTTTGAGGACCATTCTCCTGGAAGAACAACTTGGCAGCTGAGCTGGTCTACCCTGACATTTATCTCCTCCACTTGATGAATGGCTCATAGAGCCAGGAATTTCTCTTTGGCTCAGTGAAACACTTTCAGGATTTCACAAGCATATTTTCTCTTTTTGTGCCACCCTGATTGTTTATACATGCAACTGTTACCACATTGTCTGAGCCTACGTTCCCTGCTTAGAACTCAATTTGTTTCTGAAAAAGGTGAAGGGCAACGAGGATTGCCTTCATTACTAGAATGTTGACCTAAAGCATCTCCTCTAGATTTCAGGCACCCAGAACCAGGATCTAGTTTGTGACTGCACCCTAACCAAGAACGCTGTCCTCTGTCATTAAAATCAGTTGTGCTGGGGAAAAGTAAGGAGTCCCCATTTAGGAGATTCTGGATGTTGTCCCACCAGGCAAGCAACTGAGGAATCACAGGAGGGAGTCAAAGCAGAATTCAATATTATTATGAACATGAGAACCCAATGGAGAAAAATGCACTTGGAGGGGCCTTGTGAATGCACACCCAAGGGATTCATTCTATCAGTACTATCGTCAGTCCCAACATCTGGAAGCATTGATGGGAAGACACTGTCATCAAAGATCTTAGAAGCTGGATATCCTGTTGAATATTCACTGTGTTGGAAAGAGAGAGAAAGACTCTTCACAAGTCTATCTGAAAACAGACCCCTAGGTGTTCCAGACTCTGTGACGGCTGAGGAGAACTCGTCTCTTTGTTCACTATTCAGCCATGCTGATCCAAGAATTGAAGTGTCCTGAAAACTGAGGTCCTGGACATCTGTTATGATGATGCACTCATCAACAGATTATTCAAATATGGATACACACGGTGACCTTCCAACCTCAAGGTAGACACAGTTACCATTAGGACCTTTATAAAGACCCTCATTGCTGAAGTGAGGCTGAAAGCTATGTGGTGCCAGAAATGCTGGTGTTAAATTGCAAGCGTCAGAAATTTCTGATATGAGTGATTGAGTGGAATGTGGAGATAAACATTCAATAAGTTGCTGGAGGCCAGATAATTCCCTGAATGAATGGTTCTGATTCAAACTGAGAGACTCCATTTTGAACTTGGCTTGTCTCATAAGCTTGCACAGGCTTTGAAGGTCCATGATCAGGTAGAACCCCCCCTGACTTCCTTGGAACTATGAAATAGATAGCATAGAACCCCTGCTGCCTCTCCTGAGGGGGCACTGGAATTATTACCCTGATCTGATTTAGGTAGCGATCTTGTCCACTGCTTCCCTTTTTCAGGGATTGTTTGACACTGGTGACTGAAGAAAACAACCACTAGAGTAGTAGAAATGCCCCAAGTCTTTTCCTCCTTAATGTCAAACTAATAATTCTGCAGACACTTTGATACAGGCAGTTGACTCTTCTTATCCTTCACATCTTTCAGGATTCCTCCCGCTATTGGACCGAAAAGCATATCACCAGGAAAAAGGAACTCCGAACAAATGCATCTTGGAGGCCTTGTCTGCAGACTAGTAATGCAATCAGGTGCTCTCATTGCAGCAACAGCCACAGCAGAGCTCCTAGCTGACAGCTGCAACACATCTAAGACAGAGTCCCCTTAAAAGAGTGATGCTAGCTTGATTAAAGGAATCAACTTCTTCACCTCAGCACCCTCAGGTAGACTATGCAACAGCATGGGCATCCATTCACGGAGTGCCCATGCCACCAGAGCAGACATGACTAATTGCTGACTTTGCAGCAAAATAAGCTTGCTGACAAGCAGCATCTGTTCTTTTGTTGTTCTCATCTGAGAAACCAGCAGCTCTCTCAGTTGGGATAGTTGTGTGTTTAACCTTATGTCGGATCACTGCATCAGTGATTGAAAGTGTGTCTCCCATTTCTTAAGCAACAATTCTTGGAAAGGATAGCATTTACCTAGTTTCTTCAAGAACAGCTTCTTTTCGTCAAGGTCAACACACTCCTGGTTGACCAGCTGTTCAAAATACAGAAAACTCAGAAACACTTGTGGGTGCTTCCAGTGTTCGATAACATGAGATTCATGGACAGGGGAATAGTAGCTTGAACTGTTAGCTGCAGAGTTCCACATGTCTTTTTAATCACAAAGACCCAGATCCATAATCACATGTTAAACTTAGTGTTCTCACCGGGGCTTGAGGTCACAGATCTCAGGATTGATCCAGTCGTTTGGTCGGATCACACACAGTAGATTTCTGTTTTGGAACCCCGCATTGGTCTCTCCCCTGTAGAGATAGTCCACTACCACTCTTTGAAGGGGTTGTCCCCAGAGGGGCTGATGGCGGTAATTGATCTATCTGGTGTGAGTGCTGCTTGTGCAACAGGTATGGGTGAGGTGGTGGCAGCATAAAATAATGCTGTCTCCAAGGCACTGGACTCTGTTGTACCAGTCCATATACAGCCTACTGTAGGTCGTCTCGCTTGAGACCCCTGTGCTTTGATGGGGCTGTCATGGAGATGAAGACCAATGGTCAGAGGCTGGAGTGCTGTTGGCGGAAGTCCCAGTCCAAGGGGGACAGACTGGCTTTGAGAATTCGCTACTGTGAATATCAAAAGGGCAATCAACCATAAGAAGGCAGTGTTCCTGTCTGGGGAGATTGCTGCAGGAAGGAACAGACCAGCTCTGCTCTTTCGAACTGTAGACAAGCTATTCCATCCTACCTGTCTGCAGTCGAAGAGGCTGGTTTCAGTTGCTCAGTGTGAGGAGTTTGCTCTGTTCTTCTCCGACAGGGTGCCTCCATTAGGGCTGGGATTTCTCCAGTGGAGTAGATGCAGTCACACAGTGGTAGATCACATGTTTTCAGAGGCTCTCCTATTGTCTGGAGTGAATTTAGGCCAGTGGGAGTGATAGAGGTATACAAGGTGATTTTGAATCTGCAGCCCATATACTGTGATCTGGACCCTGGCCCGACCCATCGATTGGTGGATGCATTAAGTCTATTGGTTAGGTGTTCACTGAGATTGTCTTGCTTTTGCTTTTGGAGGGACTTATTCCCAGTGCCTTGAAAGAGGGCACTGGTGAAGCCCCTCCTAAAGAAACCATCTCTTGACCCTGACATCTTAGTGAATTATAGATCAATCTCTAACCACCCATTCCTGGGTAAGGTTATTGAGAAAGTAGTAGTTCTGCAGCTCAAGGCACACCTTGCAATCTATGCCATCTACGAGTCCTTCCAGTCAGAGTTCAGGTCCAGGCACAACACCAAAATGGCCTAAGTCAGAGTGCAGTATGATCTCCCCAGGGTGAGGAATAGAGGAGAATGGTCAATACTCATTCTCCTTGATCTCTCCTCAGTGTTTGATACTGTGGACCATGTGGATCACCTAATGGAGCTCTGTGGATTTACCAGCATTGTCATCAACTGGTTTGAGTCCTTTCTCACAGGCAGGGTGTAGATGGTAGTGATGGGGAATTTCTCCTCCTGCCTGAAGCCCCTGCCTTGTGGAGTTCCCCAGGGTTCGATCCTGTCACCTATGTTGTTCACAGTGTATATGCTTTCCTAGGGTGAAATCATTAGAACAGTTTGGGTTTTCACTGTTTTGCAGATGATACCCAGCTGTAGATGTCATTTGTACCAGGGCCGAATGATGCTGTGGAGGTACTTAATAAGTGTCTGACTGAGATCCAAGACTGGATGTCCTCCAGTTGGCTGAGACTCAGTCCTGACAAGATGGAGGTGCTAGTTTTTTTTTTTTTAATTGTTTGACCAAGAGTAGCACACTTTACAGGAGCAACCTGGGAGCACAGGGAAGTTAAGTGACTTGCTCAGGGTTACACAGTATGCAAGTGGAAGCTGTGGGATTGCTGGATGTCATCAGATTTTCAGCTCAGAGCCTTAAACCACTGCACTATACTGCCTCCCTAGTGCTAGTGATTGAGCCTGGTTGTCAGCGGGATATGGGTGCTGCTGGGATGGGAACAGGGTTATTCCTTGGTGCCATCCCTTTGGCTGCATCTAGAAAGTTGAATAATCTGGGTGTTATCCTTGGTAATGGATTGACACTTGAGGCTCAGGTGTCATCCATTGAACAAAGTGTTTTTTAGCACCTTAGGAATATTGCCCGAATTAAAGCCTATATTCTGCCTGATGAACTGCCCTCACTGGTACATAGAAACATAGAAACATAGAATTTGATGGCAGATAAGGACCGCTTGGCCCACCCAGTCTGTCTATTTCCCTACCTAATGGATAAGCTGCAGATCCTAGTTAGCCAGCAGCCTACTTCTTTCTACTCCCACCCCCTAGAATTGCCTTATGGCTGTCCCATGCATGCTTGAATTCAACCACTGTTTTTGACTCCACAACCTCCTCCAGAAGGCTGTTCCATGCATCCACAACCCTCTCTGGGAAAAAATACTTCCTTACATTACCTCTGAGCCACCCCCTCCCATCTTCAAATTGTGCCCCCTTGTTCTTGCACACCTCTTGTTTTGAAAGATGCTACCCTCTTGGACTTTGTTGATTCCCTTGAGGTACTTGAAAGTTTCTATCATGTCCCCCCTCTCCCTCCTTTCTTCGAGGCTATACATATTAAGCTCCTTTAGTCTCTCTTCATATGCCTTCTGGTGCAAACCCTGCACCATTTTAGTTGCTCTCCTCTGGACAGCTTCCATCTTGTCTATGTCCTTGTGGATTGGGTCTCCAGAACTGCAGTACTCAGATGAGGTCTCACCAACTGTCTGTACAGAGGGATAATAACTTCCTGTTTTCTACTGGTGATGCCTCTCCCTGCATCCAGTATCCCTCAACCCTCCTTGCTGCCCTCTCACATTGCTTGCCCACCTTTAAGTCATCTGATATGACTACCCCAGGTCCCTTTCCATTTTTGTTGTTGTTAGTATCTCACCCCCCATTGTGTACTCTTCTCCTGGGTTTTTATTTCCCAGGTGCATTACCTTGCACTTCTTAGCATTAAATCTAAGCTGCCATACATTTGACCATTCCTCTAACCTTGCCAAGTTCCTTCTCATCCTTTCCACCTCACCATGCGCATCAACTCTGTTGCAGATCTTTGTGTCATCTGCAAAGAGACATACTTTTCCTTCCAGTCCCTCTGCAATGTCGCTTATAAAGACATTGAAGAGGACCGGTCCTAATACTGAACCCTGCTACACCCCACTAGTAACCCCCCTTTCTTCAGAGTGCACTCCATTTACTATTACCCTCTGTGTCCTATTCTCCAACCAATTCTTTACCCAGGCTGTCATCTTGGGACCCACTCCCAGGCTGGATAACTTGTATATTAATCTTTTGTGTGGGACTGAGTCAAATGCCTTGCTAAAGTCTAGGTAGGCCATGTCCACAACCCCTCCCTGATCTACTACTTTGGTCACCCAGTCAAAGAAATTTATTAGATTCATCTGGCATGACCTTCCTGCTGTGAATCCATGCTGCCTTGGGTCCTGTGCCCCTCTGGCCTCTAAGTACTCGACAATTCTTTCCTTCAGAAGTGATTCCATAATTTTCCCTATCACTGAGGTTAAACTAACAGGTCTGTAGTTTCCTGCTTCTGCCCTGCTCCCACTTTTGTGAAGGGGAATCACATCTGCCTCCTCCAGTCTTCAGGTACCACCCTATCCTCCCATGATTTGTTAAAGAGGGTAGTCAGTGGTGTCACTAGTTCTACCCTTAGTTCTTTTAGAATTCTGGGATGAATCCCATCAGGCCCCATTGCTTTGTCCACCTTCAGTTTTAAGAGTTCTTTCAGAACCCTTTCTTCTGTAAATGGACTGGTATCAACTTCTGTATCCAGAGTGTTTCTACTGTTTGTTTTAGGTACCACCCCCTCTTCATTTGTAAATACTGAGCAAAAATATTTGTTTAGTATCTCTGCCTTTTCAGCATCACCCTCTGCCCACCCCCTCCCCTTTATTAAGCCTCACTATCCCTCCCTTAGTCTTCCTTCGCTCCTTCATGTACCTAAAAAAGGTTTTATCCCCCCTCTTAAATGAGTTGGCTATCTTTTCCTCAGTTTGGGCCTTTCCTGTTCTGACTGCCTTCCCAGCTTCCTTTTGCTTTAACTGATACAATTATCTGTCCTGCTCCTTCTGTGATTCCTTGTACTTTCTGATTGCTTTCTTTTGTCTTGAACCTTCACTGCCACCTCCTTTGAGAACCACAGTGGTTTCTTACATCATTTTGTTTTGTTTATTTGCTTCACACAAAGGCTTGTTACCTCTGTGATGGCAATTTTTATTATTCCCCATTGTTCTTCCACCCCTCCTTCCTGCCCATTTGCTAGTGTATTCCTTAGGCACTCACTCATTTTGGCAAAGTCAGCCCTCCTAAAGTCCAGTACTTTTGCCTTTGTTTGGCTTGACTCTGTTGTTGTGTTTATTGTGAACCATACTGTTCGATGGTCACTAGTCCCCAGATGGCTACCCACTTCTACATCTGTGATCCTTTCTCCATCTCCATTTGAGAGGACCAGGTCTAAGATTGTTCCCTCTTGAGTGGGTTCCGATACTAGTTGTCTAAGGCATGCCCCCAGTAGGGCTTCCAGAATAACCCCACTCTTAGAAGTGGCTGCTACAACTGCACTCCAGTTAACATCTGGCATATTCAGATCACCCATCAGCAATATCTCCCCTTTATCTGCCATTCTAAGTATACTTTCTATCATTTCCTTGTTCATTTCCTCCCCCTGAGGGAGGGGGTCTGTATACAACCCCTGTGAGGATTGTGGTGCCACTGCCTGCCTCAAAATTGACCCACAGTGCTTCTTCTCCTCCCTGTTTACCCTTTTGTTCTGTTGCTTTGATTCCTTCTCTTATGTAGAGAGCTACTACTCCTCCTCTTTTACCCTCCCTGTCCCTCCTGTAGATAGTGTATCCTGGTATGTTTACATCCCAGTCATGGTTCTGTGTGTACCATGTTTCTGTGACTGCCACCATATCCAGATGTTCCTCCTCCATTAGGCCACTAATTCAGGAAGCTTGTCACCCAGACTATGGGCATTGGTACTCATTGCTCTCCATTTTTTGATGGCTTTACCTTCTGTAGCAGCATCCCCCACTGACCTTTCTACCATGGTCTTTTTCTCATTTAGTACCCTGTTTTGTAGGGGAGGCTGGGATTTTTCTGCTGCTTATCAGTGCGTCCCCCCTTGACTAGTTTAAAAGCTTGCCAATGAAGCATTTAAACCGATTGCCCAAAAGAATTGTTCCCTTCCTGGACAGATGCAGACCATCCTGACAGTATAGGCTGGTGATGCCTTGGTAATGTCTAGACTCTACTACTGCAATGCTCTTTATCTTGGGATCAGTGGAAGGGGTCTTTGTCATTTGAAGCTGGTGTAGAATGCAATGGTCAGGTTGCTGACAGGCCTTCCAAGGTCTTGTCATGAGACCTGATCTTGTATGACCTGCACTGGCTGCCAGTTCAATAGAGAATCACCTTCAAGGTGGGCTTGCCCACCTATAAAGTCCTAGCCAGTCTGGGCCATGGCTACTTGAGTGACCTTATGACTCCTGTTGGCCCTGTGCGCTCACTCCTCCACTGAGAGCCTCCTGGCAGTTCCCAGGGCATGGCTGAAGACCTCTGGAGATTGGTCATTTGAGGTCAGTGGCCCATCCTGTGGAACTCACTGGCAAGATCTTTGAGGGAGGCCCTATTGGTGGAGATGTTCAAGCAGGGTCTGAAGGCACATCTTTTTAGAGAGGTGTTTAGGAATTGCCATTGTATTTCTGAATGAGCAGACTGCTAAATTATTAATGGGTATAGATGAATAGCATTTTACCTATTAGTGATTGCTTGTTTTTGTTGATATATGTATTAAACTTGTATTTTATGAACTACTGCCTTCCTGTACAACACCCAGAACCTCTGGGATGGGGCGCCAGATAAATAAAGTCTAATACAATTATTATTATTCTCAGGAAGAAACTAAACAGCTTGCCAAATAAAAATGGTGCAGAGTAAGATTCAAAACCCTCTGCCCATTCTCCTTCCTCAGACATTTTAACACTTTCTTCCTGTGAAACTTGTGGAGTTGCAGGGGTTTTATTACAAAGTGAATTTTCACCATTGTATGGCTGTGGGATGGAACCAAGCCCTGAAAAATCTGGAGTGATTTGCAAATCTGGAGAAATATCCTTGTTATGTTCCAGTACAGCTGTATGTGTCTGTTGCAAACTCCCTAAACTCGAGTGGCTCACCTGAGATAGGGGTGTCTTTGCAGGAGAACTCTGTGGTTCCTCAGTGTGAAATATCTCATCCAGAAGATGAAGAAGGGACTTATGTAACTCAAGTTTACCACTGCCATGTGATAAACCAGATGTACCTTCCCCTGAGACACCAGCAGACTAGGTGTTAAGGGCTGAAAACTCCATGTTAATTTTGCTAGTACAAAAGGGGCAGAATATAAGTCGAGGCATAAATAAATAAAGACTGTACCATATTCAGACCACCTAATACTCCTTAGACATACTTTGCACCTTTTGAATAAAAAGATCTTTAGAAAGCAGTGATGCTGAAACAAGTACATGTCATGCCAAACATAATCCCCCCCCCAGCCAAAATGAATGAGCCAACAAATTTAAAAGAATGGATGATTCATGCGATATTGCACAAAAACATGCTGCAAAAGTGATGCAAAACCCCTAGTCTGTGTTGACAATTCCCAGCCTAAGCTTAGCCTGCAGTCAAAAAATTATAGATAGCACTTTAAAAACTAGGATTGTGCCAGCAAAAATGCTGTAACCATAACCTGTGGACAGCTGAGAAAAGCACAAAAAACAAGGACCCACATTTTCAAAGGAAATGAGTGGCACAAAGTGGAGATGCACCGCGCATCCCAGAAAATGAGCAGAACCATGATACTCAAAAGGTAGAGATGTGCCAACGTGCATCTATAATGTATGCGGCGCATGTAGAGGGGGCATGCCCATGAATGTGCCGCGCATCCCTATATTCAGCCAAATTGTGCAGTGCATCTGCTGAACATCTCAGAGATGAGCAGCCCAGAGTTAGGCATGGAAAAATTATGCCTAAATGTCCAGTCACACACAGGCACGCCGCAGAACTGCAGGCAAGCCGTCCAAAGACAGCCCTTGGAGGTGAACCAGGACATGCTCCAGGCACCCACACACAGCAGTCATGACAGGATGGATGAACCCTGAGCCACAAGTACTGCATTACAACTGACATTGTACAGGGAGCAACACCCCACATCACACCCTGGACATAGACACCCAGCAGCCACATGCCGGTGCTGTCATGTGACCCCTGGGTGCACCAGGGGGGTGGACAGCCACACTGCAGCACATGTACCAGGGGCCATGGCCAGCACCCATGCAGCCTGCAGAGTGCCACCCAGTGGTGGCATGCACCCAGGGTGGCATCTGTGGCAATGGTGCCCATGTTGTCCAGTGGTAGTGGCTGCATGGCACGGGCCAGGGACCATCCAGTGGCATACACCCATGGTGGTATCCCATGGGCAAACACAGGTGGAACCCACACATCTGGGTACCCGGTCACTGTGTGCACACTGCCATCCCTTGCAGTGCCCACCAGGTACCTCCCATACTGGGGTGTGTGGGGCACTGTTGGTGATTGCATGCAGCTTATGGAGCTGGTGTATCACATGCATGAAGTAGCCCAAGCAACCTGTGTTACCCTGTACCCACCCCTGTTGCATGTCTAGGTGGCCCCTGTGGCCACTGTCCAGGTGGGTTTCCTGTACCCCTGTCAAACCCTGTACATGCCTATGGGGCACAGCACTGTACCCAGTCCAATGCAGTCCACCCTCCCACACAGAAACATACCATCACTCCTGCCTGCTAGGCTGCAGTTCCTCCTGTTCACCTTTGTGGAGTGGTGAGGCAGCCCTGCAAAAAAGCATTTTACATAAAAATGTAGAAATGTAACAGCAGAAAAGAACCGCCTGGCCCACCCAGTCTGCCCAAGGCACCTAGCTGAAGGCTAGGACTTCACCCAGCTCACTATTTCTTCATCTGGTGCCCTACTCCCATCCCCTGATACCAGACCCATGTGGCCATCCCATGCTGTCTTAAAGTCCTTTACATTGGTCTTCCTTACCACCTCCTCCAGGAGCCCATTCCATTTCTCCACCACCTTTCTGTGAAAATGTTCTTCCTTTTGTTCCCTTGCAACCTGCCTCCCTTTACCTGTAATGCATGCCCCCTGGTCCTCTTCTGCCCCTGTAGTTTAAAAGGTCCCTCTACCAGCTAAAAGGTCTCACTCATATCCCCTCTATCCCTCCTCTGCACAAGGGATTACATGCCCAGTTCCTTCAGTCTATCCTGATAAGACAAGTGACTGAGCCCTGCCATCATCTTGGTAGCTCTCCTCTGCACCCGCTACAGCCGGTCTACTTCCCTTCTCAGGAATGGCCTCCAGAATTGCACCCCATACTCCAAATGTGGTCTAACCAGCTGCTGGTATAGAGGGATGATGACCTCTCTCCTCCTGCTAGTGAATCCCTTCCGGATGCAGCCCAACATCCTGCTAGCCTTGGCTACCATCCTGTCGCACTGTTTAGCTACCTTAAGGATCCCAGATACTGTAATTCCCAGGTCCCTCTCCTCCTCCATCACTTCCAGGGCCTGACCACACAGATAGTAAGTCTCACTCCGGTTTCTCCTCCCTAAGTGCATGATTTTGCACTTTTTTATGTTAAAAACCAATTTCCATCTCTTAGACCAAGCCTCTAACAATCTCAGGTTCCTGTGCATATTTTCCATCCCCTCTTGGTTATCCACCCTATTTTAAGACGGTTTAAACAGTTTATCTTGAGTTAACAGTTTTCAGCCATAATACAGATAATTTTACTCTGTTTTAACAAGCCATTTTTAAACCCAGCTAATTACCTAAACTGGTTTTCTATAAGCACGGTTGTACTCGCTGGTCTGCACACGACTCTAATGTGCTTTAGTGCAGCAGTCCTCTGTGTGCCCCCAGTGCAATGGCAATCAATACCATCTTACAGCGCTTGAATGAACAGAGCATGCTCAGTGTTTGTTTAAGGCATGGTAAACAAGAAAGTGAATCAGCTGAATGTTGAGGTCAATAGGGATTGTTAATGTGTGGTGAATGTGTGTGGAACTAAGACTTAAAAGGCTGTATTTACAACTTGCAGGTCTTTTGCTGTGTAATAAACTTTTCTTATAAACAAGCCATGTCATATCGCACTGCAAGCTGGTAAAATGAAGCCACAAAATTACTAATTTATTACTTGTCTCAAGCAAATGCTCAGAAGAACTCAGTAAGTACTGCAGAAATACTAAGATATAACAGAAAATATCTGAGCATCTCACAACTCTAATAGAACAGCTTAGTCATGGAGAGAAGAGAAAAAAAATTAAAAAAGTGAATCAGTCAGGTATGCATTTTAATGTCCTTTGCAGTATAAAGGTACAAAAATAACACATTCATTCCAGTTTTAAAAAGACAAACCAGCCCTAACAACACACAAAGTCTAAACTGGTTTCACTTAATAGTTTTCTCAGGACTCCCAGATGCAGCAAAACAACAGTCTTATATGTAGAGCTGCTTAAAGTGACAGTGTTCATATTTAACCGTGCAAAATGCAAAAGTGAATAGTGTTACATGTGCAAAATTTAAAAACGTATCAGTATGAGAACAATATT
This sequence comes from Neoceratodus forsteri, assembly GCA_016271365.2. NCBI lineage: Eukaryota > Metazoa > Chordata > Ceratodontiformes > Ceratodontidae > Neoceratodus > Neoceratodus forsteri. The sequence continues at coordinate 359,313,271 of CM057458.1, forward strand.
TATTACAATCATATTTGCAAAGCATTAATATTTATACTGTAGCTTTCCAAATATAAATAACTATCCTGCTGAGCTTAGAAAAATGGTTATTTATTCTGTTAGGCATACTAGCTTTACAATATTCTCATTACTAGCAGATGTTTTAAAAGAAAAGTCCCCTAAACTGATTTTCTGTATACCTATATAGTTTGTAGGCGTGAACAATGATTTCCTCTCTTACATCCCTCAATTTCATCCTAATTTAGGTTTCAGTGAAGTTGCTTCACTCTGTGCTGACCAAACTTTTCAAGGTAAGTTCCCTACTGTTTTATGTTGTTTAAAGTGAGTCGGAGTTAGAAAACTGCAGTTGAAAGGATGCTGGTCCTTGTGATGTTTTGTCATTTGACTGATTAATTAGATTATGTGCTAGGTGCTCTTTGCTTGTTCACCGAACCTGAAGTCCCTTTGATGTCATAGTACTGGTCTCCTGTTGGCAAACAAACTTACTCAACAACTGACCTGCTTTTTTGTGGTTTCATTTCTGAGTGAGAATAAATGCTATAGAGGATGTTTATGATGCCTTATTTCTGCTTTATCATAATAGTTGTGAGCTGCAGGTTCTTTGTTTGCCCACTAAGCTTGCAGTCCCTTCATTCCTAACTCCTGCTGGCAAACAAACTTCTTAGCAAATGACCTGCCTTGTAGGTATATTGTGTTTGTAAAGGTTTATTTTGGCTTGGTCTGACTTATGTCACAATTTCTTATATTGCAGACTGAGCACAGCCCCTGTGTTCTCATTGTTCTTATCCTGTGCTAGCAAAAATGGTAGAGTCTAAGGCCCTATCCACACTACGAAGTTGTCTGTAGTAACGTTTTTAAAAATGTTACAGCCCTTACCATTTTGGGGTGTCTGCATTCTGGTGATAAGGTTTTAAAAAATGTTACAAACAAGAAGTGTCACATTCGCATTACTCCTCATTTCTCCCTGCGTGTAATCCGTTATTAAGCACCACAGAGCACCCTGTGAATGGAGGATCTAAATGGTTGCGCATCCACACAGGTAAAATATCATGTGTCCACACAGATGACAAACATTACAGGCTAGAAAACGTTACACATTCCATTCTCAAGACCACATGAAAACAGATCTTGAGATTGGTTTCAAGATCAGTGCTGGTAATGTTACAGATGCAAACTGTTTTTAAAAAGATTTGTGACGGTTCAGCTCATCTGTAATGTTACTATACTGGTGGTGCGGAAAGGGCTTTAAGGAAATGTTTTTGCAGGAGTTTTTGGTTTGAAGTTCTGCTTCAGCTTTGGCAGAATGACTGAACCCCAAAAAAGACAAACATTATGTGAGCATCCCTCTAATCAAAGGAATCACTGTGCAGCTTGATGGTGTATTGGATGTGTATTTGGTTAGCAAGCAGAGGATCAGTGGTTCAAATTCAGATAAGAATGCAATATTGAGCAGAGTAGCCTTCTACAGCAGGGAGAGCATTGGAGTGATGGAAGATGGGAATATCAAGGGTGGTATGGAAGGGACCAAGTCTCTCAGAGTTCCGCTTACAGTAGCAGCAAGTAAGAAACTGCTTAGGAGTGTTCTACCGACTGCCAGGGCAAGGGGAAGCAGAGAACAGAGAGGTCAGTGAGGAAATTAGAATGGGAGTGGCTAAGGGAGGTGTTGTAGTGGTAGGGGATTTTTAACTTACCTGATGTAAACTGAGATGTTCCAGTGGCTAGGAGCATGAGAAGCCACGCTATGCTGGATACCTTTCCGGACTGTCTGTTGGTGCAGCTAGTAAGGGAGCCCACCAGACAGGGATCCATTCTGGATGTGATGCTCACCAACTCTGAAGTAGTAAATGGAGCAAGAGTTGGGGAGCCACTTGTGAACAGTGACAACTCAGTTTTGTTTGACTTAGCCCTTGGAACTGAAAAAAAATGCACAAGAGAATGTAGGTCTTGGACTTCAGAAGGGCAGATTTCAGCAAACTCAGAAGGGTGATTCAGGACAAGTTACGAACATATGAACATATAAAAATGTCAGCAAAAACAGGCTTCACAATCTATTGAGTCTGCTCAAGAGTGTAGCTAGCACCTTATAATGCTGCTGCCCCTCCCTTCCCTCCATCCATCCTATTACCCCTTCCCCTTACACTATCCCAACACCTCTTCAAGCTGTCTGCCATCTTGCAGACCACTACCTCACCCGGCAAGGAGTTCCACTTGTCTACCACTCTTTCTGTGAAAAAATGTCTCCTCATCTCTCTCCTGAATCTACCTCCCTCCAATCTCAGTTGGTATCCTCTTGTGTCCCTTCCCTTTCTCCTCTGGAAAATCTTCTCTGCAGTTTATTCCCTTCAGGTACTTAAATGTCTCAATCATATCTCCTCTGTCCCTCCTCTCTTCCAAACAGTACATATTCAACTCCCCAGCCTTTCCTCCTATGGCTTGCCCTCCAATCCCTGGATCATCTTCGGAGCTCTATGCGGTACTCTCTCCAACAATCTGATGTCCTTCTTCAGGAACGGGCACCAGTATAGCATGCAGTACTCCAAGCATTACACGCTGGCACCATGGCTGACTCTGTAAATGATCACTTACCGACCTATCTCCTCTGGTCTTCCAAACTAAAGCACCCCCACCCAAATACCTATCTCTCAGAAATTTCAGCTGCCCAGTCTCCACAAAGCTCCTTGAGGAGGCCCAGTCCTTGGACTGGTCCATGCTTTTTTCCCTTTCCAGTGTAGCCATGGTAGTTTCCACATTTACACAGACTTTACTAACACTCCAGGACCGCTTTTTCCCTGTCACTACCAGATGGGTCAGAGGCAGGTGCTCGCACTGGGTCTCTAAAGACCTCCTAACCCTTATGAAGGCCAGAGACCGTGCCTGGTCCACTTTCAAAGCAACCCCCTCTCCTGCCCTCTGGGATGCTTACAGGCGCATGAGGAGCAAATGTAAACAACAGGCTAAATATTTGAAACAGACCCACTTCCACAACCTGCAAAAGGCCAAACTTAGAGACCCTAGAAAATTCAGGGACTCAGTCAGCTCCCTCCTAAACCCCCACTCCAGCTATGCTGCACCACATCTCAACTCCCAGGATGGGCTGCTAACTGACCTTCACGATGTGGCCAGTGTCTTCAACTGTAAGTTCACCAACTTATCCATGTACCTAAATAAGCTTCCAACTGCCCAACCTCAAAGCCTGGCCCTAATACCTGACACACTGCCATCCTCCTCCAGCTCTGCCACTCACCCGCAAATACCCCCATTCTATTTTAAAGTCCTCTCCATACATGATACAGTGAAGCTACTCAAACATCTACCTAACCATGGCTCCTCCGGATCTGATAGCCTGTCTCCAGTCTTTCTTAAGCTGATCTCTTCGGCGATTGCCAAGCCACTCAACTTCATCTTTAACCTTGCCCTTTCCACCTCCTCCATGCCTGACCCATGGAAGATAGCTAAGATTATCCCCATTCTTAAATCCAGTTACCCCAAATCCTCCGATAATTATCGTCCGATATCCACCCTCCCTCATCTCAGTAAACTACTCGAGAGAGCAGTCCACAATCAGCTCATTGAGTACATAAGTAAATACACCTTCTTATGCAACCAATAGCATGGTTTTCACAAGAATCATTCCACCACCACTGCCCTCGCTCTACTGACTGACCACATTCTCTCTAACATGGATAATGGTAAAGCCACAGGGGCTGTCTTCATTGACCTCTCAAAGGCTTTTGACATGGTTAACCATGCTCTCCTTACCTCCAAGCTTAGCCTCCTTGGTTGTTCTCAGAAAGTCATAAGTTGGTTTACTAGCTTCCTTACTGATCGCTCACAATTCGTGTGTATTGGTCAAACCTGCTCCCCCACCCTGCCTGTCTCTTGGGGGGGTCCCTCAAGGCTCAATCCTGGGTCCCTTCCTTTTCTTCTTATTTGTTAATGCACTTCCCTTTGACTGCCTCAACTGTAACTCTCTCCTGTATGCCGATGACCTTGTCCTCTTCCACAGTGACAAATCCATGGCCGCAATCTCCTCAGTTCTCTCATACAATTATGCTGCAGCCCACAGCTGGTTCTCAAAAAACCTCCTCTTAGTAAATGCCAAAAAAAACTAAATCCATGCTGTTTGGATCTAAGCCCTTCTTGGCCAAAACTAAAAGCCATGCCCCCTTACGCATTCTCACCCCAGGTGGTACTGCCCTGGAGGACGTCAGCACCTACAAATACTTAGGAGTACTGCTCGACCCCTCTCTCACCTTCACTGAGCATGCAAATTCCCTTGTCAGAAGGTTCCATCACAAGTTAGGTGCCACCTATAGATTCAGGCAATACCTTACCCCTGAAGCTAGACTAGCCTTTGTCCGGGGTAATCTTCTCCCTATGCTTGACTACTGCTCCCCTATTTATGCCAGGATCTCAGCTACTGCCATTGCTAAACTCACCGCTGCCTACAACAGCGCCTGTCACTTCTTTTGGCCTCTGCTCTCCACCACTGCACCTTCTATAATACCCTTGGATGGCTACCGCTGCAAGGTCGCTTTGACCTAGCCCTCTGCTGCATGGTGGACAATGTCATCCACATGGCTCCAGAATCCCCCCTAACTGCCCTTCTGAAAACCCGAACACTCCTCCGCAACCTCCGCTCAAATGGTACTCCCCCTCTAGCTGTTCCTATGGTATCCACCAACATGGGTAGCAGAGCTTGGTCTGCAGCTGCCCCCTTGCAGTGGAACAAACTACCTGCTGAACTCTGTTCCATTGACACACACTCCAGTTTCAAGTCCTTCCTAAAAGTCTGGTTCCTGGCAAACTCATCCTGCCGATGCTCCCAGGGGTCTCACACCAACCCACATTAGTCAACTCCCCAGCCCAGGGGTTACCGACTTACCCACACTAGTCAACTCTCTTGCCTACAACTGTTATATTGTATTTTTCACAGTAATATTTGACTTCCTTGCCTGTACATATTCTATATATATTTTTTTACTGAGTATTCTGTGTATTACTTGCTCACTGGACGATGCAGTCTCACACTGTACATTTCGCCTACGATTTGTTTGTTTGTACCAAGTCTCCTCGTGTCCGATATTGAAACCTTGTATTCACTGTTCTCAAATGGACCTATGCATCAAAACTGTATATTGTGTCTACTATTGTTGCTTGTATCAACTCTGTTTCATGTGTATTACTGTTATCTTGTACTCCACTGTTACCCTGTGCCATGTGTTATGGCCCGGGGCGCGCCTGAAAATGGTCCCTGGGATCAGTGCACTCACCCGGTTATCAAAGTCATAAATAAATAAATAAAGTGGGGCCTGACCAGAGACCTATACAGGGGCAGGATAACCTACCTACCTACTTCTGGAGAAGATCCCTCTAGCTATACACCCAGCATTTTGTTGGCTTTTGCTGCAGCTTTTCTGCATTGAACAGAGTTGTTCATGCTCCCTGTTATGATCACCTCTAAGTCGGTCTCTTCTGTGGAGCAACCCAATTGAACCCCATTTAAGTGATAATCCCTTCCCTGGTTCCAGGCTTCGAAGTGCAGAACCTTGCACTTCTTGGCATTGAACCACAGTTGCCATTTATCTGCCCACTCCTGCAGCTTATTCAGGTCCTCCTGCAACCTCTCCCCCCCATGTCATCTACTACAGCTCCCATCTTGGTATCGTCAGTGAACAGACTGATTTTGCTCCAGATCCCATTTGAGACATCTGCAGTGAAAATCCTGAACAGTACTGGTCCCAGCATGGACCTCTGTGGTACCCCGTTCGTCATCGCTTCGGTGATGATAGTTTCCCCCACTACCACCACCCTTTGCTGTCTCCCCCTCACCCAGTTCCTGATTCAGGTCACCATATTTGGTCCTGCCCCTACATACTCCAGCTTCTCCCCCAATCTCCCATGCGGCACTGAATCAAAGGGATTTCTGATGTCCAAGTACAGGACATCTACAGCATGGCCCTTGTCCAGTTCCTACGTCACAGAGTCATAGAACTCTACCAGGTTTGTCTGGCATGATCTGCCCATGACAAACCTGTGTTGCTGGTCATCCTGGATAACATTTGCCTCCAAGAAGCTCATGAACCTCTCCTTTAGGATGGTCTCTATGAGTTTGTTCATGATAAAAGTGAGGCTCATTGGCCTGTAGTTCCCTGGTTCATCCTTTGGCCCACTTTTATGGATGGGCACCACGTGGGCCATCCTCCAGTCCTGTAGTACACATCCTGTGTCCAGGGAGGTATTGAGCAAGTCTGCCAGTGGCCCCGCAAGGACCTCTGCCAGCTCCCTCAGTACTGTAGGGTAAATGCCATCTGGCCCAGGTGCTTTGTCCACTCTTAATGCCCCCAACCCCTCCGCACCATGCCCTCTGTAATCCCTATATCTGTCGTCCTCTCCCCACCTTACCCACCCCCCCACTTGCCTGAGGTATTTTCCCCCCCTTCTCCTGAGTGAACACAGAGCAGAAGTACTCGTTCAGTGCCTCTACCTAATCCGCCCCTTTCTCCACCCGCCCTCCATCATTCTTGATCCTCACAAGCTGGTCTTTGCTTCTCCTTTTCTCGCCTATGTAATGGAAGAAGTCTTTCTCCTCTTTTGATCCCTTGTGCCAGTCTCAGCTCTCTAGATGCTTTGACCCCCCTGATCAGTCTGGCAACCTCACTAGACTTTTTCCTGGATACATCTTTATCTTCTCCCCTCCCCATTTTCCTATACTTCTGAAATGCCGTCTTCTTGGCTGTCACCCCTTCTCTGACCTCTGGTGACAGCCAACTTGGTCTCTTTGGCCTACCCTTCTTGTTTTCCTTCCCCTAGTACAGGTCTCTGTTGCCTCTGCCAACTCTCCCTATATTATATTCCAGCATGGCCACACTCTCAATCTGGTGTTCCAGCTGGGTCTATAGATTAATAACCTCAAGATTGATCAGGTCATTTGGTCATTTGGTCTGATCACTGCACTGTGGAGTTCAACTTTGGGGCCCCCCCGAAAGTCCCTTCCCTGTAGAGGTGGTCAGCTATCGCCCCATAAGGGGTGTTGACCCAGAGAAACTGTCGGTGTTAACTGACCTATGTAAAATCAAATCAAATCAACTTTATTTATATAGCGCCTTTCAGAGCCAAGGCTCTGTACATAAGAACATATACATAAAATAGATTAAAACAACATTAAAATATGTCAACTATATTTAAAGAAAGGCTAAACTAAATAAATATGTTTTTAGACCAATTTTAAAACTATCAACGGTTGAGCATTCTCTCAACCAACGAGGTAGAGAATTTTACAGGGTTGGTGCTGAAAAAGCAAAAGCACGTGAACCTGATGTTTTCAATCGAACCCTGGGAATCTCTAGCAATCCCTCATTGGTGGAACGGAGAGGACGGAGGGGGCACTAGGGAATTGGGAGATCTTTCAGGTAACCGGGTCCCTGGTCATGTAGGGCTTTAAAGGTTAGTAAACCAACCTTAAAGGTGATTTGCCACCTAACAGGCAGCCAGTGCAGTTCGAGGAGCACAGCTGTAATATGACAGGTTCTAGACATCCCAGTCAAAAGCCTGGTTGCCGTGTTCTGCACCAGCTGCAGGCAGTGGATATCAACCCCAGGTAGCCCTAGGTAAAGGGAATTGCAGTAATCAAGATCGGTAGTGACAAAGGCATGGACCAATGTTGGAAGATCATCTGACGGAACCAGGTGTTTCACCCGGGCAATATTCCTCAGATGGTAAAAAGAGGATTTGATGACAGCTGATACCTGAGATTTTAAGGTCAGTCCCTCATCAAAAATAACGCCCAGATTACGCACCTGGTCGGAGGTAGGGAGTGGCATACCACCAAGTAACAAACCTGAGGGTTGCCCAACTCCCAAACCCGCCCCCGGCCGACCTGGGTCCACTACCAATACCTCAGTCTTATCCGGATTCAATCTCAGCCAGCTGGAATTCATCCAAAGTCTAATCTCAGCAAGAAAGTTGTTTAGCACGGAGAGTGCATCACCCTGGCCGGGGAGAAAGGACAGATACAGCTGGGTATCATCTGCATAGCAGTGAAAACCCAAACTGTATCGCCTGATGATTTCTCCCAATGGCAGCATATACACTGCAAACAACATGGGAGCTAAAATGGAGCCCTGCGGTACCCCACAAGGCAGGGAATGAGCGCCAGAGGAATAAATTCCAGTGGCAACTCTCTGAGACCTGTCTGTGAAGTAAGAATGAAACCATTTGAGGACTGTACCAGACAGACCACAATAAACCCACAGGCGTTCCAGTAGCACACCATGGTCTACAGTGTCAAATGCAGCAGAGAGATCAAGAAGGACCAGAATGGTACATGCCTTTCGATCTCTAGCCATTAGGAGAACACTCAATACCCGGACAAGGGCAGTCTCCGTGCTGTGCTTCTTCCTAAAACCAGACTGGAGGGTATCATAGACATTGTGAGTCATAAGATGATCATCCAGTTGCAGCGCAACCGCCTTTTCAATAACCTTACCAACAAATGGCAGGTTAGAGATAGGCCGGTAGTTAGCTAGACAATCTGGATCCAAGGAGGATTTTTAAGGAGTGGTCAAACGACCGCCTCCTTGAGGGTGTTGGGAAAGAGCCCCCTCTCCAAGGAATTCCAGACAATGTCAGCAAGGATTGGGCAGATAACTTCCACACATCCTACTAAGAGGGGTGTAGGGCTCAGATCCAAACTACAACTAGTTGGTCGCAATATCTGGATGATCTTTACAATGTCACTGAACTCCAGCTGGCGAAAGTCTGACCAGTCAGACCGAGTACATGCCACTTCCCGTCAATCACCGCAGTCCCCCAAAGGAGAGGTCAGACCGATGCCAGACCTGATGCTGGCAACCTTATCTGCAAAAAACTGAGCGAACTCCTCGCACCTTAGCTGAGAAAAAGCTTCTCTGGGCTGGAGACAGATTGGATTGCACAATCTGTCCATAGTCCGAAAAAGCTGAGCCAGTTGGTTCTGTGCAGCAGAAATCTCCCTGGACAGGAATTCTGCCTTCTTAGGGTGATTTCTGATTGATAGCCATCACAATGTGCCATCAACCTAAGCCTGTCAACATCATTGCCGGACTTCCGCCAGACTCTCTCCAACTTTTGGCCAATTCACCTTAACTCCTTCAAGGAGCCATCAAACCAAGGGTTCCTTGGACAGAGGGCGAGAGGCCGAAAATGAACAAGAGCAATTTTGTCCAGAGCATCTCCCACAGCCTTATTATAGGCTAGTATGAGATCATCTGGACTCATGCATTCACCCGACAAACCCGATAGATCCAGTACCACCGTTAAGTCACTGGGGTTAACACCCCTTAAAGGGCAGTACCAAACCATCTCCATAGGGGCAGACCTATTTGGGGGAGCCCTGAAGCTGAACCTTATGGTGTGATGGTCAGACCAGCTGAACTGGTTCCACCCCCAGGTCAGCGATCTTCATACCCAAAGAAAAGATCAGATCCAATGAATGACTCCCTACATGGGTCGAGGAGGTAACCACCTGTGTTAGGCCCAGCATTGTCATCAGCTGGAGGAGATTTTGACCAAAATGCAAGAGTTCATCATCGACCCAGGCATTGAAGTCACCCAGAACTATCAGTCTGGGGAACCTCAAAACCAAGTCAACGATGAAGTCTGCTATCTCCTGCAGGAAATCTCCACCGTCACCCAGTGGACGGTAAATGAGGAGAATCCCACAACCTACACCCTCTCCCAGGATATATTCAAAGGATCTGGTAGTTCCTAATGGCACATCCACAAGGCCCAGCTTAGTCTTAAACATAATGGCCACACCCCCGCCCCTACAATCCAACCTTGGATGGTGTATTACCGAAAACCCGGCTGGAACTGCCAAGGCCAATATAGGGCCTGGATTTTCATCCAGCCAGGTCTCAGTGATGCCAGCCAGATCAGTTGACCCAACAAGATCAGCTATAATAGCTGTCTTGTTTTTTATAGATTTGGCATTGCACAACACCGCCAAGTCAGGATGAGTTTTCGAGGAAGACCTCGGCACCTGTCCATTGACATTGGAACCCTTGGGTATGGGGACAAGGCATGAATGACCCCTATCCTGACCCCATTTCACCCCAGGGCATCTCCTGGACCCCAAAACACCAATGTAGGGTTGATGCAGCATGTGTGATTGGCACTGGAGAGGTGGTGACCACCTATAATAGGGCGGTTGCTGAAGCTCTAGATGCCATCGCACCAGTCCATATACGACCCAGATCCTCTCCCTTGGTTTGCTGGAGATTTCAAGGTGATGAAGATCAGGGGTAGGAAGTTGGAGCAGTACTGGTGGAAGGCCCAGCTGGAGGACAACAGGCTGGCCCTACGTGCTCACTGTGTTGAGTACCGGGGGCGATTTCCTGTAAGAAGGCAGAATTTCTGTCCAGAGAAATTGCTGCAGGGAGAAACAGACCATCTCAGCTGTTTTGGACCATAGACAGGCTTTTACATCCTGCCTGCCTGTCTTCAGCTGAAAAAAGCTTTTTCAATCATTCACTTTATGTGAAGAGTTTGCTCTGTTTTTCTCTGACAGAGTGTCAGCCATCCGGTTGGGGATTCTGCCAGGGAGGCTTTAGCCTCGCAGTGATCTGAGTCAGGAGATTCAGAGGCACTCGATCTGTCTGGGAGGAGTTTAGGCCAGTGGAGATGTCTGAAGTGACTAAGGTGATCTTGGAGCTGAAGCATACTTTTTGTGAACTGGACCCGGCGCCAACACATTTCTTAATGGAATGTGTTGATGACGTTGGCCCGGTGTTCGCTAAGATTGCCAGGTGCTCAATGGCAAAGGTGATCTTCCCAGTTGCTTTGAAAGAAGCACTGGTGAAGCCCCTCCTAAAAAAATCTTTCCTCGACCCAAACGTCCTGACGAATTACCGTCCAATCTCCAACCTGCCTTTTTTGAGCAAGGTTGTTGAGAAATTGGTGGCACAATAGCTCGAGGATTGCCTGGTGTCCTGAGATATCTATGAGCCTTTTCAATCAGGTTTTAGGGCCAGATATAGCACTGAAACTGCTCTAGTGAGAGTGCATAATGATCTGCTCAGGGCTAGAGATACAGGAGACAGGTCAGCTCTTGTGCTCCTCGATCTCCCTTCAGCTTTTGACACTGTGGATCACACTGTGCTTCTTGATCAGCTCTGCGAGTTTTGTGGACTCACCAGTACAGTCATCAAATGGTTCGAATCCTATCTCTCAAATAGGATGCAGCGGGTGGTGTTGGGGAATTTCTCCTCCTCCCCAATGTCTCTGTCCTGTGCCTCAGGGTTCAATCTTGTTGCTGATGTTGTTTGCAGTGTATATGCTGCCCCTGGGAAAGATCATTTGACAATACAATGTGGAGTTTCACTGCTATGCAGATGACACCCAACTGTATTTATCCTTTGCATCCAGCATATCAGGAGCTGTTGACATGCTCAACAGCTGTCTGGCTAAAATCAATAACTGGATGGCTTCCAGCTGGCTGAAACTCAACCTAGCTAAGACTGAGGTACTGGTAATCGAGCCTGGTAGTGGGTGTAATGGGTTGCCACCAGGGGTGGACTCTGGACTTGTTCTGGGGTCTGTGCAGCTGGTGGTTTCTCCAAGGGTGTGAAATCTAGGCATGATCTTTGACTGTAGATTGATCTTTGAAGATCAGGTGTCATCTGTAGTCAGCAGTGGTTTTTACCACTTATGGAACATTGTCCGGATTAATCCCCTCATTCCGCCTGAGGACCTGCAGACACTAGTGCATGCCTTTGTGACTTCCAAGCTCAACTACTGCAATGCTCTGTACTTTGGGGTCATGGAAGAGACCCTCCACAGACTGCAGCTAGTGCAGAATGCAATGGCCAGGTTGCTGACAGGCCTTTCGAAGTCCAGTCATGTGACTCTGGTCCTGCGTGCTCTGCACTGGTTGCCGGTCAGGTGGAGGGTCCTTTTCAAGGTGGGTCTTCTCATCTTTAAGGCCCTATATGGGCTGGGTCATGGTTACCTGTCTAAGCTCCTGGCACCAGTGTCCTCTACCTCTACTCCTCCTAGAGTGGCCTCCTGGACATTCCCAGGGTTGGGCTCAAGACCTCAGGAGATCTTGCATTTAGTGTCTCTGGGCTGACTCTGTGGAACTTACTTCCTCCTGCAGTCTGGGAGGCTCCATCGATAGAGGTGTTTAAGGAGAGGCTAAAGGCCCACCTCTTCAGTCTGGCCTTTGACTGTTGATGTTATCCTTAGTTCTGGCCAGTCCCTTGAAGTATGACTTTTGTCAACCTTTTATTGTTGCAGAATATTAATTTTATTATAGTTTTAATGAGGTTTTAGTACAAGTTTTAATTTATTGCTGTATATTCTACTCATGTTTGGTGCTCAGAACCTCTGGGATTGGGCACCTTATAAATAAAATTGCCTTGCCTTGATCTGCATCCATGTGTTGTTGGATGTCTGCCAGGCGCTTGCTCAGAATTTCCCCCCATCAGCCAAAAGTCCACCCCCCCTAAACTCAACCACCATTGTACCCAAGCCCCCTGTGTCCCTCCCCATGTTTAGCGTGAACCACACCAAGTAGTGGTCACCCCCAGCAATCGGTTCCCCCATGTCTAGGTTCCTTACAGTTTCCCCATTATCCAGTACAAGGTCCAAAGTCCTTTCCAGCCATGTCAGCCCCTGTACCAGCTGTGTCAAGAAGCTGTCCTGAAAAACTTCCAACAGGACCCCCTCTCTTGCACGCATGGTGGCAGGTGTGCTCCAGTCTACACCCGGTAGGTTGAAATCCCCACCACCACCACTGTGCTTCCCTTCCTGCTTACCCTTCGAATTTGATCTGCCAGTTCTCAGTCCAGGTCATAACCCTGTGATGGTGGCCTGTACATTACCCCCATCCTCAGTGTCCTATTTCTCGCATCCTGAAACTGAACCCACAGAGCTTCTGTCCTCCCTTTATGCACTTACGCACTTAATCCCCTCCCTCACATAGATCACCACCCCCCCATTCCCCTTGGCTCTATCCTTTAAGTTAAACAGGGTAGGCAGTATAGGAAGTGTGTAACAGAGATGGGGGGATAATAAAAGGGGGATCTCTTTGAAGAATTGCAGCTATGCTTACATAAATAAAATAAATAAATTCTGGAGACCACTATGGTTCTTGGTGAGGGCCAGGGAAGTGGTAAGGGCCAAAAGGAAAGCCTTCCGCAGGTTCAAGGAGAAGCAGGGGGAATTAGAATGGGAGGAATACATTCAAAGAAATAGGAAGCAAAGAAGGAGATTAGAGAGGCAAAAGCAGTCACAGAGTTGCAAATAGCCAAGTGGGTCAAGCACAGAGAAAAAACATTTTTTCCACAATATCGGTGAAAAAAGAAATTGAGGTGGGGGAATACTTAGGTTATTAGATGGGGGCAGGGTGGAGAGGATGATGAGCAAAAAGCTGCAGTCTTGAATGACTACTTCACCACGGAGTATAGTGGCCCCCTCCCTGTGAGTGGCATCAAAGTGACCACTAGAGGGATCCGGGAGATGGAGAAACCAGTATTTACTGGGGATAGGCTCTGGAAAGAGGCCCATAAGACAGACAAGGTCCCAGGTCCAGATGGGATACATCTGAGGGTGCTCAGGGAATTGGCAGATGAACTAGCTGAGCCTCTGGTAGGCCTATTCAATAGCTCACTTCAGACAGGGGTTGTCCCAAGGGAACGGAGGGTGGCAGATATGGTTCTGCTCCATAAAGAGGGGGACAAGGAACAAGCAGAAAACTACAGCCCTGTCAGCCTTATCTCAATTGTGGGGAAGCTGATGGATTCACTGCTCAAAACACACCTTGTAGACTATCTGGAGGGTAATTGTCTCCAGGATAGTAGACCGCATGGCTTTGTGTCAGGAAGGTCCTGTCAGACTAACCTAATAGTCTTCTTCAACTGGGTGACAAAAGAACTGAATAAAGGCCATGCCATGGATCTACTTTACTTTGACTTCAGCAATGCTTTCAACTCTGTGCCTCACAGATGCCTGCTGAGGAAGTTAGAGGACCTGGGAGTAGCTAGTGATACAGTGTAGTTAAATGGGTTGAAAACTGGCTAAAAGGGAGGCAGCTGTGGATTGTGGTAAATGGAGTTAAATCAGAGGAGAGAAAGGTCATGAGTGGAGTGCCATAGGGATCTGTTCTGTGCCTGGCCCTTTTTAACATGTTCATCAGTGACATCAGAGAAGAGATCCAGGGTAGGATAAGCCTCTTCGTAGATGACACTAAACTCCAGAGAAGGGTGGATAGTGCTGAGGGAATAAGAGAATTACAAGGTGACCTGCAAAAGCTAGAGAGGAAGTCAAATGTCTGGCAGCTGAAATTCAATGCCAGAAAGTGCAAGGTGATGCACCTAAGAAAAAAGAACTCAAGGAAGGAATACTGGATGGGAGGGTTTAAAGTCAGCACCACAGCTGAGGAACAGGACCTACTGTAGGAATCATCATCAGCAGCACCCTTACACAGGCTAGCCAATGCAACAAGGCTTGTAGTAAGGCAAACAAGATGCTGGGTTCTATCGATAGGGTTATTGATAGTAGAAAGAGGTGATACTCCCCCTCCCAACCTGGAGTACTGTGCCCAGTTCTGGAGCCCACACCTTAGAAAGGACAAGTATAGGCTAGAGGTGGTACACCGTAGGGTGAAGATGATGATACAGGGCCAGCAGGGAAGTCCTATGAGGAACACCTTAGGCAGTGAACATGGACTCACCTGAGACCAGAAGGAGAGGGGGATGTGATAGAAACCTTCAAACTCCTGAAAGGAATAAACAAAGTGAACTGTGAGGAATTATTTAGCAGGAACACCAATTCAACAACACAAGGACACGACTGGAAGCCGACAGGAAGAAGGCTCAAAAGGGATGTGAGAAAGTATTATTTTACTGAAAGGGTGGTGGAACCATGGAACAGTTTGCCGGCTGAAGTAGTGGGAACAAAAACCATGGAGGGCTTCAAATGGGCTTGAGACACAGCAAAAGGAATAGTGCTCACTTATAGAGATGAAACCAGGGACAGTAATAGGAAGACTGATGGGGAGGGTTTGAACCCTGTATTGACATTAGGTTGCAGAGTTATACAGGGCCCAATGGACAGACTTGATGAACATTTGGTCTCTTTCTGCCAGCGCGGTCTATGTTTCTATTAAAGAACTGGTATAGCATAACAAAATGCCATGCATATCAAAGGGTAGTTCTAACCATTTTTATGTTTGCTTGTACGCATGTGCAAGAAACACAGTGCCATCATCCAAGTTTTCCAGAGGTGTGTCAGCCTCTTCCAATTCAGTCAGTGTGTTTGCAGGCACGGTCGCAGTGCACCAATCACTGCTCCAGCTGTCTATGACAGCTGAAAATGCAGTGGCATGCAGTTGAAAGGGAGAGCTCCGTTCAGTGAGCAGAGCTCCCCAACACTATGCCTTGCGCATATTCAAGTACTATTGCTTCTCCCCCACACACACATACGTGTAGGCAGACGGGTGCTCAATCGCCGGCTGCATGCCCCCAAAGTCAAGTCAAGTCAAGTCATGTTTATTTAAAAGACGCCCAATCCCAGAGGCTCTACACAAAAAATTTGTAGCATTTCATACCACATAAATACATAAAAATATAATACATATAAATAATCAAAATTAAACGCCAAAAGCTTGCAGAAATAAGTAGGTCTTAAGGCAGACCTTAAAGGCAGTTATAGTGGGGGCCTCCCTAACTGCAGCTGGCAAAGAATTCCAAAAAGCGGGGGGGGGGCAACACTAAATGCTCGATCGCCCGCAGATTTTAATCTCGCTCTTGGAACAATTAGGAGGCCACCACTAGAAGAGTGGAGATTACGGGAAGAGGAGGAAGGTACCAGGAGAGCTGACAGGTAACCAGGGCCCTGTCCGTGTAGGGCCTTATAGGTGAGAAACCCCACCTTGAAGAGCACTCTCCACCTGACAGGCAGCCAGTGCAGTTCGCGCAGCACAGGTGTAATGTGACAAAATTTACTCTGCCCAGTTAAAAGCCAGGCAGCAGCGTTCTGCACAAGCTGCAGTCTGCGGAGAGAACCCCCAGAGACCCTGAGATAGAGGACATTACAGTAGTCAAGCCTAGAAGTGACTAAGGCGTGTATCAAGGTAGGGAGGTCCAGAGACGGAACAAGGGGCTTAATCCTGGCAATGTTTCGAAGATGGAAAAAACAGGAACGGACTATGTAAGATATCTGAACCTCCATGGACAAATTCCTGTCAAACATCATGCCAAGATTTCGCCCCCAGGGGGAGGCCATCAATGACGCAGCTCCTAGCACAAGGCCAGTTGCAGAGTCAGAGGCCATCCCATCACGAACTCTGTTCGACTCCACTACCAATACCTCAGTCTTGTCAGGGTTCAGTCGAAGCCAACTGGAGGCCATCCAGTCGCTAATCTCAGCCAGACAGGTATTTAACACATCTACTGCGTTGGGTGTTCCTGGGGCAAAAGATAAGTATAGCTGAGTATCATCAGCATAGCAATGAAAACTCAGACCATACTTTCTAATGATCCCTCCCCAGGGGCAGCATATATACTGCGAACAACATTGGGGCCAACACCGAACCCTGAGGGTCTCCACACAAAAGGAGACTGGGTGTTGATGAGAAATTTCCCATCACAACCCGCTGTCTCCTATTGGTGAGAAAGGACTCAAACCACTTGATGACAGTACCGGTGAGTCCACATAATTCCCTCAGGTGGAGAAGCAACACACACAATGGTCCACGTATCAAATGCTGAAGAGAGATCAAGGAGAACAAGAATTGTCATGTCCCCTCGGTCTCTAGCCCTGAGGAGGTCATTTTGCACCCGAACTAACGCAGTTTCAGTGCTATATCTGGCCTGAAAAGCCGACTGGAAGGGATGAGCAATCGTGAGTCATGAGATGTTCCTCCAACTGAAGCGATACCACCTTCTCAACAATCTTCCCCAAAAATGAGAGATTAGAATGGGACTGATGGTGCCCTGACCTCCGGGTCCAAAGAAGATTTCTTTAAAGGGGTCAACCAGAGCCTCCTTCAAGGCATCTGGAAAGACACCCTGACTTAAGGAACACCGGACAATCAGGGCAAACACCGGGCCAACAGAGTCAATGCATCTCATTAAGAAACGCGTTGGCACTGGGTCCAGTTCACAGAAGGTATGCTTCAGATTGACTGCCACCTCACTAACCTCACGGTCCTCCACTGGCCTAAACTCTCCCCAACTAGGTGGAGTGCACTCAGCACATGACTGGCGACCACTGACAGCAATGGTATTGCTGGCTGAAGAAACCTCCCGACGGATCAAAGACACCCTGTCCGAGAAAAACCGAGCAAAATCCTCACAATCCTCATTTGAAGAAACTCTTCCGGGCTGAAGACAGAGAGGATGAAGAAGTCTGTCGACAGTCTGGAAGAGTGAGGCTGATCAGTTTCTCCCAGCAATCTCCAGAGAAAAATAGTGTCTTCTTTCAGTTGACTGCCTCCTGATATACACAATAATGACGCCAGAACCAGTTTATCCGTCTCCAGGGGATTTCCTCCAGCAGCGCTCCAATCTCCGACCCATCTTCTTCATTTCCCTGAGATCTCCATCATACCATGGAGACCTCAGGTACAAAGTTCTGGGTCGTACACGGATAGGTGCGAGGGAGTTGATGGAGTTGGATAGCACCTTATTATAGGTATCCACACCAACACCAACAGCTCTGACGCATACACCACCTAAGCTAGATAGATCAGCTGCTGCCATAAAACCCTCAGGGGTAAGATCACCTAAAGGGCGGCAGCGATCTCAGCAGGGGAGAAACTTACGGCGGGAGCCCCGAGCATGAACCTCACCATGCTGTGGTCAGACCAAAATACTTGATCAATCATGAGATCCAAGATCTCAATCCCCAGTGAGAACACCAGGTCCAATGTGTGGCCATCCCGGTGGGTGGGTGCATCAACAAACTGCAAAAGCCCTAGTAAGGACATATTTTGCAGAAATTCACTGGTACATCTTTGAGTTTTATCCTCAGCCCAGACACTGAAGTCCCCCAGAAAAACACATCTAGGGGAATCCAACGTCTCACTGGCAACAAACTCGGCAAATTCCTGCAGGAAACTCCCCACCGGGCCAGGAGGGCAATAGATGAGGAGGATCCTGCAGCCAATGCCAAGTCCTCCATGGACAGCCACACACTCAAACAAACCTGGGGTTCCCACCGGGTGCACGGTGAAGGTCAGGCTAGATTTAAAATAAATGGCTACACCGCCACCCCTGCAATTTCCTCTGGGGCAGTGCACAATGGTATAACCTGGGGGGACTGCAGCCTCAAAAACAGGGCCAGCATCATCTCCCATCCAGGTCTCCGTTATGCAAGCCAGGTCGACTGAAGAAATCAAGGCAGCAATAATTGCCGTCTTGTTTCTAATTGACCTAGCATTGCACAGCACTGCCGACAGAGGTGTAACAGGTGGTGTAGCCCCTCGGGTTACCTGACCACTCGGTCTGGTGGTTTCCCTGGAAATGGGCACCAACCACGTCTGGCATCGCCTAGATGCCCTAAATAAACCAGGGCATCTCCTCGATCCAACCACCTCTATCCTTCCATCAACCCGCTCCTGGTCAACCCACAGCCAGCAAGCCAAACAGTCCCTTACAATCCCCACTTCCCTGCAACGCCTACTCGTAACATCAGACACAGGGAAAGGGATAAAGGGATGCAAAGCATGCAGCTGTGCCTTCCCATAAATAATCCTAACCCCCACAGGTCACCCTTCAGACCCCCTACACATTCCTAGTTTGAAATAAAAATAACAAACAAGCTTTAATTTAAACTAACTCAATCAAATTAAAACATTCCTATCTTAAAAACCTAACACAGTCTAAAAC